>CM057454.1:151007500-152246666 GCA_016271365.2 Neoceratodus forsteri
TTTGTCAATGCTGGATGTTGGCTTGCTGGCATTGGCATTGGCATTGGCAGTGCAGGAGTTAAAGAGATGCATCATGGGAATGGCAGTGAAGTATTGAACTGATGCCAACTCACCCCCACCCTGTAGAGAGTGATAGGCATTAGGGTGTCCCTTTGGGTGTTTGGTAGTGCAGTGTGGGAAAACATGTTGGGCAGGATGTGAAAAATGACAGCTGCACAGTTCATAAGGAGTTGAAAAAAAATGCCAGTGTTGAAAATGTGGCATACAAATATACCAAATTTGTGGAGTTACAAGGGTGTGTGGGAAATATGCAATGCACGCTTGCAGCACTGCCATTTTATGGGCATTCAGCACCAAATTTTCAACATAGGCATTTTAGCATCTCTGCTCATGTACAGTGTCACTGTTATTTCCTCAAAGTGTCCCAAGAAGTGATTTCGCACAGCGACCACGCTATTCTGCGCCGGAAGTGTGAAAACACATTGTGGGCAGGATATGTGAAATGATGGCTGTACTGTTCATCAAGAGGTATGGAAAAATGGCAATGGTGAAAATCCAGAGTGAAAATATAACAAATGCATGACGGTACGAGCGTGCGTGCAATCTGCCAACGCACGCCAGAATACGCAGTCATTTTATGGAGTATCATCACCAAATTTTCAACATAGGCATCTTAGGACTCTGCTCATGAACTGTGTCACTGTCATTCTCATAATCTGGCCCAAACACTGATTCCACAGCGACTGTGCTATTGCGCGGAAGTCTGGAAACACATTTCGGGCAGGATGTGAAAATGACAGCTGTACTGTTACAAGGAGGTAATAAAATGACAATGCTGAAAATCCAGCATTAAAATATTGCAAATGCGCAAAGTTATGAGCCTGCATAGCAACTGCGCAATGCACGCTCGTAAAACAGGCATTTGTTGAATTTTTTCCACCAAATTTGGAACATAAGCTCTTTGAGAGGCCACCTTGTGAGCACTGGCACTGTCATTTCATTAATGGGTCCTGAAAGGTGATTTCGCACAGTGACTGCGAAATCACCTTTCAAGGCCGATTATCACCATGACAGTGATAGAATTCATGAGGAGGGGTCCCAAAAGCCCCATGTTGAAAATTTGGTGTCAAAATTCCAAGAAATACCTGCGATATGGAGCAAAGTTGAAAAAACCCTATTCATTCCATTATACAGCTTACAGGCATTTCCTCAGTTCGCGGTCAGCTTTGAAGAGTGCAGACGTGTTCCCGGTCCACGGAAGATCATCGCGCAGGACTCTGGAGGTAAGTATGGGGTGTGGGGGTGAGGAGGCAGGGTGCGCAGTGGGTGGGTGTGGGTGGGGGAGGGGCATCGAGACTACGAGGGATGGTTTCATTTCGTGGTAAAAGCGGAAAACCACTGCGGGACAGTTTTCATTTTGCAGGGCATTTGGCACACTGGGTGGGCTCCCAGCATGCCACCTAACTGGTTTTTGGGGTTTCAGTAGCCAACGGGGGATTGGGCACCCTCATTTGGCACACAACACTGGGGGAGAAAGTAATGCCGATGGGGGTGGGCACCCTGGTCAGCAAACAAAAGCGGGGCGTAAGCCAGGATTGGGCACCCCTCAGCATTCAACATTGGGGGTTTGTGCCGACGGGGAGTGAGCTCACCCATTGGCACACAAACACAGTGGGGGTTAACGACAGGGGGATTGGGCACCCCCAATGCCGGCAAACGTTAGGCGTCTGCCTGCTCACCGACCATGCTCATGATGGTGGCGAGCATGGCAAGAAAAGGACCACTGCATGTGATGAGCTTTGCTCGCATTGCAGAGGATCTTTTCTTAGATGTGCTCACCCCATTATGTATGCATGGTGTGGCGCAGGGCATGCAGGCTGATTGGAGAATGAGGGACTCACCTACTGATGTGTGCCCTGCATTCGCCCAACAGCAGCCGCACCCCCAAATCTGCACTCTCACAAGATGTTGACTTGCGCACAAGCGCAGCAAGCCAACATAAAAATTACTAAAGTTATGTGCATGCGTAGAAACATTTAAATGAACGCTCATAACTTGACCATGTTTAGGAATTTTTTCACCAACTTTTCAAAATGAGCTTTTTGGGATCCCACCTCATGAACACTGGCACTGTCATTTCATTAATTGGTCTTGAAAGGTGATTTCATGCAGCAACCACAAAATCACCTTCTGAGCCCGATTAACGAAATGACAGTGGGCGTGGGGTCCAAAAAAGTCAATGATGAAAATATGGTAAAAAAATACCTAAAATGGCAAAGTTATGAACATAAGTACAAAACACCATTGAAATACATTATACAGCACTTTTCTTGATTCTTCAGTTTGTGGTTCAGCTTTGAAGAGTGCAGACGTGTTCCAGTCCACAGAAGATGACAGCAGACGACCTCCAGAGGTAGGTATGAGGTAAGGGAAAGGGTGTGGGATGGTTTGTGCTCAGTGGGAGGGTTGGGATGGGGAAGGGAACAGTGGGGATGATGAGGGACTGTTTTCATTTTTTCAGGGGGAAAGATGTTGGTGGATGGTTTTCTTGTTTACAGGTAAAAAAAGAAATTAATATTTTGGGACACTGGGAGTGGGCTCCCCAGTATCCCACAGTGCTGGGGGCATTCATTGCTGACACGGGGACTGGGTCCCCCAATGTCAGAAAAAAAATAAGACAAGGGACTGTGGGGGGGGGTAGGCACCCCATGGATAAGGAACAGTCATCGGCTGGTGGGGGATGCGACTAGACACTAAAGAAAATGGTGGCTTAAACACAAACCTGCAGCCAGCAGCACGAGTTCCAGCTCCGGCTGCAGAAGTCAAGAAAATCATGCTGTTCTCATACAGAGAACGCATCAGAGTTAGTCCTCTCACTAATCTCTGCAACTGAGATTTTGGGTGACCACAAAAGTGTTTCTAGCCTCAGTTCCAAAAAAAACCCCCAAAACATCAGAATATACAGTAGCTAACAGGTCCTGTTTAGCTGAATTCTGATGTTTCTTTTTTTGTATTACATTAATTTTTACATGATTTCTTTATTTTCTGTCTCTCACTAATGGAAAAACAAGATGTCGACACAACAGAGCACTGTGAAAATGCAGTAGGCTCCCTGTGATGCTATGTGACCCACCATGCAAAAATATAGTAGCTCCTGCAAGCACAACAGAGCTCTGCAAAAATATTCTAGGCTCCCTGCAAAAATACACTAGGCTCCCTGTGACACTATGCGACCTTGTCTGTGTGGCTGGCAGTATAGCCTAGAGGTTAGAGGAACGAGGTGTGAACGAGCTTGATACATCCAGCAAACCAGACCTGAGTTTGATTCTCACAACCTCCACTTGCATACTGTGTGACTCTGAGCAAGTCTCTTAACTACCCAGTGCTCCCAGGTCGCCCCTGAAAACAGGCACTTGAGCCTAGTCGGCCTTACCCGGTTACCAAAAGACACAAAAAATACAGTAGCTCCTGCAAAAACAAAAGTATTTTCATGTGGAACATCTAACTTTTCCCATAGGAAATATATGGAAAATTGAAAATTTAATAACTTTTGAATGGATTAATATTTTTTTCACCAAACCTTCAAAAGGCACATCTGTGAGGCAAAGGCTTTCTACCTTGAACATTTCAGACCACAACCTAAAATCATTTCTGAGATACAGGTGGACAAAGAAATGACAAAAAAACACACACACTTATGGATTTTGGACACTCAGTATCTCAGAAACCACACAACGGATTCACACAAACTTTGCCATATCAAGAGACCTACCCATAGAAATTATGCAGGCCACAATTCATGCAAATCTGTTGAACAGTGCCAATGTTATTAAGGTTGAACAATTTTGCTTTAACATAGACCTCTGCATTTAACCCTAACTATACTAGCGCTACCGCACCAGTATAATATAGAGGATAATGTATGGTCCTCTATTAGTAACTGGTTTGTTAACCTTCAAGAGGTTGCCAGGGCAACCATGTAAACCTCAAGAGTGAAGCTCGAGAGGTTTACATCACCATGGCAACTTCGAGACGTTACACAAACTGGTTACTGATAGAGGGATCATGCTTTATATTTTATAGTGTATGGTCCACATAAGCAGTAAGAAAAATGAAGAAGGCTCTTTACTCTTGTAGTTTCAGTCACCACCACTGCCATTCTGGATCTTGCTCTCACTGCTGCACCCGTTTCTGAAAGGCCAACAGTTTGTAAGAAAAAAAGGTACGCGCATGTGCATATCAGCTCTGTTTGTCATTCCAATGCTATGACATACTTTCAAGAGGGGTTAACAACTCTTCAAGTCATAGTGATGGGATTATAAAGAAATAATCTTGCCACTTTTTAGCAGTAATAAGGGCTACCCATGCATGATATTTTTTATATTATAGTGGCACAGTAGTGCCACTATAGTTAAGGTTGAGTACCCCACTTAAGGATAAAATGTGACATTTTGCATCTTAATAACTTTGCCATCATGTAACAGATTTGTCTGAACTTTGGCAGGCATAGAACGGTATCACAGTTCTCTGAATCTGCCAAGTTTCATACTAGTCGGATATACGGTTGCAGAGCTATAAAGTACTGTTCTGCATCGCATTTACGCTTTTTTGTGCATTCTTTGCTCGCACGGTTTGTGCGACCGGTCCAAAACCTTCAGGGAACATGCAGCCAGGGGGCATGATGTGTCTTTCAAAGATTTCAAGAAAAAGTATTAAACAGCTCAAAAAGTTATTAAAAAAACAAGTTTCCCATTATAGTCAAATGGAAAAGTTAACAAAAGTTTGACTGTGTCACAAATACAGTTTTTAGTGTCACAAATGACCCCTGTAGTGTCATAAGTCAGCCATTTTTTTTACATTTGGGACCCTCTAGGGACACAATTTTTTTGTGTTCACCTAGTCGAGCCCTGAGAATGCTAGCCATGACTTTTTTGGGGGGTGTTAAAAACCCCAGAAATATGTTTTTGAAATTTTTGTAAACTGTAGTGTTGCAAAGTAGTGTCGCACCTGCAACCCTTTTGTGATTTTTTTTGTGAAAGTGTCATAATTTGCGACACTACTTTGCTACACTATGCCCAAAATAACAGGAATTTTATTGCCACCCTGCTGCAAAAGAAAAGTTTCATCTTTTGGGATGAAATTTGGAGGGAAGAAAGCCAGCATCCTGCAGATGTGCCTTTTGGTGGTTTGGTGACAAAATATTACAGGGATGCAAAGTTACAGTACTCTGAAGTTGATGATTTTTCCCATAGACTAACATTAGGGACCCGTATCTCGGAAACACTTCGAGATACGGACTTTTTATCTGAAAAATACTTCACCCCTCCCACTACAGGTCTAAGTGCAAAACTAGCCAGGAAAGTCATAAATTATACAAATTTTTTATGTTTTTTCTACATCGTACGGTTCCTGAGATATAAGCAATATAGTATTCCAAGTGCTCATTTTCTGCTCCGAGGCCCATTATTATGCATACATTCTTTGTATTCACTGTGTTTCTCTATGCAGCTTTTGGAGAAAAAAAGGGTGTGCACTTTCATTACTGTTACAGTTAATGTTTCCACTTGCATTTCCGTAACCATTTGCATTAGTGTTCCCGTCTACACCACTCTGTGCTTTACCCTTTGAGTTTTCGTTTGCGCTTGCATTTGCATTACTGTTACCATTTGCATTTCCATTAATGTTTCTGTTTGCATTTCCATTTGCGTTTGGTACACGCTTCTGTTTGTGTTTGCGTTTCTGTTTCCTTTGGCGTCATCTCTGCTGTTACCATTAGCATTTGTGTTTCCAATTGTGGTACTGTGACTGTGCCCATTACCATTTGCTTTTCCGTACGTGCTTGTATTTGCTTTTCCATTTGCGTTACTGTTCGCTTTGGCATCATCGTTGCTGTTACTGTAACTGTTTGCATTTCCAATTGCGTTACCGTTACTGTTTGCGTCTTCATCACCATTTACATTTCTGTTGCCCTTAGCATTTGCATTTTTGGTTGCATTTCTGTTGTCGATTGCATTACTGTTTCCTTCTGTGGTGCCATTGCCTTAATCATTTGCATTTCTGTTTGCATTTGTGTTACCGTTTGCATTTTTCTTACTATTTGAATTTCCATTGGCATTACTGTTTACATTACTATTTTCATTAACGTTTGCGTTTCTGTTGCTGTTAGCATTTGCGTTACAGTTTGTGTTACCATTTCTGTTTTCATTACCTTCCCACCACCACAGTCCATTCACTATTTATAGTGCTAATTCTCAAAAAGAAGGGATATTCATGGCAAAATTCAGTTTAATGCATCAGTTAGGGTTGTTCCACAGTGACAAAAGTGAGGAAATTCTGTCTTAGGGTTGCCAACCCTTGCACTCCAAACCCACCCTGTCCCCACCAACAGGCATCGGGATGTGCGTTAGGGTCATTGGTCCTAACTCTCACCCCATTCTCCTATGCTGCACCACCTCAGCTTGTTTATACATGGGATGGGGTGAGAGTTAGGACCGATGACCCCAATACACACCCCATTGCCTGTTGGTAGGGATGGCGTGGGCTCGGGGTGCAAGGGGTGGCAACCCTAACACCAAATTTCCTCACTTTTGTTGCTGTGGAACAACCCTAACTGATGCATTAAATGAATTTTTTGCAATGAATATATATATCTATATGTGTATATATATATATATATATATATATATATATATATATATTCTCATTCATTGCAAAAAACATTGTTAATGCACCAGTTAGTGTCAAAGTGACCCCCACACTGCAAGCAGCAACAGGAAACACCATTATGGTTTTATCTCTCCTGCATCTTCACAAATCAGGTATGGAGTGTACCTTAGGGTTATTAACCTTAATGCCTCCTCATTTTCATATACTCTACATATCTCATTTTACACATCTCATCTTATTTCCTGATGGAATGGGGTAAGTGTTAGGGTTAACAACCCCCTAGGTACACCCCATGCCTGATTTGCGAAGACACAGGAGAGGTGAAACCATAATGTTGCTTCCTGTTGCTACCTGCAGGGTGGGGGTGGGGTGTTAGGACTGGGAATCCTAACACCACATTTCCATACTTTTGTCACTTTAACCATAACTGGTGCATTAACATTTTTAGCAAAGGTGGGCCACGTGATGTGTTGCAGCTAGAGCCAGCTCAGGCACTTAGCTCCACTTCTTTCAACTATTAAAAGTTTGATTTTCTCGAGTCTGCCTTAGATTATTCTGCCTCCTACAATGTAAGTAGCTCTTTTATGGTCTCCACACATTTGTGTAACTGTTTGGAAGGTGTTATATCTTGCCATGGAGGTCAATTATGCCAAGCCACAACATACTCTGCCACTTCCCCTGAAGAAGGAACCAGGCCACAAGTGTTCCCACCAGAGCATCTCTTCAGCCATGACCGGCACTCTGTCAGCTGATATCCTCACAGTGGAGATTTTTCTGAAAGAACTGTCACCCATAAAGGAAACTCTTTCTGCTGTGTCCAACAATATTAAAGCCATTTGGCTGGCACTAGATGATCTTACTTGGAAAGTCGGTGATGTAGAAGCCCGAGTCATTTCAGTTGATGATTAGTGGGATCAGGTCGACCCCAAACTAGCCTAGCTCTGGAAAAAAATTGCCAGAATGGAAGACCACCTGCTGGACCAAGAATGTAGGATCTGACGTAATGATCTTGTGATTGTCAGTCTCCCTGAGAAAGCAGGGGACACCAGCACTGTCCTCTTCATGCAGAAACTTTGCTGCAAGGTAGCTGGCCCTTCACCTAATGGACTGAACTATGTTATAGAATTCACACACCAAGCCCTTCGCCCAATGTCTGCTGAAGGGTATTGCCTGAGGCTGCTTATCTTCAGACTCCTATACTTCTTGGACATGGTTCATAATTTGGCCCAAGGAGAGCTACCAAAGAAATTCTTTGGGAAGGGAAAAAGCTGTCCATTTTTCAAGATTTTCCTCCTCAGGTACATGAACAATGGGCAGTGTATTGACCTCTCCTAAACAAATTGTCAGCTGCACAAATTTGCTTTTACTTGCTCTATTCCAATAAGCTCCTTGAGACTACTGCTACTGGACAGAAAACTTACAACAGCATTGAACAGGCTAAGCAGGAGTTACCACAAGTGTTTCCCAACCTTTTTAAGCTGGCATGAAATTTTCCCTATACTGACTGAATACCTGATCTATTAGCCAAACTCATGTGGACATGTAATGTTTATGAGCTGTTCTTCTAACAGCCTTCCTAGTTCACCTACCTTTTTCTTGTTGGAATTCAGCACTTCACTTTCACCCAGTGATACAGCACAAGGCATCTAGTCCTTCATCCATGGCTGGAGGTCTTCTAAGTGGCCACTATGAATTCATGTATTGCTCAGTTGCACTGTTTTCAGGACTGCCACCATTTTCATGGATTGTGTTTGAAGGGGGACACTGGACATCACACTGCTTAACCAGCTCTCTACCCTACAGGTACCAGCCTTGTTGGCCATAGTCTTGGGGGAAAATTTTGAGTTTCCCCGAGTGGACTGCAGCTCCTAAGTGTCATTTTTTGGAATTCTCCTATGTCTGTATTCAAGACGGGTATTGCCAGTTCTAATGCTACAGGCTATTGTGAAGCCAGCTCTTTACATTGCTCCAGGGGCTGCTGCAATCCCTTTGTGGTTGGTCGGACCTGTTGAGGTGGGTTGCCATTGTAATTATCCTCTGGTTGTGGCTTGTGGGGTGTTTTCTCACACAGCAAATCTGTGATGCAGAAATTTACGCAAATGGACATTTGCATCTCAATCTTCTTCCCCATTGGCCCGGAGACTGCTGTGGATGATGCCTTGTTTCTGTTGTACAACCTTCTGGAGGACTTTCGCTGTTTTTGCTCACACCTTCAGTTTGTATGGATCCAGGTAGGAATCTCATGCCTTCCTTTGGGTCTGAACTGGAGGACTTCTGATGAACCCTGTGTTGATCCTATTCACTTGGAGGTAGCATCCTTCCCGTTCTTCTGCCCTGTACTATTCAGTAACGTACCTTGCTCATACTGTCATTTATGGACCTCGTCTCACAGCAGCTACCTCACGATGGATGCCTTTTGTGCTACATTTATTGAATTTGTTGCTCTTGTGCTGTATCCCTGGCTTGTTTGACTTATATTATTTGAATCGTTGTTTTTAACACTATGTTAATGTTTCTATCATTTGGATGCTTGGGAGGGGAGGAAAAGCTCCTGGTCATATGAAGGGGTACGGCCCCTCATGGCTGTCTACTGTAGGTGGACTTAGCCATATCCCTTCACATTAGACTAACCTCTGCCAACCTATGCATGCCATTCCTGTCTTGGGTGAGGTTGAGGTTTGACCTCCAGTAGTCCAGCTTTACTTCTCTCTGCTTGGGGCTGGGACCTTGATGGCTACACTGGCCTCATCATAACTGTTTACTCCTAGCCCTTTCTCCTTCAGATAAGTGGATAATCCAGGAGGTGCGTGCCATCTGCACTGTACCCTCGCAGCCCATTGCTCCTCATTTTTGAAGTTAGATGCCTACTCTTTCACTCAGTTGATGCCCTATTCTTGGCAGAAGGTTGGGGCTGAGGTTTCTCACTTGCCAGAACTGTTGCAGGCCAAAAGGCTTGAATGTTGCAGTCCTTCGGATAGGGGTGGTGGTGGAGAGAGGTCCCATTCAGTGTTTTGACATTTTTTGTTATTTTGGGACTGTTTCTCTTGTTTTTTCATGTCCTTGTTAGGGTATTGGGGAGGGTGGGATGGGTCCTGGAGTGCAATAGGGGGACAGAAGGTCTTGTGGCTTCACCAATAGGGCAGCACTCCTTTCTTTATAGGTAATTCCTTTTTATGGTGAGTAACAGTTATGATTTTCCCTCTTGGAATGTTAAAGGCACTCAAGAGAAATGAAAAAGACACATGATCCTTAAGCACTTGAAGAAAACCCATGCAGGCATTGCTTTTTTTTCAAGAAACTCATTTAAAAGGGGATTTCATACACTACATTCAGAAAGAATAGGTGGGCCAGGTGTACGGGGTGGGCAACAGCAGCGAGAAGGGTGGTGTGGCAATCCTAATGGCTAACGGTGTTGCCTTCCAGCTCATTAAAGAATATTGGGACCAGGAGGGTAGGTATCTCTTCTTGCACAGCAGGCTATTTCTCCAAGGACTCCTCCTTCGTATGGTCCATGACCCGAACATAGACTCCTCCAGGTTTTTCATGGATCTTGCCATGCTTCTTGATGTATATTTTATTTAAAAATCTACATATTGAAAAAACAAGTTGTGCTTGCCTGTTGCATTTCGGATCAGTACTGACCATTTATCAAAGGCTTGATAAATGTCAGTACTGATCCAAAATGCATCAGGCAAGTGCAGCCTGTCTTTTCAATATGTAGATTTTTAACTAAAATAGTCTACCAAGTCTGAACTGGATTGGAGAATGATGCCTATGTTTGATTTGGAGGTGGTGAATGCCCAACTTTTGAACTGTTGTTGTACTTTCAATTCCATCCCTCATGGTACATTTTCCAGGATAGATAATATTTTGATCAATTAGGAAACCATTCCTGGCTTGGTTTCCTGTGAAATATAGACTTTAGTCATCTTAGATTATGCATTGGTGCGTGTGAAGCACAGCATCCTGGGGGGGAATAGGGATAAAGTCTGGAGGCTCAGCTCCCAGCTGCTGAAGGATTCTACCCTTCTCCCCAAATTTAAGGAGTACATTTTTGCAGTTTTCACTCATAACAAGGGCTCAGTGACTTCCCTTGATGTCCTATGGGGGAGCGGCAAAAAGTTCTATCTGGGGGGGATGCATTCGACTAGCCATAAATGGCATAAACTCCAGAGTGCAAGGATGGAACAGTTACTTCGTGATATCCTAGAGACAAAACAAAATCTTAAACCTGACATCCCAGAATCCCTCTGGCAACATTTAAACACCCTGTGGGCTCAATATGCAGGTTTGCTGGTGATAAAAATGGAACAGGCCATTTTTAGAGTGAAATTACACTACCTAGAATCTGGAGAGTGGGCTGGTAAGATGCTGGCACTTTGTCTCTGGCATCAGGAGGCCACCATGGTCATTAAGAGCATTCAGAACGGACCCCACACAACTGTTATTACTAAGTCTGGGGCTCTAGGTGAAGTTTTGCAGGTCTTTTATGGCTCCTCATATCATGATGACCACATCAACCCTTCCCTGCCTAAGAAAATCTCTACTTATCTTAAAGGCATAGAGCTTCCCTCCCTTACAGACACACAAAAAGAGCTGCTCAAGGGTGACAAAAATGAAGCCAAGGAAGCACAGACCATCAAGCATCTTCCTTTAGCTATGGCTCCCAGGCCAGACAGCTTCATTAATAATTTCTACAAGGCTTACTCCATAGAGCTTATGCCTTTTCTGGCCAACTTTTTTAATCACGTCTTCTCTGCCAGTCTGTCCAATTATTCCCTCACTGAAGCCTGGATAACTAACTTATGATAGATAGATAGATAGATGGATAGATAGATAGATAGATAGATAGATAGATAGAAAGAGTGAGTGAGTGAGTGAGTGAGTGAGTGAGTGAGTGAGTGAATCAATCAATCAATCAATATTTTTATAAAATTAAGCATGTCATTAGGGAAAACAATCATTGTTTACAAGACAGTGCTGTTGTGAACAAATCAGTTTCATTGAAATGTAAAATACATTACAAGACACTTTACAAAGGATACATTCACAATATTCAGTTCACTTACAATACAGATATCAAAGACCCAGGATCTACTACACATAACAATTACAAGTTTTAGGAAAGCAACTTTCAAATGCTGTATCAAAAACAATAAAAGATGAAGCAGTGTATACCGAAGATGGTATTTTTGGTCCAAAATAAAGCTGACTGAAATTGCAAAGTTTTAACTCAAAATTTTGCATTGCACCTAACAGGATAAAATATATATGTACGCTCAAATCTACCCAATTTTATCTACTCTGATTCCAAAGCCAAGTAAAAATGAGATGTTGGATGGAAAACTACAGGCCCATCTCACTTATCAACTCAGATATTAAACTACTGGGTAAAATTCAGGCCAACAGGCTTCTCTTTATGTGGGGTGGACTGATTGAGGGAGAGCAGGTCAATTTTATGAGGGGCAGACTATACAGTGATCACTTACATAAACTTCACCATCTAATTTCCACAGCTAGGGAGGACAGGACCCTCGCAGCTCTGGTCTCTCTAGATGTGGAAAAAGCCTTTGACAGGGTCTCATTGCCCTATCTGTTTGAGGTCCTGCACAAATTTTTAATACTGGAAAAATTTATAAAATGGAGCCGGGTTCTATACAAACATTCAAATTCAGTATTTGGTGAAATGGGATGCTCTCTGATAAATTTGCTTAAGGCATGGGACTTGAAAGGGCTGCTCTCTCTTCCCCTGCTCTTTAATTTATACATGGAGTCTTTAATTAGGCATTTGCAGAGCAATCCTTCCATTAAAGGTATCATGGTCGGGGGGGGTGTTGTATATAAACTTTCCACATACGCTGACAATTTATTGCTTCATGTTGACAAACTCTTGACTGCGATCACTGCAGCCTTGGCAGAAATTATTCAGTTTGCAGAAATTTCAGGTTAAAAACTCAATTTGGTAAGATAAAAGTCTTGGCCTTAAACAATCTGCTCAGCAAGCAAGCTGTTGTCGATATGGGTCAGGACTGGGAGCACCACATGCTTACTTACATGGGTATAAAAATTTCTAGATATCTCTCTGACTTATCTAGAAATAATTTAGCCCCCCTCCTGTGCCTGGTTAAGTTAGACCTCCAAAGGTGGTCAGCCCTCCTCATGACTTTATGGGGGACATATACACATTGTTAAGATGAATCTTCTTCCCCATCTTCTTTAAACTTTAGGTATGCTAAATATTTTCCTGCCTAAACAATGGTTTACAAGATTTCAGCACCTCATTAATAATTTTCTTTGGCAAGGGAAGGTAATGTGTAGGTCCTACTTCAAGGTAACAGTCCCTAAGCAGCTGTATGGGGGTTCTGAATTCCCAATTTTTTCCTTTATTATGGTGCTCTTCATTGCAGCAAATATCTTCAGTGGGGGACTTTAGAAGATGGCGGCACAGCGGTAGGGTAAGTCCCTCTATGGCTTCAAACTGAGCAGGACTTATGCCATGCAGCAGGTCTCCATCTCAAGGTCTCCTTTTCATCAAGTCTTCACAATTGCCTCTTCCTTACAGAAGACCCTGATCTACTGGTCCCTTAGAGCCCACACCTAGCTTGACTTGTATTATGGGTTCCAGTAGTCTAAGGATATCTTGCAACCAATTGCAGGAAACCCTCATTTTTATGGCTGAGTTGGTGGAGCTCCACAGAAGTATTACTGTCATCTTTGTAAAAGCACTGTGGAAGCACATGAACAGACCACTGCCAGGGTGCTTCCACAGTGCTTAGGCACAGTTCCAGTCATTGTGTTTATGCAGCCTTTCCCATCTGTGGGCTGCATAAACACACCTCCTTCTTTTTCTTCCACAACTGCGGAAGTGTCAGACACTGTTCCCAAGATGTCTGGGTGAGTTCAACTGCACATGTGTATTATTGCACATGTGCAGATCTGTCATCACTGCCATCTTGGGCATGGTGGCTGTCAGAGCCACTACAGATCCCTCCAGCTGTTCTGTTTCGGGTGTCTGTTGCTGAATTGCAAGAGACTCCAGGGAGTTGATAGGTATGTGGTTGCATGTTAGGGCCTGACGGATGCCGTCAGTGAGCTACTGGTGATGCAGAGGGCTGCTGTGCTGGAGCCCAGGAGCATTGGTGGCAGACATGTTTCATGGATGGCAGGTCCTCCAGCCATCATAGGTGAGAGACATTAATTGCCTCTTCACTATGAAATTAAAGTCAGGACAGGCTCTGTAGCATAGGGAGATAATTCCCATAATGGCCAACACTTAACTAAATGAACAGGAAACCTACTTTAGAGCAATACATTTTTGCAATAAGTTGCTGATGCAGGCTTCTAAACACGCTGTATGATATTTCCTGAGCAAATATCATTCACATTGCTGATGCTGGCTTCTGAACATGCTGTATGATATTTGCTCAGAAAGCCTTTACTAATGGAAAAACTTTAGAGTGGCAATCACTGTGCATGTTCAAATAACCATAAAGTACAACACACTGATGTCAACTATTTGGGTTTTAAATGAAAATTAATTTACACAGGAAATATGGTTCATTTGGACATGCCTTCTTATGAGTTGCTGAACAGGGAATAACAAAATCCAGTAATGGTCTATGGCTGTATTGGTTTGTTTGACTACGTATGTATTGATTTAGACTAAGACATGTTTGTTCACATTTAACTACAATATATTGGTTTGCATTAGCATGCATTCTTTTGCATACAATCAGGTACTTGTTGGTTGAAATATAAATACATTGTTACAGGTCATCATGTACTACAGTAGGCACGTATTTATTTGACTTAAAATGTGTCAGCTTAAGAATATATGTATTTGTTCCAGTACACTTGCGTTGGTTTAAACGGAAATGAACTGATACAGTTTACAAAAATGTTTTGGTTTCATTTAAGTGAGTGAATGAATGTAAGGGAAAAGGGACTTTTGAGAGCAAAAAAACTCTGATCAGCTCCTTATTATCTGCAGTTAATATTCATTACTTAAACACATTTTTAATGGGCTTGGATTGGACATAGAACTGTTTTGAAAATATTTGAATTTTGTAACTGCTAAAGTGTTCATTTTTATATATTTTGTATGTAATACTTTGTGTTGGGTATACCAATTGCCTTATTTGCATTTCAAACTGAACAATCCTGTTTTGATGAAACAGTTTATTTCCACCTCAAATGTTCAAAGTTCCATAGATTTGGAGAAGACTTTGATTTCTACTTGAACAGGACATTTTTTACTAACATACATACTATAATGCCAGCAGAATAGGCCTAACGGTCTTTCGTGTCTGCTCGTTTGGTCAGCCCCAACCCTGGGTGCTGACCTTGCTGTCCCCCTCGCCTTCTCTGGCTTCTCCCTTCCCAGTTCCGGATATTCTTGCTGCATTGGATTTTGCTTCCTGAACCATTCCCCTGTACCTGTCCCACCCCCTCTTTTTCAAACGTGTTGCTGCTCAGAAGTAGATGAATCAGTTTTCTTATGGAAACCATTATTAAATACTAGCTGTTAATGAACATTTGTGTTGTTGAGCAGGGTCAGGTTCTTTTTGTGGAGTTTGGATTAGGCTGTTTCATGAAATGCTACAAACAAATCTACAAAGTTGTTCAGTATGTTTATAAAAAATCTGGATAAGAGCATTATTAGCAGACAGGGATGCCACATTTTTTAATCAAACAAAAATAGGAATAGAAATTGTATCTCTCTTTGATTACTCTTCACTGCCAATCACTCCCATCCTCAGATTAGGCAGTCCTATAATGTCTGACCTCTTGGACATTACTGTATCTTTTAATGGCTATTAATGTCTTCATTATCTTCCTCCCCTCATCCTCATCTTCTTCTCTCCCTCCCCTCTTCCCCTGCCTTTTCCTTCTTACAGTACCTACTTCTCCAAATGTTAATTTCTCTGTGGTGTTGCCCCATAACTCTACTTATTGTAACAGTACAGAAGAGCTTCATCCCAAACCTCTACACTTTTCAGCTTTTCCCAACCATAGCTTCTGGTATTTGTGCTCTTTAACCTCTCCTTCTACACAACTAAAGCTCCTGATGTCTGGAAAAGGGCTGCATTTTTTTCACTTCACATAAGGGGTGGTCCCCACTCTCCTCAGTAACTATTGTTCTACCTCTCTCACACCAACAAAAGCTATGGTTTAAGAAAAACTTGAGGTTTTGTACCTGTCCTCATTCCTTGAATCCAGCTTTTCCCTCAGCCCTTTTTGGTTTGGTTTTAGAAGAAAACATTAATTTCAGTTACATCTCAACTTACAGGACAACTGCACTGAACATAGGTCATTTTTATGGCTGCATGGGCGGAGCTCCGTAGATGTAATGTCATCATCATCTCTTTAGAAGAGCTCTGTGGAAGCATGTGACCAGACCACTGTCCAGTGTGCTTCCACAGTGCTCTGGCACAGTGTCCAGTAATTCTATTTATGTGGCCCTTCCAATCCACCAGCCGTATACACACACCCACTTCATGGGGCATTCTTTTTCTTCCACAACTGTGGAAGTGACAGCTGCCATTCACAAGTGGAATTCTGCATTCCACACAGCACTAAGCGGTGGAGTATGCCATACACAAGATGGCCACCAAATCAGACTGCGCATGTGCAGTTCTGTCATCATCACTATCCTGTGCATGGCATACTCCACTGCTTACTGTTGTGTGGAATGCAGAATTCTGCAGGTGAAAATAGTGTGGTATGACCTTTCCACCAGCAGAATTTCTACAAGAATTTCGTTGGTTCTTCTGCAGATTTCCAACTGCTGTGATCCATGGAAAATATTCCATGGGACAATATTTTCCAAGGAAAATCATTCCACAACCATTTCTGCAGAATATAGTGAAATCCACAGAATAATACTCCACTTAACAGCATTTTTTATTTGCAAATTCCACACAGCGCTACTGGTGCTCATAAAAGATCCTAGCAGCCATATTGGCTCTGACCAGAATTTGTTGCATTAGCCACTGCCCTATCACCTCTTCATTTTGGCCTCAAATGCAACTCTCCTCAATCAAATACCTTATGGCAGAAGACAAATGTATTATTTTTGCCACCCTCCAAGAGCACCATAATTTACCTGGTTCCTCCATTTTTAAGTATCTTCAACTGACCCATGTAATCACCACCCATTTTGGCCCTTGTCCTTAGCCAAGAAGTGCCAGGATTGTTAAGATATCCTTATTGCTACTGCTACACACTTTATTTCTGGTCTTTACAACATTTTGCAGACCCTTGAATCCAACAATCCTTCAGGCATTTGTACCTACTGGCAACATACTCTGGGCATTCAATGGCCTCCTACTACCTGGCATTCCATCTGGCAGAATCTTTATAAATGTATAAAGCAGGACAGGTACCACTCAGTTCAATATAACATTCTTCACAATCCTTACTTCACACCTGAAAGGCTACACAAGATGGCTGGCCCAGTGGTGCTGAGGGTTGAGGTGCTGGATGCCACACTTCGCACCACGCCAGTGACCAATGTTCAGGAATGAACATGGATCATCAGAGTTGGCCAGGGAGGTAGAAGGATTAAGCATCTGAAAGATTGCTCTCTTCTCCTCTCCTGGATTGGATGGGTTGTCGCTTCTGCTGAATGACTGCCCCCAGGTGAAGGCCTGAGGATACTGTGGGACTGCAGGTGACATGAAGGGAGGGTGTTTCAGACTGCAGCATGTGCACACTTCCAGGTGCATATGTATGCATCAGCAACAAGGAGCTCAGATAAAGTGGAAAATGGAGCTGGTGGGCTCCATGACTGCCTTGGCTGCGGTCCAGATCCTGGTGACTTTTGGGCTTCTGGATTGTGCTTCACTGGGGAAAGTCATCCCTCCTCCTCTGACCCCATCATGGAATCACCCAGGGAAAAGCCAGATCAGGGAGCAGGCTATGGAGAGAAGTGAGATGTCTGAGGGGGGCCAGGAGTCTGCCTGCCAGCTCCGGTGAGGAGGTTAAAAAAAAAACTACACAAGAAGGGTAAACTTGCTTCTTCAATGTGCACCAGGTGTGGCTTAGCAGAGAGTACTCTTAAATGTATATTCTGGGATTGTGTTAAGGAGACTTCCCTCTGGGAAATCATTAAAGGTCAACTAGGTCCTTCATACAATGGCAGAAAGACTGTTTTTCTCCAGAGGTCTGTCTAGTTGGCTTCTATCCTCCACATATATTTGGCCCCCAGAAGGGTCATATGGCCCTAATAGCTATTACAGCCAAGTTAGTCATTCTCTGACACTGGCTAGATGATGTTATCCCTACTCAGAGAGAATGGCATAAGGACATTTTACAAATGTTAAACGTCAGAAGGCAAACTGCCTCTTTCTGGAACCAGTCAAACTATTTTGCTACCAGATGGGAGTCACTCTGTATCCTGCTATGTAGTCACTCATCAAACACCTAGTCTAATGGTTGTCAAGTTGGTCTCCTAGTATACTGCATTTACCTTATAGCAGTGTACACCTGCTCACTGCCCACTGGTGGGTTGGGTGCTACCGATGTTGTACTCCAGTGGGATGGGGGTTTGGGGGGGTTGTTTACAGGTACATAAGTGACAAAAGGGAGGTGAAGAGAAGGACAGTGAGGCTAAAGGGTGATGGAGAGAGTAGGTCTGAGGATGACAACAGTAAAGCAGACATACTGAACAGATATTTCTGCTCAGTCTTTACAGTAGAAGAGGCAGGTAGTGGGCCAGAAATAAGTATAAAGGGGGAAGGGCACAGCAATGGATACAAGTTCCTTTCCATGGGAAATGGTCCTAAAGGAACTGGAAGAAATAAAAGTCAATAAAGCTATAGGCACAGATGGGGTGCACCCCAGGGTGCTGAGGGAGCTCAGAGAAGTGGTGGCTGAGCCTTTGGTGACCCTGTTTAGCTGATCACTGGAAACATGTGAGGTGCCAAAAGACTGGTGAACAGATGATGTAGTCCCCTTATGCAAGAGTGGGAACAGAGAGGAAGTGGGAAACTACAGACCAGTCAGCTTCACCTCAGAAGACAGGGTGGAGACAGTTCAGAGGAGGGCAACCAAGATGATACAGAGTTTGCATCACAAGTCCTACAAGGGCAGGCTAAAGGACTTGAATATGTGCTTCCTGGAGGAGAGGATGGAGAGGGGGGATATGATAGAGACATACAAGTACCTCACGGAGAGGAACAAGGTGCAGGAAAACACTATTTTCAGAGGAAGAGATGTTCCAGAACTAGAAGTGATGGGATAAAACCGGACGAAGGGAGGTTCAGAGGTAACATGAGGAAGTATTTCTTCATGGAAAGGGTGGTGGACAAGTGGAACTCCCTGCCAGAGGAGGTAGTGGGGGCTGAAACAATTATGGGATTCAAAAATGCATTGGATAGGCATCAGGGGATCCTAGCAGTTGGGGGAAGGGACAACCTGGTTCAAGAGAAGCTTGAAGAGGCAAAATTACAGTATATGTGCAATTGGGCAGACAACGTGTGCCAAAGGCCCTTATCTGCCATCGGTATCTACAGTATGTATCTATGTTCATTACTTGTTTTGCTTTGTTCTGTCTCGTTTTCTTGTACTGTTTTGTATTGCTTGTGTCATTATGGAAAATTTATTTTTTTCTAATAAAGTATGCTTAATTAAAAAAAGTTTTTTACAATGAATTTACTTACTTTTTGAGACAGTATAATTATATACTCATTTGCCTTTGGCAGCATAGGGCCCATTGATGTGGAAGCACAGGGTCCTCTGGGCTCTGCGCTCTTCTATTTCTGGCAAAAAAGGAATTTATTTGCTTGGTTCTATGACTTGTTAAATGAGAGACCAACTTATTCTGCCCTTGTATAACTCTCTGGTGAAGCCACATCTGCAATATGGATTTCACTACTGGTGCCCACACACCTCAAAAAGCACATTAACCTACTGGAGAAGTTGCAGATGATGGCTGCAAAGATGATATTGGATCACCCCAGTAAGGCATAGTATGAGTGGTTTAGGGCACTGAACATCTACTCAGTACCGTACAGAACAGGACACAGAGAGAGGGGACATGATTGATACCTTCAGGTACTAAAAACAGATAAATAACATGGATATGGAAACTCTCTTTAACTTAAGTGGCAACCACAACATGAGAAACCACAGTGTTAAAATGCAGTCAGGGAGGTGTAGGAGCAAACAGACAATTCACATATTCATAAATAGGGTGGTATAATATTGCAATGTGCTGTGCTTCAACAGGAACTAGAATAGGCGGGGGGGAGTATTTTCCATGAGTAGTAAAGATGGGAATCATGGCAGGAGTGAGGAGGTGAAGCAGACCCAGAATGTTAACCTCTGAACACTACAATAGGAGCAGACTACATTGACCAAATTGCCTTCTTCTCTTAGCTTCTTCAAATTTTCATATTTTCTATTTCACCAACCAGTTGTTGAACACTGAACCACATTTTATGCTTCACAAACCAGAAGTAGTAGTTTGAACTACATTTTTTAGTTTGTGAACCAAACATAGTATTCTGGAGGAGATTTTCTGCTTCAAGAACCAAAGACACCAGTTGGAACCACATTTTCTGGTTCTCAAACCTGAATACAAAGTTAAAATCACTTTTTCTGGTTGGCAAACTAAAATTAGTAGACTGAACCACTTTTCTTGGCTTGCTAACCAGAACATTTTTAGTTTGAACCAAAATAAGTGGTTCAAACCAGAACTCATTTGGGAGAGATCGTGAATGTGTGAAATACAAAATTTCCTCATAAACAGACTATAAAATCTTGCTTAGGGAAAACATTGTACCACGGGGATGTTTTAGTTTTGTTAAAACTATCCCTTTACAAGGGTTTTCCAACTTCAGTAGTAAAATAAAGGAACAAAACGGTGGCTATTGTGACCCCCCCAAAAAAAAATGTTTTGTGAGACCCATTTTTGGTTCATGACACATCCAATTTGTGACCCAAAAAACACTCTCATGAACCAGAAATTTCTGCTTTGTATATGGCATCTATCCAAAACCAATTTTTAAATCATCAAGAACTGTTTAATATTTTTTCACCAAACCATTGAAAGACACTACCTCAGCACAGACCACTTGTACCCTGAAAGTGTTGTGCATAAATTCAGTCCTGTGTAGCCTATACATAACAGCAAAAAAATGCAAACATAAAAAAGAGAAAAATGTGCCTCTTTTACAAAATAAGGGGTATTGAGATCTCAGAAACCACACAAGGTGTGGTCATGAAACTCTCCTCATTTTCACATCATGGCACATCCATGAAAAATGTAAATTTATGGGTTATTCTGATAAACACAGCCAAAGTTATTAAATTGCACCTGCAAAGGTAGGTATTTAACATTTAGCACCCTACTCAACCCTAACTATAGGCCTACTCAACGCTAACTATAGGGGCACTACTATCGCTATAGATACAGATATAGATATAGATATAGATATAGATATAGATATAGATATATTAGAGGCAAAAAACTCCATTTAATGCATCAGTTAGGGTTGTTCCACAGCGACAAAATCGAGGAAATTCGATGTCAGGGTTGAAAGCCCCCCTTGGACACCCCAAGCCCACCCCCCCAACTGGCATCGGGGTGTGCATTGGGGTCATCGGTCCTAACTCTCACCCCATTCTCCTATACCTCTCTTCTTTACATGTGATGGGGTGAGAGTTAGAACAGCATTTATCGCTCTAATGCTGGTGGGGGTGAACAGGGCTCAAGGGCACAACACCAGGCCTACCTCACTTTTCTAGCTGTGGAGCTAACCCTAAGTGATGCATAGAAGATGTTTTGCCATATACACACATATATATATATATATATATTATGTATATATTAGAGGCAAAAACTCCATTTAATGCATCAGTTAGGGTTGTTCCACAGTGAAAAAAGCTAGGAAATTCAGAGTTAGGGTTGAAAGCCCCTTGGACCCCCAGCCCACCCACCAAATGGCATTGGGGTGCACATTGGGGTCATCTTCTAACTCTCACCCATCACATGTGTAAAAGCTGAGGTATGGGAGAATGAGGTGAGAGTTGGGACCGACTACCCATTGTACCACAATGCCATTTAGAATTGAGCTGGAGGCTCCAAGAGGCTCAACCTAACCTGAATTTCTTAGCTTTCACTATTGGAACAACCTAACTGATGCATTAAACTAGTATTTGCCTCTAATTTCTCTTTTTTGAGAATGAGGATGATAAATAATGAAAGGAATGCAGTGGCAGCAGTGTGGGGCCCTTTGGGCCCCACACTCCTGCCACATGATGTCTTGTTACACAGTAACAGGAACTGCAAAGCAAATGCAAGCGACAACGTTACTGCACATAGCAAAGCAAACATAAATGGCAAAGCAAACGTTAATAGAAACAGAAGCGTAAAGTGATGCCAAAGCAAACAGTTACGTGAACGGAGACATCAAACAGCAGTGCATACAGAACGCAACTGGTAACACACACATTCACGGTACCACAATTGTAAACTCAAACGGTAACAGTAACACCAACAATGACACCTAAGTAAACAGAAATGCAAGCACGTTTGAAAATGCAAACCGTTACGCACACACTCACAGAACCACAATTGTAAATGCAAATTGTCACGGTAACAGCAACAGTAAAGCCAATAAAACCAGACACGCAAGCTCATATGAAAACGCAAACTGTTACACGTAAGTTCATGGTACTGCAATAGTAAATGTAAATGGTACCAGTAACAGCAACGGTAAAGACAACAGAAACAGAAATGCAAGCGCATATGAAAACTCAAACCGTTACGCACACAGTGGCGCAGACGGGAACGGTGATTCAAATGGTGACAGAAGCGCAACTGGAAACGCTAACTGTCACAGTAACAAAAGGGCACACCCTTCTTTTCCCCAAAAACTGCATTGAAAAAACAAATTGAAAACAAAGAATGTATGCATTATAATTGACTTCGGATTAGAAAAGTACGACTTGAAATACTAAATTGCTTAAATCTCAGGAACTGTACGACATAGGAAAAAAGATTAAAATTTTGTATGAATTATTACTTTCCTGGCTAGTTTTATGCTTAGCCCCCATTTGGAGAGGGGCTAAGCATTTTTTTAACAAAAAGTCCATATCACGCACTGTTTCTGAGATATGGGCCCTGAAAGACGTGACGGATGCCATAATGTTATCCTATGGGAAAAACTGTCAAATTCAGAGTGCTGTCACTTTGCCACCCCGTAATATTTTTCTCCAAACCACCAAAAGGCACATTTGTAGGACGTTAGCTTTCTTCCTTCCAAATTTCAGCCCAAAAGAGCAAACCGTTATTTTCAAGCAGAGCGGCAAAGAATTCCTGTAACATGACGGACAACGTAATGTTATCCTATGGGAAAAAGCGCCAACTTCGTAGCGCCATAACTTTGCCACCCTGTAATATTTTTTTGACCAATCCACTAAAAGGCACATTTGTGGGATGTTGCCTTTCGTTCCTCCAAATTTCAAGAAAAAAGACCAAACCATTTCTGAGATATTTAATGTCAAAGATTGGCAAACTTTCCCTGTCTATTCCATTATAAAAAATCTGGCCATCTTGTCCCTCACTTGCGATGCAAGATCATGATCAAAGAATCTCATGATCAAAGAATTTGCAGGCTCACGAACAAAGAATAAAAAATGTAATAAATCAAAAAATAGATGGAATTGCAGTAAACCACCACCATGGTCCGACAGAACGAAGCCCCCTGAGTAAAACCCACCCTCATTTGACTTCCTAGGGCACCCATGGGCTGAGAAAAATTATTTTTAAATTTGGCTGTCTTGTCCCTCGCTCACGATGCAAGATCATGATCAAAGAATCTCACGATCAAAGAATTTGCAGCCTCACGATCAAAAAATTGCAGGCTTACGATCAAAGAATAAAAAATGGTGAAACACGATTTATTCACCAATTTGAACCAAACCAATGGCATGGTTCAACAGAACGGACCCTCCTGAGCAAAACAAGCCCTCATTTGTGTTCCTAGCCCACCCCTGAGCTGAGATATTAGTGTTTTAGGTCACAATGCAAGATCACAATCAAAGAATATCACGATCAAAGAATTTGCAGGCTCGCGATCAAAGATCGTTAGCGAGCCGCGAATTAAGATTTTAAAAGCTTATAACTCTATTTTTTGACCAATTTGGATGGAACCAAAGCCATGGCTCAATAGATCATGTTCCTCTGAGTAAAACCCACCAAAGTTTTACTTCAGAAGTGTGTGTTTGTGTGATTTGAAAACTGAAAACAAGATGGCGGACCTCGCGATCAAAGAATTTAGAAAATTCCTCGGGAACAAAGATTCTTGAGCTGTGATGCTGCAAATTCTTTGATCGCCAGGTGAGACTAGATGACCAGAACCCCCATTCTTTGATCGCAAGATATACATATAAATTTTCCCATTGACTTATAATGGGAACTTAAAAGTGCCATAACTTTTGAATGCCTTAATATTTTTTCTCACCAAACAAAAAGTGGCATCTTCAGTCACCAAAGCTCTTTCAAGTGGGCCATCTTGCAGAGTGGAACATGACACAGTGGCTGTGCAGGACCACGTTAAGAATGCCAAAAGGGGCCTCCAAAAATGGATAATTTTGCATTTTTCAGCGCTTTGGCACACGAAGACCAGCACTCTGGCACAAACACAATTTGGCAAATCAAGAGATCTAGTGTGCCCCAATGCGTGTACCAAATTTCATTCAAATCCACTGAAAGGGTCCAAACTTATTAATGTCCAAACCTTTGACTTTAGCATGTAACTGGCCGCTCAACCCTAACTATAGTGGCACGAGCGTGCCACTATAATATTTATATATTAGAATAAAAAAACTCAGTTTAATGCATCAGTTAGGGTTGTTTCACAGTGACAAAAGTGAGAAATTTGCTGTTGGGGTTGAAACCCCTTTGCACCCTCAGCCCACCCCAACTGGAATCAGGGTTCGTGTTGGGTCATCGGTCCTAACTCTCATCCCATTCTCCTATTCCTCAGCTTCTTTCCACATGTGATGGGGTGAGAGTTAGCCAACAACCCTAGCGGCAGCACACCCCGATTCCCAGATGGGGGGGAGTGAGCTGGAGAGAATAAAGGATTTCACAACAGTGATTTCGGCTTTAACTCAACTGTCATTTCAACTTCTTCGATACGTCGCTGGAAATTTTACATCTAATCCCTTCTTTTGAATGATAATGAGAAATAGTGAATGTAATGTGGTGGCGGAGTGCAGTGTGGGAGCGTGGGCCCTGTGGACCCCGCGCTCCCGCCACGTGATGTCTTGTCACATAGTAACATTGTGCCCGCAAACACAAATTGTAATGCGCATGGTGACGCAAAGCAAAACAGAAAGAGAAACAGTACTGTAGACAGAAATGTTAAAAACAACGTAAACGCAACCACAAATGAAAACGCAAAGGGTAACGCACATGGTGGCGTAATCGTGAACTGTAAATGAAACAGGTACGGAACCACAAGCAGAAATGGTAATGGTAACAGTAATCTAAGCGCACAGGCTGGTTTTACCCAAGAGCTGTATAGAGAAAGACAGCGAGTACAAAGAATGTATGCAAAATAATGACTCTCGGAACACAAAAATGAGGACTTGGAACAGTAAATTGCTTATATCTCAGTAACCGTATGACGCAGAAAAAAAATTTAAAAGTCATATAAATTATCACTTTCCTGGTTAGTTTTGTACTTAGCCCCAATTAGGGGGCTAAGAAATTTTTGACAAAAAGTCCGTATCTCAAGACCGCTGACACGGGCTCCTGAAAGGCGCCAAGCACCAAAAGTTATCCTATGGGAAAAACAGAGTTGGACTGCCATAACTTTGCCTCCCTGTAATGTGTTTTCACCAAACCACTGAAAGGCACATCTGTGTGATGTTGCCTGTGTCCCTGCAAATTTCAGCCCAAAAGACCAAACCGTTATCTTGCAGCAGTGCGACAAATGATTGCTGCAATGCATCGGACGCCGTAATGTTATCCTATGGGAAAAAGCATCAACTTTGGAGTACCGTAACATTGCCGCTGTGTAATATTTTTTCAACAAAACACTGAAAGGCACATCTGTGAGATGTCGGCTGTGTTCCCTCCAAATTTCAGCCCAAAACTCCAAACCGTTCTTTTGCAGTGGAGTGCCAAAGAATTGCTGCCATTTTCCCACAGACTAGAAAAGTACTATGCGCAATTTGCAAAGCTTTAGCAAAATTTGCGACACTATGAGCAAGAAAGTACTTTATGGAAGTACTTTTCCAGAAATTTGAAAACATATTTCTCGGTGTTTACCCAAAATAAAGACATGGCTAGCATCCTCAGGGTCCGACTAGGTGAATACAAAAGAATTAGGTTGCTAGAGGGTCCCAAATTTAAATGCCAAGCATTTTTCTGATCACTAACTGAAAACAAGATGGCGGATTTGCGAAAGTAAGAGGGCCATTTGCGAAAGTAAAAATGCATTTACGACACTGTCAAACTTTTTGTTAACTTTTCCCATTGACTTATAATGGGAAATTGTTTTTTGAATAACTTTTGAACCATTTAATATTTTTCCACAAAATCTTCAAAAGGCACATTGGGGACCCCGGCTGCACGATCCCTGAAGATTTTAGGCCAGTCACGCAAACCGTGCGAACTGTAGGTGCGACCATAGAATTCCAGAAAAAGCGTAAACGCATGTGCAGATCATGCTTAATAACTCTGCAGCTGTGTATCCGACCAGTACGGAACTTGACAGATCCCAAGGTGTGTGGGTCTTGATTGTCTATGCCAAATTTCAGGCAAATCTGTCAAACAGTTGCAAAGTTATTAAGGTGCAAAATTTTGGGTTTAACATCCTCCACCCTAACTATGGTAGCACTACCATGCTACCATAATATATATATATGGGATATACAATGGTGAGCTGTCAGATAAATGATTTATCTACACAAGTGCTGTTTGACCTCGGGTAACTTCACGAGTGGCGTAAGCCACGAGTGAGGTGTCCGAGGTCAAACAGTACAAGTGTAGATAAATCATTTATCTGACAGCTCACCATTGTATATTTCATTTGTGCAATAGGGATGCTTCTTATCAGTGCGGGAAAATTTGGTTTTGACTGTTTATCTTCTTTTTTTAAATGATAATTTCTGGGACTTTCTGGGACTTTTGGTTAACATTCCTGGTGTATGTTCGCCTAGCGGGGTGGTTGCATTAAATGAAACACCACTCATTTTGTAGAGAACTTCTTGCTGAACAAATGTCATGGTGACAGTATCATGCTACCTTTTTGTTTTAAAGTTATTCGCATTTGTTTGATGAAAAGTGAAACAAAATTTAATTTTATGCTGTTTTGCTAATTATAAAAAAAACTAAAAGGTATTTATTAATGAAACACCACTCATTTTGTAGATATTTTCATGCTGAACATTTTTGTGCTCATAGTACCATGCTATCATTTTAGTTTTAAAGTGATTCACATTTGTTTGTCGAAAAAGTGAAAAGAAAATTGAATTTTATGCTGTTTTGCTAATTATGAAAAAAACTAAAGGTATCTCTGAATGAAACACCACTCATTTTGTAGATATTTTTATGATGAACATTTTTCGTGCTCACAGTACCATGTTATCGTTTTTCATTTTAAAGTTATTTATATTTGTTTGTCTGAAAAGTGAAAAGAAAATAGGATTTTTTGCTGTTTTTTGCTAATTATAAAAAAAAAAACTAAAAGGTATCTATAAATGAAACACCACTCATTTTGTAGATATTTTTGTCCAGAACATTTTTCGTGTTCACAGTACTATGCTACCATTTTTCATTTTAAAGTTATTCACATTGGTTTGTCAAAAAAGTGAACAAAAAAGCTTTGATTGACAGTTTGCATTTATCCCACATATGTGGGATAAATCTGGGGTGGTTAGATTTATTCCACATATTTGGAAATAAATGGATTTATTCAATGGCTTTTGGTATCACACCTGTTGCATAAATATATATATATATATATATATATATATATATATATATAAATATGTATACAGAATGCAACCAACACTGAATATACAGAAATGTATTGCAAATCAGAATCTGTATATAATAATACAGTATCTGAATATACCAATAAAATATACCAACAAGTAAAAGGATGGACTAGGTTCATAAATATGTCATATAGGGGATGTTAAATGCCAAATTGTGTTGTGTGTATGTCCATGACACTCTTACAAACTGGGCTAGGTTAACCTGATAGGCTGCTTGATGAACATACAACATCGGTTCAAATTTTGATCCCAACTTAAGCCCCCAGAGTTCCCTTGCTCATCAGTTAATCTTGGCCATTGGTTAGGCTGCAGCACTGTAAATGAGCTCCTGTTTTCAGCATGTTACACTTGGTGTTAATTAAGGAAAGAGCTTCCTTCTGTGATCTAATCATTGGACAATTTAAACAGATCCTGTCTACATAGACCTGTTCTAACAATTTAACAAGCTTTGAAGTAATCCATCACTGAACTGTGGTTGCTTTCTAGCCACCACAGCAGTACGTTTGATGGGATAGGAGCCCCCTGTTCAGGTTTTTCTTCACTTTTCCTCTCAATAACCAGAATCAGATATATAGGACTAAAGCTGGGAGATATGTACGTAGCTTCTGCCAGTGAAATTCTTGCAAAATGCCAATTTCACTTCAGCAAAATGTCACAGAATTTCTGTGAAAATGTTGTGAAATTTTGCCAAAATTGTGATTTCAGTTATTTCTAATTTTTTTTTTTTGCAATCAAACTTTATTGAACAAGATATTATGTCCAGTAAATATCACAGAACATAAAATAAAAACTACAGGCAGACTGTAGAAACAGGCATAAGGAAAGTGATACCAGCATTCCAATACATGCCAGCCCAAACACATACCCCTGAAAAATGTTTTGAAGGGTATGTAGTAACTTTTTATTAAAGCTTGTTTACAAAGGTTCCACATCATAAGGCAATAGACAAGGTACATAGACATTACAAAACAGATATGGGTATATACAGCAGGCAAGCACATTATGGTACATACAGATACAGATACAGATTCAAGCAAGTGCAGTTAAAATACATCAGGTAGGAGAGGTCAACTTTATTGTAACAGTACTAAGAGCAAACCTACTGTAAGGTGGACAAGCAATTTATAGTGGTAGCTGAGCTTTAGAGCATGCAGGTAGAGTTATGGAAGGTCAGAAGTGGTGGTGACCAAAGGAGGGGGAGGATAGAATAGATTAGAGCAGGGAGGTGGGGGCAGGGGAGACGAGGAGGTGACAGAATAAGGGGTTGAGTAGTCAGAGGGTGGGATTGGATAGGAATCAACCCAAGGTTACGTAAATAGGTGATAGGGCTGGGCTGTGTAATGTGAGGGGAGAGAGGAATAAGGGAAAGGGTTTTAAAGTGGGGGGGTGAGGTGAGGGGGAAACCGACAGAGGGGGTGAAAATTGGTTAACAACCCATTAGCCTTTCTTTGTACGATCAGTATCACTTATATAATATCCCTTAATCCAGTAAGCTACAGCACAGGGGACCTCACCATTTGGTACTACTCCTCCCAACTAGAGATGCAGCCAATTTAAATTCCGCGGGCGAAGTGAGCGTGAAGTGGGCACTTTCACGTTACTGACGGAGTGGGCAATAAGTGCTCACTCTGCTTTGTCATTACCACTTCGCGTTAAGGCGGAATGGCAACGCGAAGTAAGGCGAAGTCATTGTTTTTAATGGACTTTGCATTCCTCATTATGATTCTAAGTGATCAACTTGGTGTTTCAGATTTGGCAGCCCCCCCCACACATCACATGGCTTATAGTACTGTAAGTCACATGCTCTTTAGCTAGGCAGAAAGGAAGTGAGTCATACAAGCAGACACTTTTACTTTCTCCTGTGCAGATGGAGAGAGAGGAGTGTGTTTTGTGACTGCTGATACTTTGAGATCAGAGTGAGGAGGAGGAGATTTAAACTTTGATTTAGACCCAACAGCTTTTTTAAAAGCTACGTTTTTTTGACTTTTCTGTACTCTTTTTTACTTAATTTGTTCTTTCTGTAAATTTTATTTTTCTTACCTTTATAAGTAGTTAATTGTTTGTCCCCCCCCCCGGAAGCAGGATCATCACCGCCTCCTGTCCTGACTCTGAGACAATTGACAGTCCACCACCACCACCACCAAGTCCAGCACCAGGTCCTCTGGAGCAGGATGTGCCTGTTCCCCCGGGCCCAGGTGTGGATCCCATCCCTGTTCAGCACCATGACCAGTCGGCTGCCAGTTCATCTGGCCCTCCCCTGCCTGTGCCTGGTCCTCCCCCCACCTCCATTGTTTGGCAGTTTTTTGACTGTGTCAGGGGGACAGTAGTGTGGTCAAGTGCAGCCTATGTGAGGTGGAGGTGCACCGTGGCCCACGGGGGACTCACCTGGGGACTGGGGGCCAGCACACCCATATGCTCAATCACCACCAGTTGGAGTGGCAGGCTGCCACAGAATGGACCATGCCTGCACCTGCTGGCCATTCTGTGGCAGAGGGTGCAGCTGTGCATGGCTACATCCCTAAGAAGAGGAGGGCCACAGCAACACTTGCTGCTCCACCAGGATCGCATAGAGGGACATCAGTTGCAAATGACTCAAAAAGGCTTTTTTAACAGCTTTTAGAAGGTTTGAATCACAGAGCTCTCAGAGCACCTTGTTTCCTACAGCTTCATACACACACTACCCCAAACTGAGGCTGTGCAGAACAATCTAGATCCCATCTGACCTGAAATACCATGAATCACTGGAAAATTCACCTTTGGAGCTTAAAAACAAGGCAAAGTGAGATGGAGTACATTGTTTTCAATGTACTTTGGCTTAAGAATTGGTGGAGTAGTGGCTTGGGAAGGCGGAGTAATGTGAAGTCATTGTTTTCAATGGACTTCACGTTACCCATTATAACGTGAAGTACTCCGCAAATTTGCCTTCACTCGTGGATCACTTCGTGAGGTGAATTGGGGCTACTTCACCCACCACTACTCCCAACCATTATTGGCCCCACCACACTATATGGACCAAGGAAGACCTTCCAACAGTTCCCCCATACTCTAGAGGCTACCGTACTCCATCTCACAGATAGGACTGATCAATGACTGAATGCTCTGGCAATCTCTCCAAGTAATGCATGAAAGGCAACCATCTAGCCTGATATTTCTCTTTCTGAAAATGCAAGTGCACTATAAGAGCCTCTACCTCTTGTGCCCATTTACACATGGATAGCCATTCTCCCTTATCTGGAACCTCCTCCTGCAGCCACCTATTTCTGTCTAATTTAAAAAAATATCTTTCCAAACTGCACCAAATTTGGTGTACAGACTTTACCAATATCCATACACAGGATCCTTATCTTTTTATTTATTCATTTATTTTTTGTAATTTCTATTTATGCTCCCTTCTCACTCTGCTAGAACTCCTTCAGGTCCCCATGGGACTACAGAGCTGCCCCCCTTACCTGTGAGTCCTTAGGTGCTGTACCCCCATTAAGACGTGGCTTACCCTGCAGGCAGAGATGAGGTGAGAACCTTACCCACAGGTTTTCTGTGTTTTGTCAGGCACCACTCAGATGTGGGGGATCATGCTGGTACTTGGTGGGTTGTACTCTCTGGCCAGGACTATTCCTTTTTCCATTTGTTTCCTCTTTTTTTCTGTCTCCCAGCCCACAGGAGTCATGAGCATAAGGGCTGCAACAGTGCACATCACCAAGTGGCATCACACATAGCCACCATGACTCCTCTCACCCTAGTCATGATAAGCTCCACCATTCTCTTTATCCAGGTTGCACTGTGACATCGATAAATGGGACTCTCCTTCCCCAGGGAAGGATAGTATCCTCTGGGATGCTCAGTCCTCCCCCCCCCGGCTGTCCCCCAATGACCCAGGTTTGCTTTCAAACCTGTGTCACAGGCATTGTGAGCAGTAGGATTACCGCTGCACTAACAGGCTAAGGCGAGTGAGTTATAAGCCTCCAAACTTTCAGAAATTTTAAAATTGCACTTTGCAAATATATAAACGTAAAGTGTTTTTCCAAATTTCACTAAACTTGGTACAATGACTTTACAAGATTCCATACAGAAGTGCACAAAGTTTCTTTAAAGCCAACTGAATTATAAGCCTTCAAACATTTGGAAATTTTAGAATTACATTTTGTAATTTAGTAAACTGAAGAATTTTAAGACCCTAAAATGTTAAAACTAGACAGCAGAATATCACCAAATTTGTTAGTTTCATTGACCCCAGTTTTGAGACTTGGAGACCATCCCCACGGCCTACCAGCAGTGCATTGCACTGTCATGCTGATGACGCCAGTTTGGAAGCGAGCCCAGGAAGTTATGACGGGAGGCAGGCGATGGCCAAGACAGCTGCTGCTTGGCAGTTCATCTTGGTCAGGAAGGGCTTGTGGTGGGTTCCATCAACACAGTGACCCCTTTGGCTGGGCCAGGGAGCTAGATCCTTCCGCAGACCAAGCTGCGGTTGTGCATGACTGACTGAGGCAACTATCCAACCAGGATGATGGGAGGGAAAAATGTTTTAAGACAAACCTGGTAGCAAATTTATTGATTCCTGGGTTCAGACTGATCAGGGTATGTCCTCAAGAGAGAAGCTGGCAGCAGGAGAAAAACTAATATGGAAAAAAGAAGTTTTGTGCGTCCACTCTCTATTCTCTTGCTCAAAGGCTGGCAAAGTTATAAGCAGCCAAAGATTTCAAAATAACATCAGTAACTAAAGTTGAATTTCATGAACTTCTGTGAAATGATGGATTGTTGTGATGTTTTTTTTAAAGCCATTACCACACATTTTGTCCAGTTATACACTTGAGTTTCCCTTTTAGAGGAAGGTAAAGGTTGGATATGGTGGAAATAAGATAGCATTCATAGTAGGCTCCTTAGTAACCGTTTAGTAGTGCCAAGTGTTGGGTCTATATCATGAGTGATGAACCATGAAGAATAGTTATAGAAATCACAGTGCACTAAGCTGAATTCTTACAATATGCCAAATAACCACTAGAGCTCACTGACTTAATGACTTGTGAAAGCATATGCACATGCAGCACTATTTCTATACAATGTCATGTTCTGACATGTCAACAACCCTATAGATAAAAATGTATATTTTTACTATTTGAAAACAGTTGCACCAAGTTATGCTAAGCCTCAAGCCTTACAGCTAGTTGCAACTTAGGCTATAGTGACAGAAGTATCTGGATATCTTTTCATGATGGAGCATGATGTCGGGCATCAGTGTTGCAGGAGCGTTGAAGGGGTATTGCAGGGCCATGATGCTAGTGCCAAATCTTGAGTGTATACCTGCAATAACAGTGAAGCTATAAACACCTAAATATTTTGAAAATGTTCACACAATTAAACAAATAAACTGAAACATTTTGAACTCCTGTAACTTACACTTTGCACAGCCAATTATCTCTATATATAGTAGTTTCTATGACTCTTTCAAAAAAGTATGCATATACGTTTTCTATTATCTAGCTCCAACAGTGGCTAAGTTAGAGGCACAGAAGTATTTTCAGAAATGTCCACATGAATAATAAATTGCTTGAATGCGAGCCCCTATAACTTTCCCACCACTCAGTCAAATGTCATGAAACATGGCCTCATTTTGGACCATGTTCCAAACAATGTGTATGCCAAATTGTAGATCTCAAGCTTTCATACTGATAAAGTGATGACTAATTTAAAGCATTTGCAAAAGTCCATGACATTTCTCAAATTTTGGGAAAAATCTGCAAAATCAGCATTTGCTTATTTCTCCTAACACTATATAGGACATGTTTTAAGTTAGGTTTTAAATGTGGCACCACTATCGCCTTTCATTACCATTAATACACCAGGTCACTCCCTCTTCTGAGCGGGAGCACAGTGGAGTCTGTGTTCTGGCAGCCCCTGAGTCAGCAGCTGCAGTACATCTCATGCACTCTAACATTCTGGACACTCTTCTGATGCACTGGGGCATCCAGTGCAGCACAGGACCATGCATTAATAGCATTCTCTCGATGGCTCCTCGACAAGCAGCCATGGGCAGAGAGAAACCACATACAGTAAACAAGGAGAGAAGCAGCAGTCAATGGGTGATGAGGGTACATCTGACCTTCAGATATGTACAGAATTAAACTCACCTTGTAGTTTAACAGCACTCATCTGCCTACATAGCCAGTGGGACCCTTACAGCTGCACAAAGGCAATCTAAGGAGATGCAACTGGCAATGGCTAAAAAGGATCGAGACATCTTAAATTAACAGTGTGGATGGTTGGACAACTCAGGGGAATGGCAACTATGCTCCCAATCTAAAGTATACAAATAGAAATCTTGCATTGTGGTGCAACTGGGCAGGAGAACCTGCCTGTGCATGCACACAACTAGCTATCATGCTGCCAACCTCCTCCCTCACCTTTCCAATATGGCATTCCTCTGTCAGCTTCATGCTCAGAGTGTTAAAATGGCTTCTTCCTTACAGAGCCTTTCTCTAGTGAGGAAGCAGGATGTAAGCACATGCGTGGGTCTCTGCACATGCACACCAGTTCTACAATGACCTTGTGGACACGTGACATAACATGCATGCACAGTCCATGGCCTGCCATCTTGAGACAGAATCATGCGTGCATGCTCAATTGCAATTTCTGGCGGTGACCATCTTGATCATGGCATGCTGGCCATAACTACCATACAAACATATTAACATAAAAATATGCCAGCAGAGACAAGCCATTTTGATCTATCAAGTCTGCTAGTGTGTGCAGCTCTGTCAATTTTACTGGAGCTGCCCCCCCCTTTCCACATGGAGTTATCATCCCTCCCTTTCCTGCCATCTGTGCGCCGGTCTAAGTGCACCCATCAATAGGGCACCAAAATTTTAAATTTGTTGCCCCTTCCCCAAGGTCCACCCCCCAGGAGTTAGAATATATAGTTAGGGGAGGGCATGGGGGTGTGGAGGCGAAATTAAAATCTTGGCACCCTAATGACATGTGCACTCAGACAGGTGCGTTCTGATGGTGGAACCTCATCCCTCACATTGATTTCCAAGCCCACATAAGGTTTCATACCAACTGCCAGATTTTACCCTAAGCTGAAGGTGTTTTGAGAAGAGTTAAGGGCCATGGTGACCAAAGAGGCCATGGCACACACAGATATATCAAAAACAACCAATAAAGGCCACAGACAATTTGTGCATGATTATGACACACTGAGAGCAGGAACAAAAGTAAGATGAGGGTGTAAAGTGGCAATCAACCATGGACTGCTCACTGCTGCCTTCATGATCCCTATTTATATACTAACAACATGAGACTGTTTCTTTTACTTGTCTGTCATCGCACAGGGAAATCGGCCACTACCTACTTTGCCTACAGGCTGTTTCATGGAATGTTTCACTGACAATGCCACACTCTTTTACCCTTCCCTTAATATTTTTGACAAATAGTCAAAAGCAGAAAGTTCCCACATGCAATGTGCCACTGCTACCATACCATTACAGACCACAGTGTCCTGCATGTGAGACAGATGATTCAGACTCTGCAAACAAATAATCCTCATCCCTCAACACATCTCCAGCAGAGAGGATAACTGCTAACAAAATGGAGTGGCATATAGACTCCACTGCATTCATGTTACAAACCCAGTGTACTCTGTGGTTATGAAGGAGAGTCAACAGACTTCTAAGTTGTGTATGATGGAGCAGCTGGAGGTGTTGTCCAACCCCAGGCCACAGGGCCCCACAGGTGCTGGACAAATCCTTACTTCCTGCACTGCCTACTTCAAACATCATTCTACCAGCAAACCCACCCAAAACACCAACACTGGAGGGTTCTATCCCAGAAAAAGAAAGGGGAATGAACCCAGATGAAGGTTTTGAACATAAATCAGAAGAAGAGGTGAAACCTATGATACTAGAGGAACCCTCTCTAACAATCAAACTCTGTTCATTCAGTGCAGCGTTAGAACTCATGAACTCCATCAGGACAACTATTGGATCTGAACTCCCACCACCTTGTCTAAGAGTAAACTGCATCCAATGATCCAGCTGAAGCAGAAGCATTCAGACTTCTTTCTGATCTGCCAAGCCATAGATGAAGTAATGGAAAGCGAGTGGGAACTGGCAGGTGCAGCATGCATCCTGGTCCTGGAGAGAAGGTCACTAGACCACATGTACCTGATCCAAGAAGACAAACTGAAATTGTGGTGCACAGACCAAGCAGTAGACCCACAAATTGCTGTGCTGAGCAAAAAAAAAATATCTTTCCAACCAGAGCAACAGTGGCATTAAAAGACCCAGCAAACAAAAAGGTTGAGAATAACTCCGAGACACAGTTACAGAAGCTGCCATTTAAAGAAGAACACCTATTCGGAGAAGGCCTGTAACAGTTCCTGAAACCAAGGGATGAGGGAAAGGATATGGGGAAAGATGAGCCAAAGTCCACCTACTTGCCATGATTCAAGAACAGATTTTGAAACAACAGAAACAACATAATAGGAGGTGAGCAATAATTTTCAGGATTGAGGATACAACAATGGCAGCAGGTCATAATATTCTGCCAGCAACTCCTATAAGTTTAAAGATAGAGGTGGTGCAGGATGAAGTAGAGTAAACTGCAACAATGGAAGAGGCAACAGAGAGTCTCAACTATGACTGTCTCTACCAGCAAACACAGATCATCCTATGGTACAGGACTATCAGACTCCAGTAGGAGATGATGAGTCCTATTCAGAAGAGACTGATGATCCACCATGATAGACAAATAGGCTCAAGAGGTCATAGTCTACAGGTATGCAACAGAATTTAGGAGGAACCATTCAGAGACTGGGCAGTTATGTCACCCATATTGAAAAGAAGGGCATCACCACAGTGGATAGCCCAAATCCTGAGAAAACTACTGGCAAACAAAGCTATTCAGTAAGTTCCAGAAGAAGAAACAGGACAATGAATGTACTCCATCTTCTTATGGTGTCAAAGAAGATGGGGGACTTAAGACCAGTTCTGGACTTAAAAAAATTCTCAACCAGTTTGTGCTGACTCAGAAATTCAAGATGGAAACCATAAGATCAACATTAAGGTACATTTGTCAGGGAGACTACCTCATATCCCTAAATTTTAGGGATGCCTACCTACACATATCCATATGACATTCACACTTCAGATTCCTAAGATTTCATATCATGGGACAACACTTTCAGTACTAGACTCTACTGTTCAGCTTTGCACTGGCACCAAGAGTCTTCACAAAAATATTGGTGGTTATCACAGCAAAACTGCAGAAACAGGGTATCCACATAATACCATACCTTGACAACTGGTCAGTACAAATCAAGTCACTGAAAAAAGTGGAGAGAGACACAAAGACAGTACTGGAATCACTAACCTCCCATGGATGGGTAGTCAATGAGTAAAAGAGCTCCCTCACCCCATTACAGAGGATAGAGCACTTGGGAGCAGAGAGAGAAAGAGAGGTAAGGAAAGAGAGAGAGAGAGAGACAGAGAGAGAGAGAGAGAGAGAGAGAGAGACAGAGACAGAGAGACACACTCAAAGGGTTGGTGCACCCATTGCAGAAATAAAGGGACAACATGGCGAGGCTAGCCCAACAACTAAAAAATCAACAGACAGCCACAATGGCACAAATCACTCAAGTGCTGGGATGTGTGGCATTATCTGTAGACCTTGTTATGTGGACAAGATGGAGCATGCAGCCCTTCCAGATGTTTCAGAACTGTACAGCATGCTTACAGAGGAGAACTTACACTCCGAAGTAGAGCTAACCAACAGTCACCAAGTCACTAACATAATGAATGGAGCAGGAAAATCTATGCAAGGGCATACCGCTAGAGATTCAGCATGATGCAGTCATAGAGATGGATGTCAGCCTATTCAGATGGGGGGCATCTGACAACTGCAGAGTGGCACAGGGAAAATAGAGCAGGACATAAGCAACATTACCAATCAACATTCTAGAGATGGGACCAGTGTACAATGCTCTAGTGACAATCAAATCCCATCTACTGGGGAAACCTATACTGATCAGGACAGACAACAGGGCTACCATCGCATGCATCACAAAGCAAAGCAGGATCCAAAGCACAGGTCTACTGAAGGAGACATACAAGATTGTGAACCAGGCCCAAAACAACCTGATACACGTAACAGCTGTACACCTAGTCAAGAAGCTGAATACCAAGCTTGACTAGCTAAGCAGGCAACAGATTTATCCTGGATAATGCCAACTACACCCTGACATTTTTCAGATAATACAGAGATGCTGGGGTTACATCAGCATGGACTTTATGACAAGTAACTATAATGCTCAAGTCACATAGTTCTTCTCAAGGTTCAAAGAATGAAGATCAATGGGCATCAATGACCTATCACTCCAATGGACCCACAACAGAGTTTACATATTCCCACCTTTCCCATTAATCCCACAACTTATTCTAATCTTATGCTATCCTGACCTTATGCATAACTGTTCTCAGTATGTAAATAACTATTCTAAGTTGCTAATCATTCTCCTTCTCATTTCCTCTTGATCCCTTCCACTCTTTCCCCTCACCTCTCTATGGCTTTCCCCTATCCCCCTCCCCCCATTTTATCTCCTGAGCTCCCTTGCTCACTTTAAAATGCTTTGTCCCATACCTTCTCACCTCTGACGAGGCCCCTGGGCTGATGCCATCCCTTACCTTTTTGATTATTAGATATTAGGCTGAGTCTGTTCTCATTTTCCTGTAAAGGGTCGTTTCATAAGACCTCTCCCCCTCTAATATGACCCTTTAAATTCGAGGTTTTAGTCAAATATGCACCATGGCTTGCACTGTACAATGCCACATGTATTGGAACTTCTCTAGTTATACACTCTTGTAATGTCTTGTATGATTCCTTGTTTTGTTTGTTCTCCGTCTCATACTTTCCCAATATGTATTGTTCATCTGTCATGGAACCTGTTCTCAAAGGTGTTATCCAAAATTTCAATAAATAAATAAATAAAAAGTGCTCAAAAGGATCCGACAATCCAAAAGGCTAATCATAATGACAACTCCGTAATGGCCCAGATGAGTATGGTTTGCAACAGCGGTGGCGATGGCTGTAGACAAGTGTCACATACCATTCAGACCAGACATTCTGATTCAAGGTCCAGTATTACACCACACTCCACATATCTTGCAGCTTATAGCCAGGCTCCTGAAAGGGAGAGACTGCTAAAACCCAGCTGTCATGAATCAGTCAGAAACACAATGATGCAGGCTGGCTCGGTGGTGCAGAGTGCTGAGGTGCTGGATGCCTTACCTCATGCCACGCCGGTGACCCAGGTTCAGAAACGGACTCAGATCATTGGGGAACCAGCACAGGGGGAGGATAGGAACAGGATTGAGCAGCTGAAAGGCAGCTGTCCTCTCCTATCTCGGGGTGGTTGCTGTCCCCCCCATAGTCCCACTGCCACAGGGTGGAGGTCCAGTGATCAGTGTAGGTGGAGGGGCGACACATAGCAGGAGGGTACCTCAAGAAGCAGCATGCATATTCCTCCACACAAGCACATGCAGCTGAGGTATGGGGCTGGGTACTGGGGAGAAAAATGGGAACAAAAATCTGTAAAATATATATAGAAAAAAGAAACACAATGATGCAGTTCAGAAGGTCGCCTACCACTTCTACATATTGCAGACAGTGGAGAATGTTCACAAAATGATGCAAGATGAATAATATCATTTTTAACACTATGACCATCTCCCAGACACTTCTTTATCTGTAACAAGGGCTGGATAAAGGACTCTTCCCATCATCCCTAACAGTACAACTTTCAATGATAGAAGCGGCCATGAGTCTCCTAGGGGATGCAGCTCAGGGCAGCCATCCAGCTATATTGAGATTCCTAAAAGCAGCTTCCAACATCAAGCTATGGACTAAATTGGTTATAGTTCCATGGGACATAACTCTGGTACAAAACATTCTTACCAAACACCCTGTTTTGCCCATCAAGGACATTGACCTACACTGAATGGAACTAAAGACTTTATTCTTGGAAGCCATTTGTTCAGCCCACAAAATAGGAACACTGGGGACCCTATCCTGCAAAGAATCTTTTGTGTAGTTCATGCATAAGGGGGTAAAACTGAGGATGGTGCCAGCATTCACATCAAAGGCAGCATCATCATTCCATATCAACCAAATGATAGAATTGCAAACATTTTATACAGATCACCCCACAGAATGGGAGATAGCTCTGTATACATTACACATGAAGTGAGTGCTGGCAGTTTATCAAGATTTCAGAAGGTCAGAAAGACTATTTATGATTAGCCAAGGCCACGAGATGTCCATGGCAGAAGCAAAGGCAACCATAGCCAGCTGAATAAAGAGCAATATAAACAAGGTTTACAGGAAATACAACATGACTTCCCTGAAGGGATCAGAGCCTTTCTACCAGTGCAGCGGCAATCTTATGAGCCGAGAGAAACCATGCTTCAGACACAGAAATATGCACAACAGCCACATTGACTACCATCCATACATTTATGAGACACTACAGACTGGATACTGGTACCAACTCTACAGCTACTTTTGGAATCAAGGTCCTGGTAGTGGCCATTTTTACAGGAACTGGACATGACTCTACGATGCTGGTTCGAGAACACTTTTGTCAACCGGCATCACAGCGACAGGATTTATGTAGATCGCAAGTTATGGTTAACATACATCCCAATTGTCTCTTGGTCCATTCTTTCAGTCCGAGTTGAAGTTGATTTGGGGAGGGAGTGCAGGACCGGGAGACAGTGTGCTCCTGTGTCAAGCGCACCAACACAGCAACCTGTCAGTGAACTGTCGATTTTGTCGACAGGGAGGTAGGTCGCTGTGTTGGTGTCACTGATCTTGGCACATACCACTGGACACATTCACTCACTCCAACCCTCTTGCTGGAGTATTGCTTCTTACTTAACTCAACCTTTAAGGAACTGGAGTGCCACACAACACAAGAGTAGTTTATTTATCTGGTAAGGGTGATTGTGTGAGTGTATATCCATGACACTCCAGTGCCAACACAGATGAGTGAGCAAACTGATTGGAGTTTGGAAAAGTACATCTAAGTATGCTTGCTGCAGCATACAGAAAAACATTGGATTTCTTGCATGCCATGCCAAAAAACAGAAGGAATAAATAAAAAGGTCTGGTCTCAGGCTATGAGTTTGTAAGGTTATTATATTGCTAAATAAACAGTTTGGAAAGTATTTTACTGATGAGCAGTGGAGCTCCGAGTGCTTAGGCAGGGACTGAAATTTGATTTTGGGTCATGTTAGCAGCTGTGAAGCAAAAGCAGACAGGGAGTTCACAGAAAGAGTCAGCAACAGCAGAAAAATAACTAAGGCTAGATGCTAAGCTAGAAGATATTTATTCATTTATTTAGTTTTTGTTGACTGGGAAAGGAGGACTAGATATTATTGCCTACTTTCCACCCTGACACCCTGTCTGGGTGGACATGAGGAAGGGGAGTTTTGGAGTTCTGTCCACTAAGAAGGATCAATAACATCTGGCCATAACATCTCCATCACGAGGCACCTCATGGAACCCCACCATAACGCCCCTGTTCAAAACCTGTAATGTCAAAAAAGTGAGTGTGTTGTGCTATGGCAATGCCCACATATTCATGCACAACAAGTGCATAGTACTCACAGCATAAAACACCACCCTCCAGTAGGAGGGAGTGTTGGTGGAGTACACTAACCCCTGTGGGTCATGGAATGTCCAGTAGAAGTGGTTGGGAGATGTTGGGTGTCAAGCAATCACTGTGTTGGATGCCAGTACAGTCATCTATAGGTGGGCTACATCATTGGTTCACTATGGAAGTGGGGTCAAGACACTTATACTGGGACTTGCTGTACATTTTCAACCAGTCAACAAAGACCAGTGATCATATCAAAAGGTCATATAATTATTTTCAGCACAGTACAGTACATCAATGTGTATCAAGCAGGGGTCAAATTTAACATACAAAACCTGTTCCCTGTGCAAATGGGAAAAGGCTAGTGCATATACTTTTGTCCCTTGCATGCACCATAGTGCATGTAACACTGAGCCTGGTGTCTGAGACTTGTGGCACACTTCTGGCAGTCACTGCATTGCCTGGAAGAATGCTGGACTGGGTGGGAGAAAGCACTTTTTTTAATCACACAGCCTTTTACAGAATACAACCACACTGTAGGTTGCAATTAATGCCTGGGGAGGTGGGTGTGTGGCCAAGCCAGGAGCAAGCTTGAGCTTTGATTTTATTATTTTTATTTAAAGACAGCTTGCACTGCTTGTGGAAGCCATTCAGTGTTACTAGCGGGGGAAAGCAGAGAGAGGAGGAGGAGGAGGAGGAAGAATCGTAGCACACTAGGTCCAGTCATGGCAATGCGGCAGGGGAAGGATTCAGGCTAAGAGTGTCTGCTATGAACAGAACATAGAAACATAGAATTTAACAGCAGATAAGGACCGCTTGGCCCACCTAGTCTGCCCATTTTCCTACCTAACAGATAAGCTGCAGATCCTAGTTAACCAACAGCTTACTTCCTCCTACCCCCCACTAGGACTGCCTTATGCCTGTCCCATGCATTCTTGAAGTCCCCCACTGTTCTTGACTCCACGACCTCCTCAGGGAGGCTGTTCCATGCATCCACAACCCTCTCAGTGAAAAAATACTTCTCACATTACCTCTGAGCCATCCCCTCTATCGCCAAATTGTGCCTCCTTGTTCTTGCACATCTCTTTTCTGAAAGATGCTACCTCTTGGACTTTGCTAATTCCTTGAGGTACTTGAAAGTTTCTATCATGTCCTCTCCCTTCTTTCCCTCAAGGGTATACATATTAAGCTCCTTTAGTCTTCTTCAGATGTCTTCTGGTGCAGACCCTGCACCATTTTGGTTGCCCTCCTCTGGACAGCCCCCACTCTGTCTATGTCTTTGTGGAGATGGGGTCTCCAGAACTGCACACAGTACTCCAGATGGGGTCTCACCAACTGCATGTACAGAGGGATAACAACTTCCTGTTTTCTACTATTGATGCCTCTTCCTATGCATCCCAGTATCCCCCCAGCCTTCCTTACTGCCTTCTCACATTGCTTGCCCACCTTTAGGTCATCTGATATAATTACCCCCAGGTCCCTTTCTATTTTTACTGTCAGTATCTCACCCCCCATTGTGTACACTTCCTCTGGGTTTTTGTTTCCCATGTGCATTACCTTGCACTTCTTTGCATTGAATCTGAGCTGCCATACATTTGACCATTCCTCCAACCTTGCCAAGTCCCTTTTCATCCTTTCCACTCCATCTTGTGTATCAACCCTGTTGCAGATCTTTGTGTCATCTGCAAAGAGACATACTTTTCCTTCCAGTTCCTCTGCAATGTCACTTATAAAGACATTAAAAAGGACCGGTCCCAGTACTGAACCCTGCGGTACCCTGCTAGTAACCCTCCTTTCTTCACTGTGTACTCCATTTACTACTACCTTTTGCGTCCTGTTGTCTAGCCAATTTTTTATCCAGGCTACCACCTTGGGACCCACTCCATGGCTGGCTATCTTGTGTATTAATCTTTTGTGTGGGACTGTATCAAATGCCTTGCTAAAATCCAGGTAGGCCATGTCCACAGCCCCTCCCTGGTCCACTACTTTGGTCAGCCAGTCAAAGAAATCTATTAGATTCATCTGACACGACCTTCCCATTGTGAATCCATGCTGCCTTGGGTCCAGTGCCCCACTGGCCTCTAGGTACTCAACAATTCTTTCCTTCAGAAGTGATTCCATCATTTTCCCTACCACTGAGGTCAAACTAACTGGTCTGTAGTTTCCTGCCTCCATCCTGCTCCCACTTTTGTGAAGAGGAATCACATCTGCCCTCCTCCAGTCCTTGGGTACCACCCCATCCTCCCATGATTTGTTAAAGAGAGTAGTCAGTGGTGTCACTAGTTCTATCCTTAGTTCTTTTAGAATTCTTGGGTGAATTCCATCAGGCCCCATTGCTTTGTCCACCTTCAATTTTATTAGTTCTCACCTCACACTAACAGAATCTCTGATTCATCACTGTAACTGGCACTGCTGGGCAGCGTGTGTGTGTGTGTGTGTGTGTGTGTGTGTGTGTGTGTAGAAGGAGGCTGTCTAGCAACTAATCATGAGAATACCGTCACTGTCACTGCAAATAAGTATACTCGCATGGCTTGCAATAGTAGATCATGTGATTGCTGTGAAATCTGTATTGGGTGGGCATACTGGGAGAGTAGATTTATTTTGTTTTTTTGTTTGCTGTGAAGAGCATCTATGGATTGAGTAACACTATGTGGTGGATGCTGTTCAGCAGCCATCAGAGCCCAGAATTTAGGATGGGGTGGAGTCTTGATAAGAGGTGTGTAAAAGCACACAGATCTCTGGTGCAGTTCATATATAGCTCTTGTGTTGTGGAGAAGAAAAGTATGAGAAAGAGGATGGGTAATTTGTCTGGTATGGATGCCCTTAGTCAATGTTCTTAGTAGTTAATTAAGTAGGGAAAATCAAGTGTGTGAATCGGAGTACTAGAAGTTTCAGTATTTTTGTGTCTCTTAGCTTGTTAAATTTTATTTTATTATTTTTTGATCAGTGCAGCTAACCTGTTTCTATTGCATGTAACCTTTTGGACACATGCACTATGGTGCAAGTACTAAAAAGAGTTAATTTCTACCCCTGTTAACAGGTGACTGCACTATTGCACTTTGGGGTGGGAAGATTAATAAATAATTAGATAATTTTAAACAGAGAATGTATGTAAACAAATCCTTCACAAAGGTTTTGAAATCAGAGACCCCATATGAAGATTTTGAACATTATTGCCGTGTAAATTTTTCTAATCCTACACAAACAAAATGTTTAAAGCACCAGAAGTGTCATAAAAAATTTATTATGTCAGACATGAACAAAATGTTTAAAGCTGAGAAACCAAAAATGGTCAAGAATATGACCAAAAAAGGGCACATTTTGTACTACAATTAAATGTATACATTAACAAAATAGTAAGAAAGTTATGTCTTATCCTTTGCTTTCCACAGAGCCTACATGGCCCTGAGCAAAACAAGTCATGACTCCACATTCTCAGATACTAAGGAAATTCATTGCATAAAACTATGTTACTATAGAGGTAGGGTTGCCCCTAGTCATGATGCCTACAAAGTATAGAAATGTGATGTTAGTGTTGTCAGCCCAATGCTAAAAGGTATGGACGTATGCTGGAAAATGGGCAGACTAGACGGGCCAAGCAGTCCTTATCTGCTGGCAAGTTCTATGTTTCTATGTTAGGGTTGTCAGCCCAATGCTCCCAATGAATGGAAACATGCTGTTAGGTTTTTCACCCTTAACTCACACCTCCCCCATTCTCAACTCTGTGACCTGAGGTCAAACTACAAATCAGGGCTGAGCATCACCAGACTGGTACATCATATAGGGCCAGCATATTCAGTTTGTAAATAGGAACCCAAACTCCTACCCCCATCCCCTGCACTCATGACTAGGGGTGTGCAAATACCTTAATTCAAATATTTGGATGAATATTCATATTCGGGGTGCCAGAAATTTGTTATTCGACCCCCCCAGATAAGTGTTTTTTTTTTAAAAGACATTGTAACACTGTTAAACTACACCACTTTCTTCCCTTTTAAAATACAGCAGGTAATTCTGCCATGAACACTCCCAAACAGCCTTTCAGGCACCCAAAAAGGCAACAAACTACTGCACTGGTCAGTGGTCAGGTGACACATGGCCATAGATTGAGCAAAGGCTACAGATGAGGTGATGTTTAGTGTCTTGTTTAGGGCAACTAAAATGGTACTGGTGTAAGTGCATTGTATGTTCACCTTGGAAGAGAGGAGAACAAGATGTGCCATGATAGAGGTCTCTACAAGTACCTCACATGGTGAAGACAGGGCACATAAGGGGAGTCTCTTTCAAATGAGAAAGAGCACAAGCACCAGGGGCAATGGGGGCATGTGATGAAGCTGAAGGGCAAAGTTCAAGACAGATAGAAACATGGGAACATAGACTTTGTCGGCAGATAAGAACCGCTTGGCCCACCCAGTCTGCCCATTTTCCTAGCTATTGGATAAGCTGCAGAGCCCTGTTAACCAGCAGCCAACTTCCTACTACCCCCCACAAGAATTGCTTTATGTCTGTCCTATGCATTCTTGGATTCTACCACTGTTTTTGATGCCACAATCTCCTCAGGAAGGCTGTTCCATACATCCACTACCATCTCTGTGAAAAAATTTCCTTACGTAGCCCCTGAGCCATCCCCCCTCTATCTTCAAATTATTCCCCCTTGTTCTTGTGCATCTCTTTTTCTGAAAGATGCTACAATCTTGGACTATATTGATTCCCTTGAGGTACTTAAATGTTTCAATCATGTCCACCCCTCCTTTCCTCCAGGGTATACATATTAAGCTCCTTTAGTCTCCCTTTATATGGATTCTGGTGCAGACCCTGCACCATTTTAGTTGCCCACCTCTGGACTGCCTCCATCCTGTCTATGTCCTTGTGGAGGTGAGGTCTCCAGAACTGCATGCAGTATTCCAGATGGAGTCTCACTAACTGTCTGTAAAGAGGGATAACAACTTCTTGTTTTCTACTGGTGATGCCTCTCCCTGTGCATCCCAGTATCCCACCAGCCCTCCTTACTGTCTTCTCACATTGCTTGCCTACCTTTAAGTCATATGATATGACTAGCCTCTGGTCCCTTTCCATTTTTGTTGTTGTTAGTACCTCCCCCTACATTGTGTACTCTTCCTCTGGGTTTTTGTTTCCCAGGTGCATTACTTTGCACTTCTTTGCATTGAATCTAAGTTTCATAGGATTCATAGGATGTAATGAGCTCAGGAGACAAATGCCCTTATAAAGAGCGCCACCAATGTGGTGGGTTCAAATTCTATCAAGGGTAGAATGTTTTCTTACTACCCATATAGGGGTCTAATTGTCTTTTGAATAGATCCATAGTGTTACTCTCGACTATTTTGCTAGGTAGAATATTCCACTGAGACACCACCCGTTAAGTAAATCGGTGGCATCTTTTGCGGGTTTTACAATTACTGCTTTTTAATTTAAGATTATGTGTTCTGGTATTAACTTTAGAAGTTTTCCTAATTAGGCCCAGTGTTTCCAATAACAGTGGATCGTTGTTTGCTTTGTATACTAAGTAGAGATCCCCACGTAATTGTTTATACTCGATGGAGTAGAGATCCAATTCTTTTAGCCTGTCCTCATATTCGAAGTTATTCATACAGTGGTTACTCTCCTTTGTACTCTCTTTATTAGTTTTTTTTCCTTTAATTGTTGCTGGTGCACAAAAAGGAGAGCAATAATCTAAATGTGGTCTGACTAGGCTTGTGTAGGGTGGGAGAATTACCCTGGAGTCCCTGCGTTTAATATGTTTAAAAAATACAGCCAACTATTCTTTAACAGTTTTTAACCTTATGTAGGGTGTGGGTATCAAGGATTAATTTATTATTTATTATAACTCCTAAGTCTTTTTCATTAGTTGTTTCTGTCAGTTGCATGTTATTTAAATTATAGTGACATTTCAGATTGTTATATCCTAAGTGCATGACCTTGCACTTCTGTTCATCAAAGTACATTTTATTATTGGTGTCCCAATAACCTATATTGTTCAATTCATTCTGAAAGTTGTTTGCATCCTGTTCACTATTGATTATACTTCCTAGTTTGCAGTCATCTGTGTATTTGGACATCCAGATGTTACTGTCCATCTGCATTGTTGAAATCAATATATTGAAAAGAACTGGGCCCTAATACAGATCCCTGTGGGACCCCACTGTTAACTCTCGCTCAGCCAGAGCACTGGCCTCTAATGATAACTTGTTGGCATCTATGTTGCGGCCAAAATATAGCCCAGTTAACTGTATTGGAATGAAATTTCAGTTTGTACTTAAGATTTATCATAACATGATGGGAAACCTTGTCAAAAGCTTTAGAAAAATCAAGAAAGATGATATCCACTGGGAGCCCTAAGTCCAGAGATGCACTAACATTCTCAAAAAGGTTTATTAAATTAGTTAAACAGGATCTACCCTGTAGAAAACCATGCTGAGTAAGGTCTTGTAGATTGTTGCATGAAATATGTACTTCAATGCGAGTCAACAATAATCTTTCTAAAAGTTTACCTATAACTGATGTAAGACTGATGGGTCTATAGTTTGATATACTTTTTCTATTGCCACTTTTGTATAGTGGAATAATGTGTGCTTCATTCCAAGTTTTTATAGCTTCACCTTTATTTAATGAAGGGTTGAACAAGGCAGTTAGAGGACCAATAATATTATTAGATGTTTCTTTTAGAAATCTGGGGTGTATATGATCAGGTCCTGGGGAAGAGTAAGATTTAAGATTCTGCAGTAGTTTTTCCAACTCCTTTATAGTAATAGGTCAAAACTGCATATTCTGTGGATATGTCATATTATTGGGCAGACTCTCTTCCGGTGTAAAGACACTTGTGAAGTAGTTATTAAATTCATTTGCCATCTCTGGCTCATTACATATTACCCCCTTAGTAGTTTCAATTGGGCCAATTATAGAAGTATTTCCTTGTAATGAACTGATATATTTACAGAAAGATTTGCAGTTATCTATAGTCCTGGTAGCAAAATTTAATTCAAAATCCTTTTTTGCCTTTCTAATGCTGGATTTCACCTTTTTTATTTTATCCTTATATAAATTCCATGAATCTGTAGTAGGATTCTTTTTGTATTTTCCGTAATATTTCTTTTTTTATTAATTGCCCGCTTTATTCCACCATAGTTACCATACTTTTGACCATTCCTCCAACATTGCTAAATCCCCTCTCATCCTTGCCACCACATCTTGTTTATCAACCCTGTTGCAGATCTTTGTGTCATCTGCAAAGAGGCATACTTTCCCTTCCAGTCCCACTACAATGTCACCTATAAAGACATTAAAAAGGGATGATCCCAGTACTGAACCCTGTGGTACTCCAATAGTAACCCCCCTTTCTTTGGAGTGGACTCCATTTACTATTACCCTCTGCATCTTGTTGTCCAGCCAATGTTTTACCCAGGCTACAACCCTAGGATCCACTCCAAGGCTGGCTAGCTTGTTAATTGATCTTTTGTGTGGGACTGTGTTAAATGCCTTGCTAAAGTCTAGGTAGGCAACATCCACAGACCCTCCCTGGTCTACTACTTTAGTAACCCAGTCAAAGAAATCAATTAGATTCATCTGACATGACCTTCCCACTCTGAATCCATGCTGCCTTGGGTCCTGTGCCCCACTGGCCTTTAGGAATTCAACAATTATTTCCCTCAGAAGTGATTCCATCATTTTCCCTACCACTGAGGTCAAACTAACAGGTCTGTAATTTCCTGCCTCTGACTTGCTCCCACTTTTGTGAAGGGCAATCACATCTGCCCTCTTCTAGTCCTCAAGTACCACACCATCCTCCCATGATTTGTTAAAAAGGGTAGCCAGTGGTGTCACTAGTTCTCCCCCTTAGTTCTTTTAGAATTCTAGATTGAATCCCGTCAGGCCCCATCGCTTTATCAAATGTGAAGAAATATTCACGGAAGGCATGGTAGATGACTGACAGAGACTCAAGGCATAAGTGATGGTGTAAAAAATAGTGTGTGGCTTCAAGTATGTGTGAGATAGGCAATGGCATAGGGCTGGGTGTATTTGAAAACAGACATGGAGTCAGTAGGGTTGCATTAGGGTCTTTATACGTGACCAATAAGGCAAGGATAGACAATCTGGGCTGACTGAGTGGGCCAAGCAGTCCTTTTCCAACACATAATTAGTAACCTAAAGTACACAATAGTAAGGTCACTAAAAAATGATACATTATTTAAATGTTTCTAGTTTACCAGGTGCCTCATGGTGGTCCGGCAGTTATATGCCAGGGAGTGAAGACTCACTTACCCTTTTAATTAAATATTTAACATGATAGAAAAAAGAAAAGGTGGGGCAAAAAAAGTAACATTACACTTTTGTAACATTTGGCAGATTGTGAGCTGTACTGTGCCATCAGTTTTATGTGGGCAGATCATATTTGTTGCCAATTACTGGTAAGTTTAGCATAAGGAACACTGGCTGTTCAATGTGTTGAGGGTCCTATTTGGAACAGTGTGGCTCAACAATGTCACCAGCAGTGCTAAATATCCTCTCAGATAGCACATTTGTAGGAGGACAGCTTAAGTATTTTAAAGCAAGTTGTGCCAGGTGAGGAGAGGAGTTCATTTTCTGAACCCGATAGCCCAGTGGATTAACATCAAATGGCTCAATTGATTCTGCAAAGTAGCCATTAAGTAAACTTTCTGCAGAGAGAGGCTGAGACTGTGATGTTTGTTGTTGCTGTTGATGCAATAATTTGCTGAGTAATGCCCAGTCACTCTCCTCTACACTGCAACTATGCTGTCTTTCCCCTTCTCCACCAGTATCATCTGATTCCAAACCATCACATCCCTGTCTCTCTCCCTCAGGAACCTGAACTAGAGCATGTTCCTCCACTTCCCAGTGTCTGATTGCCTGCATGGCACTATTAAACTCTTCACTCAGCTGTTGCCTAAAGTGAGTCACCCTGTGGCTGTCCATGGCTATATGACGGTGCTCACATTTGAACCAAGGGTCCAACATGGTAGCAAACATGTGATGGCAGGTATCCATGGCTGTGGGGAACCCTGCATCAGGTTCTGCACTGAGATGGCTAACAAGCTCATTGACCTGTTGTGTAGCGAGTGTATTGTCAGCCAAAAACCATTGTAACAATCTTTTGAGACTATACACATTTGGGATAACCTGACTAAGTAAGGCTGAGGAAACACTTAGATCAAGTGTACTCCTCCCAAATGGCATGAGAACATTCACCATGCCCTCAAGAACTAACCAATCATGATGTCCTAGGACCGCTCCAATGTCTGCCTCCATAGACATTTCGTGTAGTGCCAGCTTTTGCTCCAACAGCTGTGAAAGCATCAGGTATGAAGAATTACACCGAGTGATAACATCTTCTGTTACATGATGTTGGGGCAGACCAAGGCAATCCTGAACTTCACATAATTTGTTAGTGACTTTTACAGAGTGATGGAAATGGCTGCAGATGAAACAGGCTGTGGATAATATGTTGCTGGTCCTAGTATTGCTACGCAGTGCATGACTCACCACTAAATTTAATGTGTGTGCAAAGTAACGAATACTCACAAAATGGCCATCATTGATGGCTTTCATCATGTTTGTGCCATTGTCAGTAACAAAGGAGATAACTTTTAAATTGGTGTTAACACCAGTCCAAGGCTGCAACATGTCTTGCAGGAATGTGAGAATATTATGTGCTCTATGGTCTTTCTCAATCAGTCCAATGTTCAGCAAAGCTGATCTAATGAGACTAATTGACTGTGGGAGGGGGGCAAGGGTGAACCACAAGCTGATGCATCGGAAAGAGCAGCAGTGGGGTATTGCACACACCAGTGTGCAGTTAAGGAGAGATAGGCATGCAGGGAGTTATCACTAGTCCAGATATCTGATGTGCAGTGAAAAACACCACCAACAGCCTCTCCAAGCAGCACAGCAACAGCAGACCACATGCCATCATACAGTCTTGGCAATATACTTCAAGAAAATGTAGTATGAGATGGAATCTCATAATGTGAATGGAAATAGCTGAGAAGCCATCAGAAGCCAGTATCTTCCACAACTGACATAGGCTGAAGATCCAGTGCCATCATCTTAGCAATCATCTGTGTGATTTGCTGTGCTGTTGGATGTGAGGCATGATACTTTGTTTGTGCATGCAGAGCATCCATTATTGGAACTGCCATGGGAGACATTGATGTGGACCACTTCAACCACAGTGGTGTGCAGAGTGCTGATGACTGTCTCTGCATTGTAGTATCACTGGAGTTAGAAGTGAACACCAGAGTAGAAGCTGGACTCTATGCTGGTGAGGAGAAAGGAGCGCCATGACCACTGGATTGCTCAAAATCAGATCTGTCGGTACCACCGCCACTGCCAACAGTGCATGCCTGTCCACTGGAGCGGTTTGGTCTTGGTGAAACCAAGGGTCCGGATCCTGACCCAGATGAGCTTCAATACACTTGAGGGTACTTAAGCTTCAAGTGGTCTGTAGCGATGCTGTGATTAAGTTAGAGAGTGATTTCCCTCGGCTTATAGTGGCATTGCAAAAAGAACAGACTGCCTTCCTTGTGTTCTTTAACACAGTGAAATGCAGCCACACACCACTTTTAATACTACAGTTACCAGTGATTCTGCTAGCATCACATCCCCCAGTTCTGTTTTCAACAGATGTGCCTGTCTTGTCCTGCTGTTCTTGCCCAGTGACCACTGCCCCTGATGGTGCCGTGCCAGTGCTGCCATCACTTGGCTGTCCTTCAGGTGGTGATGCAGCCTACTGAAGAAACATTAGTTTTGCTTATTTGGTCTTCTTGGGGGGGGGGACTTCTACTACCCTTGCTACTAGTGCTACACCTAGATGCTGTTTTGCCAGCCACCTTTTTTTTTCTGCCCTCAAAGTACATAGCTTATTCTGTCTCATCTTCAAAGACAATCACATGTACCGATGATGATGATGATGATAAAGAAGATGATATGTCACTGGACAGTTCATCATGTGGAGGGAAATACTCAGAACCAGATGTCTGGTCATCCTTTACAACTTTTATAGATTCATAGATTCATAGATATTTGTCGACAGAAAAGGAACATCCTGGGCCATTGAGTCTGCTCATTCCCCTCTCTCCTTACTTGGCTCCTCCACCCAACTTTTTCATGAGTACTGTGAAACAGAGAAGCAGGAGGCATAATTGTGTCAACTGTAGTGGTCATACTGGTAATATGCACTGTGGCAGGGATATCAGACTATGGTGATACTGTTACAGTAGTGGCAGTACTGGCAGGGTTCATAGTGTAAGTGGTGGCTGGAGTGACAGTCACAGTTGCAGGATTGGCTGTAGTAGTTATGCTGCCCATTGTTTTGAAGAGAAAGACAGGGTCTTTATAGTGGTGGTGGTGGTGGTAATGCCAGATGTGATGGTATTGGTGAGAGATGGGGACACATTGGTGGTTGTGATGGGAGCTGTGAACAGTGTCCTTCTGCTTGAGCTTCTTGTATCACTTTGTCCCGGATTCCCCCTTTTTCCCCCACAAAAGACAGACCACCTGTATGTTGTTGTGCTCAGATTGGCAATCAATTTATTATATATATCATAATTTCATTTCCATTTCCCGTTGTCATTTATTAATGTCTTTTTACAATTTTATTTGTATTGCATCCAAAACTCCAACTCTGATCCTCTCTCTCTCTTCTTCTCGCTTCCCCAGGTGAAAACCTGGGTGCCTTTTTCTCTTTTTGGTAGGTAACAGTGATGACCGAGACCACTTTTTGTCCTTCAGTTTCTTCTTCTTCTCATCATCTTTCTTTTTCCGTTCCCACCTCCCCTCCTTTCCCCTCCTCTTTTTCCCCCCTGCCATCCACCTCTGGCCGTCCGCCATTGTCCAACTGGACTTCCTCTGTCATCCACATCTGACAGTCCAAGTCAAATCCTTTTTTTTCATTAATCCCTTTCTCCCTTTCCTTTTGTTGGGTGGATGGGTGGTAACAAAACTTCAGCAAAAGTGGCTGAACCAGCTCCGTGCAGGCCTTCCTGTACCCCCTTTAGCCCTTCCCCTTCCTGTAGCCTGTCCATTGTCCTGGCTCCCAGTCCCTCCCCCTACCTTCCCCCCTCCCTCCTGAGCAAACCATTTCCAACAACACAAAAGGGGGGGAAGGGTGCACCTTAACGGGCAAACTCCATTGTCCCGGATTCCCCCTTTTTCCCCCACAAAAGACAGACCACCTGTATGTTGTTGTGCTCAGATTGGCAATCAATTTATTATATATATCATAATTTCATTTCCATTTCCCATTGTCATTTATTAATGTCTTTTTACAATTTTATTTGTATTGCATCCAAAACTCCAACTCTGATCCTCTCTCTTCTTCTCATTTCCCAGGTGAAAACCTGGGTGCCTTCTTCTTCTCTTTTTGGTAGATAACGTTGATAACCGAGACCGCTTTTTGTCCTTCAGTTTCTTCTTCTTCTCATCATCTTTCCTTTTACCTTCCCCCCTCTCCTCCCCTTTTTCCCCATAGCCTGTCTCCATCTTGAGCTGGATGACTGGCCTTCCCCCCTTTTAGGGTTCTTCCTCTCCCCCCTCTGTTGTTTTATCTCCTTTCTTGTCTCCTCCATGCCTCAATAAACCCCATCATTTCAGTATTAAACATGTCTATTGCTAGATCTGACAAGTGCACTCCATCTGGCCTGTAGATTTCATCCACCCATTCTTCCACCCCTCACACTATTATGTGTCCTCCCATACTCCTAACCAAAGTTCCTAACCTTCTATTCATCTTTCTCCTGGCTCTGTCCATTGCTCTATGGCTATGTTCATGTCTCCACACCCTCCTTGGTATCATGTTTGACCAGGCAATGCTCACTCCAGGCCACCATTGCCATATCTTTCCTAAGTCTTGTTTTAACTGCATATATGTGTCCACACATGGCTTCCCCCCGAGGTCATTACCCCCAAGGTGTACAATAATTAAATCTGGGATGGGCCACCTTTCCTTCATGTCCCTCAGGGTAGGAAGCAACTGTGCTCATCTCATCGCTCGGATGCCACGCCACACCAGCTTACATTGTCTGGCATCCTGGTACAGCTGCTTTCCCCCAGCCTTTTTCTCCACTCTCCTTTCCGCCCAATAAATGTATGAGTGCCTGCAGATCCATACTTCAGTGATCCTCCCTTTTCCTATAGAAGTGAAGCAAATAGACATCTTAATCACCTACTTGCCTTGTTTGTACTTTGCATCTCTTACCAAACCCCCCACTTTTTTTTTTGAACATAGCACAGTTGACCTGTTAATCTCAAACCTGTATATCTCGAATATACCTCTAATAGCTGGCAGACTGCCAGTGCCCCTTTTCCATCATACTGTTCTCTGTTTCCCCTGCTGCTGCCCACTTGGAAGCAGCCCCATCCAGAAAGAGTGAGAAGAATAATTGCCCGGGTCCTGACCCAGGAATTCCATGCCCTTTTTTAGCATGGCCGTTACTTGGTAACTTATCACTCTCTTCCTGTCCCTGCGTACAAATAATCTCCCAGCTTTAAATCCCCGCCCTGCAGCGTATGCCCACAAAGCTTTTACTGGGAACACTGTCCTGTCCACATGAGCCTTAATAGTTATGGTGCACCCATGTCCCACTTTATCCTTTTTTGACCTTTTTACTAGGACTTGTATCTCCTTCTGCCCCCAAGTAATGTCTCCCCATTCCAACCCATTGTCTGTGTCCTTCCCACCATGCCCAACCACCTCACTCATTCTCAAGGCTCCTGCAAACATCACCAAGTAAATCATGTGAAATAATAGTGCCATCTGGAGTACTGTGTGCAGTTCTGGAGACCCAATCTCCGCAAAGACATAGACAGGATGGAAGCTGTCCAGAGGAGGGCAACTAAAATGGTGCAGGGTCTGCACCGGAAGACATATGAAGAGAGACTTAAGGAGCTTAATATGTATAGCCTCGAGGAAAGGAGGGAGAGGGGGGACATGATAGAAACTTTCAAGTACCTCAAGGGAATCAACAAAGTCCAAGAGGTAGCATCTTTCAAAAAGAGTGTGTAAGAGCAAGAGGGCACAATTTGAAGATAGAGGGGGCGGCTCAGAGGTAATTTAAGGAAGTATTTTTTCACAGAGAGGGTTGTGGATGCATGAATGGCCTTCCGGAGGAGGTTGTGGAGTCAAAATCAGTGGTGGAATTCAAGCATGCATGGGACAGTCATAAGGCAATTCTGGGTGGTGGGGTTAAGAAGAAGTAGGCTGCTGGTTAACTAGGATCTGCAGCTTATCCAGTAGGTTGGGAAATGGGCAGACTGGGTGGGCCAAGCGGTCCTTATCTGCCATCAAATTCTATGTTTCTATGTCATCCTTGGATCTGCAAATTGCTGGCAGCACCACCTTTAATTTTGCTAGCCAATGGTCTGCTATAGGCTGTCTTCCATCCCTGGGTCTTTGCTGCAACCTCCTCCACCCTTCATCATTCTACGTATCAACATTGACTTTGTAGGGTCCTTCCATCTTCTTATGCTACAAACTACACTAAACCCTGCTAGGTAAACCCCCATCGTGGTGTGGGCCATACCTCTCTGCCATTGATCCACTGTAAACTTTCCTAACTGTTCCTCCATAAGTGGCCCACTCACATCCATGTGGTGTGTTGCCCTGAATGTTTGCAACACCCGCCAGGCCCCTTCATAGGACCTCAAGGTCCGTGGTGCCCATGAGTTGCGAAACAGCATTTCTGCTCCCTCTTGCCAGTCCCAGATGTTCATTGGCATGTGCGTTTTCTGTTCCTCTGCTGCTGGTGCCAGCATTCAGAAACTATCCAGCTGCAGACGGGAAAGGCTGTCAGCTAGGATATTTTCTACCCCTTCTATGTGTTTGGCCCTGAATGACATGTTCAATTGCAAAGCTCTTAAAATCAGCTGTCTCAACACCCCCATGACCATTTCGGATCTGGCTCCTCTGTTGTTTAAAACCTCCACCACAGATTTGTTGTCACACCAGAATGTGACCTTCTAATTCCTTAATTCTTCCCCACAATACCAGGGTGCATGCCCAAATGATGTCCCTTACCTTTCCGTCTCTCACCCAGTGGCTTGGCCAAGGCTCAGAGAACCATTTTCACTTCAAATAGCACCCCATGACAAACCCCACCCCCGCAGCATCTCTATACAGCTTAAGATCTGTGTTGTAAACCCAATCATCATGCCAAAATGAGGAACCATTGTAGCTGCTGAGGAATTCTTCCCATACTTTAAAATCTTCTTTTACTCCCCTTGTGATATCCACCCAGTGGTGTGGTCTGGTTACCCCAAGAGTGGCCCTCACCAGCCACTTGGTGAACATCCTCCCTGGCCCAATTGCCCTATAAGCAAAGTTCAAATGTCCCATTACTTGCTGTACCTGCCTCAATTGCACCTGTCTTCTGCCCGTATGTACCTGAATCAGCTCTCTAAGTTTTGATACCTTGTTATCAGGCAACCTAAAGACCTCTTTATGTGCATCTATCTCTATCCCCAAGAATTCCAGAACCTTACTGGGTCCTTCCATTTTTTCTGGTGCCAATGGTACCCCCAGTTCTCTACTCATGTCTTGGAAGCTAGTCAGCATCTTTTTTACTCCTCCCGTCCACTGCCTATTAACAGGAAGTCATCCAGGTAATGTATGACCACTCTGTAACCTGTCTGCTCCTGAAATATCCACTGCAAACAGGTACTGAAAGCTTTAAATGTGGCACAAGCTATGGAACAACCCATGGGCATGGCCTTGTCAGAATAGTACTGGTCCCCTATCTTGAAGCCCAATAGATCCCAATCTTCCCGCCTAACTGGTAGCAATCGGAAGGCAGACTCTATGTCTGTCTTGGCCATCCATGCATCTGGTGTCATCCTAATGATCTGCATGGCCTCTTCCAGTGTTGCATAAGTGACTCTGCTGTGTTCCTCCCCTATAAAATTGTTCACTGAGTCCCCTTCTGGAAATGACAGGTGGTAAATCACCCTGTATTCTCCTTCCTGTTTCTTAGGAACCAAGCCAAATGGGGAGATCCTCATATTCAGTAATGGGGGGGTGGGATATGGTCCTTCTACTCTCCCCACTGCTTTTTCTTTCTCTATCTTTGTCTTCAAAATTTCTTCCTTCCCCTTAACCGACCCCAAGTTGTTAGCCTCTCTTGCCCATCTTGGGCCTTCGCATCGCAGAGGGAAACCAATTTTAAAACCTGTTTTTAATGTTTCCACCACCTCTCTATCTGGGTAACCTTTTAACCATCTCGCTGACAACTCTGTTTTGATAGGGGGTTTTGCCATCTGAAATTGTTACCCTAACCCCCCACCCCTGGCTCCCTCCCATCTCTCTAATTGTTCAGTAAGCTTGATTCCCCCTACCCCCATATCCCCTGCCTCTCGTTCCTCTATTCTATGGCTGTCCCTAAAGCCATGGCCTTCCCGAAAGGGCTGTTGGCCTGTACCCTGCCCCCTCCCCATGGGCCCTTTGTGCCCAGGTAGTCCTGCATTTGCTCACAGGGTGTTCCCCTCCACACTTTGAGCAGAAATGTCAGAACCGACATTGCGGCCAGGAACAGGATGCCCTGTTATAGCCCCAGCAGCATTTTTGGGGTACTCCCCACCTTTTTCCTGTCTCTCCCTCCAGTGTGGATTGATCGGTTACATAGTCCATCCACAAATATAACTGCTTCGTATCCCACCTCACATCCCCGTAGGTTGCCATCCTTTGCCAAAAAAATATCCAACCTACCCCTCTTTTTGCCTTTGCTCTTCTTTTTTTTTAATTAAATATGCTTTATTTGTTATTTATTGTTTACAGTCAGCCTCAATGCAGTACTTAATATAAGAGACCAAAGAAGGACGTGAGTACATTACATTGGATACAGATTTCCATATCACCCTTCCTCTCCTCCCAACCGCCCCTCATTTTGACCCCCCATATATGTACAATCATTAGTGCAGGAAAAAAACAGAAATACTTTAAATACATTTACCCAGGGTACAAATATGTGTGTCGATCACTATCCCTACCTCCCACCTGTCTATCTTTTGCCCCATATACCCCCTCAAAAGGCCCCACCTTCTCCTCATTACCTACCCCCAGCCAGTATTCACCTTGTAATGTTACCCAATATTACTCTATATCTACTGGACTTAAGATTAGAGTCCATCAGCTAAGGGAAGCAAAAAGGAAGGCGTGACAGCTGTTTCTTTTAATAAGCTAATAATTTACCACCAATATATCTTGGATATATATCTTGGCCACTGACCATAAGTCATGGAATTTCTCCCACCAAGCATTAAACTTCGACATTGTACTCCTAAGGCTAGCAATAGTTTTTTCGATTCTTAAGTTATATAATAACCCTGCCAACCATTCTTGGTAAGGAATAACCATCTGGTATTTCCAATGTTTTAATATCAGAGTTTTCACCGTAAGTGAAATTAGATTTATATAATATCTCCTCTCTATCATATCAATTTTTGTGTAGTCTCCTAACAAACAAACTTCAGGGATGAAGAGATCTTGCAACCCCAGCAAGGGGTCCGTCTTGGCCTTAATTTCTGACCATAATGAATTCACTAAAGAACACTCCCAAAAAATGTGAATCAGGGAACCCTGAGCATGACCACATCTAAAACACTCGTCTTTTGGTAATTTACCCATCTTACACAGCTTCACTGGAGTCAAATGCATAGTATGTAATATATAGTATTGTGTCAGCCTAAGCCTATCATTGGCACTATATTTGTAGATTCCCTTCCAAATGTATGCCCTGTTGGCATTGCTATTTGGAAGGGTTATCATCCAATATTGTGAGCGGTCCACTGTATTAGAGTACATCTTCTCATATAGAGTCATGACTAGCCCAGATACCGCATGTGGCGAATTCGCTTTATTTTTAAATTCAGCCATCATCTCACTGCAGTTAATGTTCCACTGATCAGCGCCAACAATAGTAATGAGCAGGTGCCTAAATTGATAAATATAAAAGGCATATTTAGAGGTTAAGTGAAACTTCTCCATCATGTCCTGGACTGAAAGTATCCTCCCCATGTCAGTTACATCACTGACTCTCATGTTCCATGGCATACCTAGTCTATGTGGTAATAGAAAAGTTTTCTTAATTTGGAAGTTAGGGTTACCAAATAACGGTTGGGAAACATCCCTAAAATTGACTATGCCTAAGGTTTTACACACCGGATTATGAAACCTACATGAAGTGTAAATAACCATAGATCTAAGTGATTTAGGCAAATCCTTAGGGAGTATATACCAGAGGCTATCCAGTGTTATTTTGGTCCCTATTATCAGATTCCTCTCTATTTTCAGCCATAGGGGGCAATATTGGGAATGCCCATCTTTAAGAGGCACCTCCACCCACCGCATATACTTGGCCATATGACTTGCTAAGTAGTAGTGATAAAAATTTGGGAGCTTCAGCCCTCCTAATTCTTTCAGAGCACTGAAGCATTTGTAGGACTTCCGTGGGGTTTTATTTTGCCACAGAAATTTTGTAATTATACTCTGAAGTTTCCAGAACCATGATATGGGGAGATAGATATTTAACATATTTAATTGGGTAAAATATTCTGGGCAGTACATTAATTTTGATGACATTGATTCTACCCCATAGGAAAATACATAAGGGGGGCCATCTGGTTAGATCTTGCTGAATAGTTAAAAGAAGATTATTTAAATTAAGTTTTTTTAGGAGAGGTATTGAGGTTGACAAGATGATTTCTGGATATTTAAGTCTATTAGATCAGGTCATCTTAAACTTGTCCAGATCACCTTTACATGTATAAACTTTAAGTGGCATAACTTCTGTCTTGTTAATATTCAACTTGTAGTTTGACAATTTACCAAACTCGTTTACTATGTCTAACATTTTTGGGATGGCCTCTGTTGGGTACAAAACATGGAGCAAAATGTCATCCACATAGGCTGACAGTTTCAGCTCTAAAGGGCCCACTGAAATACCTGTTATAGATGGAGATAATTGAAGGTTACGAATTAAAGGTTCCAAATACAAATTAAACAATAATGGTGATAATGGACACCCTTGACTGGTTCCAGAGTATAACTGGACATTTTTAGAAAAAACTCCATTACAGTATATTTTAGTTGTAGGATTAGAGTATAGATGTTTAATCCACCTAATAAAGTCTTGAGGAAATCCAAATTGAGACATAGTATTAAATAAAAAGGGCCAGCTAACCCTATCAAAAGCTTTCTCCGCATCCAGAGAGACCAGGGCAATTGGTACCATTGCCTCTCTGGATGTGCAGAAGCTATGGACAAGCTTACAGAAGTTATCCAAGTGGTTTCTGCCACCAATAAACCCAATTTGTTCAGGGCTAATTAAGTTGTCCCAAACTTTGGTAATCCTCGAGGCCAAAACCTTAGCTAATATTTTAACATCGTAATTCATCAGGGAGATTGGCCTATAGTTTGCTACCTTATATTTAGATTTCCCTGGTTTTGGCAGAACAATGATGGTGGCTTCTAACAAGGTGGAATCAACAATCCCATAAGTACAGATATGGGAGTATAATTCTTGGAGAATAGGAACGAGCTCTTTTTCAAAAGTTTGATAAAAATTTGATGGAAACCCATCTGGTCCTGGAGCTTTGTTAAGTGCAAAGGATTGAATGGCAGTTGATATTTCCATCTCCGAGATAGGTGAGGTCAGTTGGGCTCTCGGAATTTGGCTGAGAGCAGGAAGAGAAAGTTTAGAGAGGTACTGTTGTATCTCAATTTCCATGGGACTATTAGGTGGGTGACTATAAAGTTCCTATAGAACCTCTCAAACTCACTCACTATAGCTTTAGGAGTTGTCAATATGCTTCCACCTTCCACCGTGGTTATATTGGCTATTAGCCTTGATTCTTTCTGCTGTCTTAACTTAAGAGCCAGGAGATGTCCGGCCTTGTCTCCTTGGTCCAGATACCTAATGTGAGTTTTAAACAGGGCATATTTGGCCCTTTCTCTTAGAACATTCACATATTGATCCCTAAGGACCTCTAGCCGAATTAAATTTGCCGTTATGGGGCTAGCTCCGATCTCACTCTCCATTTCTGAATGGAATCTAGGAGATTTTGCTACTGCTTTTTGCTTTTTTTCAGGTCGTAGCTAGTCTAATAAACTCCCTCTTAAAACATTTCAGGAACACCAAAATTGGTCATATGCTTATTAGACCTTTGTTATGTTCCATGTATTGATTAATTGAATCCGTTCTTACTCACAATGTCTTCTTGTGCTAACATTTGAGCATTAAGCTTCCACTGGGTAACTTTGGGGATTGATTGAGGTATCTTACCCTCCAACCAGATCATAGAGTGGTCTGATAGTACTCTGGGGAGAATCTCACAGTCTAGTGGGCACAACATCATATCCTTATTTACTAAGAAGAAATCTATCCCTGAATAGGATTTATGATAAGGTGAATAAAAGGTAAACGCCTTTTCTTTTGGGTGTAAAAGATGCCAAGGATCTACAAGGCCCAGCCCTTCCATCATTTCCTGCAGAGATTTTTTGTGCAGGGGATAAAGTTGGTTTATTTTGCGTAGATCTATCTAACTTATTTCCGTGTGTTATATTCCAGTCTCCTGCTAATATCATTGGCACCTGTTTAAATAGAGCCAACCTGAGAGCTAATTGGGGGAAAAATTCAGGGGAGGAGTGGTTAGGCCCATATATAGTGCCAATAACAACTTCTTTATGATCAATCAACCCCCTCACAAATAGAAATCTCCCTTGTGGGTCTCCGATTTCTTGTAATAGTTGAAATTGCAACCCTTTAGCTATTAAGATAGCAACACCTCTCTGTGAAGCGGAATTTCCAGCAGTGTAAACTAGGCTAATATAATCTCTTCAAAACAAATTGCCTTCACCCCCCTTCATATGTGTCTCCTGCAGGAACATAATATCCAACCGCACCAATGCTACGTGCTTAAGAATTTGGTGGCGTTTCACTCTAGCCCTTGCCCTTTAATATTCCATGAGGTGATTCTCATTCCTTTCTATCTGTTTTGTATACCTTCCCCTATATAGGATTTTAATTCTTAACCTTACATAGATTGCTTTTCCCTTAAAATGTCCCTTCCAAAACTGGCTTCCCCCCCCTCCCCTCCACTAAATTAGATAGTACACTGGCTATAAGATTGCAACCCCTATCCCCAGCCAAACCCATCCTGGGCATAAATGCGTAATTGTAGGTTATGCCTCTATAAAGTAATATAGCGTAAACTACCCCCAGTCCCTGAGACTGAACTCCTAACCGTTCGCTCGGCATGATGTCTATCTTGCTGCCTCTGATTACCCCTCCACTCCCACCCTACCCTCTGTCCTTTTTATCTCCTGCTGCATTAAGTCTGACTATGCTCTCCATAATATTTTAAGGTTTAACACTAAGTACATCCTATCCTACTTTATAAATATGGAACTGTAACATCTTAACCTACAACTCTCATAACCTAACTATAGTTCTACCAGTCTTACCCCAAGTCATTTATTGCAGCCCCATCAGCCAATTTACTCAACTCTATAAGGTATATATAATAATCAGTGTGTATGTCTGAAGATTCTTTACATCACTAAATTCTCCAGATCCCTTACTAGAATTAAAAAAAACTTAAAGGCATTATCAGAAAGAGCCAGCTGTATCCCCTTTAAATAAAAACCAAATACCATATGGAAGGGTTCACCTTTCAGTCTTAATAACCTTTCTATGACCCTTTAATTATTTTGCTGTGCTATCTTAATATCCCCAAACCTGATATAAGGAAGAAATAGTGAACAAAAAGTATATCTTTTTCACTTTAACAGTAGCCCTTCAACATGGTTATTTAGAGAAGTTTTACCCCTGAATTAACAATTTCCGCTAACCAAATGACTGGGTACAGCACCATATTCATTACTATAGAAAAGTTTATACTACTAAATGTCCACTAGATGGCATCATTCACTGCGATGTAACTGCATCTTAAGCTCACTTTATTAAGTCTGGATACCACTTTTTACAACTTTTCGTGGCCAAGTCCAAGGTATCAAACGAGTGTCAGTGACCATCCTTATTAACTTGCAGTATAGCATGGTATCGCACTCTAAAGCGGATCCCAGCAGATATTAGTTTAGATACCAGTGGATGCAGAGCTGATCTCTTCTGGCGAACTGTATAAGGCAAATCTTGAACCACACGTACTTTCTTCCCTTCCCACTGGACATCTGCTACCTCCTTGAGCTTCTGCAAGACATGTTGCTTATCTAAAAAATTTAGCATTCTGAAAATAAGTGGACGAGGAGGTGATCCTACAGAAGGCATAGGGCGCAGTGATCTATGGTCTCTTTCTATAGTATAGGAGGGCCCATTTGGAGAGGGTCCAGTTAACTTCTCACACAATTTCTACGCAAATATGATTGCATGTTGCCCTTCCTCACCCTCTGGCAAACCAAGAACTACAAGATTGTTTCTTCTTGAATGACCTTCAAGATCCTCTAGTCAGCCTTCTGCCCTTTTGATTCTCTGTCTCACACTCACAATTTCTGGGTCCAGTTTCGCTCTCCAATCCTCCAGCGAGGAGATACGGGCTTCATTATCATTAGTGCAGGTGTTTAGACTTTCCATGGCAGTTTTTAGCCCTTTAACATCAGTGGCTAGGGTTAAGAGAGCTTCTTTTAGTGGTGCCATCTCTTCTGGAAACCGCTTTTCGGAAAGAGCGACTTGCTGCTTTATCGAGGCAGAACTTTCTGGGCCACCCACTTTAGGCTTTTTCGGGTGTTTCTCTTTCCCTGGCGTCAGCAGTGGAGTGTGCCAGAGAGCCGGTGCTTTCATTTCTATATCTATCCCGAAACTTTACCGCTAATCAAGTGATTAGGATCGTCTGGTATTCCTCTCGATTTCAGGCGAGTTTATCTCTACCTTTGGGGCACTTAGGTCAGAAGTAGAGCAAATATACTGGGGAAGGCAGGGGAGCTACTGACAAGAGCTTCTCACCAAGCAGCCATCACACCGGAAGTCCTTGCCTTCGCTCTTCTAATGATCGGTGAGTACATAATGAAAGGGATACCCAACTCTGGTTTCTTTTCCAGCACTATAGCCGAATATGTGGCGAAACCCACAAACCACCCATCCCATGTCTTTCCTCTTGTAAATTTGTCCTCTTCTTTTTTACCCAGCAAAACTACTACTGCCGCCATCTCACTCTTCCCAAAACTCTCCACTTCCTCATACTTCGCTGCTGCCTCCCTGCTGACTAGGGCAAAAATGTCTACGTACTCCCCTTTCCATATCTTTTCCTTCATTGCCGGAGGTACATGCTCCCCTATTCTCATCCCTGGGACTCCTATCTCCCTAGTACCTCTTCCCATGCTCTCTGCCACCTTTTTCACCTCTCCTGTTGTTTCTCTCTCTCTGCCAGTGCTGATTCCATCTGCCCTAACCCCCCTGTCCCTAGTGCCATAATAATCTGGCCTATGTATTCTCTAATGCCGCTCCCAACTGTGCCTGATATGTTACCTGTGGGTCTGTCTGCTCCTTGTGGCCTATTATCCTCGAAAGCCCCTGGCCTGGGTTCCTGCAGCTGGACCACTGGTTGTGGCATTGTATGCAGGGGAACTCCTGTATTCAGGGGTCCATTCTGGGTTCGAGTGGTGTCGGCACCACCTGCTCTTGGGGAGGTACTGACTGTTCTGGTACACAGGGCAGCAGTGGTACTGGGCTGGCCGCTCAGGGAGGAGCCACCATTGGCTGTTGCAGTCTCCTTGAGCTGGGCGCCCTCCCGGCTGGCCACTTTCCACCACCCCTTTTCCTTTTCCTGCCTTCTGTTTCTCCCTGGATCTCCCCGGTTCCTCTCCTTCTACCAGCTGCCACATCTTGTTGGCCTTTTCCTCAAGCTCCACGATGGTCTTGTAGGCATCTTCTTTTGAGGGCCTGTTTCTCTTTGGTGCCATCTTGTTGCTTGCTTGTATAAAGCTGTGAATAGACTGAACATTTTTCTTTATTATTACATATGCTTGATTTTCTTGACTTGCTTCGCTCAGCTACCACCGCTCCTGTCGCTCCCCATCGAGCCAGAGGCACCTGATGTTGCTACCCGTGACCCCATTTGGTCTTTCATTTAATTAATTAATTTATTTATTTATTTTATATACCCAAGCACTCCCCCTGTGATAAGCAATCCTGTCCCCTGCTTCCCTCTCACCGAAGAATGGCATTATCCTCAGTCACAGCCCCTAAGAATCTGCCCCTAGCCACCTGGCTTTTCTAGCCTTATTATTCTCCTCTCTGCACCTGCCCAAGCCCCCCCTTTTTTTTGACATGCCAACCACTCCAAACTAAGGCCCACAGGCTTTACATTATTATACGTATAAAATTTTTCACCCAGCATCTTCACTCTGCACCACATGGCCTTTTAGGCTCTATCCCACTCCATGTTGTGCCCCCAAGGCCTCTGGCCATATCCACCACCTTCCCACCCCCAAACCTCTGCTGTCACCCCCATGGCCTTCTAGGCCTAACACTCTCCCCCATGTGCCCAAAAGGCCTCAGGTCTCACTGCCTGTTACACTCCATCTCACAACTGGTAATGCCATGCCAGACTTGAAACCCCGAACAATTCCGTATCTGTTTAAATCAGGGCTTGTCAGCCTTTCAGCTTGCTGTTCCCTGTTGTCCTAGCAATGAACCATGGGCTTCCCTTCCTTCGTTCCTTCTTTGTCCACGCAGATTGACATCAGATGCCACCTGCCCCAATGCCAGAGTGTCTGTGGCTCCTTCAAACAGCAAGATTCACCATAAAAAACCTTAGTCACTACAGGAAAGTGACCCATCTCCATTCGGCCTGGAAATAAAAACAACTCAGTTGCCAGATGCTTGTCCCCTCCTGGAGAATGTAGATACTCCCCTTGCACACCCTAAAGCCTTCTCCTAGCTCTGGAACAAAACGCTCTCCCACGCTGGCTGGCCCTCGGTCTTCCTTCTGCCCCCCCACCATGCAGTGTGACATTAGATGCCACCGCCATCGCTCCTACTTCAAAGCCGGCCTAGCTGCCTGTGGCTTCTTCTCTTGCTTCTGGGGCCTGCCACCTCATTTTTCTATACGAAGCTGAGCTCCGTTTTGTCCTTTTTTTTTTTATATGCCTCCTTGCTTTCTCACGCGCTGCTCATGCCATCCTCCTATAAGGCCACAGCCAGAAACTCCAGGTCCAATTCTCAACCAACTGTTCCCTGCCTTGAGGGATACAAGAATAAACTCCCCAACATCTGCTCAAATACTGGACGTTTTCTACTAATTAAGCTCCTACTGCCACCTAGCCCCTTCGATTCCAGGCTCCATCGGGATTATTTAGCTACCCACCATCATTGTCTGAGATCTACCCAAACCTTTTTGTTCCTCTATTCCTTAAGGAAAAACAGCACCAAAGCTTTTTTCCTCACGGAGGCCCCACTAGTGCATTGTACTGCCAGAGCATCCCTCATCCTCACTTCCTTCATAGGTTCATTAAAGGACCCCTACTACTATTTTGGCTCCTCAAAGCCCTCAGTCCACCTCTTGCCCCTGCCTCTTCTGCAGGGCACAAAACTCCCTGCCACAGCTTCCCTCATTTTTGCACAGCCTCCTACAATTTTCGCTACAATGTAGCACCACATCGCAAAGGAGATTTAAAAAACTTCAAAACCCGGTTCCACTCAGCATTTTGTAAACTACCACCAGCTTACAGAAACTTGGCAACAAAATTCATACCACATACCAGCTTCATTGAAAACATGTTCCCCCAACAAGTAATAACAACTTTTTTTTTTTTTAACTTCATTTCTGGCTAAACCTAGCTGTACAGTTTTTCTTACCTGCTTTAAGCTAGTGCACAAACCTCTGTTCCAATGCCAATCTGATGTGGTGTAGTTTCAATATAAAACAAAACTTCAGCAAAAGTGGCTGAACCAGCTGTGTGCAGGCCTTCTTGTACCCCCTTTAGCCCCTCCCGTTCCTGTAGCTTGTCCATTGTCCTGGCTTCCAGTCCCTCCCCCTACTTTACCCTCTCCCTCCTGAGCAAACCATTTCCAACAACACAAAAGGGGGGGAGGGTGCACCAGGACAACATGGTTTGCCCCTTAAAGGGCAAACTCCATTGTCCTGTGCCAGTCACAGTACTACTGTTGCTGGAAGACATAGGCTTGGAAGGGGTAAAGAATAATTTGGGATGTCGAATATGGCTGACCATTGCTCACATTCATGTTAAGTATCACCAACCTGTTCCCCCACTGTAGATTTGCTTGAGCTGGACCAAGTACATTGTTTTCCACCTCGACCTGTCGTTGTCTTTGTCTATGCCAACAAGTTCTACTTCTCAAGTACTTAATACTTCATAAATTTACAAAAGATCTGCTTTATTTTAGCACAGACAAATTATTGCAAGCAGCACCTACTGCAGTACTGATTTATTTTCACACAGAAGAATTATTGCAAGCAGCAGGCACAAAGAGCAGGAAAGGGTGTGCGCACACTGCAAGCATCACTACCTAGCCCTACAACCATGGTGGGTGGGAGTGCAGTCAGCTGACTGCCCTCTGAGACTGTTTCCAAATACCGAATACCATATTATTCATGGTATTTGGGATTTAATATTCATTACTCGCACATCCCTGCTCATGACCCAAAGCCAAGATAAAGGTTCAGGGCTGTACATCATACCTCGTACAGTGCCAGCACATTCAAAATTTGTGAAAAGCAGAGTTACTGAGCTGTGCCATGGAACTGTGTATTACTTTAAGATGTGTGGCTTGATTTGTGTAGGGTACTGTAAGCCTTGTGTAAAGAAGCTGACTTGTTACAGATTTGTAACTAACTTCACATACAGTAACATTGTTTACTTCATACAGCAATCAATACAAGCTATGCACAGTATAGTCGTATGCTATTTTGTGCAGGCCCAGTTCAGGTTCTGTTTGTGTTATAATATGCAGTTTACATAATTAAGTTTGCTTTTATATCATTTTGCATGCTGTGCTTGAAGCATTATATATAGTGCAGACTTTTACTTCTAATCATAAAGCACAGTATGGATCTTCTATTAAGTAGTATACATGTTTCGTACCTGTAATTTACTTTCATTAGGGCCTGTACCAGGATCTATATAAATCAAGTTACATGTGCTGAACACATATACTATTGTATGCAACATCTTGTGAGAGCCGTATTGATCAACTTACTGTGCAAGTACAAAGTACATACCCTAGTCTTCCATTTATGGCACATGATAATTCTACTAAGAAGGCTAAGTACCAACAGACATTCAACTTTGTCATAACTGTACTGGTTACCATACAGCATACCAGGCTTCACATGAAGTAACACTGCCTTGGGGCACAGAAACATAGAAACATAGAATTTAACAGCAGATAAGGACCGCTTGGCCCACCCAGTCTACCCATTTCCCTACCTGATGGATAAGCTGCAGATTCTAGTTAATCAACAGCTTACTTCCTCCTGCCCCCCACAGGAATTGCCTTATGCCTGTCCCATGCATTCTTGAATTCTCCCACTGTTTCTGACTCCACAATCTCCTCAGGAAGGCTGTTCCATGCATCCACAACTCTCTTTGTGAAAAAATACTTTCTAACATTACCTCTGAGCCGTCCCCCCTCTATCTTCAAATTGTGCCCCCTTGTTCTTGCACATCTCTTCTTCTGAAAGATACTACCCTCTTGTACCTTATTAATTCCCTTGAGGTACTTGAAAATTTCTATCATGTCCCTCCTCTTCCTCCTTTCCTCAAGGGTATAAATATTAAGCAGCTTTAGTCTCTCCTCGTATGCCTTCTGGTGCAGATCTTGTACCACTTTGGTTGCCCTTCTCTGAACAGCCTCCACTCTGTCTATGTCTTTGTGGAGATGAGGTCTCCAGAATTGCATGCAGTACTCCAGATGGGGTCTCACTAACTGTAGAGAGGGATAACAACTTCCTGTTTTCTACTGTTGATGCCTCTCCCTATGCATCCCAGTATCCCCCAGCCCTCCTAACTGCCTACTCACATTGCTTGCCCACCTTTAGGTCATCTGATATATTTACTCCTAGGTCTCTTTCGATTTTTGTTGTTGTTAGTACCTCCCCCTACATTGTGTACTCTTCCTCTGGGTTTTTGTTTCCCAGGTGCATTATCTTGCACTTCTTTGCATTGAATCTGAGCTGCCACATATTTGACCATTCCTTCAACCTTGCCAAATCCCTTTTCATTCTTTCCACCCCCACCTTGTGTATCAACCTTGTTGCAGATCTTTGTGTCATCTGCAAAGAGGCATACCTTTCCTTCCAGGTGCTCTCCAATGTCACTTATAAAGATATTAAAGAGGACCGGTCCCAGTATCGAACCCCGCGGGTACCTCGCTAGTTACCCTCCTTTCTTCACTATGGACCCGCTTACTATTACCCTTATGCGTCCTGTTGTCAAGCCAGTTTTTTATCCTGGCTATCACCTTGGGACCCACTCCAAGGCTGGCTAACTTGTATATTAATCTTTTGTGTGAGACTGTGTCAAATGCCTTGCTAAAATCTAGGTAGGTCATATCCACAGCCCCTCCATGGTCTACTACTTTGGTCACCCAGTCAAAGAAATCTATTAGGTTCATCTGACATGACCTTCCTGCTGTGAAACCATGCTGCCTTGGGTCCTGTGCCCCACTGGCCTCTAGGTACTCAACAATTCTTTCCTTCAGAAGTGATTCCATTATTTTCCTCTACCAATGAAGTCAAACTAACTGGTCTGTAGTTTCCTGCCTCTGCCCTGCTCCCACTTTTGTGACATGGAATCACATTTGCCCTGCTCCAGTCCTCAGGTACCACTCCACCTTCCCATGATTTGTTAAAGATGGTAGTCAGTGGTGTTATTAGTTCTACCCTTAGTTCTTTTAGTATTCTTAGGTGAATCCCATCAGGCCCCATTGCTTTGTCCACCCTCAGTTTCAAGAGTTCTTTCAAAACCCTTTCTTCTGTGAATGGACTGGTATCGACTCCCCTATTCAGAGTTTCTCCCTTGTTTGGTTTAGGCACCTCCTCATCTGTTGTGAATACTGAGCAGAAATATTTGTTCAGTATCCCTGCTTTTTCACTGTCACCCTCTGCCCACATTCCCTCCCCTTTATTAAGTCTCTGTATCCCTCCCTTGGTCTTTCTTCACTCCCTAATGTACCTATAAAAGGTTTTATCCCTCTTCTTAACAGAGTTGGCTATCTTTTCCTCAGTTTGTGCCTTTGCTATTCTGACTGCCTTCCCTGCCTCCTTCTGTTTTAACTGATAAAGTTCTCTGTCCTGCTCCTTCTGTGTTTCCTTATATTTCCTGAATGCTATCTTTTTCTCCTTAACCATCCCTGCCACCTCTTTTGAGAACCATAGTGTTTTTTTCCTTCATTTTGTTTTATTGATTTGCTTCACACAAAGGATTGTTGCCTCTGCAATGGCTGTTTTGATTATTTCCCATTGTTCCTCCACCCTTCCTTCTTGCCCATTTGCTAGTGCTTTTCTAAGGCACTCTCTCATTTTCCCAAAGTCAGCCTTCCTAATGTCCAATACTCTTGTTTTTGTATGGCTTGACTTTATGGCTGTGTTTATTGTGAACTACACTGTTTGTTGGTCACTTGTTCCCAGATGGCTACCCACTTCTAAATCTGAGATCCTTTCTCCTTCCACATTTGAGAGCACCAGGTCTAAGATTGCTCCCCTCCCAAGTGGGTTCCAACACCAGCTATATGAGGCATGCCCACTGTAGGGCATCAAGAATGACCCTGCTCTTGGATGTGCCTGCAGCAAAGGTACTCCAGTTAACATCTGGCATATTCAGGTCCCCCATCAACAATATCTCCCCTTTTTCTGCCATTTTAAGGATGCCTTCTATCATTTCCTTATCCATTTCCTCACCCCGAGATGGGGGTCTGTACACAACCCCCATGCGGATTGTGGTGCCGTTTCCTGTCTCCAGGGTGACCCATAGTGACTCATCAACTTCCTGCTTACTCTTTAGTTCTGTTGCTTTAATCCCCTTCCCTTATATAGAGAGCTACTCCTCCTCCTCTTTTACCCACCCTGTCCCTCCTGTAGACTGTGTATCCTGGTATGTTGACTTCCCACTCATGGTTCTCTGTGTACCATGTTTCAGTGACTGCCACAATATCCAGGCATCCCTCTTCCATCAAGGCCACTAGTTCAGGGAGCTTGTTGCACAGACTGTGGGCATTGGTACTTATCACCTTCCATTTATTTTTTATGGTCTTACCCCTTTTAGCCCCATCCCTGTCCTTAACACCTTTTTTGCATTTATCCCTGTCCTGCTCCCTACTGACTTCTCTGTCTTGGTATTTACCTCTCTAACTACTGCACTTTGTGGGGGAAGGCTGGGATTTCCCTGCTCCTTTTCAGTGCCTCCCCCCCTTGGCTAGTTTAAATGCTTGCCAAAGAAGCATTTAAACCTGTCACCTAGGATCCTGGATCCTCCCTTGGACAGATGCAGACCATCGCGCCAGTATAAGCCTGCATCCCTCCAGGTGGCTCCTCAGTCCCCAATGAAGCCAAAGCCTGAGCTCCACACCAGTTTTTCAACCATTCATTGAATCCCATGGTGCGGAATACTCTAGCATCATCCTTGCCATAGACAGACAGCACCTCCGAGAAGGTTACCATACATGCTACTTGTCTAAGGCCCCTCCCCAACTCCACAAACTTCTCTTGCACTGCTCCGATCCCATTTACAGCCAGGTCACTTGTCCCTAGGTGGACAATGACATCCAGCTCCCTCCCTTGTGGAGCTGCTCCTGCGATCCTGAGGATTCGCTTCCTGTCCCTCCCTATCCCCTTCCTCCCCCATGTCTACCTCCCTAATGACTGAGTTCCCCACCAGGAGTTGTTTCCTTTCCCTATGGGGTCTCGTGCTACCCTCCTGTGGGTCTTCTTTGTGGAGGTTCCCAGCATCCTCCTTGGTCTCCACTGCAGAAGTCTCCATAGAGGAATCACTCTTTGCCAGAAAAGCATATGAATTGTGGAGAACTACAACTGGAGGGATGCACCTCTGTTCCACTACCCTCTCCCTCCCTGAGCCCACCTTGGTCCAACCACTCCTCTTTCTTGGCAACCTCTGAGGTAACGGTGGTGGCCCTAGTGGTCCTTGGGTGGGGGAAGAGGTTCCACAAATCCTAGCCAGGTCAGCCTGGAGATGGGCAACCTCCTCCCTCAGACCAGAGAGGTGCCTGCAAACAGGGCAGCATTGTAGCCTCCAGAATGTCTCTGGGAACACTGCTGCTCCACAGCCATTGCACTGCACCACTCCCATCTTGACTTATTTTGTGTCCCCCTCTCCTGTTGCTTTGCATGCTTATTGTCTCCTCCCTCTATGTATTTTTACACATACTTTCCTACTGCCTATGTGCCCTTACAACTCTCACCCTTCCTGTTCTGGAACAGGAACTTCCTGTAGTCTTCAGTAGTCTCCTTCCTCTGTGCTTGGATTCAGACCTCCAGCAGCCAGGAGGGGATAAAGAGTTATTTTTTTTTTTATTTTTTTAGGTACACAGCACTAGACCTGTGGCATGGCCTTAGATTACTAGGGTCTGAGATGGGGGGTGGGAGTTTAATTTCACAACCCTAGCAGCACTATTCCATAGCACTTTGTGGGCATATGGTTGGCAACCCTAACAGCACATTTCCATACCTTGTGGACATTGGGTTGACATCCCTAACAGCACATTTCCATACTTCGTGGATAGTGGCCCCTATGCACTAATGGGCATAAGGAACGCACAAAAAATCATGCAACCTACTCATTCAGCTTGGTACCTGAGTACAGGTTCACCCTGGTCATTATTCACTAACAGCCACCACCTATCCATGGCTCCACCTCCCTGAGCATGCAGTTCTACCTAGGGTGGCCATGAACGGAGTCACAGACCCTGTCAGAAATCCAACTGAATGCCTGGCATGGATCCCACAGTGGATCCCTAGTGCTACAGCATGGATCCGAGGGCATGAATGCCTACTGCAGGCACCCCAACACAGACGGCATGGACCCATTGTTCTGTGGACCCCCACACCAGCCTTCACTGCAAGGCATCCTCCCAGCACACAGACAGACCCCTGACAGTGGAACCCACCCCCATCTTGCAGGCTTCCCCCAGCACAGATGTGCCCGGACCACACAGTTGCATCCACCCTGAGACCCCAACCCATACCCAGTGCCCCCGAGCCCTGCTTTTGGTCAGTGTCCCCCCTGCCCACACAGGTGCCCCACTCCTAAGAGACTACAGACTGCTCCCGATACCACACCCCCACATTGGTGGCCAGTGTACCTTCCACCACTGTGGCACAAACAACCTCTCCCCTGCACCCTGTACCATCCCATTAGTGCCACGGCCAGTGGTGCAGCCCTCCCACACCTCCTCAGCCACTGGCCATCCAGATGATGCTGGGAGCATGCTGCCTATTAATAGGGGTGTGCTCCCAGCATCACTTGGATGGCTGGTGGCTAAGGAGGTGTGAGGAGGGCTGCACATCTAACCTTTCCTGGCCATGGCACTGACAGGACAGTACAGATGCAGGGGGGTGGTTGTCAGTGCTGCATGGGTGGTGGGGTACACTGGCTACCAATAAAGGGGTGAGGGGACCGGGGCAGACCTGGTCTCTTAAGAGTGGATCACCTCTGTGTCTGTAGGGCGAGCAGCCCCGATGACCAGGACTGGGGTTCTACTGGAGGGTGTCTCATGATGCTGGGTCTGATGAGGGCCACCATGTGTTGGGACAGGGGGCACTAGACCATACGTGGGTGGGGTGACGTGTTCATGGGGGAATGTTTGACAGGTCAGGGACTGGGAGGACAGGTGCAACGCCTGGTGCAGATCTGTGATAACTGATCATGTGTGCAGTGTCGTGCGGACACTCACCTGATCAGCTGCCCTAGCCCTCTCCATCAGCTGTGTGGGCTGGGGCATCATGCAGAGCTGCTTCCTGGTCCTGCCGCATCTGGTGGGTGGAGCCTGTGGGGGCGTTCTGTGGGTTATGGCAGGATCCCTGCTGAATTAACCTGCTCTGCACTATGCCCCCCTGCCAACAGCACTATGTACCTTTCTGATTGGCTCATAGTGACAGCCCACCCCTGCATGCCCCCCTGCTCACCCCTGGTGCTTTGCTTTCTACATGGCCGGGGATCGGGTGCATACCTGTCTTGTGCCTGGTTTGTGAATGCCGCACATGGTCCAAGGGACACCACTCCATTGCATTCAGACATAGTGATGTCAACGCATCCAGTTTATACATTGCATTGGCATCATGCAAGGAGCCCAATAAGACTAGGAGCAGCCTTAGCTCTGCATTAACATATGTTTTTGCAGTGAACTGCTGTATAAGCAAATTACAACAGAATGGAAACATCCTTATGGCTATAATGTCATTTAATGTGGACCTGCACCTGGATGTTATGTTAGGTTTTTAGGTGTTAAATAAAGGGCTTATGATAGTTGTCAAAATTGACACTTATGGATTAAAGACATAAAACAGTTTTAAAGATCAGGGCCCCCATTTTCGAAGGAGATGCATGATGCATCCCTGCAGAAAATGGAGATGTGCTGCACATCCTAAACAATGTGCTGCAGTGTGATATTCAAAAAGTGGTGATGCACCACTCAAAGGAGAATGGGCCATGGCAAACAGATAATGTAAGTGGCGCATGAAGAGAACACACTCCCATGAAGATGCCACAAATGGACATATTCATTGGAAATGAGCCCAGCAAGGGACAAATCTGTGCCATTCAAATATAGACCAGAAAAAGTTGACTGCAGGCTGCAGAAGTGCAGCCAGATGCACAGCAGCCTGCAAGCCCTGGTAAAGGAGAGGTACCCCCCACCCATACCCTATCCTTGATGGTGATAAATACAGTGTCCTCTCTCATGTTCCATAGTGTAGTGGTACCCCCTCCACCCAGCACCCTTCCTCATTTGGTGTACAAATGTTGCCCCAACCCAGCCCCAATCACTGTTCATAGTACAATCCTGAACAAAACCTCGTTCCTTAGTGTAGTGAGCTCCCTCCCAGACCCAGTTCCTGATGACTAAATTAACATACAGCATCCCCCGGTATTTCCATAGTGTAGTGGCCCCCCCACCCCATCAGGAATGGACCCCCCAACCCCGCTCCTCCCAACCCAGCCGGAGCTGGTGACTGGCTCAGCCCTCCACACACCACACACCACACGAGTGAATTAAACAGCAGTGTACTGTACATAGTACGCACTCATTGGTTGAGCACCTACTATATACAGTACACTGCTGTGACAGTTCAGTCAGTAGCTAGCCATGGTGGTGTGTGGAGGGCTGAGCCAGTTGCTAGCCATGGCTGGGTTTGGGGTAGTGGGGTTGGGGTCTCTAGTCCTTAAGGGGTTGGGGTGGGGGGCCATTATACTATGGAAATACTGGGGGATGCTGTATATTAATTTAGTCATTTAGGGATTGGGTCTGGGAGGGGGACTCTATACTATGGAAAAGATATGGATCAGGATTGTGCTATGAACAGGGAATGGGGCTGGGTTAGGGCCATGTTTATACATTTAATAGGGATGCATGCCAGGTGAAGGGTACCACTATGATATGGAACATGCGAGAGGGCACTGTCACCATCACAGTTGGGGATAGGGGATGGGAGAATGGATGCTACACTCCTGAAAAAGGCTTGGGTCAGGATTCTGTATCGATCGGGAGCTGGGGTCAGGAGCAGGGTCTACTAGACTACTGAGGCAGAAGGGAATGTCGCCTACCTTTCATGGGATAGGGGATGGGAGGGGCATGCCCAGTGCATGGTACCGGGTGCAGCAGTGCTAATGAGCTCATAATGAGCATGCATGTGGGCAGAGCTGTGCCATGCATGCCCAATGAGCCCATTTGCATGTTTAAGCTTATAATAACTCTTGGGGGAATAGTGCATCCAAGCATGCACCATGCAATCCCCATTGACAATGTTCAGCCATGACCCTGGATGTGCTGCACCCTCAATGGTGGCCACATGATTTGTGCAGCGCATCCAGGGTCCCATATTCATACAGGATGTGTGATCTGTACTGATCATGCATTCTGTCTGAATATTGCAACAATGCTGGCTGGTGCATCTGATTTGCGTGATGCACCATTATGCCCGAGCAACCGTCCGGCACTGATTATGTCCCCCTGGTTCCTGTACAAGTTTCTCTGGGGCTCTTCCTGCTAACTAGAAAAAGTCTAGTCTGTGTTTGCAGTTACTAAGATGTACCAATGACTCAGATATAAGGTTCTATATATATCGTTTCTCTTGACTAATAAAAGAATAAAATAATTGTTTGTGGAAACAGATGGAAGCTTTTCTGTTATACACAATGCAGGCCATTGCTTGAAGGAGTACAAGAATATACCAATGCAACATGCTACTGTTTTCCATTTACCTCATCCCTTGATCACCTAATTCCTGAAGTACTCATTTATGCCTATATCTCTACTTATCTAAAGTAATGCAATGCCCTGATTTAGTGCCTCTCCATGTCCCAGATCATAAGTCTGCAGCATGTCCAGAATGATACTACTCATCTCTTCACATTAAGAATGAAAAATGCAACCCCATCATCAGAAATCTTCTCTGGCTCCCTATTTGCTTGAGAATCTTAACAATTGTAATCAACACTTTTTAAGATACAGTACATCCTAGACTGGCCTTGAACTACTTCTTGAACCTTATTAACCTTTGGCCCTCTACTGCTTATTGTGTTTCTCTCATTGCTCTCACAACATTGCCATGCTTAGCAAGAATGAATTTTCCTCTACTTCACCCACTCCCAATCTGGAATAGCCTTCTTGTCTCTATGCTTTATTTGTTCACTCCCAATTTTATAAACTCTTTTCTCAGTGTGCAGTCCCCTTACTTCCTGTGACTGCAAACCTGTTCACTACTACTTGAGCTGTACAGGCTTAATTCTAATACTGACCATTGACCCACCACTTCTTATCCTCTGTGTTGTTTTAAATTTGTTTTTGTGACTACAGTAATGCTTTTAACTCTGGTTACTAGGTTAAAAAATAATTGAAACACACCCATTTTTGTGAGTGGCCTAGGACACGTGGCATGCAATTATCAAATTCCCAATGAAATAATACATCACATACAATATATTTATGTATAATAAATTATTTGTAATTAAGATGATATTCAGTAGAAGCAGCACTGTACTAGCTTTAAGTAATGAAGTATTATTTAACTTTTTAAAAACATAAAACCATCCCATATTCTGTTAATTTCAAACAGCATAAAATTCAGCAATCTGAGGGCTTGATGCAAAGAAAGGATCTTTGTCCCTGCAGCATCCTTAGTCTAGCAACCTCAAAGTACATCTTGTTCATTGATTTCAATAAATTATTAGACTGGAGTAATGCAAAAACATTGTCAAGGTATGTAGTGTAACATTTTACTTAAGTGTAATCTTTCATAATATATAACCAAAATGTCCTGTGATAACCTTATAATTTCACAACACTTTACATTTCACAGCATTTAACATCAAATGTCCTATAATAAACTTATTAGGATGGTGTGCCCTTATTAGGATGGTATACACATGTTAAGGAAGGTGTGCGATGGAGAGAGTTGTGCAAGAAATGTAGTAAACACCTATGAGGTTGTGTAAGAAATGAGGTAATACCTACTGTATGTTTTGAGTGAAATTCACCACACCCTAAGATTAATGTGTTATTTTGTTATGTGATTGGCTTATAATGGGGTGTTGACATTTTTCAAGATAACAATTCTTCATATAAACACTGTATGTAAATTGAATAAGCAGCTTCAATATTGATGAAAAGAATGAACATGCATGTGAAGCTGAATAACCGCAATAAACTCTTAGAAGAAATCTGAAGGCTCAAGTGAATTTCTTTTGCAAACACAACACAACCTTAAAATTGGTGCCATGACTCGGATGTCTGAAGACAGTCTATAGGTTGCTGATGACTTCAAATGGACCGAAGGGGCCAAGCTACAGGGAATGTCTTGCTGCACCTGACCTGATCAATCAAGTACAGAAGGGAGTCAAACAAGAGACTCAGGAGGAGTGGTGTGAAGCCACACATGATTTGCCAGCCACAAGATAGACTAAGTATAGATACCATTTTACTTACATTTCTAGAAACGCATTTAAAGGAAGGTCCGTACAGCTCTCCTGAACAACAGGAAGATGAGTACTTTTGTTTTACTAAGCAATGTATGGACAGAAATGAGAAGGTTAAAGTAGATAGAACTAAGTTAGCCAACATCTGTCAAATGTATGTACAATATCAGTATGAAATAACAGCTAGAATGTGTAATATGAAGAAGCAGATGTTAGAAAATGAAGAGAAATGTAATGAAGGTTTAGCTCTCCAAGAAAAGAAGTCACAAAAATGTGTTACTGAAACAAAAAAGTACAGAGGAGAAATTAGAGAAGGAGATGCAAAACTGTGCCACTGATACTAAAGAAGCAGACTATAAATTAAGGGCCTGATTCTAGAAAGTATATGCCATTACGCAATGCAGATGCACCAAAGAGAATGGCGCAAGTCACAAGTACGTCCAGCACATACGCCAAACGCTTTTCTACTTTACAAGATGTGCATTGTCACAAAGCAGTACACCAATGGCAAGTTATGCCACAGTTGTGACATACCCGCAGGTATGCAAATGTGTAACTGAACATACACCAAGGAAACAGCAGAGAAATGCAAGGGTGGTATTCTAGAAGCAGCAGTGCCACAACATACACCAAGACCAGATGGTGCAACATAAACCAGGTGGCAGCAGGTGTAACATACACAGCAAAGAAAGGAGCAGGGCCAGACAGGCCAGCCCCACAGCAACACACATGTGAGATAGGAAGACAGTGACCAAGGAAGGCAGGCACACGGGCAGTGTGACACAGGGTACATAGGGAGCACAGAGGCCACAGGCACAATGCAGGGATGAAGGCACCACCAGGTACAACACCCCTGCCATGGCCACTGATACAGAGAAACAGTGCAACCACAATAGGGACACAGCACCGGGTGGCACAGACCAGTGGACAGTTGGTGGTGAGACACACCAATGTCCATGCCAGTGGTGCCACCTGCAGGGAACAATGGCACCCTGAGGCAGAAAGGTGCAGCACAGGCACCGTACCACCACACAGCTGAGAGGTACAATGTGAGGTGGCAAGGACACCATAGCATGCAAGGTGACATGCAGCACACAGGACACCACGCAGATGCAGCCTGTGGACAGTGGCCTATGCTGGGGGCAGCACAAATGGCACACCAACCTGATGCACATGGAGGGAACACTAGGGACAGCAGGCACCAACAACAGTGTGCACACCTATGCATAGCGACAGACACACACACTCACACACAGCCAAGTATACCAATAATGGACACAGAGACAGTGTGTATGGCAAACAATTTAATGTGCAAAACAGGGACAGGGATACAGGGTAACAATGGGAGAGGGATGGGGATTAACAACAGGCAAGAACAACACAGTGTAACAGCACAGGAAAAACAAACCCAAACAGCCACCCACAACCCCCCCAAACACCATCCCGTATCCACGCATATCCCAATACAGGCCCAACACCCAAACAACAGTCCCATCCACAAACCAACACCAATAATCAAACCCACCCACAAACAAACAGCAATAACCCAACACAACCTCCCAATGTACACCCACAACAGCCAAACAGACACAGTAGAAACAACCACCCCTATATACATTCCCACCCACACAGTAGACCCAACCCACAACCGGCTGTGGCAGACATGGCCACTATGTGTGCCAGAGTTCTTCCAGAAGGACAGCCACACCACCCTGAAGGTGACCAATGTCCTGGAGGATGGCTGTCACAAGTTCCACCAGGCATTCCCAATCTGGGCCCTCACCCTGCACATGTCCTGTGGTGGGTCCTACATCTGCCATTTGCATTGGCTCCTCCGGCTGCAAAACGGGCAAGTCCACCTCCTGCTGCTGCAGTCCAGCGTCTCCAGCAGCAGGGACAGTGGGGCAAAGCACGGAGGCTGTAGGTGGGTCATCCATGGCTGCCCCGCTGCAACGTTGTCACCTTTGTCCCCAGTCGGTGGTACAGTGGATGGGGATGGGGCCTTTGCTGCATCACTGCACACACCATCCTGGCTGATTGAAAGTGGGCCAACTGGCTTCTGATGCCCACCATCAGTAGTGTCCCCCAGAACTGGCCATGCCTCCAATGGTGCCTGGACCCTGTCGTCAGCCACAACTGTGGAAGAGGAAGAGGTGGAGGAGGAGGAGATTGAGGTCAGTGGAAGCACCGTGACCCTCCGTTGTGCAACCTGTACTCCTCTGCAGCAGTGGCCTTGATGGTTGCCATCAGCTGCAGCAGGGCCCTCTGTCATTGTGGCAGCCTGTTATGGACACCTGTAGGGATGTAAAGGACACAGTCAGTGCTTGGACTGGACAGGGGTGTACACACAAATAGGCAAGCAATGTGAGGGTGCAGCACAGGCCACACAGTGTCCGCCGACCAAGGCCACAGCCCAAGGGTTACATGAAATGTACGTACCTGACCTCCACTGATGTGCCTCCTGTCTGAGGCTGGTGAGGTGGCCCTACTGCATGGTGTACAATGTGCCAGCTGAACCTGTGGGGTGAAGGGACAGGTGAATGTGTTGGAGGCACCACGTGCCATTGCCACCACACTGGCACTGCAGCAACAGATGTAGAGCTGTAGGGATACATACCAGCATTGGTGTCCTACCCGGACCGCATCTCTGCATCCCTGCGGTGGGCCATGCTGATCATATGCTGCAGTAGACTGGCTTCCCAGCATGTCAGGTCCTGCCAGCAGAGTGTCAGCTGGCGGATGGTGTGCCTAATACCAGTAGCCACAGCCATACAGGCAGAGATGGTCGACCAGGACTGCTCATGGGCAGCAGCACTGCTCTTGCGGCACCCAGGCAGCAGCAGTGTCCTGCCCCACTGCTGCACATAGTTGAAGAGTATCGCCATCTCATGAGGTGTGATGTTTGGCGTCCAGCCACTGAGACTGAGGGTAGAGCCTGAGGACATCTTGGCCCATCTACTGCGTTGCACCTGTAACCAGGGAAGAAATGGTACATGCATCACTACAGATGTCCACCATGGCCGTGCACACCACCCCCACCCACCATGCGCAACCCCGGACACCAGCTGTGAGACATGGGTCATTGCTGGGCCACAGGCCTGCAACTATGGCCCTACCCCCACTGGGCACCCCCGCATCAATGCCATGCACAGCGCGATGTGTGTATGTGATGAGCCACACCATGCAGGGGCTGGGCACATAGTGCTGTGCACAGTGAACACACTGGATCACCACGGCACCCGTCCCCTGCAGAGGCATGCCATGGTATGGCCCTGTACAGTGTGGGCATAGGGCGCCACATGCAGCCCAGCCACATGTCCACATCAGGAGGTGCATGCAGCCACACCCACCAGGTGGACAAGGAGCTGACACAATGACACAATGACACCCATGGGTGCTGGCATGGGGACAGACAATTACCTACCTGTGATGTGCACCATGGGGTCTGAAGTGGATGTCACTGACTGGCCTGAAGCACATGGGCAGCAGCACTGCTCTTGCGGCACCCAGGCAGCAGCAGTGTCCAGCCCCACTGCTGCACATAGTTGAAGAGTATCGCCATCTCATGAGGTGTGATGTTTGGCGTCCAGCCACTGAGACTGAGGGTAGAGCCTGAGGACATCTTGGCCCATCTACTGTGTTGCACCTGTAACCAGGGAAGAAATGGCACATGCATCACTACAGATGTCCACCATGGCCGTGCACACCACCCCCACCCACCATGCACAACACCGGACACCAGCTGTGAGACATGGGTCATTGCTGGGCCACAGGCCTGCAACTATGGCCCTACCCCCACTGGGCACCCCCGCATCAATGCCATGCACAGCGCGATGTGTGTATGTGATGAGCCACACCATTCAGGGGCTGGGCACACAGTGCTGTGCACAGTGAACACACTGGATTACCACGGCACCCGTCTCCTGCAGAGGCATGCCATGGTACGGCCCTGTACAGTGTGGGCATAGGGCGCTACATGCAGCCCAGCCACATGTCCACATCAGGAGGTGCATGCAGCCACACCCACCAGGTGGACAAGGAGCTGACACAATGACACCCATGGGTGCTGGCATGGGGACAGACAATTACCTACCTGTGATGTGCACCATGGGGTCTGAAGTGGATGTCACTGACTGGCCTGAAGCACTCCTGGATGGGGAAAGAGCAGGACAACGTAAGCCTGTGGCACAGTTTGGGACCCCGAAGCAGCTGCGGTGCGGCAGTGTGTACATACCTGGACCTGTGTGGTGGTGCTGGAACCTACACAGGGGACAGACAGCAACATTGTCAGATACGCAGTGCTGGACAGGCAGTGGAAATGTGTGCATTGAACAATGCCGAATACTCACCAGAGTCCCGTGTATGTCCGCCGTGGAGCTATGAAGGGAAAGGACATGGGTTAGTACACAGCCAGATGTGCCCCCATGGCCAGCAGCCTCCGGGTGCCATAACCCCCCAACCCTCCTGCTGTCACCATCCAATGGGCATGTAACCACACAAGGCCCAGGAAAGACCCCATGACACCCTGCCGTGTCCGCCCATGCACAGGGTGTAGTGGTTGGGTGTCTTCCCGATGGGTGTAACATGGAGGGTGTGGCACAGGGACAGTGACACACAACCATCTGACCAGGTGGGAGTGCACCTGTGTGAATGGCACAGGCAATGCCCTATGGAGTCCATGCCCCGCACAGTCTTGGCCATGTCCAGTGGCACATGGCCCCTGCCATGCGGGATGGCCGGGCATGGTCTGCCACATGCAGCACACAAGCATGTATGGTGCTACAAGGGTGGATGATGCCACATGTCTGGTCACTGCACACTGGCCTGTGGGTGAGCCAGCCAACCACTGCAGTGACACAGCCCCCCACCAAACAGATATGCCTCTCTGATGCACCAGCACAGTGACAGTGTGCCTGGGCCAAGGCACCAACTGTGTGTGCCTATACGGGCGACGGGCTGGCAGCACAGCCGTGACACCTGTGACCATTTCCAGACATGCTGTGCACCCATGGTGTGGGCACAGGCACACCATCTGGGCATCTACACCTACAATACAGGATTACTGAACATTGCATACTGGACAAAGACACACCTATGTGACCCTGTGGTATACTATGCCACCAGGTGTGCACTGCAGTACCCTGTAGTGGCCTACACAGCCCACACAATGCATGCATGACTGTGTGTGTCCCAACCCCACCCAGCCATGGCAGCACTGCTCACCACATGTGGGCTGCCTGAATGCACTATGCACAGCCCTGTACTGCAGGGGCCGATGAGGGGCATGGCCGTGGCCTGTGTAGCACAGGCATGCCAGCATGTGCCATGTTCAGTACTGCTGCAAGGACCAGGGGAATAGGGGCGTACCCCATATGCCCCTCGGCACAGGGGCCATCCCACCCCATGCCCCGCCCCATGGCCCTAGCCTAACACCACCCCACATGGGCATGGTGCCACCCACACAGCCACTGTGCGGTGCCTGCATGTCACCAGCCAGGTGCCACATCCACAACACAACCATCATCGCTATGCATGGTGTACATACCACCAACATGGGTGCAACAGTGGACTGGCCATGCAGCACACTGCATGGGGTGGTGCACCCCACCCCGAGGGTCACTGTCCCGCAACGGCCCCAGGGGTGGAAGGGGGGCTGTGTGACTCATCCAGTCAAGGACTGAGCCATAGGATGCCTGGTCCCACCACAGGCATGGGGGAGGGTCTGCATGGCCTAACCGCATGGGTGGGTGTAGGACCACACAGGCAACGTGTCACCACTCTCATGTGGCAGGGCCAGTATCGGCCTGCCGCACCGTGGTGTGTGGCTGAACCATTCCCCCCATATCCCTGCCCACCCCCCACAACACAGCCCCTGATACTGTCCACAGACATGGGGGAGTAGTTATTTACACTAAAACCAAGTTCTCAGTTAGTGACATCCTTTGTAACTCAAAACATAAGGAATATGAATTTGTTTCCTTAAAGCTAAATCTCCCCTCCATGGAATGCATTACAATTATAGGTTGTTATAGGCCCCCTAGAAGTGGAACTGATCTCCTTAATATCCTAAAATCACTAACAGTCGCTGCTGACTCTGAAGTACTAATCATTGGGGACTTCAACATGGACTGGCTATCACACAAATCACACTGACTAAAGTCTCTCTGTGATGAACTAGGTGGCACCCAACTAGTGTCTGAACCTACCAGGGTCAACAAGACAAACTTGGCTAATAGCTCACTTCTCAATCTTATATTACCAACCCATCCCCACAAAATCCTTCATTCGGCTGTATTCCATAATGACATGAGCGACCATGGCATTGTAGTCTGTACAAGACTACAAACTAAGATTCGCCACCAGCCTAAGATAATAAGCAAATGGTCATTCTGCAAGTTCAGCAAGTCAAACTTTCTGAAAGACCTTAGCCAGGTTAGATGGTAAAACCTTTTTCTCTCTAAAATGCCTGATGAAGCGGTCACAGTCCTGAATAGCAATCTCACCACATTAGCTAACTAACATGCTCTATTTATAAAGGTCAGAACGAGGAACATATCACCCTCCTGGTTCTCTGCTGAGTTAAAGAACGCTCTCTCCAACCATAATAAATTATGGGACAAGGCTAGACACACCAAAAGCCTAATGGCTTATTAAGTTTTTAGGAATACATGCGTTAAACATATTCAATCCTCCAAAGCCAACTTCTACATCCCCTTTCTAGAGCAGGCCAAAGGGGACCCCAAAAAATCTGGAAGACTCTTAAGTCTATTGAGGGGTGGCCGGTGGCCCCTCCTCTACCCACTAAGATAGTCAAAAATGATACAGCCTTTGAAAACAGTACCCAAATCCTTGAAGAATTCAACTCTCACTTTGTCACCGCTGGCCTAGCATTCTATTCATCGCCGTATGCTGCACGTGTTAATAGCCCGGACAGTACAAACTCCACTACTCCAGAAATGAGCCATCTCTTCCAGCTGCTCTCCCTTAACTTCAAAGAAGTTGAAGATTCTTTTAAGAACTTGGACACCAAGAAAAGTGCAGGAGATGACAGAATTGAACAGTTTTTCCTAAAACTTGGGTTAACCTCCCTTAGGGCCCCAATCTTACACATTTTCAACCTCTCTATTTCTTCTTCCATAGTACCTTCATGTTGGAAATCAGCCCACATCCTACCTTTGTTTAAGTCGAGGGATCCATTTGATTTAAATAATTACAGACCCATTACTATCTTACCCATCCTATCCAAGATCTTTAAAAAGCTGGTTTACGCACAACTAAAGAACCACTTAGAAACCCTTTGGCCCCTGAATCCAGCCCAATCTGGCTTCCGCTCTAACCACAGTACCGTCACTGCTTTGCTAAAGTAACTGACGATTGGATCTCCGCTATGGACTCCAAGAAGTTCACGGGAGCTGTCTTCTTAGACCTCAGCAAAGCTTTCGATACCATAGACCACAGCCTAATTGAAAACAGCCTTGCTAAAATAGGTGCCACCCTGCCAACCATCCAGTGGTTTAGTAGCTACCTTTCGGGAAGGTTGCAAAAAAATCAAAGCAGGTGGCCTGTTCTCCTCCTCCCTCCTACCAATAAGCAGGGGAGTCCCACAAGGCTCCATCTTAGGCCCCATCCTCTTCTCTCTATACATTAATGACCTCTACAGCCACATATCCAACTGAAAATTGCACTTCTCTGCTGATGATACAGTCCTCTACATATCTAATGCCTCACTGCTTGAGGTCAGGGATGTCCTCCAAGCTGACTTTGCTCTGCTTGAATCCAATCTCATTAGCGCCAAACTCCTCTTAAGCGCTAAGAAAACCAAAGCTATGATCTTCTCCCCTAGTACACCGTCTTCAGTATTTGCCACCCTGCAGAAAGACTTTGTAGTTACCTCTCTAGGTGAGCCCTTGGAAGTCACCTCTAAATTTAAATACCTCAGTTTTTGGCTAGACAGCAAGCTTGCCTTCACCGAACACCTTGATGATCTATGTAAAAGATTAAAAATTAGGCTAGGCTTCCTCTACTGCAACAGGTCATTATTCCCAACCGAGATCAGGACTAGGCTTGTCCAAGCCACATTCCTCCCATTATTAGACTACGGGGACATAATCTACCTCAAACAACCTCAAAACTTAATAAACAACCTCAAAACTTAATAAACTGGATATTCTCTACCACCGAGCGCTGTGCTTCATTACGAACTCCCTATATCGGACACATCATTGTGACCTGCACTCAGCTGTAGGTTGGACGTTCCTCACTACCAGACGCATTCTATATGTCAGCACCAGAACTCTAAAGCTTCTCCTTAATAAACTCCCAAGCTATCTAACCTCGATCATCCATACCTGCTGTAGTACCTATGCGCTCAGAAAATCAGATTTTGTCTTCCTAGACGTCCCCAAAACTCGCACCATCTTCGGTAAACGTACTATCTCCATTGCCTTCCCAGTCATCTGGAATAGGCTCCAATCCTCACTGAAACTATCTAATCTAGTCTCTATTAGTCTCTTTAAAAAGTTAATTTCTGAGAAAATAAAAGATGTCTGTAATTGTCATTAAAATTGTTTTTTCTATGACTGTATATGCCTTCTGTTAGTCCCAAGGTCCATATGGATGGAAACTGTACTTTATGTATGAGTATGATAACCTACTCAATAACAGTTGGAATAATGCTGGTACACTTGTCACTCATGTACCCTACCAGCACTTAAAATCCTGGTGTATGCATTTACTGTATGTTTCTGTTAAGTCTTGTTGTACATGTATTCCAGGATCTCCTTGTGAACGAGCTTGCTCAATGGAGTTTTTTTTCCTGCAATAAACTTGAAACTTGAACATACGTATTGCTTCCCCTGGCCGGCCACCATTGAGTGGGCCATGCATGCACGCCACCCACCTAAGCCACGGTATGGGGACTGTACCCCATAGCAATGCACAGGAGCTCCCTGTGCCACAATGCGGATACCCATGCCACACACATTGCTGGCCTATGGGTGCATCACACCAGTGGGTGAGCCACCTGTCACTGTGACTGTCACCCAGAGACAGGCATACAGAACATGTACAGGGGTGCATCCAGACACTGCCATATTGATAATGCCAGCACCATGCCCCCCAATCATGACAGTACCCATTCCCTCAGGTGCACACTCTCACCACTCATGTATGACAGCTGTCAGATGTCCCCTCAACAGCCTACAGGGGACATACATGTGACCCCCCTACACAACAGACAGCTGTACAGTGACACCCAGCTGTGGCCTGTAGAAACACATACTATGCATCAGAGTGCTGATGCAATGTGGACAGTGTATTGAACATGACGGGAACACCACATGGCTGTACACAATTGTCTACAGTGCGGACGCCTGCCTACACCCCTGTACATGTCTGCTGCAGTACAACAGTGGCCTGTGCCCCACGGTAGGGTGTTAAAGGACTGTAATAGTTGAGTAGTGTTGTGCCCATCCTGGTCCACATACACTGTGAACACTGCATAACACCTGCCTCACTGTGATAGGCAAACATAAGACCTCTACAATGCCTATAGCATTGCTCCCTGTTCAGATAGTAGTGTCCCAAGGTAGCACCTGCTAACCACATTGATATTACCCTGCCATGGTGTTGTAGGTTGCAGTACCCCACAAGCAGGCCATGGGATCCACAGTGTGACAATCACTGTACAACGTTTGGGATACAAATGGCACAGAGATGTGCATGCCTGTCCCAGCCCCTCCTGCCAGTAACATAGGTTGTAGGAGTATGTGGGGGGGGCCTGCAGTGGTCCAGTACTCACCAGTCTGCTGAGTATCTGTCCTTGTCCTGGTCTGGATGGCTCTGTAGATGTGCAGCTAACTCAAACTCCCAGGTCTGCACTCCTTGTACCTCTACACAGTGCCTGGGCCTATCGACCTGCAACGGCAAGTGCCCCACATGCTTTTCACACATGTATCGCAGATCACACATCACTGATATGCATTTGTGGCATGCAAGCCAACAATCATGAAGCACATGACCATTGTGCGGCATGGAAATTGCGATGTATGGATGCAGTCTGCATCTTGTCACACAGATGCGTGTGCTATTTGTGGCCAAAACGTGGTTGCAGATTCGGTGTGGGTGGCCCTGCCTCTGTGGTTCTTGTGCCTGCAGGGCTGTGTGTGTGAATGTGTGTCCGGGGTGGGTTCTGGCAGGCTGTTGCCTATTAGCCATAGCACACATATGGCAGTGGGCACACCCTACCCACCATGGTCCCAGTAAGGCCCTAGCACTGCAATGACACAATGATGACACAACATAGGTTAGGGGTGCAATCATATTTATTTGGTGACAGTGCTCATTACACACATGTGCACATTGCCCAGTGCACCCCGGTTCCACTCAAAACACGTGTCCCACACTTACCCATGCACACAGTCATGCATATATACACACTCACACACACCCTTGTGCCCACACAGTGCCCCCCCATGGACATGTGCCCCCAGCCTTGCATATGGCCCCACACAGCCATTGCATCCTCACCCACCTGTTCCCCCACTGCACAGGTTACCTGTGTGACTCACAGCTGACTGCCACGTGCACGTCATCCTCGCACCGACCCTTCCGGTGCCGGGTGCTGGGCTGTGGGGGACCCTGCCAGTGTGGCCAGCTGGGCGGTGCCCTGGTGGATGACACCAAGCTTCACACCTTGTGGGCCAGTGTGTACCCCCACAGGTGGGCTAATATGCCCTTGCCAATGCAAGCCTACATACCTGTTAGCCATGTGTGGTGGCGGCTATGCCAGGGCTGCATGGTGTGTTCCCCCATCCTGTGCTGAGCACCTCAGGCCCTGTGCAGCCTGTGGGACACCCTCCTTGGTGTACCCGCCCCCCTGTGCATGCCCTGTGTCTAAGCTTGTACCTGTGGGACTGTGTGTGGTACTCACTCTAGCCTGTGTCTGTGTTGCTGGCACACCTGTGTGCACCAGCAATGTTGCACCCATGTGCTGTTCTGTGCCCGGGTCAGTGTGGGTAGTGCCCGGCTGTGCGTGCAGACAGGCAGCATGACTGGTGGGTGGGTGGGTACTGACACCTGGGCTGGGGTGGGGTAGGGGGTTCCACTGGCTTCGGTGGCTGTGTCTGGGTGCTGGACTAAGTGGTGGCTGGGGGTGCTGTCAGCTGGGCCAGGCCTTGCAGCTGCTGCAGCAGCAGCAATGTGCAAGCTATGGCGTGCATGGCAGTGTCCATGGCTGTATCCTGGCACTGCTGGTGTGCTAGCATGTTCTCCAGGCCTGTGCGGAGGTGGTTCATGATGACCATCTGACGTTCAGCACAGTGCCGGATGCCCTGTATAGCATCCCCCAGACCAGACATGTTTACCGCTGTGTCCCTTGAGAATGTCTGCAGAGTGGCAGCAATGCTGAAGAGCTGCAGCTCCATGCACGAGTGGTGCTCCTGCATGCCCTGCCATATTTATTTATTTATTTATTTATTTTGTTGGCCGGGTAAGTGCACTAGACAAATCCTGCCTATTTTCAGGCACGCCCCTGGGAAGGGGGATACAGATGAATGCCAACTGACCTTGAACCAGATTAATCTTAACACAGATTAATCAGATTGGCACTATGTTTGCAAGCTCCTGCCTGCAGTCCCCCTGGCTGGCCAGCACCTACTGGCAGTAGTCCCCAATGTAGGCCATCAGGGTCTGCTGGGTCTGCAGCACCCGGACGGCCTCATCCAACTCATCCTCAAGTCATTGTGTGCTCAGCAGGCTGAGCAGCCTTATGCCAGTGGCCTCATCCATCTGCCGGTCCTGGTCCGACACCTCTCGCTTGACCACGGGCATCTGCACCACCTCCACAGATGTGGCGGCACTGCTGGTGGTGTCCTCTGTGTTTCCCTGCTGTTTCTGTGGCAGTCCAGCTGCGTCACCCTCACTGCTGTCCACCGCCTCATCAGACATGGGGATGTCGCCATCCTTACTGCCCTCAGGCTCAGACATCAGCACCTGTGTTCCTGCCATAGATGTGCTGGTGGCAGGGCTGCCTCCAGCGTCCATTGGGCTGCTGTCATCAGCCAACATCATGCTGGTGGCCAGGGCCATGCTGGCTCCTTCCAGGCCCTGCCTCTGCTGCTTCCACCCTCTGGCTCCACTGGGGCCATCTGCATCAGCTGCCACTGCACCTGTTGGATGGGGAGCATGTTAGTGTGTCCCTGCAACACAGCGTGTCCTCACCTGCCTGAGCAGTATTTCCCTCTCTGGGCCTCATCAGCATGGTACTCTGGCATTGCATCCACCCCACCCCTGTGCTGTCCTACCTACTGTATTCCTCCACTGTACATGCATCCTGCACCACTGGCGTTGACCATCACCATTGATGCCCTTACTGTGCTGTCCAGCCTGGTACAGCAACTCCAGCTGTCCCACGATCTCCCAGTACTACTCCCCACTGTGCAGTGGCACCATGCATGGGCACAGTCATGGGGCCTCACTGCGCTGCAGGGGCCTGCACCTCTGGGTGCCATGCCATCCTTGCACTGCCCCTGTGGCTATCACCTGCAGTCATCTGGCACTGGGATGAGGACCCATGCCCCATCCCTACTGCCCAGCACAGGCCTGTGCATGTCCACCCCCTCCCATGCACACAGTGCAGGCCACACCTTCCACTGGTGCAGCCCCGCCCATCCCTCAGCATGCCCCCCAACAGTTCACAGTGCAGGTCAGAACAACATCCAGTGCAGCCCAGCCCATCCCCCAGCATGCCTCCCCAACAGTTCACAATGCAGGTCAGGACAACACCCAGTGCAGCCCAGCCCATCCCTCAGCGTGCCCCCCCAACAGTTCACAGTGCAGGTCAGGACAACACCCAGTGCAGCCCAGCCCATCCCTCAGCATGCCCCCTCAGCAGTTCACAATGTAGGTCAGGACAACACCCAGTGCAACCCAGCCCATCCCTCAGCATGCACCCCCAACAGTTCACAGTGCAGGACAGATTAACACACCCAGTGCAGCCCATCCTATCCCTCAACATGCCCCCCAACAGTTCACAGTGCAGCCCAGCCCATCCCTCAGCATGCCCCCCTTCCAGATATGTGGCCCTGTGCCAGTCCCTCCACAGTTCACCATGGGTCATTCCTTTGCACAGCTGCACACATGCCTGTCCCTAGCATGCCCCTCACCATTTTCTGGTTCCCTGGCCCACTCTGTGGCCAGCTGTGGCAGTCCTGTGGCATGTCTCCCCACCATTGCTTCTGCTTACACAGTGCCTCCCCACACCCCCATCTATGCCATTGGCTTGTGTGCTGTTGCCCTGTCTGGCCTGTCCTATACATTGCTGGTTGTTTGTCCCTACCTGTGGCCATCCGCTGTCTGAATGTGTCCAGCTGTATGACACTGGTGATGCTTTGTTGGCTGAGATGTGCCACTGTCCTTCTCTTAATGGTGCTGAGTGGCTCCTGCTGGATGGGTCTACCCCCTGTGCCCTGTGCACTGTGCCTATTCTGCGCCAGCTTGTGCTTGACCAGGCGCTTGAGGTTGTTCTATTTTTTCTGCACATCCCTCCCTGTTCTGTGCAGTGCAGCAATGGCATTGACCCTGCATGTCACCCTGTCCCAAGCTCTCTTTTTTTTCTCCCTCTTTTTGGCTTCTCCTCTGTGGCCCATGAGGAGTGCATGGTGGTGATCTATCTGCTCCACCAAGGTGTTCACCTACTCATGGCCAAAGTTACTCTTCCGTCTTTGCCATTCTGCTGTGGCTTGTGCCATTGCTGTGGTGTATCTGCTGGTGTATGTTGGGCTGCAACTGCATGTTGTGCAATTTTATATGGTGTCTCTTGCATGTTGTGACTATGCAGTTGTGTTTGGCATATTCTCGCGTGTTCTAGAATCGCGTGTATCTCGCATGTCGCAGTTGCTGCTGCGTATCTTTACGCAACTGCATTTCTTGCATCTGGCATATTTCTCTTTCTAGATTTGGGCCCCAAGTGTGGCACAAGGGGAGGTTTGTGGATTAAAAATTAAGAATAATCAGTTAGAAGAGAATCTTAAATTTGTAAATAAACAGTCAGGCTCAAATTAATGAACTGACTAGACAATTGCAGCAGGCAATAGATAGATTGGATCATGCAAATCAAGAATATGCCCAAGACCTCTCATACCAGGAACAGTCCTTGTATACTTTACAAGCAGAGGCACAGTTGCAGTGCCAAATCTCCTTAGAATTAAGACACCAAATTACTTCATTGGGTGAAGATGTTCAAAAATATAAAATAGCTATGGTGCAGGTTAAGCACCCCTTCCAGCCAAAGCATCAGTGTGGCTGTGAGGTGGTTAATGAACAAAGTTCCTCAAGCTCCAGTAGTTCTGAGAGCGAGGAAGAACCTGCATGAAAGAGGCAAGGAAAAATGGCTCCTTTTATTACAAAAATAACTGGGGAAGGAGCTAAAGTAGCCCGTACTAGTAAAAGACATAAAAAATTAACAGAGACAGTGAAAATTGTAATAAATGAAGAGATACATAAACTTACAAAAAAAATAGAACATCTTAGAGAAAAATATGAGAATGAAATGGATGATGTTAAGAAAGCAGCTCTGGCTGCTAGCATAGGGGTGCATGAAAAAGATAAAGAAAAAAATGAAAACAAATTAAAAGATGATTTGGCAGCAAGGGATGAAGAGGCTGCTATGGAAAGAGCCCATGATAGGCTAGAGTTTACGCAAAAATTTTCTCAGAGAAACTTGACTATACAAGAGTCTATGCAATTGGTAGCTCAGTTAGGCAATTGAGAGCCATGACAGAATCCAGTCCCATATTGTGCTAAACTAAAAACATTAGCTGCAAATATTAATCTGACTAACAAAGATGCACGTAAGGTGGTAACCTTATCTTATCTGCTGTGTTGCTCCAGAGTCTTCCTGCAAAAATGATAGGCACTCATGAGAATGGCAACAATAATGATACCAGGGCAACTATTAAGGAACTCCAGGCTGCATTGCATGCAACGCATGGAGTTTCTCAAGCAGACTGGGGAAAAATATATGAAATACAATTACTTCCTGAAGAATCCCCAGTCATGTTTATTAATCGCTTATATACTGCCTACGTCACTTATGGAGGTGTGGCAGATCCTAGTAAGGACAAAGAGCCTTTTCTGAGTTTATTTGGTCGACAGACTACTTTGATCCCTTCATCGGTTCACATGATATGTAAATGAGCCCTGTCATGCACAGAAAAGGAAGACTTACTTACCGAGTGGTGGCATATGCAACAAGATGAACAAAACCCAGAAAAGGGGAAGGACAAGCGACGAGTAGCCACTATTGTCAAAACAGAGGGTAAGGGTAGATGTACTTGTAATAATTGGAACAAAGAAGGACACTTTAAAAGGGGTTGTTGGGCAAAAGATGGAGTCATGGAGGGAAAACAAAAACAGGTAATGGAAAGGAGATGAGCACAAGCTCTTGGTAATGATACTAAACCAGGTGGTAAGGCACACTTGCAAAAATGTATTGAAATGCTCAGTAATTTGGTCAATACCAAGGCTGTGGCAGCCATTAAAAGGGAACCTGATGAAGAAGTGATACAATTAGGGCAATGATGGGATGAAGTCCCCACCTTCCAAGTCCTAGGGAAATTAATAGAGGACTAGGAGGGTCATCCTACTGTATTGGCTATGGTCAGGGGCAGCCAGACTGTGATATTGGTCAATACTGGAGCTACAGTTAGCATTACAGATAGTGATATGCCCTTAACAGCCCATGGGAAGCAGCAAATAAGTTTCCAGGGCTTCTCGGGGGGTGTTAACAGCATACTTAAAACCAGTTATGGTCCAGATTGGAGAACAGCAATTAAAATGTATGTTTTGGAAATGTAATACACGGAAAGGTACCATCATGGGTATGGACATTTTAGCACAGCATAGTTTGGTAGTAGATCTTAGTAACATGATTTTATGGAAAGGAAGTACTACTAACCCAGGACCAAATGTGGATGATTCACATAGTATATATACTGTAAAATCTTTGAAAATCTACCATGTAGAGCAATTATGGAAACACATACCTCAATGGATAGTACCTGTGGTTAAACAACATGAAACAATTTGGGCTACAAATGCTACAGAGTGTGGCAGGGTGTCTAATATGGAAGTCCTTATTGAAAAAAGTCCAAATTGAAGAACCAGACCCCCCTCCACAAAAACAATATGCTTTTCCTAAAGAAGCTTATGAAGAAATATGTGTGATATTGAGACAGTTACAGTCACAAAAGGTCATTAGACCTATATGTTCAACAGTGAACTCCCCTTTTTGTCCGGTACGCAAACCCAATGGTACCTAGCAATTAACAGTGGACTATAGGGTGTTAAATAAGGTCACGCCCTTGGTCACCCCCGTGGTATCGAGGCTTCCTGACTTGAAATCTCGACTGTCTCCTACAGCTAATGTTTATACTGTACTAGATGTGTCAAATGGCTTTTGGTCCATCCCTGTCCATCCTGATAGTCAGCATACATTTGCATTTACTTCTTAGAATAAACAGTACACTTTCCAATGTTTACCCCCCTGGTTTTCATTCCTCACCAACTTTATTCCATCAATGTCTAGCTGAGATATTGTTAGAATTTTCCCACCCTGAGGCAATTATACAATATGTGGATGACATATTGTTACAGACTGACACATATCAGGAACATGTCAGCTTGTTGAATGAGTTGTTATCTGTATTACAGAAAGGAGGGTTAAAACTAAACCTGAGCAAAGCTCAAATTGAACAATCACAAGTCGCCTTTTTAGGGATTTGTATTAATCAGGAAGGGCTTACTGTATACCCAGATAAGAATTGGGTCATACAACAGTTACCAGGACCTAAAACAAAAACAGCACTTCAACAGTTTTTAGGAATGGTAGGCTTCTGTAGAGATTTTATAGAAGCATTTTCTAGTATAGCAAAGCCACTGTACAATTTGTTAAAGGGAGAAAAAGAGACAGATATCCTCCAGCGGGAACCAGAGGATCAGCAGTCTTATATGGCACTTAAACAAGCACTAATGACGGCTCATGCCCTCATTAGCCCTTCTGAGTCATCAGATTTTATTATACAGGTACATACAACTGATCAAATAATCAACACAGTACTGTTACAAAAGTGATCAGGGACTTTATGTCCAGTCAGATATTTTTCTTGGGTATTAACTCCAGTAGAGGAAACCAATGAAAACTGTGTAAAGCACTTATTAGCTGTATACTGGGCGATACAAGCTACTGAACATATTGTGGGATTTAATCACATTGTTTTACAAAACTCACGCTCCCCTGTAAAATTTCTCTTAGAAAGGGATGTAGGGGGAGTATCCTCTCAGAGACTGGTGAAATGGGCATTGGCTCTACAAGGAAAAATATCACAGTGGAAAAATGTACCTCCCCTATGCGAGTAGAGCTAATGACATGGGAGGGAGATGTGCATGACTGTGGAGAAGCCATGGGTATTGAATACAAACCAATTTTTGCTGCTGAACCTAATTTTATGGATATTGATGTGTATGTGGATGGCTCCCGCATTTGGGATGATGGCCATTTCCATATCAGATATGCTGTTTGGACCCCTGGAACAAATCAGGAAATATTAGTACGCTGTCTGTCCTCATTTTCTGCCCCACAAGCGGAATTGGAGGCAGTAAGCGAAGCTATTATGGCATATCAACAGGAAGCCATTAATGTCTTCTCGGACTGTGCTTTTGTTGTCAATTCCTTGTTAGATTTTCTTCCTATTTTGACGAAAAGAGGAATGCGAACAGCCACCGGTGAACCCATGGCTTTGCTCCCATATTACAACATACATGGGATATAGGAGCTTAAATGCCACTGAGAATTGCTATTTGTAAAGTAAGGGCTCATCAAAAGAATCCAAAAGATATCCATGAACTAAATAATAATTTGGTAGATCATTTGGCTCAAGTAGCCACAAAACAAACAAACTTATGGGTAGACCCTCTAGGAGGTGATGCTACACAATTGTGGGAAGCTGAGGAGTATGATAAAAATCATCCAAAATGGATAGCAGCATTATTGCAAGTCCCTAGTTTATGATGAATCCAAGATACTAATGCTTGGCTTCTTGGTTGTCAGAACCAGTGGAAAGATACAGGACAGTGTACCACCAAACATGTTACTGTATGGGAAGATATGGTAATATGGTAACGACAACCAGGGTTTAGTAAGTGGATACCACCCACTTAATTTTGAAAATATATTATCATGGACAATCATCATATTGGAGGTCATTGTGGACTCCACAAAACATGTAAAATGTTGGCACAAAAATGTTGGTGACCAAAGATGGGAAAATATGTCAAACAATGCCTGGAGGCTTGTCTTATCTGTGCACAAATGAATCCTTCAGTGCCTGGTAAGAGGGTTCTATTAGGACGTATACCCCTGGCGGACGGTCCTTGGTCTCTCTTACAAATTGATTATGTGGGGCCCTTGCCTACTGCAAAGGGGGGGTTCTGATATTTACTAGTCATTGTTGATATAGTTTCCAAATGGGTAGAAGCACTACCAGTTAGAAATGATAGCGCACAAGCTACTGTAAAAGCATTATAGGAGCAAATGTTCTCACGTTGGGGTTTTCTCAGAGTTCTTGAAAGTGATAAAGGGACTCACTTTACAGCAAAAATAATGACAGCTTTGTGTGATATCTTAGGTATCTCTCAACGTTTGCATTTACACTACCATCCACAGTCCTCAGGTATGGTAGAAAGGTTAAAACCCACTCTGAAAAATGCACCAAAAAAGGCAGTGTCGGATACTGGTAAAGGGTGGGTGATGCACTTACCAGGAATCCTAATGGGTATTAGAGGTACGGAAAACAAGAGTACTGGCTATAGCCCATATCAATTGATGACTGGACAGGATACATGGCTGTTTTATCCACCGGATCCAGATTTGTCTACACGTGTGTTACATCTCATCAAAACTGATGTATTTTTACAACAAATACAGAAGTAGTTAGTGCTGTACTTGCCCATGCTGCCAGAAATATGGCACAGACTCATTGGAAATACAAACAGAGACATGATGAAAAAGTGATACCGCCCATAGAAAGGGGTCATCACTTCATGGTGAAAAATTTTGATCAAAAGGGACCATGGGATACTAATTGGATGGGGCCCTATACCGTCATTAATGACTTGGGGCCATGGGTCATTCAGGTCTGGCAAATTTGACAAGGGTCTACAGAGACCAAATGGGTCCACGTGGACCAATGTAAGTTGTATTAGCCTTTAAATGATAACTACTGATACTGCTCTGTTTCTCACAATAGATTTTGAAGTACACTGATGTATCCTGTACTTCTACTGCGTAGTACCTTACTGATTTTGGTAACTTCTGACCAGCATGGATGCCCAGGGCATATATGGAACAGTTTATATAGCAGGACATATGCCAACCACACAGTGTGGGGTCTCCCAGTGATGGGAGAATGACATGAACACACTGGATATCTTCTTATCAAATGGTACTTTATTTGCTGTGGAGAATGTCAAAATGTGACATGGGGATGCTCTTCAGAAGCCTGGTCTGGCATGGCGATGTGTGTGGTGAACACAACAGCCCAGAAAGGGATCTATATCTGCTCCACTTTGGGGGATACTACGAATTTAACGAACGAGGAACAAGATTTATTTTGAATAAAGCTGAAGGACATGTTACATTATCCACCTAATATTACATTGTTAAATGCATCTTATACTGGTTCAAGACATAATGTGTGACATTTTTTATATAATACATCTATTGTAGTGAACTGTTCGGTAGGGTTAAAGCAATTTTTTACAGTATTGCCATTAACGAATAAATATCCTTTGTTAACATATACTACTAATGCACAATGGCTGGGAATGGTCTGTAATGTTAACTTAACAGCATGGCATAATTTCACACCATGGAATATAGTGTATCAAAAACAAGGTATATCAGTGCAAAAAATTCTTGCTCCCATCAAATGGTATTATCTTGACGCAAAATGTATATCCTTTATATCATCCATGTAAGTTGGAGTATTGTAATGTTTTGCTACATTTGCCTTTTCCATGATTACTGCCTCAATGTAGGGATCAAGCTTCAGTAATAGTGTGGCAACGGTATTATAATAATACTTTAAATCAATAACATGATAGACACAGAACGTGGTCATTTCAAATTTCTGCAGAAGCATCGCCAGGCTTATTCTGTCATAAAAGAGACATGTGGAGCTGGTTAGGCTCAGGATTAGGAATTGTTAATGGTATTGAGTCTATGGTTTTAAAAGGTCATATCCGCTCTTTAAAAATGTCTTTAAAGAGCATATCCCATGGACCATTATCAACTACTTTGAGATTAGCAGCTGATAATGAAGAAATTGATTGGTTTACATTTAGAGAAACCTTACAGAATTTTTGAATTATTGCTAAAATAGTAAGCCGTTTTTATAACTCACTTTCTAATATGTCTAAAGACACCTATGTAGAACTGGCTTGCTCTCAATTAGCTGCTGAAGTACATGCTTATCTAGTCAATGAATTAATTAGAATTGAAACAAATAGGTTACCTTTAGGAATAGATGAGACCAATGTGACTAAATTATTGGATCATCCTACTGTATTTTTACCACCCTTAGTTATGGTAAAAGTATGGAACTCACCAAATTAATATACACAAGTACTGAAACATGTGATTCCCATACTAGTGATAATACCTGTATGTTTTGAACCACCGTAAATATTGTGGCAAATCAGTAATTTGGGAGTATTAATACATGACCAGATCATGAGACTATTATCACAGTGTACAAGAACATGAAACCTTAATATGTGGTGAAGAGACATCAACTGCCCCATGGTTTCCTGATCAATGTAAATTTACCTTAATGTCTGCAAATGAATACCACCAAGCTATGAGATGGAACCAATCATGGTGTATAATTGCAGGTCAACCTTGGAATGTATGGGGGTGTAGTGACAAGACCTGGTGGGTTGCAAATTGGACCCTCTGGGAATGTCCTGCCTATAGCCAAACAAATGTTACCCATATTGATGGTTCCAGTATGGCCTTGGATTTACTCACTGATTTGGCAACTCCACCTCATTTCGAATTACTCAAAATTGATAAAATGATACTTGGTGCCTTGTTGTATCATCAACAATCTGAAGGACTTATTTTCTCACAAAAGGCCTCTGCTAAAGAGGTAGAGAAACTGTTATCTTGTATCCCTGTTATATCCTGGTGGGACTGGGGCTCTGCTGCTTTGGTACTAGTCCAACCCTGAAAGTGATAATATGTAGTATTGCAGTAATCTGTGTTCTTGTCATTATACAACTGTTTTGTATCATAAGATGAAACACATTAGACAGATACAAATGTTACAATGACAACTATTTCTTGTGTAATCTCCAATTACAAAGAGTTACAAAGGAGGAATTGTAGTGTAACATGTACTTAAGTGTAACCTTTTATAATATATAACCAACATTTCCTGTGATAACCTTATAATTTCACAACACTTTACATTTCACAACATTTAACATCAAATATCCTATAATAAATTTATTAGGATGGTGTGCCCTTATTAGGATGGTATACACCTGATAAGGAAGGTGTGCAATGGAGAGAGTTGTGCAAGAAATTTAGTAAACACCTATGAGGTTGTGTAAGAAATTAGGTAATGCCTATGTTTTGATTGAAATTCACCACACCCTAAGATTAATGTGTTATTTTGTTATGTGATTGGCTTATAATGGGGTGTAGGCATTTTTCAAGATAACAATTCTTCATATAAACACTGTATGTAAATTGAATAAGCAGCTCCAATATTGATGAAAAGAATGGACATACATGTGAAGCTGAATAACCGCAATAAACTCTTAGAAGAAATCTGAAGGCTCAAGTGAATTTCTTTTGCAAACACAACGCAACCTTACAAGGTATGTTTAGGTGTGTCCACCAAACTAAATTAGGTATATTTCCCAAACACATTAAACATTGTAGTATCTGGAGCAGAATACTGAATAATTTGGCATTCAGGAAAACATTCAGCAAGCGCACTACTCCTCTAATCAATCTAAACAGTCACTTTGCCCTCTACCCCTTGAAAAGACCACAACCTCTTTAACATTTTAAATGCCCTTAAAATCTTTTTGCGGCACACTAATGTAGATCTGCCATCTTTTATATCCTCTCTAATCTATATGGGGGTGGAATTTTATTTACATTTATATATTTTAGCAGGAAGCAAGCTTCATTGAAGGAGGTCCTGGTTAAGACAGTCAACAGTACAGAGAAACATTGGTATTGCATACAGGTTACAAAATTCAAAAGCAAAATTACATATAATATGCAAAGAATGATATACAGAAATGTACAGAGGATGAAATACATTGAAACTAAAATAGCATAATTGAGATCATGGATTACAATAAGAAAGATTAGAGATCCTTCTGACAAGTGATCTGTACAGTGACATTTTATCAACAGTTCAAATGAATTGAGGCTAACCAATACATTTAGCTTGAAGGAGGCTTATAACTTGTTCCAGAATACAGAGGCAAAAAACTGAAGGCCCTCTTGCCCAACTTAGATAGATAACATTGTTAATTATTAGATTGTATCTAATAGAGAATCTGGGAAAAAGGAATAGGATGCATGGTGGCAAGGTGTTGCAAAGTGCTTAAATGAACAGTGATACAGATTTTTTGCCACTGACGCTTTTGGTTGCTGCAATAAATATTGATTAGAGCTATTGTGCATTACATTCAAGTTGGTTCACTTGCCACAGTCTTCTCAAGTGCTGGCCTTTGTTGTTTTGTGACAGCCATGGATTGGGCTTCTTTCTGGCTGAGCACTGAGCCCGGATCTAGGTCACGCTGCAAGCCTTCATGTGTAATACAGATTTTTTTAACCTTCTAGTGGACAGAGAGGGACAGACAACTGTAATATGCAGGGTGCAGTGATGGATTCTAGAAAGTAAACCAGATATGAATGGAAGTGCCCTACAGTACACGATGTCTAATCTAGCTAGCTGTGACACAGTAGAACCTCTGTAGACTAGATCACTGCAGTCAGGAAGTGGAATAAACATGGCTTAAACTAATCTCTTCCTTGAATTGACAAATAAACAATATTTGTTTCTATAATAAAAACCAAGCCTTGGACACAATGTCTCATATAAATTTTCAATGTGGGTACTAAGAGATAATTTACCATCTAGCCACAGACCTAAGGGCCCGATTCTAGAAGGGTGGTGCAACTTGCCACCAAATGCAACTTGTGCCACCCACAACTGTGACATTGACCCTGCGCCATATTTTAGAAGGAGTAGGGTCTCCGCAGCAAAGTCCTGCGACTTGCGGCATGTGGTTAGGTATGCCACACAGAGGGCTTTCCTGGCCAGCATGTTGCAACTCGCAGACACAGGTCGCAAGTGCATCCCCTGCCCAGCAAGCCACAAAAGCCACCCTGCAGGGCTGCCCACACCACCTGCCCCCCAGCCTCCAGCAATCACCCTGCAGGGCTGGCCACATCAACTGGCCCCTGAAACATCCTCTCAGGGCTCTGCAGGTCTGTCCACACCAACTGGCCCCTGAAACACCCATAGAAATGCCCCACAGGGCAGTGCAGTCAACCCCCTCCTGCTCCCGAGTCACCTGCTGCAAATGCCACAATTACTCTGACATGCCCTGGTAGTCTAGTGGCCCCCCACCCAGCCATGCCAGTGCACCCAGCATCCCCACCCATCCCCAGCCAGCAACTGACACAGCCCACCTCTCACCACCATGGCCAGCCACTAACTGAGTTCAGTATGAGCGCGTACTGAAAAGACATTCTTAGAAATTAATTTCTGAGTGCATCTTTACAGTACGCGCTCATACTGGACTCAGTCTGCAACTGGCCATGGTGGTGAGAGGTGGGCTGTGCCAGTTGCCGGCTGGGGATGGGTGGGGGGTGCTGGATGGGCTGGCATGGCTGGGTGAGGGGCCACTAGTCTACCAGGGCATGTCAGGGTAATTGCTGAATTTGTGGCAGGTGACTCAGGGGGCCACGGGTGTGGGGGTTGACTGCACCACCCTGCGGGGCATTTCTATGGGTGTTTCAGGGGCCAGTTGGTGTGGCCAGCCCTGCGGGGTACTTGCTGTATGGGGGCTGTACAATATGAGGATGGGACAGGATTGTGGCCCTGAGTCCTGGACTGTTTGCACTGTGCCCATTGGGGCAACAACAGGGGTGGTCTGGGCATGGTGGGGCACATGGGCTGGTTTCCACAGAACCCTCGGAGGAGGTGTGAAAGTTACACCAGTTAAATGCAGGTGTAACTTACGATGCCGGTAGTTCTTGCAGAATACCGACATTGAGGCCTTTGTTGCTGCCCTTCTGGAATGGGGCACAGGAACTGCCATAAACCCCCTAGAGCCATGTCGCAGAGGGTTTATGGTGCAACTGCCAGCATAACAGCTGTTCGGCACAAGTGGCCTGCGACATTTCGCAGGCCACTTTGTAGAATAGCGCAAGTTGCAACTGCTGGCGTAAGTTGCTATTTGTGCCATCTACTTGGTGAAAGTGCTGTTACACCAGGCGTAACTTTACTAGAATCTGGCCCTAAGTGTTTAAAGGAATCTACCTGCTTTAAACTATGACCCAATAGGGTGGAGATACTAGAGCCAGTGGTGCTAATTGGGTGCTTGTTTCAAGAAGCAAAGACAAGAAACTTTGTTCTTGAGGCACTGAGGAGACATTTGAAAGCAAACAGGCTGATTTATAGGATGTCAAAAATCTGACTGCAGGTCAGCTAGTGCAGCAGATAGGGAGGGTCTAGTAACATATAGTATGGTATTATTGCCATAGCAATGCAGATTAAGTTAATCTATTTTGGCCCCCCGATCATTGGTATAAATCATGAATAGGAGAGGTCTGAATACATGCCACAGTGGGACTCCTTTAATTATGGCAGAACAGGATGATGAAAGACCTTCAAATTTACATTGCTGCTGTCTACTAAGGGTAGTGTTGCTCAGATAGTATCCTAGAAATTGGGATACCAACAGATACCTCCCATTTGGTCTAATAGTTGCTGTCATAGGATAACAGTGCTATCTGATCATGGATCCTACCCTCTAGGATTCAGTGCATGGATCCTACAAATGTAGGGGAACCTGTGGATCCAAGCAACAGATCCAGCGCAGTTCATAACTTTCTGACCTAGGATCCCTTGATCTGACCTAGTATCCATTACTATCTGACCCTGGACCCTAACTATCTGACCTAGGATCCCTTGATCTGACTTAGTATCCATTACTATCTGACCCTGGACCCTAACTATCTGACCTAGGATCCCTGAATCTGACCTAGTATCCATTACTATCTGACCCTGGACCCGAACTATCTGACCTAGGATCCCTGGATCTGACCTAGTATCCATTACTATCTGACCCTGGTCCCTAACTATCTGACCTAGGATCCCTTGATCTGACTTAGTATCCATTACTATCTGACTCTGGACCCTAACTATCTGACCTAGGATCCCTGGATCTGGCCTAGTATCCATCATTATCTGACCCTGGACCCTAACTATCAGACCTAGGATCCCTGTATCCTAACTAGGATCCATTGCTATCTGACCCTGGATCCTACATTTGTCTTTGTTAGGAATTCTGATAGGATCCTAGGTAGGATACCAGCACTGTCTGACAGATAATGTTAAGATCCACAAAAGCTCTGTTTGGGCAACACTAACCAAAGCAAACCATGAAAGCCAATACCAACTGCAGAGAGTTTGTGTAGCAGGATTTGAAGGTTAACTGTATTAAAGGCTCTTCTGTGGTTAAGACAAATAGCAACAATTGTTAGTTTCTGGTCCTAGTCAGAAAATTAGTCATTAGTAACCTTGACTAAAGTGACTGAAATGTCGTGCAATTTAATTCCTAATGTATCTAAAGAGCCCCTGTGTTTTTGTAAATGTGGCCTCATGACTGTACCACCACTTCAGTAGTTGGAATCTATGAATTTTTCAGGTTGCTCAGGTAGTGAGTGTGTGTATGTGGGGGAGTGTGGCTACAGTGTGGTTGGATGGGGTAAGATTTTCCTCTGGACATTTTTCATCATGTGCACCCTGTTTCCTCTTAAATCCCAGTTGAAAACAATGTTTACCGTGATCCATTTTTCCTTTATAACACATTTCAGCAATAAATATGAAATAACATCACCTGATATTGAGTTACTCATGTTCAGTGGAGTTCTGTTCTTCTACAATAAATGTTACTACTGTGAAGAGTAAAGCATGCTGGTCAAGTGAGTTGTATATAATTGCACTGTGACTCAGGAGCTGCATCTGGGATTTAAACATGTGATCTCAAGTTTGAAAGTTCTGTGTTCTGTGTACAAACCACTAGACAATCCTTCCTATCCTCCCATACCACAGTGCTTTCTGATCATCCATGTTTTGCTTCTTTTGACATACTAGACTGCTTATTTGCTGCCGATTCAGGCCCACTTAAAAATGAGATGACACATCTATAGAGATTAAGCCAGCAAATTAAAAGAGCAAAATAATAAGCAATCTAAGTCTTGGATTGACTAATTGCAAATTCACTTTAAGAAAAGGTCAGATGCTTGACAATATCTGATGACTCAGGTGGGATTTATTTCCTCTTATTTTGTGAAAATTTTAACGTGGTTCAAAGGTATTTGGGGTAAAGCAGCCTGCAGGCATAGTTTCCTTTCTGCAGGCAAACATTAATTATTGAGAACAAGTCTTTGAGTTGTGGCTTTTTGCTCCTGAAGCTGCAGTTTACCTTGGTTTAAAAACTGTCTGTCTTACATGAGTTTGTTATTTTAGCCAAAACTGTAGCTTTCTTTTAGGAACAGCGTGAAAAAGCTTCAGATCAACTTCTTTTAAAAGGTCTGCAAACACATTAATTTTGAAAAATTATTCTTCAAAATGGCATTTCAAATCTGGGAAGTATTAGGTCACAGTGGCAAAGTGTCCTCCTCGTTAAGAGGAAAAAATATTCAAAGACTTCATTGTTCATTGGAGTTTTATAACCACCTCAAAATAATTCATTCTAATGTATGTTCATATTTAAAACAAGAAAGGGCATGAAAATCCTCTGTGTCTAAATTAAAATATATAGCTAAGCATGGATTCTTGGCTAGATTCTTACAATGGTGCCTATTCACAAAGGGTACCGCAATATGTAGGTGCACAACATAAGTGGAGGTGTGCAGCTGCACGCTGCACAGAGCACTGTGCATATGTGGTATGCACCAAGAAGCATATAATGCCCCTGACAGGCATGAGTAGTGACAAACAAGGCATGCAGCAATGTGCTGTGACAGTCCTGAGGCTGTACGGAGGCAAGGGAATACCCCTTGACCCCCGCCATATATGGTGTGATGGAACAACAATGGGTCCATACTATGCATAGTGCAAAAAGGCATGTCGGTAGAGGACATGCCAGTGAACTGTGTATTGGAGTAACGGGCGGCCCTTATGCCACTGTAGCCCACACCTGCTGCAGAGACTGGTGCACTGTGTGCCAGCAGTAGTGGGTGGGCACAGTCTGTGAATTTCAGTGATGCACAGGTAGCCATACTGGTGACAGACATAAGGCAACACCACAACTAGCTGTATGGTACATGGTCCCTGTCCAAATCTGTGGAGACAAAGGCCTGGATAGGCTGGACCTGCAGGCAGTGATTAACACCATGGGACTGGAGGCCCACACACTTGCTGTGATTGAGTACAAGTGCTGGGACCTCTCGTTACAGGTGAAGAAGAAACTGAGCAGGTCACTCCGGTCATAGGGCACCACAGGTGGAGGACTGCCACCACCAGTACCACCCCTGATACCGATAGAGAAACTGGTGGCTGACACTGTAAGTGATGTCCTGACAGATGGCAAACCTGAAGGACTGCACAGCATGCCAGGTGAACAGAACTCACAGGGGCACACACCACACCATCCTCGCACAGCACGAACACAGCAGTAACTGACCACCTGTGTACACCCTACCCACAGTGCATGACAAGGACAGCACCAGTGAGGGGCCCTTGTGTGGCAGTGGAGGTGCAATGCAGATGCCAGCCACAGATGGTAGGTAATGCAACACCCGAAGAGCCATGTGACATGTCTGCCAGAATGCAGTGCTAACTGATGTCCCCCCCTACACATGGACACAGCAGCAGGACACAGACAGCAAACAAGAAGACACTGCACAGCAGACTGCACAGCCTGACAATGGCCAAGAAGTGGACATGCCATGGAGCCATGAACAACAGCAACAGGGGTCTCGGTGCAGCATAGGCATGGCCAGCCAGACTCAAATGACAGTGGATGGATGGACAACGGAGGACATGGAGGTGGATGGACAGCACATACCACTGTCTGATGACCACAGCGATACAGAGCCCGGATGGCATGACAACAGCACCGCTGCCAGTGTGAAGACTGGCACACCTGGCACAACCACCCAGGACAAGATGATGACTGGAAGATATCGGAGGGCCCACCACCCACCTGACATGCATGACGAGCAGCACCATGCACCCTGCTGGCCACCTACTACCCTGACCTGCATAGACGCAGGCATGAGTGGCTGTCGGCAACCAGGGACAGTATAGAGACCATGGGGTGGCTCACAGAGGTGGTTGTGAAAGCCATACATGTCCAGGAGTGTCTGACCACCCATGTGGCTGCTGGTGCCAGAGCACAGGAAAGGCTGGCTAAGGAGGTCAGCGCCGACACCCATGCACAGCAGTGACTGGCAGACCCGGTGGCTGCAGGCATATGTACCCATGAATGTGAAGCTAATGCCCTTGTGGCAATTGCTGCACACATGGCAGCCCAGATACTGCATCCGTCAGCACACATGGATGGCATAGTGCAGGAACAGGCAACAGTGGCACCCACTGCAGCAGGAGATGCATGGCCTGCCCAGCCCACAGGCAGCCGACATCATGCCAGCGTACTGGCCACTGACCAGCATGGTGATGCGCACACCTCTGGTGTGAAGTGGTCCCGCCCTACCTCACAGCCCCCGACGGCACTCCGGCCACAGGCCCCTACATAGTGCAGTGCTGTGGGTGGTAGGGATTGTACCCATGATGGTCATAGCCAGTAGTCAGGCCTGGCATGGTGGCCTGAGGCCACTGACACATTGGACACATGCACCCACACACGGACCTATCCCCACACACACAGACCCACTCCCCACCCCAACACACACACTGGCCACAGCATGCACGCTGTGCCACACACACCATGGGGTACATGCTGCAGCATGCCCTCGTGTGGCAGTACCAATACAGCAAGTACTATAGTGGACATGCATACTGGGACATGGTGCAGCTACAACTGGCCACTGAAGCCCCCCCCCCCCCCAAGATCTGCACATCAACCACTGGTGGCATGCTGGGAGTGTGAGTCCTGTGGTATTTCACCACGTGCAAATATGGGCTCAGTCAGGCACTATTATGATCTTTCCCTTGTGTCCAAAGGTGCCATGGGCCATGCTATTGCACAGCACACATGCCGCCATGCAGTCAGCAAACAGAGGGTCCCTGGTGCCCCTCCTGTCAACCTCTGCATTGTGGGCCTCTGCTGTCCCTGGGCTGTGTGGTGGTGTGAGAGGCTTGTCAGGGTGCACAGATAGCTGCTCTTCAGGGGGTTCCAGTAGCCTGCAGCGTACGCAGATGTTGTGCAGCATGGAACAAGCAGTGAACACTCTGCATGGCATGCCAGGCGCCAGCATCATCATGCCACCACTGTGATCCAGGCAGCAGAAAAGCATCTTTAGTAGTCCTATGGTACACTCCACAATGTTTCGTATCATCATGTGCACCACATTGTAGGCCTTCTCCACAGGGTGCTGTGACACCAGGCAGTGTGTCAGGAGATATGTCCTCAGTGGGTAGCCACTGTTGCCTGTGGGGTTGAAGGACAGAACCATTAGCACTATGGCAGGGACACACAGAGAGTCATGGTGCAGCACCAGACATGACACCCACCTACCTAGGAGCCAGCCATACCCCTTGGTCAGCTTGTCAGGTACCGCTTCAGCTTGCTGTGGTCGAATATATAGATGTCATGGCATGCCCCAGGAAACTTTGCATACACGTTTCTCAGGATCTCTGTCGCATCACAGACAACCTGGTAATTGATACTGTGGTACCCCTTTCAGTTGCAGTACACATCCTCATTCACAGACGGTGTCAGAACAGGCATGCACATACAGTCTATGACACCCACTGTGTTTGGCATTCCATGCATGTCTTGGAATGCCCCCTTGGCTGTCTTGATGTCACCTGGTGTGGCCAGCCCTGCGGGGTGATTGCTGGTGTTGTGGGGAACCAGATGTGGTGCACCCGGTAGTGCACCAATGTGTCTGTCACCTGGTGCAGTGCCATGACACAGAGGACTGGCTCACATTTGTTACATCACTGGTGATCCTCTGGAACCAACCTCTGGCATAATACTGCAGGGTGCACAATACCTTTGTCTCCCCGATACAAAGCCACATATGCACTGCAGCATGTCATGATTGACATAGTATTGCTGGAGGCATTCAGTGTCCTGCAGTGTGTGTGCCTCCAGCTTGGTCCTGAACATGTGGCATCATCTTCATAGCCTGTGGCCATAGTGCTCAGCTATGGCATTCTCCAGGAGGACCATGTGCAACAATGCACCAGGGCACATGGTCCATGGGTTTGCTACTCTGCTCAGGTTGGTCAGCATGCACCGTCACCATCAAGATCCATGGTGCATGTTGGGCAGGTCATGCTACACAACACACAGTGTATCATGGGCATGACAGGGTCATGTGTGGTGGATGTGTCACCAGGAATGATGCCACAGTCATGCCAGTGGCAATGGCTGTGAAGGGTGTTAATGTCGGCAGCATTAGTGGGAGGCACAGCCTATCATGTCACCTGTTGAGGGCTTTGACATCCTGTTACCAGGACAGTGTGCCTGTGGGTGCCATCTGGGAGGTGACAGAATGTTGGACAGTGAGTGTTGCATGATGGGTGTGCAGCTGTGTATGGGCCACCCACTAATGGGAGCCAGTACTGACCTGTTGCACTGTGGTGTGTGTTGCAGGTGACCAGGGGACTGCCAGCACATCTGGTCCTGGAGCAAATGGATCTGGGCCTGGAGGGCTTGGGACAGGTGGTGGCACCCAGGAGACATCTCCTGTACAACTTCCCCTACTACTTCTCCCTGCACTAGTCCACAGGGTACATGATGTACCGCGATGATGTGGGTGATCTATGGGACATCTCTGCACCATCCAAGGTAGGTGGTGCAGCAGGTTTTGTGTGTGTGTGTGTGTGTGTACACACTGTACACTTGCGTAACAGGGTTACTGATAGTGGGTCTCCTCTATTAGTTCTTCTCATTCCAGCATTATCGGGGACCTGTGCAAAGGATCATGTTGGAGGAGAGGCCCTGCACCAGTTCCACCCCACCCCCAGAGTCGCCAGCCTCCACCTCCGAGTTCGAGGAGTTGTTGGACTTTTGGGTACTGTATTGCATTCCCATGTAGTTATCCCTTGTATCCCCTTCCAATATGTAGTGGCTACCATGTTACATGCAGCCTTTCTGTGTGTTTTTTTATTCCCTTGTTCACCTCTCCTTGCCACCCCCTGTTGTGTATTAAACATTGTGATATCTGCAGCCTCTATATGTGTCTCCCTTATTCACCCAGGCACTGTGCTGCATGGGCAGGTGTGTTTTCAGTGTTGGACCATGTGGTTTGTACATTGGTGGTGTCTGGCATGGCCACACATCCGTGCCATGGGCCAGTTCTCTCATTGCCCATGGTGTGTGCTGGGCTGTACTGCGACAGGCATGGTGTGTGTGTGGCTGTGCCCCAGTGCTGTGGAGCAGGCTGTGGACATCATACAGTGGTGCTGGTGGTGTCCGCTGGCACGTGGTGGCCACGTGATGTGCTATGGTCAGCCTGCCATGCACCACTCCCGTGCAGGTGGCAGTCTGCCTTGTCTTGGCACCACATATTGTGCCCCTTTTGTGGTGCCCTTTGCAGCCCTTTGGCACTGTACCTCCACAGATGGTGTTAACAGCTGCCTCCTGGACATGTAGGCTGGCCACAGGGATGCCGCACATCATGCCAAGGTACAACACTGTGTGCATGCGCATATGCAGAGCAGCACAGCCAATCTATGTCGTCATTCCCCTCTGCATCTGCGGATCTCTTGTGGCATGACTGTTTACAGCATGGCCATGCACAGCACACTACGCTCAGTTCGTGCATACTGCATGGCCCACATGCGCATGGGTTTTCCATGTAACATGCTGTGCGCCGGGCTTGTGCACTATGTGTAACCCCTTGCAGGCTTTGTGAATAGGGCCCAATATTTGCACAGTACAATTGGGTTGCTCCTGCAATTTTTTTAAACATTGTGGCAGACAAATGTGTTTCCTGTCCCCAGGGACACCAACAGAATTTGTAATTTAATTTAAGTGGGGGGGGGGGGCATGATGTTCTACTGAGGAAAATATATCTCCACAGGATTGTTGAACAAACTTTTTTGCCACATTTTCTGAAAATACCAAGCTATGTTGAGAAGACTGCAAGACAGAAAATCCAAGCTTACACATCTCACCAAACACAATATTTTGATGCTGTCATAAAGATAAATATACTTTTTTTAACACAGCCCAGTGCTTCTTGCACATGTGCAGTTTATTACCCTTAGTAAAACGCATGCAAATTCAAAACACTGAGGCATTTTTTTTATTGCTGCTTCCTGTAATTTTTTTACTGTTTTAATAAAGTCTATTTGATTTTATGCCAGTATGGATATATTATGCTTAGTAAGGCATCTGAGAACAGATTTTAACTCTTCCTGAATTGTTTTTTCTAACTCTTGGCTGCACTCTGCAGTGGCTATTTCTGCATGCTATATGTTGAGAAGACTGCCATCCTAATTTGTGCTTGGACTTGCCATCTCTCTCTTGTCTCTCTTTTCTTGTACACTGGCTTCAGAATGGTGAGACCATTTCACAATAATGATGCAGTGAAACACAATAATGATGTAATTTCATTTAAACCATCCCAGATTTACTGTATATACAGTGTAATGATAAGACATTGTCCCACTTAGATTAGATTGACACTAGTAAAATTTTCCTCGCCTGAGTAACATTGAACATATTGTTATAACTTTATGTGCCCATTACATAGTTCCAAAACTAAGAGCACTTGTTGCTATAGCAACACGAGTGCAAATGCATTGCACCTCTTAATAACATAAGCATAAAGGTAGATTGCACACCAACAAAGCAATTGCACCAGGAATAAATAAGAAGTGAAATTTAGTCAAAAAGTGATTATAAATATGAAGATAGGTATGCACTGACGATTGACTGATGCAAATGCTATACACAAAGCAAGACTGCACACTAAAACCTGAAGTTTAGAACTAATAAAAACAGTTCTAAACTACCTTCATGCATTAGAAGGGCAAACCATTAAAGTATCATGACCAGAAGAAACATTCGTGTACAACTGAAGCATTTATTTTTATTTGGAAACCGATAACCTAGATAAGCACACTAAAAAAAAGGCTGTTTTATAGGTGGGCCCAGAAGGGGGGGTAGAGTAATTATGGGATTGCAATAGAACAAATATTACAAAGCGTATTGAACAATCACAAAGAAAAAGTAGAGAAACATAATAGCACAGCAAATATGTGACTGAGGCTGTTAAATAATGACAATTGTGAGATGTGTGTTGAAGGGCAATAGCCTTTAACGTCATTTGTATGTAAAGGAACAACTGAATGCTGGGTGAAAAAATGACCAACAGTCCCATTCATCTCCTGCCATCCAGACAGCTGCAACATAATTTAAAAACAAGCATTTGTCAATGCTGAATGTTTGCTTGCTGGCATTGGCAGTGGTAATATAGAAGTTACAGAGCTGCGTAATAGGAATGGCAGTGAAGTACTGAACTGAAGCCAACCCCACCACCACCCTGCAGAGAGTGACAGGCATTGGGGTGTGCATTTGGGTCATCAGGCATAGCGGCCTCGCCATTTCCACCACCCACAACCTGCAGACACTGACAAGTATCACGGTGTTCCTTGGGGTCTTTGGCCATGTCGCACCCCATTTCATTAGGAAATGCGGTGAGATGGGTGCGATATAGGAGAATGGGGTGAACTTTGGGGCTGAAAGTCCAAGGCATACCTCGATGCCTCTCTCTGGCTGCAGGGTGTGGAATGGTATGAGCATTACAGGCAAGAATCCCAAGTCACACCCTGATGCCTGTCATTCTCTACAGGGTTGGGCGTTATGGTTGGAAACCCTAATACCTCAGGCATTCGTTGGTATTTTCACTCCAAATTTTCAACATGTTTTTTTGTGACCCCACCTCATGAACAGGGGAATATCAGTTTTAGTGAAGCTGCTTATGCTGCTGAGTGCGCATTTAGCACCACAGGTGCAAAAACATTCGAACAGGAAGTAAAATGACAGCTGTACTGTTCATGGGGAGGTGTAAAATAGCAATGTTGCAAATCAGCAGTAAAAACATTTAAAAAATGGTGAAGTCATGAGCGTACATAGAAACTGTGCAACTATTGACCGTAATATAATTAGGTTGGATATTTTTACAGCAGATTGTCAACTCAGGCATTTTGGGTGCCTCCGATCATGAACAGTGTCACTGTGATTTTCTTTATCTGTGCCGAACAATGATTTCCCACAGCGACCATGCATCTCAGTGCTGAAAGTGTGAAAACACACTTCAGCCATGTTGTGAAAAATGACAGCTGTACTGTTCATAAGGAAGTGTGAAAAAATGCCACTGGTGAAAATCTGGACTGAAAATATTACAAAGTCATGAACTTACGAGGGTGCGTGGAAACTGCGCATTGCTCACTCGTAACACAGTCATTTTATGGACTTTGTCACCAAATTTTCAACATAGCCATTTTAAGACCTCTGCTCATGAACAGTGTAACTGTGATTTTCTTAATCTGTCCTAAACATTGCTTTCGCACACCAACAGCACCATTGTGCGCTACATGTGCGAAAACACATTTTGGGCGACATATGAAAAATGGCAGCTGTACTGTTCATAAGGAAGTGTATTAAATAAAATATTAAATTTGCAAACTTACGAGCATGCATAGGAACTGCGCAACGCACGCTCGTAAAACAGTCATTTTAAGGAATTTTTTCACCAGATTTTCAACATAGCCATTTTAAGACCTCTGCTCATGAACGGTGTCACTGTGATTTTGTTAATGTGTCCCATACATTGATTTTGCACATACAGCGCCATTGTGCACTACATGGGTGGAAACACATTTTGGGCAAGATGTGAAAAATTACAGCTATACTGCTCATAAGGAGGTGTGGTAAAATGGCAATGTTGAAAATCTGGAGTGAAAATATTGAAAATTCGCGAACTTACGAGTGTGCGTAGGAACTGCACAATGCACCCTCGTAAAACAGTCATTTTAAGGAATTTTTTCACCAAATTTTCAACATAGCCATTTTAAGACCTTTGCTCATGAACAGTGTCACTGTGACTTTCTTAATTTGTCCCATACATTGATTTCGCACACCGACTGTGCCATTGTGCGCTACATGGGCGGAAACACATTTTGGGTGAGATGTGAAAAATGACAGCTACACTGCTCATAAGAAGGTATGGTAAAATGGCAATGTTGGAAATCTGGAGTGAAAATATTGAAAATTCGTGAACTTACGAGCGTGCATAGGAGCTGTGCAACGCATGCTCATAAAACAGTCATTTTTAGGAATTTTTTCACCAAATTTTCAACATAGCCATTTTAACACCTGAGCTCATGAACAGTGTCACTGTGATTTTCTTAATTTGTCCCGTACATTGATCTCGCACACCGACTGCGCCATTGTGTGCTACATGGGCAGAAACACGTTTTGGGTGACATGTGAAAAATTACAGCTGTACTGCTCATAAGAGGGTATGATAAAATGGCAATGTTGGAAATCTGGAGTGAAAATATTAAAAATTCGCAACCTTACGAGTGTGCGTAGGAACTGCGCAATGCACCCTCGTAAAACAGTCATTTTTAGGAATTTTTTCACCAAATTTTCAACATAGCCATTTTAAGACCTCTGCTCATGAACAGTGTCACTGTGATTTTCTTAATTTGTCCCGTACATTGATTTCGCACACCGACTGCGCCATTCTGCGCTACATGGGTGGAAACACATTTTGGGTGAGATGTCAAAAATGACAGCTGTACTACTCATAAGAAGGTGTGGTAAAATGGCAATGTTGAAAATCTGAAGTGAAAATATTGAAATTTCGCGAATTTTCGAGCCTGCGTAGGAACTGCGCAACGCACCCTCATAAAACAGTCAATTATTGGAATTTTTGCACCAAATTTTCAACATGGGGTTTTTGGGACCCCTTCTCATGAATGATATCACTGTCATGCTGGTATTCAGGCCCAAAGGGTGATTTCGCAGTCACTGCACAGTCACTGCGCGAAATCCTCACCGTTCGGGCCCGAATAACGCCATGACAGTGACATACTCTGAGGAAGGGTCCCAAAACCCATGTTGAAATTGATCAAAATCTGAAAATGCCGAGATATGCAATAAAGTTGAAACCCCCATGTAACCCATTATACAGCTTACGGCATTTCCTCAGTTAGCGATCGGCTTTGAAGAGTGCAGGCGTGTTCCTGGTCCACGAAATCGTTGCGCGGAGTCAGATGTAAGTATTGGGTGGGGGTGTGTGGGAGGCTGGGTGTGCAGTGGGTGAGTGCGGGTTGTGGGAGGGTTGGGAGGCAGCGGAACAGTTTTATTTTACAGGGTTAAAACAAAAAGAGCGTCTTGGGGCGTTTGCCACGCTGGGGTGGGCTCCCAGCATGGCACAAGGACTAGGGGGCATTCACCGGCGAGGGATGGGCACCCCCATCGTGAAATAAAAAAAAAGTGCGGCACAGTTTGCCCACGCTGGGGTGGGCTCAGCATGGCACAAGGACTTAGGGGAGCCTTCGACCAGCGGGGATTGAGCACCCCGTCGGCAAAATAAAACAATTGCGGCACCGTTTGCTGCACGCTGGGGTGGGCTCCCAGCGTGGCACCTAACTGGGGGTGGGGACACAGCTCAGCCGGCGAGTTGGGCACCCGTCGGCTATACAGCTCTGAGGGGCGCATCTGCTTCTGTGCGTGGGGGAGCTGCACGTGAGCAGCCAATATCTTATCGGTGCTCACTCCAAGCATAGCTCCCCCTTTCAACTGTATGCCACTGCATTTTGGAGCATGTCATAGACAGCTCCAAAAATGCGATAATACAAGGGCAGCGCCTATCAGCCACTGACTGAATTGGAGGAGGAGGTGACACACCTCCGAAATCTCCGATGAAGGCACTATGTTTCTTGCACATGCGTGCAAGCAAACATAACAATAGAGGAAAATAATGTTGGTATGTGCTCTATGAGAATTAAAACAACTTTTATTTTCAGAATAAATACTGCATCATACATTTATTTAACAGTAATATAGTTCTGAAATCCTCTACTTACTCATCACTAGATCTGTATTTCCTCTTAAAATATTTTAAAACAAAATTAATATTAGCTTTATCATTTATGGCTGCAATCAGTAAATACTGTAGCCAGCAGTATTTGGATATCTCCCTCTGAGTTTTCTTTGGTACTGTACTTTACTGTGTTCACCAAAATAGTTTGCTTTGTATACATAGTTGTTTGTGTTCTCATATTTTCTGTTCTTCCAAATGAAACATTGGTAAATCAATGTATGTACCATTTACTTGAGTGTTTACACACAACTTGCAAAATACTATTAAGAACTGTTAACTTCTTACCTTTTATATAATTCCTTCTGTTGCAGAACCTGTGGCAGACAGCTTTGCAGAGTGAAGTCTATTTGTGAAATGCATGCTGGATTGGCTTAGTTTGATAATGACATGCAAATACAGGCAGCACCATGTAAACTGGTTACCATGAGATTATAGTGAGGGCTCTGGGCAATGCAAATTGTGGTTTGCACTTTCGGGATTTTAGCCCTCACTTGCATATTTACCTTTGAAAATAGCATGCACGTTGATTATTGCAAAAAATGTTCTACTGCTAGTGGCACCTTGCATTTATTAGTATTCTGCATACATGACTTTTGTACTCTATGCAAAGTCCTTTTGTACTATGTGAGTGACTACAATACTGAAATGGCTGTGTATAGCATGTCAGAGGCATAATGCACATTTATTTACTTATGTATTTATAATAACCAGGGAATATTTTTTCACATAAGAAAACCCAGTTATAATTCACTGTTATAACCAACTGGTTATAATAGTGAAAACATGGCAGTTTTCCCTCACTCCATGCATGCTCCAGCTGCAGTCTTCCCTTCGTCACCCAGATACTTCACCACCGCTTGCACTCAGGTGTGAGTCAAGTGTTACAAAAATGAACTTTCAAATTTGAACTAAACATCTTTCAGTAAACCTCTTTAACTGTTGTGGGGAATCACTAAAAAAAGTAAATGTTTAAACAGGTGCTTCAACCTGAATGCAGTCCACACTTGAACCTGACCTCAGCTGCTCAACAATGTGTTTCCATTTATCTAGTTGTTGTGGCAAAAAAAAAATGCTCCCCCACGATGATATAAAACAAAACCTGGGGTACAGTGTAAAACTCAAATTTTGCATACATCCTCAGTGTTATATGCTTGGATAAACCCCTTGAACTTCACAATCAGGTTTTATGTAGCATGCAACACCTCAAGTGTATGTAAAATTCTGTTTACACACACTACCCCATGATTTATTCTCTATACAGTATTCTTACTTACTAGGTGTAATTACACTCAGACAACTGTGGTGTTACCTGCTGTTATAATCAACCAATTATAACGGCAAGTGCAAGAGAGCTGAGATCTTTAAATTTTACTGTAGTGTGAGCACTCACTGTGAAAACTGCCAAGTAGCCAAATCCACTGCCAACCACTGAAAATGCTGTCTGCACTGTTATAGGGTCTCAGACTCCAGGGCAAGCAGCAGAGTCAAGAACAGACCATTGTTCTTGCTCCTTCCTGTGTCCCATCAGAGCACCTCTCCTTTGGGCTCCACACATACTCACCCTGCTCACCAGTCTCAGCCCTCACTACCAGTCCATACTGCCAGGCTCCCCAATATCTCAGACATCCCTTTGTTTCTGTATTACCACTGCTGGGGCCTCCCTGCTCTCACCTAGAAGGAAGTGCCTCATGTGTAGGAGAAGTGATTAGAGGGGGCAAGGATGGCATGCTGCATGGTTCGGTGGCATGAAGGGGAGACACAAAGGGCCATCATCAGGTGCACCAGTAGTGGATCTCTTCCTGTTTTCTACATTTCCTCTGCCCCCTTCCCCACATCATAGTTACACATTGCAGTGTTCTGGAGAAGCACACAGCAGCATGTAGTCAACTATGCCATCAAGTGTATCTCCACTTGCAGGAGACACTCAAGAAGTGGTGCGAGTCATTCCATCCCCCAGGGAGGAGAGCATCCATGCTGAAGATCTTACCCTTTCCCCATCTCTGCTCCAGCTGTAGGGGGTATGGAGCTCAAAGCTGGGGCATCAGAGTGCCAAGTGGGTGCCTCATCACTTGGTGCCATGGAGCCATCTGGGGAGCCGAACTTTAGTGAGACAGAGGCACAAATTTAAAATGCTTTCCCAGCCCAGTGGGACTGGGAAACATAAAAAGGTTGGAGTTCAGTGCCAGGTCACTGCAGTAAATAAAATGCAGGTCAGTAAAGTCATCAATTAAAAAAATAAAGTATCACGGGGCGGAGCCTATCATCCAACATGACGGCATCATAAATTTAACTTAAGGGACCTGTGGCTTCCCTGCGAACCCATCCGAATGTCCACACTGCTTATTAAAAAGCAAAACTGCTGAATTAGTGCTCTGGAAGCCTTGTGCAGTTAACCAATCCATTTTTCGGCATTATCCGACAAAGCGGACAGTGCCAGTACCATGACCATCCAGACTGTTACCTCATCGCAGTGCCAGGCTTCTAGGCTGCACCAGCATCGGGGCCAATTCTTCAAGCCTCCTGCAGGAGTAATAGTCAACGGGCTGTCCTACTACGTAAACCTGAGAGGACAATGGCTGAACAAAGCCCCCCCCCCCATGAACCTGGCACAGGACATTGCGAACCTGACAGCGATGCTGACTAAAGTGCTGTAAGACACAGTGGAGCTGAAACTCTCCTTGTCTAAGATAACAGAGGATCTAGGGCTACTAGCTCTCAGGGTGGAAAGCACAGAGAAAGTGGCCAAGATACAGGTGGATCAGATATCCCAGCATGACGGTTACTTGAGGGAGCATCATGATCAGATTCAGTACCTACTTTCAAAAGTGGACGATTTGGAGAACAGGGCAAGGAGGAAAAACATCCGGATTGTGGGCATCCCGGAGGGTATGGAGGGCAGTGACATGATATCATTCCTCAAGAATGCCCTTCCAGCCCTGCTTAAACTCGAACACAAACCTGCTCCAGAACTCCAAAGGGCTCACTGCTCTCTGGCTCCAAAACCCAAACAAGGTGAGCGCCCACGTCCTATTTTGTGTAAATCTTTAAGATATCTTGTAAAAAAGCGGTATCTGAGGCTGGTGAGAGAAATGAAGACTGTGCTATGACAGGGCTGCTCAATTCAACTTTACCAGGATTATTTGCAGGACCTGGCAAGGAGACGAAGGGCCTATGCAAGAGTGAAGCAGCAGTTATACAGAATGGGCATTCCAACCTCCCTGCGATATCCTGCCTCACTGAGGGTTCAGCAAAATGGGGTTTACTACATGTTTCACTTCCCAGAAGAAGCTGAGAACTTTTTGATGACCATCCAACAGAAGAGGAAATACTTACAAATATCCCCAATGTGCCCACAAGGAACAGAACAGCAAGATATGGAGCCCCCCTCAGCTCCCATGGAAACTTCCCTCGGCGCTCAGTCTAACTTGCAGGAGAAGGATGAAGGATGGCATAGAGTCCAGAGGGGCAGGTCGAGGAAACCAGGCCAGGCTACAACCAGCAAGAAATCCGCTCTGAGGAAGAACCACTCTAGGAGCTGCCAGAGACTACATACCCTATCGGATGACAGCACGATCTCTCCTGGTACAACCCCAGTTAAAATTTCTAACCGATATGAGCCTCTGAGGGATTTCACTCCAACTGCATTGGAGCTAGGGTCCAATCCTGAACCGGTGGATCCTGAAGACCTTACAGATCAGAGCCTGTTAGCGGACTGGGCCCCCCTCTGCAAGGACTGGGCTGAGTGCGAAGAGGGGCAGCAGGACGAACCTCCACCTCCATCTTGAATGTTGGGCCTGCTAAGACTTGGTATATGTATTGCAAGTTACCCCGTGGGAAGATAGTGGTGTAATTTTCTATCTCTGGGGGCAGATAGCTGGGTTTAGAGTGTCAAGTTCAGGCACAATTTGGGTTTTAAAGCCTCCCAGAGGTCATTCTGCATCTGTTCCATTTTAAAGAGCCCAAATAGGCCGAGCGCCTGCTCAATCCATGCCAGATGGGCTCGACGATATGCAACAGCTTTAGCCATTTTGTTCACTGGTATTCGCTTATGAGATTACCATGAACAGCAAGCATGTTGTTTTTCTTGTTATACAAACAAATGTCGCCCCCTTCACAGTCATATAGTGAACAGGCCCACATCCTAGCAGCCACTGTTTAAACTGTAAGTATGAGTATGGGACTAATGTCAACTTTTCTGCTGTGTCACTATCTACGTAGTTGACTTTCTGGGAATCAACAGTCACTGGGAAGATTGAGGAGGGAATCAGGTTGGCTGACATCAGGTCTATGTTGTTGTGTCTGCAACCTGGATACAATATGTAGCACAGTGAAAGTGGATAGCTCACCTCCACTGGACAGTGTTTTTGGTTCTGCTTACATAAAAGTTGTACCCCCATTCTGGAAACTCCGGGGAACCTACCTAAATAGGGCATGGTATATATAAGGGGCTAGTTTTTACTCGAAGTGTTATAAAGTAGAAGTAGTTGATGTCTTACAGCTTTATACTTACAGTTTTATAGTTACAGTTGATGTTTACTGATGGAATAACCTGCTCGGGGATCCACGGGTACCCGGGATATGTAGGAGGTAATAACTATGGGATTCTTATCCTCTTTTTTAGTTAAGGGGCTGAATAGCTCCAACAAGTTGACACACTCCACTCACAGGAGTGGACTTCCTGGCCATGGGCCACCTTGGATACGGGAGGCCGGGCTTTTATGGGAGCTCCACTTAGGTCAGGGTATGTTTAAATGGTTTAAGGAAGAGGAGGCAGGGTTAAAAAATGTTATGGAGATCTTTATGACCACACAAGAGTCAGTACATGTAACATGCAGGGTTGGAAGGAATGGGAACGAAGGTGGATACGTCTGGCCCTACAAATCAATGTGACTTAGTTCTGTTTGCATTAACAAAACAAATGTATAAGAACCTGGATGGGGGGGGGGTACTTTTTAATCATTAAAATAGATGGCGGGTAGTGATATGATTATGGCTACATCCGAGAATGTGAGAGGTTTAAACTTGCCAATTAAGAGGAAAAAGATTCTAACTCGGCTGAAATCCTTGAAATCGCAAATTGCCTTCCTGCAAGAAACTAAACTGATTCATACAGAAGCTAAGAAATTAAAGAGGGACTGGGTGGGTTGGGAAGTCCACTGTGCAGCAAACAATACTAAGAGAGGGGTTTCTATTTTGTATCATAAATGTCTCAAATGGCAACTGAGGGAACACCGTGCAGACAAGGAGGGGAGATGGGTAATTGCCAGGGTTAATACCTCTGTAGGGGACATTCTTCTAGCTAGCCTGCATGCTCCCAGTGAAGATTCCCTGGAATTCTTTCACAGGGTCTCATGGGAATTAATGGGGATGATGATCGAGGAGATGGATATTATATTAGAAGGAGATTTTAATCTGGCATTGGATGCCCTTATGGACAGATCCAACTTGAAGCCTGTCATCCAAAAGCCATTAGAGCTCTGAAAGGCCTACTTGCCATGCATAAATTACATGATATCTGGAGGATTGCTCACCCCACCATGAGGGATTACACTTATTTCTCAGAGGCCAAACAGGTTGCTAGTAGGTTGGATTAGTGGTGTACTTCTCCAAATATCTCAGGTAGAACTCTGGATGTTAATATCGCTCCCCTATATCTATCTGATCATGCTCCACTAATTCTCTCATTTGCCCCACCCACCCCTCCCTAAATCAGTGACCTGAGGCTTGACCCCTGCTGCTGCAATAGTCTGAATTCAGGGATTGGCTCCAGAAAGAGGTGAAGACATACTTTCTGGACATCCCCAAGGGGTCATCTTCGGCTGCGGCCATTGGGAAGCATTTAAGGCAACTATAAGGGGCCGAATTATAAGTTATGCATCCTATCATAGAAAACAGAGAGAAAATGAAACTAAGGATTTGGAAAATGAGTTGGGGGGAAAAAGAAATGCAATATAAGAAAGACCCAAACAAAATACAGGATCCTGAGTTCCTACGAGAGCTTTTGGCTCTGCAAATGAGGCTAAATACGCTAGCCTCTCACAAGGCAGAATTCTAAATTCTGAGACTGAAATACAAACATTGGGAAGGGGGTGAAAAAGCTGGGAGGATCCTAGCATATAGATTAAAAAAACAACAGGCTGACAGTTACATAGCACAACTGAAAGACCCCAAAGGGGACATCCATAGCAAATCTGATGCTATAAACAAAATTATGCTTTCATTCTATGACTCCTTATACAGCTCCCACATTGTCTGGGATAAGACCAAATTTGATAAATTTATGGGAGACATGAATCTACCAAAACTTACAACAGTCCAATGTGAACAACTAGAGGGACCCATAGAAGAGAAGGAAATTAGGGATGCAATCAATAAAATGGCGACACAGAAAGCACCGGGGACAAGGCTACTTAACTGATTTTTATAAAATCATCCAAGACAGTGCTGCTCTCCCCATGAGAGACATGCTGTGGGAGGCCCTGAAAAAAGAATCACGCCTCCCTACACTCAAGGAAACGATAATTACAGTCCTCCCTAAGGAAGGGAAGGATTCCAAACTCCAAGTAAGCTATAGGCCCATTTCCCTTATAAATGTGGATACTAAGATCCCGGCAAAGGTGCTGGCACTAAGGCATCAGTCCTGCCTAGCTTAATTCACACCTCCCAAGTGGGTTTTGTGACCACCTCAGATCTCTAGTATCTCTCATACAAAAGGCAAAGCTAATCCAAACTCCTGCAGCAGCCATCTCGGTGGACTTCGAGAAGGCCTTCGACTCGATCAAATGGAACTTCTTGCATGCCATTCTCCAACATTACAATTTTGGCAGAGTTTTAGACAGTGGGTCAATACTCTTTATACAGCCCCCATGGCTAGGTTGCTGACAAACAACATCCTCTCTGAACCATTCAAATTACACAGGGGAACTCAGCAAGGATGTCCTCTGTCTCCAATGCTATTTGTCCTAGCTATAGAAGCACTAGCAAGTGCAGTCAGGGAACACCCAAAGATTATAGGCATTGGCATGGGGAATACCTCTCATTCTGCCTATTGTATGCTGATGACTGACTTCTTTTAACTGACGACTTCCTCACATGTGCACCGTATGTAATTGATATTTGCAAAGATTTGCAAACATATCAGGTCTGAAAGTTAACCAGAGCAAAACTGAGGTTCTCCCCTTAAACTCCAAACTTTCCCCGGGGGACATATCCAGTGTCGGTCTGGTTCCGTCTAAGGGAGGCACTAAATATTTGGGAATTAGGATACTGGCTTCTGGTACCACCATGCTAGAGCCAGCTTTGCTCTGTTGGTTCATACCTTAAAAGAAGATACCCTGAGATGGAAACAACTACACCTGTCTTTACCAGGTAATGTGGCAGCAATCAAGATGATGCTAGCTCCTAAGGTGTATTACATCCTTTCCCATCTTCCAATCACAATCCCTAAAATATGGTTCCAAAAATTAGACAACATAATCCATGCATTCCTGTGGGAAAACAAAAACCCACGCTATAGTAGAGCCAAACTTCATGCCTCATGGGAAAAGGGAGGCTGGTGTCTCCCTAACTTTCAAAAATACGCCCTGGCTTTTTCAGTAGCTACTACAGTCTGGATGTTCCGGGCACTTACCGAGCCCATGCCAGCCTGGGTAGTGATCAAAACTGGGGCTCCTTTGGGAAACCACATATCGGGGTATTTTGGGCACTACCTTCCCCTCCCACTTTTGTCAATGGCTGACTATTAAGGCTGCACATTGGGTGTGGAACCAGGTAGGGATTACCACCAGGTCCTGTCTGAATCCAGGGAAATATCTACCCCTCTGGAACAATCCCAGGCGGTCCATTGATCAGAGACCTTTTGTGTGGGAAACATGGAGGAAAAACCAAATACACCAATTAAGTTATATCCTAATGGTGATGGGTGATGGGTGATGGGTGTACATTAGACAGCTTCTCCTCTCTACAAAAAGATATAATTTAGAGAAATCAGGATTCTGGAAGTACCTACAGCTTAAGCATCTCTACACAACCTCGCTACTGAGGGTGTGCTTCTGCATAATCTGTCACTATAAACGTAGTGTCCCAGGTAAAAGTTTGCCTTTATCAAATTGGGTTTGGGAGAAAAAAGGTCTAGCCAGTCTGATCTATAGATACATGAGAGATGACTTACCAGACCCCTCACAGCCCGCTAAATAAAGATGGCAAAAGATGTTGGGCTATGTAATATCTGCACATGAATGGAGTAGAAGTTGGACTTTGATCAAGCAAAAATGTAAAGACCCTAGAAGTTTTCTAATCCAAAACAAAATACAACATCTTTGGTACCGCACCCAAGCAGTGCTGCATAGAATAGGCCTAATAAAAGAGGATGTTTTTTTGGAGGTGTAAGCTACAAGGAGCAGACCTACTTCACATACTGTGGCAATGTGACCCCCTTTGCCCCTTCTGGTCCTCGGTAGCCCACTGCTGCTCCAGTATCCTATTGACGCAGATCCCCCTTTGTCCATTATTCTGGGTCCTAGGGATCCCCCATTCAGGTGGTGGAGTAAATGGCCTACACCTAGCGTGGCTTCTGCAGGCTTCTATAGAGGTAAAGCGCCTGATACTTAGTAAATGAAGAACTAAAATTGCCCCCTCCCTTATGGATTGGTTGATGGCAATGACTAAGTTGGCAAACTACACCAGAGTCACTCATATGTCCAGTGACACTCTCCATATTTTCCTGGATAACTGGTCTCCTTTTATGTGCTTCATTCAAGGTACCACCTCTTTCAGTACGGATTCGGCTGGTAAAGCCCTGTTAAAGCCCCCTTGAGGGCCTCCTCACCCCCCACCAACTTACATGCTGCTATTAACGGAATTGGGTAATTCAGGAAGTCCCTACCCTCCCTCCAACCATAGCCATGCATGATAAATGTTAACTGTTGTTATCTATTGTACATGTTCAGTGAACGGGACATGTAGCTTGTGAGGCTAAATCTGCTGTAAAACAATTTAAATTATATGTGAAACATAATGTACTTTGATTGCAGACAGTGAACGGCTGTTTTTTACTTTTGCCAAATGTGAATGCTAATTGCAACTGTTGCGATATTTCCATAACTCAATAAAAATTTAAACTGCAAAAAAGAAAAAAAAGTATGGGTAGGAGAGTAATGATTTTTTTTTTTTTACAAACAGTTTTAGAGTGTGATCCCTTGATAAACTTGAGCTTCACTCTCATGGTTTATGAGGCATCACACACTTTGTGTGTGTGTAAAAAAAATTACAAATGCCTACCCATACTTTATATTTTGTTTCCCAGCAAAGGAGGGCTAGGAAATATTTCCTGTTTTTTATTTATTTTATTTATTTAAAATGTGGTAACCAGAAAAGGCACACTGGGCTGGAGCTGCTTTCCAGGTGCGACCTGGGGAAGCAGGGAGAAAACATTACAAAACAGAGGGAGCAGCGCAGCGCAATCATAAAGCAAGGAATATACATATGGGTAATAAACAAAATTATATTAAAGTGAGTACAAGCAAGGTAGCCAAAATGGAAAATACAATTTACTTGGTAATAGGACAGTAAAAAGGCACAGTGCTACTACTTGAGAGCGAATAGAGGAGACCAGCAAGTAAAGCAAGGCAGGGGAATAAGTAGGGAGGAGGAGAACAGGGGAGAAATTCCGGGATGAAATTGGGGAGAAAGGGATTAGGGGGCCAGAGGGGAAGTTGAGCTGGAGCAGTGGAAGAGACAAGAAATAAGAAGAAGATGCTTCAGGGTTAAGATTGAAGGGAATTGATGGGTAGCAGAAGAGAGCTGGTTCCAGAGGTAGGGCAGGCGGTAGGAAAAAACTGCCAGACCTGAGCTGGAGCAGGGATGAGGCAAAGAGAGAAGCAGGAGTCCCTATAGTGAAGAGGTTAGCAGGAGGGGGCAGTAGAGAAGAGAAGTGAGGAGAGGTAGGGGGAAGGGATCCTATCCAATATTTGGCAATGAAGGCCAGGCAGTGAGTCAGACAATGCTGGGGTAATGGCATGATGTTGAGGGAGGAGTATAGGGAACAGTGGTGAGTGTGGGGAGAGGAGTTGGGTGCAAAATGACAGAAGTAGTTTAGGAGTGCGTTGAGCTTGGAGAGGGGTGTGGCGAGGGCAGAACTGTAGATAACATCTGCATAATCAAATGCTGGTATGATCATTTTCTTTAAAAGCTCAAGGTGGATGTGGAATGGGAGGCTGCCTAGCTTGGGATGAAGTGTCAAGATGACTGCAGCTATGCAAGAGGAGAAATCAAGATAAGGGTCACACCAGACCCCCAGGTATTTGTAGATGGAGACTGCGTCAAGTGCAGGACCATGCGTAACAGAGAAGGTGAGGAGTGATTGTAGGTTGTCCAGTTTTTGACTCATGCCAAATGTCATGGAGACAGTTTTTTTTTTATTTACTCTTAGTTGACTTGTGTGAAACCAGTCAAGGGCATTGTTAAAGTAATTTTGAATGGGTGCTTGAACAGAGGCAGTGGCGGGACCAGAGAAATAGAGTATAGTGTCATCGGCATACATGTGTATTTGGGACTTAGTGCAGACTGAAGGGAGATCATTCATAAAGAGTGAAAAGAGAATGGGTCCAAGGATGGATCCTTGAGGGACTCTGGCTAGTATGGGGAGAGGGGCTGACAGGGTGTAGCACACCTGGATGGATTTTTCTCTATTTGTAAGGTAAGAGTGAAACCAGTTAACTTTGAGGGTGGACAAACCAGTGGGGTGGAGCTTGTTAAGGAGCAGGGGGTGAGAGATGGAGTCGATGGCTTTTGCTAGATCCATTAAGATGGCTGCAGTGATGTGCCCTTTGTCCATTTAACATAAGATGCTGTTTGTGACTTGCAGGAGGGAGGGAGGAGACAGTGGAGTGATGTTTGCTACACATGGATTGGTAACAAGAGAGAAAATTAGTGAATGATGAAAAATCTGTTAGCATGGTTAAGACTAGGGACTCTAGCAGTTTTGCAAGGGAAGGTAGGAGAGAAATGGGATGATAATTGCCTGGGGTAGAATGATCACCACCCTTGTGGAGGGAAAGAACCTTTGTGGTTTTCCAAGCAGAAGGGGTGGCGCAGGAGGATAATGAGAATGTCAACAAATGTGAGAGGCGGGATATGATAGTGGCAGTAGAGATTCTGAGGAGCCTAGGATGAAGGCTATCTGGGCTAGACTTAGAGGGGTTTCAAGACATCAGGGCTTAAAAGACTTCACTTGGAAAGACTGGCGGGAAACTGAAGTTCTAAGGGGAAGGCATTGGTGGGTCTTGAGGAGTGGAGGAGGTGAGGTCAGGAAGTGCACAGGTGGTGCAGAATTTATTAAATATGTTGGCAATTGTGGAGGGGTTAGAGATGTGGGTATCATCTATGGTAAGAGTTGGGGGAGGCAGATTGGAAGGGAGAATCTAGAAGGAAGTGGATAATGTACCAGAAGTGGGAAGGGGCATTTTGGTTAGAATGGAGCTGGGATTTAAAATAGCCTTGGCAAAACGGTTGCCTTTTTTCAGGCATTTCTGAGAGCTCTGTAAGAATGCAGGTCAGAGGGGGAAACAATGGATTGATGCTGGACTTACAAAGAGGTAGGAGGTTTGCTGAAATCCAGGGGTGGTGCCAATGTTTGACCCTGAGCTTTCTCAGTGGGGCATGCCTGTTCCAGATGCTGGTGAGGATGGAAGTGAAGTAGCTGAGGGCAGAGTCAACATCTGAGGCTAAGTAAACTGGGACCAGTTGGTCATGGCAAGCTCTGAAAGAAGGGTGTCAGAATCGACGGAGTTCATACAATGGGACTGCAGATATTTAGGAGATGAGTGAGGTAGTTGCACCTTCCTGACACAGTATGTGATGCAGTGAGCACTGAGTGAGTGAAGGAGGACACCAGCTGAAGAAATGCAGTGGAGATGGGAAGAGATCACCCAGTCAAGCAAAGAGTGGCTGGAGGAATGAGGGTTATAGCGGGTAGGTTCTGAGATCAGTTGGGTCAGGTTTAGGGACTTGATCAGGAGGAGAGTGTCCTTATGGGAGGGGAATAGCCAATCAAGGTTGAAATCACCTGTGAGGGTGAGTTCACCTGCAATGGAGTGTGTAGTGATAGAAGAAATGCAGGTAGAGAGAGAGAGGAGGGTGGAAGTGAGCGGGAGGCGTAAATCACACTGATGAAAATTGGGAGAGAGGAGGGGAGGGATAGATTAATAATGAGGAGCTCATGAGAGGAGAGGATAGATTCATGTAACGAGATGGAGCAGGAGAGGGGTTTTCAGCCTCATCCCATGGGGAAGGGGGATACAGATGCAGACTGATATTGAACTAGATTAAGCTGTTGGTTGTTTTTGTGACTGCAGCAAATTAGTTCAGGACAACAGAGAAATTCTTATTTAGTTCAAGAAGTGCTCTGAGATCATTAACGTCCACCTGAACAGCCACCAGAACTGGCAGATGGATTCTCAGTTAAAAGTCTCATCTAAAGGATGGATGCACCAGCAATTTCCTCTTTCCACTTCATATCACTTTGTAACTGAGAACTGTGTCCCATTTTACAAGGTAAGCAACAAGAAATTAGGGGAATATAAGTAAAGAAACAAGATTTGCAATAAAGCAGCATATTTGTAGAAAACTTTGTACCGTAGTATGTCTTTTGTGATGGCAATGTCTGTTTCTGTGGAACTTTATTTTCTTTTCATTTCCCTTTAAATTCTGAGGAAGTCAATAGAAACTTTAGGCAGGTTCTTTTATCTGCTAAATATGTGCTTTATAACTTGCATAAGCAAGCAAATTATTTATGATGTTTTGAATGTTTTCTAACTCTGTCCTTTTGAAATAGTTTGAGTGATTAGAATTAAACTAATGAGTCAATACCCTTCTTAAGTCTTAACTAATGAGGCCATCATAATTGCTTAAATATCGGTATGAGAGCAAACATAGCATAGAAATGGCCCTGGTCAGGCTATGCAATGTTCTTTTCATGGGAATGCAGGGAGGTCTCTGTTGTGATCCTCCTAGACCCATCATTTGCATTTAATAATGCATATCTTGCAGGTTTGCTGGCCAGATTCAAGAGTGGTAGTAGTTGTAGTAGTAGTAGATTTTATAGTGCTAATCCCAAGGGCTCAGAGCACTGTACAATAATCATAAAATATATACACCACTGGGGGGTGTGGCTTAGCCCTGATCCAAGATGGCAGCATAAAGAAATAGCTCTACAAACATAGGAACATATGAAAATACCAGCAGAAACAGGTCTCGTGGTTTATCGAGTCTGCTCGATTATGCAGCTAGCCCCTCAACTCGTGAGCTGCCCCACCCTCCCTCCCTCTTCATCATTACCCTCCCTCACTCTGTCCCAACCCCTCTTAAAACTGCCCACCGTTCTACAGGATACCACCTCCTCAGGCAGAGTATTCCACCCATCTACCATCCATTCCGTAAAAAAAAGTCTCCTGATTTCCTTCCTGAATCTTCCCCCCTCCAATCTCAGCTGATGCCCTCTCGTATCCCTCCCTATTCTAATCTGGAAAATCCCTTCTGTATTAGTCTTGTTTATCCCCTTTAGGTATTTAAAGGTTTCAATCATATCCATCCTATACCTCCTCTTCTCCAGGGAGTACATGTTCAGCTCACCCAGCCTATCCTCGTAGGACATTCCCTCAAATCTCTGAATCTTCTATGTGGCCCTACGTTGTAACCCCTCAAACAATTTGATGTCCTTCTTCAGGAATGGGCACCAGTTCTGCACACAATACTCCAGGTGTGGCCTAACCAGAGATCTGTACAGGGGAAGCATCACCTATTTCTGGAGGGGTTTCTCCTTGCTATACACCACAGCATCCTGTTTGCATTTGCTGCAGCCTTCCTGCATTGAACTGAGTTGTTCATGCTGCCCATTATAATCAGCCACATATCCTTTTCTTCCTCTGTGCTTTCCAGCTGTACCACTCCCAGCTGATAGCTCCTCCCCTGGTTCCTAGCTCCTAAGTGCAGTACCTTGCACTTCTTGGCATTGAACCCCAACTGCCATGCTTCCATCCACTCCTGTAGTTTGCCAGGTCCTCCTGCAGCTCCCTCAACCCTTCGATGTCATCTCCCACCACTCCCATCTTTGTATCATCTGCGAACAGAATTATCCTACTCCGGATACCATGTGAGATATCAGCTATGAATTTCCCAAACAACACCGGTCCCAGTACCAATCCCTGTGGCATTATGCTCATCACCTCCATCAGTGATGAGAGTCCCCCCCCCCCACTACTACCCTTTGCTGCTTTCCATTCAGCTAGTTGAGGATCCATTTGACCATCTTTGTTCCCATCCCAATATATTCCATCTCCCACCCCCCAGCCTCCCAAGCGGCATGGAATCAAAGGCCTTGATGAAGTCAAAGTACAGGACATCCACCGCCAGATCCCTGGTCACCCAGTCATAGTACTCAATTAGGTTTGTCTGGCAGGATCTGCCTGAAACAAACCAGTGCTGTTGACCGTCCTGGAGACCATTGCCCTCCAAAAAGATCACCAGCCTCTCTTTTAGGATTGTCTCCATGAGCTTACCCACAATTGATGTGAGGCTCACTGGTCTGTAGTTGCCTGGTCCATCCTTAGGGCCACTTTTGTGAATGGGCACCACATGGGCCATCCTCCAGTCCCATAGTACACATCCTGTGTCCAGGGAGGTATTGAAAAAGTCAGCCAGTGGTCCTGCCAGGATCTCTGCTAGTTCCTTAAGTACCCTAGAAGGTGAATGCCATCTGGTCCCAGTGCCTTGTCCACCCTCAGTGCCCTCAATCCTTCCAGAACACTGTCCTCTGTAATCCCTATATCAGTCACCCCTCCTCCCACTCCACTCCACCCCTCCCTTGAGGTATCTGCCCCCCTTTTCTCTTTCATAAACACAGAACAGAAGTACTAATTTAATGCCTCTGCCTGATGGTTCTATGTGATAGCGGCAATCTCAGAATAGTGATTGCCATTAGGCCGAGTGTACATTACTGAAAATAAATTTTGCCGATGCATACTTGCGTCGAATGGGAAGAGAGCACCCAAGATCTGCGGTAGTTTCTTACTAAAAGATTCTAAGATTCTCAACTCCAGGAGGGTGCATGTCGGGGTGAAATACTTAAAAATAAAAAGCTGCCTACTGGCAAAAAACATACCATGCCTCACCATGCTGGACCCAAACCTGTACCTGCACCTCTCAACTGACCACCCTCCCCACCACACTGGGGACCAGCTTGGCAGCTGCCCACCACCCCCACCCATATACCTTCCCCTTCCTCTCCCCCATGCTCATATAAGCATGTACATCCCATTGCCCTACCTCACCCACCCAGGCATCTGGTCGCTACCCTGCCAGGTAGCCCTGAACACAGTTGCCGTGATTAAGTCACCCTTTTTGAAAGCACTCAATGGCGATTGTGTTCACTGAATACCTTCCCGGTTCCTTCCCCTTCTCCATCCACCCTCCGAACTTCCTAACCCTCACAGTCTGGTCTTTGTTTTTCCTACTCTCACTAATGTATCTGAAAAAGTCCTTTTCTCCTTCCTTAATACCCTGTGCCACTCTCAGCTCTCTTGAAGCCTTGGCCGTTCTGACTAGCCTGGTAATCTCCCTGGACTTCTTCATATACTCATCCTTGTCATCTCCCCCTCCTGATTGCTTGAGCCTCTGAAATGCTTTTCTCTTGACCCTCACCACTTCCATGACCTCCTGAGTCAACCAACTTTGCTTCTTTGCCCTTCCTTTCTTACTCTGTGTCTTTGCTCATGTCCCAGTAGCCTCCACCAGTCCTTTTTTAATAATATCCAATATTTGACTAGCATTCATGCTTGGTAGAATTCCTTCCAGATGCCTACCCAAAATTTCACCATCCTTTTAAAGTCCACCCCCTTAAAATCAATCACCCTGGTTCCCATACAATCTTTTTCCCTTCCCATGCTGAACATGAACCACACAGAGTGGTTGTCACTCCCAGCCAGAGGGTCCTCCACTCCAGATCCCTTACAGCCTCCCCATTTGATAGTAGCAGGTCCAGTATCCTCTCCAATCTAGTCAGCTTGTGTACCAACTGTACCAAGAAGCTGTCCTGGAATGCTTTTAGTATGACTTGCTCCTTTGCACTCGTGGTGGTTGGGATGCTCCAATCCACCTCAGGTAAGTTGAAGTCCCCCACCACTACTGTGTTCCCCTACCTACAGACCCTTCTGAATTGCTCAGCTTATTCTCTGTCCAGGTCATCCCCTTGAGCTGGTGGTCTCAGTGTCCTACCTTTCGAGTCTTGAGACTGCATCCACAGGGCCTCTGTCCTTTCTCCCCCTCTTCCCGTATACACCTTATCCCTTCTCATACATAAATTGCCACACACCCTTTCCCCTTAGCCCTATCCTTCCTGAATATCCTATACCCTAGGATCATCATATCCCAGTTCTGGTACTGGGTGGCCCATGTTTCTGTGATGGCCGCAATGTCCACCCTGCCCACTGCCAAGAGAGCCTGCAACTCAGCTGACTTGTTACCTAGGCTTCTTGCATTCAGTGCAACCACCCTCCACCCCATTTCTTTCCCTACCACTCCCTGGTTTTCCTTCTTCTAACCCCCCCTCCCCGTGCACCTACCATGACTCCTTTCCCGATAGCTTGAGGAGTAAGCTCGTTTGGCTCCCCTCACTGGGATCCCTGCCTACCAGCTGTCCACTCACCATCTCCCCATCTAATTTAAATCCACCTTTGTTGCTATGTACTCCTCTTTTCTCTGCTTTAATACTCCCTTCCCCTCCCTAGTCAAGTGTAGCCTGTTCCCTGCATATAGATTGTTATTGTCCCAGGTTCTGCCCTAGCCACCTACTAACCTATACCCCATGGATCGACACCATTCCCACAGTCAAGTGTTGAACACTCCAATCCTCCCTTTCCTCACCGTAGTCGTGCAGGGCACTAGGAACACCTCTGAAAAAGCCACCGATTCCCCCATCACCTCACATAGCCTTCCCAGTTCATCAAACCTCTCCCTTACTACTTCCACCATTTCCTCTGGCAGGTCATTCACACCTATGTGCACCATGAGATGCGATTTCTTCCTACCCCTCCTTGAGCACTTAAGAATTGACTGCCCAGCCCTGCCCGCCATTAACCCAGGTATGGACTCTACCAAAATGCGACTATGCCTTCCCCCCTTACTGCTCCATCTGATCCCTTTTAGTATGGAATCTGCCAGCATTAGTACACATCCCCCTCATCATTCCTCATCCCCGTCTCCACCCTATTACCAAGGTACCCATCTCTAGAGTCCGCCACGAGCAAGAAAGAAGGAGACTACTGAGGAATACAGGAACTTCCTGTCCCAGAACAGGAAGGACAGGAGCTGTAAGGGCACAGAAGCAGTAAGAAAGCAGGGAGAAAAAACAAGCAAAAAAAGTAAACAGAGAGGAAAGAGTAAGCATACAAAATAACAGTCAAGGGGCCACAAATAAGACATGATGGGAGTGGTGCAATGCAGTGGCTGTGGAGCTGCAGTCTTCTGGGAGACACTCTGGAGGATGCAGTGTTGTCCGATCTGCAGGCACCTCTCTGGGCTAAGGGAGGAGGTTGCTCATCTCCAGGCTGAGTTGGCCAGGATTTGGGGTGGACCTCTTCTTCCACCCAGGGACCACCAGGGCTGCTGCCACTGCCTCAGAGATTGCCAAGAAAGAGGATCAGTTGGACCATGGTAGGCTCAGGGAGGATGAGGCTGGTGGAACAGAGGCGCATCCCTCCAGTTGTACCTCGCCACAATTCATACACCATTCTGGCAGAGAGTGGTTCCTCTATGGAGGCACCTGCAGTGGAGACCAAGGAGGATGTTGGGAACCTCCACAAAGGAGATCAAGAGGAGAGTGGCACAGGACCCCACAGGGGAAGGAAACAACTCCTGGTGGGGGACTCAAATGTTAGGGGGGGTAGAACTGGGGGAGGGAGGGGAGAGGAAGGCAAGGTGCTTGCCCAGTGCCATGGCTTGGAGGGACAGGGAGTGAATCCTCAGGATTGCGGGAGCAGCTGCACGGTGGAGGACAAGAAGCACACACGGTGACCTTCTTGAAGGTGCTGCCTGTCTATGGCACAGGTGAGGTTATGGTACTCCACACCATGAGATTCAATCAATGGTTGAAAAACTGGTGCAGAGCTCAGGGTTTTGGCTTCACTGGGGACTGGGGGTCCACCTGGAGGGATGCAGGCCTATACTGGAGCAATGGTTTCAATCTGTCCAGGAGAGGAACCAGGATCCAAGGTGATAGGTTTAAATGCTTCACTGGCAAGCATTTAAACTAGCCAAGGAGGGAGGCACTGAAAAGTAGCAGAAAAATTCCAGCCCCTCCCCCAACAAAACAGGGTAGTTAGCAATATAAACACCAAAAAAAAGAAGTCAATAGGGAGAAGGACAGGGGTAAATGGAGAAAAAGTCAAAGACACCAAGGACAGGGATGGGGCTAAAAGGGGTAAGGCCATCAAAAAATGGAGGGCAATGAGTACTAATGCCCATAGTCTGGATAACAAACTCCCTGAACTAGTGGCCTTGATGGAAGAGGGATACCTGGATATTGTGGCAGTCACAGAAACATGGTACACAGAGAACCATGACTGGGATGTCAACATCCCAGGGTACACAAGCTACAGGGGGAACAGGGAGGGTAGAGGAGGAGGAGTAGCTCTCTACATAAGAGATGGGATCAAAGCAATGGAACCAAAAAGTAAACAGGGAGGAGAGGAGGCACTGTGGGTCACCCTGGAGATGGGAAATGGCACCACAATCCGCACGGAGGTTGGTTACAGACCCCCATCTCAGGGGGAGGAAATGGACAAGGAAATAATAGAAGGCATCCTTAAGATGGCAGAAAAATGGGAGATATTGTTGATGGGGGACCTGAATATGCCAGATGTTAACTGGAGCACCTTTGCTGCAGCCACTTCCAAGAGTAGGGTCGTTCTTGATGCCCTACAGGGGGCATGCCTCAGGCAGCTAGTGTTGGAACCCACTTGGAAGGAAGCAATCTTAGACCTGGTAATCTCAAATGGTGATGGAGACAGGATCTCAGATTTGGAAGTGGGTAGCCATCTGGGAACAAATGACCACCAAACAGTGTGATTCACGATAAACACAGTCATAGGGTCAAGCCATACAAAAGTGAGGGTACTGGACTTTAGGAGGGCTGACTTTGGCAAAATGGGAGAGTGCCTCAGAAAAGCACTAATAAGTGGGCAAGATGGAGGGGTGAAGGAACAATGGAGAAACATCAAAATTGCCATCACAGAGGCAACAAGCCTTTGTGTGAAACAAATAAACAAAGCGAAGGCAAAAAACCTTATGGTTCTCAAAAGAGGTGTCGGGGAAGGTTAGGGAGAAAAATATAGCATTCAGGAAGTATAAAGAAACACAGATGGAGCAAGACAGAGAACTGTTCCAGTTAAAGCAGAAGGAATTGGGGAATGCAGTCAGGATAGCAAAGGACCAAACCGAGGAAAAGATAGTCAACTCTGTTAAGAAAGGGGATAAAACCTTTTATAGGAACATTAGGGAGCGAAGCAAGACCAAGGGAGGGATAGTGAGGCTTAATAAAGGGGAGGATGGTTGGGCAGAGGGTGACAGTGAAAAAGCAGAGATACTGAACAAATACTTCTGCTCACTATTCACAAAAGAAGAGATGGGGGAGGTACCTAATCCAATCAATAGAAGCACTCTGAATAGGGGGGTCAATACCAGTTCATTCACAGAAGAAAGGGTTCTGAAAGAACTCCTCAAATTGAAGGCGGACAAAGCAATGGGATCTGATGGGATTCACCCAAGAATGTTAAAAGAACTAAGGGGAGAACTAGTGACACCACTGACTATCCTTTTTAACAAATCATGGGAGGATGGTGTGGTACCTGAGGGTTGGAGGAGGGCGGATGTGATTCCCCTTCACAAAAGTGAGAGCAAAGCAGAGGCAGGAAACCACAGACCTGTTTGTTTGACCTCAGTGGTAGGAAAAATGATGGAATCAGTTCTGAAAGAAAGAACTGTTGAGTACCTATTGGCCAGTGGGATACAGGACCCCAGGCTGCATGGATTCCCAGCGGGAAGGTCACGTCAGACAAATGTTATAGATTTCTTCTACTGGGTGACCAAAGTAGTAGACCAGGGAGGGGCTGTGGACATGGCCTACGGAGACTTTAGCAAGGCATTTGACACAGTTCCATACAAAAGATTAATAAACAAGTTAGCCAGCCTGGGAGTGGGTCTCAGGGTGGTAGCCTCAGTAAAAAATTGGCTGGAAAACAGGACACAGAAGGTAATAGTAAATGGAGTCCACTCCGAAGAAACAGAGGTTACTAGTGGGGTACCACAGGGTTCAGTACTAGAACTGGTCCTTTTTAATGTCTTTATAAGTGACATTGCAGAGGGACTGGAAGGAAAAGTATGCCTCTTTCCAGACGACACAAATATCTGCAACAGGGTTAATACACAAGGGGGGGTGGAAAGGATGAGAAGGAACTTGGCAAGGTTGGAGGAATGGTCAAAAGTATGGCAGCTTAGATTCAATGCAAAGAATTGCAAAGTAATGCATCTGGAAAACAAAAAGCCAGGGGAAGAGTACACAATTGGGGGGGGGTACTAACAACAACAAAAATGGAAAGGGACCTGAGGATAGTCATATTAGATGACCTAAAGGTAAGAAAGCAATGTGAGAAGGCAGTAAGGAGGGCTGGGGGCATACTGGGATGTATAGGAAGAGGCATCACCAGTAGAAAACAGGAAGTTACTATCCCTCTGTACAGACAGTTGGTGAGACCCCATCTAGAGTACTGTGTGCAGTTCTGGAGACCCCATCTCTGCAAGAACATAGACAGGATGGAGGCAGTCCAGAGGAGGGCAACTAAATGGTGCTGAGTCTGCACCAGAAACTATACTAAGAGAGACTAAAGGAGCTTAATATGTATGCCTTTGAGGAAAGGAAGGAGAGAGAGGACATGATAGAAACTTTCAAGTACCTCAAGGGAATCAACGAAGTCCAAGGGGGTAGAATCTTTCAGAAAAAGGGATGTGCAAGAACAAGGGGGAACAATTTGAAGATAGAGGGGGGACGGCTCAGGGGCAACGTGAGGAAGTATTTTTTCATGGAGAGGGTGATAGATGCATGGAACGGCCTTCCTGAGGAGGTCATGGGGTCAAAAAAAGTGGGAGAATTCAAGAATGCATGGAACAGACATAAGGCAATTCTGGTGGGGGTTAGGAAGAAGTAGGCTGTTGGTTAACTAGGATCTGTAATTTATCCAATAGGTAGGGAAATGGGCAGACTGTGTGGGCCAAGCAGTCCTTATCTGCAGTCAAAGTTTATGTTTCAATGTTTCATCCCTTCCACGGCCTCCCCCCACCCCTGACCTGCCCCCTTACTGTTCTCTCCACTATCCTCTACATCCTCTCATCCTCCCTGGGCCCTCTCTCCCTCCCCACTCTGGCCTTCTCATCCTCCCTACCTGCATTGTTCCACTTCCCTTTACCCCTTCTCTCTGCTACCGCCCCTCCAGCTGTGCACCTCCCCTCTTTACCACTGCTACTCTTCTCTGACTGAGTACTGTCCCTTGTGTAGTCTCCTCCCTTTCCCTCTCCTGCCTCCTCCTAGAGATCCTTCACCCCCCCCCCACCAATGTTGCCAGCACCACAAACCTATTGCCGGCCCCCTCTGTGTTGCTGTGCATTGGCTCCTTCCTCCTGACTTTAGTCTTCCCTTCAATGCTAGGTCTCTTGTTCATTTTGCTCCCACACCCCCTCCCAATCCCGCCCCTTGAACCGATGTTCCTCCCATGTGATGTCCTCATGTTACCCCTTGGGGAAGACCCTCCTGCCCCATTATCTCCCCATCCTCTCCAACTCTCTACCAAGCCACAGCACTTCCTCCTTGAGCCTTCTCAGCCTGTGACAGACTGGACACCCTCCTAGCTTCCACAATATGTTCATTGAAACCACCACCCCACATCCATTACAGCCCACTGTTCTACCCATGTTTAAGCAGTATTAACTAAAAAGGAAAAAATACAATACTATCTATAAGTTTTTTAACCAGTCGTGTCCCTAATTAAAATACCATACCAACTATACTTACAAAGATGTATAAAACAGTCCTAACTAAACAAATAAAACAGTACTAACTAAAAAATACAGTATTACCTACCAAAATACAGCTTGAAAGGCTACACCTTTGCTCTCACCCCCCTACAGTCAATAATGCCAAACAGACTAACTAAAATACCTTGCCAACTATACTTGCAAAGATGCATAAAACAGCACTCACTAAAAAAATAAAACAGTCCTAACTAAAAATACTGTATCATCTACCAAAATACAGTCTGAGATGCTACACCTTTGCTCTCACTCCCTTATAGATAATAATGCCAAACAGACTCACCATCTGCACCCGGCCCAAGTCCAAGAAGTCCAAGTAGTGATCAGCTCCTTCCTGGCCCTCACTTGTGTAATGTACCTCCCCCTAGAGGGAGGAGCCTTCTGCTGTTCACCAGCTCTTGGCTCTGGGCTGCTCCACGAAGCTGACCCCTCCCACCAAGGCCGTGTAACAGAGGTCAGGGCCAGTGTGGGTGGTCGGGGCTGGGGTGGGTGTGCGGCACGAAGCCCTCAACCTGGTCTGCTGCTTCGGACTGCTGTGCCCCCGATGGATTTCTCAGTGGCTCCTGATGCTTGATCTGCTTTGCTCCTGGATACATCAGTAACTCCTGCAGTTCTACCAGGGCCCCCGACTCCTACAGCGGCTCCTGCCGCTCAACCCAGCTCCCTCTCCACTTCTAGATAGCAGTTAGGCCCAGCTATTTATAGCCCAGCTGCTTATTTAAAACAGGCATCGCTTTGCCTGATTGGCTCCTGAGCTTCTGGCCTGATTGACTTCTCAGGCACTTATGCTACCTGCTTAACTGGCTCCAGGACAAAACCCTTCACCTGGTGTGCTGTTATGGACTACTGTGCCCCAGATGGATTTCTCTGTGTACATACTGGGGCATTACCTGGCTTAATCCTTCTTTGGTGAATCTATAATAACTACAACGCTGATACTGACTGTAGATCTGATATTTCTTCATCTTAAAATCCGTGTTTTGTCTCATTGCACCTTACCTGTCTCCTGCCATTCTGGATTGTTTGGGGGCTGCATCAGACTCTGCATTATGGCCTCTTCTACTCCTTCAGCCTGTGAGCCTACAAGAATAGAAAACATATTTGTTCAATTAATTGGTCAAATGGGCCAACTTACTATCGCTACTAACCACAATACACTGGCACTACAGTCCATCGAAGCAAGGCTTTTTCAGTCTGAGAGATGGATCAGCTCGTATGAGGTCACTATATAGCAATTGACCTCCACCATGAGGGAGCAAACCAGTACCCTTCACACTATACAAGACCAGGTACATGACTTTGAAAGTCGGAGCAGACAAAATAATCTCTTTTTGGGGGGCTTTCCGGAAGGATCGGAGCAAAGGGATGTTGTACATTTCCTGCAACAATCGCTCCCTCAACTGATAGATCTCTCCACTGACATCTCCCTGCAAACTGAGGGGGCACATTGCTCCTTTGCACCCCCCCCCCCGGCCCGGGGAGTACCCTCGGTTTCGTTAGCACGCTTCCTGGATTTCCGACAAAATGAATTGATCACTGCCGCAGCTTGGAATAAAGGCCAGCTGACTTGGAAGGGGCAGTGGATACAAATGTATCAAGATTACTCCAGGGATCTATCGGAAGAGAAGGAAAGCTTACATGGACTGTTGTAGACTCCTACACAAACTTAACCTGCCCTTCACACTCCGGTACCCTGACACAATACGGGTGATTTACAGTGGTGTCCCTCTAATGTTTGCTCAACCCAAGAACGTGATGGACTTTTTCCATAGAACATACTTGAAGGAGTTCCGGAACCACTGGAGCCCTCATGCCGCCAGGAGCCTCTCTTCAGGAGACAATATGGAGGTCACACAACATACATCTTCTGTGCACCAACCTTTCCAATTTGAGGGCCAGGCCATTACAGGATCACTTCCACCCAGGATCAGAAAAATAACAGACACAGCCATGCACAAAGAGATCACCCCACCGACAGAACTAGGCCTAGTAGCCCTAGCAGTGATAACAACTCTGCCACAGACAAACTTTCTGGTTTGCAGGCCTTCCATTCCCTGAACAAGTTTGTGGCCTTGTTCCAGGAGCCTCCCGACTCCCCTGTCTCTGCCCCTGTTACTGCAACAACACCAGAGCCTATTCACCATGCAGCTTCCTCAGACACAAGTAACTCTTGAGCTGAGATACCAGCGATGTGCCTTTTGATGTCCTCAGAGGCCAGTAGGGAACAGTTTCACCCTCAACAGACCAGGACTGATTCCAGCTGTGAGGTTCCGAAGACCGACATCCGTCCACCAGCATCTACTGGCCCAGGCTGACACTATTTCAGATAAGTGCTTAAGTAAATTTCAAGGGTGGTATTTGGTTGATCGGGTGGTGGTTGGGGGTTGAGATGCTTAGGGGTGAATACAGCAATGCCTTGGCTCGGTATTACTGGAGCCTTTCCTTCCTCCATATCCCCCCTCAACTGTGCCACGCTTGCTCTGGCCTCCTGATGTCCTGGCCTACAGGCACACACTTGTTTCCTGCTGCCATGTGCTATTACTTTAGCAGTAGAGGCTTGGGCCATTGAACTAACTGGCAGCTGTAACTCTGTTCTATCTTTTTTTTTTTTTTTTAAAGTGGCTAGTTTTCCATTAGGCGTTTATACAGACCTGTCACTAGAGGGATTCATGTTCTTTCATTAAAAAAAAAAAAAAAAAAATATACCCTCTGAAAGACAGTCCCTGGCTGCCTGGCTTTCCTGGCTGTATCCTCACTTCCCACTGATCCAGCTACTGCTCTTCTTCGCCCTTCTACTAGCCCTGCCAGCCTGTCTTAACCCGCTCCCTCTGCCTACCCTGAATCCTACCTTAATCATGCGCCTCCACCGTTCTCTACCCCCTCTTCTATTTCTTCTTGCCTATCTTCCTCCCCTACCGCACGATCCAAAAGCCTGCTTTCCTTCCCCCACAGCTTCCACATTCCTACATCCTTCCTTCACTTAGGCACGCTGCACACTGGTCATTGCCCCTTGCCCAGGGTCCATCCTACCGCCATGAAACTGTCCTATACCCACACTGGTCCTAGCCCTCCACTCTGGTCCCCCCATCTACGCCTACCTTCACCCACTATCGTTGATGCTCGGCAATTTCCCTGGATGCTAGCAGGAGAAAGAATTCCCTTAAAGAAATACACCGCAACTCCTTGAGGCTAGTCCTCCTCCTCCTAATGCTGTCAGGCAACGTGCACCCAAACCCTGGCCCATTCTGCTCTAAAGCCATTAATCTGAGCAAGCCTTCGTGTGCCCTCTCATTCATATCAATCAACATCTGCAGCCTTCTTCCTAAAATGGATGTCCTACAGGCCTTCACCACCCAGCACTGCCCTGACATCCTAGCAGTTGTCGAAACCTGGCTCACACCATCAGTACTGGATCATGCAATCTGCCTTCATGGCTACAATGTCTTTAGGCTGGATCACCACTCCAAAAGAGATGGGGACTGTGCTCTCTACTTAAAAGACTCCATACAGGGGCACCACATCATTACCTCACTCCAACCCACAACTGCTCAGATACTGCCAGTGAGACTCCTCCTCCTCAGAGCCCAAAACAAAACCCTCACTGTTGCCACCATCTACATCTCTCCCAAAGAACAGGGAACTGGTCTAACAGCTGTTCTTGACTTTGTAAAGTCATTCCCACTGGACACCGAATCCATCCTCCTAGGCGACTTCAACATCAACTGGCCTGCGGCCAATGCTGGTGCACACAGGGATACCACTGCTGCAGTGAACCTCACACAAATTGTTGACTCACCAACCAGGAAAAATTACAGGACCTTCACCAGTACACTCTTGGACTGGATCCTTACCAGTCACCCATCGTGGATATCTAGCACTAATGTCCTCCCTGACTCTCTCAGTGACCACTCTCCTGTTAGCTGCACCTGGTCAAATAAATTCATCAAACAACCACTAAAAACTATCACCAGCAGGGTTCTACCCAGTGGTCACCATCCTTGACTCAAATCCCACCTCCTCCATCAAAACTGGTCCCCTATCTTCAATGCAACCTATGTAAACACTGCCCTTGTCCACTTCATAAACATCTTCACTGTGGCCTGTGACACATATGCTCCTATTAAGAAATGCAAAGTCAAATCACTCAGTAACCCTTGGCTCACAGGTGACCTCCTCAGGATGCTAAAAACAAGAGACCACCTATGGGAGCTGGTCAGAAACTCTGGAAGGCAAAACGACATCCAAAACTACAAACGTGCCCACAATGACTGCACCAAAACCATCCAACAAATGAAGTCTGCCTACTATAAGCATGCCCTCACAAACTCCTGGGGAAATGGTCGGGAATTCTGGAAGAACATAAAGGAACTCACAGGGAATCCACCCAAACCCCTCCCCCCATCAATACTCAACATCAACAGAACCACAACCCTCAACCCAAAAACCATTGCAGATACCTTTAACAAAGCCTTTACCGACCTCAGTGCTGTCCTACCCCAGGACTACTTCAAAGATGGTGAAGCCCTTCTGTCCGCAATGAACACTACTCCCACCAGCTCCCCCCGCTTCTAATTCAAAGCAGTCAAGGCTCACCAAGTTCGCAAATATGTAACCAAAGCCCTTGGTAAATCAAGATTCAGTAATGACTCCCTTGATCTCAAAATCCTGTCTCTCACACTTGATGAAGTGCTTAGTCCTCTGACCAGAATTTTCAACCTCTCCCTCAGCCTTAGCCAGCTCCTGGACAGATGGAAATCTGCCACTGTCACCCCAATCCATAAAAGTGGTGACAAAACTGCCCACGATAACTACAGACCTATCTTCCTACTAACCCCACTCTCCAAGGCACTAGAATGCATCGTCTCGGACCAGCTCACAGAATACCTGGATACGTACAACATCCTGTGCAAGCAACAACACAGGTTCCACAAAGGTCACAGCACCTCCACAGCCCTACTTGAATTCACCGGCACAATCCACAACGCACTTGACTCCAGTGAACTACTAGGCTCAATCTACATTGACTTAACTAAAGCCTTCGACATCGTCAATCACCGCCTCCTGCTTGTCCAGCTTCAGAACACTGGGCTGTCAACTGACTCCATTAGCTGGTTTAAGAGCTACCTTGAAGAATGGTCCCAAACAGTAAGAATCGCTGATACACTCTCGGACCCTACACCGGTCTTCTCGGGAGTCCCCCAGGGCTCCATTCTGGGACCCCTCCTCTTCAGCCTATTCTTAAACTCACTACCGGACAGCTGCCTAGAACAAATAATTCTCTACGCCGACGATGCTGTGATCCTCACCTCGGGCCCTGATCCAATCCAATTACAAAATAAACTTCAGCAGGCCTTCTCCTCCATCGAATCCTGGTTCCTAAATCATAAACTGCTTCTCAATCAGAAAAAAAACAAGTCTATGGTCTTCTGCAGCCCCCACAACAAAAACGAACAACTCCACCTCTTCATTACAACCAAACAAGGAGCCATCCTAGAGCAAACACAATCGTTCAAGTACCTCGACATCAGCCTGGATACCCACCTCTCATACGCTGTCCATATCAGCAATGTTGCAAAGTCTGCCAGTGCGAGGTTAGGCATATTATTCCAGCACAGGAAACGCCTAAACCCAGAAGCACTGTCAGTGGCTGTCCAAAGCTCCATCATCAGCATCAAAGACTATGGTCTTATCATATATGGGTCTTCAACTACCACCGCTCTCAAACGTATCACAACCTCCCTGAATAAGGCCTGTCATCTCATCACTGGCTCACATCGCCGTATCCACACGTGACCTTTAGTCCCAATCTGGATGGCTTCAACTGGACAAATGCATAAAATACCAAACCTGCATCACGACCAAGAAAATTATAATGGGTCTTGCCTCACCTCGTGTCTGTGTCCTCCTTAAGCCTAGACATAGGAACATCACTACAAGGAGATCCAATTCCCATCTACTACATATCCCACGATGTCACACGACCCAAGGACAAAGATCATTCACCTATCGGGCATCCAACTGGCTTAACTCTCTTGGCAGCGACATAGTGACCGCTCCAACACTCAGCCTCTTCAAGTCCAAGCTGCACCTCTCACTGCTTGTATCCTGCGATTGTCCATCTTAACATTTCCACCGTTCCAGCTGCAAATGCCCCAGCACCCAGCACATACAATCAGTCTTTGCACCCCTAGTACCTTACCTGTCATATTCCATCGAAAAGGCCCACCGGCTGCACTGTCTCCCACCCTCCGCCCACCCCCGTGATCTCCACTCCTGCCCCCACCCCAACCATCTCCTGTACTCCCCTACCCCCACACCTCCTTCCCCTCGATCTCCTACCCTCACTTCCCCACCACCCACCCTCCTTCCCTTGTCTTGCTCATAGCTCAAGTTTTTGTACTGGTTATTACATGTCTGTAAGTCAGTGACTATATGTTTGTAACTAAAATTATGACTGTTGCACACACTGAAGTGGAACACTTGTAAAAGAGTCTCGGCTCAAAGGTATTGTATTCCTAGATTGAAATAAATAAATAAATAAATAAATAAATAAAATCTTGCTTTGGGCTACTGCCTAAATCTGACTCCTTTTTTTGTTTCTCATTGCGATGCAGGACTTAATCCAATGGGGCTGGGGGGCAGGGGATTCATGTGCCCTACTAAGGAAAATGAGATTTATGTATTGCTAAGTGAACCCCTTTATTGCTAAATGTACAAACTTAAGAAATGTGTGCTGTACAAATGACTGAATGCAAGGTAGCATGAGGGCTGTCACAGTGTTGTACTAGAGGGTGGTTATCCTAGGTGCCACAGCTATATAGGCATTTTCTCCAGGCATGCTCCCCTGACTGCTTGCCCTCCACCCCCTCCATGCAGTCTTGACTATATTTCTACAACATTGCTCCTGCGATGTTTTAGTGAAGAGGGGGTCTCAAGACTCAAGGGTAAATGTGGTTTGCTACAGTATTGCTATGCATTTCCGTCCCTGCACTCCATTTTCCCACAACAGTGCAGGCACACCGTGTGGGCCAACAGGGGCTTGCACCAGCTCCTTAACCCTTAAAGCACTAGTAACATTCCAGATTGGCAGCTGATACCCCATTCTTTGCCCAGTGTTGGATGGAGCCAACTTACATTGGCTTGCCATGACAGGCACTGTCTATTTTGGCTAAGACACCTGAAGATGCTTCTTTACCCCCATGAGTGGTGGGGGAGGCCCTGGCAACTGGTTTGCTGGCCGTACACCCATCTCACTCACAAGATTATTTGGCTATGGCCTCTGTGAAGAGTTTTTTGGTTATTATTCTGTTATTGTGGGACATCGGCCTATTAGTTGAAATTAGGGTACATAGAGACCAGGTAACACTGTTTATTTTTGATCTGTATACATCTGACCTGAACCTGTATTATTTAAATGTAAGGCACTAGTGGGGCAACCTGCATGGCATGCTAGACTGGACTGCAGCTTCGACCTCACATATTATTCTCAGTCCCCTTGTTTGATACTAAGCCTTTATCTAGATAATGGGTGATTTAAATAGCTACACCTGGAATGTGCGGGACCTCAACACCCTGGTAAAATGCAAGCAGGTGTTATCACATTTAAAGAAGTTGTGGTCTAACCTGGCATTCCTGCAGGAAACCAAATTAAATAAATTGGACCATGCTAAACAGCTAGGGACTGGGTGGGGGCAGGTTTTCTCTTTCTCCGCCCCCACTAAAAAAAGGAGAGTGGCAATCCTCCTCCATTAAGCTCTTAAATGGACCCCAGTGCAAACAAAACATGACACTCAAGGTAGATGGGTCTTTGTTCGCATGACACGCCCGAAGTCCATTTATACTGGGCAATGTATACGGTCCTAATGTGGATTACCCAGAATTCTTTCATGAGGTCTCCCATGCACTAAATTCTATCTCTGACAAGGTCATCCCAACTATTATTGGGGGAGACTTTAATCTCTCTCTGATTCCTCAAATGGACCGCAGATCTAGTAGCCAGGAACACCACCCCAAAGCCTGCTTTTTCTTTGCAGCAGCTCATGGAAGATGCTGCGCTGACAGACATATGGCATGTCTTTCATCCCTGTGAGAGAGATTTTACTTTTCATTCCCCTGTGCATCAAACATTCAGTCGGACTGACTACTGGATAGTTTCCACCAGCATTGCACAAGCATCCCTCGGCTCCACGATACTGCCCACAGTCATTTCAGACCATGCACCAGTACATCTCCATATACTATGGGAACCCCTTACGCCTCTACTATCAGCCTAGAGACTAGACCCATTGCTGCTTTGGGATCCAGAATTCAAACCATGGCTTATTACAGAGGTTGCCCAATTCTTAGCGGAAAACCCACCCTCCAACACCACATGTGGCAATACGTGGGAGGCACTAAAGGCCACCCTTCGGGGGACCATCATTGGTTTTGCTGCCAAAAGGCGCAAAAAACGAGAGCAGCTATAAAACTCGCTAGAAAGCTAACTGAAAAAACTAGAGCTGGAAGCTAAACTCACTCCACATTTTGACACACATTCCCTGCTAGGTTGCAGCATTATAAGGATCCTCATGGAAATCAATGACCTTTTGTCTCGTAAGGCTGGTGGCCATTCTTTGCCTTCCACACAAATTATGGGAGAGCGAAGAGAAAGTGGGGGAAGCTCTTAGCCTAAAGGTTGAGAAAATAACAGGCTGAATGGCACATAGCTGAGCTACAGGACCTTAATGGGAAGACACAAACAAAGCTGCAGGACATAAACAAGTTAAAGAAGCACCATTATGCCCAGTTGTACATGTCTTCTAGAAGCATGGATACTGAATGAGTGCTGAGTTTTCTGTCTTCCCTTAACCTCCCCCAGTTCACTGCTCAGCAGGTTCAGCAACTAGAGACACTCATATCAACCTCAGAGGTCGAGCATGCCCTGTGAGCCATGAAATTTGGGAAAGCACCAGGGGGTGATGGATTCCCCCTAGAAATCTGGCAAGTCGTCTCCTCTATGATCTCCCCCCTGCTACGTTCCCCACACAATGAAGCCCTAATCATTGGTTCCTTCCTACCTATCTACCCTTCTCGAAGCCATTATAACTGTATTTCCCAAAAAGGGGAACTATCCCACACTACCCTTTAGTTATCACCCAATTTCCCTTATAAACACTGATAGCAATCTATTTGCCAAATTTTTGACCACCAGACTAAACCCACTCTTACTCTCTTTTATACACCCCTTTCAAGTGGGTTTCATTCCTGGGCGGTACAGCAGAGATCACATTCATTCCCTGATCAACCTGCTACATCAGGTCAAACTCCTACCCACTCCAGCGGCAGTGGTGGCCATAGATTTTGAGAAGGTCTTCAACTCCCTAGAGTGGGACTACCTTTCACAGGTTCTTCACCATCTATGGTTTGGAGAACATTTTAAGGGCTGGATCAGGGCCCTGTACAACTGCCCTGTAGCAAAAATCCTGACCAATGCTGTTCTATCAGACCATTTCCCACTGAGCAGAGGTATCAGACAGGGCTGTTCTCTTTCCCTCCTCCTGTTTGTTCTCTCAGTGGATCCCCCTGACAGCTGCCATAAGGCAACACCCCAGTATACAGGGCATTCCAGTGGGAAAAAGATGGTTTGCTACACTTATGCATGCAGATGACCTACTGGTCCCACTGGAAAACATCAGTGCTTCACTCCCCACCTTACTTACCCTTCTGGTGGAGTTTAAGGAATATTCAGGGCTGAAGATAAATCACTCTAAAACTGAAGTGCTCTCACTAAATGCCTTGTGTACCCCAACCACAGCCTCCCCTTACGGATTGCGCTGGTCACCCAAAGAGTTGGTATATCTAGGGATCCGCATAACCCCTGATGTTACAAAAATGTGGGACTTAAATATGAAACTTTTGATAGTGGAGCTCAAGACAGAACTGGAGAGGTGGAAAGCCCTACACCTTACTCTTGCTGGGAAAATCTCAGCACTTAAGATGATCTCAGTGCCTAAGCTGTTATATGCTACCTCTCACATAGCCTTGGATCTTCCCCCAAAATGGTACAAGATCATTGATGCCTTATTCTGAAACTTTCTATGAGACCAAAAGAAATCAAGGTGTAGTAGGAACAAACTGCGCGTACATTGGAAGGAAGGTGACTGGTGCCTTCCTTGGTTGGAGGGATACAAGTGAGCCTACCTTACAGCTCAAACCCTGAAATGGCTTTCCCCTATGACCCAGGAGTCCCCTCAATGGCTATACATGGAGAAGTCAGCCACCCAGGTTCACAGCTTGCACCTCTTGCTCTATAATCATCTCCCATGGGCCTTAGCTTCTCACCCAACCATAGCTCCATCATTTAAATTTGGCTTAAGGTCCACAAAAAACTAAAAATGGGTCTGCATCTCCTGGTATGACCTCGATATGGGAAAATGCTGATCTTCAGATATATCATAAACCCTTTCTCTGGCCCCAATGGGAGGTTAAGGGCATTTCTACTCTAGGTGACTTAGTGTCCTCAGATGACAGATCCCTAAAGTACTTTCAGAAAATAGCCCTGGAGAAAGAAATATCCAGGTCCAGTTTCTGGAGTTACTTACAGCTGCAAAGCTCTATAATAGTTTATTTGAAAAAAAAAAAACCTTGACAGAGATACTTACCCGATGGCTAGCCCTCCCTACGGGGCATGCCAGTAAGATCTATGTGGCACTGAGGGATACCATTCCCCCGCAATCTTCAGACTCCAAGGCTAAATGGGAGAATACCCTAAGTACCACCATATCTGACCAGCAATGGAGATTATGTTGGAAACAGGCTCATTCTGCTGATTCAGACACAAGAAGCAGGCTTATCCAGAATAAAATCCTTCATCATTGGTACAAGACTCCTGACTTCCTATTTAAGATTAAACTTTTAGACAATAACTTGTGCTGGAGGTGCTTAACACAAGTTGGGGATTAGAATCATATTCGCTGGGACTTCCCATTAATAGCCCCATTCTGGACTTCAGTGTGTGATATGGCGTCTCTCATCATTGGTTCCCAGGTTGTTTGTGATTCACTATTTTGTATTCTGGACATTCCCCCCCAAGAACTTCCAGATTATCCCCCATCAAAAGAGATGGCTTTCCCTTCAAAGCAGCCACGCAAAAAGGTTCATACTTTGTCGATGGAGTACAACAGACATTCCCTCCATATCAGAGCTCCTGAACACTGTCGCTAAAATACCCTCCTTAGATCGCTTGTCTCACATGATCTCAAACACTCTCATGAAATATTACTCCTGTTGGTGCCCTTTTCTCACATACCTGAAGCACAGAACTGGAGTCAGGTGATTTTCACTAGTTATGCTAAATTATATATCATCATTGCTGCCCTTCCCTGGCTGGGAATAGGCTTGTGTCTCAGTAGCCAGACTTGCCACAATGCTACCTACTATGCTCAATATGTATACAACCTTGATATATTCCTCTGTTGCCTGGTCCTTTGTGGTTTATTAATAATTTATGTTATGCAGACATAGAAAGTGCATCCTAGGAAGTCAGCGAAGCTAGGCTCTACACACTGCTCCTCTTACAGGTGGCATGATTCTTCTTCATGGTAGACGCCATCTTTACTGTCACTTTCAGTTTGTTTATAACTGGAATGATGCTGCAAACTGTTATTCTCTTGCCTGTCTGTATTGCATCCACTCTACAGTCATTTTATAGTATGATTGGTTGTGTTGTATATGCAAGAAACTTTAATAAAAATTATTAACAAAAAATAAAATATATACACCACAATAAAACAACACACATAAAATAAATAAAAATGATAAATAATGTACAGTATGTATAAAAAACTGCAATGCAATATACATGAGAAGTGAAGTGTGGCACTTCTGAGCTCAGAAATCAAACAGTGGCAAAGGCCTCCTGAAAGAGAAAAGACCTCAGGCCCCTCTTAAAGGCCTCCACTGAGGGGGCCTCTCTCAGAGCCCTGGGAACCCTGTTCCATAGGGCAGGGTTGGTGAGTGAAAAAGCACAGTCTCCAGAGGATTTCATCCTTTCCCTAGTAATAGCTAAGAGGCCAACCTCAAAGGAGCAGAGGGGGGGTGAGAGGTCTGGTTGGGAGTCAGTAGGTCTAGGGAGTCAGTAGCTCTTTCAGGTAGCCAGGACCCAGTCTGTATAGGGCCTTGTAGGTCAGCAAGCTGACCTTGAATGTAATATGCCACTTCACCGGCAGCCAGTGCAGTTAATGCAGGACTGGGGTTATGTGATAAGACCTAAGAAGGAGAGTCAACAACTGGGTTGCTGCATTCTGCACCAGCTTCAGAAGTTCAAGAACACCTCCACTCACCAGAAGGTATAAAGCATTACAGTAATCGAATCTAGAAGTGCTGAATGCATGTACTAGTGAGGGTAGATCTTCAGGGGGGATAAAGGTCTTAATCTGGGTGACGTTTTTGAGATGGTAATACTCATTCTGGACTACATTCAGCACCTGAGTCTCAAGTGTCAGCTTCTTGTCCAGAATGACCCTCAGATTCTTACTCTTAAAAGAGGGCCATCAACCCAGAGGAACCTAGTCATAGGCCATTCCCCTCATTAGTGGCCCCTACACCCCACCTCTGAGCAGACTCAGTCACCAGAACCACCATCTTATCTACACTGAGTCTCAAATAGCTTGATGACATCCAGTTCTGGATCTCAGCCAGAGGCAAATTAAGTACTTTGACAGCACCAGGGTGTCCCAGGTGCAAAAGACAGATACAGCTAAGTATCATCAGCATAGCAATGAAAGCCCAGACCAAATCATCTGATGATCCCTCCTAGGGGCAGCATAAACTTCATGAACAACATGGGAGGGAAGATTGATTGCTTGGGCACACCATCGAGCAGAAGCCTCAGGAGTGAGAAGAAACTTCGTCGCCACCTTCTGCATCCTGTCCCTGTAATATTTTTTATGAAAAACTATTTACATGATATTGCTAGTACTACTGCAAATGCTAGCAAAAAAAATAAAACAAATTATGTTTTTCAATTTCAGTAGATGTTTAGAATTATAGATGACTCCCTTACATGGCTCTCAGACCAACATGATATTATATTGTAACTCACAGTGAACCGTTTTTCTTTCTGGGAGATGCACTGTTCCTATGGCAAGTCAAGTTCCTATTTTCCTGTAGAAACAGCATGTGCCTACACATATATCTTCCTGTGTAGTATTCCATTTTCTTCTGTGAAATTCAGAAACACAGAGATCTGAATCACAAACCTCAGAGCAGCAGTTGTTTTATGTTTCCTGTTTCATGGGCTTATGGGTTTGATTTGGTGAGTCAGAACCTGGTAATTGTTTTCATATCCTTGAATTATGGCTTAAGGATCAATGGTATTCTTCTTTTCCTAAAAAAGAAAGCAAAGATTGCATATAAATTGATCATCTGTGATATCCAAAGGCTCAAATAACATTCTACTTGAAAAAATCTGATCCTTTTAGTCTGCTAATGGGTGGGATTATATAATATCTGCTGTGGTTCCATGGACAGTTGATATTATCTGAACTACTGTATTTCCAAACTGAAAGGACAGTTTCTGCACAGCCATACTGTACCTAAAGCTACATAGATGTACAGTGGTTGTCAGTGACATGATGCAGAATCATAACATATCACAGCAGATCCTCTTTCATGTCAATCACACGTTGTTGCTGTTTCCCAATATGTCTAGCAATATAGTTAGAAATGTGTGGAATTGGAAAACTACTTCACAAATTAATTTGTGAAGTTTGCCAAATTCACAACGTGAGAAGTGCTGACTTTGTGCAGTTTGGGGCAGGTGAGGTGGCACTTTCTCAGGCCAAGTCATTCAAATTCACTGTTGAAATTGCAAGTTCACCATGACATTGCCTGAAAAAGTGCCATTTCCCCAGGAAAACTTAATGTGAAGTGGTGAAGGGGACAATTTGCAAAGTTGTTCAGAAAGACAAATTTGGCAACTTTGCTGGAACTTTGGTGGTGAAGTAAAACTTCACATCTTTATATGTAGAGTATCATGTTACTGGCTACCATTATATGTAGGACTGCATTTTGAAAGACTAGGACTGGGGGGTAGGAAGAAATAGGCTGTTGGTTAACTAGAATCTGCAGCTTATCCTGTAGGTAGGGAAATGGGCATACTAGGTGGGCCAAGTGGTCCTTATCTGCCATCAAAGTCTATGTTTCTATGTTATCTAGGCCAATGCTTTAATGAAGTGAATTGATCTGCATTACATAACTGAGACCCAGCATTATACAGAGATCAATATGGAACATATTGTAACCATTTGACGGTTATATTTCACTTATCACTTTATTATTGTATTTTACATCTTATTTTTAGTAGTTTTATTGGTAGTTATCTCCTCTCTCCCACAGGACACATCTGGAAATGAGTTGTAATGCAGCTCAGTATGTCCTTCCTGGTTAAACTTTTGATAATAATAATAATAGTAAATTTTATTTCTAAAGCGCCTTTCTGATTTTCAAGGCACTGTACAAAACACATACTACAGATCAAACATCGTAATTCAATATAAAACACAGATAAAACTACAGTCTCATCAACAGCTTGAACACAGTCAATGCTATAAGAAGGCAATTTGATAAAAATGAGTGTTTAAACCCCTCTTAAATTCCTCCACGGAGGTACACTGCCGTAACCAATGGGGTAGAGAATTCCAAAGAGTGGGAGCAGCATAAGAAAAGGCTCTGCAACCAGATGAATATAGACTCACTCTTGGAATCTCTAGCAACCCCTCATCAGCTGAGCGGAGTGATCGGCCAGGGTAGTAAAGGGCCAGAAGATCTTTCAGATAGGCTGGACCCTGATCATGTAGGGCTTTGAAAGTCAATAAACAGACTTTAAAGGTGATCCGCCACTGAACAGGAAGCCAGTGTAGATCGCTCAGCACCAGAGTAATGTGACAAGACCTGCTTGTCCCAGTTAAATCCTGGGCTGCGGCATTCTGCACTAGCTGAAGGAGGCAGATTTCAACCCCAGAAAGCCCAAAATACAGGGAGTTGCAGTAGTCCAAGAGTGAGGACACGAAGGCGTGGACCAGCATTGGTAACGTGTCAGATGGAATAAGGTGCTTAACTCTAGCGATATTCCTAAGGTGGTAGAAGGAAGTCTTGGTGACTTCTGACACCTGTAACTGTAGTGTCAGCCTGTCATCCAAGATAACCCCCTAGGTTACACAACCATTCAGAGGTTGGAAGTGACACACCCCCAAGAAAGATTCCTGAGGGTGCACCAACAGGCGACCCCTCAATCTGACAGCCCAGATCCACTACCAAAATCTCTGTCTTTTCAGAGTTCAACTTCAGCCAACTAGAATCCATCCAATCCTGGATTTCTTTCAGACAGTTGTTAAACACCGAGAGAGCTCCATCCTGGTCAGGAGCAAAAGACAGGTATAGCTGGATATCATCTTCATAGCAGTGAAACCTCAGCTTATACCGTCTTATAATGTCTCCGAGGGGCAGCATATACACCGCCAATAACATGGGAGATAGCACAGAAGCCTGAGGCACCCCACACAACAAAGGAGTTGGGCCAGAGGAAAAAAGCCCCTACACAACTCTTTGTGATCTCCCAGTGAGAAATGAGGTGAACCATCGGAGGACAATTCACGATATTCTGCAAATCTGCCTCAGGTGTGCTAACAACACCATGTGATCCATGGTGTCAAAAGCTGATGAGAGATCAAGAAGAACTAGAATAGAACATCTCTTCTGGTCTCTCGCCCTCAGGAGATCATTAAGCGCCCGAACCAGTGCAATCTCGGTGCTATGTCTTTTACAAAAACCAGATTGGAAGGGTTCGCAGATGTCATGGATGGTTAAATGGTTCTCCAATTGGACCGCCACTACCTTCTCAATCACCTTCCCAATAAAGGGCAGGTTTGAGATGGGTCTGTAGTTTGTAAAACAGTCTGGGTCCAAGGTAACATTCTTCAAGAGGGGTGTCACCACCGCTTCTTTCAGTGAGCTAGGAAACTCACCCGATTCCAAGGAGCACCAGACTACTTGCACAAGGATTGGACAGATGGCGTCAAAACAACCCAATATTAGGGAAGTCGGTCCAGGATCCAAACTACAGCTTGTAGGGCGCACACCATGGATAATCCTCATGACATCCACGAAATCAGGTCTTTAAATAAATAACTAAGTAAATAAACACATTTGTACACCTAAGGCAGTCAAAAGGGCAAAGACTAATGGGTTCTTTTCATCACTTTACTCTGAGACAACCCAGTTCAGGGACTAAAATAATAGTATTCTAGTTAATGACCCAACTGGAAATACAAACAGATCTGTATATGGGTGCATGTGAGAGAAAAGTGGAGACAATGAGCCTAAAAGACACTGTAGTGATTATGGTGGTAACAGATGACAGGTACAAATTCAGCTTTATTGATGCTAAGTAGTATGCAATAATCATTCAGAGTAAATTAATCAAAAATAAAATTTTACTTATCGTTATCAAGAGGAGTCTGAACAAATCTGCCTCCTCATTGGTCAAGAGTCTTTCACATGGGACTGCCTCAGACTCTATATAACACCCTGCTAGAACTGTGTAATGCCCTGCTACTGCAATATAATGCACATGCCTTATTTTTAGTACATCATTTCAAGGTAGAGAGGTCACTATCCATATATTACAACTGCATAAAAATCTCTATGTAATCACAGACTATAGCCCTATGTACTTGGTTAATGCTATGTAATCTATATTATGTTCTTGAATTATGTATCATTCTGGAATTTATAAATAAAGATGAGTTTAAAGAAAATCTCCATATAAGCAGCTTAACCCCCAAAACACAACCCCAACAAACAAAAAAAAACACTCTTGCCCCCCCAAAAATCAACAGACCACATTGCCAAGAAACAAAACCTAACAAAAAGCTAGCAAACAAATCACTCACTAACATGCTTTTTCCATGTCTTCCACTTACTGCCTCAAAACTTCTCCAATCAGTGAATAAGCACAGAAAATGGACCCTCACCCTTACCATAGACATGACATGCTAAATGCAAGTGGAAACTACAAAAATAAAGCAACTAAAATAGCAAACAAAATCCCAGGGACATGCTGTTCTCTATTCTTTCCTACAGATGTTGATTCAAATGGACACTGGATCATATTGTCAGTCAGGAAATAGGTTCTCTCACAGACCTCTGTGATCTCTCTTAAGGTGGCAGTGCCATGCAAAACTTCATACTAACACTTTACCTTGAACACTCATTTTATTTGCTCTTTTATATGTTTCTATGTTTCTATTTATTATTAAAACTATTTAGTTAGTGGCTGTTCACATTTCAAATTGGAAATTGTGCTTTATAGTAAAATACCTTCTGGTGGCTGAATGTTTTTGACCTTCCACTTTGGGCTACAGTATTATCCCACCAGTCGGTTTGTTACTAGAGCATAATTCCCAGTCTGTCATATGCTATTCCTAACTTAATAATTGTATTTTCTATTTTGGTTTATAGGCAACAGCCTGGTACAAGCTTTCAGACTGCATAGATGCACACTCTGTTTATACTTTTTTGTTACCCATTTCTCCAGGGTAGTTGCCAGATTTCTCTTCTGCAACAGAATACCATAATATATATCTAAATGCAGCCATGTAACCTGCTTTACTCTGTATTACAACACTTAAGTTTCTTTCCAGCTCCAGCATCCCGTGTATTGCTATATCTCTCTGCAGACACTCAGTCTGTCTGTCAAACATTATATACTGCAAGGAATTATTAGTAACTTTCGAAGTAGTTAGCTAACACTTCTTTATCTGAAGTTTTTTTTATTTTCTGTTTTGCTAATTAGAAGAAGTTCTACCTAACAGTACTAGGTGTGATGTGTTAAACAGCACTCTACCTGAAGGCTGACATAGTCACTTCTATTCCTCCCTATACATCACCAGAACTGTGAGCTCACTTGTGACATCTTGAGTAATCAAGAAGAGCCAGTCTCCTGCTGCTTGATTGGTAGGGTGTGACACATTACTATTCAGCCAGCAGAGCTTGTGATGTAACAGTGGGTGAGGTCATTTGCTGATTATAGAGTGGAAGAAATTTAACAGATATGTCTGCTTCCAGGTAAACGTATGAACATGTGATGAAGCCAGCAGAATAAGGCCATCAGGTTTATCGGGTCTGCTTGTATTGCAGGTTTCTCTGTGTCAGCTACTGACCCTGTACCCCTCCTGAACGAGCCCCTTGCCTTCTTCCACCCTCTTTGAGTTTATTTTCCCCTTAACTGTATCACAGCCCTTCTTGAAGCTATCCACTGTTTTCAATGAAACCATCTCCTCAGGAAGGCCATTTCAGCCCACTACCACCCTCTCCATGAAGAAGTGGCTCCTATCTTCTTTCTTAAACCTCCCCCCTCCAACTTGAGACTGTATCCCCTTGTGTTTTGATTCCCACTGAGCTTGAAGAGAGACCCTCCTTGTTCACCCTATTTATTATAAGTACTAAGTATTGCTTTCAGATACTTGAAGGTCTCAGTCATGTCCCCTGTTTCTCCCCCCCCCCAGGGAGTACATGTTCAAGGATCTCCAGCCTGTCTTTGTACGTCCTATTCTGCTGGTCCTTTATCATCTTTGTAGTCCTCCTCTGGACTGTTTTTAACAGGTTCATGTCCTTTTTAAGGGATGGGCACCAGCACTGCACATTGTATTCTAGGTGTGGTGCCACCAATAACCTGCACAACGGCAGTATCATCTCCTTGCACCTACTGCTGATCCCCCCGGCAATGCAGCCCAACATTTTTTTTGCCATAGCTGCCACTTCCCTACACTATGTGGAGTATTTCAGGTGACTGATAATCATCACTAGTGACCTGAAGTAAAGCATTGTTTTTCACAGTATACCCAATATGTAGAAAATCATCAAATAAGCACACAAAAAAGAAAAACACTTCAGAAACAAAAAGTAATGAGTGACTACTTTTAAAAATTACTAACATTTTCTCTCTGCTATTTTGTGGCGCAACTAGCTCTTCATTCATATTGACATAGACTACTTTTACTCTAATGTTACAATATGATACGAATGAGCAACAGAGCCAGTGTAACCTCCCCAGAGTCACTATGTCAGTCAATGTTCCCTTGCTACCTTGACCACAAGACTGATGCAAAAATAAATGATAATGATAATGTTTGCCTTCCTGCGTATAAGGTGCTCACTGCTCATTTTTTTTGCCTTCTCTTTCTCTGTGCAAGCTTTCCATCATATGTCCCATCTTTTTCTGTGTCTTTTAGCACAGTTCTGTTTCTTTCTCTTTTACAGATTCTGGCAAGTATCCAAGCCCAAGTCTTCTTGAGGAGTCCCTCTCTCCCTGGACTTAAAAGTACAAACCAAATGGCTGGGTTCTCAGTTATGCACTGCCAGAGGATGAACCACAGGGAAGGGGGGTGGCCATCTGCATTAGATCTGATCTAAACCTGGTGGTACACCAAGTTGGGGATACCAAGTTGTTTGAATGCATGGCTTTGCATGGGGGTCTGGGTGCAGGCTGCAGAATCCTCCTCTTGTACCAGCCTCCAGGTTGCATGAGGGAATTTCTGCAGGAAATTGTGTCCTTCATCATAGACCTTGTACTGGAATCACCAAGGTGGCTTATTTTAGGTGATTTTAATCCTTGGGTGGACAACAAATACTCACAATTTGGCCAAGATTTCCTCCAGAGCATGGAAGATCTGGGCCTTGCACAAGTTATTACTTTCATGACCCATCAACATGGTCATGATTTGGACCTGGTGTTCTCCCTGGGGCTCGAGGTGAATATGCTTCAGATTGATCCAGTCAGTTGATCAGATCAATGTGTGATCAGGTTCAGTTTCAGGGCCCCCCCTTGTAGTCCATTCCCTGTGGAGGTGGTACAGTATCACCCTTTGAGAGGATTTGGAACAGATGGACTTATGGCAGTTTTGGCACCTTGGAAATGTTAGCATGCACTGGGGGGTGCAGGGGTGGCAGTGATGACCTATAATAGGGTTGTTACTGAGGCCTTCAACTGCATAGAGCCAGTCTGTGTACATTCCCTGGTGTTGCATCTTGACTCACCATGGTTCAACAGTGAGCTGAAGGCTTTAAGGACTATGGGATAATAGCTAGAACATTGTTGGAGGAGGTCCAAAGCCCATAAGGACAAACTAGTTCTGATATCTCACCATGAAGAATATCAGAAGGCAATCACTCAGAAAAAGGCAGAATTTCCATTGAGACAGATTGCTGTTGGGAGGAACTGACTGGTTCAGGTCTTTCAGACTGTAGATAAGCTTCTCCACCCTGCCTGTCTGGAGCCTATGAGAACATTTTCACCCATGAAATGCAAGGAGTTTGCTTGTTTTTTCTCAGATAGGGTGCCCTTGATCAGGGATGGAATTACTCCAGCTTGGCCAAGACAGCTCCGCAGGGGAGAGCTTGTGGTTCAGAGATGCAGTCAGTGGGCTTGGAAGGAATTTCAGCCAGTGTCAATGGAAGTGGTATGTAAGGTGATCTCAGAGCTGCAGCCAACATTCTGTAACCTAGACCCAAGCCTGACATCACCACTGGTGAGTTGTGTCAGGCATCTGAGCCAGGTGAGAATGTCTGGTGCTCCTTATCAGAGGGGGTGTTCCCAGCAGCGCTTAAATGTGCACTGGTGAAACCTTTTCAGAAGAAACCATCTCTGGACCCAGACATCTTGGTGAATCACTGCCCAGTCACTAACATTCCCTTTCTGGGAAAGGTTATTAAGAAGGTTGCTGTGCTCCAGCATGAAGCACACTTCACAGCCTTTGACATTTTTCGAGCCTCTTCGGTCTGGATTTAGATACAAGCATAGCATGGAAACTGCATTAGTTAGGGTGTATAATAACCTACTCAGGGTGAAGGATAAAGGCAAATGGTCAGTTCTCATCCTTCTGGGCCTCTCATCAGCATTAGATATCATGAACCATCGGCTACTCTTAGATCTGCTCAGGGAGTATATAGGGCACACCAGCAAGGCTATCAGCTGGTTGGAGTCTTGTCTCCGGGATAGAACACGGAGGGTAATACTAGAAAGATTTTCCTTACACTCAGTGGTTCTGCCCTGTGGTGTACCACAGGGCTCTGTTCTGTTTTCTATGTTGTTTGTAGTCTATATGCTACCCCTTGGTAAGGTCATTTGACAATATGGGCTTGGGTTTCATTGCTACACTGATGATACCTAGTTGTTTATATCTTTTGCTCTGGGGACATCAAGTGCAGTTGGTGTGCTTCATAGTTGCCTGGCCAAGATCCAAGACTGGATACCATCAAGCTGGCTGAGACTGAACCCAGAGAAAACTGAAGTCCTAGAGATTGAGCTAGGCCATGGGGGGGTGGAAGTAGCAGCTGTCGGGAGGGAGATCAGGCTTTGGCTTGGTCCCTCTGGGCTCTCAGACACTACTAAGTTGAAGAATCTGGTTGTCATCCTGGATGAGCACCCGACAAGTGTGGGCAGTAGTCCAGAATGCCTTTTTCTGTCTGCAGAATATCCACCAGATTAAATCCCTTATCCCTTCCGTTTTCCTGGCTACACTGGTGCTTACATTCTTGACATCCATACTGGACTACTGTAATGCTCTTTACCCTGGGGTCAGCAGAGGTATGCAGCAGCACCTGCAGCTGTGCAGAACGCAGCTGCTCAGTTACTAATGGGCGTTTCTGATATAGTGCCATATCTCACTGGCATTGCATGATCTGCACTGGCTCCTGGTGAAGTGGTGTATCTTTTTTAAAGGATACCCTGTCAATTGGGTGCTACCAGAATAGTGGTGCACAATACAGCACTAGACTGGTAAGTGCTCACATGGACAGTGAGTGGGGTTTTACAGATCTTGCTGTAAGCACTCCCCTGGTTACTGTCCATGGAGCCAATCAAACACAAGGGCACCAGAATCCAGGATGCTGGCTGAGCTGTTCCTGTGGTGTGGAGGGCTGTGGCATCAAGCAGATTGGCCAGCAGCAGTGGAGACTAGGGTTCTAATCTACCTCAGGACTTATTTCTTTTTACATGGGGCCATAACTGCCCCATAAATTTTAACTTTCCCCAGGATTTGCTCCCCCTCAGAGTGAGAATCCTATAGACAAGGGTGCAGGGGCATAGCCCCCTTTGTGGGAGGATGGGGTGGCAAAGTCCTCTGCAAAAAAAAGGCACAGTTTTTACCGCGTGCTCCATGCCAATGTTATTCTTGTCAGAACTCTTTGGACCAAGTGCCTTTTTAAAGTGGGACTGTTAACCTACAAGGCCCTACATGGGCTGGGCCCAGGTTACCTGGTTGAGTTCCTGCATCCGCACATCCCTGAGCACCTGCTCCACTGAGGGCCTCCAGGAGGTTCTGAGGGCCAGGTTGAAGACTTCAGGGTACTAGGCTTTTGAGGTAGTGGGCCCAGTCCCCTGTAATTCCCTGCCTACAACCATGAAAGAGGACTCCTCAGTGGACACCTTTAAGGGAGGCATGAAAACATATTTCAACAGGCATTTGGGGAGTATTAGTAATTTCTTCAACCCTTTTGAACACATCCCAAATTGTTAAATGTATAATTATTAATGTATTTATTTATTTTATGATGCTTTTAAAGTGAATGGGTTATATGTATGTCTGGTTTATGTGTTGTCCCATTTTATTGTAATGTTGCCCTGAGCCTCCAGAGAACAGTGCCATAAATAAATAAAGACTACTACCACTACTGACTAGAGCAACAACTGTCTAGCTAAAAAGGGCATAACCTGCACCAGTTATATTGCACAGTATATTTTTTTCTTCAGCTCTAATTCCATGAAAGTGTTTCAGTTTATTGACAGGTATAAAGGATTTTATAATATAGTCAATAGCCATGATTGCGGTTTGGGATCTTACTAGTGGGATCAGAACATCATCAGTTCAAGTCTCACTATGTATCCCCTTATCATCTTGAGGTGTGTGTGTGTGTGTGTGTGTGTGCGTGTGTGTGTGTGTGTGTGTGTGTGTGCATGTGCATATGTGTGTGTGTGTGCACAGCGTAAAGGTGCATGTTCTTCTCAAACCTTTGAACTCACTCAAAATTAATTCTGCTAATCATTGATTAATAGGTAGGTTTCTGTTTTGTTTGCTAAGTTTTGAAACACAGGTATTATCAATTGATGACACTATACTATTAATAACTAAACAGCTCATTTTGTTGCTTCCATATAAACTGCAAATGCTAAGTGGCAGTGATCTTTTACAAGAATTCACCTTGCAATTACTTTCTAAAGCCATTAATTCCCTTTCTATTTTAATACATAAGCACAACAGCCCCTAACCTTACTCCCTAATTATTAAAGATTGCACTGCCTCTTCTCAATGAAAAATGCTTGCCGGGATTGTTGTACTGTTTTTTGAGGACAATCAAGATGGGAGAGAAGGTCCCCAAAATAAACCGATATAGAAGAACTCCCTAAATGTACTGTATTATAACCAAACAAATGCTACTGAATCCACTCCAAATCAAAGTAATATATTAACAGTAACGACACAGACTTGTAAGCTACATCCATGAGAGATTTGGTTTGTGCCTGAGGGCTGACGATTTAAATGAGTTGCTGATGCTTTCTGAAACATCTAGTGTACAACACTAATAAATGCGTAATTTCCATCCAGTAATTTTTTTTTAATCTTGCTATTTCCTCTACAGGCATCCAACTGTCCATCTGAAATCTAATCTTTCTTTGCTTATACATGCGTAGCATGGATGAGAATTCTAAGCTTGTGCTTAAGCATTAAAACTTTGCATATGGATTGCAAACTACGGATGTCTGTTGACTTTATGCGGTTCATATGTGGATACTGCAAGTGTCTCACAAAATAATGTGAACTGTTACTGTTGTGTTATCTTCAAAACCATAATAGATATTTTTAGACAATATGATTGCACTGATTATAGTGGTGCGGTAGTGCCACAATAGTTAGAGTTGAGTAGGCTGTATAATGTTAAACCCCTGAATTTACACTTTAGTAGCTTCACCACCATTCAACAGATTTGCATGAGATTTTACATGCACGGTTTTGGGGTAAAGTCTCAAAACACGCCAAGTTCTTTTCTTCTCCTGCACATTGGACCATTACTTGTTCTATTTTACACCCTTTCTGCTATGCACCAATGAAAACTAGAGAGAATGTTTTCATTTTGTGGTTTTCATATTTGCCACCCTCTACCTCTGAATTGCTTTAAAGAAATAGGATGTACAACATGTTATAAATTAATATGAAGTACAGAGTAGAGGTGTGACATCCCAGTACATTGAAGTATTTCTGATGTTGTAAGCGAACAATAATTTTAAACGCTTGAAATAATTTATCTTGAAACTTATTTTGAATGATGTTATTGAATGAAAACATGTATTCATCTGTTTACCTTTTGCCCAAGTTTTCTAGTTGTTAATTTTGTTAATTTTGTTAGTTATATTGTTGTTTTGTCAACTTTTGGGTCACAGGTTCGAATCCTCTCAGAGCTACTTATGTTTTAACATTAAATCAAATGGACTATAAGGGGTGCTAAAATGCCACATCACTACAGTGTACTTTAGGAAAAGATTTAATTATTCTAACTCCTCCTCTGATAATGACCACACCCAGGTTGAAGCGCTGGGGAGTTAGTCTGGAGATCACAGATGCCTTGTTCTACAGTACATTTTGGATGTCTTTGCAATCAAGACAGGACTGGCTGAAGCCACTAAAACTTGTGTAAAGAGCCAGAGCAAGAAAGCCAGGACCAAGAAACCAAGTTGGATGAGTAGAGAGGTAGTGGAGAAGGTGAGGGAAAAGAGGAATGCATTGTGGACCTACAAGAGATCCAACAGGTCAGAAGACAAAGAAGAATAAGGGAAAAAATCCAGAGAAGTGAGTAGAGTGGTAAGGCAGCAAAGGCAGCTAGGGAATGAAGGTTAGGGGATCAAAGATGGAGAAAATAATTTCTTCAGATATATCGGAGAGAAGAGGAACAGGAAGATCAACTATCAAATTGTTAGGATCAGTAGGGGAAGTGGGTGAGTAGAAAAGTGGGCTGAGCAGGCAGAAGTACTTAATGAATACTTTTGTTCAGTCTTTCCCAAGGAAAGAGATGGGTCTGTACCTGAGAGGAAGGGTGAGGTGGGAGAGGGTGGGGGAGAAGCAACCACGGATGGGGAAATCATGGTGGAAAGAGTGAGGGAAGGCCTTAAGTTCCTCAAGGTGGACAAAACACCTGGCCCAGATGGAGTCCACCCCAGGGTGCTGTAGAGAGATGGCAGTGGTCCTAGTAGGGCTATTGGTGGACCTGTTCAATACCTCTCTGAACTCAAGGTGCATGTCCAGGAACTGGAGGGAAGCACATGTGAACCTCTCCATAAGAGTGGACTCAAGGATGAACTGGAGAACTACAGACTGGTGAGCCTTACTGCAATTGTGGGAAAACTGATGGAGACAATTCTCAAGGAAAGACTGGTGCAATTTCTTGAGGATAACAGTCTCCAAGACAGCAGGCAACATGGGTTTGTCTCATGCAAATCCTGGCAAATGAACTTGGTTGATTTTTAAGACTGGATTATGAGAGCACTGGACAGTGGATATGCGGTGAATGTCCTCTACCTGAATTTCAGCAATGCCTTTGACTCAGTGCCACACGGTAGGCTGACCTGCAAGTTGAAGAGTCTGGAACCAGGGAGAAAACTGGTCAGATGGGTCAAAAACTGGCTATAGGGAAGACAGCAGAAGGTAGTGGGGGGGAGGCATCTGAACCTAGGGTAGTAACAGGTGGTGAACCACAGGGATCGGTGCTGGGACCGATTCTGTTTAAAATTTTCATAACTGACATTTCAGTACTAATTAAGAGCAAGATCGGTCTCTTCACAGATGACACAAAATTTGTGCCGAGGTAGATGGGGAGCAAAAAGTACCTCAGGAGCATTTGGCAAAACTAGATGAATGGTCTCACACTTGGCAGCTTGGTTTCAATGCCAAAAAGTGCAAAGTGATGCATTTAGGAGGCAAAAACCCAGGCCACAATTACTGGCTGGAGGGTGTTCCATTAACAAAATACAAGGAAAAGAAGGATCTGGGGATGTTGGTAATCAGGGAGATGAACCACTCTGCTCAGTGTAGGAAGGCATCAGTGAAGGCAAACAGGATGCTAGGGTGCATAGCAAGTGGGATTACTTCTAGGAGTGAGGAGGTCATCTTGCCCCTGTACAGGTCCCTGGTGAGACTGGCACCCCTACTTGAAAAGGGACATCAAACTACTGAAGGAGGTACAGTGCAGGGCACAAAAATGATCCTGGGGTTGGAGGACAGACCATATGAGGAGAGACAGAGAGAACTCAATATGCATACCCTGGAGGAAAGAAGGGAGAGAAGGGATATGATTAAGGCCTTCAAGTACCTGCGGGGTTTGAACAGAGTAGACACCAGATGTATGTTCAATCTGAAGGGTGGAAGGGAAACCAGGGGACACTCTATGAAGCTGGAAGTGGGCAGGTTCAAGAGGGAACTGAGGAGGCACTATTTCACAGAAAGGGTGGTGGCAGGGTGGAATGCTCTGCCAGAGGAAGTTGTATTGCTGCAGAGTGTTGGGGACTTCAAGATGGGGTGGGACAAATTCAAGGGGAGGGTACAAACCATGAGCGGGCAGAAGATATTTTATTTGTATGTGACTAGTTAGGAATTTACACAGGTCTGTCTTGTAAACTGGATTATGTCCAAATGACATGTATTACCTGTATAAAAATAAATTTTACCTACCTACCTACCTACCTAAGATGGGGGGCATATGAGGGAGGGAGGCAGCTGCAGTCTAATGGACTGAAGTGCTGCACGCTCAAGCAGACTAGATAAACCGAATGGCCTGTATCTGCAGGCAATTTTGCATGTTCATAATAAATCATTTCATCCTCACTGGAGGCTGTGAGTACAGAGTGCCTTGGGTCAAGTTCCATTTTGGTCAGATGTGCAGAACCTGAGACTCAAAAAGCAAAACAAGTGAAAAAATCTGGGATTTTTTAATGTATTTTTCTCATTAGCTAGTACCCAGATGATTTGAAATTTTGGTCTGAAATTTTCAGGGCAGAAAGGGCTTGGGCCAGAGTGGTGCCTTGCATTGGTTTGCTGAAAAAATATTAATCTGTTAAAGGGGTATAAGGATTTGAAATTTCAGTTCTGAGTATGCTCTGTATGGTCTTTTGGAAAGCTGTTTCTAGTGCTTTGTGGAATTTTCAAATAATCGTGGAATGAAATTATGTGGAATTTTCAAAATTCCACCAGAATTCTGCCAAATTTAGCCACAAACGGAATGGTGAAATTCATACTAACATACTAACATACTATTTGCCAGCAGATTAGGCCTTATGGTCTATCAAGTCTGCTCGAACCTAGATCCTTAGTTGGGTGCCGAGACCCTCCCATCCCTTGTGCTCCAGAAACCCCTATCATCCATCCCCACCCCTCCGGGACAGGCCATCATCTGATACATCCACTTTCTGTGTCTGTCCCACCCTCTCTTAAAGCTCTCCACTGTGGATCTCTGAACCAGCTCACCAGGCAGAGCATTCCAAGGGTCCACCACCCTCTCAGTGAAAAACCTCCCTCTTTCCCCTCACCCTTCCACCTTCCAACTTCAAACCATGCCCTCTGGTGATGCCTCCTGCTTTAGTCTAAAGATCCCTCCATGTTTACCTATTTATTCCCTTGAGGTACTTGAAGACCCCAATCATGTCCCCCTGTCTCTCCTCTCCTCCAATGAAAACAGGCAGAGCTCCTCAAGTCTGTCCTCGTAAGTCAAATCCCTAGCCCTCGTATCATCTTTGTTGCCCTCCTCTGTACCCTCTCCAGAAGCTGTATGTCCCTCTTCAAGTGTGGTCTCCAGTACTGTACACAGTACTCAAGGTGTAGTCCTAACCAGTCCATTGTACAGCGGCAGAATCACTTCCCTTGCTCCTAGAGGTGATGCTCCTCATGTATGCATCCCAACATCCTGTTTGCCTTGCTAGCTGCTCTCCCGTACTGCTCAGTGTTATTCTACATGTATCCACCATGACCCCTAGGTCTTTTTCCCCTGTTGAGGCTTCCAGCACCTCCTCCCAGGGTGTACCTGTGTTTAGGTTTCCCACCAAGATGCAACACCTTGCACTTGCGATATTGAAATTTAATTTCCATGTGTGAGCCCAGCTTTCCAGGGTGTCCAGGTCCCCTTGCAGGGCCAACCTCCCTCTTCTCCCTCAACTACTGCTCCCATCTTGGAGTCATCCTGAAGAGACTCATTTCACACCCTATACCATCCCTGATGTCTGATATGTATGCATTAAACAGGATTGGACCCAGGACCGAGCCCTGTGGTACCCCACTACCAACCTCTGTAGGTTCGAGCTCCCCACAGACCACTACTCTCTGAGTGTGTCCAGCTATCCAGTTTTCAATCCATCTGACCATCAAAGGGCCTACTCCTAACCCCATCAGTTTCTCCACCAGACCATTGTGGGGGACAGAGTCAAACGCCTTGCTGAAGTCCAAGAATAATACATCCACAGGCTTACCTCTGTCCAGTTCTGATGTTACCCATTCATAGAACTCCACAAATTCCATGGTAGAAAACAGATATGGCATGATTTTCCACAGAAAGAATGCTGTTCCGTGGAATATTATTCTGTGGATCTTAATATTACCCATGGAAATTGTTGTGGAATAATTTTGAATGGAACAAATTGCTTTTCCACAGAATATTATTCCATGGATCACAGTAGGCAGAATTCCACTAAAGAAACAGTGAAATTTCGGTGGAAATTCCACCAGTGGAATGGTCATTCTGCATTAATTCCACTGGCAGAATTCTGCATTCCACACGGCACTAGCCACTTCATACAAAAAATAATTTGGGCCATATGAAAAAAAGATTCTGTTTTATATGGAGGTACAGTCATTATTTTCATGACAGAGAAGTCTTTCTTTATATGGCTGCCATCTTGTTTCCATTTTTTGAAAATGTTTTTGAAATTTTTTTGAAAACCCATAAAGTCATATCCTGCAGAGACACCAACACATGTATCTTGCTAATTGGGACCCCCTTAGGTGGATTATGCAGTTAGTTTTTGGAAACAAATACCAAGAAATGTGTTTTTAACTTATTTTAAAATCTTTTTTAGTGACACAAATTTCTTTTTTTTGTATAGCCAAATGAAAAAGGAACAGGGCCATACAAATAAATGTCCCCTTCATACAAAAAGAAAAAAAGAAGAATTTGGACTTGGTGCTTTTTCACATTCTTTTTTTCATATGAAGGAATCTTTTTCTGTATAAATGAAGGAACCTCATGAAAAAATATTCCTTCATATGAAAAAGTAAGTTAGACTTTGTTTATTTTTCACATTCTTTTTTTGTATGAAGGAATCTTTATTCATTTCAACAACCCAACTTCACGAAATAAGTTCCCTTCAAAGGAAAAAAAGTATTTAAACTTGGTTTTTTTCCCACATTTTAACTTTGACAAGCTATAACTCCATTAATACATGCAGTTAAGGGGCACCCTACATATGAAAATAAAGGTCTTAATGAGTACTACAACACTAACAAATAACACTCCTCCAAAAAACAAATTTAAGGATCATATAAAAATAATAAAATTAAATTAAAAAATTACAGTTCCCATAGGGTAACATTGCTTTTTATGTTTGCTTGCACACATGTGCAAGAAACATAGTGCCATCATCGGAGATTTCAGAGGTGTGTCACCTCCTACTCCAATTCAGGCAGTGTGCTGGCAGGCGCGGCCCCTGTAATCCAATGCATTTTGGAGCTGTCTATGACACGCTCCAAAATGCAGTGACATACAGTTGAAAGGGGGAGCTACGCTTGAGTGAGCAGTGATAAGAAGCTGCTCATGCACAGCTCCCCCCCCCCAGTTGCAGGCATGCGCGCCCCCCGCATGCAGTGTATAGCAGACGGGGTGCCCAATCCCCGTCGGCTGAGCTGCATCGTCTCCTCCCTCCCAGTAGTTGGTGCCATGCTGGGAGCCCACCCCAGCGTGGCAGTCAGTCATTTTGCTGATGGGGGTGCCCAATCCCCCGTCCACTGAACGCCCCCAAAGTCCTTGTGCCATGCTGGGAGCTCACCCCAGCTTGGTAAACGTCCCACAAGGTTTTTTTTTATTTTTGTTGCCGAAGGGGGTGCCCAATCCCCCGTTGGCTGAACGCCCCCGCAAAGCCCTTGTGCCATGCTGGGAGCCCACCCCAGCGTGGCAAGCGGTCCCGCAAAGTCTTTTTTTTTGTTGTAACCTGTAAAACAAAAATGGTCCTGCGGCGCATCTCCCGAACCCCCCTCCCACAACCCGCACCCACCTGGCACCCAGCCTCCCACACCCCCTCACCCCATGCCCACCTCCAGACTCCAGCTGATGATCTTGATTGGACCCGGGGTGCGATCTGCACTCTTCAAGCCGACTGCGGACTGAGGAAATGCCGAGTAAGCTGTATAATGGGCTGTAGATAGGAGGGTTCTAACTTTATTGCATATCTCAGCATTTTGAATTTTTCACTAATTTTTCAACATGGGGTTTTTGGGACCTCTTCTCATGAATGATGTCACTGTCATGGCGTTATTCAGGCTCGAAGGGTGATTATGCGCAGTGACTGCACAGTGACTGGGAAATCACCCTTCAGGACCAAATACCACCATGACAGTGACATCAATTATGAGAAGGGGGCCCAAAACCCCCATGTTGAAAATTTGGTGCCAAAATTCCCAAAAATGACTGTTTAACGAGCGTGCGTTGTGCAGTTCCTACGCAGGCTCGTAAGTTCACCAAATTTCAATATTTTCACTCCAGATTTTCAACATTGCCATTTCACCACACCTTCTTATGAGTAGTACAGCTGTCATTTTTCACATCTCACCCAAAATGTGTTTCGCCTTTGTAGCACAGAATGGCGCAGTCGGTGTGCAAAATCAATGTACGGGACAAATTAAGAAAATCACAGTGACACTGTTCATGAGCAGAGGTCTTGAAGTGGCTATGTTGAAAATTTGGTGAAAATTCTAAAATGACTGTTTCTGACGTGCGTTGCTTGCAGTTCCTCTACTCATAGGTTTGCCAATTTTCAATATTTCCACTCCAGATTTTCAACATTGCCATTTTTCCACACCTTCTTATGAGTAGTACAGCTGTCATTTTTCACATCTCACCCAAAATCGTGTTTCCGCCCATGTAGCGCACAATGGCGCAGTCGTTGTGCAAACTCAGTGTATGGGACACATTAAGAAAATCACAGTGTCACTGTTCATGAGCAGAGATCTTAAAATGGCAATGTTGAAAATTTGGTGACAGAATTCCTAAAAATGACTGTTTTACGAGTGTGCATTGCACAGTTCCCACGCACGCTCGTAGGTTTGCAAATTTTCACTATTTCCACTCCAGATTTCCAACATTGCCATTTTTCCACACCTCCTTATGAGCAGTACAGCTGTCATTTTTCACATTCTGCCCAAAACGTGTTTCTGCCCATGTAGCGCACAATGGTGCAGTCGGTGTGCAAACTCAATGTATGGGACACATTAACAAAACCACAGTGACACTGTTCATGAGCAGAGGTCTTAAAATGGCTATGTTGAAAATTTGGTGAAAAAATGCCTAAAAATGACTTTTACGAGCGTGCGTTGCACAGTTCCTATGCATGCGCGTAAGTTTGCAAATTTAATATTTTTACTCCAGATTGTCAACATGTCCATTTTATTAAACTTCCTTGTGAACAGTACAGCTGCAATTTTTCATATGTCACCCAAAATGTGTTATCACACATGTAGCACACAATGGTGCTGTTGGTGTGCGAAAGCAATGTTTAGGACAGATTAAGGAAATCACAGTTACACTGTTCATGAGCAGAGGTCTTAAAATGGCTATGTTGAAAATTTGGTGACAAAAGTCCATAAAATGACTGTGTTACTTAGTGAGCATTGTGCGGTTTCCATGCATCCTCATTAGTTCATGACTTTGTAATATTTTCAGTCAGATTTTCACTAGTGGCATTTTCAACACTTCCTTATGAACAGTACAGCTGCCATTTTTCACAACATGGCAGGTGTTTTCACACTTTCAGTGCAGAGATGCGTGGTCGCTGTGGGAAATCATTGTTCGGCACAGATAAAGAAAATCACAGTGACACTGTTCATGATCGAGGCACCAAATGCCTGAGCTGACAATCTGCTATAAAATATCCCCAACCTAATTATATAACGGGTGTCGTTGCACAGTTTCTATATACCTTTGTACTTCACCATTTTTTAAATATTTTCACTACAATTTGCAACATAGCCATTTTACACCTCCCCATGAAAGAGTAGAGCTGTCATTTTTACATCCTGTTCAGAATATTTTTGCACCTGTGGTGCTAAATCCCTGTAGTCACTGTGCATAAGCAGCTTTCGCTACCAAACTGATATTCCCTGTTCATGAGGTGGGGCACAAAACAAACATTTGAAAATTTGAGTTAAAATACCAACGAATGCCTGAGGTATTAGGCTTTTTCAACTAAATCGCCCAACCCGATAGAGAATGACAGGAATCAGGGGTGACTTGGGATTCTTGCCTGTGATGCTCATACCATTCCACACCCTGCAGTCACTGAGAGGCATCGAGGTATGCCTTGGACCTTCGCCCCAAACTTCACCCCATTCTCCTATATCACACCCATCTCACCATATTTCCTAATGAAATGGGGTGCGCAGAGGGCCAAAGACCCCAAGGAACACGTGACACTGGTCAGTCTCTGCAGAGTGGGGTGTGGTGAAATGGCATGGCCGTTATGCTTGACGACCCAAATGCACACCCCACTGCCTGTCACTCTCTGCAGGGTGGTGGTGGGGTTGGCTTCAGTTCAATACTTCACTGCCATTCCTATTACGCAGCTCTGTAACTTCTACACTACCACTGCCAATGCCAGCAAGCAAACATTCGGCATTGACAAATGCTTGTTTAAAAAGCCATAACTCCATCACTCTGTAGAGTTAACAGACAACATGTATATCAAAAGAAAGATTTTAACTCATTCTATCTGATGCCGCCATTTTTGGGTCAGGTTAAGCAATGGATGCTTCTGATGCCATATGGTGCTAATGGATACAATGGGTTAATGAGTAGTACAACACCAAACTCCTAAGAAATAAGAATTGACAATGGTCCGTCCCTACTAAAAAAAAAAAAAAATTACAAGGAATCACATAAACTGCTTTTCTGGAGGAACACAAGTACAGGTCCTGGATGGCCCTGTGCTTCTACACTGACATATACATGCAGATAAATGGAGGCACAGAAGTGCAGGACCTGCATGAATGACAATATGATTCTGCTTTCTCAAAAAGAATGTAAATTCAATGCAAAAATGTGTTAATGCACCAGTTAGGGTTAAAGCAACAAAAGTAGGGAAATGTGGCATTAGGGTTTATAGCCCTAACTCCTCATCCCTGCCCCAAAGCATCAGTTTTCCCTGTCATCACTCTTAGAGAATTAAGGGTGGAGTGTTCCTTGGGGTTCTCAACCCTAATGCTTACCCCATTGCCATATACTCTTCAAACATTCAGACCTGTGTCTCCCCAAATAATGCTAATAGCCTGTATGCCCTGCATAAAGAAAAAAAAAACAGATCATATCTGACCTTATTTGTGTATGCAAGGGGGTGAGTGTTAGGGCTGAGAACCCCAAGGAACACCCCGACCTTGATTCACCAAGAGCGACAACAGTGAAACTGTAATGTTTTTTCTTTTTGGTCCTTGGGGTGGGGGTGGGTGTTAAGGTTCTAAACCCTAACACCACATTTCCCTATTTTTGTCACTTTAACCATGACTGGTGCATTAACAAAGCTTTTTGCAATGAATATACAAATACAGCTACTATCGCTATAATCGAGAATTTAACTCACATTAACATAGGAATCACTGATGGAAGCAGACATGTTGGCCCATTGTGATTTTCCTTACTTCTCCAGGTTATAGCATTGTGCAATACTGTACGTTTTCTATCCTCATATGCTTATCTATATTCACTTTCAATGAAGTTTTAATCCTATACTAAGCATATGCACTGGGTGGGCTATTCCAGATGCCGACCATTCTCTTTGTAAGGAAGTGTTTCCTTTATTTCCCTCCTGAGCTGCTTACCAAAAAGCTTTTTTAATAACATTTATCTGTAAAACTCAACAATGTATTCTACCCGTATATAGGAGTTTTGTTAGGCCCCTTACAGATTATGCTTCCCAGATATGGTCACCTTATATATTAAAAGATAAGGCAATGATTGAGAGTGTGCAAAGAGCCACATCAAGACTCATTCCTATTTGTAAGAGTCTAACACATGAGGACAGGCTACACAAAACCAATCTATTTTCATTAGAGTGTAGGAGACAGAGAGGGGACCTTTTGCTGCTGCATAAAATTTTGCAAGATCCCATGTTGAGTAGCCAGATGGAAATAAAATTTAGCAACTCCAGGGATAACATGAGATCCCATAATAGGAAGCTAATAGTACCAATAGTCAAAACAGCAGTACAATGTAAAAAAAATCTGTGCTTTTTCAACTGGCTATTCTCTGTGCTCTGCTGAGCATGTCCTTGGTACTATTTCTCACCGGCAATGCCTTATTACCCTATAATGTGCTCAGCTATCCTTTGTTTATGTCTACATTTCTGCTGCCTGCTCTATTGACTAGATAGTGTTCATCATATTTTCTGTGGCGCTACAATGGCTGTAATGGCTCACTTCCTGGTTGGGTAGTACTGCTGCTTTAATGGTAAGAAACAGGATAATTTCTTTATAATACAAGTGGCTAAAACCTGGAACAGACTGCCACAAGATCTGGTTAAGATAAAGAGCTTTGATCTCTTTAAGAAAAGTTTGGATGTAACATATTTTTTTAAGAATAAATTGGTTTAAATTTTCCCATTGATATGGTGGACAATTACAATGGGCCACTGGCCTCCTTTTGTCCAACTTACCTAGTAGTAAACCTAGTAGTAATGCCCGCTTGGTTTCTTAATGTCATTGTTTCAGGTTTAGGTTTATACTTTCCTGCAGTGTAGCATTCTTTACAGTCTTGTGTACTGTATCTGGATTAAAATGTGTTTTGGGGCTGGCATTATAGCCTAGAGGTTAGAGTAATGAGCAGTGTATGTGCTTGGTATATCCAGCAGACCTAGGTTTGAGTTTGACAACCTCCACTTGCATATTGTGTTACTCTGTCCAAGTCATTTAACCTCCCCAGTGCTCCTGGATTGCCAACTTTTGTGTCCTCTTTGTAGTTGTTTCCCTACTACTAGCTGCAATACTCCAGTAAGATCTCATCAGAGATCTGTAAAGTAGTACAACAATCTTGCATGATCTACTGTCAGAATTCCTCTTAATATGTTCCATAATCCAGTTTCTTCTTTTACCATGTCCTCATACAGTATATACAATACACTCTGTCCTGTGCTTCATACTGTTTGTGCTAGCTCTATGCACATCCCTCTCCTACTTAGATTTTCTTATCTATTTCCCATTGAAATGGTATTCTGCATTCCATTTTTTCACCAAGTGGATTACAATGCATATATCTGTATTACATTTTATTTTCCTCCATTCAGCCCACATTGCCAGTGCCAGACTGTACAAGTTTCATCATAACACACTTACTCAGTTCTGCATGTCTACTATACCTCCTACGTCAGCATTCTATGCAAATGTTGTAAACCACCCACATATTTTCTAATCCATATGAAAGCATATTGATTATTATAAATATCTAGGTATAGGAGTAGATGCAATTTTAAGAATTAACTTACATATTGTATAAACCAGCTGTACTCATAAGTGTCTCAGAGGTTAAGGCACTTGGGGGCCTTGAGAAGGCATTGCCATAATATGTGCTCAGGGACCTGTAAAAATGTAAATAAGCAAACTCTACTTTCTTTGATTAAGTTTACTTTACCAATTGTAAAATAAAACCAATCTCCACAAATTAGATAGCATCTATTATAAACTGATGAGATTTGCTTTATGTTGTGTGGATCCACCCAGAAATTTTCCTAAGTGCTCCTTGTTTGTAGATCTGGGGTGGATTCTGCTTTACATAAGCAAAGGGGGTGCCAGTGGCTTATTTTTGTATAAATAACAGGATGGACAAACTCTAGATACCAACCCAATCTTTTGATTTGTCTAGTGTCACAATATAATTGCCACATTTTACCTTTAATATATTGCATTCAGGTACCCCTACTTCATTACATGTCCTTCTGGACATTTATAACTCTCTTTATGGCTCACGGTCATCCCAAAAACTACAAATGGTCCTTCCCTTAGAATGTGCAAACTCAGGAAGCAGGTCCTTTGCCTATAGCACTGCTATGTCGTGGAACCCCTTGCCTGATCTTATTAAGTGCTTCTCATCGATCAGTATTTTCTCCACTGCTGTATGTAATTATTTTTAAAATTTGAATGTGTGCACTTGTGTAAGTTGATGTGATATGTGACTTTGTTTATGTTTTATTGTTGTTGTTATAAGTTTTGCATGTCAGTTTTATTGACTTCAGGTCAAGCCTGAAAATGGAATTTTATTATTCCAGTATACCAACCTGCAATTACAAATAAATCAAAATGAAATTTAAGTAGGTTGGGTAACAGCACAAGGACAGAGGTGTGCAAAATTAGCAAACTTCGCTCCACAGATTAATCCACAAATTTCACAGAATTTCACATATTCCACATGGTGAGGTTCTGCTGCGAAGTGTGGAATTCTGCCAGTGCAGTATGGAATTTAATTCATAAATTATGGAATTTTGCCTGTGAATGGCAGAAATTAGCCAAAGTTGCACACTTTGTGGGTGAAATTCGGCACTTTGCAGCACAGCTTCACTGTTTTGAAGTTTCTGAAAGTGGGGAAAACTTTGCAAAGCTCTGCAGAGGCAAATTTCATCTGCTTCATGGCAAATCTGCCAATGAATTTAAACTTCAGACAACCTCTACACAGGAATTAAAGAAAGCACAAAAAAAGACCCTGACAGTAGGTTGTTTAGCACTACAGAGATAAAAGGCAGCGCTAACAGGACATTGGTGGTAGGTAGTGTAGTAACATAATGGTAAAAGGCTGAACTAGCAGGATGCTGGATACAACACAGGCATAAAAGGCAGAACTGACAGGAGGCTGGTGGTGGGTTGTATAATTGCACAATGATAGGCTGCACTAACAAGATACTGGTTGTAGGTTGTGTATCTTTAATCTGCACACATATTTGTTTCTGCTTTCCGAATCTGTGCATTAGAGAGAGCAGAAGGGTAGAGCCAGCTGAAGCTCATGGAGTTTAGCTGGGAAAAAGGCAGTGGTAGGGACTGTGGGGTATTCTTCTCCAGAGTTATGTTCTGAACTGAAGGAGGGTCACTGCTCCCACTGCAGGATCATTGAAGAGCTCCATGCTCAGCTGGTAGCAGATCTCTGCTGTGGCACCATCTCATGTGGAGCCCACAATCCACACTACCATTGCTCCAGAGGCCCACTGGTCAAGAGAGGTGGAGAAGTTGGCAAGGGGGTGGGGGAGGGTGGCAGTGGCAGGAAAAGGAAGTCCATCAGCACTACACCATTCCAACAGCAAATTGCTTTGCCCCCCTGAAGGACACTCAGGTACCTGATTCCACCAGGGGATACTCAGGGTCAGTCAGGGAAAACAGGAGTGACAACCTGGAGGTACCCAGAGGTGAGAGTAAAAAGAAGACAGCTAGGAGAGTCTTAGTGGTCAGGGATTCTATGATCAGAAGAGTAGAGAGAGTGGTGGGTGGGGGGATGAGAGGTAGGGATGGTCAGTTTCCATCCTGGGGCATCAGCCATCCAGGACATAGACAGAATAGGTAGGATAGCGGAGAGGAAAGGGAGAAACTGGGGGCCCTGGTACACTTGGGTACCAATGATCTGCCTAGCCGCTTGTGCAATAAGTGAAGAGGAACATTTAGAGTCTGGTGGGGGATAGATTCCAGACACACTCAGCCTCCCTGGCCTTTTCTGAGGTCCTCCCTTTGTGAAGTACAGAGCAAAGAAAGACAGTAAGGAAAGAAGAGGTAAAATAATTAAATGAGTGCTTAAAGTGAGGGTATCATGAGAAAGGGTACCACTTTGTAGGGGACTGGGGGACGTATGGGACAGGAGGCTTTTCAAAGGTGACAGCCTTCATCTGACAAGAGATGGGACCAGTACTCAGGGCAGAAGTCTGATGTTCACATTAGGCATATCCTGCAGAAACACCAACACAATTGGGACTCCCTTAGGTGGATTCTGCAGTTAGTGTTTGGAACAAAATACCCAGAAATGTGTTTTTAATTTATTTTAAAACCTTTTTTTGTGACACAAATTTATTTTTTTGTACGGCCATATGAAAAAGGAATAGGGCCATATGAAAAAAGTGTCCCTTCATACAAAAGGAAAAGAAGAAGAAGAATTTGAACTTAGAGTTTTTTCACATTCTTTTTTCATACGAATGAATCTTTTTCTATATGAATGAAGGAACCTCATGAAAAAAAGATTTCTTCATACGAAAGTACGAATGTGCAGTATGCAGCAAGGAAAGAAAGAGTAAGGAAAGGAAAGAAGAGGTAAAAGAATTCAATGAGTGCTTAAAGGGATGCTATCATGAGAAAGGGTACCACTTTGTAGGGGACTGGGGGAACTTGTGGGACAGGATGCTTTTCAAAGGTGACAGCCTTCATCTGACAAGAGATGGGACCAGTACTTGGGGCAGAAGTTTGATGTCCACATTAGGCAGTTAAACTGACTGTGGGTGACACCGAGGCAAGGGGAACCATGGTAAAGGGAATAAGGGAAGGGAACCTAGCTAGTGCTCCCCCTATACTGGGGACTGTAAATAGTAAGGTGGGTAAAAATAAGGTTGCAGTTCAAAAGTGAGTAGTGGACCAAGCAAAGCAGAGATGGCTCTCAGGATCTGCAAGCAATAGGAAAAAATAAGACAGTAAGGAGAATGGGAATGAATGAAGGTGTAGGATCACAAAACAGCAAAAGAGGATCTGGAGCTAGATGGAAGGGGGTCTGCCTTAATGCCTGGAGTCTGAGTAATTAAATCAGTGCACTCCAGACATTGGTGACAGACACTGGATCAGACTTCATAGCTACCATGGAAACTTGGGCCACAGAGAATAACTGGGATATGTCAGTCCCAGGTTACACAATGTTTATGCAGGATAGAGGGAAAGGCAAAGGAGGGCATAGCCCTGTATGTCAGGAAGGGCACAGGGGCTGTGGAGCATGGAGACATCAGGAGAAGCAAAGTATAAACAGAATCACTGTGGGCTCACCTCACGGCACCCTCAGGGAAGAAAATGTGTGTGGGTGATCTATAGACCACCAGAACAAGGTAAAGAGAGAGAGAGATAGGGAGCTCAGGAAACAAATGGCAAGGGTAGCAGGGAAAGGGGAAATGGTTGTGGTGGGTAATCTGACCCTGCTAGATATGGACTGGAACATTCTAGTAGTCAGGTGCACCAGAAGTTAGGCCCTGTTGGATACATTGCAGGACTGCCTGCTGGTGCAGCTGGTTAAGAAACTCACTAGGAAGGCAACCATTCTTGATTTGGTGCTCACCAATTCAGAAACGGTGAGTAAAGTGATGGAAGGGGAAGGACTGGCATTCAGCAACCATAACTCTGTTTGGTTCAAGCTAGCCTATGGGACCAAAAACTGAAGTCCTAGATTTCAGAAGAGCAGACTTCAGCAGGATGAGGGATCAGGTCTGAAACAAACTGAACATAGTGGACAGCATTGGAGGTATAGAGGAAAGATAGAGAGTAATCATGGGTTCCATTCATGAGGCAACAAAGTCATGCATGAGGACTGTTACAAAATGAAATGGTTACAAGTGACCAATGTGGTTCCCAGAAAGGGTCAGAAAAGCAATGAGAGCCAAGATAAAAGCTTTCACAAGGAAAAAGGAAAAGCAGAGGGGGAGGAGGAGGACATGGAGAGTACCAAATAAAAGCGAGGGAAGCAAAAAGGATGGTCAGGGAGGCAAAGGAAGACACAGAGCTGCATATTGTGGAGGGGTCAAGAAGGAAAAACAATACTTCTACAGATATATTAAGAAAAAGGGAAGCAGGGAAGGGGTATTGTGAGGCTACAGGATGGAAGAGGGTATTAGAGGAAGATGAACAAAAAGCAACCATCCTTAACGGAGAAGCTGGACATGGCTAGGGACATATATGGCTCATCTGAGACTGTGTTTTTTACTATTTGTAGCCCTCGGTTTACAAAAAGAAGCACTTCCCCAAGTTCAGCTGTCTTTCCACTACCAAAAACAAAATTTAGCTGAACTCGGGTTGGAAACATTATTGTGATTGCTGCATAGACAACCACAAGTGCAGGCTGGGAAAAACCTACTACAATGTTGTGACTTGTGTGGGCTGTTCAGATCGCCAAGTAAAACAGCGCAGAATGCCTGCACCAGTATGTGATCCCAAGGAAAGAGGGATCACATTCCCATCGAAACGCAATCTGCATACGGCAAAACTGTGGTGTTCAGATGTGCACAGCAGCAATGATCTTACTGCTGTGCACAATCAGTAATGCCACAGATTTGACCATGTGAATGGTGCTACAGAACAATCTGCCAGCAGCGGTGGTGGGCGCAAGACCATAAATGGTTTCAAACATGGCAGAGATGGTACCAGGTCAATACTATGCAAGAAAGACAGCGCAGTATTGACCATGCTGTGTAGACAGTATATGGCTTTACAGCAACAAGAGTAGAACAGCTGTAGGGAATTATCACTCCCCCATCACTGTACACTTTTCAGCAAGAGTGGTGAAAAGAATATGTGGTCCTTTCACTGCACCGGAGTCAGCCATAATACTGCAGCGATTACAGTACTGAAGGTTCTATGTGATAATGGTGATCATAGAATAACGATCGCTGTCTGGGTGAGTGTGCATCACCAAAAATGAATTTCTGCGATGTACACTTGTGGCGAAATGCAAAAGGGAGCCCGAGATCTATTTTTTTTTATGTGGGGGGGCTATGCCCTCACACCTCCATACTAAAGGATTCTCAACTCCAGTGGGGTGCATATCAGGGCAGTGCAAAACTTAAAAAAAAAAAAATGACCCAGCACAAAAATACGATCGGGCCCAGAACCGAACCCGGCACCCTCCAAACCCCAGCTTGCCACCAACCCACCGTGCCACATGGCCAGCTCAGCAGCCCACCACCGTATTACACCCCACAAGCCCTCCCTCCCCTTCCACCCATCACACGGTGTGGTTCCTTCCCCCATGCACATGTATACATAGTGACATCCTTTCGCTATATTCATCTACCTCCCATATCTGGTCGCTACCCTGCCAGGTAGCTCTGTGCACAGGTACCGTGATTTATTCACCCTTTTTGAAAATGCTCAATCGTGGTCACCCCGTACACAGGGTACCCAGTACTGAGCATGTGTGATACTCGCACATGTGCAGTTTGTGTCAGAGTCAGCCTTGCACAACACGGCAGTGCTGACATAACTATGTGTAACAACTCAGTCCTCTCGGGTTACTAGAATCCTATTAGTTGTAGTCTTAGGCAGGTAGGAAAAGGCAGCTGGTGGGGAGCTCATTAGGGGCTTTCTACATAAAGTCATCATTGTTTACTCAGCTAGCCTGAGAGGAGGATGATTATGTCATTTAGGACTCTCACAGCAGCATAACCTTTTTAGAGTCAGCTGGTCTCAGGGAGCTTAGAATGTTCTTCAGTAAGTTCAATTATGGCAGTCAGAGTGGCAGGAGGTCTGCCATTGGGGCTCTGTCACCCTAGTTTGGTAAAATTTTCAGTTTGCCTGCAGGACTCTTTAGTTACACTCCAGGGGGAGTAAGAGGGAATGCAATTCATGCAAATCCAAGGGGCAATCCCTTGAAGTTCCTGAAGTTCACAGCTGCCTTAAGGAAGAACAATGAGTAGAATCTGACAGCTACCAGAGAACAAAAGGTGCCTTTTGTTCTTTCCATGACTGGGAGGAAGGAACAACTAATTTGTGAGTACAGAATTTGAGACTGTTCTCTGAGGGAGTTGTCTGAGGTGTGTGTGCCCTAGATAAGGCTAGATCACTCCGGTCAGGACCCCTTTCACCACAACTGTGCTGAATTTAATGTTAAAGTTGGGAGTCTTTAGAAATTCATTGGGGATAGGAGATTCATTTGGTGTAACCCATAATGAGTCTCAGAGGCTGTTTGGGGTAGAGGATGGGAGGAATGCCATCTAAAGTTTCAGGCAGGGCTAAGTGATTTGTGGATGGGCACCACTGTTCCCAAGGCAAAGACCATGCACCAGGAGGATTTTAAAGTCTGTGTAGCAGATCCCACACATATGCACTTTGGAAATGGAAATGTGTGGAAAATGTTTAAAGTGTGTGGCACATCTTACAGATATACACGTTGGAAGAGAGATAGAGATGCTTTTGTGGAAACCAGTATAGCCTAGCCGTGTCCTGCAAAAGAGAGTGTGCCTGTATTGCAATGACAAACCTTTGGGGGACCACCCTTGCTTAAGTAACATCTGTAGATAAAGCCATACTGCAAAATCCCAGTTACTGCTTTGGACATTCCACTTGTTGCTTCTAGTGTGAACGTTATTGTGGCCCTTCAGCAGTTAGGTCTAGCATATGCCTAGCATCCTCTCTGCTGGACCTGGTTATAAATAAAAAGGTTCATTTTAGTATGTACCCCCCACCCATCCTCTAGATAATGAGCCTGTTATATACTCCAAAGCTAGGGGTGGTACCATGATTGTAGTTCTGCCAAAACAAAATTATATTCCATGTAGCTGGCAGTAGTTCTTTTAAGGGGGGGTGCCAGCTAGCCAAAGGTGGTGTGAGGGTTACATACATGTGCACGATACTCGTGCATGCACACTTTAAGTAAGTGCCACCATGTTGCATTCAGTGGCCATCACTTCTGCAGTTGTGGAAAGGAAAAGTAGTGCACCAGGAAGTGAGTATGTTTATGCAGCCCGTAGAGAGGATAGCTGCATAAACAGAAATACTGGAAATTATGCTGGAGCACTGTGGAAGAACATCAGACAGCGGTCCAGTTACATCCTTCCACAGTGCTTTTATACAAATTTGATGATGACATAACATCTGTGAAGCTTGACCAACACAGCCATAAAAATCTGACTCTGGATGAGACTATTAACAAACTAGAGATCTGGTCTGGGATTTGCTCATCATCACAGTCACTTTCTTATTCTTTTATAGGCAGTAATTTCTGGTAAATGTGCCTTAACCATATTGATCTCAGTGCTGGTAGACTATGTCTAGTTTTGCCCTGATTGTATTAGGTGGGGGTAGTAGCAGTCTTGAAGTGGTAGCTACCGATGGTGGCATGCTTTGAAAAAAAGTGGTTCCCATGCTTGTCTGCACATTTTAGAAATGATCCATTTCCTTGTTTTTGCTGTAAAAACTGACCTCTTTAACACAAAAGCAAGTAGTCAGTTATGGCCTCCACCCCCACCCCTTTTCACTTCAAGTGAGAAACACGGGTTATGGGTTTGCATCAGATGTACAGTGGCAGCCATAAATGCATAATATAGAGGATAATGGATGGCCATTGGATGGTAACCAAGCTGTAATCACTTCAAGAGGTTTCTTGACAACTTGGTAAATCTCAAGATCGCAGAATTTGTTTTTCAATGTGTGCTTTCTTAATGTTGTCAATACCACTCCACCCATTTGGTATTCTGCTCCTGGACTTCTGTGCCCAAGTGCATTATTTTACATTATTATGTTCAGGACAAAAAGGCTTTTCAAATGAGGATAGTAACTAATCTAAATTCTTTATAGTTTGTTTTTTTAAATGCCATCAGAAATGTGAATTTTGTAAAAACAAGAATGGAAATACAGGTAATCAGATGACCATATTTTACTAAATATAAGGAATTCAGATTAGTGACTACCCTCATTTGAAAGGTCTTTTTGTCCTGAACAACTTTCAGACCAGTTGTTTTTGAGCATCTGGGAGAGTTTTAAAGATATTTAGATTTGTTTGGAATATCTGCAGAGAACTGGCAGAGAACACTAGAACGAAGGAGCTGCTGTTGTGACTGGACTTTTCTACTCGGACTAAAGAAAGTAGAACTCTACTACTGGAACCTTCAATTTAGGGTAAAAAAAGTTAGTGTGTTTGTCTGAGTTGGCTGAAGTGAACTGTTATCTGTGCAGTTATCTAGGTGTTAGTCTCAGGTGGCTGAAGGGGATTGTTATCTGTGCAATTTAACTAAGTGTAGAAAGATTGGTTAAGTAGGGGGAGTGGCTTAGCTAAAAGGAAGCCAGGTTAAAGCCAGATTTAAACACTGCCCAGAGAACTGGCAGAGAACACCAGGATTAATGAGCTGCTGTTGTGACTGGACTTCTCTACTTGGAACTATATTGCCCTCCTTCCCTCCCCTCCACCCAAAATCAGTTCTACTTTTATAAGCACAGGATTTGACTGACAACAGGAACTTCCTTTTTGGGAGCAGGAAGTGTGTGATCACAGAGCCACCAAAGACTCACCATTCTAGAAGGACAGGAGTAGCTATCCATCCCCCCCCCCCAGCTGCTGGAGGTCTGCCTCTGAGCAAGTAAGGAGACTACTGAGAAATATAGGATCTTCTTGTCTCAGAACAGGAAGATCAGGAGCTTAAAGGGCACAGAGGCAGTAAGTAGGGAGAAAAAATAAATAAATAGAAGAAATAGTAAGTATTCCAAACAACAGTGAAGGGGCAAGAAATAAGACATGATGGGAGTGGTGCAGTGCAGTGACTGTGGAGCAGCAGTCTTCCAGGAGACGTTCTAGAGGATGTGGTGTTGTCCCATCTGCAGACACCTCACTGGGCTGAGGGAGGAGGTTGCTCATCTCCAGGCTGAGTTGGCCAGGATTTGTGGGACCTCCTCTCCCATCCAGGGACCACCAGATCCACTGCTGTTGCCTCAGAGATTGCCAAGAAAGAGGAGCAGTTGGACCACAGTGGGCTCAGGGAGGGTGAGGGTGGTAGAACAGAGGCACATCCCTCCAGTTGTACCTCTCCACTATTCATATGCCATTCTGGCAAAGTGTGGTTCCTCTATGGAGGCATCCACAGTGGAGACCAAGGATGATGCTGGGAACCTCCACAAAGGAGACCCACAGGAGGGTGGCATGGGATCCTACAGGGGAAGGAAACAACTCCTGGTGGGGGATTCCATTGTTAGGAAGGTAGAATTGGGGGAGGAAGGGGAGAGGGAGGTAAGGTGCCTGCCTTGTTCCATGGCTTGGAGGGACAGGGAGCAAATCCTCAGGATTGCCAAAGCAGCTGCACAGGGAAGGGAGCTGCATGTCATTGTCCACCTAGGAACAAATGGCCTGGCTAAGAAAGGGTGCAGAGCAGTGCAGGAAGAGTTTGTGGAGTTGGGGAGGGGCCTTAGACACGTAGCATGCACAGTAACCTTCTCAGAGGTGCTGCCTATCTATGGTGTAGGTGAGGCTAAGGTGCTCCACACCATGGGATTCAATCAGTGGTTGAAAAACTGGTGCAGAGCTCATGTATTTGGCTTTATTGGGGACTGGGGGTCCACCTGGAGTGTTGCAGGCTATACTAGTGTGATGGTCTGCATCTGCCCCAGAGGGGAACCAGGATCCTAGGTGATAGGTTTAAATGTTTCATTGGCAAGCATTTAATCTAGCCAAGGGGGAGGCACTGGAAAGGAGCAGGGAAATCCTAGCCCCCCCAAAAAAAATTCAGGGTAGTAAGTGAGGTAAACACCAACATAGAGATGTCGCTAGGGAGAAGGGCAGGAGTAAATGGAAAAAGTGACAAAGGCAATAGGGACAGGGATAGGGCAAAAAGGGATAAGGCCATTAGGAAATGGAGGGAAATGAGTATCAATGCCTGTAGTCTGGGCAACAAGCTCCCTGAACTGGTGACTTTGATTGAAGAGGGATGCCTGGATATTGTAGCAGTCACAGAAACATGGTACACAGGGAACCATGACTGGGATGTTACACCAGGGTACACAACCTACAGGGGAGACAGGGATGGGAGAAGAGGGGGAGGCATAGGTCTCTATGTAAGGGAAGGGATAAAAGCAACTGAACAAAAGAGTAAACAGGGAGGAGAGGAGGCACTGTGGGTCACCTTAGAGACTGGAAATAGTGCCACAATCCGCATGGAGTTGTATACAGACCCCCATGTCAGGGGAAGGGAATGGATAAGGATATGATAGAAGGCATTCTTAGGATGGCAGAGAAAGAGGAGATACTGTTGATGGGAGATCTGAATATGGCAGATGTTAACAGGAACACATTTGCTGCAGCTACATCCAAGAGCAGGGCCATTCTTGATTCCCTACAGGTGGCATGCCTCAGACAGCTAGTTTTATAACCCACCTGTGAGGGAGCAATCTTAGACCTCAAACTCTCAAATGGGGACAGTGAGAGGATCTCAGATCTAGAAGTGCATAGTCACCTGGGAACAAGTGATCACCAAATAGTGTGGTTCACGATAAACTCAGCTACAGAGTCAAGCCATACAAAAGTGAGGGTACTGGACTTCAGGATGGCTGACTTTGGCAAGATGGGAGAGTGCCTCAGAAAAGCACTAGCAAACAGGCTAGAAAGAGGGGTGGAGCAACAATGGGGAAACATCAAAACTGCCATCACAGATGCAACAAGCCTTTGTGTGAAGCAAATAAACAAATCAAAATGAAAGAACAAGCCACTATAGTTCTCAAAAGAGGTGACGGGGAAGGTCAGGGAGAAAAAGATAGCATTCAGAAAGTATAAGGAAACACAGAAGCAGCAAGACAGAATGCTGTACAAGTTAAGGCAGAAAGAAGCAGGGAGGGAAGTCAGAATAGCAAAGGCCCAAACTGAGGAAAAGATAGTCAACCCGGTTAAGAAGGGGAATAAAACCTTTTATAGGTACATCAGGGAGCATAGAAAGACAAAGGGAGGGATATTGAGGCTGAATAGAATGGACGGTGGGTGGGCAGAGTGGGACAGTGAAAAAGCAGGGATACTGAATGAATATTTCTGCTCAGTATTCACAAAAGAGGAGTAGGGGAGGTGACTAATCCAATTAATAAAAGCACTCTGGCTAGCAGGGTTGATCACAGTCCTTTCACAGAAGAAAGTGTTCTGAAAGAACTCCTAAAACTGAAGATGGACAAAGCAATGGGGCCTGATGGAATTCACACCAGAATTCTAAAAGAATTAAGGGGAGAACTAGTGAAACCACTGACTACCCTTTTCAACAAATCATGGGAGGATGGTGTGGCACCTGAGGACTGGAGGAAGGTGGATGTGATTCCCCTTCACAAAAGTGGGGCAAAGACAGAGGCAGGAAACTATAGACCTGTCAGTTTGACCTCTGTGGTAGGGAAAGTGATGGAATCACTTCTGAAGAAAAGAATTGTTGAGTACCTAGAGGCCAGTGGGACACAGGACCCAAGGCAGCATGGGTTCACAGCAGGAAGGTCATGTCAAATGAATCTAATTGATTTCTTTGACTGGGTGACCAAAGTAGTAGACCAGGAAGGGGCTGTGGACATGGCCTACCTAGACTTTAGGAAGTCATTTGACACAGTCCCACACAAAAGATTAATAGTCAAATTAACCAGCCTGGAAGTGAGTCCCAGGGTAGTAGCCTGGGTAAAACATTGGCTGGACAACAAGACACAGAAGGTAATTGTAAATGGAGTCCACTCTGAAGAAACAGGGGTTATTAGTGGGGGTACCGCAGGTTTCAGTACTGGGTCCAGCCCTTTTTAATGTCTTTATAAGTGACATTGCAGAGGGACTGGAAGGAAAAGTATGCCTCTTTGCAGATGACACAAAGATCTGCAACAGGGTTGATACACAAGGAGGTGTGGAAAGGATAAGAAGGGACTTGGCAAAGTTGGAGGAATGGTCAGAAGTATGGCAGCTTGGATTCAATGAAAAGAAGTGAAAATAATGCACCTGGAAACAAAAACCCAGGGGAAGATTACACAATGGGGGGGGGGATAGTAACAACAAAAATGGAAAGGGACCTGGGGATAATCATATCAGATGACCTTAAGGTTAGCAAGCAATGTGAGAAGGTGGTAGGGAGGACTGGGGGGGATACTAGGATGTATAGGGAGAGGCATAACCAGCAGAAAACAGGAAGTTGTTATCCCTCTGTACAGACAGTTGGTGAGACCCCATCTGGATGATTGCGTCCAGTTCTGGAGACCCCATCTCTGCAAGGACATAGACAGGATAGAGGCAATTCAGAGGAGGACAACTAAAATGGTGCAGGGTCTGCAAGAGAAGCCATATGAGGACAGACTAAAGAAGCTTAATATTTATACCCTTGAGGAAAGGAGGGAAAGGGGGGGGCATGATAGAAACTTTAAAGTACCTCAGTGGAATCAACAAAGTCAAAGAGGGTAGTATCTCTCAGAAAAAGATCTGTGCAAGAACAAGAGGACACAATTGGAAGATAAGATGGGCGGCAGTTCAGGGGCAATGTGAGGAAATATTTTTTCACAGAAAAGGTGGTGGACACATGGAACAGTCTTCCTGAGGAGATTGTGGGGTCTAAAGCTGTGGGAGAGTTCAAGAATGCATGGGACAGACATAAGGCAATTTTTGTGGGGGAAGAAATAGGCTTTTGGTTAACTTGGATCTTCAGCTGATCCTGTAGGTAGGGAAATGAGCAGACTAGGTGGGCCAAGTGGTCCTTATCTGCCATCAAAGTCTATGTTTTTATGTGCTCATTTGCTAAGAATTTTGCACAGTGCCTTAGGAAGATTCTCAACGAAAAGCAGTTTGGAGTTCTGTCTCCAACATTCTAAACACACAATGGGTCTGAATGAGTTAAGGGGACAGGAATTGATTGCTTATGTGCAAGTGTTTGAAATGTCTCTATTTTCATAAATTATATTCATACCTCTAAAGGAGCCCTATTTAACTGTGCATGAATAAAAGCTGAAGCTGTCAGTTGTGTTTTCTTTTTTGTGTTGGATTTATGGAACTGTTATTTAATACAACAGCAGATTAGATACATATGGACACATGTTGATACATGGACATATTAGGATAACAGTATCTCAATTACAAGGGGGTCTGTGTTAGGTTTGGGTTTTGAATATACACATACACTAGTCACATTGACAAAGTCAACCAGATGAAACATCAGTCTTTTGTTCCTGTTCTCTACTGAGGTGTTATGTACTGCTTGAGAATAAAACGGGATATGTCTTATTAAGACTTTTCTCTGAACTTCAGTTTATTTTATGCTGGGGGTGAGTTCCGTGACTTTTCACATATATTGAGCTTCTTGTCAAGTAGAACCCAGTCCATGCTGGCAGCTCTCTTACTTTGCACATACACTAGTCACTTGTTACAGAACTGCAGATATATTGGGCAGGATTCACAAAGACCTTGCACTCTACACATCTCGGATGGCCCAGTGCAAATGAAATGTGCCAAGCACCAACTGTGGTATTCACAGAAGATGCTCCAGGGAATGCCCCTGGTGCATCCCCTCTGTGAAAACCACAGTTGCGCCCAGCCCTGGATGCACCAGTACAACCCCCTATTCGAGCTGGGAAATAAATGGGGCAGTGCATCTCATGCTGCACTGTACCCAAATGTGCCATTCAAAGCCAGCAATATGCAAATGGTGACATTAGGAATGCAAGGCACAATGAGGCCATTTGCATGTCATTATGGCCCCATTTGCATGTGCTATGCAGGGCTGCACCCGATGCAATGTGCCGGGCACCCTGCTTGTGCAACAGTACAACCACAGTCCCAGCACCCCTGTCAGGTCAGTGCCACCACCCATCCCTGCCTAAGGCTCCATTAATATGTTGCTCACTGCAGCAGTTGAGGAGGAATCCATGAACCCCCCCTCCCTGCCTAAGGCTCTGTTATTATGCCACTCACTGCAGTGGAAACACTGCCCTTCCCCACCCTGATCCGATCACAGAGGGGCCAGAGCCTCTGAAAAGTCCCTGGTGGTCTAGTGGACCCCTACCCACTCAGGCACTTTCACTTCATCCTGGTCCCCCATCCCAGCTGGTCCTGATGTTTGGCTGGCAACATAACCCACCCACACACTGCCATGGCTGCCTGCCAACAGAGTTCTCTGTGAATGACAGCTACAGTAGTGGACCATGTCAACCAATGGGCTTGCAGTGTGTATTGTACTCTGTCATTCACAAAGTTGTGAATGAGAGAGTACAGTACACACTGCAGGCTCATTGGCATGCCCTTTCACAGCCCCTCCAGATGCACTGCATATCATGATGGGTGGTATGCGGTGCATCTGCAATGCATTGGTGCATCAGGGATGTGCTGGCACATCAGCACCCTTCCAGAATCGCAACACAGCACAAGTCGGGGATGTGCCAGTGCATCTCAGATGTGCTGTGCGCATCCATTTTGAGAATCCTGCCCATCATGTTTAAGACAGTATAAATGTAACTATTCATGAGCAATATGGACTTATTGTACCTAGAGTTTAAGAAAAATGTATCTGAACAGTACACTGTGTAAAATTTGATTGACATCACTGTGTGAAACAGCTGGTGAATGCTTAAATTTACACTAAGGCAGTTGTCTTCTAACCTATTTTTCACTTAATACATAGATATTTTCATATGTATAAGACTTTTAACATTATTTTCTATGTATTGCTGAAAGAGCTACTAATGCCTGAAAGAAAACTTAGAAAAACATAATAAATAGGTAAAATTCTGCTTGTATTCCATATATATTCTAGATTTCTTCTCCCCATTACTTATTACTGAGGATATGTACATTAATACATGATTTGTAACCCTTGTAGTTTCTTGAAAGTTAGTCTACCTCTATAGCTTACTCCCTAATTCAAGTCATAATGCTCGGTTGTGACATCACAATCTGTTGCCATGAAAGTACCTGTGATGTCACAAGCAATGCATTATGACCTCAGGTAGGGAGACAGCAATAGAAATAAATTAACTCTTCAGGAGCAAAAATCCTGTTTTCATGCAATTGAGCTCAGCAATAAATAATGGGGAGGAGGAATAATGAACTAATGTGAAATACATGCTGAATGTTATCTAAATATTATGTTTTGTTAAAGTTCTCCTGAAGTTGTCGGCTGTTCTTTAAGATTATTTTTCCTTGTGGTTTTTAATCATTGTCATTTACTAATGTTAGCACAGACACACACAGAGGGTTTTAAAATGAAACTTCAGCTGCCTGGGAACAGAAGTAGGAGGTTGTTCAGGAAAGAGATTTGATTTATCTTCTGTTTTAACTGAAATATTTGAATAGTTTTGTACTTGAAATTAGTTCTGTGTGTTAAAAATTACTACTTTGAGTTAGAACTGTTACTTGGGCTGTAATATTGTAGCTATTGGGGCTTGTGTGCTGGTTGTGGGAACACTTGTTTGACAGTGATAATTAGAGTGAAATTTAAATGTGATGTTTGTCTGGTGGTGGTAAAGCCCTTCCACCCACCCTGTTTTGTAGGCTTTCTTAAATACTGAAAAGCAACTGGGGGTTGGAATTGAAGGGCTGTGCATTTCTGTTTGTGACTAAAATTTGAAGCAACAGGAACTGGTGGGCCTGTGACATCATACAATGCCTGATGTCTGCATACACACACTATTAGCGGGACTGGACACACACTGGACTGTATGTGTTTGTGAGACTTGGGAACATTATTCATGGGATTGAAATTGGGTTCATAAACAACCACAGTCAGTATAGAGAGAGACTGTATTCCAGGGGGAAGGGACTGAGAAAAGGGATGTGTGCCATTATGAACAGAGAGGAACACTAGGGATGCCACATTCCACCATGGCAGGCATCTTCGAAAGGGTTGTAGGCTGCACAGGTTGTGGGGTAGCAATAATTCTCAATTGGGTCTGGAGAAAGGGAAACTGCCCACTCTGTAGACAGCTATCTCAAATCAGGAGTGAAGTATATTGGTTAAGGAGTAAGCTGGGGGAGTTGGGGTGTGTGTACAAGCATAAGGGGTGTGGATATGGGCAGCAGAAGGTTGGGGCTGAGGGGAGGCTGTGGAAATGCTCAGAAATTACAGGACATTATGTTACAGCAAGTAGGAGGGGGGATATTAGGAACAGAGGACCCTTTGATATGGATGTTGGCGCTAAGGGGAAAACTTACAGGGTAAACATTCTGAATATAAAGAGGGTGGAAGGGGAAGAGTCAGGAGGGGCTGTTGTGGGGAAGCCTAAAAGAGCAGACTGTGGGAAGGGAGCTCCTAAGGAGAACAGGGCAAGAGGGGAGGAAGAGGGGCAGTTTAGAGGGGAAGTCGGGGGAAACTCAGGTTACTTGATGGAGGCTGGCATAGAGTGTTACAATAAATTTGAGCTACTAAGCAACCTAGAGGGGGAGGAAGGGGTTGGTGGAAATAAGAAAACTGATACAGAGGCCGGGGGGGAGGGAGTTGGATACCCATAGGGCATCACAGACCGGCAACAGAAAGGATAGAAATAGTCCTAGAGGGAGAAGGGGAAATGTAAATGTTAAGCAGATGGAGGAGATACAACATATTGCAGACATGAGGGAGGAGAGCACGACTGGAGAGAAACTTGGGAGACAAGGAGGTGGGGAAGGGGCTCCCCTTCAGGAGGGGGGTCTGTACCAAGGATGGGGCTTAGGTAAAGGGGACCCACAGAGAACCTCTGGAGGTAGGGGTACTATTACAAGGGGGGAGGATGGCAGTGTGGGGGAAGGGGAAACCATTAGGACCAGGATAAATGGTTTGGATAAGAGAGGGTTAAAGGGGACACATATTCAGGGGGGTCTGAGTTAAGCGGGCAAAATAACAAGGGAGGCAGAAAGGGGAAGGTGACAAGGAGGTCTCTAATAAGGCAGAAAGACTCCAATGGAATTGAGATCATGAATAAATGGAGGAATGGGGGGTTGATAGTGCATAGTGGAGGTAACTGTAAGGATGATGGCAGTGTTAAGGTTCTGTTATTGGGGGACTCGATGATTAGGGGTATCCATTGGGAGGGACAGGGGGTGGATGCCATAGCCAGGTGAAGATAGTGAGTATCTCTGGGCTGACAGTGAACAGAGCAAAGTTCATGGTGTACGAACTGGTTAGGGATTGTGGAGGGAAACCAGATTTCTTGGTGCATTTGGGAACTAATGATCTAGAGGGAAATAGCATTTTGGAAGTCCAAGCAAGGTTCTGAGAACTTGCCAGAGTCTGTCAGGATAATGAATGCAACATTTCCTCTTCAGAGATATTGCCGGTGTCAAAGGCCTCAGTGGAGAAAAAATAAAGATCACAGAAGTTAATGACTGGCTCAGGAAGTGGGGTGAAGAAAGTGGGTCAGGGGTGTTAGGGAACTGGAAAGGAATTTGGGAGGATAAGGGACTGTATGCCAAGGACAGGCTTCATCTTGCCCCGTTAGGGAAGGAAGTCCTTAAACAGGGGGTGGCTGACTAAATTCAAGAAAGGTGGGGTTTAATCTTGTGGGGGGGAGGGGCTGTCCTGAAGCCCTCTCCTCCAGATGAGGGGAGTAGCCTTCAAACCCAAGGGGGGGAAGAGTGGAAACAGATTGGGGGAGGAGGTTTCAGGAGGAGGAGCAGAGGGAGGATGGAAGTATAAGGAACCTGTGTGGAGTTCGACAAAGGGGATCAGGGATAAGGGGTGGGGGGTGATGTTAGTAAATGCCAGAAGCTTGGGAAACAAGTTGCCAGAGTTCCAGGCCATGCTGTTCGGGGGGGGGTGGATGTGGTAGCTGTCATGGAAATGTGGGCCAACAAAAACCATGACTGGGATCTAAACGTGCAAGGGTACACTATGCTTAGGAAGGATAGAAAGGAGGGCAGAGGGGTTGGAGTGGCTATGTTCATTAGAGATGACATTGAAATTGCTAGGGTAGAAGAGGCAGAGGGAAACGTGGAGGACTTATGGGTCATCTTATGAACCCCAGCAGGATGTAAGGTCAAGCTGGGTGTAGTATATAGGCCCCCTGGGATGGGTGATGTTCTGGAGAATGGTTTGCTGGACAACATCATTGCACAGTGTGGACCAAAAGGGGAGGGAGTGGTGTTAATGGGAGATCTTAATATGCCAGGTACAAACTGGGGAACTATGTCCTCTAAGGTGGCCAAGGAGCAGAGGCTGCTGGACGGCTTCCAGGATGTGTTCTTAACACAGCACGTGATGGAGCTCACAAGGAAGGGGCATATCCTGGATGTGGTTCTGGCAGATGGGGATCTGGTAAGGGACCTGGTTGTAGAGGATCCCCTGACTGGGAGTGACCTCAATACTGTCTGGTTTCAAATAAGCATGGGGAGGGGGGAGAGAGAGCTAGGACACTGGCAGTGGACTTCAGGGGGCAGACTTTGTGGGCATGGGAAATATTCTCAAGGATCACTTGAAGGGGATTGCAACAATGACAAATGTGGAAAAGAGATGGGAGGTCATAAAACAGGGACTTCATGAGGCAGTCAGGACCTGCACTAAACTGAAGCGTAAGGGAGCAAGGTCACATAAACCATGCTGGTGGTCCAGTGAGGTTCAGGTAGCAGTCAAAGAAAAGAAGGCTGCCTACAAAAAATATAAAACAACGAGAAGGGATAGGGAAAAGGAAATGTACCATCTTGCATCTAGAAACGTCTCCCGGATGACACAGGGGACAAAGTCCAATAAAGAGCAGCAGCTGGCACAGGGAATATGGGGAGAGGAAAAGGGGTTCTTCCAGTACATTGGGGAGCAGAGAAAAACTAAGGGCCATCTCGGCAAATTGAGATCAGAAGGAGGGTGGGTGGAAGAGGTGAGGGACCAGACAGAGGTATTAAATCAGTACTTCACCTCTGTGTTCACTAGGGAGGGGGATGGGATACCTACAAAGCAAGGCATGATGGGGGTAGAAGCAGTAGTGAGTGGGATTAGGGGAGCAACAGAAATGGAGCAAGAGGAAGGGAGAGGTACCCCAGGGGTGTCACATCAGGATAAGGATAAAAAGGCCAGTAAGGTGGAGGGGACAGATGATGCTATCTCCACTGAAAGGGTGTAGTTAGCCCTTAAGACCCTAAAGAAAGATAAATCTCCTGGGCCAGATGGCATTCATCTCAGAGTACTATGGGAATTGGTGGACATATTGGCTGCGCTCCGGTGAAGCTCTTCAACAGGTCACTTAAGACAGGGAGGGTACCTAGGGATTGGCGAGAGGCACATGTGGTGCCAATCCATAAAGGGGGGCTCGAGGGAACTACCAGGTAACTATAAACCCATCAGTTTGACCTCAGTGGCGGGAAAATTAATGGAGAGTATACTAAAGGAACAATTGGGGTATACTTGGAGGAGGTGGGAGGTCTGGATAGTCAGCAACATGGGTTTGTGCCAGGTAGATAATATCAAACCAATCTTGTGGAGTTCTATGAATGGGTAACATCAGAACTGTACAGGGGAAAGCCTGTGGATGTATTATTCTTGGACTTCAGCAAGGCGTTTGACTCTGTCCCCCACAATGGTCTGGTGGAGAAACCGACGGGGTTGGGAGTAGGCCCTTTGATGGTCAGATGGATTGAAAACTGGCTAGCTGGATGCACTCAGAGAGTAGTGGTCGGTGGGGAGCCCTCATACCCTAGAGAGGTTGGTAGTGGGGTACTGCAGAGCTCGGTACTGGGTCCGATCCTGTTTAATGCATACATTTTGGACATCAGGGAGGGTATAGGGTGTGAAATGAGTCTCTTCACTCATGACTCCAAGATGGGAGCAGTAGTTGAGGGGGAAGAGGGGAGGCTGGCCCTGCAAGGAGACCTGGACACCCTGGAATGGTGGGCTCACACATGGAAATTAAATTTCAATGTCACCAACTGCAAGGTGTTACATCTTGGGCAGGGAAACCCTAAACACAGTTACATCCTGGGAGGGGAGGCACTTGAGGCCTCAACAGGGGAAAAAGACCTAGGGGTCATGGCAGATGCATGTATGAATAGCTTTGAGCAGTGCAGGAGAGTGGCTAGTAAAGCAAACAGGATGTTGGGATGCATCGTAAGGGGGATCACCTAGGAGCAGGGAAGTGATTCTGCCGCTGTACAATGGACTGGTTAGACCACACCTTGAGTACTGTGTACAGTACTGGAGACCACACTTGAAGAGGGACATACAGCTCCTGCAGAGGGTACAGAGGAGGGCAACTAAGATGATATGAGGACTAGGGGATTTGACGTATGAGGACAGACTTGAGGAGCTCTACCTGTTTTCATTGGAGGAGAGGAGAGACAGTGGGGACATGATTGAGGTCTTCAAGTACCTCAAGGGAATAAATAGGGTAAACACAGAGGGGATCTTTAAACTAAAGCAGGGAGGTATCACCAGAGGGCATGGTTTGAAGTTGGAAGGTGGACGGGTGAGGGGGGAAAGAGGAGGACACTTTTCACTGAGAGGGTGGTGGATCCTTGGAAGGCGTTGTCTGGTGAGCTGGTTCAGAGATCCACAGTGGAGGGCTTCAAGAGAAGGTGTGACAGACACAGAAAGCAGATGTATCAGATGATGGCCTGGTCCAGGGGGGTGAGGATGTATGATAGGGGTTTCTGGAACACAGGGGGGAAGGGCCTCGGTACACAACTAGGATCTGAGGTTCGAGCAGACTTGATAGACCATAAGGCATAATCTGCTGGCAATTAGTATGTTAGTATGTTAGTTGGTTTATAGATTTCTCAGGGAGTGAACTTTCAAGTCAGTCCATTGGTCTTGGGATAGCTTTTTTGATGGAACTTTTCCTGTCTTTATATGAGTATGTTGTTTTTTTGAATGCAGTTTTAACCAATGGGGTCCTTAACAACTTTTCATCCATTTTTTTTGTATGATCTGGGTTTTAAAAAAGTATATTCTTATAAAATAACTGCCAGTGTTTTCTGAAGAAGGATTCTGTGTAATCCAAAAGCTAAAAGCACCTGCTTTCTTTTGTAACAACTCTGTTGGTCCAATAAAAGGTATCAAATCATTTGTTTCTGTGGATTTTGTGTTACAAGGACCGATATGGCAACAAGTTTTTTCTGTGGCTTCCTGGTTTCAGAAATGTTAGCAGGAACTTATCAGTACTGTGCCCATGGTTCTGAAGCCATGAAGTGATATAATCAAAACTCAAAATTTTTGGTTCCATGAATGGAAATGCACAGAATGTTGTCCATACAAAGAAAACAATACAAAACCCAGCTGATAGCTTCAGCTTTTGTTCAGACACAGTTAAATAGGGATCATTTAGAGGTATAAATGTAATTTATGAAAACAGAGACATTTCAAACTGTTGCACATAAGTAATCAATTTCTGTTCACTTTAAATTAGGTATGGCAAGAGATGAACAAGGTGGTCTGGTTTAGCATTTCACTTAAAGAAGACCTGCACTGAACCTGTAAGTCATTTTTACCAGAAGAAGGGTTTTTTTTCTATATTGCATCCCATTCTGCTATTGTTCAGTCTATATTGGCCTTTAAGATGACTCAGTGGATGTTTCTGATTCATACACTGGTGGTAAGTGCTATTTCAGCACTGTATGATGTAGTTGATGTCCCACTTGAACAACAGAGTTCTAAAGGAGAATACAAATTCATTGTGAAAACATGTAAGTTCTTTAACAAGGACATAAAGTATGTCATACAGTTCTAAAATGGTAGTGCTCACCAGAGTGTAAAGCAGAAACACCTAGTGAATGTATTGCAAGGCCAGTAAAGATGGAACAAAAACAGAATATGGACCAGTACTAGAAACACAGCTTCTTCAGAAAACACAGACTTACAGATTCAAGGCAGTTTTACTTTCAGTGACATAGTAACTTGCAAAACTGAGGCTGTTTAGAAGTGCAATAGGAGTTATGCTAAACAAATGTAAATATATCTAAAAGTTTACAAGTTACAGATAAAAATACATTTGAAAATTGTTCAGGACAAACCAGCCTTTCAAATGGGTCTATTCATTAAGCTGCACTAATTATACTTTTTAAACTATGGCCATCTGATTACCTCAATTTTCATTTTTCATAGGAGTTATGCCAATCAAATGTAAATATCTCTAAAAGTATATGTGTTACACATAAACCATCAGTATGAAAGTTGTTCAGAACACAAATACCTTTCCAATAAGCCTATTCATTAAGCTGCACTAATTATAGTTTTTTAAACTATGGCCATCTGATTACCTGAATTCTCATTTTTATTCACAATTTTCAGCTTTTGGATGGCTGTATTTAGAAATATTTAATTAATTCAGATTAGTGACTACCCTCATTTGAAAGGTCATTTTGTCCTGAACAACTTTCATGTTGGTTGTATATTGGTAATTTGTATACATTCCGAGATATTTACATTTGTTTGGTATGACTCCATTGTGTTCACTCAGACAGAAGAAAAATGAGGTTGTTTGGAAGACCATAGCTTGCAAAATATAAAGAATTCAGATTAGTCACTACCCTCATGTGAAATATCTTTTTGCCCTGAACAGCTTTCACACTGGTTGTTTGTGTGTGCCTTGAACAGTTTTAAAGATATTTAGATTTTTTTGTAAGGTGTGCACATTTACTCGCACAGAAAAGAAGCTTGGAGTTCTGTGCCCATCATTCTAAAAAGAAAAAAAGGAGTATTTTTTAACTGCCATAGGGATTTATAGTGCTATGGAAGGACATACAGAAAACTACTAAAAATTGCGTTCCACAGAAACCCCTTTTCAAGCTAAAGTGATATAGCTGTAGGCTCCGACCACAGTCATAAAAACAGACAAAAGCCACACAAGAATATATTGTATGGGCAGCAGATGGCAACATAATTGAGCAGGCGGATACTTACAAGTATCTGGGATACTGAATGGACTCCAGTGGGGCAGGAAATGTCCACATGGACACATTAATAGGGAAACTGGAGCAGGGTCAGATTGTTATATAGATGTAAGGAATGTCTGGAACTCAGGAGCCCCAACCCCCCTTGGCTGTGCTGATATGCCATATGACTACTCCTTCAGTGATAAACTTCAAAGCATGATGTCTTATCTAATCATATTACTGGGTTTGTGTTTAATTGCCCTAAAGAAACTTACCACCATCTGATGTACAGCAAATCAAGCTGACTGTCATTATCTAATTACAGAAAGTTACACAAGTTAATCCTGTCACTCAAATGTGTCTGGTGGTTGATTGCAGATTATTAATAAAATTGAATTGTTGCACTGCAAGACAGGTTTGTCCTTCATTGAGAAACTCTAGTGTATTGGATATATTTGTCTCCAAGACAAAATCCCAGATATCCACTTACTCTGATAGCTACAGTATTGTGTTCCAGTAATGTGAAAACCATGCCTTCACAGCTTTAATCAAAATAAATCAAATTTCCATCACTTGTGATGCTGAAAATTGTGTTTACCGGGTACCTTCTGATATATGGTAGCTGCTGGCCCAGTTCTAAACGTATTACAGTACTTGATTACTAAGTTTCAAGTTTAGTTTATTGTTGATTGCAATTTAAGCCATTACAACATAGGCACACATTTAAAATTCAGTAGAAAAATACATTAGTCCACATATTAAACAATATCCATAGTACTCTAGAGATCCATCACTAATAGATATTTGACATCATTTATCATGCATCAATCCATTAACGGGAAGTAAGTTAATCATAAAATAGCCCATTAGTCTCAAATTCTATATTTAACTTTTTACAAAATATCTGTTGACCTCTTAATAGTATGAACAGGGTTACACCTTGTCATAAAAATTACAAGACTAATGAGCAACATATTTTTTATGTATTTATTTTTCATTTATTTAAGAGTTTCTCCAGAAGAGCATACTAAGTAGAACAACTGCTCATTTCTAGATGCATCGAAGTGGGGGTTACATGGGAGAAGATACAATAGTATACATAATGGCCAGATATTCAAGAGTTGAACCATGCGCAATAGGGTTGTGCCTGCCCAGTCCTCGAAATGCTATTCATGTATATTCAGTAGGAGCAGTTGCGCCTAAATCAAGCTGAGCAACAACACAATGATAATGAATACATGCGCCACTGAAGGGGGAGGAACCATGCATAAATGGCGCAGTGAGATATTTAACAACATGTGCCATCCGCAATAGGGGAGCAAGCGGAAGTTGCGCCATAGCAGAAATGAGCCAAAATAAAAGGGAGGAAGGGAGAGGCACAAGAATGCTACAGGGAAGCCACATGAGAGCAAAAGATAGCAGGGAAAACTGGGCAGCAGAGACACACAGGGCCAGGCAGGAAAGGGCACCTGGAAGCAACAGGCACAGGGAAAGGTGTGGGGAGACAGTGCAGAAGGGGGATGTACACCACACAGCAGTGAGGCCAGCACAGGCAGGTGTTCCCGGTGCAGGGGAAGTAGCAGCCAGGACAGCGGGGGGAATACAGAAACAGCTGCCGGGGGGGGTGAACACAAGCTAGGGACATGGCCAGTGCCACCATCAAGATGGAGGCCATAATGAGGGGGGTGAGAAGGTGGGCAGCAGGGGAGCATGGCCGTGGAAGGGCCCGTTGGCGGTATGCCCCCAACAGGCACTATTGAGCCTGCACCAGCTTCGAGCTGTACAGTGATACCAAGATTGTGGGCTGGTACCACCTGAATCAGGCAATTCTGAGGTGGCTCTGTGAGCTGTGCAGTGATGTGATGCAGGCACCCACATGACGGAGCCATGCCCTGTCAGCGGAGATGAAAGTGACAGCTTGCATGTGCTTGCTCACCACGAGTACCTTCCAGAGACCAACTGGGGACACCACAGGTATAACCCAGATGGCCATGTCACGCCACCTCACCCAATTCCTCAGCGCACTGCTGCCACATGCTGTGGAGTACATCCATTTCCACAGCACACTGGCGGAGTGCACAGCAAACATACAGGAGTTCCACAGGGTAGCACGTATGCCTGGTGTGCTAGGGGCAATAGACTGCACCCATGTGGCCATCCGCACACCACCTGGCCCCGAGGGGCCACATACATAATTCGCAGGCTATGCCAGCATCAACTGCCAGGTTGTGTGCAATGCCAGGGGGCGCATAATCAATGTCTGTGCCATGCACCCTGGGGAGCACATGATGTCTTCATCTGGCACCAGTCGGCACTGTGCCACAGATTCGAGAGTGGGGATATCCCCACTGGCCACCTAGTGGGTGAGTATGCAAACCACATGGACAATCATAGGGCCTGGGGGGGTCATGGTCAGAGGTGACATGGGTAGTGGCCTACATGGCCCAGGGCAGGGCAATGCTGATCACCAAACTAACCTCCACCCTCTACACACAGGTGACAGTGGATACCCGCTCCATCCCTGGCTGCTCACACCCTACCAGCGGCCCGTGACCCCATCGCAGCAATGCTACAATGAGGCACACACCACCACACGTAATGTCATCAAGTGGGTGTTCGGGATGCTGAAGGCACATTTCCGTTGCCTGGACACCTCCAGCAGTGCCCTACAGTACAGCCCTTCAAAGGCCTGTGGGCTATTCCTGGCCTGTTGCATCCTGCACAACATGGCCAATGAATGTGGGATAGTCATACAGGTCGAAGAGGGGGACAGCGATGGGGACGACGAGGTCTCTGGTGACAATGGTGATGGGCAGTTCCCCCTTGGGCGATGGGACCCCCGACTGCTCCGGCTGGCACAGCTGCACTGGGACACCATCACAGAGGAGCACTTCAGCCAACCCAGGTAAGTCATGGAGCCATGTGCAACCAACAGTGGCTAAGGCACAACCCACAAACATGCATGGACACACACAAGGGGTGCATTCCATCAAGGGAAGTGGCCGGGTATGGAACCACACACACAACCAGGGATGGGTGAGGTCTAACATGCCACGCAGATGGACACACACACACACGCACACACACACACACAACACACCAGACATGCACAGTGGGTAGGAGGCACACCAACCCAGAACGCCACCCCCAGCCACACACATGTCCACAGACCACCACACCCACTGCCTGTCCATGTGCATGTGTCAGATGCTGAGCACCATTGCACATTGGTATACAGCGCAATGCAGGCATCATCATGCACACGCAACTGTGGACAGCAGCCAGGAAGGTGTGCAGATGGACTGTGTGTCTGTGTGCAGGGCCAGGTACCCACCCGTGCAATGCCCACTGAAAGACACAATGCACACAGGGCAGCACCAGACAGTGGGAGACAGGTCAGTCACACGACACAGTGCCCTGGCTGCCACGGATGCTTGGACAGCCCCGCCGAGACCCGCCAGCACTGACAGGCTGACCACTGGCCTCATGGGGTGGCACCGATGGTCCCCCAGGGGTTCCACTGCATGAACACAGCCATGCTTGCGCAGGGGTCTGCAGCATGCCAAACATGCCTGCTCCAGGTGTGCTCAGGATGCCCACAGCTGAACCCGGTGTTGACAGGGAGGGTGTCGCATGATGCCGGGAATGGGGGGTGGACAGTGCACTGCGTGGTGTCTGCGATGCATGGGCACATGACTGTGTGCCCATTGTGGCCATGACAGCTGTGAATGCCTGTGTCTGCCTGTCAAAGGCAGCGTTCACATCCTCCCGCAACCGATCCATCCCTGCCAGGATCAGAGTGGTGTCTCTGCTGCAATGCTCCTCTGCCCACTCCAGAGCCACATGCAGTGCATCCACCGACGTCGCAGGCCGCATCTGCTGGTGGACTGATGCTTGCAGTAGGCGGGTGTGCTCGTCCAAGAGGTCATCTGCCTCCTCAGCATCCTGTCCCTCAGGGTGTGCGCGGTCCTGATGCTGAGCACCCCTTGAGGGTGGGTGCTGCACACCATAACCAGGTCTGGGCATGTCTAAAGGTGGTGCACTGATGCCGCCCCTTGACCCTGTACCCCCAAGCCCATTGGCCGACTGCTGATGCTGCCCCTCTGGTTGCCACTCCCCAGGGCTCACTGGTGCTGCTGCAGTGGCTGCAACAGTCTCACTGTCCTGTACACACACCAGTGCTGCCCCACAGGTGCTGACAGGCACAGGCTGGGACAGTGATGACACGCAGGTCTCCTCAGCAGCACCACCCACAGCCATGGCCTCGATGTTACCTGCTGTGTGGCCATCTGTGGCACTCACGTGTCACTGCCCATACCGTTAGCGACATTATCATTGGTGATGGACCTGGCACCAGCCCAAATCACAGCATGCTGGCATCCATGGATGCTGGTACACTGGGACATGGGCAGGGTCTCCTCTGCACCTGTTCCAACAACATCAGTGTGGACAGCCAGGCGGGCCCACTGTCACACTGAGCCACGTATACCTGTGGAGGTGGATGGGCCCTCCTCCATCTCCATCTGACTGTCCTCAGTGGATAGGCCCACCACCGCTAACCCATGCAGATGCTCAGGATCTGTAAGGGAAAACAAAGTTACATTACTGCATGTGACCTACCCTGCCTCCCCCCAATAGACAGACCATGACCTACCATGCAGTGATGGGCTACCACCCGTCTGGAAGCCACCACCCGGAACACCCTTAATGGCACAACGCTGCATGCTTCCAGCAACCCTCTCCTCCTGTGGGGTCAGGTGTACCACCTCCGTCTGTCCCCCACCTGTCGCAGCTCATGCTGCCCTGATGGCAGCCACCTTCTCCTTTATCCTCCTCCTGCCTGTGCCCATCTTCTTCTTGCACTCCTGTACGGAGCACTGGTGTCTGCCATGCATGTTCACTGCACGTGCCACCTCCTCCCATGCAGCAGCACTGGCCTGAGGTGTTCCCTGCCATCCGTTGAGAAGTGGCTCCTGATCCAGGTAGGCCTCAAACAGGGCATCGGTCTCGACCTTGGTGAAATTAGGCCTCCTCCTCCTCCTCCTCCCACCACTGTGTTCCTCCTCTCCCACAACTTGCTTGGTCATTATTTAGCCTGTAAGAATGACAGTTGTTACCTGTGACTGTGCAGTCCCATGCATGTCCCAAAATCCACAGTCCACACTCCCAAACAGCATGCAACTCACCAATAGACAGCAGTAACCGCCTATGGCCAGTGCAGCCCAATGTCGCAGTTTTATAGCAAAACCCATGCAAATGAGGCGAGGCGCAACTTTAAGTGGATGCAAATTGCAGTGTTGTGCCATTGAATGGCTGATTAGCTGTTTTGCATATGACGACTAAGTATCGCGCTGTTGCACTTTGTGCAATCGTGTTGAACATGCTGAGCCAAGGGTGCAGTTCTGTGACATGGGCAGTACACACCTCACTGCGCATGCCCGGGTTGCTGACACAGGCGTCTGCCATGCTGCTGATGTGCTGTGCATGAGAAGCAATGCAGGGCATGGCCACCATTGTGCCAGTGGCGCTACAGCGATGTTCACCTATATGGCTCTGTGGTACTGGGCCATCATAGGCGCACTGGGGCAACAGCGCGGTAGGCTGCTACTGGAGGTAGCACACAGGCATCCAATCACGCTACATGCATTGGGTTCCAATGGTGCTGTGCCTGTCCATGCGCCAGAGCCCCTTGACCCTGTGCCCGACCTTTGTTCCCAGGCGCCATGCATCAGGCATGGGTGCACCACTATCTCACTGTTCGGTGACAGTGCAATAGGGAATGGCAGTGCTGTACCGCGCAGCATCTGCATGTGGTAGAGCCACGCTGCAGAGCACCATTTTGAGGTCGACTGAGCAAGTAGTATGCGCGGAGGGGCTGCAGAGTGAGCCAATAGAACTGGCCAACCCAGTGGCGTGGTAAGCCACCCTGTGGCCCACTGTTTGGGGAGGCACCCCTGGACAGGTCCAGGAGCCAGGTGTGGGAGGAGGTGGCCAATGCTCTGGAGGAGGCCACATGAAGTGGGCGGACAGTGGAGCAGTGCCGCCACATGGTATGGCGACCTGCGGAGGAGGGAACCAGACCTGCTTGCCCGCCTGCGGTCACGTGCCAGGAGGGGCAAGGTGCCATGGCCAGGTAGGTGTTACGTCCACACACTTTCATCTTCCATATGGGTATCATGGTTGTATGTGTCCAGAACATGGGGAGAGACCATCCAGTGTTGACTGTGGTGGTGTTATCAGGGTGTAGGGTGGGTGGGTCTGGCTGGGTGGGAGTGCACACACCTGGGGGCAGGGGGACTTTGCTACAGAATTGTACTGATGTTCCTCTCTCCATGTTTGCACCACAGGGCTGGAGGAGAGGCCTCTAGCCCGGGAGATGCGGCACCACCAGGAAGACAGGGCTGCTAGGAGGGGTGACAGTCCACAGTGCCCGAGGGACCAGCCTGATGATGGTGAGTGCCATACCTCCATGATTACTATTGCATGCTGTGTAACAGGGTGGGCAGTGGGGCATGGCCACCATCCATTGACACTACTGCCATGCACGCAACTTGTTACAGTCAGCACTGTCCAGTGGCACTGCATGTCTGGGAGTGTGTCGATGGTGGTCCATGCGTGTACTGGGTACATGGCTGTGCCACTGCCTTTATACCACATAGCCATGTCACTAAATGGCCATGGTGGTGCTGTGCATGACTTGGCTGGTGGGTGTGTGCAGCGGTCCACATGGCTGTATGCATCTGGGTGGGCAGGTCTTGTGGACATGATCACTGTGGGTGGTCACACACCATCACAGAGGCAAGTCCCATGGCTGTATGCCATGCACAGTGGATGGGCTGTATGGGGCTGTGCATTCTCACCTATTGACTGTGCTCCCTTGTCCTAGGTGTCCACCAGCTGCAGGAGATTCGTGAGGCATTAAGGGAGATCGTCAATGTGGCCAGGGCTTCTTTGGAGATCCTGCAACGGATTGACCAACTTGGGGTCCGGAAGAGGCACCAGAGGCGGAGCAGCCAGAGTGGGGAGTGGGGCTCCCATTGACCATCCCTCTGCCCCTGATATCCCCTACCTCCCTGGACCCACCCTCACACCTCTCCTTTCCTGCACCATTTGTTCACACCTGCCCCTTACCCACCCCCACCTTGTTTATGGCCCTCCCCCCAACTTTGTACATAGTATTGTAAATAGTTCCTTTTGATATTGTTTTTGAATACAGATCATTTGATATGAATACTGTGGTGGTCTCTGATTTGCAGCGGGCTATGGGTGCTCAGCTGCAGTGGTATGCATGGTGTCAGGGGTGGTGCAGTCATGGGTATGTGTGTGTGTCCATGGTGAGGTGACTATGGTGTGGGGGTAGCTATCAGTCAGTGTCTGTGGTGTGTGTGTTGTGCCCTGTGCACTGGATGACTGTGTGCAGTGGTCCATGGTGCATGCTCTGTGTCCATGGCGCCCCTGTCAGCTCGTCCATGACCTGTGCAGCTGACACCTTTGCATGTCTGTGACCTGCACAGTCTGCTGGCATGTCAGTGGTGGCTGTCCATGCAGGGCAGCCACTGTACCCATCACAATGCTGGGTTGCCTCCTGTCACTGGTGTGGTGCATGTCTGCCTCAGGTGACACTGTGGCCTCTGCAGTTGTTGTCCCATCTCCATGCTGTGGCTTGTGTGTGTTGCAGGGGATGTGCACCACTCTCTGTGACTTGTGCTCCGGGCAAATGATGGTGGCGTACAGGTCCACAGTGCCTGCGCAGGGTGGCTGCCACTCCTGTGCCATGGAGGACTGCAGGTTGTGTGTACACGGTTTCCTTGGGTCCATGCTGGGGACTTGGTTGCCCCGCTGCTACATCCCTGTGTTGTGCCCTTGGGTATGGGTGGGTGTTTGTCCATGCACTGTGTGTCATCCAGTGTGGTGCATGCTTCCACGCACCACTGTGGGTGTCTGCACTGGATTTTGTGGCCAGTGCTGGGTCACGGTGTGTCCTTGGGAGAGTGTGCAGGGTGCTATACCACTGGTGGTGGTGTCTGGGGCATGCCCTGTCCCGTGTGGGGTATCTCATGTGCCGACGCATGGTCAGTCTCTCAGCTGTACCTCAGGGGGGCTGTGCGTGGTGGTACTGTGTATGCCGTCATTGCATCACTGTGTGCTGCCACCTGCTGATGGGTGCTCATGGTGGGGCTGTCTTACATGGTTCTGTGGTGCACAGGGTTGCATTGTCACAGTGGGGGTGGTGGCATGCATGGGGTTTCCTGCAGTGGTGGACGCTGCTCCTGGGAAGGGTGTCTGGGGGTCACGGTGCAGGATGTGCTCTGCATTGGGGGGATGGTTGTGGCATGGGGTGGTCAGCCCTCCTCGTGTGTCAGTCACAGCTTGCCAGGGGGTGTGATGGGGCACCATGGCCCGGTTGTGGGTTGGTTGCTTGCTTCATGGGCCAGTGGTTATTCCAGCCTTCCCCCAGTTGTGCAGTGCAAGGGGTGTGGGGGGACAATGTCTATTCTGCTGTGTGTTCCTCTGCCCATCTGTGGCATGAGTGGTGGGCCCCTACCTCCCTGGTTGTGCAGTTGCATTGCCACCCTGCTGCTGGGAGGTGTCCCTGGTTGCACTATGGTGCCTCTGGACTGCTCAGCTGAACATCCCTTGTTGTGCTATGATGCATCAGATCTGCTCAGCTTCCCCTCCCTAGTTGCGCTATGGCACCGGTGGTGCGATATTCAGTCGTCGGCTGTAGGAGCAGGTTGGCCGGCTCGGTTTTTGAATATCGCGCCTCTTGCGCATGGGCGCAATGGACTTGTGCTTGCTCCTGCTATTGCGCACTTTTGGGGCGCAGTTTGAATATCTGGGCCCATAAGTACAAAAGTAGAATATGCACAGTAAATATATAATACAGTCGAAATATACAGCAATTTTGAGAGCACAGCTTCATCACATGTAACAACATAGACTCTATTCCGGCAGGCCTGCTGGTGCCAGTGGTTATTCCAGCCTTCCCCCAGTTGTGCAGTGCAAGGGGTGTGGGGGGACAATGTCTATTCTGCTGTGTGTTCCTCTGCCCATCTGTGGCATGAGTGGTGGGCCCCTACCTCCCTGGTTGTGCAGTTGCATTGCCACCCTGCTGCTGGGAGGCGTCCCTGGTTGCACTATGGTGCCTCTGGACTGCTCAGCTGAACATCCCTTGTTGCGCTATGATGCATCAAATCTGCTCAGCTTCCCCTACCTAGTTGCGCTATGGCACCGGTGGTGTGATATTCAGTCGTCGGCTGTAGGAGCAGGTTGGCCGGCTCGGTTTTTGAATATCGCGCCTCTTGCGCATGGGCTCAATGGACTTGTGCTTGCTCCTGCTATTGCGCACTTTTGGGGCGCAGTTTGAATATCTGGGCCCATAAGTACAAAAGTAGAATATGCACAGTAAATATATAATGCAGTCGAAATATACAGCAATTTTGAGAGCACAGCTTCATCACATGTAACAACATAGACTCTATTCTGGCCGGCCTGCTGGTGCAGCGGAAGGGCTACCGCTCACAGTGCCAGTGACCTGGGTTCGGGAACAGACTTGGGTAGTTGGAGGGTCGACCGGGGGAAGGAGGATTGAGCACCCAAGGCTGTTCTCCTCCAGGGAGGGTGGATTTCATGTCCCCACTGCTCTACTGCCACCTGGGTGACCACGGGTGAAGGTGCAGTGGGACAGCAAGTAGAAGGGAGAAGGGACATCGGCCAGGAGCCGGAGCATTTGCTCATCTCGACGTGCATTGCCCCATGGCTTCCCCAAGCATGCAGATGTCATGTGGGAGGGTCCAGAAAAAGCAGGAAAAAAAAACAGTGGTTCTCCCTGTAGATGGAGCTACAGGCCCTGATCCCAAAGCTCCTGCAAGTGCCAATGAAAGATCCCTGATGAAATACAGACACATCGGGGCAAAGGAAGGGGGCCCAGTCCTGTACCCACCTTGGGGGGTTATAACCAAGGCTTCATGGGGGGATGACTGCACCAGTAACTGGACAGACAAGCAGGGAGAAAGTAACAGGGGAATAAGGGGAGTGTCAGGGAACAGCACAGGCAAGAGGGGAAAGCAAGGAGGTAGGCAGTGTGGGAGCAAGGTATGGAGCACCATATATGCCAATGCAAGGAATCTGGGAAATAGAATTCTAAATCTCAAGGCCAACATGGGTGCAGACTAATAGGGATTTGGTAGCCATAATGGAGTCAGGGTACACTGACATCCAAGAGTGGGACATGGCCATACCAGGCTACTCTCTGTTCTGGAGAAACAGAAGGGAGGAGGGTTTGTGGTATATGTAGGAGAGGAAATGAAGACCATGGAAGTGCATTGGCACACATAGGAAATGGAAATGCTGTAAATGCTGTGGGTTATCTTGTAGACAGGTGCTGGAGTTGCTGTCCATACGGGGTGGTGTACAGATCTCTAGCACAAGGAATGAAGTTGAATAAGGCACCTGGGAAAGCCATCATCAACATGACAAGTAAGGGGAAGTGCTTTTAGTTGATGATGTCAGTCTACACAATGTGGATTTCAGTCTTCAACAGTATCTACAGAAAGAAGCAGGGCCATCCTTGCCTCCCTACAATAAGCTTTTCCCAGGCAGCTCATCAATTAAAACAATATTGACAGGGCAGTGTTTTACCTGGTGCTTGCAAGCAGGGCTGGCATTGCAGACATCACAGTGGACAGTCCTCTAGCTACCAGTGATCACTGTAGTGTGTTTAACATTAAGACTGGAACAGAGGCAAACCAAACAAAGACAAGGGTCCTGGACCTAAGATGGTGTACTTGGAAGAAATGGGAGACTGCCTCAGAAATTGTCTCATAGGGAGGGATTGCCAGGGATAGGTAGAGGTAGAGTGGGGAAAAATAAGGGAGAGCATAATTAAGGCAACCAGCTTCTGTGTGAAGGAAATGTGCAAAAACAGAAGGAAAAAGAGACATATTTCTCTAGGGAAGGGGCCAATGTGATGAAGGAAAAAAGAGTGGCATTCAGAAGGTATAAGAACATGCAGAATGAAAAGAGAGAGATGTGTACCAAGTAAAAGAGAGGGAAGCAGGAAAGGCAGTGAGGGGAGCAACAGTGTGAAAAGAGGAAAGGATAGCCAAGGGGGTAGCTAAATGAGAATAGACTTTCTTCTGTTACATAAGTGACAAGAGGAATGCAAGGGAAGAGATAGTACAGGATAATGAAACCAGCAGGGTAGACTGCACAGACGAGGACCAAGAAAAAGCAGCCATCTGGAACAGGTAATTCTGCTTAGTCTTCACAGTGGAGGAAGAGGGTACGGGCCACCAGGGAGCAGCAGGAGCATAAGGGGGGAGGTGAACCCAAGTCCATTTTCAGAGAAAAGAGTTCTGAAGGGACTTGCAGCTATGAAAGTGGACAGGGCTATGGGACTGGACAGGATAAACCCAAGGGTACTAAAAGAAATTAGGGAGGTGGTAGCTGCCCAACACATTGCCTTATTCAACAGCTTTCTGGAAACAGTCATGGTTCAAGAGGACTGTAGGGGAGAAGACATGGTTTATGTACATAAGGGCAGCATCTGGGAGGAGGCTAAAAACTACAGGCCAAACAGTCTCACCTCAGTGGTGGGTAAATTAATGGAAACCCTGTTAAATTAGAGGTTGGTAGAGTATTTTGAATTCAGCGGACTACAAGACCACAAGCAGCATGGATTCATGGGGAGGGTGGTCATACAGATGCATTTGATTGATTTGACTGTGTGACTAGGAAAATAGATCAGGGGACGACAGTGGACATGACCTATCTAGGCCTTAGCAAGGCTTTTGACACTGCCACACACAAGAGACTGATAAAGAAATTGAACAGCATAGGAGTGGGATCCAAAGTGGTGAATTGGGCTAGAAACTGGTTAATGGATAGGAGATAGAGGGTGGTGTTTCATGGCAGTCACTCCAATAGTGGGGTTGAGGAACAGTTTTTTCTCTCTTTCACAGGAACAGTGCCTGACCTCTGCAAATGCTGTATAGATGATTGTGTGAGGGCCACCTCCTGCTCCAGGGAAACCCTCCAAATTTTCTTGGACATTTACCATGGCCCATCCATCCCTTCTGTAAATGTTCAAAGTATCCTCCTCCACACTGCCTTTTCTAGATATCAAATTGTCAGTGCAGAACACTGTGTGACATGGACAGCCAGTTCTGAGTGCTGTGTGATCATTTTTTGTAAATATAAAAATGTGCTTGGATTGTCTCCCATGAGAAAATGCTGAAACAGCATGTGAGATCACACACACACACTCACACAGGTTTTAGATAACAGGTGTTACATGGCAGGCCCGAAGCTAATGACAGAGTAGAACAGACCTTGATCAAGGATATCCTGTTTTATCTAAAGTTAATTACAGGCTGGAAGAGGCCTGAGTGGAACACATCCATTTTGTGATGTTAGGAGAGGAAACCAGGTTTAGTAAACTGGTGCAAAATCCTAAAGATGCTTTCATGTCCTGGAAGGGGAAAGCTTATCATGAGATCAAAGAAATGTAATTTGGAGGACATGAGTCATGCTGAGGTTGCAGAATTTAATACTTGGAATAGACATCCTGTTTTTTATATAAATTTTTTTATATATATTCTGACAGGGCGGAGCTAGGTGACCTCATGCAAGTAGGTGGGGAAAACCAGATTTTAGACATTATTCTGTTTGACTTCACAGAGACACTTTTATCTAGACTCTGACAAAGAAACATCTGCGAGCACTTTAAAACAGGTATTTAGAAAGAGATAAATCTAAATATTGTTGTAAGAATTTGCACTGCTTAAACCTTGTTCGTTTAAAAGATTTGTATGTCTTGTGATATAATAGTTCTGTATTTTGTGTTTTACATATTTTTATCAATTTTAGTAAAACTCTTTTTAGGGCATACTTGGTCTGTCTTTGATTTTCCTTCACTTGCAAGAAGAGTATATATGGTTACAGCAGACACTGGGCATAAGCTTGAATGGTGATATCAAACTGGAAAGAGAAGCATTTTAAATCTGAGGCTAGCAAATGGGCAGGAAGGAGGGGTGGAAGAACAATGGGGAATAATAAAAACTGCCATCACAGAGGCAACAAGCCTTTGTGTGAAGCAAATAAACAAAACTAAACGATATAAGAAACCACTACGGTTCTCAAAGGAAGTGGCAGTGAAGGTTCAGGAGAAAAAGAAAGCTTTCAGGAAGTACAAGGAATCACAGAAGGAGCAGGACAGAGAACTGTATCAGTTAAAGCAAAGGGAAGCTGGGAAGGCAGTCAGAACAGCAAAGGCCCAAACCGAGGAAAAGATAGCCAACTCAGTTAAGAAGGGGGATAAAACCTTTTAAAGGTACATCAGGGAGCGAAGGAAGACCAAGGAGGGATAGTGAGGCTTAATAAAGGGGGGAGGGGGGCAGAGGAAGACTGTGAAAGGCAGAGATACTAAGCACATATTTTGCTCAGTATTTACAAAGGAAGGGGGTACCTAGAAAACAGTAGAAACACACTGGATACAGAAGTTGATACCAGCCCATTTACAGAAGAAAGGGTTCTGAAAGAACTCTTAAAACTGATGGTGGACAAAGCAATGGGGCCTGATGGGATTCATCCCAGAATTCTAAAAGAACTAAGGGTAGAATTAGTGACACCACTGACTACCCTGTTTAACAAATCATGGGAGGATGGGGTGGTACCCGAGGACTGGAGGAGGGCAGATGTGATTCCCCTTCACACAAGTGGGAGCAAGGCAGAAGCAGGAAACTACAGACCTGTTAGTTTAACCTCAGTGGTAGGGAAAATGATGGAATCACTTCTGAAGGAAAGAATTGTCGAGTATCTAGAGGCCAGAGGGGCACAGGATCCAAGGCTGCATGGGTTCACAGCAGGAAGGTCATGCCAGACAAATCTGATAGATTTCTTTGACTGGGTAACCAAAGTAGTAGATCAGGGCGGGGCTGTGGACATGGCCTACCTAGACTTTAGCAAGGCATTTGACACAGTCCCACACAAAAGATTAATATACAAGTTAGCTAGCCTGGGAGTGGGTCCTAAGATGACAGCCTGGGTAAAAAATTGGCTGGAAAATAGGACACAGAGAGTAATAGTAAATGGAGTCCACTCTGATGAAAGGGAGGTTACTAGTGGGGTACCGCAGGGTTCAGTATTAGGACCAGGCCTCTTCAATGTCTTATATGCGACATTGCAGAGGGACTGAAGGAAAAGTATGTCTCTTTGCAGATGACACAAAGATCTGCAACAGAGTTGATGCACAAGGTGGGGTGGAAAGGATGAAAAGGGACTTGGCAAAGTTAGAGGAATGGTCAAATGTATGGCAGCTTAGATTCAATGCTAAGAAGTGCAGGTAATGCACCTGGGAAACAAATACCCAGGGAAGAGTACATAATGGGGTGAGATACTAACAACAACAAAAATGGAAAGAGACCAGGGGGTAGTCATATCAGATGACCTAAAGGTGGGCAAGCAATGTGAGAGGGCAGCAACGAGGGCTGGGGGGATATTGGGATGCATAGGGAGAGGTATCACCAGTAGAAAACAGGAAGTTATTATCCCTCTGTACAGACAGCTGGTCAGACCCCATCTGGAGTACTGCGTGCAGTTCTGGAGACCCAGTCTTCACAAAGACATAGACAGGATGGAAGCTGTCCAGAGGAGGGCAACTAAAATGGTGCAGGGTCTGCACCGAAGACATATGAAGAGAGACTAAAGGAGCTTAATATGTATAGCCTCGAGGAAAGGAGGGAGAGGGGGGACATGATAGAAACTTTCAAGTACCTCCTGGGAATCAACAAAGTCCAAGAGGGTAGCATCTTTCAAAAAAAGAGGTGTGCAAGAACAAGGGCACAATTTGAAGATAGAGGGTGCGCTCAGAGGTAATTTAAGGAAGTATTTTTTCACAGAGAGGGTTGTGGATGCATGGAATGGCCTTCCAGAGGAGGTCATGGAGTCAAAAACAGTGGTGGAATTCAAACATGCATGGGACAGTCATAAGGCAATTCTAGGGGATGGGGATAGGAAGAAGTAGGCTGCTGGTTAACTAGGATCTGCAGCTTATCCAGTAGGCAGGGAAATGGGCAGACTGGGTGGGCCAAGCGGTCCTTATCTGCCGTCAAATTCTATGTTTCTATGAGGTCTTTATTAAAGTTTTTAAGTGTTCATTTCTGTACACCTGGTTAGGTGCCTGTAGGCAAAGATATCTGGCCCCCTGAAGACAGAATTATCTGAGCCTGTGCATTGGGTATGCTAACAAGAGGTTCACAGTTTGAATCCCTCCAAGATTTGAGACCAAAGATTGATCCAAACTCACAAAACAGACAAGAGGGTTACCTTGTTCTGTTGAACTGTTCACAAGACTGTGCTCAGAGGCTGGCACTTTGGGGGTAGAGTGCTGACCTGCTGAGTGGGTTTGTGACACACTGATCTGATGATATTGGTTTATTACAAACCCACTGACACACAGCTTTCTCCTCCACAGCTCCTTCCATTCCAATCATGTTAAGAATGGTTTGCCATATTCACAGTTTCTTATAATTCACAGCTTATACAGTGAAGATGCCAATTTTGCTGAGCAATAACAGGGGATATCAAGGAAGACAGTGAACAGAGCATTCTTCCTGGTGTGTAATATGCCCCGTAATCTTGACCTCATAGGACGTATACTCTTACTCAACAACAACAACACATTCCACTAGTGATTCCCTTCCATCATAATATACCTCTTCACAGGATAATCACTAGGAACTTCCCTATTCTGCAAATGACCCCAATATCAAAGCTTCCTTTACAGAGTCACCAATTGCCTCATACCGCTGACCACCAAACATGTGGAATCTCCTGGTACAAAGCAGTCTACATACTCCTAACAATTCCTCCCTACCAGGTACCAAAACTTGCAACAGAACTCACTGTTATACCTGCAAATTTATTTCTAATATCACTGAAACTCAAGGTCTCACAGGTGTTTTTCACATCATCGAGGAGTTCTCATGCAGTTCCAATAATGTGATATGCTGTATTGTATTCTTTGCAGGAAGGGTGCAGATGTCTACATCAGATAAACTGGTAGATGCCTGGCTGACCAATTCAGGGAACATTACAGGGTAGTCAAGAACTGAGACACTGATAAGCCCATTGTATCCCACTTTATATCCAGGGACCATGATGTCAGTGATTTTTCTGTTTGTGTCCTTCAGCACCATTTCGGGGATGCTGACCAAAGAAAACACATGGAAACCAAGGTGATTACTGGCCAAAGCGCCCAGCAGCCTTCTGATATAAATGACAGACATATTTTGTACTAACACCATTCAGTCACCTTATGGTTTACCCCCATAGTCTGTCTTTGGTATCCCCACCCCATCATATCTTTGCTTGTATATGTGCATGGTGTGTTTGCATGTGTGAGTATACCTGCACACACTTCCATCCAGTGTGTGTGTTTGTGGGTGGGGCACACTCACATGGGCACTCCAGCTTTGTGTGCTCATCCCTTTTCATTTTCAACGCAAGTCTCTGTGTCTCCTTCCACTAAATCTGCCCCCTTTCAGCCTTCTTTGACCCTGATATCTTGGTGAATTATAGAGCAGTCTTAAACGTCCCATTCCATTGGAAGGTTCTTGAGAAAGTAGTGGCTCTGCACCTTGAGGCACACCTTGAGGCCTATGACATCTATCAGTCTTTCCAGTCTGAGTTTAGGTCCAGTCACAGCACTGAAACAGCATTAGTCAGGGTGTAAAATGATATCCTCAGGGCAAGGGATAGAGGAGAACAATCAATACTGGTTCTTCTTGATCTCTCCTCAGCATTTGGTACTGTGGACCATGTAGTCTTTCTGGATCACTTATGGGAGCTCTGTGGAGTCATTGATACTGTCATCTAATGGTTTGAGTCTTTTCTCACAGGCAAGATGCAGAAAGTAGTGATAGGGACTTTCTCCTCCTGCCCAAAGCCCCTGCCATGTGGAGTTCTCCTGGGGATCAATCCTTTTGCCTATGTTGCTTGCAGTGTACATGCATCCCCTGGGTGAGATCATTAGACAGTATTGCTTGGGTTTTCACTGTTATGCAGATGATACCAAGCTGTATATGTCATTTGTTCCTGGGATGAGTGATGCCATGGAGGTCCTTAATAAGTGTTTGGCTGGGATCCAGGACTGGATGTCCTATAGCTGGCTGTGACTTAACCTTGACAAGACAGAGGTGTTAGTTATTCAGCCTGGTCGCCGGTGGAATGTGGGTGCTGTCGGGACGGGAACAGGGTTACTCCTTGGCCCTGCTCCTCTGACTGCATCTACCAAGGTGAAAAATCTGGGTGCTTTCCTTGACAATGAACTAACACTTAAGGCTCAGGTGCCATCCATTGTCCAGAGTGTTTTTTACCACCTTAGGATTATCCCCCAGATAAAAGCCTTTATTCTACCTGATGCCATGCCCTCACTGATACATGCTTTTGTGATGTCTAGACTCGACTATTGCAACACTCTCTACCTTGGGGTCAGTGGAGGGTTTCTGTGCCATCTGCAGCTAGTGCTGAATGCAGTGGCCTGTTTGCTGACAGGCCTTCTGAGATCTTGTCATGTGACCCCTGTCCTGTATGACCAGCACAGGCTACCAGTGAGATGAAGAATCACCTTCAAGGTAGGCTTGCTCACCTATAAGGCCCTGTACAGACTGGGCCTTGGCTATCTGAGTGACCTCCTAACTCCTGGCAGCACTGGACACTCAATCCACTCATCCACTGAGGGTCTCTTGGTGGTTCCCAGGACTCGGCTGAAGATCTTTGGAGATTGTTCCTTTGAGGTCACTGGCCTAGCCCTGTGGAACTCGCCACCAAGATCCTTGAGGGAGGCTCTGTTGGTGGAGGTGTTTAAGTGGGGTCTGAAGGGGGATCTTTTTAGAGAGGTGTTTGTGAACTGCCTATGAAGCCTAGAATTAGCAGACCACTGAATGGTTTATTTTAACTAATGATTTTATTTATGTATTGTTGTTTGAGTTGTTTCGTATGTGGACATATGTTCTATTACTGATGTGTTCTTGTCTGCTTGTACAGTGCCCAGAGCCTCTGGGATGGCGTGCTTCATAAATAAATTTTACTTACTTGCTTACTTCTTATTAGGCTCTGTTAATCCCCACTTCTTGACTCACTAGCTCATTCATTCTGTCCTAGTATGCCTTTTTTTACTATGTTCAAGTTACGAGCATTTGCTAGAACTATTTTGAAATTCCCTTTGTGTTTTAATTTCTTCTTGTTACTGTACATATCTGAGCACTTTAATTAATGGTCCACTTGATTTTCCTGATACCCGATTCCCATTTTCATTAGTGGTAGTCAATATTAGTGCATTCCTTCCACTGGGACAACTACCCAGCAGTGGGCTCAAACAGAACACCAAGGGAAACAGACAGGCTTTTAGTTTTTTTCTGTCAGGGGGTTTCCTTTCTGGGAGATACCTCAGTCTCTGGCCAGAGTAAACCACTACAAGAGAGTCTTCTCAACCAATGAGTCTTTGCCATAACATTTTCTCTTGCAGTCCAAGTTGCAACCACTCCCCACTCCTGACAGATTTTTTTTCTGTTTTAAAATTCAGTCAACACTGGAAATGTCCACACCAAATTCAGCAACAATTTGTTTCCATGACACCCTATACAAGGCAAACTTATTAAGGAGCTCCACTTTTTGTTTTATGGACAGCACTCTTCTTTTTTTATTTGCCTCCATTTCAGCTGCAGTATATGGTACAGAACCTCTTTCCCCACACACAGAAGCTGTCTTTATCAGCTGACAGCATACCTCTCAGCTGTCACACATTATGAGGTACATCACTCATTTTCCCCTCAGAAATTCTTTATCCCACTTGGGGAAGGTGATATTCCACATTTCCCACTGATACTTTAAAACAGAAATTCATAATACTCTATTATGTTCAGTTATGAGCAAACATTAAGAACATTAGTGCACTGATAGCCATAGTGTTCTGAGTTTGCAGTGCCATGTTTGATGATATGTCACACATTTTGGTCATTTGTCACACATCTTGTCACATATTTTGGTGAAGAAAGGTTAAGAGGTATGGCTGACAGTCAGCTGATTTTCAGATGACTCCAGGCTTGTTTTGGACAGAGAGATGATTAGTGAGAGTACAAAAGACAGGGACAGACGAAGGGACCAAGAGCAATAAGTAGAAAATCCCCATTTTCTACCTGAGACCAACTGAACAAAGTGGCATACAAGCAGAAAAGCAATGGCATATAACTGAATGAATTAATATGCACACATAAGGTGAAAGCTGGGACCAGAGATTTTTGTGCATGCAACTGAAAATTGCATTCAACCAGAATGTACTGTACTAGTGCACCATCAGTGTTTCATTTCCCATATTATTAAGCATTCCAGCAGTTTTAGTCATTAGATCCTCTATTCTCATTCCTAGCAAGCAGCAGACCATCCTATTTACTATATCTGCTCTGCATTCCGTACTCTCCACAAACCATATTACTGAGTTCCCTATTGCAGTGGTATGCTTTTTCTCTACATTCTCCTCCACTGTCGCCTCTCCCTCCACAGGATCACCCACTGTCTCAATCTCACATTCTCATTTTGATGTCCATATAAACTGACTGCTCAGATTAAGACGAGGGTGATTCACTACTTGTCCACTGTTATTTGTCCTGCTCCTTCCTCTATGTGATAGTTTTCTCCCCTCTTCCTGTCTGCTCTAGACTCTCATTTCTTTCCATTTCTAGCCTGTCTCTTACCAGTGTCTCTCCTTGCCATAACTGAAATTGTGATAGTGTGCCTGCTGTGCATACTTATAAGTGTTCTACCTACTCCTGAGTTGACTGTTTAGGAAGACTCCCTGCTTCTGCCTGTATTTGCCTCCATATAGCTCACCTCCACTTGCTAGGGGGACTTTTATCGTGTGATACTGTGAATCCTAGCCTCACTTCTGAATGCAAGCATCTCTAAACTGAAAGAAGCAGCAGGAATTATACAAACTGTCTGGACTTTTTAAACCTGCATTTCCTAGCAGGATGGTCAGTAATGACCAAGCCACTGATTAGCCTTACTGCAGGCAAAAAGAAGAAGAGTGGTATGTTGCAAAGGCAAATAAACCCCTTAATGTCTAGGAAGCTCAGTGCAGATGATTGGACACTTAAATGTCAAGTCTTTTTGAGGGTCCAAACAATCTTTAATGGACAGCGTTATTTTGACACTTCCTAATTTCAGCATTCTGTATGAGTTATCAATAAATGAATCTTAAGATGGCCTTGAGGCAGTTCTGTTGGAAGTTCCATATGGTGAAGAAAATGTGGGACCTACTGCATTTGTCAGCAGATTTCTGAATCATTCATTCTGACCCACTTTCCCTAGTTAGTAGCCTGCAAGTCAATTTCACAGCTGCTGAAGATGGTTTGCACAACACAAACTGATCTTAAATTATTAAAAAATGAAGCCCATGCTTTTTTCTAGCTTTCAGGGCTAGCTTTCACAAAAAACTTAGATCAACCCCGCTAACCATACTTAACAACCACAATGTCCCTATTGAACAAGTGCAGACCTTTAAATATCTTGGTGTTACTCTCGATTGCATGCTGTCCTTCACTGAACACATCAATGCTGTCTCCAAGGTGCTTAACTGTATATTAGGGATCCTATATAGGCAAAGAAAAGGCATGACCCAAGAAGCACTCCTAACTGTAGTCACCAGCTCCATACTCTCAATTGTGGATTATGGTCTACTCATTTATGGCGCAGTCATGGACACGACCCTTAAAAGAGTTACCACTGCACTCAACAGATCCTGTCATCTGGTTGCGGGTGCCCATTACCACACACATACATGTGACTTGTACTCCATGACAAAATGGTTGAACCTCAGACACAGGATGAAATATCACACTTGTCTTTACACAAAGAAAATCAGCATGGGCCTAACTCCCCAAACTCCCAGCACCTTTTCATGCATGCCCCCTACTCCCATAGCACTAGGAGTGCAGCTAGACATGCCTTCCTAGTCCTTTTCTGCCGCACCTCACAAGCCCAATGATCCTTCAGCTTCCAAGCATCCAGTTGGCTAAATGGGCTCCCAACTGATATCCTAGATGTACCCAAACTTGGTCCTTTCAAGTTTCTCCTTAGCCAACACCTGGTTATGGGCAGATGATGTGACTGTCCTGTCTAGCGCTCTGTCCAACCTATCTGTCCCTCTTCTCTTTCCTTCCCTATTTCCTCCACTCCTATCACAGTCAGTCCGCCCACTCTTTTTTCATCTGCCTCCCCCTTTCCTAACACAACCTGTCTGCCCACTCGTGTATTTTCTGCCTACCCTACATTACCAATGACTGACCCCATAAGATTCCAAGGACTGCTCCCTGCCCAACATTCGCCAATCTCTGGCTGATCCTGATACCTAACAATGCCAACCTCTGGCTGCCCATGCTAGCCTGCAGTCCAACAAGTCTCTCGCAGGATGCCGCAGTGACACCATCTGGATCTCATTAATTTGTACCTACCTCAAGTAGTTGTTTACTGTTTAACCTTCTATTTTGTAACACATATGCTTATCTACAATGTTATTTGCATCACATTATTTCTCTGTATGTATTTGTTGTTCAAAGTCAACATGGAACCTATGTAAAAGAGTCTCAGACTCATAAGTATTGCAATCCAAGAATTTAAATAAAATAAATAATGCCAGCCCAGTGCTGCTGAGAGTTGAGGCATTGGATGCCTTACCTCATGCTACGCTAGTGACCCAGGTTTGGGAATGACCTGTGGTCATCAGGGAGCCAGCATGGCAGGAGAGAGTGGGATTGAACAGTGGCAAGGCAACTCTCCCTTCCTGGGGTGGATGTCTGCACCCTCGGTAGTTCCGCTCCCACTGGGTGGAGGTCTGGTGGGAAGTGTAGGTGTGAGGGGGCAACAGTAATAGCCAGGGGTGGGGTGGAAAGGGCCAAGACAGTACCCAACATGCACCTCCACACATGCACACGTACAGTATGTGTCTACCGGGGTACTGGGTTGGGGAGAAAAAGGGGGAAAAAACAAAGTACATAGGGGAAAAAAATTAAAAATAAAATGCATAATCATGGTAGCCAGCACACCATCTAGAGATTTGGCACTGAAGTGGGCCATGCATTAAAATGAAGTCACTGCTTAAAAGGATATCCATTTTCTGCATGGACGGACAATAACCCCCTCGCCTTTATCCTTACTATGCCAAAGCTGAATAAGTGTGAACAGAGAGTGGTGTCCAAAACCCCACACCATACCATATGAGGGGCAATGGGGACACATAATGATGTAACAAAATATTGAGAAATATGATATCAACCTTGCCTCTAAGACTAACACAAAAATTGCCTCAAATGCCCAAAATAAAGAGCTTTGCTCATAATTATAGTCTAGAGTCCACTGTGTACCAGAAGAAGAGCAAATGAACTTTGGTGTTACACAGTATGTAGGAATAGTATTCATTAGCTATTCCTGAGAGGTTGTTAAGTTACTGACACCATGTTATGTGTACCAGTGAAGGGGACAAGACTATCAGGGGGTCAGTCTGGTGTGACTCAACAAATGGGCTATAATTTCTATCCAAATATGAGTAAAATGTGTACAAAAATTAGAACAACATAATACTACTCTCCCTTTTTCCTTATCTGCTAACACATAGCCTTATGATTTGAACAACTAGCTGGAAATAAAGGAGCAGACACTATTGAGAATGTCATGGTGGTTCAAAAATCAGGAAAAAACATAAAATTCTCAAGAGAGTCTGCTCCTATGATTCCAGCTAGTTGTTCAAATCATAAGGATATGTATTAGAATATAAGGAAAAGGGGAGAGTAGTGCTATGGTCTCTTAATTTCTGTACACATTACTCTCAGATTTGAACAGAAACTACAGTCCATTTGTAGAGTCACACCAGACTCACCCCATTATAGCATTTTCTTCTTCATTGTATGATTTGAAAAACTAGCTGGAAATAAAGGAGCAGACACACTTGAGAATATCATGGTGGTTCAAAAATCAAGAAAAATATTATGCATTTGTAAGTACAGATTCAATAGCTCAGGTACTTTAACATAACAAACCTGTCTTGTTGTATTGCTGATTATGCCATATGTAGATGCCCATAAAATGTTGGCAGCATTTAACAGGGGTGAACGTAACAGAGTGTGTTTATGCAGTTATTGTAATATAACAAAATAAAATGGTGATATTAAAGAAAATAAAGAGTTAAAATCAACATTTTGACCTTAGGTCTTCAATAGGAATACTCTAAAAGAGAAAAAAGCAAAGTAAGTGGAGAGATAAGGAAAAATAAGGGATAAATAGAATAATGGATAGGTTAGTGTCCATTACCAGTGAGTAATACCATCGACAGGCTCTGGACCAATAGGAACCTCAAGAGCAAAGCTTGAGAGGTTCCTGTGTCCAGAACCTTGAGTTGGTATCAGTCACTGGTAATGGTCACTAACCTATCCTTTATTTTTATATGGACCCAATTTTTGTCTTTTTGTAATGGACAGTCAGTCAGTGCAGTAATGGCTCAGTCGTGGCCGACCACCACAGTGTCTCTCCCCTGTGTCCTCGCTCCTCTCTATCTGTCCCCCCCACCACATGTGCCCAGTAAACAGGCTGTAGTAGAAAAGATTTAAGTTTTTTTGGCAGTCCTATCTATTGTTTATGTGCAGAACATAGGATCAACCAGATAAGTCATTTTTTTTGTAATAAATAAAGAACAAAATGGCAAAATGCGGAGGATGTGATACGCTCTCACTAAGCAAGAGACAGCTGTCATGTTTTTAAAAGTGTTCTGCCTACCTGCAGAGAGAAAATGGTCAATAATGGGCCATGTTGTTGTTTGATTGACACTCCTAGCATGGCCTGGCATAGAAGACTGCTATGCTTGCGCTCTTCAGTTTCAGTGATAATAGTATCATTCAGTGCTCCGAATGATAATAGTATTATTCAGAACCCATAATACTATAATTCGGACCTCTGAATGATACTATTATCACTTTGAAACAGTGGTATTATCAGTTTAGGGACAGTGGTATTACCAAGAATTTATTGTATACTTTTGTATACTATCATTTTTGCAATTCACATATATGTGTGTATGTATATATATATATATATATAGATATATATATATTATATATATATATATATATTATATATCATATATATATGTATATATATATATACATACACACACACACACACACACACACACACACACACACACACACACGTAATAATATCAGACAGCGTGGGTGGTATTGGGCAACACTGGACTGCCCCGGGGCATGAGGAGGCCCAACATCACAGGCGGAGGACCTTATAGCCCCTGGATGGTCTGGTATTGCCCATACCACCCACCCTGGAGGATATTATTACCCTTAGAAAATGGGCTTTACCTTTTAAAAAAAGACAAGAGATTTTTTGTTTTTTGAACAAGAAACAGCAATTTTATTAACTTTTTAAAAGTGGAGAAAAAGTAGTTCCTTTTAGTTTTGTAACTTGGGTATGGCCAAAATAAGAAAAAATTGTCGTCACTATTTGTTGTATGAAATAAAGTTTATGGGGGAGTTGAAAATGCAGCCGTGTGGGTTGAAGAGGTTGCTGGTAGATGCAGCTGCAGAGCTGCTTGTTTCTGGCTTGGCTTGATTGCTTTGTAGCTGTTGTGGTTCTTCTGAGTTGATTGCTTGAGCCTTATCTTCTGGTTTCTGCCCTCTTAGGATTGCACTCCATGCTTTCCAGTCTTTTGTGCTAGCGTCCCATAGTTTGCAAGGCTGTGCTCAGAGCAGTGGCCAGTTGCAGCATTTATTTCTCTGAGATTTGATATGGCATTTGAGAGTATTTGCACCACCATCTCCTGAATACTATGATTGGCATATCAGCGGGAGAGGTTGTCAGCAGAGCAGAGGTGCGGCATCATGGAACTCAAATAGATTTTCCCCATAGATTCCATGGTGTACCAGCATTGCTGAGTGTCAAGGTAGGTTTGGTGAACTCTTCATGGGTGCATGTATAAGGATGGAGCATAAGCAGGCAGCTTTTCTAAATACTTTCAAAGGATTTCACTGGACAGAGCAGGTTACCAGGCTGCTTGTACATGAAGCCTCAGTTTTCTTGCTTGTTGGGCTCTGTTGGGTTTTTATGATTTTTTGTCTCATCATTGTGAGACAGAGTCACAAATCTTGCTCTGCTATCATCTGTTGCAATTTTAAAGTAGTCTTTGGTTAACTCTCTCTGGCCTTCCCTACTGCACCTGGCCATAAATAGCTGTATATCGAACCATACTTTGGCTATGAGGCCAGGCACAGTGTCGAGGTTTAAAGCACTGTATTTTTTTAGTTTTTCCAGATCGCTTTCACTGATAGCCAGGTGGTGAGTGGCTATTCCTTTCTGTTCCTTTCATAACTTTTTCAGCATGCCATGCAATACCTTATTGACTGGTTTAAACTGTGAATCGGTGAGGATGCTGACGTTACAACCTAGGCCTGGGTTATTCAAGGGGCAGTTTAAGTCCATCCTCAATGTGCAGTACCTGGCTACAGTATACTGCTTCCCCATTGTCATTCGTACCTCAGCATACAACTTTTTCAGGTAATTACACAGCATTTCAATGGTGTTTTTATTAAATTAATTTCTAGATTATTGTGGGCTACCCATGGCTCGAAAACACTGACTGCCCATTTTGTGTTTTTATGAGTATGGGGTTCTTTGCTAAGGTTTTCTATAGTAACTAGTTCAGTGTGACTCACTTCCATGAAATGGCTTTGTGTGTTTTCCTTTATGGGTTCATTTTCCTGGCTGGTTTTATGCTTAGCTGTGTCATCATTATCATCAAGGTTTATTGATCAGCAGAAGCTTTTATAAAATCTAAAATACACATAAATACTAATATCTTCCATACATACAATGTCCATTAAAATACATTAATAAATATTGGACATATACATACATCATATGTGCAAACCTTCACAGATAAAGAGTGAGTAAAAAACTCACTAGTTTCTCCAGTATAAACATATTTGAATTACTGATGAGGAAAGATACCAACAGGTCGGGAGGCAGGTCAGTGCCAGCCAGGATTTCCCCTAACCACTTTTTCCTAGTTGAGTTATAGAAGGGCTGCAACAGTAATACGTTTTAAATCATTTGCCAATCTATTCCCACATGGACAAAATGGGGCATCTATATTCCCTCTGTCTTGGCCAAAATAGATATAATTTGCCTTGTATAGCTCCATTCTATATCTGGTAAACAAATGCCTGGAATGAGAGTTAGTTAATCTGATAAGATAAGAATCCAAACCATGTTTCTGCTTTATTATTTTATACCATCTATAATTTATTAACGTAGCGATTCTTTTCATATCCTTTACTCTAGCTGTATCTCAGACTCTAAGCTTAACCAAGGATATGATGTTTTCCAATGGTTTGCAATATATATCTATTAATACATGTCCTAACCTCCTATGATAAAGATCTTTCTGAATAAGTTGAATACTGGGTGCCATAAAATTCAAGGAGGCATAATATATTTCTTCCTACAAGCACTATCTTGAAATTCTCTGTTCAGGCAACAAAATTGTCTTTAACAGGAATAAGAAACATTTTTCCAGGACTAATGTCTCCAAGGAAAATTGTCCTAATTCAAGACGTAAAATTTATTTCAGTACAGATTGAGGAACCATTAGGATATAACAGTAGAGTTTATTAATTACACCTGCAATATCTTCCAACTTGGAGTTTCCCCAAACTTCTGAGGCATAAATGATGCTTGTTTTAATTTTTGCATGTATTACTTTCAAAACGCCCAATATAGAGGCCCTCCTGATGTTTGAGTTAAATATCCTAAAGGCATTTGATGCAGTTTTACTTCTGGATGTAATAAGATCACAATGTTCCTGCCAAGTTGAAGTTTGGGAGAAACATACCCCAAGATAATCATATGTTTTGACTGTATTTACTTTAGTTTTCCCTATAAATACCTTAGGTAGGTTCTTGGATCGGGTTCCAAAAATTACTAGATTGGTTTTATTTCTATTAATTATTAGGCCATCTTTATTACATTGAATGGTGACTTTATCAAACTTTCTCTGAAGTCCCAGCAGAGGAGTTGAGATTGAAACAATATCATCTGCATAGGCCAGAAGTGACACCCTATTTTGGGTGAATGGAAGTCAGTGTCTTCCAGATCTTGCAATATTGAGTTTATCTACAAGTTAAACAGGGTTGGAGCCAATATACACCCCTATCTAACACCTAAATGTGTCTTAATGGTGGATGTCAAAGCTCCCCATTGGTTATATTGGACCTGCATCCAGGTATTTGTATGAAGTCTAATTATTACATTTAACAAGGAACTGTCCATATCCAGTTGTTTTAATTTTTCCCATAACAGATTTCTGCAATTTTTATCAAAAGCTGAGGTCAAATCTATGAAACAGCAGTATAATTTATTATGCTTTACTGTCACATACTCCCATATTAAGTGTCTCAAGACATAGCAATGCTGTACCATGGATCTTGCTGTTCAGAATCCATTTTGGTACTCACTAAGGATTCCATTTTCATCTATCCAATCTTGAAGTTTACAAAGCTGAATTTTACAAAATATTTTCTGTGAGACATCTATCAGACTGATTAGTCTCTGCATCTTTGGATTAGAAGGATCTCCTTTCTTCAATATTGGGTAGACGATACTTCCAAGCCAGCTATAAGGGATATCTTGACCTTGTATTATCGCATTATAAAGTATTCTTAGGACTGGGACCCACCACTGTGTGAATGTTTTACATATTTCCCCAATTACACTGTCTGGTCCTGGGGCCTTATTTGATTTGAGTGATAATATCACCAGACAGATCTCACTATCGTTAAGACAAAGGGGCACAGGAAACATTTCAGATGATTCCATAATTAAATTGTTTGTCCCCAACACTTCTTTTTCTGAAAAGTATAGAATTTCAAAAAAATGTTCCCATGTTGTCTGTGTAATATGCACCCTGAATTCTATTGGAATATTGACCATACCTGCTACTCACCAATCTCCAGAAGGCCTTAGTATCTTTTTCCAATATTGTATTACACAGCTTATCCCACTGCAGCTGATAATATTTGTTTCATTCTTGTTCCAAATATTTGTCATATTCTTTCCTGTGCTGATTTAATTCTTTGATTTTTTTGTTCATTTTTGTTCTCCCTTACTTCTCTTATTTTCTGATTAAGAGTAGATTTAGCTTTTTTACAATTGTTATTGAACCATGTTCATGAGTTTGTTGCCTTAGTGGTAGCTGTCTTAAAAAGAGGTTTAGTATGATTTATTAACCTGTCCCAGATTTCAAGAATACTATCTGAATTATTATTTGAAAGTATTGCTTGCTGCTGTTCAGCTGGGAAGCCACAGGAGAAACATAGAAACATAGAATTTGATGGCAGATAAGGACCACTTGGCCCACCCAGTCTGCCCATTTCCCTACCTAATGGATAAGCTGCAGATCCTAGGTAACCAGCAGCCTACTTCTTTCTACCCCCACCCCCTAGAATTACCTTATGACTGTCCCATGCATGCTTGAATTCAACCATTTTTGACTCCACTCACCTCTGGAAGGCTGTTCCATGCATCTACAACCCTCTCAGAAAAATACTTCACATTACCTCTGGAGCTGTCCCACTCTCTTCAAATTGTGCCCCTTGTTCTTGCACACCTTTTTTGAAAGATGCTGCCTCTTGGACTTTGTTGATTCCTTTGAGGTACTTGAACATTTCTATCATGTCCCCTCCCTCCTTTCCTTGAGGCTATACATATTAAGCTCCTTTAGTCTCTCTCCATATGTCTTCCGTGCAGACCCTGCACCATTTTAGTTGCCCTCCTCTGGACAGCTTCCATCTTATCTATGTCCTTGCAGAGATTAGGTCTCCAGAACTGCACACAGTACTCCAGATGGGGTCTCACCAGCTGTCTGTACAGAGGGATAACAACTTCCTGTTTTCTACTGGTGATGCCTCTCCCTATGCATTCCAGCATCCCCCAACCCTCCTTACTGCCCTCTCACAGAACAATTCCTGAAAAACATGTATAGAATAATTATGCTAATTAATTCTCTTAAGATTTATGATTTCCATAGATAACAGAGTCTCACATATATTCAAACTGGGAATTTCGGTATTTAAATTTGTATAAATAGGGAGCTGTGAAGATTCTAGATTATCCAGGACCCCCATGTCCAAAAACATTTTAGCTTCTTCTATGTTAATCCACAATAAATCTATTCTTGAGTGACCTTTTGGGCCCATAAATGTATAACTTCCTGAAGTATCTGTCTTAGTTCTGCCATTGACAAGGACAAAATTCTGTTCTCTAAAATAACTGTCTACATGTCTGCCTCTAGTATTTGATTTTTTATCCTCAAATATTCTTTGTGGCAAAAGTCCTGGATTAAGTTCCACTATATTCCTTACAAAGTCAATATGGAGAGCTTCATCTAATTCATTTGCCCCAATCTGGATGTTAAAGTCACCCAAGATATATACTGGAAGATTATCATTTTACTCTAGTATAATATTCATATCTCTTTTAAATTGATACTATGGATCTTCCTTGTTTTTGATCTTTGGAGGAATATAAATATTACAAACTATTAATGTAAAGGAATGTTTACAAAGTTTCACTGTCAAAATTGAGCTTCCTTTGGATTTACATTCCATTACTATGAAATCTAATGAGGTTTTCACAAAATTAGTAAGACCTGCTTTTGCTTTGCCTAACTTCATACGTTTTTGAGCCGGTATTCCAACTGAGGCAAAACCAGGTATAATATTATTTTTTGGTACTAGACTCCATGTTTCCTGGAAACAAAATATGTCAAAGGACTCTAAAAATAACTTGTATTACTGTTTGCAATCTTTAATGAAAGCCCTTCTATATTCCATGATAATATTTTAAGCTTTTGCCTTACTTGAGAATGTTGTACCAATTGTCAAGTTTGTTCAGTTCTAGGGGTTTCCTCCATCAAACTGTTATTCCCAACTGTAATTACATGTTCTCTAAAAAATTCCCCTGGTGTAGTCACCAAGATACCTAAAATATCCAATATCATTGCCTTCTCCATGATGGCCCGTATAGATCTAGCTGATATAAAAAACAAATTTATTTGAGAAGTTTCAATTTTATCCCTCCATATCTTGATATTTGAAAGGGCTTGTGGGACCAATTCTAAATCGAGTGAGTGAGCAAAGAATTAAATAATTTCCCTTCCAACAGTTGTTCAATTTCTCTTCCCCCCTTGTATTCCAACCAAAAATTGAGATTATCTTGTCATTTTGTTCCATATATTGATTATTTTCATGGATAGTAATTGCTTTTAAGAGTGTTCCTATCACTGAATCCCATCTTTTGGTTGGATCTACACATGTTCCACTTATTTCTACAGTATGTGATACTGGAACTGTCTGTGATTCACTTATCACAATCCCTTCGACTGTATTAGATTTCCTTTAGACCATATTTCTGCTGCAAGTACAGAAGATTTTGAATAGATCATAACACAGTCTGGGATATTAGGATTAGAGAGGCATAGGACTCAAAAGTCCCTTTCATCCTGATTAACACCCACCAGGAATTTTATGTGACTTGTGAGGCTATATAATTTTATACCATAAGTCTAAAAGAAGTACTCCTTTCCCTTTCTGATTTCATTAAATAAATTGTTAAATGAAAACAAACCCATTGTAGGTAAATTTTCTCCAGTATGAAATGGAATATAGTCAGGTTCAAAACCTGAGGCAGTGACCTCCCTCCCAACAAGAGGCAATACTCTAGTGGTTAAATCAACAACATCAATATTAGTCACAACATGTGCAGTTTGTTTATTGGGAACATGCTCCTCCTGTAAAAAACCCTTCACTGTTATTTCCTTCCTTAATTTTCCCTAGTGTGTTTAATTGCTAATTTTTACTCATGTTTTCCTTCATCTTACTACATTTATTTTTATTAATATTTTTTGTGTTTCTTGTTCCTTTCCTTGATTTCATTACCCATTTATTCCTCTGAGTATCTGTACATTATTCTTTTATGAAAGGAGTTAGCAGATTCACTTGTACAAATTTATTTTCAGAAGGAACATCATCTATTAAAATAGCTTAAGAACTAATTTCTAATTTTCCCTGTTTTTCCTGAACAATCCCATTAAGTACTTGATCTAATATTATTCTGTTCCTAAACACATCAGTTCTTAAAGTGGATAATTCCTCTTTCAATGCTGCAATAGTCTCCAAAATCATTATATTTGCATAATAAGGATTTTTGGCTATCTCCAGAATTTGCTTAGAGAGATCTGAACAGGAAATAAAATCACCCTCATTTGTGAAGTGTTCCTTGTCATAGTTATCCCTATGTGCCATAAGGGCCTGCTCTTGATGAGTGACTACCCTATTAATTTGCCCAGACATCTGTGGTCCTGAGTATCCAGGACAATCTGCTAGGCTAAGATCTAGTCTTTTTAACCCTCCTATTGTCTGACTTAACTCCTATATCACCGGCATCATGTCCCTTTTCAGGTGTTCTATATTACCTTTTTTTTCAAATCCCTATTTTTTCAATACAAGGGAGATGAAAAAAGTGTATACTGAGTATTCATAGCTACTGAATCAGAAGTTATTACAGAATACTGGTCAGCAGAAACAAAAATGCCTCTGGATAATCCTCTGATAACCCTTCAGTGCTTATACTGTCCATACTGTTAGGGTAAGGGGCTAAAGTGTCCCAGTCCCTAGCTACTATAGATAAGTCATCCTCATCAACAATCTGTATGCTCTAGTTGTTACTATCCACAATTGAAGCATTGCTAAATGTTGTTAGACAATTTGGATTTTGTGTATCCAGAGTAATAACTGATGTCCATTCCTTAAGGATATTGATTTTAGGTGTAGACAGACTTAAGGGTAAACTACCCTTATTTTCAAAGTATTCTGCAATTTTAAAGTTTCTTTTTTTGTCTTTGAGTATGATTCCCTTCCTGTAACAATCCTTTATTTTCATCTAAAATCCTTGACATAGGTTCTGAGTTGTTTGGTTGCTTTATTTTTAATTTCCTTTTTACATGCTTCTTTAAATTACCTTTATTTTCTTTATTTCCAATTTTTTGTCCCTCTGGTACCCTATCGGTTTCAACCTGATCTATTACAGGGTTCATAGTGCAATTATTCTTACTTCTGTTCAAAACCATGTCAAAAATAAAGGTATAACAAAATAGCAAAAGAAACCTAAATGTATTTCTAAGAAAAACAGCAAATATTCTAGGCAAAATGCAGGGTGTCCACTATATTAATATTATGTTAACAGAATTAAAGGGATCTGATCCCAAACATGTTCTAATCAGTTTCATAAAACCACCAATTAGCAAATCAGCAGTATAAAAGCAATTAGAGTCAGTTGCTGCTTACAGTCACAAGAATCAGAAATCAAGCTGTGTAGTATTAATTAATATTGATTAATGTTAAATTAGTCTGTCCCAGACTCTGATTAGAATTACACTGAGGTCATCCAAAATGTTATACTGTCCAGAATCCCTTAGTGTTCATCAAGGTCTTCAGAATCTTCAAAAAGCTTTATAAACATATAAAAATCTTGAGATCTTGTAATCTGCTCTAAATCCACACTCATATAAAAAGGTACAGGCCCTTACAATGTTTAGAAATCCCCAAGACACAAGTCCATACCAGTGAGTCAATTAAAAATTGAATGCCAAAGAAGACTTCTGATTAAAAGATTTGCAGTGAGGCTGGAAATACCAATGGGCCCCTGAAGTTGATGTGCAAATGGCTCATCCAAAGACATAGAGCATTATAAAGAATTTCTACAAGACTAAAAAAGAAACTCAATCAGCCTGAGTTACTCTGAAATACTCCAGTAATATATACAAAAGTAATATAAGTAATGTAATATAGCTATGTTATAGCAGCTATAATAACTATAATAGATATACTACTGCTTAATAGTAAAGTGAAATGAAATAACTGTTCAATTCAATTTTTCAGGCTTAAAACACTAAAATGCCAGGATTTGCAAAAATTAAAATAACAAAAATAGCAAAGAGAGCAAGAACTGATACAAACTAAAAATATGTAAAGCAGGTCAATTTAAAACATCAAGTAGATCTCCTGAGAATATTTTAAAATATCTTAAAAGCTCCTGGCAAAACAATATAGAAAGTGTTCAGAACAGTCTCAGTGCAAGATCTAGAGTGACTACTGCTTAAGTACGAATGCAGGTACAACAAGATGTAAACAATATTTAAACAATATAGAGCAATATAAAACACAAAAGGAGAAATACTCACATAGACTCCATATGTCAACAAAGAATTTAAATCAGTAGGCCTTCACAAGCTCAAGCTGGCATTTACAAAAAACTAATGCAGACTGTATTAATAAAGCAGCTGTTCCAGAAATATAACCACAACTCTTTGCCTGCTAAATCACTTCTAGCAGAAGAATCCAACACTCAAGCTACTTTCCAACATGAACGTACAGCATGCAACGTACAAGCATGGTGCAGTCTGAAGTAAAATGGTGAATCTGACTCTTAGAATTCCAGACATGTGCCTTTAGGCAAAAGATCATGTGCCAGGAGCAACAAAATCTAATTAAGCAGATAATTTCTAAAACTATTAAGAACCCTTACTATTTGAAAAGAGTAAAGTAATTACATTAGACCCATAAAATAAATGTTATGATATTGTGGTGTGGGGCAAAATTATAAATTAACTACTAAGTTAATAGTTTAATTGAAGCTACAACACACACTAGCACACAAATAATTGAGTACAATGATGCAATTAATACAATCACACAAAAACATGCAGCATACAGGCAAGAAACAGGCAGAGTATAAAAAACATAAAAATAATAAGAAAAACTTCCCTAAATTAGGGTAATACAGAATCAATGCCTTTAGTCTCAATCTTTAGATATATCCAAATGTATACAGTTCACCGCACTTCAAGACAAGGAAGCAGGGAAACAGTAGGGAAAACATTACTTTACTCTCAACCTGCTCATTCCAAAAACAAGTGTAGCAGTCAGTCAGGATGCAGCAAAAAATATAATCGCAATCTCTCCACAATTCACAGACTTTTCTCTGGCACTGCCACTTGCTGTTTCAGCCTGTCCGAAGGGCCGCCTCCCCGTGCAGGAACAACTATAGACGTCAGCCACCATTTTAGCCTCCCTCACAGCTTCTACCACAGCATGCAAGTAATGAGTGGCTCAGAAGCAAAAACTCTGTTAGTCAGTCATTTGGTTGGTCTATTTCCTGCAACAAGAAAGAAACACAGAAACAGCAGTGCCAAACCAAGATATGGCACAAGCTCAACTGGAAAGACTGGAACAGTAAGGCAATGGTGGCATACCTGTTCTACTTTTGTTGAGGCTTTATCCAGTCCTGCTATTGTCAGTATTCCTCACTAGACACAGTGTGCAGCCACCATCTTGGATCCCAGCATACTCTGCTGTTACTATCCTGATTCAGGAATAATTGTGACAAGTCTGTGTTAGCTGTCATGTTGAATTGAATGCTGTATGGCTCTGACATTTTTTTCATTTTTCCACAGGTCTTTGAACTGCTGTCAGGGAAGACACTGCTGCTGCTGACAGGTACTGTATGTGACTGAAAAATATAAAATTAAGAAGAAAAATATTAGTGGCTGGTATATAAGGGGAGGCTGTAGGAGAAAATGTGATAACAGGCAAAGCAAGAAAAGAATATGGAAAACAAAATGGTGATGATGGGTATGGTAAGGTATAGTAGGAGTGAATGAGCTGAGGAGTTCTGTTTTGTTTTCAGACCACACGCTGACACAGCTCCTTGTTTTGTTTTTTGTTCTTACACTGTAATATAAATCCCCCAAAGTTTATACATGGTTTGTTTAAAATGGTGTAAGAAAGGGCATCTAGTAAACAATTAGTCACAGTGCAGGGTCAGGTCAGAAGATATGAAGGTTGGTTTCCTGCACTTGTCAGTCAGAAAGTTGCTGCGTAGAGCAAGGTAAGACATGCAGGGCCAGATATTCAAAGCTTTGCACTGGGTGCAAATTCGTTGTTCTGGAACAGTGCCAAATTTGCACCTGGATGCAATATTCAAAAGGCAAAATAACGATGGTGTTATGTGATAGCACTGACTCTAAAAGTTAATGTATGGAGGGAAGGGGCCATGAATGCTGGCCCACCAGCATATTCAAAAGAACAGTGCTGGCTTACAATGTTTTGTGCAACCTGTAGTGTGGCGCTGAACACCACCACCAAAAAGCAGTTAGTAATGCCATGCAAGTGGGGGTGGGTATACCCAGTCCTTGACACATGCCCAAAGCACAACACACAAGCCCGGCAGTCTAGTGCCCCCCATCCCATTTCCCGACACCCACACAGCAGATAAAAATCTATCCCTGGTAGTCTAGTGCCACCCCCACACAATCCCTGAACACCACACGCTGACACAGGTTGTAGTCACAACCCAATAATACACACATGTAGCAGCACTGCACATGCAAGACTTCCCTCTCTCTCAGTGGCCAGAATTCCCCCAGCACTCCACATGTGCACTTGTAACAAGAGTAGGCAGTAGTAACAGTGTCACAGCTGCAGTTACTCAAGTGATGACAGTGGGAATCTGAAGTGCCAACACAGAGTGGCAGTGGAAGCAAATCATCAGAGCCAGAGGCAGGTTGTGACAAGGCTCCTAGCCACTACTAATCCTGGTGCACAGTGTTGCCCCACCCGTGCTCAAGACTCGCAGCTGTTCTGTGTGGTGAGATGTCCACTGTTGCTGTCAGCCCAATGTTTACAATATTGAAGCTGTGCTGCTGGTCTCTGTTTCTGTACTGTCCATGAGAAAGAAAGACATTTGCGGAACGAGAGACTGAGAACATGTGATACAGTTTCCTGCATTTGTGTGACAGTGACACAGCAAGATGGACCTAGATTCTCTGAAGAGGATTCCCTTGTGCTGTTCTCTCTTAATCATAACAGGTAACTCCCCCTATTTTCTGTCTTGGTCTGATGAAATTAATTTGCGATGCTGGCAATTTCCTGTTGGGTGTAGAATAGGTTTTCAGTGCTGGGATACTCCACTGTGTGCCAGTATTGAGCAATGCTGGTGTGTGTTGGCTGAACAGTGTGGGACTTGAGAATAGCCTAAGACAGACAGCATGAGTGAGAGATAGAGGTAGCAAGTGCCACAGTTGTCGTTGTTGGTCTGTGTGTCTGTCTCTCGCAATGCATCAATGCTGCGTGTGTGCGTGTTTCTCTTTCCCATCTGCTAACTGATGAATGCTTGTGTCTACAACAGTTTCCTTGTCCCTCTGTGTTCAGCAGCATCACTTGTGGTAGTATGTCGGCAATGAGAAAGGGAGAGGTGCTGCAGCAGGAACCTTCTTTCTCTCTCTAACAACAACCTGAATTGTGTGCTCTGTGTTGCACTACATCAGCTTTCCATTGCTGGGAATGCTATGACTGCTAAACAGTAAGGCTGCAGGCATTAATGGTTTCATGTGTGTCTCTCTCCCTCATTGACACTCATTTCAAGTGCCAATACCCCTAATTTCAGTGATGAATGGTTGGGAGGTATGGGGGAGCACTAGACTACCAGGGATATGGATAAATTTATCATTACATGTGTCTTTGTTCATGCCTTGGGAGTGGGGTGGGAGTGCTAGACTACCAGAGCAAAGTGTATATATATATCTATATCCCTCTATATATACACACACACACACACACACACACACACACATACATATGAACAAACAAATTTGCCAGCAGATAAAGGCCTTATGGTCTACTGAGTCTGCTTGCGTGTGTAGCTAGCAACCCTTATACTGCAGCTGCCCCTCCCACCCCTCCTCTGCCCCTCCCTCTTACCCTATCCCATCACCTTTTGAAGCAGTCCAGTGTTCTACAGGATACCACTTCTGCAGGCAAAGTGTTCCACCCAGACACCACTCTCTCTGTAAAAAAAATTATTCTCATTTCCTTCCTGAACCTTCCTCCCAATCTGTGATCATGACCTCAAGTGTCCCTACCACCCTTTAACTTGGATAGTCTCTCCATGCCTGTCTTGTTAATTCCCTTCATGTACTTGAAGGTTTCAATCATATCGCCCCGTCTCTCCTCTCCTCCAGTGAGTACATGTTCTACTCCAGTGCCTTTGTACCTGTCCCAAGTGTTCTAGAAACCTACCACTCTTTTTGCCCCCACCACTACCTGAGGAAGACTGTTCCATGCATCCATTACCCTCTCAGTAAAGAAAAACTTGTGTGTTACCTCTGAATTTGCCCCTCTCCAGCTTCATGTTGTGCCCCCTAGTTCTTGTGTGCTTTATGACTTGGAACAGTTCCAGAACCTGCACCTTGTTTATTCCATTTAAGAACTTGAAGGTCTTAATCATGTCTCCTCTCTTCATCCACTGCTCCAGTGAGTACATGTTCAGGTTTTGCAGAAACTCTTCATAGTTTTTGTTCTGTAGGCCATGTATCATTTTTGTAGCTCTCCATTGCACTGTCTCCAGTTTGTTGATATCCTTTTTTAGGTGTGGTCTGCTTATTTTTGTGTTGTCTGCGAACAAGCTCACCTTCCCCTCTAGTCCTTCAGCTATGTCACTAATAAAATATTGAATAGAATTGGACCGAGTACTGATCCTTGTGGCACTCCACTATCTACTCTTCTGAAAGTGAGCTATTTACAAGTTCCCTCTGTGTCTTTCCAGTGATCCAGTTCCTTAGCCATTTCACTGCTTGCTGTCCTACACCTATTCTGTCCAGTTTGTTGAGTAGCCTTCTGTGTGGGATCGAGTCAAAGGCTTTGCTGAAATCCAGGTACCTGTATACTATGTCTACTGCTCCTCCCTGGTCTATTATTTTAGTCACCCAGTTAAAGAAATCTATCAGATTGGTTTGGCATGACCTTCCTGTTGTAAAGCCATGCTGTTTTGTGTCAAATTTGTTGTTTTCTTCTAGAAAGGATATAATCCTCTCCTTGAGCAGGGTTTCCATTATTTTGCCCACAACTGAGGTTAGGCTTACTGGTCTATAGTTGTTTGCACTTTCCCTGCTTCCGCTTTTGTGCAGAGGAATAATTGTTGCCATCTTCCAGTCTTGGGGGACCTCCCCCAGCTTGAATGATAGGTTGAAAAGATCAGTCAGTGGTTCTGCCAGCTTGTCCCTTAGTTCTCTTAATAAACTATGGTGAATTTCATCTGGTCCCATGGCTTTGTTTGCATTGAGTTTCTCTAGTTCCTTTAGGACCCTGTTTTTGTAAGGGGACCCGAGTGTATTCTGACTCCTTCCTTGTTGTGTGTTGTTGTTTGTTTATTTGTTTATTTCTTACATTTCATCAGGATGAGGTACTAAGCAAACCTATTTTCAGTACTGTTCTGTTACAAAGTTTCAACATACAGTACATTAAGAGTACAGATAAATATACAACAATACACATAATAAACACAATAGAATACATGTGTGTTGCATTGGTTGGTCCACATCCTTCCTCCTTCTTGGTGAATACAGAGCAGAAGTAACTGTTGAGGATTTCAGCCTTGTCCTTATAATTTTCTGTGATCTCCCCAGCCACCCTTGTGAGTCTAACAATACCTCCTGATGTCTTTCTCTTCTCATTGACATATCTATAGAATGTCTTGTCACCCTTTTTGACCTCCTTGGCTATCCCCTCCTCAGTCTCTGTCTTTGCTGTCTTGATCACTTTGTTTGCTTCCTTCTGAGTCTCCTTGTATTCTTCTCTGTCCTTGTCAGATCCGGTTTGTTTGTATTTCCTGAAAGCCATTTTCTTCTCTCTGGCCTTAGTGGTTACTTCTTTAGAAAACAAGATTGGTTTTCTTTTCTTTTTAGTTTTGCTCATCCTTCTTATGCAATGGTTTGCAATATTTAGTATAGCCTTTTTGAGCTGTATCCAGTAGTCTTCAACATCTATCCCCCACGTAATGTTAGCCAGACTCAGCTTAAGACTTTGGTTCATTTTTGTGAAGTCTGCTCATCTGAAACCATGACTTTTGTTTTGGAGTACCCTGTGTCTGTTTTTGTCTTGACTTGGAATCACACCATACAGTGGTCACTGGTACCCAGGTGGCTTCCAACCTCTACCTCTGTAATATTGTCCCTGTTTGTTAGTAGCAGGTCAAGGACCACTCCCCTCCTTGTTTTGTCCTTTACAAGCTGTTGCAGGCCCGATACATGCAGGGTCTCTAGAAAGTCCTTGCTTCTGGTTGAACTCACTGTATTTGTATCCCAATTATGTCGGGTAAATTGAAGTCACCCAGAACAATCACCTCCCTTTTGTCATTCATTTTGTGTATATTTTACAATATTTCTTTGTCCCCCTCTACACTTGTTGCTGGGGCCAGTAGGACACTCCTACCTGAGTTGCTGCTCCATTTTGTGCCCCTAGAGTGACCCAAAGTGACTCTGTTTCGATATTGTCATTTTGAGTCATAGTAGCTTTTATTCCCTCTCTTACATACATAGTTATGCCTCCCCCTTCCTTTTCTACCAGTTCTGTCTTTCTGAAATAGACAGTATACTGGTATCATTGTGTCCCAGTCATGGTTATTGCGTAACCATGTTTCTTTGATGGTGACCCAGTCCAGATCAGCTTCGGCAATGATGGCAGTGAGGTCCACTAATTTATTTCAGACTCCTTGAGTTTGTGAACTTAGCTTTCCATGCATGCTCACCCCTCTTTTTGGTGCCCTGTTGTATGTTTGAACAATTTGTTTTCTTGACTTCACCTGGTAGATTGATTTCCTCCTTTGCATTTGTACCCCTCATTTGTTTGTATTTTGGGGAGAGGTAGTAGATCCATATGTTTCTGTTATCCTCTCCCCAGTGCTTAGTTTAAACAGTTTATGGCTACATCCAGTTTCTGACCAAGAGCCCGCATGCCTTCCCGAGTGGGGTGCAGACCATCGAATTTGAAGAGCCCTCTGTCCCAAAAGTCATGCCAGTTTCCTATGAAGAAGTGCCCCTTTTCTTGGCACCATCTCTGGCACCAGTTGTTCAACTTATCAATTTGTTCTTTTTGTATTCTATCCATGCTGCCTCCTTTCCCCCATACTGGAAGGACCTCGGAGAAGGCAATGTTTGAAGAGTGGGAGGAAAATTTGTTACCTAGGCAAGAGAAGTGTTTTGTCTCTTTGATAGTCTGATTTTCCAGATAGTTAGCACCTATGTGGATGAAAACACCAGCACATTTACCTTCTTTTTTTATTACTTATGTATGCAGTTGATGTCCCTTTTTGCAGAGATACCAGGTAGACATTTAACTATGACCTCCATCTCCAGACCCTGCTGTATGTGTGATTCTACTCCTCAGATCATATAATCACCTACAATCAGACCTTTCCTTAGCTTCTTATTAATAGATACATTTGCATTGCTTTCCTTGCTCTTTCCTATTTCTTGCCCTATCTGGTGGTGTGTGTTATTATACCTGTTCGCTTTCCAGGGCTAGATGGATGTATCTATTAGTTGTTTTGATTTGTACCTCATGGTTTGGAGACTGCTGTTGAGGCCTGTATGATGTTTTCCGCCCCCCCCCCATTACTATCTGCCATTCTCCTGGACCAGGAGTGGTCAAGTGGCATGGAATGACCTCCTGGTTGAGATGGTGTGGTATATAGGTGGACTGCTGTTGAGGCCTGTGTGATGGTTTTCTGCCCCCTTTACTACCTGCCATTCTTCTGTACAAGGAGTGGTCAAGTGGCATGAAATGACCTCCTGGTGGAGATGGTGTGGTGTATAGGTGGACTGCCATTGAGGCCTGTGTGATGTTTTCCTGCCCCTCTTTACCCCCTTTACTACCTGCCATTCTCCTGGATAAGGGGTTATCAAGTGGTGTGGAATGACCATCTGGTGGAGATGGCGTGGTGTATAGGGGCAAGCACATACGTGGTTTCTAATGACATCTTGGAGACAATTTATTTGGTTCCACGCCTCTTTGAGTTGAGCTTTCATATGTTGTATTGCCCAGCAAGTTGGGCAATGTCCTAGTGCCTGAATGCATGCCCTCTGAAAGGATTCAGTGCACCCCTGGCAGTTGGCAATGTCCATGGCCTATTAGGATGCACTTGAGGATGAAAGAAAGTAGAGGCAGTAGTATATGGAAAACAATGCACTATTGTGTAATACACTATTGTCTGAAAGAAAAAAAAAATATTTTTTTTTTGATGAGTTGTGCTGAAACTCTGCCTGTTCCTCCTAGCAGGCAGGAATGTGGAGTGTTATCCAGCTGTAATAAAACTGTTCCTTATGCTGACAGAGCAGCTGCTGGCTGGTACTGAGCACAGCGATCTAGGAGAGAAGTTGCCTCAGCGGATACTGGAGCCTGGACTGTGCACTATGGGTGTCCTTTGTGTCTAAGCTGTTGTTTCCAGCTGAGAGCTTTCTATTATTGATCACTATTTCAGCAGTGGTACAGCAGTACAAATGCTGATTTACATACAGCAGACAAGAATTCTGCGTAAGTGTTCCAACTGCTCCTTATGCTGAGAGACTGATGTTCTCTTTAGGAAAAGAAAGGAATGCATATAGCAACAGACAAACACAAAGGTGATGCAAAGACACAGGTTTACATCTTCAAGTCAAGCCAAATAAGCATGAACAAACAACATCACTGGGAGATGTATTAATAGATCCAATTGTTTATGGCACTGCACTTCTACAGGAGGCATATTCAGGGAATGGTATGTTTTCAAAGTGTCATTTAAATACTCTGGAGTCCTCAAAGTTACAGTGTAAATTTAATTGCAGTCTGGAGAATCAGAGGAAAGGGATCCTCATGTCTAGAGGACACCTGTGCTATGCAAAAGAACAGGGAATGTTGAAGTATCAATCAAAATCAATCAACATCTTTATTTATCCAGGTGGGCACCATTGAGCAAGGCTCATTTGCAAGGTGGACCTGGTCATGAATACGTCAAAGTACAGTACAGAAGTAGGTATCCAAAAAGCAATAATATACAAGGAAGAAAAAGTATATACAGTGTACGTATAAACACACATGGTACACCAAATTGTATTACTAGGACTAAATGGGAACCATTGAGACAAGAGGGGGTGGCCATTAACTCATTACCTCCTGGGCAGCCATTTTGTGTAATGGATAGTTCTGACTTCATATGGAGCTATTGGAGGCAATAAGTTAAAGGTGATAATATATTGCAAAATTGTATCTGTCAGTCTGAGTTCAATACAATTTATTAAGCAGCTGAGCTTAAAGGGCACAGAGGCAGTGAGTAAGTAGGGAGAAAAAAATAAATAAACAGAGGAAAGAGTAAGTATTCCAAACAACAGTTAAGGGGCCAGAAATAAGACATAATGGGAGTGGTGCACTGCAGTGGCTGTGGAGCAGCAGTCTTCTGAGGTTGCGGTGTTGTCCCATCTGCAGACACCTCTCTAGGCTCAGGGAGGAGATTGCTCATCTCCAGACTGAGTTGGCCAGGATTTGTGGGACATCCTCTCCCATCCAGGGACCACCAGGTCCACTACTGTTGCCTCAGAGGTTGCCAAGAAAGAGGAGCAGTTGGACCACAGTGGGCTCAGGGAGGGTGAGGGTGGTGGAACAGAGGCACATCCCTCCAGTTGTACCTCTCCACAATTCATATGCCATTCTGGCAAAGTGTGGTTCCTCTATGGAGGCACCCACAGAGGAGACCAAGGAGGATGCTGGGAGCCTTTACAAAGGAGGCCCACAGGACGGTGGCATGGGACCCCACAGGGGAAGGAAACAACTCCTAGTGGGGGACTCCATTGTTAGGAAGGTAGAACTGGGGGAGTAAGGGGAGAGGCAGGTAAGGTGCCTGCCTGGAACCATGGCATGGAGGGACAGGGAGCAAATCCTCAGGATCGCTGGAGCAGCTGCAAATGGGAGGGAGATGGATGTCATTGTCCACCTAGGAACAAATGACCTGGCTAAGAAAGGGATCAGAGCAGTGCAGGAAGAGTTTTTGGAGTTGGGGAGGGGCCTTAGAGAAGTAGCACGCATGGCAACCTTCTTGGAGATGCTGCTTGCCTATGGAGTAGGTGAGGCAAGGGTGCTTGACACCATGGGATTCAATCGGTGGTTGAAAAACTGCTGCAGAGCTCAGGGATTTGGCTTCATTGTTGTAATAATTTTTATTATTTTCAAGAAAATAGGAAAAAATGAAAAAAATCATAATACAGTATACAGTCACATGTTCTGCGATTACATTTAACTACCCCACGCCTCGTTTATAGGTGTAAAGTGCCAATACAGTAAGCAAAGAAAAGGCTGAGGGATATAACAAAGGATGGGGGTACCGACACATATCATTACCCATTAATGGATACATATTAATATATTTCCTGGTGTTATAAACATTCTAATAGAGGTGACACTAACAGCCCTGTACTCAAGAGGAGCGACTTCCACTCTTATTAGTAAAAAAAAAAATTCCCCTGCCCCAAAAAAAGAAAAAAAAAGAAGGAAACTATTATGTAGAGACATACTATGGAATTCAAGGGGGTAGACCACTATGTCCTCATAAGCTCCCAGTAACTATCATATAAGGGTACTCACCAGAGCCTAGTGTCAAATCAGACCGTCAGCTTTGCCAGACATAAACACCTCAAACTGTAACTTTATATGACTGGAACCAAACTTATCCCTCTTCATGGCATCTAGAGAAAGTTGAATGAGAGTGTGCATATGCTCTGCAAAAGACCAGACTGATCCTGGAATGGAAACAAATATATCCCAAGCTTAAATCTGTACCCAATGAATTAAAGTATTCTACATATCATCATGTATACAATCCCTGTAACTAAAGTCTCCAGTCCTATCAAGAAACACCTGGGTCTCTCCACATATTATTGGGACCTTAGGTAGAGATCCCATTTGTCGTATTACCTTTATATCAGCAGAGGAGACTGAAGGTGATCACCCTATTCCCATTGGTGGTTGGACCTTACCCAGATATTTAAGATAGGGATCCCAGCAGGCTTCAAATGAGGAAAGTTTGGACTTCTGTAAATAGGATATCTTGTCCAGTTTGGCCAGGATAGACAGGGACCCCAGTATTTCTGCCATAGTAGGAATCAGAGGGGTTCTCCATTTACATAGAATGGCTCTTTTTTGTTTATAAAGCCAGAAATGCCAGCCACCTATATCCTAATGGTGCAAGTTTGGGTATATCAACACAAATACCCAAGATAAAAAAGAGAGGGCTGAGGGGGATGGCCTGTTGCAGAACCCTGGAGGCAATTTCTTGTATCTCTTGCCATAGGGGTTGGATTTTTGGTCAGCACCACAATACATGCACTAGGTCACCTCCCGGTTGTTGGCATCTCCAGCAATTGTCCTGATCTATTACTTTAGCTTTATGAAGAATGGCTGGAGTTCTATACCAGGCATGCGCAATTTTATTTTGGATTAGTCTGGATTTAGCATCTGTGAACCAGGTGTGTGCATCTACCCACGCTTTGTCCTAGGCCTCGGAGGATATATGGGCTGCAATATCTTCTCCCATCTTTACCTTGCTTCATATGATTAAGATGGAAGAGTGTCTCTAAGAGTAGCATATATCTGACCTGCAAGGCCCTTAGTACAGAGTATCCATTTGGCCAATGGGGAAGTTTTGGCACAGTTTATGGTATGAGATAAAAGATGCCGAGTTGCATCCCTGAGTTGGAGATATCTCCAGAAGTCTAGTGGTGGGATACCCCACTGTTGTCTTAAAGAGTGGAATGTCTGCATGGCTTTGTGGTTAGGGGTCAACAAATCACCCAACTTAGTAATACCCAGTTCCACCCAGTGTCTCCATAGAATTTCAGCTCTGTCTATAGTGATGGCTGGGTTTTGCCAGATAGTCATGTAGGAGAGTGGGAGGGGGTCCAGACTCATTTTATGATGAGAACTAACCCAGTTTTCCCTGGATGCCGTCACTGTGGGAGAAGTGAGTTCTGTATTTGTTTTACTGGCCCCGAATTTTTTAGGGCTGCCCCTCTGTACAAAAAGAGAGGAGGGATGGTTCAGACCCATAATATCTGTTTCTAGTTATACCCCCTGTGGTAAGAGAGGGGAGGGAGAACTCACCTATTTAACCATTTGGGCTAGCAGAAAGGCCCAGCGGTATCCCTCTGGCCATGGGAGGTTCCACCCACCTTGCTTCCAGTGTGACCTTAGTTTAGATCGACTGAATCTGGGTTTGGATCCCTCCCATAGAAAATCTCCAATTAGTTTATAAATACCCTGAAACCACTGTGGTAGGGTGAGCTGACAGTGCATCAGGAGATAGACTAGTTTAGGGGCAGAGATCAATGTCACTGCCGCAACTTTCCCCGCTAGGGTGAGTTTAAGCAGCCTCCATCTATCAAAGTCTGTCTTAATGGAGGAGAGAAGGGGTTGTACATTAGCTTGCCATATTGTCTCTAAAGATGGGGTCAAAAAAATACCCAGATACGTAATCCCTTCTGGTGCCCATATTAGGTCATCCTCAGCTATCACTCACTGAATGCATTGATCATTAAGAGGGAGTACTTCCATCTTATTCAGCCGTAAGCCGGAATGTTTAGAGAAAACTTCTAGGAGAACAAGGAGTGGGGGATAGCAGTGTGTGCATCCTCCAACAGGAGGAGGAGATCGTCCGTGTACATAAAAGTTACATAGGACGTATTCCCCACTGTTAACCCTTTAATCTCTCGGTGGTTACAGTTAGCCACAGCCAGAGGTTCGACCACCAATACAAAAAGGAGGGAGGAGAGCGGGCACCCTTGCCTCGTACCTCTGCCCAATAGGAATGGGTCAGAAAACATTGAATTTGTGTTAACTCTGGCTAAGGGGCCTTCATATATGGCTTTTATCCTGGCAAGAAATGTTTCCCCTATCCTGAAATGGGAAAGAGTCATATATAGATAGTCCCAGTCCACAGAATCAAAAGCCTTTTCGAAGTCAACCGTAATAGTGGCTGTGGGAGTATGAAGGGACTTGGCAAAGGGGGTCAGATTCAGCAGAGTTCTTAAGTGATATGAGCTGTGTCTTCCAGGTATAAATCCCACTTGTGAAGGGTGTACAAGAACAGCCAATAAAGAACTAACTCTGGAGGCTAAAATTTTAGCATAGAGTTTGCTGTCCAAATTTATAAGGGAAATTGGACGGTGATTTCCTGGGTAGGTAGGGTCTTTGTCTTTTTTGGGAATTACAACTATGATTGCCTCCCACATGGAGGGCGGTAAGGCTCCCTTAAGTTCTATCTCCTGAAACACTTGAGTTAAGAGGGGAGTAATAGTAGGGGCCAGAATCTGGTAGAATTCTGCAGAGTACCCATCACTGCCCAGGGATTTTCCTTTTTTCAAGTCTTGGATGGCTGCAGTCAGTTCTTCCTTTGAAATGGGGAGATCTAGGAGTTGTGTTTGTTGGCTCTGCAGTGTGGGCAGGCCTAAGGTATCTAAAAAGCCTAGTGTGTCTCTGTTGGGGCCTGTGTGGGTGGAACAATATAGCCTTTCATAAAATGAGGACATGATCTCATTAATATCCCCAGTAGAAGTACTCAGTATCCCTTGTTTGTTTTTCAAACCTGGGATATATCTGCTAGCCTGCTGTTTGCGTAATTGATAAGGGAGTACTTTACCTCCTTTGTCCCCCCCATCCCAGAAGGTATGTTTAAGGTGAAGGATAGCGGCTTCGGCTTTCCTATTCAAAAGTCGGTTAATTTCAAACCGAATACCCAAAATGGATTTACCTATGGTGGAATGAATGGAAGGGGAGGGCATCGCCTTAAAAGTACTTTCAGCTTCAGCCAATCTCCATTCAAGAGTGACCAGCTGCATTTCCCTTTGCCTACGTTTGGCTGCAGCAAAACCCCATGATATTGTCTCGCATCATGGCTTTAAAGGCTTCCCATGTTGTACTGGCAGAGGTATTACTTATTGGGTTTTCAGCTAAAAAAAGAGAAGCCTCCTTATTAACCCATTGGGTAAATTCAGGGTCCTTAACTAGGAGCGGGTCCAATCTCCATTGTTTAGTTGGGGGAGCCACAGGGTCCCACTGTATGAGAAGCTGGACTAGAGCATGGTCGGAGATACAGCAGGGAAGAATTGAGACATCGAGGGTTTTAGTAGTCAGGGTAGATGAGCAAGGCCAAAAATCCAGCCTACTGTATGAGGCATTTGCAGCCAAATGAAATGTATAATCTCATGTTCTGGGGTGGAATAATCTCCAGAGGTCTGTAAGCCCCTGGTCAGCTAACATTTGTTGGAGAGCCTTCTTGCTTCTAAGGTGCGTCTCCTTCTCCCCATCATTCCTAACTAAGAGAGGGATCAGAGTGAGATTAAAGTCCCCACCAATAAGCAGTGGTCATTCTGAGGGGTTAAATTCAAGTACTACTTCTGCCAGATTATGAAAGAACCCAGGAGTATCTTCATTGGGGGCATAAACATTACAGAGTGAGTGGACCTGTGGGTGTATTATAAGTGGCCATTATCCATCTACCTTCATGGTCTGAGCGTGTTTGCTTTAATGTCCAGGGGAGAGATTTATTCACCAGGATAAGAACCCCATGTTTCCTGGTCTGGGCATTAGAGTGAACCTGCTGGCCAACCCAGTCTTTCCTCATGTGGGTATGATCCTCCCCAGAGAATTTTGTCTCCTGAAAAAAGGCCACTTGAGATCAATTACATTTCAGGTGTGCCAGAACTTTTTTTCATTTTATTGGGGAGTTTAGCCCCCTGACATTCCACGTATGTATCACAGTGTCAGACATTATATTTAGGGGCCCCAGGGTATAACAAGCATAAAGAAGAGCCTAAAAGAAAGAGCAAACAGCGTGTTTCTGTATGCTTGTTAATTAAGGATCACTGCCCCAGTCTTAACAAAGTCTCTCTGTAGGAGGCAAGGGTTTATGTATCAGGACTATAGAGACTATATACTGTCTATTACTCTAGCCATCAAACTAACTTATCTACAAAATATTAAGGGAGATGTGGTAGGACTAAACCGGCTAGAGCCCTAGTCAATGGTATGTCCTGTCACCCTTGGGGGTGTGGAACAATTATTTCCCAAAGAGGGGAAAAAATACTCTACTACTGTGGTATTTATATCAGGTTGACTGGAATCAAGGGAAACTCAGGAAGAGCAACTAGTCAACTCTTACTAGAGCCATATCCGGATCTACCTGCAGCCCCTACTAATGGGGGAGGGGTACGAGTCCTGTCAACGGATTCTTAGACCAGCATACAAATCTAATACCGTTAAAAAAATCAAAGAATCCTCTTATCATTAGGGCTAACCTTCTTGGAATTACTAGCAATCTGTCGGAAAACAGAGGTTAAAATGAATCCAAGAAAGTATGTAAAGTAAAGATGTGAGTGACTCGCTCTTAATTCTTAATTCTTAACTATATTGGTATCATCCCAAAGGTGAGAGAGGGAAGTCACCAAAACATATATCTTTAGTGGTAGCTGAAAACATTCACCCATTGTACTACAGGTTTGACAAAACATTTCTAATGAAATTCTACAGAAAACAAGATTTGAGCTGACCCATTTTACAACCTTATCTATTGCAAAGAAAAAGCTCAGTTCTGGATGGGATTGTCAAATATACCAGCAAGTTAGCACTATACAGAAGGATTGATGTATTGACCCATGTACTATTTGGGTACATAGTATGGCATATAGCCCATTCAGAGACCAGAAGAGTGTTTTACCACCCCACTGATGGTCCCTCGACAAACTAATGGAAACCCCTTCCTGACCAGTGTAAAGGTGCCAAAAACATCAGGGAAGGAACTGCAGAATCTAGTCTTAAAAGGAGGGCATTGGGCCATTTGGGAGGGTAATGGGGGTGGGTACCGCAAATCCTTAGTAAATGATCAGTACCAGTAGGATTATCTAGTGCTCCCACTCCTCCTGCTTTTAATTATGGGTAAACGGATCTTTATAGACTCCTTTCAATTATCAGTGCCTACAGCCTTCCCATACAGTAAACCGCTTCTGGTCATCAGAACCAACAAATAAACGAGTGTGTCTGTATTGACACAGGCTGAATTAACAGTAGCTATGAAACCACCTTTCTCAGAATGGGGCAAAGTTAGCTCCCATTGTACAGGCCGAAAAAAGCTGTTCCTTATTCCCCACCCTCAGAATTACAACTTTTCTATATCAACACCCTCAGATACTTATCTGACTGTTCAACATTTTAAACTAGTGAGGGTTCCCAATGTTCTTGGAGTGTTCAGCTGTTTTGCCTCTCACGGTTCGGCCGAGCTTCGATCTGGCGAGTCCTGAGGCCTGAAGGTCCGTGGTGGATCGAATCTATCTCCACACTATGAGTCCCCTCAACGCGTAGCTCTTCAGGGAGACTGAAGTCCGGATGTCCTCTCTCATTGTCCATTTCTACACATGCCTCTGCATCGTTGAGATCGCTCAAGATCGAAAATCGGTTGTGTGCAAAATAGGGGCTCACATATTCCATCTGGGCTTCAGTCTCTGCCAAGAAGGAGGTTGGGGCCTGTATGCCAGGATTGTTCTTCCTCTCCTGCAGATGGCCCTGTTTAACATGCGGTGAGGATGGAGGTCTCTTCCGAACTTTCAAATTTCGGGGTTCTAGTCCCACCTGAGGGGCAGGACGGGGTGAAGTATTAGGAGAATCAGCTTTAGGCATGGAAGGTAGCGAGTTGTTTGCAGTCTGGATAGAGGACGGAGAGCTCAAGCTGTTCAGGCAGGTACTGGCAATGAAGACCAGAGCAGCATCTGGGGATGAAAATTGCTGGACTGCTCCATTAAACGAGATTTGCAGCATTGCAGGGTATCTCAGAGTGAAGGGGATATTCAGCGCATGTAGTTTCCAATGGGCTTTCGAAGAAGGCTTTGCATTGGGTTGCTAGCTCTTTAGAATAATATTGAAAAATCATAATCTTATGGTCCTTCCACTGGAGCTGCCCTAACTCCCTAGCCCTTGTCTGGATCGCATCTTTTTCTGCAAAATTCAGAATTCGAACAATGATAGGGCGAGGCCTCTCCCCCTGCTCTGGCCTGGATTGCGACATACGGTGTGCTTGCTCCATGGTGATCTTTGTACCCTGTGGAAGTTTCAAAATCTCTGGCAGTGCTTGTAGAAAGGGTAGAGCCCTCCTTCCCTCACATCCTCCCAGAAGCCAAGGAGGCGCAAGTTATTCCGATGACTTCTGTTCTCTAATTCATCTACTTTTTCTTGTAGGAGGTATATCTGAGCCGCCTGTTCTCTCATGATGGCCGAGTAGTTCTGGAGTGTATCCTCCTGCGTAGTAGCCTTTTGCTCTACCGCATCAACTCTGAGATAGATCTGCTGTATTGAAAAAGCCGAGTTATTTGCTGCCAGAGTAAGGGTATCAATACTGGCCATAATTGATGCAAACATCTCTCTTATAGAGGGTTCATCTCTCTCTTTTGCTAAGTGTGCCATTGTGCATATCTCTTTGTCTATGCGGCAAGTTTGTTCGCTCCTAGGTGGTTCAGTTTCGGTCAGTTTTCCCTCGAAATTGCCCAATTAATACTGAAAGCTTTGGATCACTGGTCTTTCACTTTTTTCTTAAAAATCCTCCCCAGAACATATGTTTTACGGGTTCTAGGCTCTTATGCGAGTGGAGCTACGAGGTTAAGTTGCCATCTTGGTAAAGCGTTAGCCACGCCCACCCTGCACTAGTGGATTTGGCTTCATTGGGGACTGGGGGTCCACCTGGAGTGATGCAGGCCTATATTGGTGTGATGGTCTGCATCTGTCCAGGAGGGGAACCAGGATCATCGGTGATAGATTTAAATGCTTCATTGGCATGCATTTAAACTAGCCAAGGGGGGAGGCACTGAAAAAGAGCAGGGAAATCCTAGCCCCCCCAAAAAAAAGTCAGGGTAGTAAGTGAGGTAAACACCAAGTTAGAGATGTCGATAGGAAGAAGGGCAGGGTAAATGGAGAAAGTGACAAAGGCAATAAGGACAGGGATGGAGCAAAAAGGGGTAAGGCCATTAGGAAATGGAGGGTAATGAGTACCAGTACCCATAGTCTAGGCAACAAGCTCCCTGAACGGGTGGCCTTGATGGAAGAGGGATGCCTGGATATTGTAGCAGTCACAGAAACATGGTACACATAGAACCATGACTGGGATGTTAACATACCAGGGTACACAACCTACTGGAGAGACAGGGAGATGAGAAAAGGGGGAGGAGTAGCTCTCTCTATGTAAGGGAAGGGATAAAAGTAACTGAACAAATGAGTAAACAGGAAGGAGAGGAGGCACTGTGGGTCACCTTAGAGACTGGAAATGGCACCACAATCCGCACAGGGGTTGTATACAGACCCCCATGTCAGGGGAAGGGAATGGACAAGGATATGATAGAAGGCATTCTTAGAATGGCATAGAAAGGGGAGATACTGTTGATGGGAGACCTGAATATGCCAGATGTTAACTGCAGCACATTTGCTACAGCCACATCCAAGAGCAGGGCCATTCTCACTGCCCTACAGGTGGCATGCCTCAGACAGCTAGTTTTGGAACCCACTCATGAGGGAGCAATCTTAGACCGCACACTCTCAAATGGGGACAGTGAGAGGATCTCAGATCCAGAAGTGAGCAGCCATCTGGAAACAAGTGACCACCAAACAGTGTGGTTCATGATAAACTTAGCTACAGAGTCAAGCCATACAAAAGTGAGGGCACTGGACTTCAGGAGGGCTGACTTTGGCAAGATGGGAGAGTGCCTTAGAAAAGCACTAGCAAATAGGCTAGAAGGAGGGGTGGAGCAACAATGGGGAAACATCAAAACTGCCATGACAGAGGCAACAAGCCTTTATGTGAAGCAAATAAACAAACCAAAATGAAATAAAAAGCCACTATGGTTATCAAAAGAGGTGGCAGGGAAGGTCAGGGAGAAAAAGATAGCATTCAGGAAGTATAAGAAAACACAGAAGGAGCAGGACAGAGAGCTGTGCCAGTTAAAGCAGAAGGAAGCAGGAGGGAAGTCAGAATAGCAAAGACCCAAACTGAGGAAAGATAGCTAACTTGGTTAAGAAGGGGGGTAAAACCTTTTATAGGTACATCAGGGAACGTAGAAAGACAAAGGGCGGGATAGTGAGACTGAATAGAATGGACAGTGGGTGGGCAGAGAGGGACAGTGAAAAAGCAAGGATACCGAATGAATATTTCTGCTCAGTATTCACAGAAGAGGAGGACTGGGACGTGCCTAACCCAACTAACAGAAGCACTCTGGATAGGGGGTCGATTTCAGTCCTTTCACAGAAGAAAGTGTTCTGAAAGAACACCTAAAACTGAAGGTGGACAAAGCAATGGGGCCTGATGGAATTCACCTCAGAATTCTAAAAGAATTAAGGGGAGAACTAGTGAAACCACTGACTACTCTTTTTAACAAATCATGGGAGGATGGTGTGGTACCTGAGGACTGGAGGAATGTGGATGTGATTCCCCTTCACAAAAGTGGGAGCAAGACAGAGGCAGAAAACTACAGACATGTTAGTTTAACCTCTGTGGTAGGGAAAGTGTTGGAATCACTTCTGAAGGAAAGAATTGTTGAGTAGCTAGAAGCCAGTGGGGCACAGGACCCAAGGGAGCATGGGTTCACAGTGGGAAGGTCATGTCAGATGAATCTAATTGATTTCTTTGACTGGGTGACCAAAGCAGTAGACCAGGGAGGGGCTGTGGACATGGCCTACCTAGACTTTAGCAAGGCATTTGACACAGTCCCACACAAAACAGTAATAGTCAAATTAACCAGCCTGGGAGTGGGTCCCAGGGTGGTAGCCTGGGTAAAACATTGGCTGGACAACAGGACACAGAAGGTAATTGTAAATGGAGTCCACTCTGAGGAAAGAGGGGTTACTAGTGAGGTTCTGCAGGGTTCAGTACAGGGTCCAGTCCTTTTTAATGTCTTTATAAGTGACATTGCAGAGGGACTGGAAGGAAAAGTATGCCTCTTTGCAGATGACACAAAGATCTGCAATAGGGTTGATACACAAGGAGGTGTGGAAAGGATAAGAAGGGACTTGGCAAGGTTGGAAGAATGATCAGAAGTATGGCAGCTTGGATTTAATGCAAAGAAGTGCAAAATAATGCACCTAGGAAACAAAAACCCAGGTGAAGATTACACAATGGGAGTGGAGGTAGTAACAACAACAAAAATGGAAAGGGACCTGGGGGTAATCATATTAGATGACCTTAAAGTTACCAAGCAAAGTGAGAAGGTAGTTGGGATTGCTGGGGGGAGGATCTATGTCAATTCACTCCTGTCAATTGTTTCCGTGTCAATTCACTCCCGACTGCTAGCTCCCGAGTCAATTCACTCCCTCCCCTCCCATTCCGCGTCAACTCGCTCCCGCTTTAAGCTGTTCTAAACTAAACATAAATTCAGTGTAAGCAGAACACTTCTGTTGCAGGTCTCAGATGCACTTGGCCTGTCATATATAATATTTTAGGATGGCACAAATAACCTGAGAAGTACTATTGTGATATTTCACCCAAGATCCAGAGAATAAATGTGATTTCAAAATGTCATAATTAGTAGTCTGGAATGTTAAGTGGACCTGCCTGTGCATCTTGTTTTCTTGGGTACATTGCTTGTGTTAATGTATGTTTTAAATGAGGTAATTAGTGCACCAATCAGCTGCTGTCTGTAGGCTGCACACAACTGAACAGCCACTTTATCGGATTTCCATCCCAAGAACAAGTCAAACTCTAGCTGATATCACTCATACAGTAGATTCAGTTCTAGTGCTGAGCCCAGTAAACAGGTAGGAAATGTCACTCCACAGTCAAACACTCTCTAAAAATAAGCTAACTGCTGCCTCTAACTCGTAACCCTAACTAAGCTACCCACCGTACGCCTAATCACAACCTAATTGATAGACATCACATGCAGGGCTACAATTATTAAACTAAGACATTCCAGTTCTGTGTGTTCTCTGTGTTCTGGATTGCTGTTGTCCAAAGCTGTGCAGCCTTTGTTTTTTGCTCGGGAAGTACAGGGAGTGAAAAGAGTGAGTACAGTTAAAGCAGGAGGGAGTGAAAAGGCAATTATGTGTGTGCTCTGTAAGGTATGTTCCGGATGCTGTTGTTCAAAGCTGTGCAGCCTTTGTTTTTTGCTCGGGGAGAACAGGTAGTGAAAAGAGGGAGTAAAAAGACGTGGAGCGAAAAGGGATGGGAGCGAATTAGTTGGGATTGAACTGTCAGGAGCGGGTTGTCCGGGAGCGAACATTCGGGAGCGAATTGATGTGCTCCCTTGGGGGGATACTGGGATGTATAGGGAGAGGCATCACCAGTAGAAAACAAGAAGTTGTTATCCCTCTGTACAGACAGTTGGTGAGACCCCCATCTGGAGTACTGCATCCAGTTCTGGAGACCCCATCTCCACAAGGACATAGACAGGGTAGAGGTTGTCCAGAGGAGGGCAACTAAAATGTGCAGGTTCTGCAAGAGAAGCAATACGAGGAGAGAATAAAGGAGCTTAATATGTATATCCTTGAGGAAAGGAGGGGGGGCATGATAGAAACTTTAAAGTACCTCAATGGAATCAACAAAATCCAAGAGGGTAGTATCTTTCGGAAAATGAGATGTGCAAGAACAAGGGGACACAATTTGAAGATGGGGGGGCGGTTCAGGGTCAATGTGAGGAAGTATTTTTTCACAGAGAGAGAGAGTGGTGGATGCATGGAACAGCCTTCCTGAAGGGGTTGTGGAGTCTAAAACTGTGGGAGACTTCAAGAATGTATGGGACAGACATAAGGCAATTTTTGTGGGGGGGGGGTAGGAAGAAACAGGCTGTTGGTTAACTAGGATCTGCAGCTTATCCTGTAGGTAGGGAAATGGGCAGACTAGGTGGGCCAAGCGGTCCTTATCTGCCGTCAAAGTCTATGTTTCCATGTTTCTAAGTATTTATGTTTTGGATTTCTAACTCAAATTTCAGATTTCTGAATGTAAATCTGATCCAAATCTAATCCAAATCCTAATAACTGGTATTCAGAATTTTCGGCAACTAAATCTGAAAATCCTAAATCCTAACTTTAGGATCAGAATGTGAAGTAACCAGATTTGAAAATGAATATCCTATCACCCATCATGAGCATACAGCTCAGCTGGAGGCTAGATGGACTACTGAGCTAAACTGAGACATCCTGTAAATGCGGTTGGGGTTTCTATATGGTACCCTGACTAAAAATATGGAGTACTCCAAAAGAGAAGCAACAAGCATGTAAAGTGCTTTGAGAGGGGAGTGAGTTGCCTGATAAATATAGGCTATGAACTCTGATCTCTGGATTGAATAAGGTAATTTATACAGTTTATCTATCAGTAAAAGAACTATGTGCTCAAAGAATGTGGTGTCTGTGATTTTTCTGAGCAAGGACTAGGCTGGTCTCTGGGTGTCCTAGTCAAGCTCTAGCTTGACAAGATTATAACAAATGTGCTGAGTTGCAAGGGAACTTCCAGTGATCATAAGATGCCCCTGGTCATGAAAGGTTCCCTAGACAATGTTCATCCCTCCACCAGAACAAGGGGGGGGAGACTGAAGGGGTTACAACATGGGGGTCTTCTCCATGAAGCTCAATGTGAAGATGATACATTTAACAAGTGCCAGGACATTTGCAAATGGACCAGTCAGGGATAGCAGATCCAGATCTTGAAGGAGTGTGGTGAAACCCACAGAAAGCAAACTCTGGCCAGAGCTGATAGGCCTGCAGCTGAGGAATTTAGGGTAAAAATATTGTAAATTTGTTTAATATTTTTACACCAAATTTTTAACATAGTCATGTTATGACCCTGCCTCATGAAGATGGGCAGAGAAAATGTTTAACTCTGGCTTAAAGGTAATTTTGCGCAGGGGCTGCAAAATCAACTTTTGGGATGCTAAAACACATTTTGGGCAGGAGTTGAAAAATGACAGCTGTCACATTCATGAGGTGCTGTAAAGAAATGGCTATGTTGAAAATGTTGGCTAAAAATATTGAATATTACCAAATGTACGACCCTTCATTCGCAAAATGCAACGTAGGCTTATAACTTTGTTGAGCCTTCTTATGACACCACCTCATGAACAAGGACAGAGAAAAATTTCAACTCCTGCCCGAAAAGTGATTTTGCTCAGGGATGATGAAATCACTTTTTGGAATGTAAAAAAAACATTTTGGCCAGGATTTGAAAAAGTACAGCTGCCACATTCATGAGGTACTGGAAAGATATGGCTATAATGTAAATCTGGGCTAAAAATATTGAAAATTACCAAAGTTACGAGGCTGTGTTCACAAAATTCAGTGTAGGTTTAGAACTTTGTTTTATATTTTTACACCACATTTTCAACACAACCTTCTTATGACCCCAACTCATGAACAAGGGTAGAGAAAATTAACTGCTGCCTGAAAGGTGATTTTGCACAGGGAATGCAAATCACCTTTCAGGACAGATTTGCCTATCAACAGTGACATTGGTAATGAGGTGGGGTCCCAAAGAAGGTATGTGGAAAATGTGGGCCAAAAATCTGCAAACATGCCCAAGTTATGCCTCAAAGTTCAAAACCCCATTGAAATACATTGAATGCAGCCCTAAAAATGAAAAACTCATGATAGTCTGCACACTTAGCACCATGGATACTGCCAAGCAATATGCCATCTCCTAGCAGCAAGATGAGCTACTCATATACTGTACAACTGCTCTTATGCTCATATTTTACTATCTTGGCCTACATTAAAAGGTCTAAGTATCTTCCATATTAATGCGTGCAGCCTCCTAAGTAAGTTAGATGCCATTCAGGCTTGGATTACACATGCAAAACCTGACATCCTGGTGGTTTCTGAGACCTGGCTCAAGCCCACTATCCTGGATTCTGAGGTCAACTTACCTGAATACAATATCTTTCATGCAGACAGATAGACTAGAGGTGGGGGAGGTTGCCATCTATGTATTGGAAAAATATAACGTTTCTATTACTGGCGCCTCATCATTGCCAAAAGAGTATGAAAGCCTCACGATTAAAGTCCAACTCTCAACCACCTTGGCCTTGCACATCATAGGATGCTACAGACCTCCCTCTGCAGGGCTTTAACTGTTAAGTCACCTTTCCCATTTTCTTAGTGTGCTGCAGTCAGAAGTCATAATCCTGGGTGACTGTAACCTGGATTGGCTTTCGGGCTCCTCCGAACCCTTAAAAACTCTATGTGACTCATTCGGACTTACTCAAATTGTCTCAGAAATGACCCATCCAAATAAAAAGAACCCAAATAAAAGCTCCCTACTAGACATAATTCTAGTAAACAAGCCACACTTCTTTTCTCATTCCTGAGTCTTCTTCACTGATCTCAGTGACCACTGCTTTATTGCTTGTATAAGAGCTGCACCCAAGGCTATTTCTAACTCCAGGTACACAATCAGGAGTCGTTTACATAATGTAATGCCACAAGCCTTCCTTTCAGACTTACAAAACTCCTTGCTATGGCAGGACTTCTACCTAGCTAAGACAGTAAAGACAGCATACGAGACCTTCCATACTATTGTCCGTGGAGCTGTTGACAGACATGCCACCTTGATCAAAGCACGTACCAAGAAAAAAACTCTCCCTTGGTTTACACATCAACTGAAGTCAGCTCTGCTCAACAGGGACAAGCTCTGGAAGAACGTGCATAAATCAAAGCTTCAGTCAGATTGGGCTGATTTTAAAGCAGCCAGAAACCTCTGCACAAAGCTTGTCAGAAACATTAAGGCTAACTACTTCCAGTCAACTCTGGACTCCTCCACCAAGGACCCTGCCAAATTCTGGCACACCATTAGTGAGTGATATTCAAGGACATGCTTTGTCAAGTTCTCTCCCTACCAAGATTTTATATGAAGGCTCCCTCATTATTGAGAAGGCAGAAATCCTTGACTGCTTTAATAATTATTTTATTACTGCAGTTATGGCCTTTGACATTTCACCTGCGAATAACCTACGTACCCAGTTCTTATCACTAGGACCATAAAGCCCTCCCCTGTCCACAGTACTCCTGTCATGGGTTTCTCCTTCCAAATGGTAAATTACAAGGAAATGGATGACCTGCTCCTTCAGCTGGATGCCAGAGAAAGTGCAGGAGTGGACCTCATTGGTCCTTTTCTCCTAAAGCTCGCTCACCAGGTGCCAACAGCTCCATTAACGCACCTCTTTAATATGTCCCACAGCTTGTGTGAACTCCCTTCTGTCTGGAAGACTGTCCAAGTTTTTCCACTCTTTAAATCTGGAGACCCCAGTGACCCAAATAACTACAGGCCAATCTCCTTACTCCCCACCCTATCAAAACTGCTGGAGAAATTAGTGAATTGCCAACATAAAAGCTACATTGGCACCTCAGATCTGCTAAATCCTGTGCAGTCAGGCTTTAGGCCATGCCATAGCACAATCACAGCTCTGGCAAATCTCACAAACAACTGGCAGAGAGCCCTTGACTTAAAGAATCATGTATGCGTGGTATTTCTCGACTTTAGCAAGGCCTTCGATACCGTCGACCATGCATTGCTCTTAGTTACTCTCCGCAACGTTGGTCTGGATGCACCTTCCCTAAAATGGTTCTCATGCTCCCTGGCAAAGTGCATGCAGCAAGTAAAAGCAGTAGGAGATCTCTCCAATCTACAACAGATTAGCAGAGGCATACCTCAAGGTTCCATCTTGGGGCTCTTACTTTTCTCACTTTATATCAACAACGTCGACCGTGGAATCAAACTTTATGGTGCACATCTCTTTGTGGATGAAATGGTCCTTTACACTGCCAGGCCTACTTCCGAAAGAGCCTGCTTGGACTTGCAAGCGGATTTCATTATGATGCAACAAAACCTCCTAAGCCAAATCTCCTGTTGAATGCCAAAAAGACCAAGGCTATGCTGTAATCCCCAATGACCAAGTACATAAACTCCCTTAAGCATGACAATATTACCACTATCACCACCCTGCTTAGTGAGTCACTTGACTATGTGACCAAGTTCAAGTACCTAGGTGTGTGGATTGACAACAGACTTTATTTTGCTGATCATATAGACAAGCTCTCAAAAAACTTAGACAGAGGCTTGGACTTTTTTTTCAGAATCAAGCATCTGCTTACCCAAGAGGCCAGAAAAAGCTTAATACAAACCACATTCCTAGCTATCTTGTACTATGCAAACTTCTTGTATGACCAAGTCCCCAAAACTGTCCTATCTAAGCTTGACACCCTTTATCATAGGGCCTTACGTTTCATCTCAGGTGCAGCATATAATACCCATCACTGTGTACTCTATTCCATGGTAGGATGGACCTCACTTACGTTCAGGAGGCAAAGGAACGCTATACTATGGACCTAAAGATCTATATCCAAGATGCTATACTCCTACATTTCTAATGGTCTGCCCTCCTCCACCTTATGAAACTATGCCTTGAGAAGCCATTTGTACATCTCACTAGCTGTGCCTAAAGTCTTTTCCTGTTTTGGCAGAGCCTCCTTCACTTATATGCTGCCCCAGCTGTGGAACAACATCCAGAAATCCATAAAATTGGTGCATTCTATTGGATTTGTGGAATTCAAGTCACTCTATTCGAGATACTTCTCGGAGCCTTGTCAATGCCCTCCCTGTCACTAAACTGTAGCCATACATGGCTATTCTTACAGTCAACCCTCTACACTTTCTATCCTCTCATTAGAATTACCCTAAGCCATGTTCCTTGATTCATCCTTGCTTTCCACTTGCTGCTGAGCTGCCAGCTTGCAATGTCACTAGCATTAACTCTGCTCTAATAGAGCTATCAATGTCTAAAATCAGTGGTTCGGCACATTGGTGCTGACTTGATTCCACCTCTCTGCTGTACTGTTTTCTGGGATGAGGTTTCACCTTACGACCGGGCCACATTGATTATCCTTGTACCTTGTTTTTATTACTATGTATTTTATTACTATGCCCATTTGTGCTATATGTTCTATTGTGCTACTGTATTATTTATTCTGTACCTACCAGGCCCTCCTTGAAAATAAGCTTGCTCAATAGAGTTTCACCTGGCTAAATAAAGATTGATTGATTATCTTTTTTTTATTGGTAATCTTGATTATCTTTTTTTTTTTTACTGTTAATCTTTTTATTAAGTAGAAATTTATAGTTTTTCTTCTTTCACGTTACAAGCAAAAAGAAACAGCATGAAACCTTACAGTCACATGCAGGTGTTATACAGCAAGGAATAATCACATCTGAATACTTAGACACATATATAATCCAGAAGAAAAGGAGACCACATAAAGGTGAAAGGGATAACATGGACTTACCACAGTGTGGAAGTTTCACATAGCTGAATATCTTGTTACTTCACACACAGGTCTAGGGAGGGAGTTGCTTTCTCTCCACTTATACACCTTATGGGCTCAAGTAGTAGGCTACTTTTCTTGGGACCCGGTACCTAGGAAGATAGCATATGTTCATGGCCAGACCATCTAGCCACATCTCATGTGTGATTCATGGAGGCCTAAAGGCATCTCTGGACAACTGATTTATTGGTACTTGCCTAGTGTTGGAATATATGCTTAATAAGGGGTCCAGACGGTTTCATATTGATGCAGGCTCCCTCTGTTTTAATGCGATATCCTAGTATGGGAGGCAAGAGTTTCCATAGCGGAAAGCCCTTCCCCAAGAGTTGGAATCTATATGGTCCTCCAGCATCTCAGTATCAGTCTTTTTACCTCTTCCAAGGCCTGTACTATCCATAGGAGTTGTGGCCCTGAGAGGTTGTTAGGCTGTGGGGGGAGGCTCAGCAACCACAAGCAAAGGTCCAAGGGAGGGAGGGAGAAGTCCTGAAATCTTTGAAAGATGAAGGATCACAGCTTCCCATAGGGAGGTAACAGGTGTGCAGTGCCAAAGAATATACAAGAGGTCAGCGTTTGGGCCTTAGATCTCCAGAAGTTATCCTTAGGAGATAAACCCATCTTCTTAAGCTGTGAGGGAGTACGATACCAGAGATTTAGCACTAAGTTTTGAATTAATAAGCCCCTCTAGTCCATACTGGCTTGATGTGCCCTTGCCCAGCATTGTGACCTTTGAGGTTCAGTGATACTGCTCCCTGATTTAGATAGGGAGGGAGGGGTCAGAAGCACTATCCCTCATGAGACTTTGAATCTTACCCACCAGACCTTTGTGGTGTTTTAACCAAATTTCAATGGGGAGGGACTCAGATGCTTTGTTTTTAGACCTGGCACACATTGTACAGGGACATTTCAGATTACACCAAGAAGCATGTAGACTCCTAAGTTGCAGGTATTTCCAAAAATATTTCTGAGGAATGTTGTATCTGGTTCTCAGACTTTGAAAGGAATCTAGTGTCAAATCCTCCAGAGTTTTCAGGTCTCTCAGATAATTTATGGAACAAGTCATCCATTCTGGCAACACAATCTGCTGTTTATCTATACACAGAAAGGGTTTATTCCATATTGATGTGTGGCATCCTGGGTTGAGACAGCATCTGTCTTTCTGTTCTACCTTTAACAGGCCCTATGTGAGTGTTTAATTGTAAGCCACTGTTGGTGTTTCCTGGGGAGGATATGGTGAAAGTGTGTAGCTAAGGGGATGCCCTGTAATAGCTCAGTTTCAATGCTTACCCAACTGAGGGGTGCAGGGGTAGATTGAAAAAGGCACTTCAAAGTTTTGGCCGTAATGTATGCTAATGAATACTGGGTGAAGTCAGGGAGGTTTCATCCCCCTCATCTCCAGGATGCCCTTAATTTAGTCCTGCTGTACCAAGAGGGAGGGGAGAGCCCCAGAGAAAAGTACTCACTGTATGATTTAATTTCTGCACCCATTTATCTGGGAGAATGACAGGTAAAATAGAAAGTATATAGAACATTTTGGGGACTACCATGAGTTTGAATGCTGCTGTTTTCCCTGCCAGGTATAAACCAAGGTGTTTCCACCTCACCATGTCTTTTTGAAGTGCGTCCACCAGAGGCTTAAAATTTACATTTGCCATCATCCCTAGTTTGGGGGAGATCTGAACGCCCAGGTATTTAATGTGCCCAAGCCAGTACTGCAGTCTCTGTTGAGTAGGGGAGAGCTAGCTTATTGAGGGGCAGGATCTCTGACTTAGAGATATTTATTTTCAAGCCTGAGTGCCCCCCAGAGGCATCTAATATGTTCAGAATGTGGGGTAGAGAATAAGGGAGCTTACTCATCAGGATCAGACAGTCGTCGGCATAAAGCTTACTATGATATTGTTCTCTGCCAACCACTATCCCATTTATAAGAGGGTGGGCTCGTATGGCTGTGGCTGGGGGTTCCATGACGTGGACGAACAACAGAGGGGATGGGGGCATCCTTGTCTGGTTCCTCTGAATAGTTGGAAAAGGTTGGACAGGTTGCTATTAGTGAGCACTCTTTTCTTGAGGGAGTGGTATTGTGTCTTTATCCAATTTGCAAAATGGGGGGGCCAAAATTATAACTTTCAAGGACCACATGGAGGTACTCCCACTCCACCTAGTCAAAATCCTTCTCAAAATCTATGGTGATAGATGCTGCTGGTGTTGGAAGGGAGGCTGCAGTTTGCATTAAGGAGAACAGGGCATGGATATGATCAGAGCTTATCCTGCCCTTCACAAACCCCACTTGGGAGGGATGGGTAATGTTGTGGAGGCTTTTCTTCAATCGTAGGGCCCAGATTTTTGACAGAATGTTGCATCCGTATTGCGCATTGAGATTGGCCTATAACTGACTGGGAGAGAGTGGTCCTTTCCTGCCCTAGGGAGAACTGTTATGATGACTTCTGTCAAAGTGCTAGGAAGCTCTCCTTTAGTATGTGGTTCTTGTAACATGTTTAGAATTGGCAGGGCTGTCTTAGTTTGGACAGCTTTGTAGAAATCTACCAGGAACCCATCTCACCAAAGTTATGTGTGAGGTGTCATAAGCGAAAGATTGCCTGTTTAACCTCCATCTCTGAGATGGGGGCCTCCAGTGCTTACTTTTGGGCCAGTGACAATTTAGGGAGGGGAAGATTTGTTACAAAGTTTTTATATTGCTCTGGATCCCACTTAATCTGTGATGTGTATGGAGTTTCATAAATTTCGGTCATTATCTGATTGATAACTTTGGGGTTTGTAGAAATTTTCCCTGCCTTGTCTTTTAACTGTGGGATAGACCTTTCCACCTGTCTCTGCTTAAGTCTAAATGCTAAAAGCTTGCTAACCTCTTCCCCTTCCACCCATTATTTAAGTTGAGTTCTGTGAAGGCATAGTTCCACTTTTCTGGTCACTAGACCGTTAAGCTTCAATCTCAGTGCCGTTATTTCAGAAACCAATTCTGTAGGGCTAAGGGGTTGGCTTTGTACTTATTCTCCAAGTGATGTAATTGAGCCTCAAGCTGAGATTGTTCCTTTTCCCTCTGTTTGAGCCTATGCGTCGCAAAGCTAAGAATTTTACCCCTGATTGTGGCCTTGTATGCCTCCCATATCATAGCGACTGATGCTGATCCCACAGGATTATCCCTAAAGTACAGATCTGTTTCTTTCTGGAGCCAGGGCACAAAATCCTTATCCTGTAAGAGGAGTGGGTCTAACTGCCACAGCAGGAATTTGGGGGACTGCAGGCCCCACTGCATGTTAAGAACCACTGGGGCGTGGTCAGAGAGGTATAGTGGCAAGATATTTATATTCGTTATGGCACCTGTCTGGTTGGGAGAGGTAGGCCAATGGTCTAACCTACTTGCCATAGCTAGGGGTGCTGAAAAGTAAGTATAGTCTTTGTCTGTGGGGTGGGGCAGCTGCCAAGCATCAACCAGTTGATGCAGGGCCATCATGTTGTTTAGTGCTCAGAGTGCTTGAACATGTGGCTCTTGTTTCACATTAGATCTATCTAGTATAAAGTCCATTGTGAGGTTAAGGTCCCCTCCTAATAGGTTATACAGGTCATAAAACAAGATATCCATTATTTTTTGAGAAAGTGTGTCTAAGAATTCTGGAGCATCTTTGTTGGGGGCATATAAAGTGGCTAGAACCACCAGCTCCTTGGGAGCAGCCACCTTCACTATTATCCATCTACCCTCAGTGTCCTTATGCACCTCTATAGGGCGCCATTGTAATTTGTGATGTAGCAAGATCAAGACACCTTTCCTGGCCAACCCTGAGGCACTATATGCTTCCCATCCACCCAGTCCAGCACCAGTTTTTTTTTCGATTCAAAGTTTATTCATTAGTACACAATTACAGAGAGAAGATCTACTGTTACATTTGTATATCAATTATACAATAATACTAAATTGGGAATAGATCAACTCTCCCCTCCACCCTCCCTAACCCCCTCCCTTCACACAGAGCACAAGTATCTGATGTAAAGCTGTCTATTAAAAGATGCGAGATCTTTATGACTCCTGAAGATAGTACAGAGTAACAAGAGAATCCCATTTCTTGAGAAATTTTTGAGACTGATTATGTAAACTAGCAATTGTCTTCTCCAGGCGAAGATTGGCCAACAATTCCTGTAACCATTCACTGTAAGAAATTTCAGCTGTATCTTTCCAGTGTCTCAAAGCCAGTCTTTTAACCGACATAGTGATGAGGGTTATGTGATATTTTCTGTTGGTAACAGTAACTGAGGAAAGATCCCTCAAAATACAGATTTCAGCTGTAAATAGATCCAATAAACCCAAGAAGGGGGTCAGCCTTCTGTTTTATGATAGTCCAGAGGGGGACTATCTTAGGGTATGCCCAAAAGATATGCAATAGGTTACCCTCACTCTGCAGGCATCTGGTATATGTGGGTGAAGGGAGCAGACCCAATTTAGCCATCCTCTGAGGCAAATAGTAAAGGTTATGCAGAATTTTAAACTGTGTTAATCGAAGCCTGTCTTGCATAACAAACTTGTGACAGCTCTTCCATAGAGGGGGCTAATGAAAATCTTGATTGGAAAAAGACGGGGACCAGAAAGAAGTTGGACCAAGGCAGTCGGGCCATTTCCAATTGTGGATTACCTCATACAGTCTGGAAACAGCATGAGAGAGGCCCACCTGGGGAATTAAGCACGACAAGGATGGGTTTGGGAGTGCTGGTGGGACATTGCCAAAGGATTTTATTATTAAGTGTCGTAAATGAAATATTTTAAAAATCACAGAGTTCGGAGCTTGGGATTTGTTAAGGATCTCAGGTGAAGTTAGCCATGAGCCATCAGTCTTCAGAAAGAAAGAGAGAGGGCAATCCCCTAGCTGGGAGATCCATCTCAATTGAAGTGGCTTGCCATCAATTGTAAGGTTAGGGTTACCCCACCAAGGCTGAGATGGGTCCATGGAGTGCTTATATTTTAGGAACGAACAGAGCTGGGAGTGGATATGAATAGATAATGCAATGGGAGTATTTTTAAGTACCGAAGGCAGAGATTTTAAATTAACATGTAGTAATGCAACAGGGGATCGCCCATGAGTTTGTATTAAGATACTCTCTATTTCGAGCCATATAGGTGTGAAGGACTGCAGCGATTGGAGATGGTCCACCCTTAGCCATTGCAGGTACTTATTTGCTTGACTAGCCCAGTAGTAAAGTCCTAATTGTGGTAGGTGCAGTCCTCCCTTCAATTTCGGCACCAAAAGCTTGTCATAGGCTATCCGGGGTTTCTTATCAGACCAAATGAAAGCTGAAAACATCTGATGTATCTTTTTAAACCACGTCAATGCTAACCAGATGTTCGATAGGTTTAATGGGTAAAATAACCGCTGGAAAACGTTCATTTTGATGATATTGATTTTAACCCAGAGAGTTAGAGGAAGTAATGCCCATCTCTTAAGATCTTGTCCGCACCAGTTTTTTTGCCTCTTTCGTAGTCAGTTTAGTTTCTTGTAAAAATGCAATCTATGTCCCCAGTTTCTTTAACCTTGACAGTATCTTTTTCCTTTGTACTGGCAAGTTTAAGCACTTAACATTCCAAGAGGTAGCTATCACATCTTGGGTGTTAAGCCATTTTCTAGGTGTCTCTGTCTTGCGTGTTTACACATAGTCATTAACATCCATCATACCTGTGAACCCATATCAAAGCAATCCTGTCCTTCCTTTGTACCTAGAGATAAATGAGTGGTTCGCATTAGTCTATCTAGGATTTATTCTGTCTGTACATGATACCACCTTTCCTGTCTGTTCATACAGCTAACTACTCTATTTTCATTCTTATTCAGACAAGTCCCAGAAGAATGGGCAGGATTCCTCATACAACAAGTTAATAACACATACAACATCAATGTAACCTTGTTTAGGGGTGTCATCCACTGTAACATCAAAGCCAGTATGGTTAAGACTCCAGAAAGCCAATATGCAACAAATAAGTGGAAGAGACAAAACATGCCCTCTGGAACCAAAATGAACCAGTAAGGAATGGCTCCCTGTCTCTGCCAGGAGAGGGGAAAAACTCAGCCCCTCTCCAATGGCCAAGTTGCACACCTCTGGGGGGGTAAGGTGCACTTGCACCTAGAAGTTTGTGTGACCTTATTCCAAAGGGGTGTGTCAAGTCAATTTCTCCAAGTGGGGTAGGGAGAGTTTTGGAACACCTATAAGGTATAGCATCCAAACCTTTCCACTTATTTGATCCTCGCACCCATTGGTGGGGGGGTTGATAGGTACCTGGTAATGAAGGGTGGGGTACCCTCGTATACATGGGGACACAGAGAAAGATCAGGGAACAGAGAAGGTATACCATGTATTCTTGAGCAGTTCAACCTTTAAGACATGTTTTATCCCAGGAGTACCACAAGGGCCGCTGATAAACTAGTACCACATGAGAATGGTATGAGAGGGTTAAAACCCTATCATGCTCCATAGCAATCCTGGCAAAAATTCTCTTTGTTGATTTTCTGCCCCCACCCCCACTCTCCCTGGTGTTTCAATGGGAGCTATCCCTAGTGCACACATCATGCTGTTAGGCTGGCCCAATTTTAGGAAATACTGGAGAGGTACCTGCGACAAGCTTAGTAGATCAGAAGGTAAAACACCACCCTAAAACTGGCAGTTAAGCCATATATATAATGCTGAACTTTGTTGGTTAAAAGCTTCCATCACACACGCTCTGACTGCATGTTTCCCTGAGAAACCACACTAGAGGTAAGCAGCACAGATGTGCAGCAGTGCATCACAATGTAGTCGCTGTTACCCTCAAAAACCAAAGGGACATTACATGGGCGAACAGCCCAACCATACACAAAGTTCAGAACTGTATCAACATTTACCCCTCAGTCTCAGGTGTAGCTGCTCTCCCATGTTGCAGCCAGGGACCAAACAACATCCAAGGTTATGGGGTCATAGCCCTGTTATAAGGCTGCAAACTCCCATCCCTCAGCTTTAATAAACAAAATCCCCCAGCCCAGAGAGAACAATTAATAGGAAGGCTGCCAAAAAGTGGCCTTGGGAGGTCAAGGGAGGGAGCAGCTACTCACTAAAATACCTGATCCAGTCCAACGGGCCTTCAGTCAATGAGAGCACATGCTTTCAGCAGCATCGCAGTTTGAGGTTGGTTCTCCTGGGGCACCTTGATGCTCTCAGCCCAGTCTCTGTAAATGGGCACCCAGGCTCCATCGATGGGATCCACGGTCGGCAAATTGTCTACCATATTGCTAGGAAGTGCCGGACTAGGAAAGTTCAGAGCAGCAGGCTAAAGATCTCTAAGTGGTTCAAATCTGTTAGAGACTTTTACCGGAGTGTATGCAGGTGACGACGTGCTACCTTCAGAGAGAAGGGCCTGCCACTGGTGACTTCAGGATTGGGCTCTTTGGGATCTTGTGCTCCAAGTGGGGGATTGTTTTGCTGGTTGCTGGGTCTGCTGTTTCTTTTTCAGGTGTCCTAGTTGAACCTGCTGCCAATCTCCTCTGTTCTTTGGGCCAGGATTGATGTCAGGATTAGTGGTGGGTAAAGTGGCCTCAATTCGCTCTGCGAAGTGATTCACGGAGCCAAAGCGAATTCATGGAGTGCTCCACAACACGATGCAGAGTAATTTGTATTATAATGGGTAACGTGAAGTCCATTGAAAACAATGACTTTGCATTACTCTGCCTTCCCAGACCACCACTCCAACAAATTTTAAGGTGAAGTGCATTGATATCAATACATTTCACCTCACTTCACCTTGTTTTTAAGCTCCGAAGGTGAATTTTGCAGTGATTCATGGGATTTCAGGTCACATGGATTCTATATTGATCTGCACAGCCTCAGTTCGGGGTAGTGTGTGTAGGAAGCTGTAGGAGACAGTGTGCTCTAAAAGCTGCATGTGATTCAAACCTTCTAAAAGCCATTAAAGCCTTTTTGAGTAATTTTCTTTTGTTCAAACTTTAGTTCATCGATTGTAGGAAACCCTCCTGTGCTCATATCATACAGCATTTTTGTTTGCGTGTGGATTTTGAATGTTAATGTACAATACTGAGTCTGTGTAGTAAGAGACTGAAAGTGTGCTTTGGGGGAGGGGTGTATCTGTGGCGTAGGTAGATTTAAGTTGGAGAAATAGGGAATTCTTTGTTTTTTGGTTATATTTTTGTTATATAACTGACTGTGTTAATGTACACACAGTAATATTGTCAGTAATTGTTGAAATTTTATTGCTGATTGTGTGTTGTGTGGATCTGGTGCAGCAGTTCATAATTTCAGGTTGTTTACAATACATGGCATATTACTAAGCTTTTCAATTTGCTATGCATTACTTGTAGACATATTGTGTGTGTATATATGTGTGTGTGTGTGAATGTGTGTGTGTGAATGCGTGTGCGGTGCTGCGTGACATCAAATAATATACCTTTTATTGTGCCACAGTGTAATTGCAGGTGCAGCAGTGTGAACCTGCTATCCACTGCAGCTGCGTGATTTTGTACTGCCATTGCGATATCTTTTCTTTGTTTTGCTGCTTGCACTGCCATAAAAATCTGCAGTTAGTTCTATCCCCCTCTCCACTGACAAAAGGAATTGTTTTCCAGATTGGATTGTTTGTGACTTTAGCACCACTGGTTAGTTAAGGTGTTGTTTTCGCTTGTGAATTTGCATCTGTATCTGTTGCTGAAGCCACAGTTGTTTTTATGGCTTCACATCCAGTGTCCCCCCATGCAGTGTGAACATTCCAAAATCTAAATTTGTTTAGGAAATTGTTGTTTATCCCCCAAAATGCCTGCAAAGAGACCTGCAAGCAAATCTGGTTCTCGCCATGGCACTGCTGCCAGTGGTAAGATTGTCTGTGGGCATGGTAGTACGCAGACACAGAACTGCATTGCTGATGTGAGGAAAGGTATTCCTCCTGCAATGTCTTTTTACAGCCCAATCAGTAGCTTCACTCATAGTTGGAGGTGATGCTGTTGTCCCAGCCAGTAGTGTTAGTGCAGTTGTTGGTGGTGGTAGTATGAGTATTGCTGCCTCAATTTCCACTTCTGACCAGTGTACCATGTCCAGAAATATAGTGGAGTGTGAAGCAGTGCAAGTGAGTGGCAGTGTAGATGATGTCATACTCCCCAGTAACATCCCAGTAACTGAACCTGAAGATTCTGATAATCATGTCAACGATAGCATACAATGTGACATTACTACCACCGCGATTTAGGTCAAACATTTTCCATGCAGTGATTCACAGTGTGGAGAAAAAATATCAGGTGATGGTGATGTTTATGATGATGATGATGATGAATGTAATGATGATGATGATGTTGTTGTGGTTGCAACATGCAGTCCACATGCCAGCATCCAAGCAGAAGATGTGGATGTGGGTGATGGTAATGAATAAGATGATGATGTAATTGACCCCAGTTGGGAACTGGAGAAAAAGAAATTCAAGGTGGCTATGTCTGGGTCTGTTTGCATTAACACCCCCCCCCCGTAAAAACGTGTGATTTACCAGTTTCAGTTGATGATGATGATGATGTTGATGATAATGATGATGACCCAGTAATAATGATAGGTAGTCGTGGGGGTCAGTTGCGGTCCAAGTGTGTTCTGCCTGAAACATCACATAGTACACCCCCCCACTTCAGTGTTTAAAAGAACAGAGTCCAATAAGCAGCATCATGGACATGTTAAAAGTAGGGCATCATAATCCCTTGTTTAAGATTTTTTTGTGAAAGATGTAAATGATGAGTCAGTTGCAATCTGCCAAGTTTGCCATGTGCATGTGAGTTGAGGTAAAAAGGGGAGCCATCTGGGCAGAGGAGGACAGCATATGCATCTTAAGAATAGGCACATGGCACTGTGGACCCAGCACAAGATGGCAGCTAATACCACAGTGGGGCGTTCACCCTTGTTATCAACCATAACGAGAATGTTATCCCTTTCCATGACTGTTAAATCTAGTAGGAAATTAAATGTGTGCAGTAGTGTGGAAATAAGAGCAGAAGATTACTACAGGCATGATGAGGTGGAGGAGCATAATGATTTTGAAATGTTGTCCAGTGCTGGTGAGAGTAGCAGTTTTGGTGGTGGTGGTGGTGAATGCCGTATGTCTAGTGTAAGTGGTACATCAACCCTGGTTGGCAAATCTGGCAAAAAAACTGCATTTGTGGGTTTGTCATCATCATCTGTGCAACCGTCTTCATCAAACGTCCACATTCCACCCCCTGCCATTCGCAGAGCAGAACCATTTGTCATCACACCCCTTGAAAAATGTTTAAGTCAGCCCATGTTACAGAGTGTTTTTGCACATAAGCTGAAGTACCCACCCAATCATACAGTGTCACGTGAACTTAATTCTGCTGTAGCTGAAATGCTGGCAATTGATCTTTTGCCGTTCTCATTTGTGGAGAATTCTGGATGCCAGCGGTTTGTTGCACGAGCCTGTCCAAAATGGAAAGTCCCATCCAGGACATAGTTTTCGATCCGTGCTGTTCCCGAGTTGTACCGTACTGTGTCTGACTCTGTAAGACATGCCCTTCATCATTCCTCCTCTCCATTCATCCAGTTAAGTATGGATATGTGGACAAGTGGCAAAACAGTGGGAATTCATATTTGTGTATAACTGCACATTTTGCGCAGGTGCCGAGGTTGTTTCTGATGTTGGTAGTGTGAATAATCAATGCGGTAAGGTGGAGTGTTGTGGTAGCAATCTTCCAGGAATTTAACAGCATGCAATGATTGCCATGAGCAATGTGACCTGTTCACACATTGGTGAAAACATGTTGGACATGGTACTGACTGAAACTGACAAGTGGCTGAACCCCCTGTCCTTGAGAGCTTGGCTCATAGCAAGTGACAATGGGTCAAATGTGGTGAAATGCATCATGAATGGTGGCTTTTTTCATGTTTCTTGCATGGCCCATTGTTTAAATCTTGTGGTGCAGGAGTTTCTGCAGCACCTTGATGTAAAGGAAATGCTGACAGTTGCATGCCTTATCTGTCCTCACTTTTCACGATCTGCAAGGCCCATGACCAACTTTGTCAGTTGCAGATGTGAAACAGCCTCCCTCAACACTGTTTGAAGCTGGAAGTTGTCACCCGGTGGAACTCCACTTTATACGTAGCAGAGAGATTGTATGAACAATACAAAGCTATCTCAGAATATCTTGTGATGCACACTAGCCGTGACAGTTACGGGGCCTCCATGTCTATGACAACTGAACAGTGGCACCTCATGGACTCTAATAACAATTTTGCAGCCTTTTGAAAATGCCACACAGGCAGTGAGTGGTGAGTCTGGCTCCATTAGCCAATCAATTCCACTGCTGCGGGTGCTGAGGCAGACATTGGTGAATGTACAGCATGGCCTTGATGTTGTCAGAGACAGTGCTAGCAGTATGTTACTGAAACACATGCTGACAGTATTCGACCAGAACGGTCACATTTTGAGCATTCACCGTAGAGACAACTTTGCCATAGCAACAATACTGGACCCACGATACAAATGTGGAATTGCCTCCTTACTGGAAGGAGGGCCTGAACAGGTAAAAAATGTCAGTGGGCAACTGGTGCGCTTGGTTCATGGGGCACAGAAGTCACGTGCCAAGGTCAGCAAACAGCAGCATAATCATGCTGAAGATACACCTGGAAGCTTATCAAGCATATCCTCTAAGGGGAAGGGGACTGCAGTTCCAGGTGGTCTGTCATCCAAAGGGGTTGGTGTCAACCCACTTTGGGAGGCTTTGTCCCAAGCTGGGATTTGTGAAATAAATGATTCCAGAGAACAGGATGATACATCAACCACTGGAATTTGTGCAGCACAGAGAATGGTTGAGTCATATTTGTCTGAAAACAGGCATCTGTCAATAACTGATGATCAAGGCCACTGTTTTTCGGTTTTTACCGGAAAACCTGGTAAAATTCCGGAATTAGGACTTTCTAAAAACCAGTAAAAACAAAGATTTCATGGAATCAGGCATTTTATATCAGATCAGTAAATCTACAAAACTTGTATTTTTCTTATAATTCTTTCCTGTACTAGCTTCAGTTTGCTTTATTTAAGGCTCTGTATGTTAAGCTTTCTTTAATTCTGATTCTTTATGCACATGCTAAAAGAATGATAGCAGAATCCCGGTAAAATCCGGAAATTAGAGTAACAATCACCGGTGCAATTCCGGAATCTGAAGTCTTGAAAATGGAATTTCATTGTTTTATTCACCGTAAATCAGTGGCCTTGCTGATTTTCTCTTTTGTACTGGAGTGGAAAGGTCAGTGAATGGTCAGAGCTGACTGCAGTGGCACTGAAGTACCTCACATGCCCACCCTCCAGTGTAAGTGTCAAGAGGGTATTCAGCTCAATAGGTGCAATAATCAGGGATTGTTAGACAAACCTCTCTCCTGCAAATGTTAGTTTACTAACATTCATAAAAATGAATGAGAGGCTCATACCAGCACAGACTTCAACCTCGGTATTCGTACCCCCGCCTAGTCATGATGATTTTGGTGATGTAGAAATGGACCATCCTGGTGGTACTGGCAGTGGTAGCATGAAACAGCCTACCACTGACGTAGATGATGACACAATGGAGAAAGAATTTCCCAGTGGTCAAACTTCAGACATAGATGACTGTGAGGGCAGCTTTCTTTTTGAGGATGGTGATGTGGTTAATGTTTGCTGGTTTTAACTGAAGTTGTTAAAAGGCAGTAGCTTTTGTTGTATTATACATGTTTTCTTTTTCGTGACTTTGTGTGCTCCCCTGGACCACCACCACCAGCACCGACGTTAGCCACTGCCACCACAGAGAATGACTTTGTGTGCCCCCCGGACCACCACCACCAGGACCCATGCTAAACACTACCACCACAGATAATGACCTTGTGTGCGGCCCTGGACTACCACCACTAGGACCGATGTTAGCCACTGCCACCACAGAGAATGACTTTGTCTGCCCCCCCAGATCACCACCATCACTGTTAACCACTGTCACCACCACCAGATGCAGGAAGATGTCACAGGGAATGTCATCATGTGCTGCAGCTATCACCACCAGCACCCACCACCAGTGTAATTCTGACAATGTTTCCCCATTACATTGACCATGCCAAGTCAGAGAGAGTCGAACAGGAGACCACATCCATCAGCCACAGGCACAAGGCTTCTTAATATTAAAACTATGACATGAGTATGTGTACTAAAGTTTTTATGCTATTTAACTTCCTTTAGCTGTATGTTTTGTTTTCTGTTGCTTTTCTGAGCTGCAATGTTCAAACACATACAGTACACTTATTTATGTTTTTTTACAGGTTAACAAACAACAACTCTCCTTCGCTGAAAGTCCGTATCAATGGTACTGCAGCAGTCCCATACACAGGAACCTATGAAATATCCATTTCAAATCCATACTGCTAAGTATCAAGATTTTATTTCATCTGTTCAATTTTTTTTAAAGAGTGCAACAAATGCAACTGAGGAGGATTCATAAACTAGGTGATATGTGTTCGTTGCCAAAACTATTTCTGTAAGATATCATGCACCGTATTCCGAACTTGCAGCTGTGTTGTCATGACAGCATTGAAAAAAGTTGCACACAGGTTGTGCTACTTGACAAGACTGAAGTGTATTGATTACACAGCCTGGTACTAAATTAACTTGTGATTGATCTGCTGATTGCAGTGTGACAGCTTACTATTTGTGTTAATAATCCAGATACCCATGGAACAGCCATGGCTTAAACATAATGTGTTACTGCTGCAATCAAGTTGTAAGAAGTCCTTTATTTCTTTTTTTTAGGAAACTTCCAGATGCTTTGTTCAACATCAGGCACCCCAGGCTGGGGCAGACATGCAACATGCAGACATCGTTTCAATCGATGACCATGACCATCATTACCAATCAGATTTGAGAAGGATGCAGATGAAATCTGTGAAGAAGTAACCAAATAAGAAACCATTTATGAGACCTACCTGCAAATATGCTTTCCCCCACAAAAAAAAATACTTGCTTTCATTGGCTTGAGAGTTATCCATTTCCAATTTCAATGCAAAAAGTTCTCATCAAGCACTGGAATGTGCACACCAACAATATCTGTGACCTGTGATACAAAACAATACAACGAGTACATGTCTATATATATCAACCCCCCATCTACAAAATACAAAAAAATATATATCAACTCACCAAGGCTACTATTAGTGTACAGACAAAGGGCACCCCTCCATCCGGTTGAGATGATCGCATTGCATTTGCTGGAATTGCAGCACACATTGGACCAGCAACAGTTCACTCACAGTCATCATTTCCGACAGGACTTTGCATGTGGTGTAATGCTCCCATTTCACTTCATTACCACTTGTCAATTTTCTGGAGACAAGACAAGACAGATGCATTTTGGGGATACAGAAAAAATATGGGGACTGTGTGTGGACACTGCGCGCATGACTGCATGCGCCATTAATTCTGGGACATTTTGCATGTGGTGTAACGCTCCCATTTCACTTTGTTACCACTTCTCAATTTTCTGCACACAAGACAGATGCATTTTGTGTATTGCGATTGTGAGCACATAATGTCATATTTAAATTATAAATTAAAGCAGCATTGCAAGAATGTGGTGACTATTTTGACCTATACTTTTTTATGCTATTTTACATTGCCAGTTGCTAGTTACCTCCTGACTTGAATGATACCCTTCTTTTCTCAATTTGTGTCTGCTTTACTACTTTTTCTCATGTCCGAAAAAAAAAGGAGCACGCCTTTTAATATAGTTCTGACCAGGTTTTTATCACTATTTGCAGCTGTTTTTCAATATATATTGTTCTGTGAGGTCATAAAACACTGCATGCTGCATAACTATTAAATTTTACACAGAAGTGATATATAAAAACTGATGGAAAAAAGCAGCAGAAAATATTGACAAAGACCTGGTCTGCACCTTATTAAAAGGAGAGCTCCTTTTGTTATTTCAGACATGAAAAAAAGTAATAAAGCAGACTCAAATACTGGAAATTATAGTATCATACAAGTCAGGATGTAAGTAAAGTGGCAATGTAAAATTGCATTAAAAGGTATAGGTCAACACTTTCAACAAATTGTTGCACTGCTACTTTAAAGAGATTCACCAAGTTACATAGTTATTATGGTGCTGCACCCAATATATGGGTGCCTTACCTCAAGGGGAATCTTTCTTGCTCCACATGTCCTTACATACTGCAATACTTTTCAAGCAAAAATGCCCGTAATTGCATTAAAGAGGGTCACGGAGGACTTCCGATTCTGAAGAGCAGCCCAAGTTCTGCCCCCCACCCCCGTGCTCAGCAATGTTATGACATTATGCCAGGGACAGTGTGGATGCGTACTCCATTATAGTGAATGTCCGGCAGCTTTCCAAATGTTTCTTTCTGATATAGTGATCAGTTTGTGGTGAAACATGGGCACATTTCCACTAACAAGGCTCTTGTTAACATAGAAACATAGACTTTGATAGCAGATAAGGACTGCTTGGCTCACCCAGTCTGCCCATTGTTACTGGAAATGTGCCCACGTTTCACCACAAACTCACCATTATAACATAAAGAAACACTTGGAAAGCTGCTGGACATTCAGTGTAATGAAGCACACCCCCATGCTCTCCCTGGCATCACGTCATAACGTTGCTGAGCGTAGGGGGCAGAACTTGATGGCTCTTTAGAAAGGGAAGTCCTTCATGACCTGCTTTAATGAAATTATGGGTGTTTTTACCAGAAAAGTATTGCACTATGTAAGGACATGTGGAACAAGAAAGATTCCCTTGGAAGTAAGGCACCCATACAGTATATTGAGAGCAATACTGTAAGTTGGTGAATCTCTTTAATGTCTGTTTCACAAATGAAATATTTATGAAGCCTCAATAATGTTTACTTTGTGTTGGGACTCATGATTTGAAATGTTTTGCGAAAAACAAGACTGAGCAGTGCAAGTATGTTGTGCTAAACTGCATGTATGCCAGCAGTGTTCTTTCCTGTGTGTGCATACATTGTCCAGCTTCATGCAAACATATATATGGTGTGACTTGTTGCAGTACCCCAAGAATGAAGATAACAAAGAATATATGACATATAATTCATTTGTGCCATCAGCACCAGCGGAGTAAGTGATATGATATTTTTCACAGGTATCAGGTCACTATGCACCTCAGTCACTCACAATGCACACATGACTTACCGGAGATCATAGCACAAAAAGCACATGCTCTCCTTATAGTCATGTGTGCAGTATGTGACTAAGGTGCACCCTTTCCAGACACCTCTGAAAAAGTTTCGTATCACTTAGTCCGCTGATGGTGATGGTGACAATAAAATATATGTTATTCAGCTCGCTGTTCTTTCTACCAGAAATACAAGCCAGAAATATATGTTTGCAAGAAGCTGCACAATGTCTGATGCCTCTCTCTCTCTCTCACACACACACACACACGAAGCAACACTGATTGCACACATATAATTTAGCACATCATACCTGCACTTCTCACACCAGCTTTTCCACAAGCACTCCACAACAGAAAGTAAACATTACTGAGGCACTGCATTATAACAAAAGGGCAATAGGAGCATGTATGACTGTCTGTTATTAAACACAAAAAAGATCTCAAAACACTACAGCAGCTGGGGGGAAGGGTGTCCAGAAAAAAAATACATTAATGGGAGATTCTGTGGTGATCCAGCAGCAGGTGGAGCATTGACAGTATCTGCAGTTGCTGTTGCTGGATCTGCTCCACCTGCTGCTGCACAGCACCCACCCTCTTGTTGCTTTCCTCAAGGGCAGCCCAACACCAGTGCAATGTCTGCCTGCATCGCAGGCACTGTGACTGGGTCCACTGCAGCAGGAAAGCCAGGTAGTGGTGATGGTGGTGCTGGTGGCAGTGGTGGTGGTGGAGCAGCTGCTGCTGTTGCCCTCCTCCTGCTGCTGTGGCAAGGCACAACACCCCCATCACTCTCTGCCACTGCCACAGAAGGGCCAGTAGGTGGACACCTGGCCCCTTCGGTGGTAGCCTGCCACTCCCCCTTGTGGTGGCTTGCCATGTGTGTGGACTGGCCACTGGTCTCCAAATGTGTCCCCCAGGGGCCATGGTGCACCTTCACACCACATAAATGGCAAACCACAATGGTGCTGCCCCCCACACAGTTAAACAACTGCCAGACTGGGGAGCTGCGATGGGGGGAACCAGGCACAGGAGGAGCAGATGTACTGCCGGCAGCACCGTCTTTCACCTGGGGCTCCGCCTGGGGCTGTGGAGGTGGTGCTGCTGGAGCCCCTGCAGCTGCTGCTGGTGGTGGTGGTGGCAGACATGGTGGATATGCCACCGCCGGTGGCACTGGTGGTGGTGCTGCTGCTGCTTTCAGAGGGGAGAGGCAACACCAAACAGGAGCAGTCCAATGACACTCAACCACCCCCACACATGTGCACTCCCCTCTGCCCCCACCCACGGGTCACAGACTCTCCTCCCAGGTCCATCACACACAACTAAGTCCCCCTCTGACTGATGCCTCAAAAGACTGCTTCACATGCACTCACAGTCTCACACACACAGTCACACACACACACAAAACAAAACTTGTAAAAAAAAAAAAAAATCAGTAGCAAAAAAGAACTGAAAAACACTACAAAAAAAACTAATGATTTAGCTTTTAAAAAAAGCTAGGTTTTTTTCTGGCAATTTGCAAGATACCACCAAACTCTCCTCTACACCCAAAATGCTTCCTCCTTCTACCACTGCAAAGGAGTAAGTGAAACAAAGTGCTTTTATGACTCACTTCCTTCCTGCATGGCTAAAGCATGTGACTTACTGTACTGTAAGTCATCTGATGTGTGTGTGAAGGGGGCTATTGTTGTCACTTCACCTTACTTCGTGTTAAGGCAGAATGGCAATGTGAAGTCATAATGGGAAGATAAAGTGAGCACTTTCCAATGACCACTTTGCGTAGTGTTATGATAATGTGAAGTAGTCACTTCGCGTCCACTTCACCAGTAGATTTTAAATTCAGTGCATCTCTAGTCGGGATGTCAGTGAGCTGTCTTGGAAGGGTCAGCTTCTGTATCCATTGCTGGAGAGGACTCACTATGAGGAGGGTGTGGTGGGAGTCTCAGCTGTTGGCTTTCCCCCTCAACGTCTGATAGAAATTGATCTACTTCTTGCTGGGAGTTGAAGGTAAGAATTCTGCCCTGAATAATACTCTCAGCAGGCAGGATAATGCAGGGAGGCTTGTAAGTTAAGTTGAGAGAGTCTGTGCTTTACTGGACCATAAGATCTCTGGTTTTTTGACAGCTTGAAGGAGAAGTCCCAGTAGAGCTGAATGGGGTAATCTTCTCAGTTCAGTTGCTTATGCTTCCTGGCAGCCTTAAGGTATATTTCATTTATGGGATATCTTGTGAATTTACAGAGAATGAGGCACAGACATTCTCCCTGTCCAGGTCGGGGTGCCAAGGGGAAAGGGAAAGGGGAAATTGTTTAACCTGGAAGGTACGCTAAGCCACAGCTTGTTTCCAGGTACGACCTGGGAGCACAAGGAAGTTAAGTGACTTGCTCAGGGTCACACAGTATGCAAGTGGGAACTGATGGAATTCAAACCCAGGTCTCTAGGTTTGCAGCTCAGTGCTCTTAACCACTACATTATACTGCCTCCAAGGAGTGGTGGGCTCGCTCCAAGTCTTGTGGGGCAGTTATTTTATTTGAGCATTGAAGGGAGGGAACCATGCAAAAAGGTTATCATGTCCTTGCCCTCAGCTCCCTCCAGTACCCGGATGATTCAGATGTTTTTGTGTCTTGCCCATTTTTCAAGATCATCAGGTTTGGCAAGCAAATATTGTAATGGATTATGCTGCTCTCGAAGATGGCAGTGATGATAATGGAGGATGTCATCCTGTCTTTTAATTGTGGTTTCAGATGTGGTTACTCTAGAAGTTAGTTGAGAGAGCTTTGCTTTTGTGCTGACAGTGGTTTCCTTAAGCTCAGCTGTGCCCATCAGCACTTTATCAAGCATGGCAGTAACATTGGCCAATTGATGCTCCATGTCCAGAGATGTAGCTTGGACCATTCTGAAGCCAGCTGCTAGAGTTTAACTTCTGAAAGTTTTTGCAGGCTGGCACAGAACTGGCATCCTTGTGGTCTGTCAGTGTCTCACAGGCCAGATGTAACCACCACTGCAGCATTCACTAAAAGTCCCTTTTCCTATGCACCTGATATTCCAGCTGTGACAATATTGATATCTATCAATAGGAAATGGGCTTGTGAGTTGTAATCCACCAGTTGTCCATGGAAAGGAGGGATATTTCTTGTCAGATGTGTCTAGATAGGTGTTCCTTACTCTACAGCTAGTCAATTACACATCTTCCATCTTGGATGGCTAGCTCCGCCCTGGCTCACATTATCTTTGACAACTATTTGTTGAGTCAATCCCCTGGCTAGGGATGTGGGAATGATATCTGGGTGTTCTATGCATCATGACAATGTTGCTTCCATAAATGACTGGCACCACTATGATCATACTCAAACTCCTGTGAAGGAACAGAGAGCAACCACACACCAACCAAGCTTATACCAGGTACCCAAGACTTCACTACTGTATTGCATAAGCATCTAGAAATACTGTACAGCATTAGTACATGAGGACACAGAATACGTTTTTCACCTTGGCTTAGGACAGCGATAGACATGATAAACCTAGTGTCCCGTTGATGGATCTAGCATTCCCTTTTATAAGGGGTACAATGCACTATGAATAAAACCATCACACTACAAAGTTAAAAGGAAAACCTCAAGACAGTTTGCATCCATAGTACCTTGGACACTGCTGTGCAATAAGCCATCTGCTGGCAGCAAGATGAGCTACACAGATAGTGCCCTACTGTGCCCATGATTAGATGTTACTATCTTTGCCCTCATGAACTTTGGCAGCTAATATTATTTGATGAGTCAGTCTCTTGGCTAGGGATGTGAGAATGATATATGGTTGGTCAGTGCATCAAGACTATAAATGACTAGCACCACTATGATCATATTCAAACTCCTGTGTAAGAACAAGCCACAGTTCCCCTCCATAGCCTTTCAGGTCCTCTGCCCACCACCCCAATATCTCCTTCCTACCCTTTCTGCACCATTCCCCACCTGCTCCCACCAGTTTCCTTCCCCAAGGGAATGTAGCATTACTATACTTATCTATTCTTCGTAATCTCCCTTCCTCCCACCCCTTCTAGCCCTCTCTCCCCCTCCCCCTCTCACTCTCTCTTTCTCATTCTCTCCATCCCTCTCTCATCCCGCTCTCTATCTCTCCCCTCACTGTTGTCTCTCTGTCTCCCACTCTCTCTCCCCCTCCTCCATCCTCTCTCTGACTTTCATACCTCTCTCTCCCCCGAGCCCTTGTAAAACACTGGACTCATCTCCCCCTCAACTCTTGGCATGGGGTCATAATGTTGCAATTAAAACTGCTCGTAGTAAGAATGCTGCAAGCATAACAGCGTTGGCACAGAACGTCGACCACACACTCCACCGAGCACACCGCAGAAATTCTTTTTGTTTTTGCCGGGGTCTCTGCTCCCTGCACCCCCAACATGGGGAGCTTTGTCCCCCATACCCCCCCCCCGACTAAATATAACTAATTTAGGGGGTCGTGGACTTCAGGGAAACAAAAGATTCCACTTGGATTTATTTTGTTTCCCCAATCAAAAAAAAAAAGCAGCATCATACTGGGACCTGGGGAGAATCAAACCACAGCCCCAGGTCCCTGACACCACCTGGGCTGGTGCTCTAGCTACTCCACCAATGGAGCAGCTCAGCAAGGCACCACCCCAGCAGCATCCTTCATGTTCCTTACAGCGTGACTACAGCGACAGGGGTAGCGGTTCTTATCACATGCTTATAAGACCCTGTCACTGTAGTACCATTAATGCTTTTGACAGCGTGGTATTTCATGCACAGTTCTATATTGACCTGGTAGGCAACTCTTTGTCCCCCTTCTGCTATCGTCCTCTATCTCCTTCTACCCCTCCCTCCCCATAACTCTCTCTTCTCCCATTGTCTCCTCTTACTTCTCGTACTTGCACCTCTCCCACATCTTATCAACTCTGTCTCTTGTGCTTTCCCCTCCCCTCTTGACCAATGTTGCACCTTAGGTTTATATAACTCTGCACCTCCATCCTTCTGTATCAATGAACCTTTCACACCTCACATCTTTGCTTGCCCCTTCCCTCCTTACTTAGCAGTGACCATTCCTCTTAGGTTTATATATCAGACAATGCTCCCCTGGAGCTGCACTTAGTACCTCCAGCAGTAACTGTATTCATGTTACTAGATTCCTCCGTTTGTTGCAACTGACATCCAATCTGTAGTCTCTGTTTTATGTCTGTTTAACACTTGCCTGTAATCTTATTTATTGTAAATGAAATTCATGTTTGTATTGTTTGCTCTAAGTTGATAACGTGGAACCTTTGTAAAAGAGTTATTACTCAAAGGTTGTTTCTGAATATTCAAATAAATAAACATAAAACAACCAACCGCAACCACACAGCTTATACCAGTTATCCAAGACATCTCTCTTGCATTGCATATTCATATGAAAATGCAGCACAGCATTAGTACATGATTACGCAGAAGTTGTTGTTTTCCTCAGCTTATGACACAGGGATAGACATGATGGACCTAGTGTAGCTTCTGACCTTAAATTCCTATGTTACTCACTTATTATGTTACATATATCTCCAGCCTTTAGCAGTGAAACATATAATACAGGCCTATAGAAATCTGGAAAAAAAGAGATTGCCACAACCTTAATGTAAAGATTAAAAATAACAAACTAAAACTGTGTGCATTGAGCATTCAGTATTAAGAAATGCTTCCCAGTGATGTGATGGGTCTCTCCCAAGGCTCTGGAAGTGGTTGGTAAGTATGTTCCTATTACATCAGTGGTGATGGGGAGGTAGAGAATCAACTGGTGCATCCACAGAGCCTGTTAAAAATCTGACAGCCCATCACTGTTGTCCCTAAAGTTTCAGCCTTTGTCAGGATGCATGTTTAGAATGATTTCCAATACTATGGGTAAAACTGACTGAACACTGACCTGCCTTCTTTAAAGATCAACTTGGCACTTCTGCATGTATTCTCATAACCATGATGTTCAGCTATAACAATTTACTAGGGAACACTTTTTTTTTTCCAATTTTCTTTCTAGAACATATAACACATTCTGGTAGTCTATCCAAAAAGTCTGTACAAAAAACATTACCCTTACCCTACTGACCCCGCAGTGCCTTAGTTTCTGACATAATAATGGTCTCAATGACAACAGACTGTGATGTCACAAAAAGCAACTGGAGGGTAAGTTGGAGACTAGCAGATGCTTTTTAAACTATGTACCGCATTACCTGTAATTTTCAGCAGATCAAGAACAAAATAAAGTAGAAAACATTAGAGTGAAACATACATGTTGGAAATTTGATAGTCTTAAGCATTTTTAAATATTTCAGGTGTTAAGGATTAATGGTGTGGTGTCGCTAGTCCAGATGTGCATGTTGCAGCACTTGGGATGTGAATCTACAAGTTTGCCAACTACAGAAAGGCACTTTTACCTGCTGTTAAAAACAGCATGTAACACCAGTAATGTCAGTGCATTAGACTATTTTTATATAGTGTTACAGTGGCAACAACCAATCTGTGTCATAGACGACATCGAGCACGCTGGTCTCACCAAAGTCGAGCCTGCCGAAGTTGAGGGTGGTGAGGAGCACACCTTCAGCACTGCAGGCAGTTCAGGGCTCCCAGTTCAGGGTAAAACCCCGGCACATTGCCTTGGAACCAATAAGTTAGATGTAGCTGCAAGGGCAAAACTCATCACAGTGGCTTGTTGTGGTGAACTTTTGTAGACCATGCTGGTAAGTGGGATGTAGTCCATAGTTCATGTGGGAACTGCACTATCATTGTAGTGAGCAAGGATGCAAGCAAAGGTAGGTCAGTCCACCATTGCCATGGAGTGGGAAGGGGCTTCAACATTATTACAATGATCCCCATATGCACACCCGGCACTAATAAAGGCCAGAGAGCAGACATATCCATAAACAGCAGCTACAGCTGAATGCTAGTATTGCAGACAAGAAGTACTCAATCATTGGTGACTGAGAATGATAAAAGCCATAAAAGAAAAGAGAATCCTGCATATATTTGGGCCCCAAAGTGTGAACAGTGCAAAAATAGTGGTCCAGGATTCAGAGAGCATACTTTTTGACCTATGCAGAGGGAAACATTTCCAGGACCTGCTGGCCCAGCAAATGGCCTGTGCTCCGGCATTCAATAGATGAGACATTTAGTGAGACATGCTGATAAAACAGGTTGGCATAGACTGCTCAATTTTCCCATAACTGTGTTCAGTGATAAGGACAACAGGTGTGACAAGAGCGAAAACACCATTTTGTTTAATCATCTCCTCATTTCTTCACCAGCAAGGGCAGGCATGGGCATTGACATCACTGAACCAAGTGTTAGTCAGGACAATGGTGCATGTGCCCCATGGAGTACAGCAGGCAATGCACTGAGGAGGACCCAATGGGACACTAGGGCAATGTATTTTTTCTACAGCGGTTGTGGTGTGATAATCATTTGCTTCATATGTGGCCTTGCATCACTGTCTGACAAATCTGACAGTGAGGCAGGCTGAGACCCAAGGACCCAACAAACTCACTACAACCAGTGAAGATTGTCCCAGCCTGTCACACAGCACAGACTCAACTAGATGATTTCTGTGGGCATACCCTTTTCTTACTACCACCTGTGCCAGCTATGGCCATCATATCTCAGTGTGAGGAGGAAACAGAGTGCTGAGTTGTCCTTGGTCATGGACCCCGTACCCTGGTAAAATTGAGTCAGGTGGACAAATTATTGCAACTCAGGTCCAGGATAGATGGAGGTACAATTTCCCATATATGCCTGTATGGCTCTGGAGCATAGCTGAACTGCTACAAGACTCTCGTCTCCATGAAGAGGCAGAGAAATGGGCCCAAGAACTATCAGTGGGCTCATGCCAGGAATTTGAGGAGAGCATCAAATTCTACCTGCACAACTGAAGTGTTGGCTGGAGTACTCATATGTATAGTGTCATGTATCCTCCTCATGTGGGTAAAACAAGTCAGAAGCAAGTGAATATTAGGAGAATGACAAGTTAATCAAAGCTGCCACATTCTGATCTCTACCATAGGGAAGGAAACTGATGGACTATGGACTCTGCCCTGTCAACCCCGCTTGAAGGAATTTTTAACTGATGGCCCATTGTCACTTTGTGCATTTCACATGAGTGAAAAACTGGCTTTATTTTGGATACTGCAGGACACTGTTATTCCAAGAAATATGTCATGGGGTGATTAATAAAATTACTTAATTTTGATACTACAGGATACTGTTACTGCAAGAAGTGTGTTATAGGGTGATTAATAAAAAGAAAATGTGTATGTGACTTGAAATATGCATGCTTGTTTCAGTTTTCTCCCAAGTTCAGTGGAGATGGAACTGAGATATATAGTGCAGACATCTGTTGAGTACCAAACAAAGTCTTACCTAGGCAAAAACTGGAGATGGCCATCCCCTGGAAGCTCTGGATATTGGAAAATAGGCCCCAGAACATGTTTAAGCAATAAGGCATGACAGGGGGTGTGTTATGGTGGAATAACGGCCCACCTTGGGGTGGGTTGAAGCACGAGGCATAGCCGAGGACTTCCACCACCTGAGAAGGGCTGTTAGCCTACCATAACACACCCCCTGGAGTGCCTTATTGCAATTATAAAATGGGTCATTTTTAGTAAATTGTAGGCATTTCTATACATAATACTTTCAGGTGGGACATTGTGCTGGGATACCAGCCCAGCTGAAAGCAGCTCTCGGCCCATCAGGCTTTTGGATTGTTACTACCCATTTCATAACAACAGTTACTGTATGCACAGCCATATTGTAATCATAGTCAGTATGAGTATTTTGAAACAAAAATAACCATGTGTAATGCAATAATACCTGCAAATGAATAGTAAAGTGAGAAATGTATTTTTTATCAAATGCATCTTTGACTTTCTCTCTCTCTCTCTACTTTTCAAGAAAAGGGGTTACCATTGGCATCAGATTAGGTTATATGTGACTGAGAATCCTTAAGTGAGGGTGAGGGTCTGAACCAGGTTGATGGAACCTGGATGGGTCTGTGCACAATAAGACCCAGTGGACAGGCAGAAAGTCTGCAACCCATGGGGAAAGAAGATGCTTGCAAGGTTGGGATGGGGATAACCCTGAGAAAGCTGGGTGTGCCTACCCACCAGAGGGGCAGACAGACACATGATGGCGGGTTACTACGGAGAACCATGGCATTCTTCCAGAGTGCCTGGTGAAGACATAAGGATGTGGCTACTCTCAACTCCATGGGAAGTAAAAACTTGGCCAGAAGAGATGTGCTGTAAACAATACCAATACCCCTCAACTGTCCCTGACTTTCAGAGCCGTCCCTGATTTTGCCTAAAAAAACATTTCTACTGTCCCACCCCAAGGTATGTCTAGATATGCTGTAAACCTCTGTTGTTCAGCGACTGTGGGTGCCCTGTGGACTGTGTGGGGCCAGAGCACTGGCATGAAGGGGGAAGCATGCATTGACAGAGTAGTGGTTTACTTTATGGTTTGGATTACACACTGAGTGGATTTTATCCTGGAAAGGGCGAACATTGCAGATGCCCGTGCTGGTCATTGGGGGAAGGGTGGCTTTATCAACTCCCTTGCGCTATTGTGTGGGGTGAATACATAGAAACATACAATTTAACAGCAGATAAGGACCACTTAGCCCACACAGTCAGCTCATTTTCCCTATCAATTTCATATACTGCAGATTCTAAAAGAACGGTGGCTTACCCTGTCTTTCCTATCGCTAGAGTTCCTTCGTGTATGTCCAATGTGTTTTTGAATTCCAGTACTGTTTTTGCCCCTACAATCTCTGCAGGGAGGTTGTTCCATGGATCCACCACTCTTTCTGTAAAAAAATACTTTCTCACGTTACCCCTAAGTCTACCCTCCTCTATTTTCATAACATGGCCCCTTGTTCTTGAACATTTTTTTTAAAGATGCTACCATCTTGTACCTTATTTACACCCTTGAGGTATTTGAAAGTCTCTAGCAAATCCCCCTCTCTCCTCTCCCCAGGGAATACATATTGAGATCCTCCAGTCTCCCCTGATACGACTTCTGGTGCAGCCTCTACACCATTTTTGTCACCCTTCTCTGAACTGCTTCTAATCTGTCCATGTCCTTCCAGAGATGCAGCCTCTAGAACTGGACATAGTACTCTAGATGAGGCCTCAACAGTGTTCTATACAGTGGAATCACCACCTCCTTCCTTCTGCTGGAGATATCTCTCTCTATGCATCCCAGCATTCCACTGGCTGTCCTCACAGCCATGTCACATTGTTTGGTAACCTTTAGGTCATCAGATATGATTACTTCCAGGTCCCTTTCCTGTTTGGTGGCCGTCAGTAACCCCCCCATCATATACTCCACCACATTTCTGTGCCCCAAGTGCATGCTCTTGCACTTCTTTGCATTGCATCTTAGCTGCCACACCTATGACCACTCCTCAAGCTTGCTCAGGTCCCTTCTCATTTTCTCTACCCCCTCCTGGAGTGTCAACCCTGTTGCAGATCTTTGTGTCATCTTCAAAGAGACATACTTTCTCTTCCAGCCACTCTGCAATGTCGCTTATGAAGACATTAAACAGTACTGGTCCAAGCACTGATCCCTGTGGAACCTCACTGGTCATCCCATCTCTTTGGGTAGAACTCCATTCACCACTACCCTCTGTATCCTATTGCTCAACCAATTTTTGACCCAGTTCACCACCTTGGGATCCACTTCCAGGCTGCCCAGATTGTTTACTAGTTCCTATGTGGAATGGTGTCAAAGGCTTTGCTGAAATCCAGGTGGGCTACATCCACCGCCCCTCCCTGATCTACCTCCCCTAGTCAACCAGTCAATGCTTGACAAGATCTTCCCACTGTGAACCCAGGCTGTCTTGGATCCTATGCTTCCTTTGATTTGAGATATATCACAAACCTTTGTTTTACAGTAGTAGTGATTCCATTAGTTTCCCCACCACTGAGGTCAGGCTGACCGGCCTCTAATTGCTAGCCTTTTCCCTGCTCCCACTTTTGTGGAGAGAGACTATATTTGCCCTCCTCCAGTCCTTTGGTACCACACCTGTTTCCAGTGAACTGTTGAACTGGGCTTGTCAGTGGTGCTGCCAGTACCTCCCAGAGTTCTACTAATACTCTGGAATGTATTTGGTCTGGCCCCATTGCCTTGTCCACTTTCAGGTTAGCGAGTTCCTTTAAGACTCTCTCCTCCTTAATTGTACTAGTGTCCACTTCCCTCACAGTGGTGCTTCCATTGACTAACTTTGGTCCCTCTTGTTACCCTTCTTCTGTGAATACTGAACAAAAATACTTGTTCAGGATTTCTGCTTTTTCTTGGTCCTCCTCTGCACACTCCCCCCTTCCCTTTTTAATCTCACCATCCCATCCTTACTCTTTTTTTCTTTCACTAACACACCTGAAAACGTTCTTGTCTCCTTTTTTTATTGCCTGGGCTATTTTTCCTTCTGTTTGCACCTTTGTGCTCCTGACTGCTTTCCCTGTCTCACTCTGCTTTTCCAAATACTGTTCCTTGTATTTTTCCCTCTCTGTTTCCTTGTACCTCCTGAATGCCAGCCTTTCACCCTTAAATTCTCAGCCACTTCCTTTGAGAACCTGTGATAGGTTGTGGGATGAAAGACACTGACAATGTAGTAGGATCCAAATAAAGGTGGACTGCCTTGATTTATTTTTATTTTAAATGAAAAAAATAAAACAAATAAATCAAACTTTGACAAAATAAACTCCAAAGGCATACTAATTTAAACAAGGCTTCAAACCAGGCATAAGTGTCCTCTAAAAATAGCTAGAAGGACTAGCTAGACCATGTAGCATATATCACTGTCTAGCACAGACTGACTTCTTTCTATTAGATTCCAACTTCTTATATGGTTGCTAAACCATGTGATTTAGCTCCTCCCACAATCACCCACGTTTTATTTTATCCTTTCTTAATAATACATTATTTTTTCATTCCATACAATGCAATAATGAATAGGACATCCTCTTGTGATATAAACACATAATGAGTGCATTAAATACATTTAAATTTCTCCTCGTCATTCGTAGAAACTTCTCCCACTGTCAAAATGGTATAAAGTACCAGGATCAATGGCCGTCCGGTTCCTAAGGAACAGTGTACAGATGGCTCCAGAATGAGGAGAGAGGAACATGAGGTGAGTGTTGCAGTTCTATGCAACATCCAACTCTACAACAACAGCTTATATATGCTTTCATACAGACTCTGCAAGATTATCTCCTAACTGGTAACAGAGTCTTTATTCATTCATTCTACATTTGCTTTAATTGTACAGAGAACAAATGTCCTAAGTCTTTTGTACAGGCTTTATTTTTGTACCCATTGTGTACCAAGCAGTATTTTACCATGTATCTATACAATACACAGGATGTGGAGCTAACGGCTGTAAAATAAATTACTAAACATAAGAAAACAGCTGTAATTCATCTATACAAAGCAGTGCTCATTCACTTAGTATTTTCCAGTTTTGGCAGCCTTATCTTATTTTAACTATAAAGTATGCTGCACAGTATTTCTTTTACTGAAAGCGAGTGCGAGAAGGAGATTTGTCAAAGCTGAATCGGCAAGCCGACTCGTATCTCACTTAAATCGCAAATCACATTTGTGTATGGGGTTACAGATTATTATTGAGGAAAACAGGATTATTCAGAATGGCATTAAAAGCCAGTGTCTACACAAGTTCATTTATTTAGAGTGGATTTACCATATTTATTGTGTATCAGAGGAATGGTAGGAGAACAGTCTAACTCTCTGTATCCGTGAAAAGAGAAAAGAAATTATTTAAAGAAACAGATGGCCAACCTGTAATACCAAAGGGACAGAAGACAGACATAATAAAGAACTTTGCTGTTGTGCAACAGACTGAGGATAGCTGAGCAAAAAGGAAAAGAAACAGAAAATGGACATTTCAGAGAGAAAGAGAGCCATTCCCTATGACAGAACCATAGTGTTTGTTTTTTCTCTTTGTTTTGCTTAATTGTGTATTGTAATGGCTTGTTGCCTCCATTATGGCTCCCTTAAGATTCTCCCACTGTTCCTCCACCCTCCCCATTTTCTCCTTCCCTACCAGTGATTTTCTAAGGCATTCCCCCATCTTTGCAAAGTCAGCCTGCCTGAAATCCAGGACCCTTGCTTTTGTGTGGTTTGACTCTTCTGCTGTTCTCACAATGAACCACACAATACTGTGATCACTTGATGCCAGATGGCTCCCCACTTTTATATCTGTAATTCTGTCCCCATTGGTGAGTACCACACCCAAAATTACTACTTCTCGGCCTGGCCATATAATTTTCATGGATAGAAAGGATTTTTCAAGGGGAAGAGTGTAACCCCCCCCCCAGTAGTAATGGAAGGAGGATGTTCACTCGTGAGTGCCCAATTCAGACCTGACAGTCTGGTGTTAGCTCTGATGTAATAGCTCAAAGGGATGACTATAAAATAGAACTGGAGGCTGCCATCATGGTACTGGGGACAGTTGTGCTAGTTTGAAGAGTTCAAGGGAGGCTCCAAAGAAAACATTAGTTAGACCACAGGAAAGGAAACAGTTCTTGTCTTGAGGTTCTACAGATTGCTGCCTAATGCAGAAGGGGTGGTAGTGCCTGAGGCTTGGACAGATCCTGGTAAATGGAAATGTGGGGACATTTTATGGTAGCTGTCAGTACAGTAAGTGAAAAGTATGTAGTGGGAGGGAGAGGCAATGCCAAAGGAGTTTCTCCTCAAGAGAAACAAACCAATGAACTTCTTTAGTGGGTCACCCCAAAGACATCAAGGGAAATTCCCATGGGTAGACATTTTGGAGAAGTGTCTATGCAAAAGTTCAGCACCCAATGATGGCAGGAAAGATTCTTGTAGGAAGGAATGCTGGCAGACAAGACAGGAGACATGTCTCCAACATGGACAAAGTGACTCAAGGCAGAGGGCTCCTTAGCATGTCCACCACTGTTCAGATTTATGCGGAAGTAGCACATACATAGTTTTAACCACACACACAGGAACGTGTAGCTGGTGCAAGCCAATGCAACCAGATCATGAATTGAAGCACAATAGACTACACTCTTTGGGATAAAATAAATGAAGAGGCTTACTCAAATGTTACCACTCAGTATATTGTTTTAGAGACACAGCTGACACAACACCTCAGTTCTTCATTCCTGAAACAGGACTGTCCTGATGAAACATCCCATTTCAGATGTGAAGCACTGAAGTGTGGTGTCAGTTGTGTCTTTAATATATTGCACCCGATGGTAACATTTGAGTAAGCCTCTTTATTTATCTGAAAGAGTGCAGCCTGTTGTGCTTCATTTCATGAGGAAGTAGACCTGCAAGGGTACACCAGTTGGCATGGTTAGGTGTTACACACAGCTTTATGTGGCTGCTAATTGAGTGGCCCACAGGTGATACTAAGTTAGCCGAGTATCAGTGGGTCACCTTGCAGGCAGACACTGGGCCGCCAATTGCTTCACCAAGGAATCAGAAAGTGGAAACACAAGAATCTGGGGAGCATGCCTGCATGGTGATGAAGCATTCACAGACCAAGGGAGAATGAAACTGATAGCTCTAAGTGTGAAACTCTTTTGCAACCACAAATGTCTATTAGGCAGGTGGGAGCTAGGTAAAACTAATTGCCTTCTGGAGAACAGAGAAGAGGGTTCTCACATCCATCTGAAACATGTACATAACAAAAGAATAGTGAGGCATATATTCCCAAGTTGTATTACTAGGACAAAATGGGAACCATTGAGATGAGACATAATGATGATGTTTCTCATCAGGATGCTGGATAGATTATCAGGTTAAACCCTGACAGCCTGTAAATGGGGTTGGGATTTGGATATGGTAGCCTATGTAACAAACTTTGGTCAGAGCCAACATGGCAGAATAAAGCCATTCACATCAATCATGGAGAGCATGGAGTTCATGAGGGAAAGTTGGAAACATAGAAACATGGAAAACTGATGGCAGTTAAGAACCACTAGCCACATCTAGTCTTCCCTTTTTCCTTACCCGTAACAGCGGCTGGTGACCCAATTTGGGCATCAGCTTAGCCTCTCCTTCTCACTTCTAGGGTTCCTTTATGTCTATCCCAAGCATGCTTGAATCCCTCTACTGTGCTTGCTCCCACTACCTCTTGGGGCAGGCCATTCCATGTATCCAACACCCTGTCAATGAAGAAGAATAACTTCCTCATATTCCCTTTATCCTTCCCCTTCCCCCAGTCTCATATTGTGCCCCCTTGTTATTGTACTCATTCTATACTGAAATATGTCACTCACTTGCACCCTATTTATGCCTTTAAAATACTTGAAGGTCTCTATCATATCTCCGCTTTGTCTTCGCTCCTCCAGCGAATACATATTGAGGTCCCTCACTGTCTCCTCATATGTCTTGTGGTGCAATCCCTGTACCATCTCAGTTGCCCTTCTCTGAACCACATCCACCCTGTCTACACCTTTACAAAGATGTGGCTGCAGAACTGAACAAGATATTCCAGATGAGACCTCACCAGCATTCTGTACAGTGGTATCACCACCTCCCTTATTCTGATTGTGATACCCCTCAGTGCACCCCAGCATCCTACCGATTCTCCCTACAGCCTTTGTGCATTGTTTGGCCACTGTTAGGTCATCTAAAATGATAATCCCCAAATATCTTTCTTCCCTAGTGACTACCAGCAACCTCCTCCCATCATGTAGCTCTCTGCAGGGTTTCTGCACTCCAGGTGCATGACTTTGCACTTCTTCACATTGAATCTCAGTTGCAACACTTTGGACCACATTTCCAGCTTTTCTAGGTACCTCCTCATTTTCTCCACCCCATCTGGAGCGTCTACCCTATTGCATATCTTGGTGTCATATGCTAAGAGCCCTTTCCTTCCAGCCCTTCTGCAGTGTCACTAATGAAGACATTGACAAGGACTGGCACAAGGACTGCTCCCTGAGATATCCCACTGGTCACCTCCCTTTCCTTGGACTGGATATCATTAACCACCACCCTCTGCTTCCTATCCTCCAGCCAGTTCCTAACCCAGTTCCTGTGAAGAAGTTCTTCTTGAAGATGGAGCTCACAGCAGAGAAGTGTGCGATGTCCAAGATGTCCACTGGAGTTAGCGTATCGAAACTGACTGGAGAGATCTATGGCAATCAGAATCACAAGGTAGCATAATACACGGTTTGTGAATAAAATTGTTCACCCCGTATTTTTATAGTGTATAGTATTTTTTTATTCATTTGTTAACCAGGTTGGTGCACTGGTTCAAGGACCTTTTTCAGGCATGGACTGGACCAGAGACTGACACAATCAATGGTAAAATACAGTGAACAACAGCAGTGAATCATACATAAGCAAGTACAGAATCCAGTACAGTCAGGCAAAATGCAGAGGTGGACAAATAATAATACAAGCACACAGTGCAAGATACAGCAAACAAGGTGGGCATTATACAAGATAAATATATAAACACATCTGCATTTGTATATTGTTTTTGAACTGTTGTATTTATTTGAGTAGTGTTTTAGAAAAGTGTACAGCGCTTTGATATTTATTGATATAGCGCTATATAAATAAATGTATTATTATTATTATGCAGGTAAGGTATCAATGTCCAGTAACAATAGATCATGTTACAGTTATGTGAAATGTGCAATGTTACAGTTATGTGATATGTGCGCACAGCAGTTCTTTGACTTTCAGAATGAAACTGTCGTATGCAGTCTCTAGAGGTTCCACAATGCTGTTGTAACACAGAAGAATATAATCACATTCAGTGACCTTTGAAGTGTGTGTTACAACAACATTTTGAAAGGGATGGAATTCTATGCAGAACAATTCTCTGTTATACACTGTGTATCAGTTCTTGGTAGATAAGGATGTCTTTCCCCACCTAGACCTGTTTCCCCTACTTACTGTGATGCAACAGACCCTACTTATTTGCCGACTTTATCATCATTTCCACTGCATCAATGTTCCATTATGCATCTCTTATGCATTTGTGAATGCCAGTGTCATTTCTGACCCTACCACCTCTGCTTTGAGGACGTTCAGTGCATTCACCACCCTGTTAGAGAAGCAGGATTTTCACACATTTTGCCTAGATCTGCCCTTCCCCAGCTTCATATCATGACCCCTTGTTCTTGGAAACTTTTTAATCTGAGTATGCTTCCCTCTTGAGCCTAATTTATACCTGTGAGGTATTTTAAAGTCCCTATCTTTTCATATTATAACGTATCGTATCCATAGTTACCTTTATAGTGTATATAATGAGAAACTTTAGTCTCTGGTCATAATTATTTTATAATAACTGGTCTGCAATTTTTTCACATAGGCTGACTGAGTTGTAATCAACCATTATAACCCACAGGTTATATGGCGAGTACGTGCCGAGTCACTCAAAAAACAGCCACTCCCTGATTGGCTGTTGCTCTACTACTGGGCGGAGTAAACAATTTCAGAAACATGCTGGCTCCTTATCCAGCATATCAAAGAGCTGTCAGACTGAGACTCATCATAGGTTCCTTTTTTTTTTTTTTAACCAGCTCAACATTTACAAACAAAAAAATCTATCTGGTTGATCCTGTCATTTGGAACCTGCAGTGGACAGCAACGATCAGTGGGAACTAGGAATGGCTCAAAGGCTGAAGTGCCTGAGGTATGCCTGATTGTGATTGCAATCCAAATGCACAGCTCTGCAAGTCTGCAACATAAAAACATAGAAAAATAGAATATGATGGCAGATAAGGATGCTTGGCCCACCCAGTCTGCCCATTTCCCTATGTAATGGATAAGCTGCAGATCCTAGTTAACCAATAGCCTACTTCTTCCTACCCCCAACCCCTAGAATTGCCTTATGCCTGTCCCATGCACTCTTGAATTCCACCACTGTTTTTGACTCCACAACCTCCTCCGGAAGGCCATTCCATGCATCCACAACCCTCTCTGTGAAAAAATACTTCCTCACATTACCTCTTAGCTGTCACCCCTCTATCTTCAAATTATGCCCCCTTGTTCTTGCACACCTCTTTTTCTGAAAGATGTTACCCTCTTGGACTTTGCTGATTCCCTCGAGGTACTTGAACGTTTCTATCATGTCCCCCCTCTCCCTCTCCATAAATGCCAGATTAAATAGAAAACTTTACAAGAAAAAAAAAAGCAAAGGAGACAAAGATAAACTGTGCGTGTGTGTGTGACTGACACATGAGTGAGACACAGCATTACCAAATGCACTTTGAGAAAAAAAAATTGCCGATCAGCAATTAAAAACAATAAAAGATTGGGAAGTTTCCTACTTGAATGCAATGGTCGCTGTCAGTGTCAGATGCTTTAATAACCCCTTCAGGCTTTACCCTCAGGGTTTATGTAGCATTCCACACCTTGGATGACCATTACAGTATATAGAGAATAAAGGATGGGGAAGTGTGTAATATGAGAATTGAATGCACGCCCAAGATGTGGGATGCCACATGAAGCCCGAGGGGTTTATTAAAAGCATCCCACACCGAGGGTGTGCATTAAATTATCATATGCACACTTTCACATCTTTTATTTCTTATAATTGCTGATCAGCAATTTTTTCCAACTGAGTCCTGTAGGCAGGCAGACACATTTGCGCACACACACACACACACACACACACACACACACACACACACACTTTCTCTTTTGTCCCTCCATCTTTTCAACAGGCGATTTTTTATATATATATTTTTTATTTTTACTTTTTTCCACACAGTTGTAGATTGAAGTCATGTTCGGGGTTATGCTTACCTCAGTCAGCCACGAAGCCATTCCTGCAGGCAGGGGTTTGACTTCAGGCTGCAAACAGCAGGATCAACCAGATAGGAGTTTTTTTTTTTGTTATATTCAAGGATAGGATCAACCAGAGTGGAAAAAAAATTAAAATGATTCTACTGTGGCAAAGCCTGTTGTTGCAGTGGCTCCTTTGTGGTGATTCCTCGGTAACGGACATAAGGAGCTGTCATTTTTGTGGAACTGTTCAGCCCACCCTCTCCTATAGTTAAGAGCCAATGAGGGAGCAGTCAGTGTTGATGGGCACAGTGCGAGAATGCCATAATAACCCACAGGTTATTATGGCAAATATCAACTCGGTCAGCCTATTGAAAAAATTGCTGACCAATAATTCTATTCTCATAACGCACACGTCCCCATCCATTATTCTATATATTACAGTCACTGCACCATTTATTTAATCATAAAAGAGTTTATAATGATTTTTCAACAATGGAACATACATGAAGCAGAGATGACTTGGCATCAAATGCAGTAGGTAACAGCTGTATAATTAACTTTTGTTTATAAGATGCACTGTTTGCAAAAATAGGCATGCACTGAATGAATGTAACATTAAATAGAACTCTACATTGGGATGATTAGTCCCTTTCTATATTAACCATAATAAGTAAGAACATCAACTATTGCATGGTGAACCATGCCCTCTAGCCCATAGTGAATAAACAAGTATGCAGCCTGGGTATACTTCAGCCTGGAAGCGGTGTGGGCTCATCTTGTTGAACCTTTACAGAAGTGAACTGAGCAAAATCCTGAATATTACCAACCATTGCTGACCTGTCTGATGGGGGGAGGGGGACTTGAACCTGTATTAGTAAGAGTGCCCCATTCTAAGACCTTTCATTCTACAAGGACTGAAGTGAACCAGTTCAGGTGGAAGCTTAATGTGGAGTAAGAGTGTTGTCTGGGTCAGAAGGGTGGGTTGGCAGGTGTTGGGGTGGGGGAAGGGCATAGGTGTGATCTGATATAAAGGAAACATTTCTTGTAAACCTGTGTGTGGTTGGTGTTGGTGTATGTCAGCCATTCAAAATATGCTAACTAAGCCACTGTCATATGCCATGTAAGAAGAGGGGGAGGTAGATTCTGGTGCCATCTCATCAGGATAGCCCTTTTGGCTTCATGTAGCACTGCAATGAGCCATTTTTTGGATTGGTTGGAACAGTTTGACAACTTTGAGGTATTGCCCAAAAGGCTAAGGGTTGGGGCAGCAGATATTTTGTTTGCAGGATCTTGGAGCAGTCCAAAATTACTCCTGTCCAGAAGGGCACCAGTATGGGACACTGCCATAGTATGTGCAGCAGATTGGCCTGTGGTGCCTGCCACCCCCAGCAGGTGGAATGGGGAATGAGTCCCATCTTTTGGAGTGTGTCTGAGGTACGGTACCATCCAAGCAGTACCTTAAGGTGTATAATATGGCTCCTAGTGTCCCTGTAGGCCAGATAGGCTTCCTTGAGGTATTACCATCCTTCGGTGTCTGTTATCTTTATTTAGATCCTGCTCCCATTGCACCTTACACTTAATTATGGTATCGGGTTGAAAGTCCCTAAGCATATCATACATCTTGCCTGCAGTGCCCTTTGTTTTACCTTGTTCATGCATGGTGGTCAGCTATTTCCACCCATCTCCCATAGGTGCTGTGGTTCTGAGAGACTTGAATGCATTCCTGATCTGGAGAAATCTCCAGAAGTCTGTTTTGGGTAGTAGATACTGTGCCTGCCTTTGCAGAAAGGACATCATGGCTTCAGAGTCCAGTGCACACGGATCTTCTATTATACAGATGCCTGCCTGCTGCCAAGAGTGCCAATTGATGGTCCCCCTCCCACTGGCACATCTGGGTTGCACCATAAAGGGCTGTATTGTGTAGGTGTTGCCCATAAAGAGGCTGGACATTGAGTGAGATGTTTGCACCTGTGCCAGACTTCTCTAGTTTCTCGGATATCAGGAGGAAGGTGGCCCTTTGCGTGTCCCCCTTTGCTCAGTAGGTTCCCCAGCCACTTGGATTCTGATAGGTCCATTTCCAGATTCACCCATACAGGGGTATTTGGGGTTTTAGGGAGAAACCATCTGATTGCTTGTGTAGCCCTATATGGTACTAAATATTCCTGCAACCAGGAGATTCCCATTCCCCCAAGACCAGTGCACCCGTAAGCTAGTTTTTCCAAATCTTGGGGCTTTGCCTTACCAGATGAACCCTGTTGTCACCTTGTTGATTTTCAGAAGTGTGTTTGGTTGTGTAGGGATTGGTAGGTTGCACATGAGTATGCTATCTTAGGCAGCACAAACATGTGTACAGCATCTACCCTGCCTTTCAGAGATAGGTGTAGCTTAGTCCATCTTAGTGTTTATGCTCTGATGGAGGCTGTGATGGGTGTATAGTCTGCCTCAACCAAGTTCCTCCATAGTGTGGTGATATTTATCTCCAAGTATGTAAAACCTTGGGGCAGCCATACCACTGGAGTGCCCTGTAGGCATTCTCTTGTGCAGGGCAAGTTTAGTAATGGCAGCATGCTACTATACCATTTAAGTTGCCCTCCGCTAGGCTGCCTATAACCTGTCCATGTCCATTCAGAGATATGTTCTCCAGAACTGGACACAGTACACTAGTTGAGGATTCATCAATTAACTTAATTTTACAGTGGTGAAAACACCTCATACTTATTTTTGGCGACACCTATGCACAGCAACATCCCACTGGTGCTCCCACCTGCTTTGTCACACTGCTTTGTCACACTGCTTGGATTCTTTTAGGTCATCAGAAATGACAGCCCCCAGTTTTCTTTCCCATTTTGTTCTCATTATTGCATTACCCCCTTCATGTACTCCTCCCCTCTTGTTTTCTATGCACCAAGTACTTGACTTCTCATTTATTCACTGTGAATGTATGGTGTATTGTAGAGTGTTGTTCTGTGTAGAATTCCATGTCTTTTAATATGCTGTTGTACCACAGTTCAGAGGTTATGAAATGTGATTGCTACATGTGTTACATCATTCTGAAAGCTAAAGAGACTGCACACCTCAATTTCATTCTGAAAGCAACATAACTGCCACATGCATATTTAACTCAGTTCTATATACATTAAATAAAATACAGGACGTACAAGTTTATTCACAACCAGTGTGTTCTAAAAACTTGTGGTTCTGATTCCCACTGACATCTCAAGCTTCACTTTTGAGGTTATAGGGAATCAGAACCCATCTATGGCAGAACACACTGGTTGTGCATAGTTGCCCATCCATTATTCTCTATTTAATGACACACACTGGACAACTTTTCAAGCTTAAGTAGTTATGTCTTTATTGTTCCACTCAGTTTTCCACCCCTCTACCTTGATAGTGTTTACCCTTTGGCAGATCTTTGTCTCAACCATAAAAAAAGCATCTCTTACCTTCTAATCCCTCTTTATTATCATCAGTGATGTCAATAAAGAGTATAGGCAAAAGTACTGATTCCTGTGGTGCACCACTGGTCACTCCCCCAACATCAGGTGAATGAATGTAATTTCCAACCACCCACTGATGCTAACTCCCCAACAAATTCTCTACCTAATTAAACATTTTAGTACACACTCCCAGCTTCTTTACTATTTTGCTATGTGGAAAGGTATTGTGGGCCTTACTGAAATCCAGGTAAGCCACATCCACCACTCCACCCTGATTAACATCCCTCATCACCCCCCTCAAAGAAAACTAATATATTACTTTGATATCAGCTCCCCTGTCCCCCCAAGTGAATCCATGCAGCTACAGATACTGTAAGCCGCAGGATTCAAAATATTCACCAATCCTTTCCCTTAACAGTGTCTCCATTACTTTCACCTCCCAAAAAATTCAGATTGATGGGCCTGTAGTTGTCAGCTTACTGCCTGCTGCCAGCCTCCTCCCTGCTTCCACCTTTGTACAAAAGATCCCTTGGTGAGGGTACAGCTCTGCAACAGTGCTAGCTCCCTTGTTACCTGATGTTGCAAGCATTATGCAGGGAGGCAGTGGTGCAGAGCATTGCAAATATGATGAAGAATGTACTTGAGGGCCGGCCCGGTGGTGCTGAGAGTTGAGGCGCTGGACGCTACACCTCGCGCTACGCTGGCGACCCGGGTTCGGGAACAGACCCAGGTGGCCGGGGGTCAGCAGGGGAGAGGGAGGATCGAGCATCTCAATGGATGCTCTCCTCCCTCAGGGGTGGGAACAAATGCATCTGCATTCTGCATCCCCCTCACAGCCGGTGGAAGCTACCGACAACTGAAGGGGATGGAGGCGGCTCCGTTCGTCGGAGCTGGGGAGGGGGAACGTCAGCGGCACATGAGAGGTTGGGCATGCATCAGCACACCCGCACTCAGGACGTACATCCTAGTGCTCGATGTCCCAGAGGGCAGGGGAAACCAGAGGAGAAAATGAGAAAAAGCACCTCCCGGTGGCCTGAGATGATAGCCTCTCAAGTATCATCCGGACCACCAAAAGAGGGACAGACCCCAATGTGCAGGAGGAGGAAGGAGGCACTCTAGGGTCAGATCACACTGAAGGTGGTACGGGGGGGGAGAGGAAGGAAGGAAGGAGAGGACCCAGGGAGCAGGCAAGGAGAGATAAAAAAAGAAAGTACAAAAAAAAAAAAAAAGAATGTACTTGAATATAGGGTCTCTGACAATGGGCCACTTTTGTCACATTCTCTTGGCACAGTAACCTAGAATAGAATTCCCAGCTTTGGACATTTAGATTATTTTGTGCTCTAACACAGTACCTCACAACAATATCCAATTGGTATTCCCTTACATACTGATTTAATGTGAACATATTGTTCCTGACATTTTATAGATTGCAGTATGATAGTGTTAGACCCCCCCAACAAAGTCTGACCAAATGTCCAAGCAGTGTACCACACTTTCAATACCACCCATTAAGCTGTACACTTTCATCATAATTGTAAGTCCTCTTTAGGTTGCTTGTCTACACACACACACACACACACACACACACACACACACACACACACACACACACTGTCTCTCAGTCCTAATACAGTGTATGTATGAAAGTAATGTTTAACCTGGTGTTACACTTTCCTATTTGTAGCTAGCAGCAAATATTTTGAAGGAGAAGACTCCAGTGTATTTATGAACTGGATATTTCTGACATATTTTTCATATATCACTTAAGTTAATTCAAGTGTGTCAATAAGAGATCAGTCATTTTTCTGTTGTAACACATAGCAAGATTCTGAGGCAGTTACACAAGCTTTCTTGTAACTGTTCAAGCCAATCTCATTGTATATGCAAATGAGGCACTTATAATACAACCCCCTCATTCTTGGATAGCACTCAGCACTTTTTACTCAAAAGCTCTGGAAGCATATGATTTTCAATGTTCTCTTGTCTATAATGTTTTCAATGCTTCCTATTTGTATTTTATGTTGTTTCAAAGGCTTAAAACAGTCATGTCACAACACTCACACTGTGTGTAGTACTAATAACCTTTATTTATGCAAAGTGCATTTTTACATTTCAAATGCTCTTAAACCACAGTTGCTGATTGGAATTACCATGCTAGCTAATGACTACAGTATGACATGGGAAAACTGAAGTAAGCACCCCCCCCACATTCCTTTGTAAATTAACCCATTCACCACTGACTTTAGATACATTCTTGAAGGACTTGGCAGAGCAGCACAGAAGGGAACATGCACTACACTTACACAGGAAGCATAACCAATTGTAAATAAAGCAGACCATAGGCCTGGGGAACAACATGGCAGGCCTACAAATGTAAACAAATGCAAAGAAGAAACTGAGATCAAATGCTGCACTGCACAACAGAATTTTAAACAGCTGCATGCTCAACAGATCAGAAAAAAAGACATCTATGTGGCAATGACTTTTTTATGTAGTACTGCTGCTTTAAGAGGCAGAGACTTGTGCCTTAGCACCAGTCGAAACACTAAGCATAGGACAACTACCTCACATTCCTGTACCACACTTGTCTTTCTGTCCTACATCATGGCAATACATCAGCATGGCTCCACCCTTGCTGCCGTAAAAATGTACTGTACCCAGAAAGAGGAGCAATGAACAATGCAACATGTATAGCAGATTAATTTTCCTCAAACTGTGTAAAACTAATCCATAGTTTATGTAAACTGTGGAAAACTAATCCATAGTTTAAGGTGAAAATTTTTTGGTATTGCACAGATGATATAGAAAAAAATCTGATAAGCATTATGGGAGCAGAATCGTCATTCAGCATCAGTTCCACTGACAGAATTTCATAGTGTGCACAGCTCTAGTACTTATAATTCCCTGCTTTTAACGGAGGCCTGCGCTGAACGTGAAAATCCTTTTTCTCAGTAGAGCCTGTTTTCTGAATACAGGTTCCAGTTCTATTATTGTTGATGTCAGGAAGTCAGGTGTAATGCTGGACTGTTAGCAGAGAAAATGTGATAGTAACTTTCAGAGGGGTCACTTTTGATAAGGGTAAGGTAGTTATGCTTGTGATGATGGGAATATTAGGAAAATATGAGGTCTATGCAGAAGTGGAGTACAAATATGCACAGTTTCATAAGTATGTGCTCGGAGTGCAGGCAAATGTGATATGCAGGTTTGTTTTAGAAACAGGTAAAAATAGTGATACTTGCAATTGATAAAAAGATAGATAATTACGTAGACATAGTGATAGAGAGAAAGAAAGAGAGACAGACAGAATAGGAATGGCAGTGAAGTACTGAAGTGATGCCAACTCCACCCCCACCATTCAGAGATGGACAGGCATTGGGGTGTGCTTTTGGATCATTGCCCATAACACTCATACCATTTCACCTCACTCTACCCAGACTAGGGCTGTGCATGGTCCGAATAGTATTTCCCAAATACCATGAATAATAGGTTTGACGAAAATTCGGATGGACATTCCGAATAGTTCACTATTCGGCTACTATTCGGGATGTGCCATTTGGTCGGAGAGATTTCAAAATCTCACAGAGCATCGCTGGCCAATCAGAAGCTGTTTTTGGAGCTCAGAGCCAGGAACGCCATGTGATCACCTCACTCTGAGTGTGTAGATGAGAGGAGACAGTTGTTTCTCAGAGAGCTAGCTCTGTTTAGTTTACCACTTGTAACTTTTATAACTAACTGTTTAAAAAATGTTTTATGTGTGATTCAGTTTTTACAACTGATCACCTTGTGACTGTATCTGACTGCAGTTTTGTTTTTCATCCTTGAAACCTGTGCTCAGTTTCAAGGAATAGGAGAGTCTGTGTGTGAGTGAATCTGTGTGTGTGCTGCTGCATGCTGACTCCCTTCCCCCACTGCTTACAGTTTCACAGTTCAGCTGAAGCAGTGTGGTTTGAATTTTTGCTTAAGAACCAATTAGTTCTTACCAGGATTTTTTTTTTGTCAACAAGGTCCAGTTTGGCTTTTGCATGTATTGGGTAATTGTTACTGGGCTCAGTAATGGTGAGTGACTCAAGCCCTTGCTGACTGCCCCATCCCTACTGCTGTGCTTGCTTAGCTTTTTGTTCCAAATCCACACACAGCCCCTATGGTATTTTCTATTTATTTTGTGAAGCAAATTGGTATTTTGCTGTAATAGGTTCCGGGCTCGATTCCCTGCATAAGTGAGGTGTGATTGCCATCTGACTCCATCTTATCTGTGTTGAAGCTTACCTCGGTGCACACATCATCTGTGTGTGTGTGTGTGTGTGTGTGTGTGTGTGTGTGTGTGTGTGTGTGTGTGTGTGTGTGTGTGTGTGTTGTTGTTGTTCTTGTAATCTGTGTCCTGCAAGTACATGCACAGTTGTCTGCACGAATTTTTTTTGTGCTATATAAAGCAGCCTATTTTTTTCTCACTGGGTGTGGCTTGGCCCATTGAATTGTTGCTGACTGTGGTCTGGTTGTTGGCTCAGTTCCCTGTACAACTGAGTAAGTAGGGTGTCGCAGGTGACTCCTCCCTCCACAGGTCACTGCACCTGAGTGGCCTCCAGTGCATTTGAGTTTTTTCTTTTTTGTGTGTCTTCGCCCCCTGTGTGTGCACTACTGTGAGTGTGTACACATAAATTTTCTGTGAACTGCTTTAGTATTTCTGTGTGTGTCAGGCATGACTCACTGGGTTCTGTGTTGTAAGTTGTTTGGTGCACCTTCAAAGCTTGAATTGCTGTACTGTATGACTGCACAACTGACACCATACAAGTAAGAAAAAGTTGTTTGCTGACTCCATCTCTTTCTAGTATCTGCTTGACTTTATTAGCTGCTACATACGCGGTGTTGCTATTGTTGTGTTCTGCAAGAAGCACCAACATAAACAAAGACACTAATCACAAATAATATACACAGTAAGTTACGGACCATGTCTCATCAATCCCATAAACGTGCATGGTCCAGTCCAAACAAGTCATCTTCACCACCAGTAGTAAGTGGTGAGGAACAGGGTGAGAGAAGGTCTGTTCATATTCGCTGCTCTAAAATAGTTTTCTCCCTGATAAGCCTTCAGATTCTGGTGTCAGTAAGATTGGGGGTAGTACTAGTACAACTATAACTGCTGCTACTACTATTACCAGTACCGCATTTGCAGCACCATCATTTTATAAAAGTAGGAGGGCTTTACAGCTGACATCTCCAGTTATACAAGAACAATAACCCACCCCCACTACCAGTGGTAGTACTATTCACACAACTACCCCCATAGAGGCAACATCTCCTATCAGTGTGCTCCTCCCCACCACCACCAGTGTCATGATTTCAGCAACCAGAGCAAATCCTTTGTGTACTGTTGACACCACCACTGCCATAACAGTGTGCACTGTTATTTGTGCTCCTTCACAGCCACTGTCACCACAACCTTTGCTTCCATTACTAGTCCTGAGTGTTTTGCTGTCACCATGAATACTGCAGCCAGTATTACAACTAGCTGTAATATGATGCCAATTTCTTTGACTGTAACTCCTGATTGTAATTCTGGCACCAGGAGTACTGTTGACAGTGCTACTACCTTGCCAACTGTGCCCATGACCATAGGTACTGTGACTAGTACTGACCATGAGATTGTGACAATGACTTGACTGCACCAATTGTGTTGCCAAAATGTACTGTTGCTCAGCCTCACAAGTTTCCTCTCACCACATTTCCTTTTGCTGATGTGGAGTATTCCAAAGAAAAGCATTCAACAAAACTTTACAAACATTAGACTTCAGATTACAATCCGGGGTCTGCTATTACTGGGTTAACGAACTGAATATTCCCGAAGATCCAATCCTATGGGGTAGTCTATGGCAGACACTATACAGATATGTTAAACAGGATAGACTGCGGTTAATTCATTTTAATATTATGCATAATATCTACTGGACGCCAATGAAATTGTTCAGAATAGGAAGGTTGACCTCGCCATTTTGTGGCAAATGCAAGGAGGTTATGGGTTCTCTTCATCATATGTTATGGAATTGCCAAAAAGTACAAAAATTTTGGCAATCGATCAGAGAAACACTGGATCCCATTTTGGGATTGGAGTCTTTGTTTACTCCGGAGGTACGTTTGCTAAATTATCTCCCCAGAGATACACCTAGAGTTAGGAAAGCATATATGTTACTAATCTCGGCAGTGGCTAAGTTTGATTATTGTTAGGCATTGGCTAGATGACAACCCCCCTACTACTTTGGAATGGTACAGGGAGATCATGCTCACCCTTGAACTGGAAAGACATCGCCTGTATGCAGAACAGACTAGCTTCCTACTCAGAATTGTGGGGGAATCTTGAGGCCCTTCTGGCACTCTGGAAAGATGGATAGTGTGGATGAACCCTGAGCTCTAAATGTATAAGTAAGTAGTGTGGTCTGGGAGGGGGGGGCACTTGACACCTGGTATTGTTATGCTATTGGAATGCCGGTTGTTTTACTGTGGTGTTCTGAAATTTAATAAAGTATATTAAATTAAAAAAAAAAGAAGAGCATTCATCTGGTTCTGAATATTTACCAGAGCCTCAAGACTTGCTAAGTACATCATCTGGCAGTGATACCCACCTAAGCGAATTTGGCAATGAGGCAGAATATGCGGCATATCTGTGTGAGAAGCGTGAATGTGCAGCTGCCAAAAAATGCAGTACTTCTTGTCATCGCAAGCAGGCCGGCCAGGGTCACCCTCCTCCTAAAAAAAAAAAAAACAGTCCACCCTGTCCTTTCAAAGAGTTGGGTCAAGTTCAACTCCATCTGACACACAAAGCAGTTTTACAACTACATCTGTTGCGGAGAAAGAAAGGGGTAGAACAACTGCATCCACTACACCCACGTCTGATAAGGGGAAAAGGGCAAAACATGCCCATGGTCACCCTATTGGGGCCTGTACTTCCACTGTCAGTGCAAGGAAAAGTGTGGTGTGGCTGTACTTTAGTGTTGTAAAAGAAGATCCAACAAAGGCAGTATGCTGTGTGTGTCACTGTACTATAAGTCATGGTAAAATCCTTTCAAATCTCACAACATCATCGATGATGAACCATCTCCAGTAGATGCACAAAGTATTGTTAGTGATTCTATTACTGAGACAGACAGTGTGCCCTTAACTCCCCCTACACCACCTATGGCGCATCCCCATACAGGAACATCACCCATTCTGCCTTCTTCTGCTCAATCGTCGATTATTTTAACACCCTCCACCGTGGGTTCAAAGTCAAAATCAATGCAATGTGGTACCACTTTGACTACACCCATCATGCAAGTCTTCCATGCCCGCACCAACTACCAGGCGTCACACCCTACAGCACAGCAGATCACCAATTTAATTGGTGAGATGATGGCCTTGGATCTGCAGCCATTTTCCACTGTGGAAAACACAGGTTTCCATAGGCTGCTGCAGCATTTGCACCCTAGGTATAATATACCATCACAGACCACATTTTCACATACTGTAGTACCCAACATTTACCAAGATTTGAGAAAAGAAGTTGCAAGACTACTAGCACAGGCAGTTGGTGGAGTTTTCCACTGCACAACTGACATATGGACCAGCATGAACTCAAATCATGCATATATGTCACTGAAAGCACACTGGTGTGTTGCAGATGTGGTAGTCACTGGTGGTGAAGGTGGTACTGGTGCTGGTTCTGTCTCTTCCCCCTTTCCCTGCAAGTCTGCTTTGCTAAATGTCAGTGTTATGGAAAAGGATCATAGAAACATATAATTTGACAGCAGATAAGGACTGCTTGGCCCACCTAGTCTGCCCATTTTCCTACCTAACAGATAAGCTGCAGATCCTAGTTACAGTAACCAACAGTTTACTTCCTCCTACCCCCAACTAGGACTGCCTTATGCCTGTCCCATGCATTCTTGAATTCCCCCACTGTTCTTGACTCCACGACCTCCTCAGGGAGGCTGTTCCATGCATCCACAACCCTATCTGTGTAAAAATACTTCCTAACATTACCTCTGAACCGTCCCCCTGCTATCTTCAAATTGTGCCCCCTTGTTCTTGCGCATCTCTTTTTCTGAAAGATGCTACCCTCTTGGACTTTGTTGATTCCACTGAGGTACTTGAAAGTTTCTATCATGTCCCTTCCCTCCCTTCTTTCCTCAAGGGTTTTCATATTAAGCTCCTGTAGTCTTTCTTCCTATGTCTTCTGGTGCAGACCCTGCACCATTTTAGTTGCCCTCCTCTGGACAGCCTCCACTCTGTCTATGTCTTTGTGGAGATGGGGTCTCCAGAACTGCACACAGTACTCCAGAGTGGATCTCACCAACTGTCTGTACAGAGGGATAACAACTTCCTGTTTTCTACTATTGATGCCTCTTCCTATGCATCCCAGTATCCCCCCAGCCTTCCTTACTGCCTTCTCACATTGCTTGCCCACCTTTAATTCATCTGATATAATTACCCCAGGTCCCTTTCCATTTTTACTGTTGTCAGTATCTCACCCCCGTTGTGTACTCTTCCCCTGGGTTTTTGTTTCCCATGTGCATTATCTTGCACTTCTTTGCATTGTATCTGAACTGCCATACATTTGACCATTCCTCCAACCTTGCCAAGTCCTTTCTCATCCTTTCCACTCCATCTTGTGTATCAACCCTGTTGCAGATCTTTGTGTCGTCTGCAAAGAGATATACTTTTCCATCCAGTTCCTCTGTAATGTCACTTATAAAGACATTAAAAAGGACTGGTCCCAGTACTGAACCCTGCGGTACCCCACTAGTAACCCTCATTTCTTCACTGTGTACTCCATTTACTACTACCCTTTGTGTCCTGTTGTCTAGCCAATTTTTTATCCAGGCTACCACCTTGGGACCCACTCCAAGGCTGGCTAACTTGTGTATTAATCTTTTGTGTGGGACTGTATCAAATGCCTTGCTAAAATCTAGGTAGGCCATGTTCACAGCCCCTCCCTGGTCTACTACTTTGGTCAGCCAGTCAAAGAAATCTATTAGATTCATCTGACATGACCTCCCCATTGTGAATCCATGCTGCCTTGGGTCCAGTGCCCCACTGGCCTCTAGGTACTCAACAATTCTTTCCTTCAGAAGTGATTCCATAATTTTCCTTACCACTGAGGTCAAACTAACTGGTCTGTAGTTTCCTGCCTCTGTCCTACTCCCACTTTTGTGAAGAGGAATCACATGTTCCATCATCCAGTCCTTGGGTACCACCCCATCCTCCCATGATTTGTTAAAGAGAGTAGTCAGCGGTGTCACTAGTTCTACCCTTAGTTCTTTTAGAATTCTTGGGTGAATCCCATCAGGTCCCATTGCTTTTTCCACCTTCAATTTTATTAGTTCTCTCAGAACCTTTTCTTCTGTAAATGGACTGGTATTGGCCCCTGTCTTCAGTGTGTTTCTCTTGTTTGGTTTAGGTACCTCCCCCTCCTCTTCCTTTGTGAATACTGAGCAGCAATATTCATTCAGTATCCCTGCTTTTTCACTGTCACCCTCTACCCACATTCCTTCCCCTTTATTAAGCCTTAGTATCCCTCCTTTGGTCTTTCTTCACTCCCTAATGTACCTATAAAAGGTCTTATCCCCCTTCTTAACAGAGCTGGCTATCCTTTCCTCGGTTTGGGGCTTTGCTATTCTGACTGCCTTCCCAGCCTCGTTCTGCTTTAACTCATAAAGTTCTCTGTCCTGCTCCTTCTGTGTTTCCTTATATTTCCTGAATGCTATCCTTTTCTCCTTAACCTTCCCTGCCACCTCTTTTGAGAACCATAGTGTTTTTTTCCTTTGTTGTGTTTTATTGATTTGCTTTTCACAAAGGATTGCTGCCTCTGTGATGGCTGGTTTGATTACTCCCCATTGTTCCTCCACCCCTCCTTCTTGCCTGTTTGCTAGTGCTTTTCTGAGGCACTCTCCGTTTTTCCCAAAGTCAGCCCTCCAAAAGTCCAACACTCTTGCTTTTGTGAGGCTTGATTGTATGGCTGTGTTTATCGTGAACCACACTGTTTGGTGGTCGCTTGTTCCCAGATGGCTACCCACTTCTAAATCTGAAATTCTTTCTCCATCCCCATTTGAGAGTACCAGGTCAAAGATTGCTCCCTCGCGAGCGGGTTCCAATACTAGCTGTCTGAGGCATGCCCGCTGTAGGGCATCAAGAATGACCCTGCTCTTGGATGTGCTTGCAGCAAAGGTGCTCCAGTTAACATCTGGCATATTCAGGTCCCCATCAACAATATCTCCCTTTTTCTGCCATTCTAAGAAAGCCTTCTATCATTTCCTTGTCCATTCCTCCCCTGAGATGAAGGTCTGTATACAACCCCATGCAGATTGTAGTGCCATTTCCTGTCTCCAGGGTGACCCAGAGTGCCTCATCTGCTCCCTGTTTACTCTTTAGTTCTGTTACTTTGATCCCCTCCTTTACATAGAGAGTTACTCCTCCTCCTCTTTTACCCTCCCTGTCCCTCCTGTAGATTGTGTATCCTGGTATGCTGACATCCCAATCATGTTTCACTGGGCTATAAACATACTGTCATTCCTGCAAGAGATGTTGAGCCCATGGATTGATGGCAATAATTTGCAGGTAGGGTTTGTGGTCACAGACAATGCCACGGATATGATAAAAGCACTTAGAGATGGCAATTTTGATGGGATATGCTGCTTTGCTCATACACTAAATTTGGTGGTGACAAAGGCTTTGGCAAACACAGCAGAGGCAGATCTCACAGTCAGAGTAGCCAGAAGCATATGCAGCCACTTCCATAACTCTGTGAAAGCCACAAACTGTTTGCATCAGCTACAAGAACATCTTAAATGCCACAGCATCATCTAATCCAGGATGTACAGACCTGGTGGAATTCCACCTACCACATGCTGCAAAGGCTTCTGGAGCAAAAGCGGGCCCTTCATGAGATGAGCATGGAAACTGAAATGGGAGAGTCTTCGGACATCAGGACTGGGCTGTGATTGGGGGCTTGTTAAAGGTTTTAGCTTTATTTGAAAGGGGCACTTGTGACCTTAGCTCTGATTCTGCACTACTAAGTCATGTAATTCCTGCTGTACAGATCCTGAAAAAAGCAATGAGGAGATTCGGTGAAAATGCTGAGAATGATCTAAACCAGACACCAGGAACAGTGGTATCCCTTTCAGAAAACCTCACCACAGAACTAGAAGTTAGATTTTCTGATCTCTGTTCCAATAAAAAAGCACATATTTGCCTCTATATTGGAACCATGTTTCAAGTGTGAGGTACTACACCTTATAACGCCCACTCACAGTGTTACAGACATTCAGAAGCAGATGTGCTCAGAACTTAGTTTCTGCATCCTTGGGTCAATGAAACCAGCAGGTAACCCTATTAATGAGCCAGTCTCAGAATCACAAACTGAAAGCAATATGGAAAATCTTGAGAAGGAGGGTGACTGTTGGGCTGAACTCAGCTCATCACTACTGCCTGAGCAGCGGAAGAGAACAGAACAGCAGCCACAGTTGGCACCCAGTCTGCTGAACAGTTATTTCAATGAGCCTCTGGAGTCATTCTCCATAAATCCAGTGAAGTACTGGATCAAAAGGATGAAAGAATCTCTGCACTTGGCACAGTTGGCCCTTAAATATATCTGTTGCCCCCCTACCAGATTACCATCTGAATGAATATTCAGCACTGCTGGGGATGTGGTGGAACCTCACCAATCCTCACTTGACCCAGCACATGTGGAACAACTTGTGTTTATAAAAATAAATCTATCTCACCTTGGGTACACATATGGCCACTAACAATTGCATTAAATAATTGTCTTGTACTGGATACAACATTTGTGTGTTGTAGCATTGACCCATACACAAGCCATTCTGTGTTAACCATCATTGCTCTGTTAACAGATAAGCACATGTTAACATTCATATTCAAAGTCATACTAACACAAATCTGTGACCAGCACCCTTTCCTTTATTACTTCTACTGTTATGGTGTATTCTTTTGAACAAGCATGCCCTGCAGTTCCCAGTGCCTAAAACTGCCACCCACCTATTGACTGCTGTTCCCAATACAAAATCCTCAACAGATGTTGCTACAGCTCTCATCCCCTGTGTTGCTCGTGCCCATATTCCATTGATCCCTTTATCAGCTTTCCAGTTACCAGTAACCAGTGGCATCACCAGTCTCAAGTATTTCACATGCATAAAATATGGCAGCTAATAGTGTGTCATCTCCAGTCTCAGTGTTTCCCATGCCCGAAATATGTCACTTACAATTGTGGCATCTCCAGTGTCAGTGTTTCCCATGCCTGAAATATGGCAGTTTCAAGTGTGACATCACCAGTCTCTAGAATTTTGAGTGCATAAAAAAATGGCAGTTAGTGTGCATCTCCAGTCTCAAGTATTTCACATGACAAATATTATGGTTATGAGTATGGTATCACTTGTCTCAAGTATTTCACATGACTGAAATAATCCAGTTACCAGTATAGCATCACATGTCTCAAGTATTTCACATGATTGAAATGTTCTGGTTACCTGTATGACATCACCATTCTCAAGTATTTCACATGCCTGAAATATTCCAGTTACCAGTATGGCATCTCCAGTCTCCAGTATTTCACATGACTGAAATATTCTAGTTACCAGTATGGCATCACCCATCTCAAATATTTCCCATACTGGAAATATTCTGGTTACCAGTGTGGCATCACCAGTCTCAATTATTTTCCATGCCTGCAAAATGATTGCAAAGTGCTGCAGTATGCTGCAAGGAGCAGTGTAATGCAATGGCAGTTAATCTCTAGTCAATATTTTGTGACAGCATTTACTGCAAAGTATTGAATTGCATCTTGTCTTGCTTCACTGTATACTATTGATACATAATACAATTCCATCCAAAGAAGGTGGCGAAATAGACTACATGGATGATGACAGACAGGTGTCTCTTTATTAGATGGTCTGAAATATTTTTCTCTCCAAGCAAGCCTTTTAGTTCTTGTAGCATTGGGAATAGTACTACTGCTACTAATACCACTGGCAGAACTATTACTACTATTGGTGTCACCACCTGTTCCATCTATACATTCACTGTCACATCCTTTTGTGCAGTAGTAGGAGGGCATTAGCGCATGCATGCTTTGTACAGGAACCAGCAGACACCACCACCAGTGTTCCCACTGCTGTCACTATGGCTGCTACATCTACAGTCAGTGTGCTTCCCACCACCACCAGTGCCATTCATGCAGCAGCCACCCTTTCAGCTGTCACCACTATGGCAGCTACTGTTACCACTATTCTTATGCCCATGGCCAAAGCACCGTTTACCCCATGTCTGTGGATTTGTGTGATAACCATGAAAGTGCAATTGCAATTGATGGCAGGGTGAGTATATATCACTGAAAATCTATTTCAGTGATGTACACCCCCAACACACAGGAAAACAGTGCCAGGGATTTATATTTTGATTGTTTATGCAGTGGGCTGTGCCCCTTGCATTGCCCCACACCTCCCTACTAAAGAATTCTTAACTCCAGAGGGGTGCATGTCAGGGGGTGCAAAATCTGAATAAAAAAAAATTGGGGGCCGGGCGCACAAAAATGTAGGCATGCCCGGACCTGAACCTGGAATCCTTGCACCTTTATGCTGATGACCACCAACCACGCTATGGGGCCAGCTTAGCAGCCTCACACCAACCACACCAGGCCAACCCTTCCTCCCTGCCTTCCATTATGCTGGACCCTGTGCCCCCGGACACGTACACATATAGTGATGTCCTGTTGCTATATGCACCCACCTCCCCATCCTGTCACCCTTCCTCAGCAGTAGCCCCTTCGACATGCACCAGGATTGAGTTGCCGTTATTGCAAGCATGCAATCGCCAGTGCCCATGTCATGGGCTACCATGTCTGTGACCATGAACACCTTCCAATGCTGACCCACTGCAATGCTTGATATCATTTTTGGAGTGCTGTATGTGTGGTGTGGTGGATCAAGTGTGCCGCATGTAGCTTATGTTGCATTAATGAGAGCTCTGCGTTGGTGGTTGAAGTCTCATTGAGGTGTATATGATACACCAGGTTTAATGGGTGATTAATGGTATTGTTAGAGTGCCTTTTAAAGTTTCCTTTAAAAAACACCTTTTCTGGACAAATAACAAATAACAAATACCTGGGACCCGAATACCGAATATTCGAGAAAAGGTATTTGCACAGCCCTACTGCAGACATAGAAAGGGTCAAGGTTGCCTTGGGGTGTTCAAGCTTTACACTCACCCCATTCCATATGGAAATACACTGAAATGGGTACAGTACTGTGTAAGAAAATGTAGTGAACTTTGAGGCTAGAGAGTCTAAGGCACACCTCGATACCTGTCAATGGCTGCAAGGTGGGGATGAGTTTGGAACGGTGTAAGCATTACTGTTGACAATCCGAAGTCACACCCCTGATGCCTGTCAGTCCAGACAGACCAGGGTGTTACGGTCAGAAACCCTAATGCCCTGGGCATTGTTATGTGACTTCTTAACCTAGCAACAACATTCAATGCTTTACATTATACGGACAAGTAAATGTTTTTAATACATTTATAGACAGTTACATAAACTTAATTTTCTTCATAGAATAATTTAAATAAAGTAACAATGGTAGTACAAAGCAATTACCCAGACAACTTGAAAACTATACCTACTTTATATTGTACATTGACACCCCATAAGGACCTCCTTGAAATTGAGATGAAAACATTACACATTTAGCAGTTTTCTAACAGGAGTATTTTTCTATCCTAAATACATTTCTTGCTTCAGTAACTGCTCAGCACATCTATTGCATGACCTACTTATTGACATTTTACATACTGCTGCTTACTACACCAACATTATGAACCATAAAACAGATGACTGCCATAACTAGGGTGGCAATGTAGCACAGTGGTTTAAGGCTCTGAGCTTCAAATCTGGAGATCTGGGTTTGAATTCCACAGCCCCCACTTGCATACTGGGTGACCCTGTGCAAGTCATTTATTTTCCATGTGCACTCAGGTTGCCCCTGTAAACAAGCTTTCATCTTAGTGTGCCACTCCTGGTTAAACAATTGAAAGAAAAAAAATACATTATTTTTCTTGTTTATTTTGCTGCTACAAGCTTTGACTAATACATCCATCCTTAATTGTACTTTTTATAGCTTATGGGTCTATGACCTGGGCAGAACTACACTTAAAATCTTACACATAAATAAATAAATCATCAGAACAACATTTATTTCAGCAGTATCTCCTTCCTTTTCAAGTGCCCATGACACTATATATCTATATCTATTATAGTGTCACGGTAGTGCCACTATAGTTAGGGTTGAGGAGCCATTTCAAAGTTAAAGGGTCAAACTTTGCACCTTAATAACTTTGCCACCGTTCAACAGATTTGCCTACAATTTGGTATTCATAATCGGGCATGGTAGATCTTGGGATCTGCCAAGTTTCGTACTGGTCGATTATACAGGTGTGGAGTTATTAAGCATCAACAAAATGTGCATTTGTGCTTTTTTGCGAATTCTTTGCTCTTGCCTACAGGTCACGTGGTTTGTGCGACCAGTCTGAAATTTTCAGGGAATGTGCGTCTGGGGTGCCCGATGTGCCTTTTGAATATTTCATGGAAAGATATTAAACTGTTCAAAAGTTATTCAAAAAACAAGTTCCCATTATATGTCAATGGGAAACATTAACAAACAGTTCAAAAGTGTCACAAATGCAGTTTTTACTTTCACAAATGGCCCTTTTACTGTCACAGATCTGCCATTTTGTTTTCAGTTGGTCATCATAAAAATGTTTGGCATTTAAATTTGGGACCCTCTAGCAACCTAATTATTTTTGTATTCCCCTAGTCAGACCCTGAGGATGCTAGGCATGTCTTTATTTTGGGGTAAAACACCCCAGAAATATGTTTTTCAAATTTCTGGAAAAAGTACTTTCATGAAGTACTTTCACATTTGCGAAACTGTCACATGAATTTGCGAAAGCTTTCACAAAGTTCAACAGTACTTTTCCAGGCTGTGAGAAAATGACAGCAATACTTTGCCATCCTGCTGCTAAAGAACGGTTTGGTCTTTTGGGCTGAAATTTGGAGGGAACGCAGCCAACATCTCACAGATGTGCTTTCAGTGTTTTGGTGAAATAATATTACAGGGTGGCAAAGCTATGGCACTCCAAAATTTACACTTTTTCCCATAGGATAACATTACAGCGTCTGCCGCATTACAGGAATCCTTTGCTGCCCTGCTGCAAAATAACGGTTTAGTCTGTTGGGCCGCAATTTGGAGGGAAGAAAGTCAACATCCCAAAGATGTGCCTTTTAGTAGGTTGGTGAAAAAATATTACAGGGAGGCAAAGTTATGGCACTCCGAACTTCTCTTTTTTCCCCATAGGATAACATTACAGTGTTTGCCGCGCATTTCAGGGCCCGTATGTCGGAAATGGTGTGAGATACAGACTTTTTATTGGAAAAATACTTGGCTCCCTAATAGGGGCTAAGCACAAAACTAGCCAGGAAAGTCATAAATCATATGACTTTAAATTTTTTTTTTTATGTCATACGGTTCCTGAGATATAAGCAATTTAGTATTCCAACTCCTCATTTTCTGCTCCGAGACCCATTATTATGCATACATTCTTTGTACTCACTGTCTTTTTCAATGCAGCTTTTGGAGAAAACCAGCCTGTGCACTTATATTACTGTTACCCTTACCGCTTCTGCTTGCGGTTCCGCACCCATTTCACTTACTGTTCCCGCCCTGGGCTACATGTGCGTTACCCTTTGTTTTCTCATTTGCACTTGCGTTTGCGTTATTTTAACCATTTATTTCTACAGTACTGTTCATCTTTGTGTTTTGCTTTGTGTCACCATGAACATTACCATTTGCGTTTGCGGGCACAGTGTTACTATGTGACAAGACATCACGTGGCCACGCACTCCCGCCGCTGCATTACATTCTCTATTTCTCGTTATCATTCTCAAAAAGAAGGGAAATTAGAGGTAAAAAAAACTCCATTTAATGCATTAGTTAGGGTTGTTCCACAGTGACAAAAGTGAGAAAATTTGATGTTAGGGTTGAAAACCCCCCTTGAACCCCCCCACCCACACTAACGTGCAGGAGTGCGCATTGGGGTTATCCATTCTAACTGTCACCCCATTCTCCTCCTATACCTTGCTTCTTCACACATCTGATGGGGTGAGAGTTAGGGCCAGCAACCCCAATGCACACCCCGATGCTGGTTGGGGGTGTGGGCAGGGGGGTCCAAGGGGGCTTTAAACCCTAACACCAAATTTCCTCACTTTTGTCATGTGGAATAACCCTAACTAATGCATTAAACAGAGTTTTTTGCCTCTAATATATATATTTATATCTTAACTTCAAAGGTCTAAACCTATTCAAATGCACAAAACACAAGACTGTATTCTCTTCACACAGTACTGCTAAACTTCAGGTCCCAGAAAGATAAAAATGTAGAGCTTCCCCTAGCTATTTGGGTGGGTGCTTCAGCTGTGTGTGTGTGGGGGGGGGGTTATAAAAAGCTTTTAAGAAACAGACACTCTAGTATCCAATATGGGATAGTCTTCTTTGGGCGACATATTTTACTCCTTTGTGGGCTTATACCTTAATTGTCATTCTTGTGTTGCAAGTGCTTGCTTTCCTGAAGTGCTGTAATTTCAGGATGCAGTTTCACAAGTGCTGTATAAGGATGCAGTTTCAGGCACTGCTTAATTACTTTTTCTCTCCTTCTGAACCTTAAGCTCTGATGACCTAGGCAGCTCTGATAGTCAGTTGTTGTTCCATCATGATAGATCCACCTCATGCTCCTCCCACATTAACCAAAAAAAGGTGGGGGTGGATCTTTAGGAGCTTCGCAGGTGGAGGTGGGGGTGGATCTTACCCTCCCAAAAAAAACCTAATGCTGCATCTCACTACTTAGATTCTAGTTCTTGTACCTCCCATTTAAGAGAGAAAATAGTGCCTTGCAACCATTGACTAACATGAAAGCGTATATATTTAAGAGTGGAAAGCATTTCTTGGAGGAGGGTAAGGCAGAGGAGACTATTTACACAGCCAGTTCCACAGACAGAAAACATTACATCAGCCCTTTTGTACATTCAGAACTTCTGCAGGCTCCACCCACTGCAGCTGTAAAAACTACTAGTAAAAGTACTAGTACTCAAATTACAGTAACTAAAACTAAGTAACTAAATAAACTACTTGTTTAAACTAAAAGTAAGGTTTCAAATTAACTCAACATGACTGCAAAACTTAAACAAAAGGATACAAAAACTTTAAAGCACAAAAATCCCTAAACAGATAGAGTTAGTTAGCTACTGGAACAAAAAAAAGCATACAGTAAACATACACTGACTATCCAGATCTTTCTCCAAGAGAAAGTGAAACTAGTTCACTGACTTCCCGCCTAATTAACTGCCTGCATCATGTAACCTGCAGACAGTCAGACATGTGATCTGTTGGCTGTTTCTTACCAAATTCTTCTTCTCAAACTGTAACTCAAAGTTAACTCGAAGTGCACAACACAAAGTCCATTAAAGGTGAATTTTGACCTTTTAATAGGAAATTTGTGTAGTGTTACACAAATTCGAAGTTGGGCACTTCAAGTTAACTTCACAGGTGTAGTTAAACTCCACTACATCTTAAGTGACTATGTGCTTTGCTGACACAGCTCCAAAATGACAATGGACCACAGGAATACAATGGCGATAACACATCCTGAATTGGATTGGGCCATGTCTCCTGTGGGCCATATGTAGCCTTAGCATGTTAATAAGCCTATTCACTATGCAAGGGGCTATGGGCCATTTGCATGGCCATTATGAGTCAATTTGCATGCATGCACTGGATGCCCCACCCCCAAGCACCCATCCTTCAGTAGTTTTCAATTGTACTGGTGGTCTAATTGTTCCCCATGATCACCAGCTCATTAACAGTTGTCAGTGTCCATGGTACTGTAACAGTCCCCAACTCCCCAAAAGGATGCCAAACCCTCCCGCATCTTCACCCACCTGCTTAGTACATTCCTTCAGGCACCCCTCATCACAGTTGAGATGCTGTACTACTGTACTAGAGATGACAACTGGCACAGCTCTATGCTTGTCACATCAGCCAGTCACCATCTGAATAGCATAGAGCTATCATGCACTTCTACAGTAAGTGCGTGATTGACATATGCCATTCAGGTGGTGGTCTGCTGAGGTGGTAAGTGGAGGGCATGCCAGTAGCCATTTCCAGTACAGTAGTACAGCATCACCACTGGAGCAAGGGGAATGCAGGAAGGAGGGTCCTGATTGGGTGGGCCAGAAGGTTGGTCAGATACCCTTTTAAGGGGATGGGGGCCTCTAGATTACATGAGACACTGAAAACTGCCAAAGGATGGGCAATCAGAGGGGCTATAGACCACCAGAGAAACTGACAAACACTGAAAAGCAGACAATCATGGTGGTGGGCAGACCACTAGACTACTAGGAAACTGAAGACCATTAAAGGATGGGTGAATGGGGGGGGTACTGCTGCATAAGGATAGTGGTAGGATTTTGCAGTATTGCACAGCACTGTAACACAGGCTGTTTAGCATTGACAAACACTCTGACTATACTGCTGTTCCCAGTAGGCATGGGGATCCCTCATTTGCATGGGCACAGTGGTATATTCTGTGCAATCATACTTGTTGGGTCAGCACAGCACACAAGGGGCCTTTGAATATGATCCTTATCCTGTTGATTTAAGCTGTTCTTGTTTAGTGTGTCAGTAACCTGGTTAGTGTCATGCTAAGCTTTTGAATATAGGGGCCATAGCGTCCAGTGAAATTGTGGGGCTGTATTTACACCATTTTGGTTAATGAAAGCAAACATTTTGTAGCAAAGTGCTTTTTGCAACAAGGGGCACTGTGCTGCTTTATTGAATTTTAGTGATGTGTTGTATGTATTATGATGCAGAACATTTGAAAATGGGAATTTATACTCGTATGTATTTTCCTAATAAAATGACAATGAAATGAAACCAGAAGTGACTGCAGTTTTACCCAAGTAATTTTTAAATCTGAAATGTTTATGGCATTTGGGTCAAAATTCCAACATTTTTATCAGTGTAGTAAATAAAACAGCTCACTGTCTAAAATAGTAATATCTGGTGAAACTGCAAGGATCACTCAAAACACTGGAACACTACAGTTTGGCAAAAATATAAGTGTCACTTCTCTCGCCTGGGTGCTTTTATGGCTTAAAAGATTTATTACAAATTCCAAGACCTAATTCCGGCTGTGATAGTGTGTTAAGCTCTGTATTCACTTTCTGTAACGTACTAAGTGCTTTCTAAGAGTTTGCTGTGCTCACTGACATCACTTCTAGTCTAAAAAGGTGAGAAATTGCAAGTCGCGTGTGGATAGCCAAAGCACTACTACTGTATAATAGGTAATAGGCTGTAAGTAAAGATGAAAAGACAGAGCAGAGTAAATCTGCCTCTTGGAGTTTAACCAGTAGGAGGATGCTATAGGCCAGGTGGGCTAAAGTAAGGTACTGATTGTTAAATAAATATGAGATATATTGGGGGTAGAATGAGTGAAATTATTCAAAATTTCAAAATTCCACAAACATCTGGAAAAATGTAATTTAGTAATTCCATACAGCTTTAGTGGTGGATAGGCTGGCCTACAGGTGCAGTGGCTGTGCTACTGCTCGCAATGCTGGTGACCCAGGTTTAGATGAGCCTGGGTTCATGGGGGTCAGCTGGGGAGGAGGAGGACTGAGCATCCCAGGGAATGCTCTCGTCCTCCAGGAAAGGGAGGGTTGTCATGCTGGTCTTACACAGCCCACTCTGGATGCATGGGTGGAAGTGCAAGGATAGCAGTGTAGGGAGGGGGAGGATGCCATTAGGTGCTTGGTTGACATGCGTCAGCACGTCACCAGCATAGACGTTAATCCTTTGTGCCTGTGTCCTTCAGGGAAGGGGGACGAGTGTGAAACTAAGGAAAAAATTCCACAGTGCCAAGCCCCATGATGATCTCCAGTTGGGGGGGGGGCAACAGGCAGGTATATCCACCACCAGGACTGGAAACAGAAGAAAAAATATATTAACAAAAAAAGCTTTAGTGGTGAATGTATCAGTGCTTGATGTTTGCACAGAGAAGGGGGGTAAAGATGTGTCTGTGCAAAGTATATTCTGGTGAATAGATTATAGCAGCAAACTAGGGAGCCGGAGTCGAACCTTGACAGGATACATAAAATAAGAAAGTTAGATAAGTTTATAGATTCATTCTTGCAGTGTACGCATGGTGATTTAGTGGAGGAAGAGATTGAGAAGGCTAAGGGGGTATTGGAGTGTAACCAGGATGCAATACATAAAAAAGTTAACAGGAAGGAGAAGCTTGGAAGCTGTACTGTACTAGATTATATGAGGAGACAGTTGTAATTCATTGCATATTACTGTTGTGACAGAACTGGAAGTTTATTACAGAATTTTATTCACACATCCAAGTCAATATTTTATACTGCTAAGGGTGCTAGGAGTTAACATAGTGTCTCATGATGTTACAGCTGTTACTGCCAATAAAAAAGTCAATAAAAATGCAAAATAATGTGATGGTGTCTCCTTTCTGACATAATGCATCTCAACTACAATGCACAATGTCCTTGATTTTATAAAATGACAGGTTGAAATATGTGAACTGGTGCTGCCTTTACATCAACAAGTACTGCTGTGAAGTACAGTGCAGCTGTGGTCACTTTTAGACATATGGTATGTTTTAAGTAGTATATCTCATTAAAGACTGACTATAAAAAATGCAAACATAGTAGTATCATGACTTTATGATTTATTCATATTTGTGGCTTTATGTAAAATGGTTTCATATCAATAACGCTAAAGGTTTCAGTCACACCTAACAGTAAATTCACAAGTGATTTCTTTCGGCAATAAACCAGATGGAAACAATAATTTGCATATCTCAAGAGGGTTGTACCAAAGTTGCCTGGAGGCAGTTGAATGAAAATAATGAATATTTTACATAAATTACACTCTGGTTTACCATGTAACAGACAGTATCATTTAATTGATTTTGGCTGTCTGTCCATTCCTCTTGATTGCGAATTACTTGAAATAAAGCATTAAAATGGATTATGATTGATATAATTTGAATGTAGCCAGTAGGCAGATTTTATAAATTTCCTAACCACTCATATTTCAGAAAACAATGTGTAGCATGCTGGGAGAATCTTTCTTTCTGCTTCCACCTGCTGAGAGCTTCCTAGTACTATAGGTTCATTCATCCAAACTGGAGTTTAGGATTTGAACTTTTAATTCTCTGACACTAAATCAAGGTCTTCACTACCAAGGTAAAGGAGCACTGTCATAAGAGCTAGTAGAAGTACAAAATCCCTAAATACTTTAGCCTGGTGACTAATTTTCCTTTCCATCATCCTGTAACACAGTGTACTGTACTGTGTTTTGTCTAGTAAACTTCATGGGTATGAGAATGCTTATCCATGCCCTGAAACACATTAGCTAAATTGAAGTTAAATGTGTGGTACGTAGCTAAGTGCTTGTGTATACTTATGAGCTGAATGGTGTGTGCTTGATGTTTATAATTGAGCTTTGGCATTTGTTTATATCCCACCCTTTGTGGGATACTGGGTAGGTGTAAGATTTAATCCCCAGCGTGGAGAGTGAGACAAGACTGCCAGAGAAGGAGAAGGAGGAGGCAGGGTAGGATGGAGAGTGTTTTGAAACACTCGAAGCTGAGTGAGCAGAAGTCTGAGGTTTAAGAAGGAGATGTGGGTGGAGCTATCCCTTCCCCCCATTGAACCTCAGGCTAAAGCCTTCCAATTCAATGTGTGGTACATAGCTCAGTGCTTGTGTATACTTATGAGAGGACTAGTACATGCTTGATGTTTATTACCTGAGCTTTGGTGTTTCTCTATATCCCACCCTCTGTGGGATACTGGGTAGGTGTAAGATTTAAGCCCCCCAAAAAAGAGAGTTAGCATAGTGATTATCTCCTCCAACTCTGGAGAGTGTGACCAGTAGCATGCAGGAGAGGAAAACTCCCCCCTTTGGGGGAACCTCCAAGGATCCATGGCTACTGACTTGCCTGTCATCTAGGCATACTAAGAGGAGAATAATCCTAAATGTGTGCAGAGTTTTAGTTATGGTTATGTCCAAGGATTCAGACTATTTTGCTGGTCAAGGAGTCCTGTTTCTGAGGTTGATGATGAGCAGGAAGTCAACACTGAAGATGAAAGTTCTGGCAGAAGAAAAGATCAGGCTTGGAATGATGTCTGGATGAGAGATGATGGTTAATCCATGACCAAGTTTGCTGTGAGCAAAGCAGATGTAAAGTGTACATATACAGGCAGCACAGCTGAGAAATGAGTGCCAACGTTGCAAACTTTGAGGGCATAGAAATCATAGATAATGAAATGGACAGGAGTGTTGCCCAGCTAGGAATGATGATGAGGTAGAAGTCTATGCAATTTGGAAGGCTGGCATCTAGCTGTTGTAAATCCATTCAAACTGTAGGGTATGATTGAATACCTTGTCAGAAGCAGAATTGTCCTAAGATGGTCAAGGAACTGAAGTATACTCTGTGGAGATGTCCGGCGTAGAAACTTAGGTTGGAACTGGAACAAAAGAGAAGTGGATTGCAGTAGAGAAGTGAATGAATTGATGAAGCAGGCTAGGTCCAGATGTGAACTAACTGGAGCATGGACCCCATGAAGGTTCGGAGTATGCAGTGTTTGAATGCTCGATCGATTGGGTAGGTCTCAGGTGGTCACTAAGGAAGATGAGACCTGCATGTGGGTCTGTTTTAGTGAAGATGGAAATATGTTTGAGTAATGAGAAATGCCCCTTGTGGGCACAATGGATTCAGGATGGTGAGACCCCCATGAGGATTCACCACTGTCACAGTATGATATGCACCGAGGTAAGGAGGGGGTGAAAATCCCAGTGAGTCTGCCTGTAGATGGCAGAGGAATACATTGGAGCAATAAGTAATGCCTCTTTGTGGGCATGTTGTGTTGGGATGGTGGGACCCTCCTGCATGTCTGCCATTGCTGTATTATGGCATGATCCAAGATAAGAAGGACGAGACCCCAGTTGGGGTGGCCAGACCCCACATGGTCCATCATCGCTGTAGTATTGAATAGTCCAGGTAAGTAGGACAAGACTCTCACGCGAGTCTGTATGTGATGACATGAAAATACAAGTAAGGCCCCTTCATGGGGCATGTGTGATTGGGATGGTGGGACCTCACATGGTCCACCATCACAATAGTATGGAATACTCCAATGTAAGGAGGGTGAGACCTCCCGCATGAGTCTGCCTGTAATGACATGAAAATATGTTTGAGCTATAAATAGGGCCTCATCATGGGGCATGAATGTTTGGAATGGTGGGACCGCATGTGGTCCTCCATTACCATGGTACTGCACCATCTGAGTTAAGGATGGTGGACCTTCCCCCCACAATCCACCATCACAGTAGTAGCGCATTGTTTTAATGTAAGGAGGATGAGACCCCAAGTGAGTTCACCTGTAATAATTGTTAAGAAGTTGTGAGCGATGAGTAGATGCCCTCTCATGGGCACGATTGGTTGGAATGGTGGACCTCTGAGGGTCTGCCATAGCTGTAGTAAGTGTGGACAAAATGTGAGCTTACCAAGGTTGCCATGGAGGCCAAGTTGAACTGGAGAATCCCATGCAAGATGACTGGATGAGCTGGATTGAACTGAATTGCCAGGAGGCCATCGATGTAGGCAGACTGGATGCTAAAACCCTCACGAGGGGTAGCAAGGCAGGTGTAGAATGTATAGTGCAGTCTGCTCTGTGATGGTGGGACCCCCACATAGGTCCATGATGGCTTCAGGATAGTGGTGGGTGAAGTGGGCCCAATCAGCTCCGTGAAGTGATTCGCAGAGTCAAGGCAGATTCGTGGAGTGCTCTGAAGTGGAGTACTTCATGTTATAATGAGGAATGTGAAGTCCACTAGGAGCAATGACTTCACATTACTGTGCCTCCCCAGGCCACTAATCTGCCAATTTTAAGGTGAAGTGCACTGCGGGCAGTGCACTTAGCCTCACTTTGCCTTGTTTTTGAGTGCCAAAGGCAAATTTTGCAGTGATTCATGGGATTTCCGGTCACATGGGCTCTATATTGATCTGCATAGCCTCAGTCCGGGATAGTATGAGTAGGAAGGAATAGAAAAAAGTTTGCTCTGATAGCTGTCTGTGATAGGAATCTTGTAAAAGCTGTTCAAAATCATTTTTGCTTTTTTTTGTGGATCCAACTTTAGTTCATTGATTGTAGGAAACCCTCCTGTGCTCATATCATTGGGCGTTTTTGTGTGGATTTTGAATGTTAATTTACAACATTGAATGTGTGTCGTGAAAGAGTGCTTTGGGGGAGGGATGTATCTGTGGTGTAGGTAGATTAAAGTTGGAGAAAGTCATTTCTTTGTTTTTATGCTGGCACTTGCACAGCCAACATCTTGTAGTAGTGCAGATTTGGGCCTTGTTGGCCGGTCATTGTTGAAGAATGCAGGGCACACACCAGTAGATCGTCCCTCATTCCCCAATCAGCCTACATGCCGGCACCACACCATGGCACTAATGTGGCGAGCACATCTAAGGAAAGGTCAACTGTAATGTGAGCAAAGCTCAACACATGCAGCGGACCCTTCCTACATGCTTTGCCAGCTGCAAACATGGTGGCACAGTGGCCACTAAACTGTTGACTCCGAGTGCCAATCCCCGATTAGACACCCTGCTCAAGTATGTGTTGACAGGGGCCCACCCCTGTTGGCAGAATGTGTCCCCCACTTTCGTTGTTTGCCGATGGGGTGCCCAATCCCCATCGGCATCTGTCCCCTTCCCACTTTTATGTGCTGGACAGGGGAGCCCACTCCCACCCGGCATGATGTCCTCTCCCCTTCTTCTGTGCTGACAGGGCGCCCAATCCCCGTCGGCTACTGTACCCCAAAACAAAATCCACCTGTAAAAAGAAAAATGTCACGATGGTATTTTTCCAACTGTATACAGACAAACGTTCGTAGTCTCTACCCACCACCCACACCCACCCACTGCACACCCTGCCTCCCCATAGCCCCTCACCCCATACATACCTCCAGAGCTCGGTGCAATGATCTTGAGTGGACCGGGAGCACGTCTGTGCTGACAGGGGCGCCCAATCTCCCGTCGGCTACTGTACCCCCAAAAACAAAATCCACCTGTAAAAAGGAAAAATGTCCACGATGGGTTTTTTTTCCAACTGTATACAGAAAACGGTCCCTCGTAGTCTGCCTACCCACCACCCACACCCACCCACTGCACACCCTGCCTCCCCATAGCCCCTCACCCCATACTTACCTCCAGAGCTCGGTGCAATGATCTTGAGTGGACTGGGAGCACGTCTGCACTCTTTAAAGCTGAGGAAATGCTGGTAAGCTGTATAATGGAATAAATAGGGTTTTTTTCAACTTTGATGCATATCTCAGGCATATTTTGGAATGTTTGCACCAAATTTTCAACATGAGGTTTTTGGGACCCCTCCTCATGAATTCTGTCTCTGTTATGATGATAATTGGTCCCAAAAGGTGATTTCACAGTCACTGCGTGGAATCACCTTTTGGGAGGACTGATTAATGCAAGGACAGTAGCAGTGTTCATGAGGTGGGTTCTCAAAAAGCCTGTTTTGCAAATTTGGTGGAAAAAATCCACAAAATGGCTGTTTTACCAGCATGTGTTGCGTAGTTGCTATGCAAGCTCATAACTACATGAATTCACAATATTTTCATGCCAGATTTTCAACTTTGTTATTTTTCTACACCTCCTTGTGAACAGTACAGCTGTCATTTTTCACATCCTGGCCGAAATGTGTTTCCGCACTTTCAGGCACAATACCATGGTCACCGTGGGAAATCAGTGTTCGGGGAAGATTACAAAAATGACAGTGACACTGTTCATGAGCAGAGGTCCTAAAATACCTACGTTGAAAATTTGGTGATGATACTCCATAAAATGACTGTTACGAGCATGCATTGCACAGTTTGCATGCACTCTCATAACGTTGTGCATTTGTACTATTTTAACTCTGGATTTTCACCATTGGCATTTTTACACACCTCTTGATGAAAAGTACAGCTGTCATTCTACATATGCTGCCTGAAATGTGTTTTCACACGTCCGATGCAGAATAGCGCAGTCGCTGTGCGAAATCACATTTTGGGACAGTTTGAGGAAATGACAGTGACACTGAACATGAGCAGAGGTGTTAAAATGCCTATGTTGAAATCTGGTGCTGAAACTCCATAATATGACTGTGTTACAAGTATGCGTTGCGCATTTCCCATGCACCTTTGTAACTTTGCAAATTTGCAATACTTACATGCCACATTTTCACCACTGCCATTTTTTTGCACCTCCTTACGAACAGTAGAGCTGTCATTTTTCACATCCTGCCCAAAATGTGTTTCCATACTGCACTACCAAAGCCAATGTCAGCTTGACATCATTCGGCATTGACAAATGCTTGATTGGTTATATTTTTGTTATATAACTTAGAAACATAGAATTTGATGGCAGATAAGGACCACTTGGCCCACCCAGTCTGCCCATTTCCTTACCTAGTGGATAAGCTGAAGATCCTAGTTAACCAGCAGCCTACTTCTTCCTACCCCCACCCCCTAGAATTGCCTTATGACTGTCCCATGCATGCCTGAAGTCCACCACTGCGTTTGACTCCACAACCTCCTACGGAAGGCCGTTCCATGCATAACTCCACAGTCTCCTCCAGAAAGCCATTCCATGCATAACTGACTGTGTTAATGTACACACAGTAATATTGTCAGTAATAGTAGAAATGTTCTTGCTTTTTGTTATGTGGCTGTGGTGCAGCAGTACATAAGTTCAGGTTGTTTACATTACAAATTTACAATATGTAACGTGGCAAAGTACTGAACTTTTGCATTTGTGGCGCATTCCTCGTTCAGCATTGTACACAAACTGTTCTGTGTGTGAGTGTGTGTGCAGTGTTGCATGCATCAAATAATATACCTTTTATTGTGCCACAGACTAGTGTAACTGCAAGCGCAGCAGTGTGAACCTGCTATCCTCTGCAGCTGCCTGATTTAGTACTCCGATCGTGGTATCTTTCTTAGTTTTGCTGCTTGTAGTGCCATAAAAAATCAGCACTGTCTGTATTCAGTGCTCCCCCCCCCACTCCCACATTCAAAAGGAAGTTTTTACCAGATTGGATTGTTTTTTGTGACCTCATCAGCACCACTGGTTACTGAAGTTGTTTTAATTCAGTGACAGTCTCAGAGTAGTCTCTTATCTGTTGCTGAAGCCACAGTTGTTTATTTGGCTTCACATCTAGCGTCCCTCCAATCAGAGAGTGAATATATCAAAATCTGAATTTGGTTATAATATTTGTGGTTGATCCCCCAAAATGCCTGCAAAGAGACGCACAAGCAAAGCTGTTTCTTACCATGGCAATGTTGGCAGTAAGATGGTCTGTGGGCATGGTAGTAGTACGCAGATGCAGAAGTGCATTGCTGATGTGAGGAAAGGTATTTCTCCTGCAATGTTTCTTTACAGTCCAATCAGTAGCTTCACTCATAGTTGGAGGGCATAATGTTTTCCCAGCCAGTGGTGTTAGTGTTACTGGTGTTAGTGATGGTGGAGGTAGTATTAGTATTGTTGCATCAAGTTCTAATTCCGACCAGTGTACCGTTTCCAAAAATATTGAGTGTGAAGTAGTGCAAGTGAGTGGCAGAGTAGATGATGTCGTACTTCCCAGTAACTGAACCTGAGGATTCTGATGATCATGTCAATGATAGCATACAATGTGATATTCCGTCCACCATGGTACTTAACATCATGCAGTTTCCATGCAGTGATTCACAATGTGGTGAAAAAATTTCAGGTGATGGTGATGATGGTGGTGGTGGTGATGGTGGTGGTGGTGATGGTGGTGGTGATGGTGGTGGTGGTGATGGTGATGGTGGTGATGGTGCTGAAACATGTAGTCCACATGCTAGCATCCAAGCAGAAGATGTGGATGTGTGTGATGTTGATGAATATTTTGATGATGTAATTGACCCCAGTTGGGAACTGGAGAAAAAGAAATTAAAAGTGGCTGTGTCTGAGTCTATTTGCAGGAATTTCCCCATGTAAAAACTTGTGATCTACCAGTTTTAGTTGATGATGATGACGACCCAGTACTCAATATGATAGGTAGTTGTGGTGGTCAGTTGCAGTCCAGGTGTGCAGTGTCCAAAACATCACATGCCCTCCCCCCCCACTTCAGTGCTTAAAATAACGGACTTAAATAAGCCACATCATTGACATGTTTAAGCAGTGCATCACAATCCCTTGTTTGGGATTTTTTTGTTCAAGATGCAAATGATGATTCAGTTGCAATCTGCCAGGTTTGCCATGTGTGTGAGAGTCGAGGTAAAAAGGGGCGCCATCTGGGCACAAGAGGACAGCATACACATCTTAAGAATAGGCACTTGACACTGTGGATCCAGTACAAGCTGGCAGCTAATACCACAGTGAGGCATTCACCCATGTCACCGGCAACCATAGCCAGCATGCTATCCCCTTCCATGACTGTTAAGCCCAGTAGGAAATTGAACGTGTACAGTAGTATGATAATAAGAGCAGAGGATTTCTACAGGCATGATGAGGTGGAGGACCATAATGACTTTAAAATGTTGTCCAGTGCTGGTGAGAGTAGCAGTTTTTGTGGTGGTGGTGGTGAATGCAGTATGTCTAGTGCAAGTGGTACATCAACCCTGGTTGACACATCTGGCAAAATAACAGCATTTCTGGGTTTGTCATCATCACCTATGCAACGGTCTTCATCAAATGTCCACACTCTACACCCTGCAAATGCCATTCATCACAGAGCACAACCATTTGTGATCAACACATCCCATACAAAACATTTTAAGTTAACCCACGTTACAGAGTGTTTTTACGCATAAGCTGAAGTACCCCCTCGAATCATACAGTGTCACATGAACTTAATGCTGCTGTAGCAGAAATGCTGGCAATTGGTCTTTTGCCCTTCTCCTTTGTGGAGAATTCTGGGTTCTGGCGGTTTGCTGCATGTGCCTGTCCAAAATGAAAAGTCCCATCCAGGACATACTTTTCTACCCGTGCTGTTCCTGAGTTATTCCGCACTGTGTCTGACTCAGTAAGACATGCCCTTCAACATTCCTCCTCTCCATTCATCCATTTAAGTATGGATATGTGGATAAGTGGCAAAACAGTGGGGACTTCATATTTATGTATAACTGCACACTGGGTGCAGGTGCCGGGAGTTGTTTGTGATGTTGGTAGTGTAAATAATAAGTGCAGCAAGGTGGACTTTCACGGTAGCAATCTTCCAGGAATTCGACAGCATGCAACAATTGCTATGCGCAGTGTGACCTGTTTACACACTGGTGAGAACATGTTGGACATGGTACTGACTGAAATTGACAGATGGCTAAACCATCTGTCCCTGAGACCTGGATTCATAGCAAGTGACAATGGGTCAAATGTGGTGAAATGCATCACGAATGTTTTTTTTTTTTAGTTTTCTATGCATGGCCCACTGTTTAATTCTGGTTGTTCAGGAGTTTCTGCATCACCTGATATACTGTAAAGGAAATGCTGACCATTGCACGACATATCTGCTCTCACTTTTCAAGATCTGGAAAGGCCTGTGACCAGCTACGGCAGTTGTAGATACAAAACAGCCTGCCTCAGCACCGCTTGAAGCTGGAAGTTGTCACCCGATGTAACTCCACGTTGTACGTGACAGAGAGGTTGTATGAACAATACAAAGCAATCTCAGAATATCTTGTTATACACACTAGCCGTGACAGTTCTGGGGCCTCCATGTCTATGATGACTGAACAGCGTCATCTCATGGACTCTGTAATAACAAATTTGCGGCCTTTTGAACATGCCACACAGGCAGTGAGTGGTGAGTCTGCCTCCATTAGCCAATCAATTCCACTGTTGCGGGTGCTGAGGCTGACATTGGTGAATGTACAGCATAGCCTTGATGTTGCCAGAGATTGTAGCAACATACTGTTACCACCACACATGCTGACAGTATTTGTCCAGAATCATCACGTTGTGAGCATTCAATGTAGTGACAACTTTGCCATAGCAACAATGCTGGACCCACGATACAAACGTGGAATTGCATCAGTACTGGAGGGAGGGCCTAAACATGTAAAAAATATCAGTGGTCAACTGGTGCGCTTGGTTCATGGAGCACAGAAGTCACATGCCAAGGTCAACAAACCTCAGCAGCATAATCTGGCTGAAGGTGTACCTGGAGGACCATCAAGCATATCCTGCAAGGGGAAGGGGACTGCAGTTCCAGGTGGTCTGTCATCCAAAGTGGCTTGCATCAACCCACTTTGGGAGGCTTTGTCCCAAGTGGGTATTTGTGAAATAAATGATTCGGAAGAACCGGATGATGCATCAACAATTGGACTTGGTGCAGCACAGAGATTGGTTGAGTCATATTTGTCTGAAAATAGGCATCTGACAATAACTGAAGATCCTCTTTTGTACTGGAGTGGAAAGGTCAGTGAATGGCCATAGCTGACTGCAGTGGCACTGAAGTACCTCACATGCCCACCCTCCAGTGTAAGTGTTGAGAGGGTATTCAGCTCAGCAGGTGCAATAGTCAGGGATTGTCAGACAAGCCTGTCTCCTGCAAATGTTAGTTTGCTAACATTCATTAAAATGAATGAGAGGCACAAACCAGCACAGACTGCAACCTCGGTATTCGTACCCCGGCCAAGTCATAGTGGTCTTGCTGATGTGGAAATGGAGCATCCTGGTGGCACTGGCAGTGGCTGCCTGAAACGGGTCACCACTGATGTAGATGATGACCCAATGGAGAAAGAATTTCCCAGTGGTCAGACTTCAGACATCGATGACTGTGAGGGCAGCTTTCTTTAGGAGTATGATGATGTGGTTAATGTTGGCAGGTTTTAACTGAAGTTTTTAAAAGGTGGTGTGCCACCCCCCCGGACCACCACTACCAGGACTGATGTTATCCACTGCCACCATGAGTCTGTCTGCCCCCCGGACCACCACCACCAGGACTGATGTTATCCACTGCCACCATGAGTCTGTCTGCCTCCCAGACCACCATCACTGGGACTGATGTTAGCCACTGCCACCATGAATCTGTCTGCCCCCAGGACCACCACCACCGAGACTGATGTTATCCACTGCCACCATGAGTCTGTCTGCCCCCCAGACCACCATCACTGGGACTGATGTTAGCCACTGCCACCATGAGTCTGTCTACCCCCAGACCACCATCACTGGGACTGATGTTAGCCACTGCCACCATGAGTCTGTCAACCCCCAGATCACCATCACTGGGACTGATGTTAGACACTGCCACCATGAATCTGTCTTCCCCCCCTCACCATCACCACCAGGACTGATGTTAGTCACTGCCACCATGAGTCTGTCCAGACCACCACATCCATCAGCCAGAGACACAAAGCTTCTTAATATTTAAACCATAAAGTGAGTATGTATACTCATGTTTGTTATGCTGCTTCACTTCCTTTAGTTGTATGTTTTGTTTTCTGTAGCTTTTCAGAGCCGCAATGGTAAAACACATACAGTACACTTCTTTTGTTTCTTTTACAGGGTAACAAAAAAGGCTCCATCACTAAAACTCATTGGTAATGGTACTATAGCTGTACCGAACAGAGAGGAAGCGATGTAATATCCATGTGAAATCCATTCTGGTATGTATGAAGATTTTATTTCATCTGTTTCATTGTTTTGTAAAGACTGCAGCAAATATTGCACACAGGTTGTGTTAGTTGACAAGATGTGGCTTTGAAATGTTATTTGACTTTAGGGATTGAGATTTGAGAACCAAGGAGGGACACATAACAATTAAGTTGTAAGAAGTCATTCATTTCTTTTTTTAGGAAACATCCAGATACTTTGTTGTTCTGACAAAGTGGCCTTATCCAAACAAGTTCTTCAACATCAGGCCCCCGGGCTGGGGCTCACATGCAACATGCAGAAGTAATTTCATTAGATGACCATGACCATCATTAACAACCAGACTCAAGAAGGATGCAGATGAAATCTGTGAAGAAGTAACAAAATAAGAAACCATTACAGACAAACCTGCAAATATGCTTCCCCCCCACCAAAAAAAAAAAATACTTACCTTCATGTGCTTGAGAGTTATCCATTGCAAATTTCTATGCAAAAAGTTCTCATCGAGCACTGGAATGTGCACACCAAGAGTATCTGTGACCTGTGATACAGAACAATACCATGAGTACATGTTCATGTCAACCCCCCTCACCTACAAAATGCAGAAATATACATCTTTAGAACATGGGCATCTAAGATCCTGGCTTTTGATTGGCCAGTACCCTTCCCAGAGCCATGATCTATCTGACAACAGATGACCGGTAAAGAAAATGTTCCAGCCCAAGTGCCCTTCACCTGTGGAACAGCATATCCCTGTGCCCATCCTACTTGCTTATTGACCAATAAACCCAAATGAATTTGAAATTGCCACCATTTGTTTTTCTCGCTTAGCGAGAGACACTGCACCCATACCCCACAAAACTCACGAAACTGTTGGAGTGTCACAGGAACCAACCCATCAGATTTGAAACTAAATAGTTTCCTACAGAAACAGAAAATCTTCTCAAACACAGCATATTATGGTAATCGGAAACAGGCAGTCACGGCTCCCACTCCTGCACAAGCCGCACGATGCAGTAGTTGGCGCAAGCCAAGTAAACATCTCTGGTACATGTCCAACCAGCCACTCCCTCAGTAACTCCGCAACCCATAGCTGCGCTGGGCACATACCAGCATTTCCTTGCTCTCACTCAACTGTGTCGCACCTGGTTGACCCAAACAAAAGTTTTTTTTTTTTTTTTATTTGTTTTTATTACTGCCCAATTCTCTGGCAAGCCGTGTACAGTACAGTACCTGCATTATCATATTGGTGTTGCCGTCTCCTCCACTCGGAAGCTGCTCTGCTTGCCCTAACAAGGGATCACACACCGCATGGTTGGGGCTGCACAACACAGAAGTCCTCAAACTGTTTCTTGCATATTTTTACTGGTTAATTATCCCCTCTGAAAATTCCGTCCATACTGCAGACGACGGCCACCTACGTAACCATGGTAACATCCTAAAAAAAAAAAAAAAAAAGAAAATTCACAACTACAGAGGCTCACCTAGGTCAAAAGACTCTCCACAAAAAAGAAAAAAAAGCATCCTAATCCAAGCGGAGGAACTATTTTATTTCAAAATAAATAAAACACTCAACAATTTTTACATTTTAACATGAAAATCATTTTTATGCAACCACATATAATACAATTTGACCATTTTCTAAGCACAATAATACCCTCCAGAGTGGGCGATATTGGGGAATACCTGACCTTCAAGGGGCTATAAGTCCCTCCGCCTGTGGTGTTGGGCCTCATTACGCCCCTGGGTGGTCCAGTATTCCCCAATACCGCCCACCCTGTTGGGTATTATTGCTTACATATATATCAACTCACCAAGGCTACTATTAGTGCACAAAGGGCACCCTTCCATCCAGTTGAGATGATCACATTGCATTTGCTCAAATCGCAGCACACATTGGACCAGCAACAGTTCACTCATGGTCATCATTTTATTCTGGGACACTGCACGTATGACTGACTGCGCCATTAATTCTGGGGGACTTTGTATGTGCTAAAACAAACCCATTTCACTTTGTTACCACTTGTCAATTTTTTGTACACAAGGCGGATGCATTTTGGGCATGCAGAAAAAATCTGGGTACTCTGTGTGACTACTGAGTGCATGAGTGACTGCGCAATACATCTGGGTGACTTTGTATGTGCTGAAACCGTCCCATTTCACTTTGTTACCACTTGTCAATTTTCTGGACACAAGTCATATGCTGCATTTTGTGTGTTGCGATTGTGAGCACATAATGTCATACTTAAATTATAAATTAAAGCAGCATTGCAACAATGTGCTGACAATTTTGACCTATAGTTTTTTATGCTATTTTACATTGCCACTGTTGCCAGCCACTAGTTACCACATGACTTGCATGATACCCTTCTTTACACAATTTGTGGCTGCTTTACTACTTTTTCTCATGTCTGAAAATAAAAAAGGAGCACACCATTTAATATTGTTCTGACCAGGTTCTTATCACTATTTGTAGCTGTTTTTGAACTACTATTATTCTGTGATGTCATAAAACATTGCCTGCTGCATAATAATTAATTTGACAACAGAAGTAATACATAACAATTGACGGAGAAAAATAGCACACTCAGCAATGTTGTGGTGAAACATGGTTGCATTTCAACTAACAAGAGCCTTCTTAGTGGAAACGTGACCATGTTTCACTACAAGCTGACCATTATACCATCAAGAAAAATTCGGAAAGCTGCCGGCCATTCACTATAATAAAGCACACCCCCGTTCTCTCCCTGACCTCATGTCGTAACACTGCTGAGCAATGTGGTGGAACTTGGGCAGATCTTCAGAACGGGAAGTCCTACGGGCCCAGGTTTACCGAAATTATGAGCGTTTTTGCCAGAAAAGTATTGCACTATGGAATGTGAGGCAATGCGGAGCAAGACAGATTACCCTGGAGGTAAGGCACCCATATAAGGAGCATGTATGACTGTATGTGCATATATATATTTAAAGGGAAGCAGTCAGCAACAGGAGCTCCTGCGTCCTCCTGCCCAGTGCAAGGTTCACCCTCCGGTTAAGCCTTTTAAGTGAGTTGAAGCATTTTTCTCATGCTGCAACATTCTTTATTTTAAGAAAGAAAGATCAGCAACCCAGAAGGATGGTGGACACTATGGGCGTCCCATTATGTGTAAAGGAAAAGTGTGGCAGAGATGCACGATGTGATTCAAATACTTTTGTATTGAAGTGCATGGTGCGTTGACGTTGCACCTTTACACATAATGGAGTCCCCATAGCATCTGCCATACTTCCAGGTCACTGACGTTTCTTTAGTGTAATAAAGTATGTTGCAGCATGAGAAAAATGCCGCAAAACATACTTAAAAAGCTTAACCAGAGGGTTAGCCTTGCAGGGGGCAGCATGCAGGCACTTCTGTTGCTGACTGCTTCTCTTTAAACTAATGCTGTGGCCTTCCCCCCCTCTGGTATTAAACAAACAAAACACAAAACAGTACAGTAGTGGGGGGGGGGGAGGTGTGCAGAAAACAAAACCTAATGCTTGATCCCATGATGTTCCAGCAGCAGATGAATCATTGACACAATTTGCAGCTGCTCTTACTCTGTCTGCTCCATCTGCTGCTGGACAGCACCCATCCTCTAATTACTTTCCTCCAATGCAGACCACAGCAGTGCTATTTCTGACTGCATTACAGGCATCATGGTGGGGTCCACTGCTGTGGGAGGAAAGGCAGGTAGTGGTGGTGGTGAGGGTGGTGCTGGTGGCAGTCGTGGGGGTGGTGGTGGAGCAGCAGCTGCTACTGTGGCCCTCCTCCTGCTTTGGCTGTGCACAGCAGCAACACCCACTGCCACTGCCACAGATTGGCCAGCAGGTGGAAGCCTGGCCTGTTCTGTGACAGCCTGCCACTCCACCTTGTGGTGGTTAATCATGTGTGTCCTCTGGCCTCCAGTGCCAAGATCTGTCCCCCGGGGGCCACAGTGCACCTGCACACCACAAAGCAGGCACACCACAATGCTCCTGTCCCCCCAACACAGTTGAAAAACTGCCAAACTATTGAGCTGCGGGAGGTACCAGGCACAACAGGGGCAGTTGTATTGCCAGCAGCACTGTCATCACGCACCTGGGGGGGGCTCCACCTGCTGCTGTGTAGTGGGAGGTGATGCTGCTGGACCTCCTGCAGCTGGTACAGATGGTGGTGGTGGTGGTGGTAGCAGTGGTGGACTTGCTGGATGTGGTGGTGACACTGGTGGTGCTGCTGCTTCCGGGGGGGGGCTGGACCAAATAATCTAGAGCGGTTCAGTGATACCCGCCCACACTGAACCCCACATGTCCGCACTCCCCTGTGGCCAACACGGGCCACAGACTGTCCCTGGTCCATAACTGTCCTTCCCTCTCCACTCCAACACATCACGCAATGATGACTGACTCACACGCGCACACACACAGTCACACACAGCCACACACACACAGACTTACACAAAACAAAACTTATAAAACAAATAAATCAGTCACAAAAAAAGAACTCACAAAACAGTACAACAAAAACTAAAGAATTAGCTTTTAAAAAAGCTGTTGGTTTTTATGACAATGAAAAAAAAAACAAGTTAAGCAAGAAACACACACTCCTGTCCTACACTATCCTTCCTCCTTCTACCTCTGCAAAGGAGAAAATGAAAGTATCTGTTGGTATGATTCACTTCCTTCCTGCCTGGCTAAAGCATGTTACTTACAGTACTGTAAGCCATGTGATGTGTGTGTGTGGGGGGGCTGCCTAAAGTGCCTATTGTTGTCATTCCACCTTACTTCACATTAAGGCGGAATAACAACGCAAAGTCAAGTCATAATCACAAGGCGAAGTGAGTACTCCTCAATGGCCACTTCACGTAGCATTGCACTAATGCGAAGTGGCCACTTTGCATTCACTTCATGTGTGGATTTTAAATTCGCTGCATCTCTACTGCAGGATTGCATGATTCGAGGTTGCACTTAACCTGTCACGTTTATGAGTTCTCAGGTCATACACCAGTGGGATCCCATGGAGGTCTACTAGAGGACAGCATGTAATTTGATCGATTAGTGAGCTAGGCCCCCATATGGGCTAGCTGGAGCAGCAGGACCCCAACATAAGTCTGCCTGAGGAGGAGTAGAGTGAGTGAGTTGAGCTAGGCCTACACATAGGTTAGCTGGATTGGCAGAACCCCCACATAGGACTGCCAGAGAAGGAGTAGAAGTGGGTGAGTCAAGCTAGGCCTCCACATAGACTAGCTGGACCAGCAGGACCTCCATGTAGGTCTGCCTGAGGAGGAGTAAAAGTGAGTGAGTTGAGCTAGGCCTCCACATAGTCTAGCTGGACCAGCAGGGCCTCCACATAGGTCTGCCAGAGGAGGAGTAGAAATGAATGAGTTGAGCCATGCCTCCATGTAGGCTAGCTGGTCTGGCAGACCCCACATGTAGAAGTGAGGGAGTTGAGCTAGGCCCACATGTAACCCGGTAGGACCACCATGTTGGTCTGTCTGAGGAAGAGCTGAAGTGGATGAGTTAAGTTAGGCCTCTGCATAGGCTAGCTGGACCGGTAGAAACCAGGCTGGAAATACAGAGGCCCCCATCAAGGTTGGGTAGCAGAAGAAGGCTGCAGGAGTGGGGTGTTATTCCTGTTATAAAGTTGGCAAGTCTGACATTGAATAATAGGAATTTAAGGTATGAAGTAGGTCATACGCTAGTTTCTCGACATGTTAATGAGGAAATTATCCATATTGAGCCACCCAGTGGGACAGACTGCACAGCTGTTACTGTCACTTGAAAGAGTTGTCTCTAATTGATCATTTTCCTTTCATACAGTGAAATCCAGTCCCCCATTTGCAAGACAGGAGTTTGAGGTACAGCACTTTTCCCAGATAGATCTGGAATTGAACCTCAGTTCACTAGTCCCATACTGGCTATGGAGTGGATGAGGATTATGAAGCAGAGGGTGCCAAAACCCCAGAAATACAGGAAGGACCAGAGAGCAGGAAGCCTGGCATGGCAGCCCAGCATACCCCGACCCCATGACAGGTTGGGGTGTTGTGACAGTGAAAGGTCACAGTGCACCCCAGCCCAGGGGACAGTCCAGGAGTGGGCCAGGGTAGCAAGCAGGCAAGTGGCATGCTGGCCGCATGGAAAATGGGCATAAGGAGGTGCCACTGGCACTGGAGAGGAGGTGGCTGGGGACAGCAGAGAGAACAGAGCTAGAGAGCAGATGGGGTGGGCAACAGCACAGCCAGTGGTCCCAGCAGACAACAGAGCAGTGGCTGTTGAAGCAGAAGCAGCAGAAAAGAAACCACCAGAAAGCAAGAGAAACACTATACGAAGTATGAGGGAGTACAGAGAACAGACCAGTGGCAGAAGAAAGCAGGCCATGAAAGCCTGGGTGGGGGGAAAGCAGGCAGGAAGGAGACTGAAACAAAAGCACAGCAAGGGATGTGGGAGAGGAGGAGAAAAATACAGATGCAGAGGCATGAGAGGTGGGGGAAACAAACAGAAAGGGAGGGAGACAAAAGAGAGCACGGGAGAAGAACAGAGAGGCAAATGGGAAGAAAATGATCCTCACCAGCCCCGCTGCTCAGCAGCCACCAGTGTTTTTGAAATGCTTGAAGCTGAACGAGCAGAAGCCTGAGGTTTAAGAAGGGGATGTGGGTGAATCTATCCCCCCCCCCCTCCACAATGAACCTCAGGCTAAAGCCTTCCAATTGTTGGCTTTCTATGATCATAGTCAAACATTTTTAATTAGCAACATGTACAGTATGATGTTACCAAGTTTTACATCAAAAGCATATCTTGGCTGGAACAAATATTTTATACAGAGAATACAATAGGATTTTACTTAACTAGACTGTTTAAGAGAAAACAATACATTCATTTTTTTTTGTCAATTCTGTTTATACGCCATTGCTTGGAGAACTGTCTCAGGCATCCTGTGCAGTTGCACGCTCTACCTTCATGCTTGAAGCCTCTCACCACCACTGCACCATCCCGACAGATCCCCTGGCTCTGCACCATCAGAGGTAGGGCCACCCTATCCACCCAGCAAGCTCTATCTGCCAATCTAATGTGTCGGTCTAGGTGGCTGGCTCAGGTGAGGAGGAAGCCCAGCAGTTGGAGTGTGGTGATGTGATGCATGGTGCCATAGCCTATCCCCAAGGATGGGGATTTTTCCTTTTCCTTTTCCTCAGGAGCGCAGCCGTGTAAGGACATCAGCACGGCTGCCCATAGATGTCTGCCATTCCACAATGTGTTTTTATGCTAGTAGTACCCCCGGTCTTCACTGGGGGGTCTCTACCATGCTGGAGATACCCCAGAGCATTCCCCAGGAAGGGGAGAGGAGAGGAGAAGAGAGCAGTCCTCTGGATGCTCTATGCTCTCCCTCCAGTGCTGACCCCCAAGTTCGTTCCCAAACTCAGGTCACCAGTGTGGCTTCCAGTCAGTGCCACCAGGCAGGAATGCAATACATTATTTTTAATAAACATAAATTCAAGAGTTCAACTGGTATGCTTTAGCTTTGGGACTCCTATTAATCCCTTAGCAATATCAAGTAATTGCAGACAAGATAAAGCTAGGTAATTGAACTGATGAGAAAGAGAACATAATCTTAACCATTTAGGGGCACATTTTTCAAAGTACTGTATGGACAGGAAATTATACAATGATGAATTGTGAACAGTACATTTCACTGTGTAATTACAGAAGGATAAGTAACATTTAAATGGTAACACATCTCATTCAAAATAGGTTGTACAATTTACCAGTGCTGTGAGTCATTCAATACATTTTTAGGACATCTTAATTTAAAATTAATTAGTTCATTCATGTTCAGATAAATTGCTAAAGTCCCAGTTCTGGACAGACATCTACAGTTATGACACTGTCAGAGAAATAAGTTTCTGCAAGAATACCTAAGCTACAGTAGTTCAGATAACTACTTAGACACGTTTTTATGAAAAGCTGCATGACAGAATATGGTTGCAATAAGCTGATCTTCTGTCTGATGTTTCTTATGTACAGGGGTGCCTAGCATCAGGTTTTTATATATTTCAATGTCTTGAGTGAAGAACAGTTGCAAATAGCCATGGCCTTCACTTTCCAATAGCCTGTCTTCTTACAATTTGCCAACTATCTACTAGAGCCCACAGGATAAGGGGCTTGTCGGGCACACACATGTGCAGCAATGTTTCTGTACAGTGCAACCTGCTCACTCTTTAACAACCCTTCAGATGATAATGTGCATTTATAACATTTATATACAGTAACACCAAGTATTACAGCTAGAGGCAATTGAGGAAATCATCACAGTAGTATAGGGAGATCTTTAGACAAGATGGAAACTAAAACTGAGCACCACTGTAATGTGCAGTATTTCTTTATTTCTCTGAAATTATTTATACAAGAGAGACCAACAGGGGATTAGCACTTTGTTTTAAAGGAGATAGAAATGTAGGAGTTACAAAGTATACAAAAGCACAAACCTGGAGTAGCTACATGGGCCTGGTAGTGCACAGCACATGTGTGGTTCATTGAAGAAGATACTTAAAACAGACACGGATATATTTATATATATATACACACACACACACACACACACACACACACACACACACACACACTCAGTACGTATACCTGCCTAAAGAAATGAAGTTGAACTGAACACATAGCAGTGGTGAATGCTGGATGTGGCAAGCATTTAAAAATATGTGCTTCAAAATAAATATATGCTATTTTTGAACATCAAAAAACTGTATGCTGGTCCGACCCGGTGGCACTGAAGGTTGATGCATTGGATGCCACACCTTGCGCCAGACCAGCAACCACTGTGTAGGAATGAGCACATGCCACCAGGGCATGGCAGGGGAGAGAGAGGATCAAGCATCTGGAGGACAGATCTCCTCTCCAGGGAAGGGAGGGAGGACTGGCGCTCCAACCGAACGACTGCCTCCAGGTCAAGGTCAGAGGGTAGTGTGGATCTGAGGATGCCAGCAGAAGGGAGGGTGCTGTGGGACCTCCTCAGGTATGCATACACTTCCATGCCTGCATGTTGGGTGTGTGCTCCCCAGCAGGGAACAGGAGAAAATGGTGGAAAAATCCCTCCATTTGTAGAATGACGGTCTGACCCTTCGCAGGCTCTGCACCTGGACTGGGCAGGAAGGTAAGTCCTGGTGATTCCGGGGTGACGGGTCTGGGAGGGTCAGTTGGAATGGAACAGCCAGAGGTGAAAGGAGCATAGATAGTATTTTAAAAAAAAACTGTTTGCTGATTATTTACCTAAGACACTGTGAGTGCTGACCTTTCCTTTGGTTGCCGCTGAACAGCCTGTGTGGCATTTATTCTATTGAGCTAATGGTATTGTGCACTCCTCTACATTTGTGATTACTGAGCTACTTAATGTTGCTTCTCTGTTTACTTGCATCCTGATCTGAAAGACACTGCAGGGCTGTAAGAAGGCTCATAAGTCACCAGCAAGCCCAGGAACTCATGGACCAACCAGAGGTCAGAAAAGATCCACCTGATGTATACAGTCAGTTAGGGAGCACTGTGGGAGAATGACATCCACCAGAGCACACATGGCAAATGTATATTTTACAGAAAAAAAGCTTGAATGGACAGAGAGCTCCTTTGCCCAGCCCAGAACCTGAGTTTGAGGAGATTCAGGTAATAAACATAGAAGCTAGTAAGGCTGATAGCTGCAGAGTGCCCAAAACTGATCAGTCAGCCCAATTCATAAGGACAAATGCACTTTCCTCAGGTCAGCTTCAGAGGTAAATACCACCACAATTCATTGCCTGCGACTCTGACACCAGTTTCAAAGCCTTAAGAGTGGAGTTCCCTTCCTGTACTTAAGCTCTCATAGCAATGATGGGTGCCTTGCATAAACTCCAATTCTGTGAGAGAAGTCTACCTACTTCTGTCAGGCCCTGCTGCACGGATTTGTTTGGTAAATAGCTAAGCTCACCTAAGCCATGTGGGATTGCTTGTTTTCTGGTAAGTGAAGAGGATCAGCCCCTCTAAGGTGTGTAAAGAAATTACTAGGATTGACAGAGGATTCATTATAGCTTGCACCTTTCGCCACCTGGATTTAATCAATTCTGCCTGCAGAATTGGCATGGAGAATGTCCCTAGAGATTGCTCTGAGACTGCATACTTTTATAAGTACTAATCAAGGCCTTGCCCAGCAACTCTAGTTGTTTAGATAAAGATTAGCCATTTAGTACTGGGCAAGGACCATGACCATAAAGGGCTCAAATGAATTGTTGGGCTCATCTCCTCAATGGACTGTTTGCCTTACTGTTAAATTGTTGGAGTCTGGAGGCCAGCCCACTGGCATGGAGGGCTGAGGTGCTGGATGCCTTACCTCTTCCCATGCCACTAAACTAGGTTCAGGAATGAGTCTGAGTCATCAGGGGTCAGCTGGGGGACAAGGAGCTGGATTAAGTGGCGGCAAGGCAGCTTTTCTCTCCCAGGAGGGGCAGTGGGATTCCCCACCTCTTGGCTGCCACCATGTAGAGGCTTGGTGCAGCACCAAGTTGAAAAGGGAGCCAGGCATTAAGCTGGGTGGGAGGAGGGGGCTGTCACCAGAACCACGGAGTGCATGCATGCCTCCACACACATACGCAACCATGTTCTGGTGTCCCAGGATAACGGGAGAAAACGTGAAAAACAACACCTGGCCAGGTTCAATGAAGCCCTGAGAGCTGGGCAGATTGAGATCCTTTGAGGGAGAACTGAAGCTTGCCTGCCCCGGAGCCCCGATGGTAAAAACCTAAAGCTGGAAAAAAAAGAAAAAGAAAATCAGAGTCTGGGACTTTATTTTCAGCCTGTATCCCCAGTATTGTTTTTTCCATAAGTACCAAAATGACAGCTACAGCAGGCTTGAAACTGCAATTGCCCAGTGTGCCACACATACTGTACAAGTTATCAAAGGGACTTTGGATATGAGTTGTTGGGGACAGTGATAAACTAAAGACTAAATTTGGGATTATAGCAGTTAGTGACACAATGCTCAAGGTTTTGACTGAATAACCACAGATGTCAATTTGCTCTCCAATGGGCTCGATTCCTTTTGCTCTTCAACAAATACTCACAGGAAGGTCATCTCCTATTCTTGGAAGGGGCAGAAATGTTCCCCAATTTTAAGAATGGAAATAAGTCTGACCCAAGCATGAACAGACCAATCAGTTTCCTTGATATTTCAGGGAAAATATTCTCTAAAATAATTCTCACCCATTTACAAGAATATTTGGTATTATTAGTCAATCTCTCTCGGATACAGTATGGTTTTAAGGAGAATTGCTCTACAATGGAAAATTGCTTTATTCCGGGGCATTCATGGTGAATATACTGCCTAATTCACAGCCAAAACATATCTGTTGATTTATAAATTTCTTCTCTGCTTTTGATTTGATCATAAGACCAAAACTCTGCCAAATAATGCTAAATATGGGCATAGAATATTTACATTTCCCGTATTTCTGGACTGTATGATGACACCTGGGCAACAGTCAGAATAGAAGACAAAGGGCATACTTTAAATACATTTAAAATCAATAATGGAATTAGACAAGGGTGTGTATTGGTCCCTACATTATTTAACATATACTTATGAATAATCTCGTCTTGGTCCTTGATGCGCTACCTGCAGACTCACCGAAGATTGATTCAACTAAGCTTGCTGCTCTAGCCTATGAGGATGATTTACTACTTATCTCACTCTCTTAATCTGGCCTGCAAATAAAGTTAGACTGCTTAGCAAACGAATCCAGTCAGTTGAGTTTCAAAATCAATGACAAGAAGAGTAAGGTCATGATTCTCAATATAAGCAACCGATTCCTGCAAAATAATTGGATCTTAGGTGATCTTACTATTCAGACTGTCAACAAATACCCTGACCTAGGTCTAACATGCATGACAAATGGTTCTTGGATTGCACATGTTACAGGAACTCTCTCTAGCCTCAAGAGATCAGCCATGGGATTAAAGAAGTTCAACCACAAATTTGGCAGTCATAGCATAAGACCCTTTATTTCAAGCAATTACTGCGAAGCAAGGTCCCTTAGCATTATATGGGATAGAGATTTGGGGCAACTATAAGATAATAAAGCTAGAGTCCATCCATAACTAGCTCCTTAAATTATCACTCGGCTTGCCAAGGTCCTTTTCTACTTCCTATTTCAGGGCAGAACTTGGCCTTGACAGTTATAAAACCTCAGCTGACTCTGCAACCCTGAGATTCTGGATTAAATACTAGGCTTTTACTTGGGGATCTAGTGTAAGATTATGTCTAGAACAAAAAAATTTACTGAAGGTGTATACTGTAAGTTGCAAAAATTCTCCCTGGCTATCCCATGTACTGTATATGCCCTACTCAAAACTACCAACTCAACTTCTTGTTGAAATATTACAACAATATTATCTCTATTAGTCTTAAATATGAGCCCTTCATGAAAAAGAAGATATGGGTATAAAATCAAGCCCTGGATCTAGATTGTATTTTATCCTCAAGGTATTCTCCCTGGTACGCTGCCAATGAACTCTGTTTTGGTTTCAGATCCCAAATAGATTACATTCTGGATCCAAAAAAGAGATCTGTTTTTCTTAAAAATAAATTTGAGATCTTTCTCAGGAATGTCCAGGTTGCCAGGCACGTCCAACTCCCTAAGGCAGCTGAGACACCTTGTACATTTTGGGTAGAGGGCACTGAAAACTTAGAACACACTGACCTTAAGTGCTCCTGGTACCATAAACCTCATTTAACTTTGATCCAGGGAATTGTTTTCCAAACTGAGTCAGCTTCCTGACTTCCCTCTACATTTTTTATTTACAGTGTACAATCCCACTATTATAAACAAATTTGCTAATAATTTACTGTGTTTATTATCAACAAGATACAGTGAGGGAAACCTGCAGTATTTCCATTTAGTGATATTTGCATCCGATTTCTCTTTTGCTATGTAAATTCTTATATTTTTTCTATGATTTTATTATATCCTATTTACATTTTATCTTATTTTAGTATTGTATTTTTGACTTGTTTTTTGTATTTTTTTTCAAGGTAATGGCTTATGCTGAAGCTTGAACTGCATTTGCATCATATAGCTTACAGTGTACAGTATATTGTTTGGAAGTTGCTGCATATTGAATTGTTATCTGTCAAGGGTGGGATTTATTGCAATATTGTTAGTTTCTGGGTGTGTAGCACTATGGCACCCTGTGGGAAAAGCAGAGTCCAAGCACATTCAAGTGAGTTTTGGGTGCTTCCCACAAAAGGATTCAATCAACAGGTACACATAAGGGCACACTACAAAACAAAAAGTTAGAAAACATTTATTTAAACCTGCCAATGCAAACTTGCAGGACAAATGATGAGGGCACCAACCCATCTTTGGTGCTTTGAGAACCAAGCCTTTATCAGGAAATACCTCCCAGGTGAAGAGCTTAGTGCTTGAAATGCCAGGGATATACATAGATACATAGACAGTGTCGGCAGATAAGGGCCTATGGCCCACCCAGTCTGCCCATTTGAGCCTGTAAGTTCAGTTTATGTTTTCTAGAAGTCTGTTGCCCCTTACCCCTGACCTCCAGAATTCCTTTATGTCTATCCCATGCATTCTTAAATCCCGTGACTGTTTCAGCCCCCCACCACTTCCTCTGGCAGGGGTGTTCCCTTGTCCACCACCCGTTCTGTGAAGAAATTCTTCCTCACGTTTCCTCTGAATCGTCCTCCCTCCAACTTCATCCCATGCCCTCTAGTCCTGGAACATCTTGTTCGCTTAAAAATAGTGTATTCCTGCACCCTGTTCCTCCCTGTAAGATACTTGTATGTCTGTATCATATCCCCTCTCTCCCTCCTCTCCTTCAGGGAGTACATATTCAGTTCCTTCAACCTGTCCTTATAGAACTTGTGATGCAGTCCATGTACCATCTTTGTTGCCTTCCTCTGAACCTTCTCTACCCTGTCTATGTCATTACTTAAGTAAGGTCTCCAGAACTGTACTCTGTACTCCAGGTGGGGCCTCACTAGTGTCTTGTATAGTAGAATTATGACCTCCCTTCTCCTGCTGGTGATGCCCCTGCCTATGCACCCCAGCATCCTATTTGCTTTACCTGCTGCCTTGCCATACTGTTTCCCTACCTTGAGGTCATCAGAGATGATAACCCCAAGATCCCTTTCCTGCTTGGTGCATGCTATATCCTCACCCCAAATGATATATTGTGCTAGGGTTTTTGTGCCCTATATGCATTATCTTGCACTTCTTTGCATTGAATTTCAACTGCCAAACCCCTGACCATTCTTCAGGTTTCTGCAGGTCTCTTCTCATTCTGTCTATAACCTCTGGTGTGTCTACTCTGTTACAGAGCTTTGTGTCATCAGTGAACAGTGAAATTCTGCCTTCTAGGCCCTGCACAATGTCACTGATGAAGATGTTGAATAGGACCGGTCCAAGCACTGATCCCTGTGGTACCCCACTGGTCACACTTCCCTCTGTGGAGTGACAGCCATTTACCACCACCCTCTGTGTCCTGCCGCCCAGCCAGTTACCTACCCACCACACTACTGTCCTGCCCACACCCATATTCCCCAGTTTGTGTAATAGTCTTCTATGTGGCACAGTGTCAAAGGCCTTGATGAAGTCCAGATAGGCCATGTCCACTGCCCTCCCCTGATCCACCACTGGGATGCTGGTGGAGATCCGCCCTGGATGCTGACCACCTTAGATTGATGGAACATTATTGTATCTATCAATCAACAATCTCCCATAAGAAGGCAGAGTTCCTGTCCAGGGAGATTGCTGTGGCTCAGAATTGACTGGCTTAGCTCTTCCAAACAGTGGATAGACTGTGCAATCCAGCCTGTCTTCAGGTCTGGAGAGCATTTTCACAAGATAAGTGTGATGAGTTCACTCAATTCTTTGCCAATAAAGTGGCCAACATCAGGGCAGAGATCCATTTGGCACACTTTATGGGGGTCTGTGGTGATTGGTATAGGGCCACTACAACCCGATCTTCCTGGGATCACTTTGACTGGCTGGCAATCCATGATGTTATGCGGATTTCCAAAGTATTTAGCCTACTTGCTGTAGTATTGATCTGGGCCCTACACACCTCATTTTGGGGGGTGTAGATGTTATCGGCCCTGTCTTAGCAGAGCTAGTTTGGTGATCTTTAGAGTTAGGTGAGCTTCCAAACTCCCTAAAGGAAGCAGTAGTTACACTGCTCTTTAAAAAAAGCTTCTCTTGACCCAAACTCTAGGCTGCATTTGAGCAGGGAGGGGAAGGGGGCACTAAAGCAGAGGGTAGGGGAAAACACAGCTATGAAGGTGGATTTAAACTAGGTGGGGGTGGTGATTAAATAGATGGTAGGCAGGGATCCCAGACAGGGGAGCCAAAAAAGCTTACCCCCCCCAGGCTAGCAGGGAGGAACTTGGAGCAGTGGAATGGGGGGACTAAGAAAGGGGTAATTCAGAGAGGGGGAGGGAAGAGACAGTTTGGAGGGTGTTCTCACTGAATGTAAGAAGCCTAGGTAACAAATCAGTGGAATTACAGGCTCTCTGAGGGTTACCACTTCTCCTCCTCATCCTCCAATGTCACCAGCATGGCAAACCTATTTCCTGCCCTCTGGGCCATGCTGGGTGTGGGCTCCCTCTTCTTGCCCTAACCCCCTCCTGTGCTTGGCCTCCTATTTGTAATGCTTCTGCCCCCTCCCGATCCCCCTGAACCAGTTTTTCTCCCACATGGCATCCTCCTGTTGCCCTCTGCCCCAGGTCTCTTCCACCCTCCTCCCAACCTCTCCAACTCTCTACCAAGCCACTGCATTTCTTCCTCGAGTCTCCAAAGCCTGTGATAGATTGGACACCCTTCTAGCTTCCACAATATGTTCATCCAGACAGTCACCACACAACCACTGAAACCCACTTTTCTAGCCCCAGTGGCCCTACTTGCATCTTGCTGCCCCTCTCATGCGCTGTCCCCCTCCTGTGCTGTCCCCTCCTCCCATGCTATTGCCACCCCACCCCTAGTGTGCCTGCCATAGCTCCCCTAATTAGCCCACTTCAGAGTTTCTTTACTCCCTGACTGCCTCCTGTAGATAGATCTTACCTAGCATGTCTTTACCCACCCCCTGCCCCACTTCCTACAAGACCCTTGACTTAATAACCCTCCCCCTGTAGTGACAGTAAATTGAAGCTCCCCCTATGACCCCACTAGAAGATTGAGTACCCTTCGAATGCAGTACATACAATGGACTTCCACCTAGAACAACAGATTTCACACTCCACATGTCCTATATCAATAATTTTAAGTTTCACTTATAATACAGGGCCCAAATAGTTTCAGCACCCCAAGTGTCGACTACAGGCACAGCAAGTGGTATATGAAAGAATTTATAGACTGATGTAGCAATGGAAGTCAAGAGCGGTGTAGAGTGCCAGAGGTGCCTAGCACTGTAGTCGAATATAGATCTGTTAAGAGGTAAGACTGGGATAGTGAGACAGTCAGATTGGTTGTGGATTTTCAGATTGCAAATCAATGGAAGTCTGCTCTTAAGTCTTCACCGGAGGGAGTATGGGAGGTGAAGCATGAGGGATGAGCTAGAAGGACCGCTGGATGGGCAGCTTACCTGATTGATTGTAATATGATGAAGGAATGTAGATGATTGTGGGAAGTATGGTGACATCCAGGAGATAGAAAACAGTGGTTTGGATAGAATGCATTTAGTAAGGCAGTGAGCCACCAGAGATTCAATGATGAGAGTTCTGGTAAGGTATCTATGAAGGTCTTAGGCAAGGCACCTAGAATTCTGCGGCCACAGATTTTTGCGCAGAACTTGCAATCTACCTCAGAACTTCTGCGGTGCTGCAGAATTCACTCTTCTTGTTGATTATTTATTAATATTTCTGTTTTTCCACAGAATCTGGTTCCCTTCCCGTCTTTTTATATCCTAAACCCCCATATGCTCAGAATGTGATGTTTTCATTGCTATAACATCATACATTAGCTAATGGAATGGCTGCAATCTGCAACAGAAATGAACAGTCACTTATCTACCACAACTCCCACTGCCGGAGACGATGGCACAGCACATCATGCATGGTGACATTTTCTCAACCAGCACTACAGCCTAATACAATTTTCAGTCTTACATTATTGCACTAGGGCCTACTTAAACAAAACCTTATCAATAGCACAGACCTGTTAAGTCCATACCTCACTGTGTACAAACCTATTTGTGCCTTTACGGTATAGAGATGCCATCTGAAATGAATAACTGGTAAAATGAATTTAACTATCATTTTTAAGAAAAATAAAGTAATTATGCTCAGAAAAGTGGAATATAATAATGTGTAGACCTGTTGAAAGAATAAACCTGTTAAATAAATAATTGCACTGTACACATTTTTGCCAGGGTTATTGATTACATATTGTCATTGGTTGATAGAATCACCTAAAAGTTACAGAGAAATGTTGTGTGCAGGGACAGCTGTTGGACCAGAGGGTAGCATGCTGTGTTTCCGTGCCGGCATCTCAGGTTCAGAGATTAGCTCTGGTAGTTGGCTGGGCAGCACAAGGATTTGTGGAACACATCATTGCTCGGAGCCTGGGAAGGTATGGTGCAGTGTTCTGTCACATTCTGGACACATTGTGCTAGTCTGGAGAGCTCTATCTCACAATCAGTTCACATGCATGTCATGGCCTGATGGTGTTACGCAGTGAGTCAGGGAAAGCAGGTTGACATCAAAATGAGTTCTGCAATAACTCCTCTATTCCATTTCTAATGGGACTTGTATGAATGAGGATGCAAGTTCATGGGAATTAAAAAAATATACACAGACACACACACACACACACACACTTTTTATTTATTTATTTATTTCAATCTAGGATTACAATACTTTGAGCCGAGGCTCTTTACAAGGTTCCACGTCAGCATGTGCAACAGTCATCATTTTCAGTTACAAACATAACGCCACTGACTTACAGACATGTAATATCCAGTACAAAGACTTGAGCTATGAGCAAGACAAGAGGAGGAGGGGGTTGATGGGGAGAAGTGAGGGTAGGAGATCGAGGGTAGGAGGTGCAGGGGGTAAGGGGATATGGGAGGTGGGCGAGGGTGGGAGACAGTGCAGCCAGGGGGCCTTGTCGAGGGAATATGTCAGGTAAGGTGTTAGGGGTGCAAAGACTGATTGTAAGTGCTGGGTGCTGGGGCATGTGCAGCTGGAACGGTGGAAATGTTAAGATGGGCAATCGCAGGATACAAGCAGTGTGAGGCGCAGCTTGGACTTGAAAAGGCCGAGTGTTGGAGTGGTCACTATGTTGCTGCCAAGAGAGTTGAGCCAGTTGGATGCCAGATAGGCAAATGATCTTTGTCCTTGGGTCGTGTGACATCATGGGATATGTAGTAGATGGGAATTGTATCTCCTTGTAGTGACATTCCTATGTCTAGGCTTTAGGATGGCACAGACACCAGTTGGGGCAAGTCTCATTATGATTTTCTTGGCCATGATGCAGGTTTGGTATTTTATGCGTTTGTCCAATTGAAGCCATCCAGATTGGGAATAAAGGCCACAAGTGTGGGTATGGCGATGTGAGCCAGTGATGAGACGACAGGCCTTATTCAGGGAGGTTGCACTACATTTGAGAGCTGTGGTAGTTGCAGACCCATATATGATAAGACCATAGTCTATGATGCTGACAATGGAGCTTTGGACAGCCACTGGCAGTGCTTCTGGGGTTAGATGTTTCCTGTGCTGGAATAATATGCCTAACCTCACATTGCAGGCTTTGCCACATTGCTAATATGGACAGCGTATGAGAGGTGGGGATCAAGGGTGATGCCAAGGTACTTGAACAATTGTGTTTGTTCTAGGATGGCTCCTTGTTCGGTTGCAATGGAGAGGTGGAGTTGTTTGTTTTTGTTGTGGGGGCTGCAAAAGACCTTAGACTTGTTTTTTTTCTGATTGAGAAGCAGTTTATGATTTAGGAACCAGGATTCGATGGAGGAGAAGGCCAGCTGAAGTTTATTTTGTAATTGATTTGGATCAGGGTCTGAGGTGAGGATCACAGCATCATTGGCGTAGAGAATTATTTGTTCTGGGCAGCTATCCAATAGAGAGTTTAAGAATAGGCTGAAGAGGAGGGGTCCCAGAATGGAGCCCTGGGGGACTCCTGAGCGGACTGGTCTAGGGTCCGAGAGTGTATCAGCGATTCTTACTGTTTGGGACTGTTCTTCAAGGTAGCTCTTAAACTAGCCAATGGTGTTGGTTGACAGCCCAGTGTTCTGAAGCTGGACAAGTAGGAGGCGGTGATTGACGGTGTCGAAGACTTTAGTTAAGTCAATGTAGATTGAGCCTAGTAGTTCACCGGAATCAAGTGTGTAGTGGATTGCGCTGGTGAATTCAAGTAGGGCTGTGGAGGTGCTGTGACCTTTGCTGAACCTGTGTTGTTGCTTGCACAGGATGTTGTATGTATCCAGGTATTCTGTGAGCTGGTCTGAGACGATGTGCTCTAGTGCCTTGGAGAGTGGGGGTAGTAGGGAGATAGGTCTGCAGGTATCGTGGGCAGTTTTGTCACCACTTTCATGGACTGAGGTGACAGTGGCAGATTTCCATCTGTCTGGGAACTGGCTAAGGCTGAGGGAGAGGTTGAAAATTCTGGTAAGAGGACTAAGCACTTCATCAAGTGTGAGAGACGGGATTTTGAGATTGAGGGAGTCATTAATGAATCTTGATTTACCAAGGGCTATGGTAACGTATGTGTACTTGGTGAGCCTTGACTGCTTTGAAGTAGAAGCAGGGGGAGCTGGTGGGAGTAGTGTTCATTCCAGACAGGGGGGCTACACCATCTTTGAAGCAGTCCTGAGGTAGGACAGTGCTGAGGTCACTAAAGGCTCTGTTAAAGGTATCCGCAATGGTTTTTGGGTTGAGGGTTGTGGTTCTGTTGATGTTGAGTATTGATGGGGGGGGGGGTTAGGTGGATTCCCAGTGAGTTCCTTCATGTTCTTCCAGAATGCCTTACCATTGCCCCAGCAGTTTGTGAGGGCATGCTTATAGTAGGCAGACTTCATTTGCCGGATGGTTTTGGTACAGTCATTGCGGGCACATTTGTAGTTTTGGATGTCGTTTTGCTTTCCAGAGTTTCTGGCCAGCTCCCATAGGTGGTCTCTTGTTTTTAGCATCCTGAGGAGGTCACCTGTGAGCCAAGGGTTACTCCATGATTTGACTTTGCATTTCTTAATAGGAGCATACGTGTCACAGGCCACAGTGAAGATGTTTATGAAGTGGTCAAGGGCAGTGTTTACGCTGATTGCATTGAAGATAGGGGACCAGTCTTGGTGGAGGAGGTGGGATTTGAGTCGAGGAAGGTGACTACTGGGTAGAACCCTGCTGGTGATTGTTTTTGGTGGTTGTTTGATGAATTTATTTGACCAGGTGCAGCTAACAGGGGAGTGATTGCTAAGAGTGTCAGGGAGGACGTTAGTGTTAGATATCCACGATGGGTGACTGGTAAGGATCCAGTCCAAGAGTGTGCTGGTGCCGGTCCTGTAATTTTTCCTGGTTGGTGAGTCAACCATTTGTGTGAGGTTCGCTGCAGCAATGGTGTCCCTGTGTGCACCAGCATCAGCTGCTGGCCAGTTGATGTTGAAATCGCCTAGGAGGATGGATTCGGTGTCTGGTGGGAGTGACTTTACAAAATCAAGCACAGCTGTTAGACCAGTTCCCTGTTCTTTGGGAGGGATGTAGATAGTGGCAATAGTGAAGGTTTTGTTTTGGGCACTGAGGAGGATTCTCTCTGGTAGTATCTGAGCAGTTATGGGTTGGATTGAGGTAATGATGTGGTGCCCTTGCATGAAGTCTTTTAGGTAGAGAGCACAGCCCCCGCCTCTTTTGGAGATCGAATCCAGCCTAAAGATACTGTAGCCAGGAAGGCAGATTGCATGGTCCGGTACCAATGGTGTGAGCCAGGTTTTGACAACTGCCAGGATTTCAGGGCAGTGTTGGCTGGTGAAGGTCTGCAGGGCATCCATTTTAGGAAGGAGGCTGCAGATGTTGATAGATATGAATGAGAGGGCACCCGAAGGCTTGCTCAGATTAGTGGCTTTAGAGCAGAATGGGCCAGGGTTTGGGTGCACGTTGTCTGACAGCATTAGGAGAAGGAGGAGGGCTAGCCTCAAGGAGCTGCGGCGTATTTCTTTAAAGGAGATGTTTTCGCCTGCTGGCATCTGGGAAATGCAGAACATCGACGATGGTGGGTGAGGGTGCATAGACAGGGGGACCAGAGTGGAGGTTAGGACCAGTGTGGGTGTGGGACAGTTTCATGGTGGTAGGATGGACCATAGGCAGAGGCAGTGACTAGTGTGCAGCGTACCTATGTGGAGGAAGGATGTAGGAATGTGGAAGCTGTGGGGGAGGGAGGGAAAGCAAGCTTTTGGGGAGTGCAGTAGGGGAGGAAGAAAGGCAAGAAGAAATAGAATAAGGGGTAGAGAACAGTGGAGGTGCACGATTAAAGTATGATTCGGGGTTCAGAGAAATCTTACCCGGTTCAAGGGGATCTCGAGGGTGGGAAGGAAGGTATATAGCAGGTAAAGAAACTGTGTCTTTCAGAGGGTAGACTTTTTTTTTTTTTTCTTTTTCCAAATGAAAATGCCCCTCTAGTGGCAGGTCTATATAACCTGCTAATGGAAAACTAAAAAAAAAAAACAAAACAAAAAAAACACCTATTACAGCTTTAGTGTGGCAAAGCAGGGGAAAAGTCCTGGTCAATCAGAGCAGGTTTGCTGGAAGTGCCATTGCCGTACCTTCCAAGGAGCTGCAGGCGGGTGTCCTAGTCTCGGTTGGTGGCTGTCTGGGTGCCGGCTGACTGTGGGGGAGCTGAAGCAGCCCCGATTCAATGCTAAGAAGTGCAAGGTAATGCACCTGGGAAACAAAAACCCAGGGGAAGAGTACACAATGGGGGGTGAGATACTAACAACAACAAAAATGGAAAGGGACCTGGGGATAGTCATATCAGATGACCTAAAGGTGGGCAAGCAATGTGAGAGGGCAGCAAGGAGGGCTGGGGGGATACTGGGATGCATAGGGAGAGGCATCACCAGTAGAAAACAGGAAGTTATCCCTCTGTACAGACAGCTGGTGAGACCCCATCTGGAGTACTGTGTGCAGTTCCTGGAGACCCAATCTCCCGCAAGACATGAACAGGATGGAAGCTGTCCCGGGAGAGCGCTAAATGGTGCAGGGTCTGCACCAGAAGACATATGAAGAGAGACTTAAGGAGCTTAATATGTATAGCCTCAGGAAAGGAGGAGAGGGGGACATGATAGAAACTTTAAGTACCTCAAGGGAATCAACAAAGTCCAAGAGGATAGCATCTTTCAAAAAAAGTGTGCAAGAACAAGAGGGCACAATTTGAAGATAGAGGGCGACTCAGAGGTAATTTGAGAAGTATTTTTCACAGAGAGGTTGTGGATGCATGGAATGGCCTTCGGAGGAGGTTGTGGAGTCAAAATCAGTGGTGGAATTCAAGCATGCATGGGATAGTCATAAGGCAATTCTGGGGGGTGGGGGTAGGAAGAAGTAGGCTGCTGGTTAACTAGGTTCTGCAGCTTATCCTGTAGGTAGGGAAATGGGCAGACTGGGTGGGCCAAGCGGTCCTTATCTGTCGTCAAATTCTATGTTTCTATGTTCAAGGGCAGGCAGCTTCTAAGGAGTTGCAGGCGGGTGTCCTAGTCTCGGTTGGTGGCTGTCTGGGTCCCGGCCGACCATGGGGGAGCTGAAGCAGCCTCGTTCAAGGGCAGGCAGCTGGAGAGAAGAAAAAATGGAAGGGTTTAAATAGCATGGAGGTAGGATAGCTTTAGTGTGAGCAGTTTAACAGGACAAAGGAAAGTTAGACTTTTCGGAGCCAAGGCAGAGTGCTTGGATGGGGGGGGCTGCACAAAGAGCAGGAAAGAAAAGAACTGTAAGCACTTTAAATTACTAGTAGAAATTACAATCCAGCTAATACAGTTGAAAACCTCCTTAGAAAAAAAAAAAAAAAAAAAAAAACACCTCAGTATTACAGCTTTAGTGTGGCAAAGCAGGGGAAAAGTCCTGGCCAATCAAAGTGGGTTTGCTGGAAGTGCCGTTGCCGTACCTTCCAAGGAGCTGCATGCGTGTGTCCTAGTTTTGGTCGGTGGCTGTCTGGGTGCTGGCCGACCGTGGGGAAGCTGAAGCAGCCCCATTCAGAGCAGGCAGCTCCAAGGAGCTGCAGGCGGTGTCCTAGTCTCGGTCGTGGTGGCTGTCTGGGTGCCGCCCGACTGTGGGGGAGCTGAAGCAGCCCTGTTCAAGGGCAGTATCTCTGTCTCTCTCAGCGTGCACACACACACACACACACACACACACACACACACACACACACACTTGTATGTATGCTACAGATTGCATATAAATGTATAAGTGATACACAGTGGGAACCTCATGAGTGGTGTAGAAAGCACTTACAAATATATAAGTGATAGACAGTGGAGACCTCATTAGTGGGATAGATGGCATGCATATAGAAATACCTTATTTATCACATAAGATCCCCTCTGCATATGTAATTTATTTAACAGGCTAGGACCTTAAGGGAGAGACATTTGTTTTGCTTTTTTAAGTATAAAATTATTTTTTTTAATTCTGTTATTTTTTGAACTAGTGTAACTATGCTTTCCACCATCCTGATTGCCATAAAAACTGCCATGAAAGTGAAGTCAGGATGACAAGCTGACACTGTGATATGGTAGTTTTTTAGTGCCGCAGAACTTCCGTAGAAAATACAAACCACTGCCGCAGAAGTTCTGTGGCAAATGGTATTCTTGCCACAGAACTTGGTCCCACTGTGCCACAGAAAAGTAGGGGCCCTGGTCATAGGACATCCAAATGCTATTGATGAAGTAGGAGTTGAGTAATGTGATCAACAGTGTCAGTGCTCATAGGAGAAGCTATGGCAAAATGGATGATGTCAGTACTACTATGCGGTATCTTGCTGTTCCAGTTATCTATAACAGTGATGATGATTACAGAGCCATTGCATGACGAAAAGAATTAGGTCACTTTTCCATGTAAAAGATATCCTACGAGACATGGTAGATAGGGAAGCCATAGCGCTTGAATTGACAGGTTGCACAGGGAATATTCAGTAGAGTTGGATGAGGTAGGAGATCTTTCTATAGTCCAGTCAAATGGGAGTCCAGAAATGATCCTGGGGAGATGATTGGGAAGTATAGATAACTCTGTGGTGATGTAAGAATCTATGAAGCATATTGTCCAAGAGATGTTTGGTAGAAGTAGTTGTCCTCAGGCAAAATGAACAAGTGCTTTGTTGAGTAGTGAATGGGAGCTGTTAGATGAATGGGAGGCATATTTGACTGGGTAGGAATACTGGCCAGAGATAGACATTAACTGCCCAAAAAGAGCCACAGCAAATGGGAAGGAGCCCTGAGCCACCAGGGCAGTAAGGAGAAAGCAGCTATCCAAGGATGGAGGGGAAAGTATGGAGCGGATGGCCACGGACTGGATAAAGGAGCCTGAGGAGAAGACAGTATAGGCCAAGCATACTGACTTCAACAGGTGCAGACAGGAACAGAACCGGGGTCAGCGCCATTGCAAACAATCAGAATGGTGGAAAACTGCTGCAGGCCATGAGGTGGATCCATGGAAGATAAATAAGTGAATCCAGGTACCCAGAGCCACAGCATTGAGAAATGAGAATCCCATGTCTGGAGAGGATGACAAACAACAAGTGCAGGGGACCCGAAGACATTACAGCGATGAAGCACGAGAATCCTACTTCCAAAGGAGAAAGAGAACTCACAGAGTTGTTGAGGAAGGATCACCAGTAGCAAGGAAGTCCAGAAGGCAGCTGAACTGATTGGAGGCAGAGACGGAACAAGCTGGTGGTGTCCAAATCCAGAGCATGAGGTGGTCAAGGTGGGGATGAGCATGATGAGTCCATGAAAGTGCAGGATGTAGACTGGTGAGGAAGGATTTGGAAGGAAAATAGAGTAGCGGGGTCCAGTTCCTGAAGGGAAGCTGCAACAAGGTATCAAGTGGAGAATGCATAAGGGTGAAACAGTAGACTGCAGAAATAGGCTCCAAGGTGGTATTCAAGGTGAGAAGACTGTCAGGTGATGCCTCCAGGCAAAGATAGGATGTTGAATTCAAATGGGTACTGTGGTCCCGTTCCCGAAGGGAAGCAGCAACTGGGTATTGAAGTAGAGAATGCACAAGGTTAAAACAGTGGAGTGTAGATACAGGATTCCATCCCTGGTAGTCGGTGGAAGATTACCTCCATTCAGTGCCACCAGGCAAAGGTAGGATATTGAATTCAAAGGGTACATTGGTCTGTTCCCAAAGGGAAGTGGCAGCCAGATATTCAAGTAGAGAATATACAAGGTTAAAATGGTGGAATGCTGACACAGGATTCCATCCCTGGTAGTCAGTGCAAGATGACCTCCATTTGATGCTGCCAGGCAAAAGTAAGATGGTGAAGGCAAATGGGGTAAAGTGGTCCCATTCCTGAAAGGAAGTGGCAACCGGTTATCTGGTAGAGAATGAAGAAGGTTGAAACAGTTGACTGCAGACTCAGGCTCCCATCCCTGGTTGTCCAGGTGAGATGACCATGATTCGAGGTCATGAGGCATAGGTAGGATGTTGAAGGCACATGGGGTGAAGAGGTTCAGGTCCCAAACGGAAGCAGCAACCAGTAAAGGCAGAGAAAGCATATGCATGACATGGTAGATTGCAGACATGGTTCCCATCCCTGGTAGTCGGGGCAAGCTAACCTTCACTCAATGCCACCAGGCAGAGTTAGGGATAGAGGACATCAGGTTTGTAGGTAGTAGTGAGTGTAACGGAATCCCATCCCTGGTAGACCGGACAAGCCTACCCTCACTCAGTGCCTCAGAAGGTACAAGTTAGGGATGCAGTCTGGAAAACTGCTGGTATGTGCTGAGCAAGGAAAGGGCAGCTGGCTGCTGGTAGCGATGGAATGCAGCGAATGACTGAAAGTTGTGTAGGCTGCAAAGGCACTGATCTATGCGATGGCAGTGGAAGCCAAGTAGGCAGGAAGGCAGGGTAGATCATATGGCTGGCAAGAAGCAGGCTCTCGCTGATCTGAGCTACAATGCCCCACCACAAAGCCCCAGTCTCCTGCCATGGGAAAATAGGGGAGCCACAAGCAGAGCATCTGCAAGACCAACCAGGAATAATGGGAGGGTAGAAACCTGAGAGAGGCTTCAGAACAGGCAGGGCCTAGGGAAGGAGAAACCATAGGCAATTGGGGAATGACAGCAAACAGAACGGTAGTCACACAGAATGGATAACACCTGATGAAATGAAAGCAGGAGCAGCCAATGATGCAGGCTTAGGGGACACCACAAAGGGTGTGGAACAGGGAGCAGATGTGAATGTTACAGGTAACTGGCAAGCTAGAAGGTGAGGAGCACCAGTGGTAGAACAAAGAAACAGAACTGTTGAGGCTGAGCAGGGTATTGGTGTCAGGAGCAAAATGTAAGCAGTGCAATCACTAGACTAGGGGTAGAGGTAGCATAGGTCAGGATGGTAGAAGGGGTGTAAATGGAGATGGAATGCTGGTGTAAGGAGTGAAAGGTCAAAAAGGAAAACCAGGGGAGCACAGGACAAGGGCAGGAAAGGGAGATGTTGGGGGGGAGAGCAACAGGGAAGGGGGGGCCAGGAAGAAACAGCAGGGGCAGAGAAGGAGCCTGGGGAGAAGGGAAGGGAGGGCCGGACAGGGAAGGGATGTACAGTTGGTAGTCAGTCATTGTGATTTGCAGTAGATTTGGAGTGCATGGTTGCAGGAAGTGCCAAGTAAAGATAAGAGAAGAAAACACTGACAGCAATACAGAAGATGGAGGTAGACAAGGGGATATCGACAGTAGAGAGGAGGTAGTTGGGGAAGCAGAGGGCCGGGTAAATAGCTATGATGCAGGAACAGGAAGCAGCAACAGGTTGGGAAACAGATTCCCTGGGATACTAAATGAGTTCCACAGAATGCTAAAAGGGCTCAGCTGGTGATCCAGGTTGTTGAGATAGAGGCACAGGAATACCGGTTACAGTGTGTCCATACACACCAATGTGGAGATGCAGTGCTGATGCAGGCTTGCCCATTTGTAAAACAGTTCTTGCTCTGTGACAACTTTTAACATGTCAGACTGTGTCCCATTTAGCAAAAAACACATAAGTAAAGCACTAGGGTTCCCTCTTCTACCCAACTGCTACAAGGTGTGGACAGAAATAAGCAACAGTAGTTAGAAATTGTGGAAGGGTAAAATGGTAGGGTGGCCAGCAGCCTGGGTACAAGCTACAGAGAAATGCTGGAGAAAGAGTTGCTTACCTGCAGAAGGACAGTTCAGAACCACCAGACTGCAAGAGGGCAGCGTACCAATGGGAGATCCAGAGAGCAGGCTCCCAAAGTACAGGCCATGGAGTGAGGGAGGAGGCCAGCCAAGGAGGCACAGGGGAAGATGTCACACCTTGAAAGGCAGGAGACAAACAAATGGAGGCTCCAAGTGAAGGAGGGACAAAAACAGAGGAACACCCAAAGGAGCAGACAGCAAGAAGGGAACTGAGTGACAAACAAGGTATGGGGAAGGAGGAGGGAAAACAGAGGTGGATGGGAGCAAACAGGACACCAAAGGAGAAGGAGCCAACAGAGAATGAAGAAACCAAGGAAGAGGTGGGTGGGGGTACACAAAAGGAGGAGATGGAGGGAGAAAGGAATGAGAAGGAGCGGGGAGGGGAGACAAGCAGGGAACTGGGAAAGGAAAGAAAGGAGGATCAGCCCACGAGCAACACAGGAGTCAGCACCTGCTGATTCACAATGCGCTAAGTGGAAAATTGTAATAGGAGGCTGGCCTTTGTAGGGGATATGGGAGGAGCTATTCCCCCACATTGAACCTCAGGTTATAGCCCTCCAAATAAAGCAGAATGTATGGTACAACAAACAGATTCAGCCTATCAACAGGCAGTGGCCCTGGAGCTGCTACCTGCTGGTGGTCAGACCACTGCATCCAGCCCGCCACCCCCTGACCAAGGAAAGCAGCCACAAGCCCAAACCAGATTCTCCACTTCAGCCAAGTGGCCCTGGCACTGCTATCTGCTGGCGGTCGGATCTCTGCATTCAATCCACCACCCCCTGACCAAGGAAAGCAGCCACAAGCCCAAACCAGATTCTCCACTTCAGCCAAGTGGCCCTGGTGCTGCTACCTGCTGGCGGTCGGACCTCTGCATCTAGCCCACCACCTCCTGACCAAGGAAAGCAGGTACGTTTGGTCAGCTCCTAGCTCTGAGCTGTCAGGCTTCAATCCCTGTAATTGGACTGGCTCCTGGGGACTGTGGCTGCTTCCCAATTGGATGCTGCAGATCCCCATTGAGAAAGAAAGTATACAAGGCACCTTTTTCAAAACACAGCTCGGCCACTGCCTTGCTGTACTGCTCTCGGGACAATTTTTTCACCCACCCCCCCCTTATTAAGTACACTTCCCCAGTGATCCCTGCCCCCTGAGGCCTCACACTAGTCAATTACAGCAACTCCTTAAAGGGTCTCTCCTCTCTGTAACTTCTTAAAGGGGTGCTTCTCTCTCGTGCTCAAATAAACTTATTGTCCTAGATGTATCTGGGATCAAGTGCATTGACACCAACTATGGTCCTCCTCCTACTTTCTACACCAGCCCCACCTTATTTGGAACTATCACCCTCTATGCATAGTACCCTCTTTCTTATCTGCAACAGCTCTACCAGACACCCCCAAAGCTCAATCACCCCCCACCCTTGGTACCCCCCCACACTTCCACCCCTGCTACGTCTTACTTACCACTCATACCTTGGTCTCTTCTCCTCAATGCATTTCCCACCCTTCATACTCTACCCACCCCTTGCACCCCAGCACCTGGCCCCGAGTCCAGTCGCATTGGGAGATGCCACAATCACTACCATGCTTTGGTGCACCTAGTCACCCTCCTGTTGCTTCTACCAGGTAACATTCACCCAAACCCTGGCCCTGTGCCCAACCTTATGAACAAGCCTGCCCAGGTTCAAGGACTCTGCATAGCTTCTATGAATATTTGCAGCCTCCTTAAGAAGGCTGCTGCATTCTAATGCTGGATGACTGAGCACCAACCGGACATTGTCGCAATCATCGAAACCTGGTTATCCAAATCCACCCTTGACTCTGTCTCCTTCCCTGGTTATACCCTTTTCAGGGAAGATTGGGTGGGTAAGCATGGAGGTGGTTGTGCTGTCTATATGCATGACTCCCTCCTCAGACATGCACTTCCACCACCCAAGCTTGATAACGGGGCACATTAAAAATCTCCCCCAACCCTGGTAAGGGCCCACTTTTTCCTCACAGTTGCCTATATTCCCCCCAGAAAGCAAGACCTCACCTTTCAGGCACTTACTGACTACCTCTCTGGCCTACCACCCACAATGGCCCAGATAATTGTTGGTGACCTATCAACTGGCTCTCTGCCATGGCCTCCCAAACCAGAGATATCTTTGCCACCCTTGACATGTCCCAGCTTGTCACCACCCCAACTAGATTCAACCCCTTTACTGGCTTCAGCACCCTCCTGGATATTACCATTACCAACTGCCCCCAGAGGGTGCTCGATATTAGTGTACTTCCCAACTCACTTAGTGACCACTCCCCGGTCATATTCTTTTGGTCCGCTGCCAACAGCAAACCTGCACCACAAACCACCCAGTGATGTCACCTACTCCCAGGCAGCCTGCGTCACCTTAAGCTGTACCTCTCACAACTGGATTGGTCCCCAATCAGGCTTGCACAGTCCATAGATGAGGAACTGGATTTTTTCACTGGCACTTTTAACACTGCCTGCGACCTCTATGCCCCCTTCGCTAGAAATTGCACCAAAAAGCAAAACATGCCCTGGGTTACCCCATCCCTCCTTCACAAACTTAAAATGAGAGACAACCTATGGCACATTGCCATGGAATCTGGCAAGCCAGCTGATAGGCAAGCGTACAACACTGAGTGCAATAAGTATACTTGGGCCATTCGACAGGCCTAAGCCAAGTACTACCAGTCTGCTTTCGTCTCCTCCTGGGGGTCAGCTAGAAACTTTTGGTATAATGTAAAGAAACTGAATGGGAAATCTCGCTCCCCACCCCCCTTGTAACTCTCCACTCTGACCCCCTTAGCATTGCAGACTGCCTAAACCACACTTTCTCAGACCCTAGTTCCATTCTGCCCAGTAACTTATTTGACCCCATCCCAGCAGCACCCCTACCCACTGTCCAGAGACCGCCTTTCTACCTATGTACCATCTCCCCGTTGGAGGCTAGACCCCTTCTGCAAAAAGCCGTTAGTAGTAACAACCCCGGCACAGACCTACTGGACATTAAGCTAGTTCATCTGACATTGGATGCTATCCTTGTCCCACTTACTGAGCTACTCAACCACTCTCTGTGCCTGGGGCAGTTCCCCAGCACATGGAAAACTGCTCTCATCACTCCTATCCTAAAGAGTGGCGATCGAGCGGCCCCGGGTAACTACTGACCTATCTCCATCCTTTCCCAACTCTCTAAAGCCCTTGAAAAAGTAGTTGCCAACCAGCTTGCTGAATTCCTGGCCATGCATAATATCCTGTGCCCTGAACAGCATGGCTTTCATGCAGATCACAGCACCACAACCATGCTACTTGAATTCTCCAACTTCCTGCACTCTGCTCTTGATGCCAGAAGTCCTGCTGGTGCTGTGTTCATTGACCTCTCCAAGGCCTTTGACATGGTTTGCCATCCTCTCCTGCTTGACTCCCTCAGATGCCTTGGTTTTTTCCCCCGGCCCCCTTGCATGGTTCACCAGCTACCTCTCTGCCAGAACTCAGTGTGTAAAAATCAATAGCACTCTATCTGACATGCGACCTGTTCCCTCTAGGGTTACCCAGGGCTCCATTTTAGGCTCTCTCCTCTTAAGTCTCTACCTCAATTCCCTCCCCTTGGCCTGCCCAAGTAAGATCCTAATCCATGCAGATGACGCTGTGCTCTTCGCCGCTGACCCCAACCCCAACACACTCCAAGCCACCCTCCAACAAACTTTTGATAGAGCTGAGCATTGGTTCACATCATGAAGGCTAGTCCTGAACCTAAAAAAGACTAAAGCTATACTCTTCTCGCATCACCAAAGCAAAGCCAGTGGTGCCTCTCTCGTGATACCGCCTATCACGCTAAACCCCATTGAGCAGGTTTCCTCCTACAAGTATCTGGGCATTACCTTTGATTCAGCACTCTTCTTCCATTCCCATATCAATGCCTTTTCTGCTGCCACCAATGTTAGGATTGGACTATTTTACCGTCATAGGGACTGCCTACCGCAAGAGGCCCTTAGATTGGCTATCACCTCCTCTTTCCTGTATTTAATAGACTATGGGCTACCCATCTATGCTGCAGCCAACCCTGCACTTGCAAGAATCCAGCTCTCTATAAACAAGGCCTGCAGGCTAATGCCAGGAGCCCCTAGGTGCACCCATACATGCCTGCTGTACTCCACCACCAACTTGCTAAACCTTGAAGAAAGACTCTGCTTCCAAACCTGCCTTCTTGTAAAAAAGACCTTGCTAGGGATCTCCCCCACCCCCGGGGTTGCCACCTCCCTGCAGCGTGCCTCCTCCTCAGTCTCCACCCACAGCACTGTTAAAACCTCCCTTATTGTCCCCAGAGTAAGGACCTCTATGACCTAGAGATCCTTTTGCTATCAGGCTCCCTCCTGGTTCGATTCCCTCCCAGCCAATATAGCCAACTCCACTCAGCTTGGTCCTTTCAAGGTCTCCCTCAGAAGTCATCTGACAAGCACTCACTGCTGCAACTGCACATAATCCCCCACCTGCCCCTTACCTTCACCCCATGGCTGGGTCTGCCCTGTCTACTTTTGCTGTATATACCTGGGGTCTCATGCAACATCTGACTAATGTAACAAAACATCTCTGGTTGCTACCTGATGTGGTACTCATGTACTTATATTATGACTACTGTGATCTACCTATTACCAAGCGTGTACCACCAGTGAATGCCTGTAACACTGGTTGCTTTTTTAATCAAAACGTTATGTACTGTACTGTTTGCTGTGATGTATTGCTCTCTCGACCAGGTGCCTTTGTAAATGAATCTATGACTCAAAGGTCTGTAAACCAATGATCTAATAATAAATAAATAAAAAGTGGTTTCATATTCTCCTCAGAGTACAGCCCATGACTTACAACACAGTTGATATCTGTCAACTGTCAAGCTGGTTTCACATACTTGGTACGCTACAGCTGTTCCCTTATCTTTACTGCTGACCAGATCCTCCACCACCATCACCACATGCTCCTCGAGTATTCTATGACTTGTCTGGCTGACTCTGCCATTTTTTGTTTACAATCATGATTACAGACTGTGAATCACATCACACAATTCTTCCAGTTTTGCTGAGCAGGTGGAAGAGCACTGCTCGGTACATGAGTTATGGTAATCAGCCTCATAAGCAGAAACTATGGCAGGATCAATGAAACGAGTAAGAAAATTAAACATTTGTAGAACGTACGTGTGTGCGTGTGTGTGTGTGTTTGCTTGATGGATATGTGGGTAATGTATCATTTAGAAAAAAATGGACATCTGTGAAGATGGTGGGTGCAATGAATACAACCAGGAATTAGTACTTTGAATTTTGCTTTTAAGACACAAAGCCAGCTTTGGTGCAGGCAGTGTAGCCTAGTGGCTACAGTCATGAGCTGTGAATGACCTTGGTACATCTAGCAGACCTGGGTTTGAGTCACACAACCTCCACTTACATATTGTGTAAATCTTATCATGTCACTTTAATCTCTCCAGTGCTCCCAGATCAGCTCTGAAAGCAGGCACTTGTGCTAGTAGGCCTTACCTGGTTAACAAATAATTAAAAAAATATATAGTTATTACAAAGAAAAAAAAAAAAAACACGAGTAGGTATGTTTAGCAAGGTTTTTTCCACACCCTCTGTGAGTGATGATCCAATAAACCAATCTTGATTCACTCTCATGGCTTATCCAGAAGCAAATGGTTTGATACCTTTTATTGGATCAACATACCGTAGATGTTACAAAAAGAAAACCATGCTTAAGCTTTCAGACCAACCAAATCTTTCCTTGGAAGCTTATGGCAGTTGTTTAGAGAATCAAATTCTATTAACACCCAGATCATACATAAAAAAAACACAGAAAGAATTCTCATTGGTTTAAAATACCTTTTTTAAAAAACAACAGTAATTGAAATTAAACAAACCAGATTCTACCAGTTTGCTACTGCTGAGAAACCTTTCAAGATTAAATGTCAACAGAAGCAGAAAAGATGACTACTCGAGCAGACAGTCCCAGTAACAAATTATGAATGAGTGTGTTCTGTGAATATATTCTTTATTAAAAGCAAGACCTTTAGATTTAGTACCCACATACCTGTAAGTGTTTGTTAAAATGTGATAGTATTGTATGTTAAAAACCTAGAAAACAGAAATGTTCTATATATGGAAATATGAGGGTATAGAAAAAGTTCCCTTGTTTGAACAACTGTTTCACACATTCATACAATATTGAACCTGTTTAGAGACATTATCTAAACTATACTCTAAACCAATTAACAAACAGTAAGACTTTCAGTGCTGTAAGAATATTTTTTACAAGATTATATCAATTGTCAGAAATAGTGCCAAATAAAAAAATAAATCTTTCAAGGACCCTGTAGAAAATGAGTTCATGCATCCTAAAATGTTCAGAGTGCAATAATGTTTCAGTATATAATCAAATTACTATATGTACAATAACAGTCTTAGGAATTTGAATAAAAACCCAGTGGAACTAACCCCCCCCCCCGGAAACGATAATTAGTAGAAAGAAAAAAATATTCACTATGAATGTGAACCAAGAGTCTAAATACACAATAACATCATTATGACATGTACCTGAATATAAGCCTTTCCTCAATATAACCATAACCCCAAACCCCCACACTTTATTCCTCCCCCCACCCTCCTCACAAAAGACAACACACTTAGATCCTGAAGGGACCTGCATGTTTGAAGATAAATTTCAACTATGTGTATCTCAAAAAGAAAGGAAATTCTTTGCAAAATACCATGTTAAAAGGACCCCATCCCCTTCTTATTCTGTTGGGAATGTCACAGAGTTTTTCAGAGTCCCCTCACCTCAATGAAAGCTGTATCCTCTTGCTTGCTGATTCAGTAAGTATTCAGTTCAGAATGTCACAGTATTTCAATGGGCCCCCTCTCCAGAGAAAGCTGTATCCCCTGGCCTGCTGTTTCAGTATGTATTCAGTTCAGAATGGTACAGAGTGGTTCTAAGACCCCCAATTATTCCATTGTGAATGTTACAGATTGTTTCAAATGGCCCTCCCCCTTATTCTGTTGGGAATGTCAAGTGTTTCAAACAGCCCTCTCTTCTTAGCGAAAGCTGTATCCACTGGACTGGTGATTAATTAAGAACTCAGTTGGGAATGGCACAGAAGGTTTCCAAGGGCCCCTCCCCCTATATTCAATTTGAAATTTTACAGAGTGTTTCAAAGGGCCCTCTCTCAGTGAAAGCTGTACCCTGGCCTGCTGATTCATTAAGCATTCAGTTGGGACTTATACAGACTGTTTGAAAGGGTCCCCTGTCTTCAGTGAAAGCTGTATCCCTTGGCCTGGTGAATCGTTAAGTATTCAGTTGGGACTTTCACAGACTGTTTGAAAGGGCTCCCCTCTCTTCAGTGAAAGCTGTATCCCCTTGCCTGCTGATCTGTTAAATATTCAGTTGGGAATGGCTCAGTGTTTCCATGGATCTACTCCCCTCCTTTTTCTGTTGTGAATGTCACAGAGTGTTTCAAAGGACCCCTATCCTCAGTCAAAGCTGTATCCCCTGGCCTGTTGATTCATTAAGTAAAAGGTGTTGCCCAGGCAGAGAAGCTGCTGTAAATTAAACATAGAAACATAGACTTTGGTGGCAGATAAGGACCACTAGGCCCATCTAGTCTGCCCATTTCCCTACCTACAGGATAGGCCGCAGATCCGAGTTAACCAATAGCCTATTTCTTCCTACCCCCCACAATAATTGCCTTATGTCTGTCCCATGCATTCTTGAATTCTCCCACAGTTTTAGACCCCACAACCTCCTCAGAAGGCTGTTCCATGCATCCACTACCCTCTCTGTGAAATAATACTTCCTCACATTGCCCCTGAACCGCCCCCCTACTATCTTTAAATTGTGTCCCCTTGTTCTTGCACGTCTCTTTTTCTGAAAGATGCTACCCTCTTGGACTTTGTTGATTCCACTGAGGTACTTAAAAGTTTCTATCATGTCCCCCTCTCCTTCTTTCCTCAATGGTATACTTATTAAGCTCCTTTAGTCTCTCCTCATACGGCTTCTCTTGCAGACCCTGCACCATTTTAGTTGCCCTCCTCTGGACTGCCTCTATCCTGTCTATGTCCTTGCGGAGATGGGGTCTCCAGAACTGGACACAGTCGCGCCAGATGGGGTCTCACCAACTGTCTGTACAGAGGATAACAACTTCCTGCTTTCTGCTGATGATGTCTCCCTATACATCCCAGTATACCCCAGCCCTCCTACTCCTTCTCCCATTGCTTGCTAACCTTAAGGTCATCTGATAGATTACCCCCAGGTCCCTTTCCTTTTTGTTGTTGTTACTACGTCCCCACCATTGTGTATTCTTCCCTGGGTTCTTGTTTCCCAGGTGCATTATTTTGCACTTCTTTGCATTGAATCCTAGCTGCCATACTCTGACCTTCCTCCAACCTTGCCAAGTCCCTTTTCATCCTTTCCACGCCTCCTTGTGTATCAACCCTGTTGCAGATCTTTGTGTCATCTGCAAAAGGCATACTTTCCTTCCAGTCCCTCTGCAATGTCACTGATGAAGACATTAAAAAGGACTGGACCCAATACTGAACCCTGCGGTACCCCACTATTAACCCCTTTCTTCAGGTGGACTCCGTTTACAATTACCTTCTGTGTCCTGTTGTCCAGCCAATGTTTTACCCAGGCTACCACCCTGGGTCCCACTCCCAGGCTGGTTAATTTGACTATTAATATTTTGTGTGGGACTGTGTCAAATGCCTTGCTAAAGTCTAGGTAGGCCATGTCCACAGCCCCTCCCTGGTCTACTACTTTGGTCACCCAGTCAAAGAAATCAATTAGATTCGTCTGACATGACCTTCCCGCTGTGAACCCATGCTGCCTTGGGTCCTGTGCTCCACTGGCCTCTATGTACTCGACTATTCTTTCTTTCAGAAGTGACTCCATCACTTTCCCTACCACAGCGGTCAGACTGACAGGTCTGTAGTTTCCTGCCTCTGTCTTGGACCCACTTTTGTGAAGGGGAATCACATCTGCCTTCCTCCAGTCTTCGGGTACCACACCATCATCCCATGATTTATTAAAAAGAGTAGCCAGTGGTTTCACTAGTTCCTCCCTTAATTCTTTTAGAATTCTGGGGTGAATTCCATCAGGACCCATTGCTTTGTCCACCTTCAGTTTTAGGAGTTCTTGCAGAACCCTTTCTTCTGTGAAAGGACTGGGATCGCCCCCCTATCAAGAGTGCTTCTGTTAATTGGATTAGGCACTTCCCCCTCCTCTTTTGTGAATACTGAGCAGAAATATTCATTCAGTATTCCTGCTTTTTCACTGTCCCCCTCTGCCCACCCACCGTTCATTCTATTTAGCCTCACTATACCTCCCTTTGTCTTTCTACGCTCACTGATGTACCTATAAAAGGTTTTATCTCCCTTCTTAACTGAGTTGGCTATCTTTTCCTCAGTTTGGGCCTTTGCTATTCTGACTTCCCTCCCTGCTTCCTTCTGCCTTAACTGGTACAGCTCTCTGTTCTGCTCCTTCTGTGTTTCCTTATACTTCCGGAATGCTATCTTTTCTTCCTGACTTTCACAGCCACCTCTTTTGAGAACCATAGTGCCTTTTTCTTTCATTTGATTTTTTATTGCTTCACACAAAGGCTTGTTGCCTCTGTGATGGCAGTTTTGATAATTCCCCATTGTTGCTCCACACCTCCTTCTAACCTGTTTGCTAGTGCTTTTCTGAGGCACTCTCCATCTTGCCAAAGTCAGCCCTCCTAAAGTCCAGTACCCTCGCTTTTGTATGGCTTGACTCTGTAGCTGAGTTTAACGTGAACCACACTGTTTGATGGTCACTTGTCCCCAGATGGCAACCCACTTCTAGATCTGAGATCCTCTCACTGCCCCGTTTGAGACTGAGGTCTAAGATTGCTCCCTCATGAGTGGGTTGCAAAACTAGCTGTCTAATGCCTGCCACCTGTAGGTCATCAAGAATGGCCCTGCTCTTGGATGTGGCTGCAGCAAATGTGCTCCAGTTAACATCTGGCATATTCAGGTCTCCCATCAACAGTATCTCCCCTTTCTCTGCCATTCTAAGAATGCCTTCTATCATATCCTTGTCCATTCCTTCCCCCGACATGGGGGTCTGTACACAACCCCTGTGCGGATTGTACTGCCCTTTCCAGTCTCCAAGGTGACCCACAGTGCCTCCTCTCCTCCCTGTTTACTCTTTTTTTCAGGTGCTTTTATCCCTTCCTTTACATAGAGAGCTACTCCTCCCCCTCTTCTCCCCTGCCTGTCTCTCCTGTAGGTTATGTACCCTGGTATGTTAACATCCCAGTCATGGTTCTCTGTGTACCATGTTTCTGTGACTGCTATGATATCCAGGCATCCCTCTTCCATTAAGGCCACCAGTTCAGGGAGCTTGTTGCCCAGACTACGGGCATTGGTACTCATCCTCCATTTCCTGATGGCCTTTCCCCTTTGCCCATCCCTGTCCTTCTTGCCTTTGTCACTTTCTCCATTTACCCGCCCTTCTCCCTATCGACACCTCTATGTTGGTGTTTGCCGCACTTACTACCGTGATTATTTGGGGGCTAGGATTTTCCTGCTCCTTTCAATGCCTCCCCCTTGGCTAGTTTAAAAGTTTGCCAATGAAGCATTTAAACCTATCACCTAGGATCCTGGTTCCCCTCCAGGACAGATGCAGCCCATCATGCCAGTATAGGCTTGCATCACTCCAGGCGGACCCCCAGTCCCCAATGAAGCCAAATCCCTGAGTTCCACACCAGTTTCTCAACCACTGATTGAATCCCATGGTGCAGAACACCCTAGCCTCTCCTAAACCATAGATGGGTAGCACCTCTGAGAAGGTTATCGTGTGTGCTACTTGACTAAGGCCCCTCCCCAATTCCACAAACTCTTCCTGCACTTCTCTAATCCCTTTCTTAGCCAGGTCATTTGTCCCTAGGTGGACAATGACATCCAGCTCCCTCCCCTGTGCAGCTGCTCCGGCAATCCTGAGGATTCGCTTCCTGTCCCTGCAAGCCATGGCGCCAGGCAGGCACCTTACCTCCCTCTTCCCTTCCTCCCCAAGTTCTACCTTCCTAACAATGGAGTCCCCACCAGGAGTTGTTTCCTTCCCCATGAGGGTCCCCTGCCATCCTCCTGTGGGTCTCCTTTGTGGAGGTTCCCAGCATCCTCCTTGGTCTCCACTGTGGGTGCCTCATAGAGAACCACACTTTGCCAGAATGGCATAGGAATTGTGGAGAGGTACAATGGAGGGATGCGCCTCTGTTCCACCACCCTCACCCTCCCTGAGCCCACTGTGGTCCAACCGCCCTCTTTCTTGGCAACCCTGAGGCAACGGCAGAGGCACTGGTGGTCCCTGGATGGAAGAGGAGGTCCCACAAATCCTGGCCAACTCAGCCTGGAGATGAGCAACCTCCTCCCTCAGCCCAGAGAGGTGCCTGTAGATGGGACAACACGCATCCTCCAGAACATCTCCCAGAAGACTGCTGCTCCACAGCCACTGCACTGCACCACTCCAATCATGTCTTATTTCTGGCCCTTAACTGTTTGCAATCCTTACTCTTTCCTCTGTTTTTTTCTCTCTCTCTCTCTCCTTACTTTCTGCCTGTGTGCCCTTTAAGCTCCTGATTGTCCTGTTCTGAGACAAGAATATCATATTTAGTGTAGACCACTTACTTGCTCAGAGGCAGACCTCCAGCAGCTAGAGGGGGCCGGAGAGCTACTCTTGTCCTTCTAGGATGGTGGGTCCTTGGTGGTTCTGTGATCACTCACTTCCTGACCCTAAACAGGAAGTTCCTGTTGTCAGTCAAATCCTGTGCCTATAAAACTAGAACTAGCTTTGGGTGGGGAAGGAGGGCAATATAGTCCCAGCAGAGAAGTCCAGTCACACAGCAGTCCTTTCTCCTGGTGTCTTCTGCCAAGCTATTAGCAGAAACTTTCTAAGGCAGTCTTTAAATGTAGCTTCCTTCTAGCTAAGCCACTCCCCCTACTTACCAGATCTTTCTACAAGTAATTTAAACCTCAAAGCAGTTAAGTCCTTTCAGTCACTTGAGATTTACACCTAGATAACTCTTCAGATACTCATTCAGTTCAGTTAACCCAAACACACACTTTGTTTTTTGTATGTTAGTTTTTTTACCCTAAATTAAAGGTCAAATACAAAAGTTCTTCTACTTTAGTCCCAGCAGAGAAGTCCAGTTACACAGCAGTCCTTTCTCCTGGTGTCTTCTGCCAAGCTATATTTATTTCAGGCTGTAAATCAGAAATTCATAATTCTAAGTTGCCTAATGAAAAACAAACTTTACACAAGTACGTACAGTGGTTTCCACAGTATTCTGAACTTTTACCTCCATGTTTCAGGAAGTGTCCCTTCCTATATAGGTCACTCTCCCTCATTGTACCTCATTTTGTGTGCCCATGCCCCCATTTTAGTAATAAAAGGTTTTGAGGTATGCACCTCTCCTCAGTTGAAGCTGTATCCCTTGGCCTGCTGAATCATTAGTATTCAGTTAGGAATGGCACTAAGTGTTTTCAAAGGACCCAGCACTTATTCCATTGGGAATGGCACAAAGTGTTTCAAAAGACCCACTCTCCTTAGGCACTGATACATGGTTACGAAGTGTGTATTACGGTGTTTATTGACCTAGGTTGCCTATTACTTGGTGCGTCTGCACACTGTTGTCCCCAGACCATGCTCAAGGGTGACACATATGTGGTATAAACACTGAAATGAATAACAACATTTGAAAGGCCACCACAGGAACATCTGTCCTAAAAATTCTATTGTTGGAACAGCATGAAAAAAACCTGACACAACGAGTCCAATGATTGTCAGCATGGCACAACATATTTGAAATTGACGATGGTTACCACTGTAGCATAAGAGTGGACACAGTAGAGTGGGGGGGTGCATTAAAAGGAACTTGAACACATTAAGGACATTGGTTCAGAAATGGAAGCTTACATTTAACATGTGGTGTTCGAAGTATTGCGCCTAGAAGTGATGTATCGGGTCACACATACTCCTTGTGCAGTGCAACAGTGAACAGCGCAACCAAGGAAAAGGATCTAGGGTAACTGTGGACCATTAGTTAAAGCTATACAGGCAGTGTGCTACCACAATCTGCTAGACAGGCAGTGTGCTACCACAATCAAGAAAGCTAATGCCATGCTGGGATCTATTAGGAGGTGGACAAGGAAGAGTGTGTTCATTTCTAATCACTGCATAGTAATTTAGGAGTCAAGAGGTATTGGATGAGGAGAACTTGAAAATAATCAAATCAGCTAGCCTAGAAAAGAAAAGGTTGAGCGGGAACATGATTATTGATCAGAGTTTTCCAAATACTAAATGGGATAGACAGGATGGCGTATACAGAGATGCCTGAGCTGGAATGTGCAAGCAAAACTAAAAGGAATGCCCTCAATTGGGGGTGTGGTGCAGAATTAGAGGAGTATTACACAGCTAGACTTACTGTATACAGAGGGTAGTTAACATGTGGAATGCCTGTACACTGAGGTTGTGGAAACTAACACTGTTCAGACTTGTAAAGTACTACTACTACTATAGACAGATTCCTAATGGTGAATGGCATTGAGGGTAACACAGCATGAATAGGGTAACATTCCCACTGTTAAACTTGGATATGTGCCCATACCCAAGTTAGGCAGGAGGGGTGGACAAAATGAGTGATAAACCCCTTCCATCACCACAACACTGTATTATTATGACACAGGTTTTTATTAATGAATCATACAGTGAAATAGTGAAACATCTCCAGGGAAGTCTGCTGCTCTGCAGTGTTAAAGGGCTGTGTCCCCCCCACCCCAAACACACACAAATTGCAGCTGGCCTAAGTGGAACAGACTGAGGCAATACTTGTAGGAGTTTGAATTTAAAACATTGTGTCCTTGATTACAGAGATCATTTACATTGAAACTTGATCATTGTTCCTCAGAGCTGATCAGCTCCTGATATTTATTTCACTGCTTGATGTCATAATCCCTACATGTGACATCATGAACCACAGTTTGTGATGTCACATGGAGGGATTATGAATGATCTCAGTTAGACAATAATCATCAAGATCACATAGGCAATGAGTGAATCCCTTATTTAGTACAATTGTCCTTAGTAAATACATCTTCTTAGAATGCTATTTCGCTAGTTAGTCATTATGTTATTGAGTTCTGCTTATGATAACTTTTTTCACTCTTGTTCTTTGCCTTCAGTCCCCTTATCTGCGACTCCACCAGATAGCACAGCCACAGCTCCAAGACTGGCAATCTCAAGGACTGACTGGTTATCCACCTCTTACCAAGGACCACCAAGTGATGGTTGGCCTTCTCTTTCAGTCATGTGTAAGCCTGCAGGGGTTACAATCATCAACTCTGGCTAATTCATGATTTTTTTTGCCTCCATATTTTTCTCCGATAGAGGGTTGCAAAGTACAGTGACACACATGCATGCATGTGGAGGTATGCATGCATATTGGTGCCTGCTGTCTGCCCCCCCCATAATGAATGCCCCCCTCAGTGGGTATGGTTCTGGTATCTCAATGTGCAATTTATAGAAAAAAATACACACATGAAAATGTGACAATAAATAAGTAACCCAGCCTCACCAATCAGATATTATTAAAGTTGAAATCAATCATTAAATTCTCTAATACATAAGAAAACATTCCAAAAAAATAATAGATCAATTCAAACACTTCCAACCAATAGATAATTTAATATTGAAAACAATATTAAAGTGCATACAGTGCTCACAATGCATCCTGGCAGCAGCTCACATGATTAACTAGAGTCAGCTCAACAGCATCTCGAACCATAATTTTAACATGTTGATTTATCACAATGTTGATGTCAATAACACATTTTCCTATAAACTGATGTTAAAACATGTTACTTTATTTAATACAGAGCACTAAATAAATTCATTATATGTTAGTGATTCCTTGAACCATGATTCATCTCAATTGCACTATTGTCCCAAACATGGCAAGGGAGTTCAGAGTCATTGCTAAGATGTCAATTGTATTCTGAACAAGAACTCCAGTTGTGTGCCAGAACAACAAAAAAACACTCCACTCAATACTAAAAAGGAGTCAAATTTTGCTTTATTAAGTAAACAATAACCCACAACAGGGTGTGCGGTTATTGGGGATTAATCAACACCCTGGGTGCATTGTAAGGCACAAGGCCACAGGCCATATAGTGTAGTGGTTAAGAGCACTAAGCTGCAAACCTGGAGACTTGGGTTTGAATCCCATCAGCTCCAGCTTGCATAATGTGTAACCCTGAGCAAGTCACTTAGCTTCCTTGTGCTCCCAGGTGGCATCTGGAAACAAGCTCTGGCTAAACAATTTCCCCCTTCCCTGGATTATTGCGCTTATAACATGGGGTCTGACCAGAGTGGAAAAAAACACCAGGAAAGCATGATTACATTGTCAAAAACAGGGACTTTTTTATGTGTTCTGCCACCACTACAACTACTGTGATGCTGACAGTGCTGAATTTGCTATGTGTGCTGTGCTCACACTGCTGAATTTCTGAACACTGAGCAGGGGACACATGCAACTCATGGTGCAGTTTTGCACAGTGCACATACCAAAAAGGTAAATACATCACATGAAGAATCACATTGCCATCTCCTGTGTCTGGGGAAGTCTGTGCTGAACTGTGCTGTCCCTCCAATGAGATACAAAGAGAGAGAGAGGAGAGCAGGACCGGGACAGACACACACTCAATGCCCTACAGCTGCTGCAATATCCTGTGTATCTGTGTGTGTATGTGTGTATCTCTCTCTCTCTTTCTATGCAAATAGAGAAATTTGGGAGCATTTTCCAATAACAGGAGTTCGGCGGAGCTGGAGGGATGGCAGCCATGACTTACAGTTATGTAGAGAGAAAAACACACAGATGGCACCTTGCTGCACCATTGACATGCATGTGCCGCTCCTGGTTTCTCTGACACACAAAACTCAGATCACTGCAGCAGGGAGCCAAGCAGAGAAGAAGATTACACAGTTTGTCTCTCTCTCTCTCTGTCTCTGTCTTTCTCTGTCTCTCTCTCTCGCACCCCTCGCTATGGGCAGGATTGTGCATGCAATGTCTGTAGAAACAGAGTGGACATCATATGTGTGTGGGGGGCTCTAGATGGACTGCCAACTCTGCAGAGAGTGACGATGGGTGAGTGGCACATGTCGGGATGCCAAGTAGTGGGCGGTGGTTCGGCTGCAAAACAGCATTCCAGGATACCAGCACCATAAGCGCCACTTCATTAATTAATTAATTTATTGATCTGCCTGTCACTCTCTGCTTCTGCTTGCCACTCTCACTGTGTCTCTCTCTCTCTCTCTGGGTCGGGCTATGGTGGGCTGTCGAATTGACAATGTCGGTAACACACAACTGCAGACTAGGTTGCCTTCTGCTCCTCTGGCTATCTCTAATCTCTGCTGCTTCTGTCACTGTCTCTCACCATGCACTGTTGGGGGGTGCCACCGAATACATCATCAGTGGGATGGAGCTACAATTGCATAACACCTTGGGATGTCAACATCAATCTGTCTGCTGCTACATATCACTAATGTCCCTGTCAGTGTGCTCCTTACATTTGCCTGAGCCCCAAGCTACAAACTGCTTCTATCACTGAGCTATGGATGCCCTGGAATGATCAATGACAACAGCAGTGCAACAGTTGGGGCTTCACTGAGGCCTCGGTCCCCAGAGATCCACAGGGCAGATGGGTGGGGATCAATACAGTTCAGCACACAGCTGCCTAGAGACAGAACAGTGTAGGATGATTCAACACCATGCTGCAATACATGATAGCCTATGCCTCTCGCTCTCTTAGCAAGAATAGCAATGGCTGCTGCTCAGACTGGATTTTGGGGCACAATAACTAGATCTGGTCCGCTCACTGATAACTCAAGGCAAACTTTTCATCACTTACTGTGTGTATATCATGGATTAATCAATGGTCACCTAATGCCTCTGCACCAGTTAGGTGTCTGTGTTTGTCTACCCCATGTTATAATTACATTTTAAACTCCAGAGTTCTGAGGATACAGGAAATCAAACCACAAGTCAGTAGAATTACCAAAATAATGGTCGGAAGTATTGAAAAACACAGAATAATTACATAGTTCAGGGAATCACAAGTACTATTCCTGAAATGGAACTGGTGTTCCAACTGTTATTACATCTTTCACATTTTAAGATTTCTTATGAAATACTATATGGGAGTATGTAATGAAACATTGTGGGAACCATTGGAATCAATCCAGGACCATCTTCTTGGTACGATCTATGTTTGCTGGCCAAGGCACTTAACTTGACCTGAGCAAAGGACAGAGCAAAGAACCTTACCAGAGCAAGGGAAAGAATTAAGACTTCTTTTGGCTATGCAGATTTACTGAGTGTTATTATTTTTATATTTTACTCACAGGGATTGTTACTGTTTGTTGCTAACATTTTATTGCTTTATTTTTCTCTGATTCAAATTGTTGTTGCTGGGTATACCTTCTGCTGCATTATTACAGGGTGTGCCTACAGGTGTATGCTAACAGATTACTGCTGTAATCTTCTGATTCAAATTGTCTTTTGCAAGGTATCTCTTCTGTTACTGCTTTATTTTTCTCTGTAGCAAAGTGTTTCTTACAGGGTACATCTTCTGTGAAATTATTACAGATGGTGCTTACATTTTTGTAACTTTTTATCATTAGGCTAAGCAAAATTACTGTTTGCCAATATTTTATTTATTTTTTTGCTGAAAAGTTTTTTTGTCTTAGAGGTGTTGCAGTTTCCCTCTCACATTGAAGGAGCTAATTGCTTTCCTCCCACAGCTCTTCCAGGTGATTAGGTGTGTATCTGGGGGTGGAGCTGGCAAACTGTCAGTAACTTCCAACAGAAAGAAGGGTTAAAATGTCAGGTTAGTTGAAAACTTGGAGGTGGAAGACTAGGTTTGCTGGCCAAGGCACCTAGCTTCACCTGACCTTTTTCCTTCTAGGTTGCTTGAAAGGACAGAGCAAAGAACTTTTCCAGAGCAAGGGACAGGATTAAGACTTCTTTTTGCTAGGCAGATTTACTGGGTGTTGTTATTTTTATTTTGTACTCACAGGGATTGTTACTGTTTGTTGCTAACATTTTATTGCTTTATTTTTCTCTGATTCAAATTGTTGTTGCTGGGTATACCTTCTGCTGCAATATTACAAGATGTGCCTACAGGTATGTGATAACATATTACTGCTGTAATCTTCTGATTCAAATTGTCTTTTGCAAGGTATATCTTCTGTTACTGCTTTATTTTTCTCCGTAGCAAAGTATTTCTTACAGGGTATAACGTCTGTGAAATTATTATCTGGCCAATGGAAAATCGTGTACACAAATGCTCACAGTCTGAGAAACAAGATTCCAGAGCTGCAGGCTATAATGACAGAGGCTAAACTGGACATAGTAGCAATTAGTGAGATGTGGTTTACCAGTAACCACACTTGGGAGACTTCAGTACCTGGCTATGTACTTTTCAGATGAGACAGAGGTGCATAAAGAGGGGGTGGAGTGGCTCTGTATGTCAATGAAAATATCAAAGCTACAGAAATTCAGAATACACATAAGGAGCCAGAAGAACTGTGGGTAACCCTGGAAACAGGAAATGGGACAGCCAAAAGACCTGGGGTTGTCTACAGGCCCTAGACCAGAGGGAGAACATAGGCACATTACTGTTGGAAGATATTTAAAACATGACAGCTAAAGGGGAGTTTCTGATAATGGGAGACTACAACGTGCCAGATACAGATTGGTCAATACCAACAGGAACAACTGCCAGAACTAGACACATGGTGGATTCCCTGCAGGGGGAGGGCCTCAAACAACTAGTACAACAACCCAAAAGAGACAGGGCTATCCTACATCTAGTGCAGACTAACAGTGAAAGGATCACAGATCTCCAGGTAGAAGGTCACCTAAGGGCCAGTGACCATCACAAGGTATGGTTCAATTTGGCCACTACAACTAAATTATCCCATTCCAAGGCAAAAATATGGGACTGATTTTGATAAGATGGCCAACACAGTTAAGCTAGCCTTGGCAAAAAGAAACACAGGTGAGGGGATACAGGCAAAGTGGGCAAGCATAAAGGATGCAATACTTGAAGCAACATCCCATTTTGTCAGCGAGAAAAGGAAGTGCAAAAGAAGAAGGAAACCACTTTGGTTCACAAAAACAGTAGCAGAAAAGGTCAGAGCCAAAAGGACGGCCTTCAGGAAATATAAGGGAACACAGTGGGATGAAGATAGGGAGGCATACCAAACTTCCCTAAGGGAAGCAGGGAAGGCAGTAAGGCAGGGAAAGGCCCAAAGGCCCAAACCGAGAAAACACTAGCATGAACTGTAAAAGAAGGTGACAAGACTTTCTATAGATACATTAGTGAAAGGAGAAAGTCCAGAGGGGGTATTGCTAAGATCAAAGGAGATAAGGGGGCATGTAAGGAGGAGGACCATGTAAAAGCATCTATCCTAAATAGATACTTCTGCTCAGTGTTTACTGAAAAGAAGGCAGGGCAGGGCCCACAGCTCAGCACCATGGACACGGGGGGGGGAGGTGAGCACTAGTCCCTTCACAAAATAAAGGGTCCTACAAGAGCTCGATAAGCTCAGGGTGGACAAGGCAATGGGACCTGATGGCATACATCCCAGGGTACTAAAGGAGCTAAGGGTGGAACTAGCAGAGCCATTATCAGAAATGTTTAGTGAGCCTCTGAGCAGAGGAGAGGTCTCAGAAGACTGGAGAAATACTCATGTGCTCCCACTCCACAAGAGTAGTAGCAGGGAGGAGGCAGGGAACTATGGACCAGTCAGTCTTACCTCAGTAGTGGGCAAGATTATGGAGACACTCCTTATGGAAAAGGTAGTGCAAAACCCAGAATTCATAGGAGCACAGGATCCAAGACAGCATGGGTTTACAAAAGCAAGGTCCTGTCAAACTAATATCATAGATTTCTTTGACTGGATAACCAGAGTGGTGATCCATGGGGGAGCAGTTGATGTTACCTACCTTGACTTCAGCAAAGTTTTGGATACTTTCCACATAGAAGATTGATTAATAAGCTGGGTAGGCTTGAGATGGGTCAGAGGTTGGTCAACTGGGTGGCAAACTGGTTGGCAGGCAGAAAACAGAGAGTGGTGGTAAACGGTATACAGTCAGAAGAGATGCAAGTCCCTAGTGGGGTACCTCAGGGATCAGTCCTGGGGCCAGTCCTCTTCAATATCTCAATCAGTGACATTGCAGATGGACTGGAGGGTAAAGTTTCTTCTGTTTGCAGATGACACCAAGATCTGCAACGGAGTAGATGATCCAGATGGGGTGGGCAGAATGAGAACAGATCTGGATAAACTAGCAAAATGGTCAGAAGAGTGGCAACTGGGGTTTAATGCAAAGAAGTGCAAGATCATGCACATTGGGAAGAGAAACCCTAAAGCCACCTATAGGCTAGGAGGGGAGTAGCTGGCAGTCACAAGGGAAGAAAGAGACTTGGGCATCATCATCATCACTGATGATCTGAAATATCATCTAAGAAGACCACTAAAGCAGTAGGTAAGGCTAGGGGTATGTTAGGGTGTATTAGTAGGGGTATCACAAGTCGGAAGGGGGAGGTATTAATCCCTCTTTACAAGACACTGGTTAGGCCCATCTGGAGTCCTGCATGCAGTACTGGAGGCCACACCTTCACAAGGACATTAACTAAATTGAGGCAGCCCAGAGAAGGGCAACCAAAATGGTGCAGGGACTGCATCAAAAAACATATGAAGACAGATTAACGGAGCTCAATATGTTTACCCTAGAGCAAAAGAGGGAGAGAGGTGATATGATCGAAACATTCAAACACCTTAAGGGCATTAACAAGGTGAAAGAGTCTAACATATTTCAATATAAGAAAAAAAGCAGGACAAGAGGACACAGCATGAGATTAGAGGGAGGCTGATTAAGGGGTAGTGTGAGGAAGTTATTTTTCACAGAAAGGGTGGTGGATGCATGGAATGGCCTACCTCAGGAAGTGGTGGATATGAATACAGTGCAGGGCTTCAAACAGGCATGGGATAGGCATAAGGAAGCAATACAGATGAGTATGAATAGATAGGCCGTTGACAGAACAAAGGCCGATGGCACATTTATAAAGTAGTAAAAGAAATGGGATGGGCCTTGCGATCCTCATCTGCCATCAACTTCTATGTTTCTATGTTTCTACATCAAACTGCTTTTCACTGGTGTCCCAATCTGTCCTCCACATCCAAAATGTGTAGTGCTGTTGTCAAACTGATTCCAAGAAGGATTGTAGCAGCAAACATCAACTATACATAACAGAAGAGGTGTGTGTGTGTGTGGTGGGGGGCTTTTCCCACAGGGGAAGACAAAAAAGACACCATTAGTGACCAAGATAAAAACGAAGGTGAACAACATCACACTTCAATTTTATTATACAAGTCAGTGTTTCATTTGCTTAAATCATTTCCCATTAATATGAACAGGAGGACACAGTAGCAGATCATTTAAAACCATACATTCAGCATGATATAAATTACACACTTTGTGTGATTTACAAATAAGGTTTTAAATCCAGAATTTCATTAAGACCCAGCGGTTTAAAGCCTCTATCTGCCAGATCCATAGTGATTTTAGTTGCAACAATTTAGATCATATATAAATGTTACCTCTTTTTGAATTGCCAGCTCATTCTAGACCCACAAATCTTAGACCAGATAAATCACCATTATGTACTTCTCTGAAGTGTACACCTACAGGACTGTTGACATTAACATTTATAATGTTCCTCACATGCTCTTGTATTCATTTCTGTACAGGATGAGTTGTTCTTCCAGCATGTATTAAATCACAGGGGCATGTGAGGCAATGCATAACATTAGCAATGTTGCAGGTTATACATTCCTTGATAATGTATTTCTTCAAAGTTAGAGGGTGTGTAAAATAGGCTGTAACTAGCTCACAGTTTCTGCATCACTGTACCAGAATTCTGTTTATTTCTTTTTACCAGCAGTGTGAAATGTACAGGTGCAACCACACTTGTTTCAATGCAATAACAAATATTTTATTTTAAAAGTAAAAAATAACTAACACATCAGTAGATCACTGTCTGTTAAGTAAGCAATAACACACAATAACAACATTCAGACCATGCTGTCACTGTATTTCTCTCTCATACAGTGTTTGTCACATTTGGTGTGCTGTGTCCCTGCAGTGTGTGTGTGTGTGTGTGTGTGTGTGTGATACTGTGACCCTGAAGTCAGTGAAAACTTTGTAAAAAGGCTGACCCGGGGAGACGCAGACTCAGAGACAGGGAGAAGTGGCTGTCACCATGGTTTTTACATGCACTTCCCTTCAGTTGTGGCGGCGATTGGAGAGAGAGAGTGAGACATACAGTGATGTACAGCTGTTGAAGTAGGATCGGAATACCTTGCGGTACATAAAACAGTTGCATGGTGTGAGGGATGCAGACAGAGAGAGCAGGAAGAGATAGCACTGATTGGAGCAACAATCAGGAGTTCAGCATGCGTCTCTCTGTCTGGAGTGGTAAGCCACTGTCTGTGGTGCACTTTGTGTCCCGGTGTCCTGTAAGAGAAAGAGAGGCACAGTCACTCAGCACTGGGAGGGAAGGAGGGGGCGAGACATTGCTGTTACAGTCCCCAGGAGTTGTAGCAAGAGAGACTGCAGCAGCACCCACACACACTCACACACACACACACACAGAGCCAACCCGATGATGTACACTCTTCTGCTGTTCCCTTCACACTTGCTACTGTACCATGAGTGTGCCGAATCACTTAAGGAAACAATTTACAGTTCAACTAGCAAGAGTGCAGCTGTGTTGGAAAGATGAATTTTTGCAAAGTGGTGGTACTTGTATTTTAAGACTGATGGAAAATCATGTTTCTTTATACAACCATCGCATACCTCAAGATGTACAGTTTTGTGCAATGGTCGTGAGGCACAGAAGCAATCTGATTATTTCTTCTGTTCCTAATAACTACTGATTATTTTTGCATTCAGTGCATTCCACATGCATTTTGGTTGCAGTTGTTCTATTTTATAGTGCTGTTCTTTCATAGTCAAGTGTCTGTCTCTCAAGTTGAATTCGAATGTGCCATTGATGTTTTAAAGAAAACGGTATGCCTAGCCCAGAGTTCTGGTTTTGGGAAGAGTGATGGCTTTTAGGGAGAGCTGCAGGTTTGTTGGTTTGACAGCAGTCAGCTGGGCTCAAACTTTTTTAAAGACTCCAGGTTTAAACAAGCCCTGTGCATGTGCAGTACGCACCCTAGGCCATGTTGGACATGGTGAACAGGTGCAGTGTTCTGGCAGCTGAACAAAGTAGTGATGTCAATGTGCATCCACCTTCACTACCAGAAGTCCAAAGAAAAAGGTGCAGACAGTATCCGGTCAGCTCCTTTTTCTGAGTGATCCTAAAATGGCTGCAGGGCTCCTCCCACTGCAGCTGTAAAAAAGGAAGTAAGGCAGAGTGTAAGAACTACAGACTGATCAGTATAACCTCTATAATGGGGAAGATACTGGAAAATATCACAACACTTTACTGACTCCAGTGGATTGGTTGATTATAGTCAGAATTGTTTTGTCCATGGGATGTCCTGTCAGGCCAGCCTTCTAATTTTTTATGATAGGGTGAGTAGGGCTTTGGATCAGGGTGACTCCGTGGATGTTGTGCTCCTCGGCCTGAATAAGGCTTTTGATAAAGTTCTTCATAATGACTTGATTATTAGCCTAAGTAACATGGGTTTATATCCTAGGCTGGTGTCATGGACTGATTCATGATTAAAGAACAGAACTCAAACTGTGGTTCTTAGAGGGGTTACATCATGGTGTGCGAATGGGTTCTATGTGATAATGGCAATCGTGGAATAGCGATCACCATTTGGGCCAGTCTACATCACCAAAAATGAATTTCAGTGATGTAGACTCATGGCAAACAGCAAGAGGGTGCCCGAGATGTAGGTTTTCATTTTTTATGCAGGGGGCTGCACCCTCCCCATGGGGGGCTTTGTCCCCCACACCCCTTACTAAAGGAGTCTTGACTCCAGAGGGTGCATGTCGGGGGGGTGCAAAAGCAAACAAAAAAAAAAACAACCCAGGGCAAAAACCATGAGCATGCCCAGAACTGATTCTGGTACCCTCCAGTCCCAGCCTGCCACCAACATACCATGCCACACAGCCAGCTTGGCAGCTCACCACTACACCACACCCCACAAACCCTCCCTCCCTTCCTTCCCCTTCCATAACATGCCATGGTCCCTCCCACCCCCACACACATGTGTGTGTGTGTGTGTACATAGCCATATCCTGTCACTATATGCACCAAACCCCTATCCGGTTGCCCTCCCTTCCCTGTAGCCCTGTGCATAAGCACCGTGATTGTCACCCTTTTTGAAAGCACTCAGTTGCAGTCACTTTGTACATAGGATACCTGTGAATGTGACTAGCAGGGTGCCTCAGGGCTCTGTCCTAGGACCTTGTCTTTTCAACACCTACATTGTGTCACTACATGTAAGTGGGGATGTACGGGTGACTAAACATGCAGACAACACCAAATGTGGCTCAGTAGTTACTAGCAGAGTGCTACGTAGGATAGATAGGTCACACACACAAACTTGAATTTAATTTGGAAAAATGCACTGTAATGCATTTTTCTGCATCAAACAACAGAGTAGCTTATACGTTTGGAGGGCAGGTTTCAAAAGCAGTGGCTGAAATGAGAGACTTAGGAATATTAGTAACTAGTGACCTCAAACTGAATAGGCACTGTGAGGAGGTCACTAGGAAAGTCTTCTTCATCTTAGGTTGTATGAATAGATACATCTCTAGTAGAGATACAGAGGTGATGTTACCACTTTACAGTGCATTGATAAGAACACATTGTGATTACTGTGTTAATTTCTGGGCTCCTTCATATAAAACACACATTAATAAACTGGAACAGGTCCAACACAGAATGACAAAAACAATAAATGGCATACAAAATCTGAGCTACAAAGGTAGATGAAAAAGCCTTAACTTGCATTCCCTGGAGTACTGATGGATGAGAGGGGATCTGTGCCTGGTTTTCCATGCACTTGAAAACACAGACTTATGGGACAACTTAGACCTCCAGTTATGTACTAATATATATATATATACTACCAGATCCCATGTGTTACAGCTAAAGGGAAATGCAACCCATACTTACAAATGGGCAACTTGGTTCTCAGAAAGGGTATTCTCACTATAGAATAGACTCCCACCTGAAACAGTGGGAAGTGGCACAATTAATGAGTTTAAAATTAAGTTAGACAGATACTGTGTGGACAATAGAATTGTAGGATACACCTTATAAGCGTCTTGAGCAAATAAGGACAATTTTGTACATTTTGCTTGCACTGCATCTATGAAACTATGAACCTTTTGCAATGAAAGCTCCAGCTGTCAGTCCTGAACAAACACACGAGTCAGTTACAGATCACTCATCTAACTTTTCTTTTCTTGTTATTAATTAGCTGCTGCCAGCACTTCCTGCACAGTCACTCCACGTACAGTGATGTACAGTGATGATGAGCAGCAAAGGCAGGCAGAGGCAGAGACAGAGAAATCAAAGACAGAGAGAGAGAGAGAGAGAGGCCTTCAAACTACTTGACAATTTTATTTTTGTTTTACATTTGTTACTTATATTTTTGGCTGGTGCTTATTGGACTGTCTATCTGACTCCCAATGGACACAATTTCATGAGAGAGAGGGGGGGAGAGAGAGAGAGAGAGAGAGAGAGAGATAGAATAGTCTGAAACACATAAAGGACTTGTCACTCAGTTTTTGTAATTCTAAATGAAACAATATATTGCATGGTGTAGGCAAAATAAACATGGAGGCTCCTTTAAGTGAAAGGCCTGACCTTCAAATTTACATTTTTGTCTGCTTAAGAAAAATGAATCCTTCAGCCCCAATTATTTATAAGAAATCAGTGAAAACGGTCAACTAGAATAGTAACTTTTACAAGCTGGAAGTCTGTAAACTCACATACTGAAGAGTATAATTTCCTTTAATATTTCATAAGGACTTGCACTACCCTATATATTTTTAAATCTTTGTACAAATAAAAGAACATTTATAACAGTGTGTAATGACATACAGTATCAAATAATATGTTATTCGACCTGATGATTACTGGAAGGGAAAAACTGGCAAAATTATTAATCAATGTAACTGTTGGGTACTCTGTATTTCAATTTGACATGCAATATTTGCCATTAGACTGTTGGGCACTACATGTCCTCTGAGAGCTGCTAGTTTATTATTTTGAAATATGTACTTCCCCCACCCTGCATATTGTTGAATTCTTGGCAATGCTATTGAGGTTTTTATGAATTATTAATAAACAGAAGGTGTCTGTAATACTGAGTGTAGTATGCTTTTATTACTTTTATATGATTTTAAAGAAAACTGTTTGGAGCCATAATGTTGCAGTTATTGCATCTATTGCCACTGTGGCTGCAATTTAGGAACAAACAGGCTAAACTGCTGCAAAATCTAAATTTTTTTTATACTGGCCATATATAGTGCACTATGACATGGTTATATAATGGCCAGTTGGTTATAATGGACAAAAACTGATTCCTCAAACCAAATTTATTCAATCCAATACATGTTTTGCTGTATACGGGATAGACACTGTACTTATAATAGATACTATAAAGCTTTTGTGGAAAGTTTTAATGCTTTTATTGGGGATGAAGGAGAGTGCAGGGTAGATACTGTAGGATGGGCTTGGTGTTGGGACCAGTGTTATTTGGAATATTCATTGCAGACATATTATTAGACATCAAGAGCAAGATCAGTCTGTTTGCCGATGATATCAAGATGGGAGTAGTGGTGGATGACCTAGGAGGATGGCAGGGGTTGCAGGATGATCTGGAAAAGCTGGAAACCTGGTCAAACACCTGACAACTGGGGTTTAATGCCAAAATGTGCAAGGTGCTGCATTTTGATTTGAAGAACCCAAGGAGGCGCTACCAGCTGGGGGTGGAGTGCTGCTAGCCAAGACAGAGAAGGAGAAGGATCTGGAGGTGCTCATTACAGGGTCAATAAACAACTCTGCTCAATGTAGCAAGGCAGCTGCAAAGACCAACAAAATGCTGGGTTGCATTGCAAGGGGTATGTCCTTGAGGAGGAGGGAGGTGATTCTGCCACTGTATAAGTCATTAGTTAGACCGCATTTGGAGTACTGCATGCAGTACTGGTGCCTGTATCTGAAGAGGGACATTAAGTTACTGGAGGAGTGCAGCGCAGGGCGACAAAGATGATCAAGGTGCTAGTGGACTTGGCATATGAGAGGAGGCTCAGGAAGATGAACATGTACTTGCTAGAGGAGAGGAGGGACAGGGGGAACATGATTGAAACCTTTAAGTACATGAAAGGAATAAACAAGACAGGTACAGAGGGGCTTGTCAAAGTACGGGAGGGGAGGGACACCCAGGGCCATGATATGAGTCTGGAGGGAGGAAGGTTCAGGAGGGAGATGAGGAGGAGACACTTTTTTACAGAGAGGTGGTAGCTGGGTGGAATGTGTTACCGGCAGAAGTTGTATCCAGTAGAATAGGGGACTGCTTCAAAAGGGGCTGGGACAGGGAAAGGGTCAATGGAGGGAAGGGTGGGAGGGACATCTGCAAAATAAGGGTTGCTAGCTGCACATTCAATCAGACTTGATAGACCTCTAGACCTTTATCTGCTGGCAAATTTCATACGTCCATATGTTCATATGAAGAGCTGGCCAGTGAATTCTAGAATTCATATAGAGGAGCTACAGAGATTCACTTTTTATAAAATATTTCCCCACAAGCTGTGTAAACTTCCTTTAGTTAATAAAATACACAGAACAAAAAATATTTTACATTTCAAATGAAACACAGTAATAATTGTTTTTGTTTTACTGTAATTTAACTTCAGCATCCAGTTACTAGATTTATTTATTACCCTCTATAGTTAACTTCCTTTAATAACTTTTGTTCCTTGACAGTGAAATAGTGTTATATAAACATACAGAATGCAGCAACATATTTACTAGGTTGGAATTTAGGTAGGAGTTTACTCACCTGGTAAATGTGAGTATAGGAGCACTCTTTATAGCACTCTGAGACATATCCGATGGGTAGTGTTGGCTTCCTCAGGCTGATGAACAAACTAGAAAGTCTTTTGTATTTGATCCTGTATCGTCCCCTTCCTCTGGGAACTTCCTCAGTCCAAAGCTTCCAAAGCTTTACAAGAATCAGAAATATAGCCTACTTAAAGAGAGCAAACAGTGGCAACTTATGAACGTGACCATGGCAGAATTGTCTGTACTAATTTCCTTGTCAACATTACAGCTTTTTCACTTACTACATACTACTAGTGTAAGCCTGCCAAGTGGGCTTACCTCTAGAGCTGTGACTCCGTTTTCCTCTGCCTGCATTGTCGAGGGTCCCGGGTGGAGTTTGTACCTTATGTCCAGGTTGTTGACTCCTCGTGGCTCCAGTCATCAGGGTTCCGATGCGCAGCTCTTGGACAGGGGGACCCAGTGGTGGTGATGGTTTTCTGCACCTCTGGACATGGTTTTGGGTGGTTTCAGTCCATGGAGGGGAGGGGCTGAATCTATCAGGATAGCAAATGCTAATAGTTTTATGGTGGCTCATGCTTTGAGCATGTGCAGCTGCCAGCTAGACAATTTTGAAGGAGCTGTGGCTCCATTTCAGGGGCTAGATGCAGCATCATGCCAAAGAAAAAGGGCAGTGCAGTGCAAATAGTTATTCTGGGACTGTCAGAACAAAGGCTTATAATATCACTTTTTATAGTAATGCACTTAGAATCACCTCGGGCCTTACCCAAAAATTATTTTATAAATTACCCAAAATAATAACAATTAAAATGTGATATTATCATATGCTCTCCAGATTCAAGCATAATGGCAAATGACACTGCTTACCATACTTACAGTATAATTATATGAAAAATATATGTTTTATTTACACCTACAGTATACAATGGTTCTACATATTCCTCATTAGCATACATATCAAGTCTAATCTTGTAAACATCAACAAAAATTGTTTCAGATAATCTAGCAACTAATAAACAAATTCTAGCAAATAAACAATGTAAAGAAATGAACAATACTGAGCACAATAAATGGCAACCGTTACACTACTTTTATCAAACGTAGTATTTAACATAACCTTCATGAATAAGAATATTTATTTATCAGATCAATATCTCAGATTATTTCTGTATAAAACTTGTTTTAAAACTTCATTCCATGTAAAATGTATTTTCTATGAGAACTAGTAATAACTAATAACATCAGTGATTTATACTACTTTTGTAAAACTCAGTTTGACTTCTCAAATCATGCAAAATTCTTTTTTCAAATTTAAAGCTTCTAAGCTATATACCCAGCGTCTGAAGTTAAAGGTAGATTCCCTCTTACTTTCCCAGATAATCCACTTTAAATTACCAAGACTATTAATTAAAATTAGTGAAAGTAATTAAAAAGGAATACTTATATTTCTGGTTGTAGAAGTGAGTCTTCTTTTCTTTACTTAGAACTCTGGCTGAGTCTGGCTTTTGATGACAAGGTTTCTTTGTCAGCTAACTTTGACCTTGGAACTTCTTCTAGCATGGATACACTCTGCAAGTTAAACTTTTGCTGAACATCAATTTACCAAAAGTCAGTTCTTAGAGTCATAGAACACAACTTCAATCTGCACAGTCCATAGCAATACTGGATTCAAAGAATGTTCTTGTGAATGGCAAGCTGTTTTAATAAATGAAGCTTATTGACCCTTTCATGTTGTGCTCCTGTTTTTAAAACCTTGGGACAAGAGATCTCTTTTTGCTCAGCACGCTGTGTAGCTTGTGTGAGTCTTAAAAGTAAGTCTGTCTGGTTTTCAGCAGGCAACATTACTTGTCAAAATGCTCAGCAAATAACACAAATTTTGCTTCTTTTACAATAAAAATGTCTTTGTACTTCTTTCTTGCCTCTGAATATCTTCAGCAGCACTGAGCTCTGGCTCTTCCTTGGCTAACGCCTGCATTTCAAACAGGCGTGGCCCAAAGTTCTTTGGCCTAGCATCAGTATAAAGCCATAAAATTCTTAGTTAACTGAACGTAGGTCTTCCTACGTCGATGGTTAGCTCAGCTCTGGGCAGTGGCCAGCAGAGTTTACTAATATGAAATCTGCTCTGGTGATGTCATCACCAGTTTTGGATTGGTTTGAGTCACTAAGAGGATAGGGCATTTTATAAGATGAATGGTGACATATGGACATACCTCTTTAAGACTCCCCCTTTTCTGCCAACTTATTTTGGGGTCAAATTTATTTTTTTTAAATAAAAGTCTTATTTGACATAATTTGAACATCAAACTTGCATATTCAAGTGTTTTACATTAAGCCAAACATTCTTGAAAAAGCCTGATATCTGTAATATGGATACTTTTTAAACTACATTATTAAGGTTATAACTTCATAATTTCAATAAAACTCAAAACAAAATAATAGTTTTACTCTTGACAGTCCATACTATAGAATCATGTAAGATTTGTAAGAACAATCCATTCCTAAAGTTCTTAAAACATTAGTTTTTGTAAGATACACAAGATGCTTTTGTTCTTGTCTTAAAGACATCAGTCACTGTCAGAAAAGTTAATTCACTATAAACTTTTAGACGGTATTTCTCTCAATAGCAACATACTACAGATTTAATATTCATCTTGTTAGACTTCCTAAGTTGTGAGCTATCATAGGATACTAGATTTGTCTAGTTTTCTAATAAGAAAATAATATTATATAAATTATATTCATATCATTTGAATGCTTCATTCTGCAATTATAAAACTTGGTAAGCTTATGAATCATACTGTTGTCCAATAACAGGCCAATTGTCATAGCGGCAGTACATTGCATCTTTAAACTATGAATAAAACTTCGTATTCCTATACAGGGTAATGACTTTCAAAGTTTAAGACATTTTTTTTCTTCTTGCAGCAGCCAGTCACATGATCTCTTATCTTGATCGTAGCCATGGATACCTAGCTCCATCTAAAACGTTTCCATACCAGCACATAAATCCTAATAAAAGTGTCTTCCTGGAAATGTGGAATACGTAAGTTAGGCCCCATCTAATCTTCTCTGTTCTACAGCTAGAGCACAGAGCCCTGAAATTAAAAACAGTCTATTTGAAACCATTTTTTTCTGAACTCTGAAGCTGACTCCATTTTAAATGGCATTATTTCCATTTTACTGTTTTTTAAGACTTAATCAACGTTAATCTTGACCAGAAATAAAAGTAAACATTCCCCATCTTAATACCATATAAATTAGATAAAATAATAATGATAATTAAAAAACAATTTTTGAAGATAAAAATAAAATAATTTTTCCATCAAGGGTTTTGTCCCTACAGGACTACATGTCCCATAAGGCTTTGGGTTGGTGGGTGATCTTGGTGCATAGCAGGAAAAGGACTGCCAGGGGATAAAAGATAGAGTAGCATAGGAAAATAGGGAGAAAGTGTGGCATTAGGACCAAGTGGGAGTAATTGCCTGCTCAATCATTGAGAGCTCAGCTTTTCTTTTCCTTTTTTCTTCAGTGCAGCAGTACAGTGTCCAGGGTGGTAGAGGGATGTGCCTGAGGCCACCTCAGTTGGAGTCCTGTCACTGGGACTAGACTGGAGATCTGTCCCCCTGGATGGATAGAGAACAGCTGCATTCCTGGAAGAAAAGGGAGAGATTCAGTGGGATCTGCAGCGGGGGGATCTGAGTTGTCATCAGTGTTTAAAAGTTCTTGAAAGGATGAACTCCACACAAGCAAGGTAATGTCTCTCAGTACGAGTATTTATTCAGTTTTTTCTCCACACCAATGAGATGGGCTACGTTTCATGGCTTAGTCACTTCCTCAAGCCCACAGTGTTGTTCTATTCTTTAAATTTGGGATCAGTGCTTTCCGATCGACACCTATGTCTGTAATTTTTTCAGTACTTTAATTCATCTCCATTATTGCCTTATCAGAGTGACTTTTATGGTTCTTTTTTTCAATACTTATCTACTGTCATTCTTATCTTATAAAGTTTTGTTTCTTGTAGCTAAACGCTATTCCATTTCTTTAAACACTTATTCTTTACACATGTGCATGTTTCTTGCTTCTCTTTCTAGACCTTTCACAGGTCTTAGTTCATCTTGGTTTGTTTAAGGACATGCTTCAGCGGTCTCCTGGATCCCCTGTGTGTAGATAAGCATTGAAAAAAAGAACCATAGAAGTCACTCTGATAAGGCAATAATGGAGAGGAATTAAAATACTGAAAAAACTACACACCCAGGCATCAGTAGGAAAGCACTGATCACAAATTTAAAGAATAGAACAACACTGGGGGCCTGAGGAAGTGGCTAAGCCATGAAACGTAGCCCATCTCATTGATGTAGGAAAAAAACTGAATAAATACTCGTACTGAGAGACATTACCTAGCTTGTGTGGAGTTCATCCTTTCAAGAACTTATAAACATTGATTCATAGAGGTCACATTTAAGGATGACCCAAGATCTATTTTCAAATATTTAATACCCTATAAAGGACAGTGGCATCCTGAACCAATACTGTACACTGAGTTGTCATCAGCCTATGAGGACTGCTACTGAGTGGGACCCCCAAAGAGGAACTGTTGCCATGGAGAGATCAGGAGGAGGAGGAGATGCTGTCTGCCTTAGCGGAGTAGTGAAGGACAGAGGAGGAACTCTGAAGCCTGTGAGGTGAGAGGTATGTTGTGATCCAGAGGTTCAGCCACAGCCCTGGTCCTAGCCTACCATAGCAGGGATATGGAAAGACTGTGAAGTGAGGGACTGCAGTGGGGTCTGGAGTCCTAGCACAGCCCCGGTCCAGGACTGCCCCAAGTTTAAAGACTGCCAAGTTTGAAAAATGCCCAGTTAAAGGTCTGGACCCAGGTGGGGATGTTCACCTAGGCTGCCTGGGGTGAAGTCGCCTGTCTGGACCCACATTCTTAGAGGAACCTAATGATGAGAGTGGCCATGGGCTAGGTCAGCCATCCCTTAGGAGGTCTGTGCTCCTGACCTGAGGCAGAGAGAGATAGAGAGAGAGAGACAGAGAGACAGAGAGAGAGAGAGATGAGAGAAGAAAGGAGAACTGTTTTGCCTGCAGTTCAAGGCCTGATTCAGCCATGATCTCATGCTGCCTGTGTTGGATTGTGGCTACCTACCTGAGTGGTAGCTGTCTGGAGTCGAGCTTCTGATGTGACCTTCACAGTCCAGACCACCAACTAGTTTCTTGTGTGACCTCTGGGTCCAGAGCAAACTTATGCGTTTTACTGCTCCATGGAGTGACTGTTTCCTGTATAATTATCTGTTCCTTAAATAGGATCCCCTGTTCCTGCAGTTCTGGTGTTTTGCCTTGTTCATTTGGATGAACTGTTTGTAGTTCACTCATGTCATGGCAACGATAAAAAATGCAACCATCATTAGGGTACCAGCATGATGCCAATGGTGACATTGAGCCTGGCAATTGTGCTGCCTGACCCCCATTGTGCCCAATGCCGTGGGGCACATTCTGGCTGTTTGTGGGGGGCTGAGCCCCCCTGCACCCCCTCTACTTCAATATAATCATCTCCAGGTCAGAGGGGTATGGGACAAGGGGCACAACACCTGGATGGCACCCTCCCTGCCAAGCACCACGAAATCCAGTTCATCAGCATGATAGGCAAACTGGTTGCAGCACCCTAATTGCATTGCACACATAACGGTATACCACTGTTTGCTGCTAACAAGACTTTGCCTCCACAACTTGGCAACCAGAAGTCAGAGGGCACCCCAGTTCCAGCAAGGCCTGGGAAATAAGGCCGACCAGGAATGTGCCTTCTTCTGCTGTACATGCCCCCCCTCCCCATGGATTTCCACCATCATACCCTTAAACATGGGGGGAGGCGCAACACTAGAAACATAAAAATATAGAATTTGTCAGCAGTTAAGGACTACTTGGCCCACCCAGTCTGCCCATTTGTCCCTGCCTGTACTGTACATCCTACCTGATCTGTGGCTACTCAACACCTGCTTTGCTACAAAGATTTCTTTGTGCCTATCCCATACATGCTTGAAGTCCACCAGTGTTCGGCCCCACAACCACCACCTCAGCTGGAAGACTGTTCCAGGCATCCACCATTCTTTCAGTGAAGAAGTACTTCCTCACATTCATTCTAAATTCCCCTCTTCCAGCTTCATTGCATGTCCCCTTGTTCTCGTGCACCTTCTGTTCTGAAAAATGCTTTCCTTCTATAACTTATTCACCCTGATAAGGTAATTTTAAGTCTCTATCATGTTCACCTCTCCCTACTCTCTTACAGGGTGTACATCCTGAGATCCCTCAGTCCCTTTCATAGGGCTCATTATACAGTCTCTGCACCATTTTAGTTGCCCTCCTCTGGACAGGCTCTACCCAGTCTATGTCTTTCCTAAGATGGGGTCTGCAGAGCTAAACTCAGTATTCCAGGTGGGGTCACACCAGTGATCGATGCAGTGGTAACACATCCTATCCCCTTCTGCTGGTGATACAGATGGAGAAGAAGCATGCAAATACTAATTTCAAGACTAATTCAAGACTACTGTCAGAGGGGACAACTCATGCCCAGCTGTCTCTAAGAACACCACTCTGAAAACTAGATAAAGTACAGGCAATATCCATACTAGGACCACATTTCATCACTGGGTGGGATTCAGAGTTCTGTAAAGGGTGCTCCTATAATCTCTTTTAGTTTATTTTTTTTTGTCATCCTTGTTTCACTCCAGTCTCCAGCACTCTAGGCATCTCTCTGGCGGGGGCTCCCTCGGCATCGCCTCTTCTTCCAGCCATGCCCTTCCCCCGACTGAAGGATCAGTTGCTGGGTCCCCCCTTCTCTTGACCCCAAATGGGAGAGGCGGAACCACAGAGAGTCAAGTCATGATTGGGGCCGGCATTGAGCGTGTGGGCTTTAGCCACTTAAGCCTTTCCATCACATCCCAAAGCACCCAGGTTTTCCACCTTAGGTTACATCCCCCAAGGTGTGGACATGTAATGAGGTCTGTGCTGAGGGTGGACCATCACCTCACCCCCACTGTAATTGGCACACTACTGTGGTGTCCCCAGTCTCCACTGGGGGCTGCTGCAGAGTGGCGCATTCCCTAATACCCACCACAGGAGAGAGCAGTTCTCCAGATGCTCAATCCTCTCCTCCCCCGATGACCTGGGTCCGCTTCAGAACCAGGGTCGCCGGCATGGTGTGGGGTGTGGTGTCCAGGGCCTCAACCCTCAGTGCCACCAGGCTGGCTATAATCCCCTTTATGAGGTCAGTAAACTCGCATTATGAAATCACATCCTTTACAGCATTCCAAGACATAACTATTAGGTGAATTAAGAAGCAGTGTTCTCCATGACCCCGGTGTGTTGAATGGAGAGTGGTTCTAACACAGTTTGCAATACACTGCAGCTGAAAGTGGCTCACTTGGCATCAAGGGAATCAATGTAGTGGTGCCTAGTAAACATGTTAGCAGATGTTCAAGTGGCAGCTGAGCAGATGTCAATGACTGAAATTCAGTTCTTCTTTGCTCAGCATGTAGTAACTGACCTCGCAGAATGGGCTTTCAGTCTTTCAGGATCCAGTAAGGGCTGAGCCATGTAGGCTTGTTTTGTCATAGCCCTAGCCAGTGGGCTATAATGGCCCTGGAGGCAGTCATGCTTCTCCTTAGTTAATGGAGCAGGACAAATAGTCCATCAAAATTTTTATGGAGATTAATTCAGTGCAGGTACTATTGGACTGCTTGTAATACATCTAATGTCTGCATTTCCTTTCTTTGTGGGTCTGCAGGACCCAGGTCAAATGATGACAGTGATTTGTCTTACAATAAGTGTAAATTGGACAAGATCTTAGGGACAAATTATGAGAGTGTTACTAGGATTACTCTGTCATTGTTAATGCTCTAGAAAGGCTGTCTGTGTGACAGAACCTGGTGTTAGCAGGTTTTGTGTGCAGAGCAAATAGTCACCAGAAAAGCATTTTGAGGGTTAAAAGTACAGTCACAGAGTCCAATGGTTCAAATGGATGCTCGATCAAGGCATCCAGCACTACATTCACTTTCCAAGGTTCCACCAGTGCTCCTTTCTTTTGTCTCGATGAATGTTCTCAGTTGCTTTCAAGAACCTGATGGCAAGTGAGTGTGAGCCAAGAAGTGTTTTGATGATGTTGCCTCTCACTGCCCTTATAGCAGTTACATGTACCTGCAAAAAAGTGTGGGGAGGGGCACTCCTGTCTAGGGGTTCTGTTGACTGCATGTGAATCTAACAAATATGGTCCATTGCCTGTTGTAGGCCTCACTGACACTCGGAGCTGTAAATGCCCCCCTGACTAGCCAATACCTAGAGCTCCTCCTGACCCAATTTACAGACAAATCCTTCCAGACTGCCTTCTCCCCCAGCAACCACCCCTCTCCCCAGGTATCGCTACCTAGAACCCCTAGCAATACCTTATTATATATATATGTATACTAGACTAATTGTAACTAATTGAAGCCTTTGTACATCATTGTATTAATGGAATTGCTTTGTGTGTTCCTTTATTGTATCTCACCTGTAATGTTCTCCATTGTTGTATTCCACCAATTGTTGTCTACCCTCCCTGCGATGAGGTGCCTTTGTAAATGAGTCTTTGACTCAAAGGGTGTAAATCTGAATTGTGAAATAATAAATAAATTAAATAGGTGTGGTTCATGGAACATCAACATGACTGGAGAAGATATCTACTACATGACTGGAGTATCTATCTTTCTGCAGCGCTCCTCATTGTCAGTGGGAAATCATTACAGCTGGGTATACTGCACCCCTACTAGGGGAAATGGCACAGTCCAAAGCTTTAGAATGCTGGGCATATGAGAATTCCAGACAGCAGCAACTATCTCAGTCTTAGCTATGCCATTGTAGGGTAAACTTCTATCAAGCTTTTTTCAAGGAACTTTCAGCTTCTAGGCATTAGGGCTGCAATTCTACTTAGGAGGTTGTGGCTGCCTGGTTACGGGGATGACACCTAAATAAAAATCATGCCTGTTACATGTCAGCTTTTAAACTGAATAACCTCCTTTTCCCATTTCCATTGCATTTGCTTAAGTTGGGAGCAACTTCTGCCACATTTTTGAAGGGTGTTTTTTGTTAGGAGGTTTTCAATTTAAAAAAAAAAAGAAAGAAAAAAAGAAGGGAATGGTGCCTCAGGTAAATATCTGTTTTTTTTTCTTGCCTTTTATTAGGGCTTTCTGGGGTTAACCCTTCTATCTTTTGACATAGGTAATCCCCTCCTTCCTCCCCCAGTCTTTTCTTACAAGTGATTTTATGATATCTTATTGTTTGGTAGTGTGTTGTTGAGTACATTGCCCTTTTAATTGGGCTCTGTGTGTGAGGGATATTTCCCTTTTAAATCTCCCTCAGTTAAAAAAAACAAACTTGGAGCCTATTTGAGAGGCACTTCCTCTCAACTGCCTATGTATAGGAGCAGTCGTCATTTTGATTCCCTTTTAACTTACATTTGTGTCTTCAGGAGCTCCCCCTTTTAATTCTCTCAGTTTTGATGTTTTCAGGTACATTTCCCTTTTATTTTCTCCTAGCAGTTTTTATTATAAACAAAAAAAAGGTGCTGCAGGAGAGAGCTCCTTTGGAGGGTAACAGAGCCTTTGGATGAAAATTCTGTTTTTTTTTTTCTTGCCCTTCACTCCGTGGCAGCGTTTTTCCGCTCCTTGAGCCTAGCTCTTTCCCACCATTTTCCCACTCTGTTTAATACTGTTGGCACCCTTGTGGCTGTTGGTGGCTCCTTCACCTCAGCCTGCTATTTGTGTACTTCTGGTGTGTGCATATGCTCCCCTCAGTGTGCCCCCCACCACGCGCTGACATCACACTCAGCGTCGTGATGTTGCATGTACCATGGGGTGGGAGCATGCATACTTGTCTGCTCTTTTCTGTACAAGATGCAGTGTTTTTTTTTTAATCACTAGCACTCCTGGTTGATTCTTCTAAATGAGCAGGCTGCTGCTCTCATGATGCAGGAACACACTCTTTGTCCGGTGTGGTGATGTAGGCAGATGGAAGGCAGTTTCAGCCACTTGAAATGGTGGAAACTGAGCAAGCACTTAGGAGCCCTGGCAGAACTTCACTCCAAAAATTTCTGCAAGGGTAAGTGAGCTTAACCCTCTAGCTCTCTCCCTATGTGTTACTGGGCACCAGCTCATAATCTGTGCAGTTCCAGTAGCTTAGTGATATTTAGCTTTTAAGCTAGCAAATGGCAGCATAGCCTACAGGTTAGAATAATGAGCTGTGGATTAGCTTGTTAGATCCAGCAATTTAGGGTTTGATCCCTGCTACTGCTACTGGCGCATAGTAGCCTTGAAACTGGCACACATTGGTACTGTTAATGATATACTAAAACTTTGAGGGCTCCTCCTCCTTAAGTGTTCCAATTTTTCTGGCAACTAGATTCCATGATCCAATCAAGATGGGAAAGAGAGACTGGCTATAAACTTACAAGGTATGTGTTATATGTTGGAACCATACTGTTTTCTTTTCCCTTGGCACCATGTCATTTTGGAGATCTCCTTCCAATAAAAGATGTAAGACCTGCAAGGAGGTAATGAGACCCACCCCATAAGCTAATATATCTTTTACAGTCCTCCCCAGTCACATCTCCAAACTGGGGGTGCACCTGGTTTAACAGTTGGCAGTGTCAAGCAGAATTGGGTAAATCTTTCTGGTTCTTGCTCATAGGAGAGCTCTTGAGCCCTGATGTCCCACAGGGCATCCCATCAGCCCATCAGACACACCTGACCCCAATCTGGGCCCCTTAGGTGAGTTGAGCCCAAACAGGCATATCCAGGTGTGCAGCAGCATGTACAGGGCTGCATTTTTTTAATATGTAAGCATACCCAGACTCTGACCATCTAGATGGTCAGGATGAGATAACGGGATCTTGGGGAAAACCCTGACCTAGGAACTACTTGATGAGGAGGAGGACAAAGCCTCTCAGGAGGTGGATGAAGGGGAGTGGATGGAGTTGAAGAGGAGATTTCCTATCCCTCCTCTGTTTGACACCAAGTCCTTGTCCTATCTGATAGCTGAGGTGTGCAGCTCCTCACAGCTCAAGGTGGTGCTATCCATGGAGGCAGTGGATGTCAGTTCCATCCTGTCCACACCCTTCTCCGCTCCAAACAAGGTTGTTCATAATTCCATCAAGTACACCTCTATTCCTGTTGATTGGTCCTTTGGTCTTAATGGATTTGCATGACCAGTGAGTAGATGCTGCATGCAGAAGAGCCTTTGCTCTAACGGCACATATCTGGGCACCTCCTAGGCCTCTTTTTTTGTTGTCAGCTCCTTAAACTTGTGGGTTACAGCCCTGGGTGGCTTCATTCCCCCAGATTTGGAGGGGATGAGCATTTTGCAGCTGGTATCATTGGCCTCCACCTTAAGGGATGCCACAGTGGAAAACTTACATACGTCTACTCGCTCTACATATCACATGGTATAAGTTATGCTAGGTGTGTAGCTCAGGAGTTGGGTGGCTGAGCAGGCTTTGAAGTCTAAGCTGTTCTTTCTACCCTTGAGGGAGGTTTGTTGTTTATCTCTGACCTGGATGATATTTTGAAGGATATCCAGGGTAAAATGGAACTTATTCATATTACTAGACCAATAGTAACAGAGGTGCCCTTGCCTGAAGATGCAACAGAGGCCCAGGGTGAGAAAGTGAGCACCCTACTCTGAAGGTACTCAGACCCATCTATGCCTTCCTTCCTTTTGTGGAAGACTGTGCATTTTTTTCCTCAAGATGGGCCCAGATAATCACAGTTGCTTGAGTTTTGGAAATTCTGGCTTTAGGTTATGCAATAGAATTTAAAAAATAATCCCCTCGAAGGGGCATTTTCTGCCTCCCCCAGTTCCAAGTGTGTCAGAGACCTGGGAGCATCTCACTTAAGCGGGGCAATTTTACCAGAGCTTCCCAGTGAGCAAGGCTGGGAATTCTACTTGATTTATTTTATAGATCCCAAGAAGGCAGGGGAGATCTTCAGCCTCTTCCGGTTCTGATACACTTAAACATGTTTGCATATCACAACCTTCAAGATAGAATCCCTGTGTTCGATCTGCTGAGTTGTCCAGCCTCTGATTTCCTAGCTTTCATATGTCTGAGGGATGCATATCTCCACATCCTCTTTCAGCAGTCTTATCAAAAGTTCTTTAGGTTCTCAGTCCTGGGACAACTTTTCCAGTACAGGGTGCTCCCATTTGGGCTGACAACAGCCCCCGGGGTCTTCTAAAAGGTGTTCATAGCCCTGGTAGCTCAGATCTGTCAGGAGGGACAATTTGCTCATTTGAGCACCATCTGAGCCATTAGCAAGGTAATCAGTGTCCAGAACACTGGAGGTGTTGGAGTCTCACGGCTGGGTGGTGATTCGAGAATAAAGCTCTCTTCAGTCATCACAGACCCTGGAACACCTGGGGGGTGGTGTTCAGATGGACTAGGGGAAAAGTTCTTCCTCTTGCCAGCTAGGAAGGAGACCTTACTGAAAGAGGTCCAGTGGTTGAGGAGCCAGTTGTCAGCTTCATATCAATGCCTGCTACAGATTCTGGGCCTCAGGTCGATGGCCATAGAACCAGTCTGTGGCTCACCTTTTTATGTGGTCCCTGTACATAGAGTTACTCTCAGACTGGGCTCTAAACATTAGATGTTTCTCAGGCAAAGATCAGACTCTCACCACACCTGAAGCAGTCTGCATTGGTGGGTGAGTTTGGAAAATTTGAGCAAGTGTCACCCCTTGGAAATCCCCCCACAGTGGATTCTGCCTTTCTAGGCCAGTCTGTCTGGTTGGGGGGGCATTCCTGAGCCACTTTCTCATTCAAGGGACTTGGTCAGTGCAGGAAGAGCACCTAGTCATAAATATTCTGGAGATGAGGCTGATCCGCCTACCTTTCTGTCTATTTCAAACTGTGAAAATATTCATACAGTGGAGTGGATGTTGAACCCAGAGGTGTTCAAACTTCTGTGTCAAAAGCTCAGTCATCTTCAGATCCTTCTGTTCACCTCCAGCCACAATTTTCAAGTTCAGTGGTTCTTCGGATCCTCTCAGTGTCCACAGGTGGAAGCAGTGGACGTCCTGTCACAGGGGGTGGAGTTTCTCCAGCTTGAGGCCTGGCTCCTGAAAGGAAGAGTCTTCTAATCTAGATTTTTTTTAAAGGTAGTAGGCACCCTGATGGCTGCCAAGTAGAATTCCATGCTGGCAGCTTTTACTCCTGAATGGACCCCTTCGTCCTGGACCAGAGATAATAATATCTGGCCTTTCAAAGCCATGTCCTGCAGATTTTGGTTTTCCTTTCGGAAGAAGTGGGAAAAAGGTTAGGCCTTGAGCATCCTTATGGGTCAGGTGTCAGCACTTAGAACCTTCTTGGGTATCTCATTAGGGTCTAACTGAGAGGTTTTTCATTTTTGTGCAGGTTGTCAGCAGGACATGAACTAGGTTATGATGCCCAGTTCCCCCATGGGACCTGAATCTTGTTCTAAATGCTTTTGCAACAAACTTTTCAAAATGCTTTTGTAGGTATTGTTGAACATACTGTCTTACAGTGTTTGTTCAGTCAGAAGGATTGGTGAGTTCCAGGCCTTTTCTCACAAAGCACCTTACCTTGTCAAGCAGACAGACAAGGTGGTGCTCAGAACAATCCCTTCCTTCATCTTGAAGGTTCCCACAGTCTTCCATGTGAAAGAGGAAATCTGTCTTTTTCTTTCCACAACCTTCTATCCCACAGAAGAAGCAGTGGCACAAGTTGAATTTGTACTGGGCTGTAAGGACATACTTTAGATGGACTACAGAGTTCCATTTTTTTCTTATTGTTGAATAGGTTGTTTGTCTTTCTTGAAGCAACTGACAAAACAAAAAAAAAAGACTCCAATGGTCATCCTGACTAGGTGAGTGAGGACCTGCTGTGCCTAAGCTTATGTCATAGCAAAGAAGAAGCTTCCGGTTCTCATGCGGGCTCACGTCACCAGAGCTGTGGCCTCTTCCTGGGCAGGATGAGGTGAAGCATCTGTCTTAGTTATGTAAGGCAGCTACAGGTCTTTCAACCACATTTTTGTTTGAGCACTTCAGTTTAGATGTTCAGAGCTCTGCTGCTGTGGCCTTGGTCACAGTGTATTGCAGTCGACTGTTAGCAGATATATTTCTTCGTACATGTGGCTGACGTGTGGGACAATATTCTCCCACACCCATTTTCTTGTCTGGGTACTGCTTCTTAGAACCCAGTTGTAATGACTACCCACTGACTCTGAGGAGTGCTACTGAAAGAAGAAACTCCTTCATACTTACCATAATTTCCTTTCCTGTTAGTGCCTACATTGTCCATGTGGCCTGTCTGGGAGCCTCGCTCCTGTAAGAGAATATTGTCTGGTGACCAGTACGGGAATCTCCTGGTCCCATTATAATTTCTGTTTCAGAAGCCTACTGTATCTGGACATTCCTATTTAGTTTACCTGCTGCCCATGAGTTTGTTTGAATATATTTAAAAAAAACACATAATAGTAATAGTAATAAGGAGAGCAGTTCCACATCAGAATGTTGACTGCTGCTACGCAGATTCAACAGGTTCAAGTTTGATACTAGTGAACAGTGCCTTTCTTTTGTTGCAGGTGAGTGCTTAAACTACATGCAACCATTGCTTTCTTACTATCTTGGTTTTCTTTCCAGTTGCCACTTCCTGTTGGACCGTGCAACATAGGAACTGTGAAAGATGAGGTTTGAGCAATCACCTTTCCTTCTCGGTTAAGGTAGGCCACTGTTTACTAGGCATGATTTTGACTAGAATCATATCTGTATAGAGTGTTAATTGTATGTTTTGGCATCAAGTCAAATGATATGGCATTTATTTCATGTTTAAAGGCACTGCAGGGACAATGGTGACTGGAGAGTTGCTGCGGTCCAGAATCCTGATATGCCCAGCATTCTAAAGCAATGGGCTGTGCCATTTTCCCTAGTAGGGGTGCACTATACCCAGTTGTAATGATTACCCGCTGACAGTGTAGGAGCTAACAGAAAAGGAAATTATGATAAGTGTATCCCCCCTCTGGGGGCTTACCTTAATTGCCCCATGTTTTCCTCCATGTCTTCCATTTGCCTCCTGGCTGCCTGGCATCCCCCGAAATTTCCCAGCATCTATCACCACAGCCTGAGTCCATTTTGGTGCCCCAGTTTTCCCCAAGCCAGCCCGTGTTTCATTTCAGCCCAGTGCAGGCCTAAATCCTAGTTCACAATCCACCGCTATTTGCTTTGCTTCTCGGAGTGAGTGGGGATCGAGCAGGGGCACAGTGGTGCCTTTGAAGTGCTGACTGCCAGATTTGCGGTCTTTTGGGGTGGTGTTCAGCGGTCCAGGTGCACCCTTTTATGCTAAATAGAGACTGGTGACCTCAAGGAGGCTGGGGCAAAGCCCCAGCAGTGTTTAAAAATAAAGTTAAATTGGGGCTAAGTAGCAAGGGCTCATTAATATGTATGAGCCCTCATAAATATTAATTATCTGCTGCCGACTGCCTAGGGGTATTGTATTGTGGCAGCAGCGACACAGAAAGTACTTCATATAAATGATTGCACGTAGGCTTGTGCTACAGTACTGTGGGGCTATTATAAAATAAGAATATCCCTGTGGGCTGAGCCAGAACGTTGTCTGTGGGACAGCACAGGACTGCTTTAAAACTGTGTTGCCAGGCAGCCATTTCCTTAATACTTTGACCCCTGTCTGACCAGTGAGATGACTAGGTGCCTAAAACTGAACCTGAGGACTTCTGGGAGAGGGAGTCTTCTTATTTCAGGTGCCTAAAGCATGCCACAATAAACAATCAGCAAATATTGATCTCCATGGTTATCAATGATTGATGGGACTGAACAGCCAATCGAAACCCTGGATTCTCAAGTGAAAACCCAAGGACTTTCTGGGTTTGAGTCAATCTGTTCCTGGGTTCTTCTTGAGCTAGTAGGCTCCTGTGTGAGTGGAAGTGGACTTTCAGAGACCTTGCTTAGGTCTCAGATGGAGATTGCCATTACGGCAAAAGGAGATCAAGAGGAAAAGAGATAGGTAGAGACTGGACTGATATTGAACCTCTCCAGGTACTGTGAGCTGTGTTGCCTTTAGGGGAAAAGAAGCTGCTGCAGAGACCCTGCACTGGTGGAGTGACTGTGCTGATTTCATTTGAAAGTTGAACCCTTGTTGTAGAGGACTTGTTTTACAGTTTGGGACTCTGCTTAAAATCCTGAAGAGGCAAAGTGTCTCTTGTACAGGGTGCTAGCCCAGTTCTGTGACTTTGCTGTGTGGACTGAGCAGAGTGGCTGAGAGCTGTGTCCCGCCAGAAGCTAAAAGGAAATTTTGGGAACAGTTAGAGCTGAAAGCATTGAAGTGAACAAGGGTTTGCCAGTTTCTGAATTCCCTCTGTGGATTCCTATAGTCTGAGTGCAAATTGGTGAGCTAGCTCCTGTTGACACCCTGGTACTGCTGTCTATTTGGAAGCACTGCCTAGTTACAAGCAACTTGTGGAGTAAGTGCAGGGACCAGTGGTGGATCCAGGTATTGACAGAAAGGAGCACACTTGGCCTCAAAAAACAAACCTCTCTAGGAGGGTCTGGGGGCATGCCCCCCCCAGGACATTTTGAAAATGTAAGGTGTGAAATGGTGCATTTTGGTGCATTTTAGGCCCAGTTTCAGGAACAAAGGGCTGGATATTCAAACTGCACCATTCAGTATAGCCCTTGTGCTGCGCAAAATAGTTGCGCGAGGGTGTGTCCGGGCGATATTCAAGGTTGCGCTGTTGAACAACTCCTTGAATATCACTCCCCAGCCACAGCCACTGTGCATGGTGCAGTGGAACTTGCGCCACAGCAAGTTGACAGAGTGGAGCATTCAACTTGCGGTGGCGCAAAGTCCATTGCGCCATGCGCAAAATACCGATATTCAAAAGGTGACATGCAAATGGGGCTATAATTCATGCAAGGCGCAGGGGGGGCCATTTGCATCTGATTATGGCCCCATTTGCATGCCATTAGCATGTAGGTGCGCCTATCCCTGAGGACTTGCGCCTGGCGCCCTCCAGGTGGCAGCCGTCGGGGACCGACGCCCCCTGCAGCCCGATCGCGGGGAATCAGTGTACAATCCCCCCACTACCCCTCAGTGGCCCGATCGCGGGCATAGTTAACCCCACCAGCCCGATCACGGGCAGCAATGTGGCCCCCAACATATCCCTGGTGGTCCAGTGGACGAAATGCCCGATCGGCAGTAAGTTTAATAAGCCCCCTCCTCCGCAGTCATCCCTGGTGGTCCAGTGGACCAAAATGCCCGATCGCGGGCAGTACATTTAATAAACCCCGAACATAGCCCTGGTGGCTGCGTCCCCGCACCCCACCCACCGCGAACCCTACCACCCGCTCCCCGGCGGCGGCGGGTGGCAGCATCCACCCGCCTGCCACCCGCCACCGCCGACTGACTGCCGGTGGGGCTGCATCCCGTTGGTGCAGAGCAAGACCAATGGGCATGCAGACCATACTGTACATGACGAGTCAGATTTGTGAATGGGTGTTCACAAATCTGGATATCATCTTACAATATGTTCCATGTCTTGCTCTACATAACGAAGCTGTCTGGGCAGTCAGTCGGCGGTGGTAGTGGGATACTACTGCCCCGACTGCCAGGGGGAGGCCGAGGGTGGTAAACTAGTGGATGGGTGGGGTGGGGGAGGGGCGTAGCTTAACCACCAGGGCTATCTTCAGGTGGGGGTTTATTAAACGTACTGCCATAATCGGCATTTGGTCCACTGGACCACCAGGGATACGTTGGAGGGGCCAATTGCTGCCGTGATCGGGCTGGTGGGGGAGTACACCTGCCGCACGATTGAGGCCAGTGGAGGTGGTGGGGGGTTTACAGTTGGCTGCCCGCATTCGAGACTGCAGAGGCACAGGGAGTGGGTTGAGGGCCAGCCACAGGTGGCAGCTGCTGTGTTGCACCCTGCAATGCAGCAGCTTCACCTGTGGTGACCCTCGACTTAAGCCTTTTTTGGCTCAAAGTTGTGCAGGCGCGGGTAGGGGTTGCGCCTGCACAACTCTGCACAGCCCGGCTGAATATCGGGCTGTGCAGTTTTATACTATAGTTACCTCCCCCACCAGTTCAGCATGCATTCATTTGCATTGCGCTGTTGCTCAGCCTGTTTTCAGTGGCGCAACTGCCTCCTGCTGAATATCGCAGAATGGAGCAAGTTCGGACTTGCGCAGGCGCAACCCTATTGCGCATAGCGCAACCCTTTTGAATATCCGGCCCAAAGTGTTGATTATCTCCTCAAAAAATTTCTCCTAGTTCCCTTTCCATCACAGTGCAGCAACAAACAGTAATGACAGCCTCACAGGGATATATCAGCATTTATCACAGTCATTGTTAGTAAGTGCCATCAGACACTCTCATTTACTTCAAGTAGGCTCTATTAGTGCCTGTTAGTGGTACCAGTCCCCCGAATGACTGTTTTATGTTAATTAAAAAGCTATCATATTATACAGTATGTCTTTATTTAAAACTTTTTGACTTTTTATTTTGAGCTCTTTTTACAATGAACGCAAGGGGTAAGCATGACTCAGTTTATCCTACTGTTGTATTCCACAATTTAGAAAACCAAAACATGCCACTCCTTGCCTTATAAATAAGAGAATGCACTATCTTAGTAAGGCTCCAAACTTGAACTGCTCAAGGGAAGGCTCACAAAAAAACAGGGGTCTGCTATGGCTAGAAATATCGAAGGCTCGCATAACAACTGCAGAGAACCATGCAGAAAGGAAAACCAACAGTGCTGCTCTTCAAACTTGAATGTCTGCTTCCTGAAATGCATTAGTTAAACCTGCAGATTTGGATTTTGGTAGGGTGGTTGGACAGTTGATATACAGGTAGAAAAACATATGACACTAGCAGAACTGGGATTATGCCCTAACACAATGAAAGCAGTAGGGGAGGAGACAGAAAAGAACATTACCAATTGTGTTCAGTACCTGAGAGTGTCAGGGATTTCCCATTCACTGGTTAAAAGGGTCATTGTAACATGGCAAAATGTCAAATAGGGTCACAGCAAAAGTGGGGAAGTATCCAGTGGTGGTGATGGGGGGGGGGGCAAGACTGGTATTTATTGTAATTTAGACCAAAATACTGTGGTGAAGAAGATTGCAGGAACTAATTCCTATCCTATAAAAGTATCCAGAGCTCTAGTTGCATTTAAGGATCCTTGTAATAAAGCCAGCTCACCCTAATAATGCTGAATACAAAGCCCTGCTACTTGGTGGTTTGACACCTAGTCATTCTCCCTCTATGGTTACTCTTGCCACATAGTATATCTGTTAGCCTAACACAGAAGTCCATTTGTCAACAGCACTAAATATCTCAACAGCCATGAAGACTTTGCAGTTCACTTACATTACTACGGAATAACACTGAACAAATGAAGGGGGCTGAAAATCACAGACTCAGTGACAAACACACAAACACTACAGAATCTTGACAATACAGAACGTGCCTCATGTTTATAGTCCTATGAACTGAAACATAGAAACATAGAAGTTGATGGCAGATAAGGACCACAAGGCATATCCAGTCTGACCATTTCTTTTTCTACCTTTGAATGTGCCATCGGCCTTTGCTCTGTCAATGGCCTATATATTCATACTTATCTGTATTGCTCCCTTATGCCTATCTCATGCCTGTTTGAAGCCCTGCACTGTATTCATATCAACCACTTCCTGAGGTAGGCCATTCCATGCATCCACCACCCTTTCTGTGAAAAAGATCTTCCTCACATCACCCCTTAATTGGCATCCCGCTAATCTCATGCTGTGTCCTCCTGTACTGCTACTTTTCATATATTGAAACATGTTAGACTCTTTCACCTTGTTAATACCCTTAAGATGTTTGAATGTTTCGATCATATCACCTCTCTCCCTCCTTTGCTCTAGGGTATACATAGTGAGCTCCATTAATCTGTCCTCATATGTTTTCTGATGCAGTCCCTGCATCATTTTGGTTGCCCTTCTCTGGACTGCCTCAATTTGGTTAATGTCCTTTTGAAGGTGTGGCCTCCAGTACTGCACGTAGTACTCCAGATGGGGCCTAAACAGTGTCTTGTAAAGAGGGATTATTACCTCCCTCTTATGACTTGTGATACCTCTACTAATACACCCCAACATCCCCCTAGCCTTATCTACTTCTTTAGTGGTCTGCTTGGATGATTTCAGGTCATCTGTGATGATGATGCCCAAGTCTCTTTCTTCCCTTATGATTGTCAGCAACTCCCCTCCCACCACTCGAGCCCCTTTCCAAGACCATAGAAATATTTTTCCCATCACTGTTTCTTTTGGTTAAAGAGTATATAAAAGATCATGTTCCTCTGCAGTCCCAGCTGTATCTCTTCAACTGCCTCCTACAGAGCTGCTTAGTTCTCAGTCTTATTTCTTATATTACTGCCCCTTCCTGGCCTCTCCACAGCAAGTAAGTAAAGCAGCTCCAGAGGTGCATGTCATCACACAGTCCACACTGACTGTGCGGTGACATTTCTGTGCCTCATATGTACCTGGCATGACTCAGTCCTGGGCTCCCTGGTTCTCCCTCTCGCTACTGGCCATGCGGCACTTTAAGGGTGCAGCAGGTGATGGTGTTGTGGCTCAATGTCCCTTTCCAGCTCCTTTGCATGGCACACTCTAACACACAGACTAAGCACTTCTGAGGCAGCAGTGTTTTTTCTATGGAGAAGCTTGTGCTGCATGGCTGTGGTTAATAAGTTACCACCAAACTGAGTCTCACTCTTTCCTCATACCAGTTATGGACCAAAGCAGTCCCTGAGCCATTCTTAATCACCTTAGGACTGCTAGCAGGTCGGCAGGAATTTAGGAAAAAAAAACATTCCCAAGGCAACGATGATCCCTTCTGATTGGTCCAGCTCCACTGCCCATACTTTGTGCAAGAAGTAAAATACATAATTGGGTGGAGTGCTGGATGGTAATACTGGTGCCAATCCCTTTCTAGTGATACAGCTGGTATGTGACTTCTTGTTTCTTCCTCCACATAATTCAAAGACAAGCAGCAGTCTTTTGAATTACATGAGGAAGAAGACACCAGGTACAGTTGTTTCCAGATAAGCATAGGGATGGCACGCACCTGGCTCCTCAAAGAGGGTGGCGTGTGCTCTTGTGCCACAGCATGAATCCACCACTGGCAGACTGTGGAGGGCTCCTACTTCTGGGGAGTGCTCACGCAGAGCTAGGGAGGGAACTAGCTAACCCCTTCCAAGTGGGACCCACTGTCACAGGTGCTTGTTGGGGTGCTAGGTCACCTACGACCCTTGTGGGGAGCCAGGTTGTGGAGTCAGTCCTGGTTCTGGGCCTTCTGGGGCTGGTGTGAACATGTCATTGAGCTCTGTAATGGGCCAGAAGTGGCTAAAAGTGACAAGTGGTCAGACCTTCAATCAAGAGGACAAGCTGCATGACCTTCAAGCAAGATTCAATTAGCTGAGGAAACCAAGATCATCCTCTTTCCTGCCCACAGCTGCACAAAATGAGGGAGCTCCATACTCCAGGACATCAGGAAAATTGGTAGCCAACAGACTGCTGAGGTCTGCAAACCATGAATACCCTGGACCTGGTTCCTGGACCTTGTTACAGGGAAGTGTGATTCTAAATATAAGTATTTGTAAAACCCATGGCAATGTCCAGACCTGCACCAAGTGGATACCTAAGGGACTTTTTATGGTAACACTAGTACCATGGGCCCTAATGTTACTGTTTACCAATTTTGTCACTAACCTCTTTTCTTTCCACAGCTATCCCTGTTCCAGGTACCCCTTTCCTAGCCCATCCCCTTAATAAAGCCTTGAGTTAATTGTTGGAATTGCTGTGTTCAGATAGGTTCATTGCATTGGCTCTCTGAAAGTCTATGATATCTGGTGGGAAAAGGTTGTTGGGGATCCAATGTGCAGAGTGGTTGGTCAGGGAGGTGGGGAGGTGCAGAATCCCAGGGGGCTATATCAACTAATCACCTGACCCACTTATAATCTACTCTGGGTGGAGGCACTGCACTATTATTTATAACTTTGGGAAAGAACCTCCAATTGTTACTGTAGCAGGACCCAGGACCCTTAACCTGTACCAGGGACAACAAGCAGTGGTAGTAGCCCACTGGCACATGGCACCTGGGCTACATCTTTGGAGGCACTGCCTGGATTTCCTGTTCACCAGCCATATCTGACATGGAAGACTTCAATGGCAGGACATCGGTAGCTTCCCCGAGCCCCAAGTCCATTCCACCATGGCCCAAGATTAGGCTTACAGAAGAGGACAATGTGAGATTGTTAGAATGGAGAGGAGGCATGAAGATGGATCCCCAGAAGTCATTTCCCTTGATGGCGGTACCCCAAGAGATGGACGAGGAAGACATAGAGAAGTGTGTATCCACCATATCAAGATTGGGTAAAGTGAAGGTACAAGAGAAAATGCTTGACTCTAAGTAGGGTAAACTGACTATGTTGTCAGACAGTACTAATGCAATAGAAGCTGCTTGTATTCCTGAAACTTTGGTGGCAGAGAGATTGTCTGATAGTCTGCCTAATGTGCCCTCTTTTAGTATAACCTCCCTGGGGGAAGGGGGACAGGGATTTGGATCCACTCAAAGGCCGCCCAAGACTCAGAAACCTCAGCCTGGCCATATGCCAGTGGCCTTCGAATTGTACCATAAACAGACTGTTTTTGGGGGTCAAGCCCACCCCATATAGTGAAGATGATCTGGAGGCCTGGATGGATTGCACCACACCTTTAGTTCAGGATTGGCAGTGCTCTGAGATCAAGAAGCAGAAATACTTAGTAGAGAGCCTCCGTGGTCCTGCCTTAGGTGTCATCCATTCCCTGTGGGCCACAGACCTTGAAAACCTCAGCCCAGGTATATCTGACTACATTGGAGAGTGTATTTGGTAGCCCAGAGTCCTGCGAGGACCTCATGAGGAAATTCAAAACTTCTTGCCAGAGGAGGGGGGACCTTTGTCTGCTTTCTTGACCCAGGTGGAGAGAGCTTTACAGATTGTATTTTGGAAAGGGGGGGTGGCAGCACAAGATCTGAACAGAGTAAGGTTAGAACATGTGGTGAAGGCTGCCTGTTATTCTTCTCTGTTGGTGTTACAACTCCATTTAGTAGACAGGAAGAGCAACCCATCCCCCCCATACTGGATGTTAGTGAGTGAGGTTAGAGAAGTGGAGGAAGAGCAAGGGCAATGGGGAGTACAGAGAGCCTCAGGAGTCACTACTCAGATAGGGCAAGAAGTGCCCTTTGGTGAGATACAAGATTTGAGGACCCTACTGATGAAGTGTAGGTATGTAGTTACCTTGACCAAATTGTCAGTGAACCAAGGATCAGTTGAGCCCCAAGGGGTGAGTGGGACAGTTCCTAATGTAGGACAAGTGACATTCAGTGCGGGGCCCCCTATGCAGGTGTTCACTTCCAAGGTTGGGTACAAGGTTCAAATGGATGAGTTAGCTCAGACAGTAGCTCAACAAGAGAGGTCAGGGATGCCTGTTATGGCCCAGAGCAATGAATGGGTTGTAGAATGGAGCCCCATAGTACAAAGCACCCCGGTGAGAGTGTCAGGAACCCACCCTGTGGCACCAGATAGGCCCCAGTCACAGGAGCTCATTATATGTCACCAGTGTGGGGGTGAGGGCCACGTAAAGAAGGGTTGTAGGATGCCGCTGAACCATACCCTTGGCAGAGACAGGGCACCAGCAAACTCAACCCAGAATCAGGGAAACTACGGAGAGGTCGGTAAAGGAGTGTACCAGGCCCCTGGTAGGTCCAGCTCCATGGTTCACTTGACATCCTCTGCAGCAAGAGCCACCACCTCAACTCCAGTTGACATGCACAAGCTAGTGAGACCATTGACTGAGACCACCATTACCATCAATGGAATTTCCACACAGGCTGTTCTTGACAGTGTTTTACAGGTCACCATTATTTTAAATCCTAGTATGACCAGCACTTGCCAGATGTTGAATTACAACCACTTGAGGGACTGCACATGTGAGGGCTTAGTGAAAAGTCATATTCCTGCCTCAGCTATATCAAGGTGTGGATGGCCTATTCAACTAAAGTGACTGGTGTAGGGGAAGCTGTAGAAACCCTGGCCTTGATTTGCCCTGAATCCAGACTCTATGGCTGAGTGCCTGTGCTAGTGGGCACGAATGCACATATGTTTGGATGTCTTGCCCAACTGTGCCAAGCTCGAGATGCTGAAAGGGATGGTAAAAAACTGCTGCTTCACCCCCTGGTTAGAGATGCCTACAGAAGAAAGGGAAAGCCCCTCACCGAGGAACCCGATGACCATGTGGGGATAGTGTGGAGAAGAGATGGGGATCATGAAATTGTGCTGCCATCAACATGGAGTGTAACAGTGCCAGAGCAGTGAGGTTGAAAAAAGATGTGACCAATCAGTTGTTGATGTTGGATGCATTGGAGGAACATGGGATACCCGTGGGACTGTTGGTGAAGCCCAGTGTTCTACCAGCCAGGGCACATGCTTATGTCCAAAAGGTTGTTGTACAAGTGAAGAATGTCACAGACTGGGAAGTGGTGGTGAGGAGAGGTCGGACTTTGGCAAGAGTTTATTGTGCCGATACAGCAGTGCAACCTGCTGCAGTGAATGCAGGTGCCCCCTTGGGGATGTAACTGGGTAATAAAAATACCTTTCTCAGGTTCTTGATGGAACTGCACAAAAGGAAGAGATGACAGACAAATGGTGTTCAGATAATAAATGTAATTTATTACTGGCAAATAATAATGATACAGGCTTACAACCAACAGTGTAATCACTGAGAGAGTATCCAGCTTCCTTACCTACATAGGTGAAGTCTGTAGTCTCTGTGAAGCTATGTGCTACAAGGGGTCTTATAACACAATAATTATCGTAACTACTAAAGAAGATACATAAAAAGTATGCAATTGTACAATAACAGGTGGTGCAATTAACCATCCTAACTAACATGAAAAGTTGCTTAGCTTGCAGAAGATAACTGAATAATAAGGTCTGTGATGAGCATCCAAGGTCACTTGCAGTTATAGTTGTGCACAAGCAGTAAATATGGCACTGTTGTCTAACTTATGATTATGTAATAATCTTAATATATATTAATCTTATGTAATAGTTACTGGTTAAACAACTAAATATAAAAAAAAAATAATAAAATACAATGGATAACATTTCCCAGTGGCAGAATACATTATAAAAATATAGTGAAGCATAATATGCATTAGAAAAGTACAGTAGAACTCAAAAAAAAGTACAGTAGAACTCAAATCCTGACACTTATGCTTATACAATAAGTGCAGCTGCCATAAGGTTAGTACATGTACCTATATATGTGCTGCTGTCTGTGAGGTGGGGGGATCCAATCAGGGGTGCTGGTCTATGGATAACACTCCTCCCCTTGTTGCCTCAGAAGGGGCAACAATCCCAGGTAAGTAGTGGGATGGAGCTAAAAAGTCATTTACAAGCCAGACGCAGGAGCCTTGTAAAGGAATTTGAGAAGTTCTCAGTGTTGTCTTAGAGTGTGTCGCAGACAGCAGAGGGTTAGTATTAGAAAAACAATCAAAAATGCTTGAATAATAACAAAAGCTTTAAAAGTCAGTTCTAACCAAGTATTGGATAGAGCAGTACTTAAATCACCATCATGAATAAGATCATTAAGAGCATCACCAGCCTTAGAAATATTATTGCTAATATAACTTAAATGTGAATCCTTTCTAGCTAAGAGAGATTTCAAGGAAAGAGTCAAAGGGTCAATGGGCACATTAAACATGGGCAAATATTGAGACAAGGCAAGCAAGTATTGTGGATCGGTATCAATAACATCTGGTTCATGGAGAGGAACAGGAGTGATCACAGTGTGACCAATGACTATTTTGTGCTGTGGAGTAAAACAGAAATTGAGTACAGAAATAACACAAGATTTTTGACCATAAGCAAAGGATTTGTGATTTGTCACTACACAATACTGCCCATCGAAATTGTAAGTCACTCGTACAGTTGGTACCCTCCATCACTGTAGATGTATGGGACAAGAAAAGGACTGGTTGGTGAGTTGTGAAGTGAAGCAATGTACCTCTTCCAGGTAGTTTCGGGATTTAGCTATTTTGGTGTCAAGCGCAGAAGATGCGGCTTGTGGAGATTCGGTTTTGTCATCCTCATCAACATCAGTAAGATTGGATGGCAATTCTTCACCCAAAGTAAATGACCAGTCAAGATGTTCTGGGGAGTAGCCACACACTGGTTTTACAATGTTGAAAACATTACAGTGGGACAAGTAGTAATATCCCTTTTTGGAGCAACAGTTCGTGTGGGGTGCCACTCAGGCTTGGAGCACAGCATGGTAAACAAGTAAGGAGGTTAAGTCCGTTCTTTCACGATAGATGTCATCATCAAGGTGTCCGATGGAATTAATTGCAGCCAACTTGTCAAAGACAGAGGTTTCAGGATCAAAGTGGGGTAGTGAGACAGTAAAGGTGATGAACATGTTGTCATGAATGGAACAAGTCTTAGTAAAGTAACAAGGTGCTTGGTTTGGATATCTGGAAATGTATCCAAGATTTCTAGCTGTGGACAGAGAAATGTTAACAGTATTTGCTAAACAAACAGTAATGCAGCCATTGGATTTGCAATGAGGACAATACCATTTACCCATTCTTCTATCATGGATAAGATCTGGAATGCAGCCTGTTTCCAAATCCCTGAAGAGATTGCTAACAGTGGCAATGACATAAGAACCATAAGCGGAGCATACAAGTTCACAGGCAATATATTGCTTGTCTGCCTCATTATTTTGAAAAATTAGTTCATTAATCTTATTCTTAGTATCATTGAACCCTTTTGGCAATTTCCTGCATATTGTAGACTGTAAAATGTTCTTCCTTACTTAAACCATCTACACCATGTAACAGTGGGGTACGATATAATTCTTAACAGCTTGCTGAAAATTAAAGAATTTGTGCTTTAATAGTGGCTGTATCTGCTCTATTCCAGATAGACATGCCTGAGCCAAAAAGGCCAGAAACGGTGCCTGCTGCACTGGTTACATCTGCAGTGTCATGCCTAGTGTGTGGTCTAGCTTTAGCGTTAGGTGTGGGTCTGAAGACCCCTCCATGATCAGTGGTGTGGGGGCCACTAACTGGATCATTAGTGTGGGTTTAATAAGCAGCTACAATATCTGTAAGCATCATGCTGAAAAATTTAGAAGTGTTGGTCATGTGACCAATCTCGGCCACATTCCAATGTGTAACTTGAAAATAAATGGAATATGCATAAATTGTACATTATTAATCAGAACTCCTGGAAGGGAAGTGGCAGTCAAACCAGTAGGAGGACCTTCCTCCTGGGGAGGACTGTCAGTCATTTCTTCTTCGGTGGGTGGGACGAGAGAAAGAAAAAGAACTCCAGTAGCTACATAGTTATGAAGACAGAAGGCACGTGATTCCTCAGAGGTGAGGTGGTCACACCAAGCAGAATCTGTGAAAGCAGTAAGGTTATAATGACCAGTATGTCTGGAGGAAGTCTGTCAGATAGAGAGAGTACGATTCTTGGATATATCTGTGTTGGGCCATCCATGGAATGTACCTTTGGAGAGGTGAGCTACAGGGAGTGTGTAGCCATTAAGATCAGTGTCCCATTGTATGGAAAGTGAGGCTCTGTCTGGAGCTACTACCATAGCATCAAGATAGGCATCTGAGCCTTCCTTAACAGTAATTATTTTATTGGGCACATTAATATGAACTCCCATTGGGGCTGAATGTTCAAGTTTGCTGAGCAAATGTTGTACACTTTGTCTGTGAGTCGATAGGGGTTTATTCTGGGATGCAGTCTGGGGAAGTAGTAATAGTCCCACCAGGATAAGGAGGTGCAAGATAGGCATCTTGTCAATGTACCTGTAAGAAAACAGAAAAGGATTGTTAAGTGTGGGGCTCTATTCAGCCCTAAGTGGGTTAGGAAAAGTAAGTTTAGTCACCTTTGTACAACTTGAGCTGATTAGCATGGAACTACTTGTCGGTGGTCTTCTTTTGCTGTGGAACTCGGACCTGATAAATAGCAGGGCTGAGTTTGTTGACAATGGGGTATGGGCCTTCCCATTTACTGGCAAATTAATGAGTTGGTTGTCTGTACTGGAGAAGCATAACTTGGTCTCCAACTTGCCAGTCAACTTCTTTAACATGCTTATCAAAATAAGCTTTGGCTTGTGGTTGAGCCTTACCCATTTGGTTGGCAGCGAACAGGTGTGTCTTCATGATGTCATCATGAAGCTTTTCAACATATTTATCCACAGATACTCGATCTGCGGTAGGGGTGTAGAGATCAATCAACAGGTGCTCAGGTAATCTCATGGCTCTACCAGTCATAACCTTGTAAGGTGAGCACTGAGTAGTGGCTGCAGGAGTGTCCCTAATTGGCATCAGTAGTAGTGGCAAGAGGGAATCCCAATCCTTGGGATTGTCATTGCTGAATTTGCATAACATCTGTTTGATTCTTCTGTTGGCTTTTTCTACCTGACCTGAGGATTGAGGATGGTAAGGGATATGGAATTTCTGATCTATTCCAAGTAACTGGAGTGTCTGCTTCATCAACTCAGCTGTATAACTGGTTCCCTGGTCTGAGTCTACCTTTAGGGGTAGGCCCCACCTGGAGAACAATTGATCCACCAGGATCTTAGCAGTTGTCTTTGCTGTGTTACTCTTAGTGGGAAATGCTTCTACCCACTTAGAGAACAAATCTGTGACAGGTGCATACTTGTTCTTACTGGAGTTGGTAAGGGGGCCAATGAAATTGATTTGTATTGCATTCCATGGGCCAGTTTGCCTTTGTGGCAACAATTTGGCTTTTCTTTTCACTGAAATTGGATTGTTCTGGGTACACACTATGCAGTTGTCCACATAGTACTCTACATCTTTGGCCATGCCAGGCCACCAGATGACAGTTTTGTGTCTCTGGAGGGTATTTTCTGACCCCTGGTGTCCACCAGTGGGGGTATCATGAACCATGTGTATGAATTTGGTTTACAAAAAGTGTGGTGCAGTCCACAGTTTGTCACCTGTATTCTCTTTTTGATACCAGATGAGTTTCTGATCACTAGACAAATGTATGTTGTCTGTGTGTCTCTTGTATGGACTACCAACAGGTAGTGGTTGTTTAGTTTCCTTGTCCATGTATTTGAGCATGTCTTTTAGTTCTGGGTCTGATTTCTGTGCAGCAGAAAGGTCCAGTGGAAGTTCTGGTACCAGTTTCTGCCTAGTGTTGGCAGCTAAGAAAATAGCTGCCACTGCTATTGGGTGAGTCATTGTCCATGCCCCCCCCCAAGCGCCTGCTTTAGCAAGTGAGCCTGCTCAGTCATTGAATTTATGGTAAGGGTAAGATTTGCAGTGAGCCTTTACCTTGTGGATGTACAGTTTGTAAGTAAACTGCTGTGTCAGGGTCTGTATATACACAAACAGATCTCTGTATTTGACAGGTGTGCCATCAAAGAATGTAAAGTCATTTTTCTCCCAGAATGGTAAAAACTCAATAAAAGATGAGTAGACCCAATTACAGTCTGCAAAGATGATGGCATCCTTGGCACCATGGGGCATGACCTCCAAAGCAAAGGCCACAGCTGCCAATTCAGCATACTGTGAGGAGATAGTGCAAGTCCTAGAAATATGTCTGAAATCACCATCTTTGTCTAAAATGAGCACCCCAAATCCTGCCACCTGCTCTCCATCCACATAAGAGGTGGAGCTGTCTGTAAAGGCATGATACATGGTGGTATCTTCTAAAACATCTGGTGTAGCCGGTAAGAATGGTCCCAGCTCAGGTAAGTCAGGAAGTTGGAGTGCACAGTCATGGGGCTTACCTGTGTAGTGTAGGCCATGGGCCAAGATTGAGTGTATTTTGGCAGGCACTACTTTGATGTCCCTGTCCTGCAAAAGCAAAGCCAGTGGGTAAGTCTGGTGTTGGAGACTGAACCATCTTTTACTTTGTCTGAAAGCAAAAAGTCAGTTGGGGTGTGACAGGTATGCAAAACAATAGGAGCATATCCAATGATGTACAGAAAATGTTTGACAGCCCAGAAGGTTGACAAAAGTGTCCTTTCACAGAAACTATATTTTCTCTCTACTGGGGACAGCATCTGAGATGCATTGGCAATGGGCCTGTGGTACCCTTTGTACTTTTGTGCCAGCACTGCAGACATAGCCACATCAGAGGTAACAGTTTCCAAGTGAAATGAAAGGTTTGGGTTGGGATTTCTCAGTGTTGGGGCTGAGGACAAGGCCTGCTTAAGCTGTGTAACAGCATCAGTGTGAGTATGGCCCCATGACCATGGGATGTCCTTTTTCAGAAGTTCATACAAGGGAGCAGCCTTCAAGGCAAAGTCAGGAATAAAATCCCTGGAGTAGTTCACCATTCCTAAGAAGCGTCTGAGTGTTGCCACATTAAAATGAAGTGGCAGATATTGCAAGCCCTGGATCTTCTTGACAGCCAGGCTTCTGCCTTGGTCTGTGATGCGTAGACAAAGGAAGATGGCTTCTTTTTCACACAATTGTGACTTAGAGGGGTTGCACTTGATGCCTGCTCTCTTGAGGAGAGACAGAAGTTCATCTAGAAGAGCCAAATGATCTTCTTTCATGGTGGTTGCTAGAAGTAAATCATCCACATACTGCAGGAGACACTGGGGTGTGGAGAACCCCTGCAGGGCATCCATCATGTGGAGATGGAAGAGGGAAGGGCTGTTGTGGAAGCCCTGGGGAAGGCAGGTCCAGATGTATTGGCACCCATCAAAGGTGAAAGCGAATTCGTATTGGCTTTTCTGTGTTAATGGGAGTGACCAAAACCCATTAGATATGTCAAGAGTTGTGAACCACATTTTGTCAGGTGTCAACAACTTGCTACTGTTGGGGCACAACTCGGGGTAACTTGATTAAGTTTTCTGTAATCAGTTGTGAGTCTCCAAGCTACATTTGTTTTTTTCACAGGGAAAATAGGCAAAATGACAGTGGAGACACAGGTCCTAATCACTCCTTGCTGTAGCAGTGACTGGATGGTCTCCCTCAGTGATGGTAAGGCTTCAGCATGAAATGGATATTGCTTCTGCCTCACAGGATCAGGCCCTGTGATTTCAATGGTAGTGTGCATCCTACCACAGTCGTGTTTGTTTGTGGCAAACATGTTAATGTGTTTTTGTAGCAGAGGTGCAAGTTTAGAAAACAGGTCATGACTTTTGAACAAAGTCATGACATCATACTCCTTGTTGTTATGGGAGATGGCTGTCACCACTTGAGAGTCTGGAATGGTGACAGCATTACACTGTCCCTTGATCTGGAGAAATAGCCTATTGGCTAGGTCCACTACACAGCCATGTAGTGTTAGAAAGTCAATTCTCGGTATGCTGGGATGATGACATAATACCATGAGGTCAAAAACAAAGTTGGTCCTGAGGAGGCCTGCCACCACAGGCAGAGGAACTGATTGATAGGTGTGTAGCTGGGTACCATCTACACCTTGGGCACTGGTCTTTCAGCTGGTAGACCAGTCAGATGACAGTGGATCCTCATTATGGAGGACTGATATGGCTGCTCCTGTATCCAGGAGCATAGTAAAGTGGCGGCCCCTGATCATGGCCTTTACACAAGGCCATCCATTTGTGTCAACAAACAAGTCACTGACAACCTGACTGGGGCCTGTAATTGTCAATCTGCACTTTCAGAATCATTGTCATCATCCTGTTCCTGAAATCTGAGGCCCACAGGGTCTCTCTGGGCCTTCTTAATGTCTTGCACAGGATACAGACGTACCCATGAAGTCACAGGTGCAATAGCTGCTTGGTTGGCTCTTCCTTCATCATCACATCAGCCTGGCCAGTAGCTGATGCTATGAAAGGATTCTTTCCTCAGCTGCTTGGTTGTTTGGTAGCCAAAGGCAGAAAAGTATTTCCCTGGCTGCATGGCTGTCCAGCAGCCGGGGCGAGGGCTGCTATGGTATGCATAGGCTTAGCCACTCTCTTGGCATGAATCTCCTCCAGCAGTTTGCAGAGGGTCTCATTCTCATCCCTTTGGCTCTGATACCTAGGACCATTACGGTTCCAGCCATCGAACTGGGTATTTGGATTTTTTCAATTGCTTTTGTCTCTATTCCTGTTGTTTTAATAGTTCTGGTCCCTCCCTTTTGTGACTGCTTGTTATCAGAAGGGTTATCGTTCTTCTGGTTGTTACCTTCCACAGTATAGTGAGTAGGTGTATCGGAGGTAGTCTGCACTGCAGCTGCCTGTGCTGCCAGAGTTTGAATGGCGGCAGTTTTGGTGATTTTACCTGAAGCGAGATTACTGAGGTATACCTGGTAGGCATGCTGCATTTTAGTAAGAATTTCCGCAAAGGTGTCAGTACTTGGGTAGACATTAAGCTCAACCTTTTCCCGCAGGGCTGGAGTTATTTTCTGGATGTACAGATCCTTGTACTTGACCTGGTCTCGGTCTGCAAGTTCTCTTGCAAGAGCTTTACCCACTTCATAGGTGAGCCATAACTATTGGTGGTATGCTGCAGGGCTTTCCTTCACATTTTGCTTAACCTTGTAGGCAAAGTGGGCTCCAACAACACCCGGGGGATTGGCAGTGATAAGGGCCACAGTAATATTGTTGTGAGCATGTCGCAGTTGCATATGGTCTCTGGGAGTTTGGTCCAGAGGGTAGGTTCGATCGTCTGTTGCAAGGCTTGAACCTGGCACTCGGGTTGGAGAGAAAGCTTCTCACAGAGGAAGCACACCTTCTCCAAGTGGCAACTAAGATTGTCAGTCAAGCCCATCTGTCCAATACTTTGGGCAATTTGCTGGACAGAATGAGCAACTTGTAGTGGGTTGAAAGTATGAGGAATCACATTCAACTCAATACGTTCCATGGTGCCATGAAGTGCAGTTACCGCTGCCACATCAGTGACTGCCTTGTATGTATGATCCTGATTGACAGTGTCTGCAAACATTCTGTCAATCTGATCTTGGATGGCCCTCCATTGGTCCTCTGGTGCAGCGATATCACTAATGGCCTCTTGAATTAGGTTGCACAACTCCACCGCATCATCCCTGGAGAGGGGGGCAAATGGAGGCACCATGAAATACAGGCCATCCACCTGTGTCATGGGGGCCACCATCTTGGCATTGCGCATGGCTTCTGCCATGTTTGTGTAGATGTGGCAATGTAAAGGGTGTGCCGATGTGGGCACCATATTGCAGATGACTGGAGAAGATGACAGCCCTATGGAGGTTGGACTTCTGTGTGACGTGGCATACCTCATCATCAAAGTCAGAGTCATCATCAGCAGCTGACACAGTCTCAATGGGCATATACTGAAACCCATTCATAGCCTTAACATGGCCAGTAAGAACCTTTCATTGATGGTGCATCTTTGCCATCCTTGCTCTACATATCTTATGACAAACTCTTGCAGTGCCTTGCTCAATGACCTTCTCAGCCTTATGCTGCAGTAGTCTGTACGCGGCACCCAACTCAATGTTTTCCCTAAGCTCTTTGTCTAGCTCACAATTCACTCTCTCATACTCTTCTTTCAACTCAACATTCTCCTCTCTCAAACCCCCATTCATATCACTTAGAATATTGTTCAAATATATTAACTGCTTCTTATTACATTTCAGCCTTACACAATCATCTCTCAACATAGGAATTTCTCACCCAGAGTCTTGAACAGTACAATGCAACAGTGTGTTATTGGCATCACAGAGTGACTGTGTCTCTTCCACTAGTTTCTGTTCCTTTTTCTGTATCTCTGATACCTGCAAGCCTATCTCTTTATTTAAAGATGCATTTTGAAGTTCAAGGGAGTCACACTTCACTGTGATACTCTCAACAGTGGTATGTAGAGCAGCAACCAAAAGATCTTTAAGGTTGTACTTTCTGGTCATTTGTTTGGACTCTAGGTAGTGCTCTGAACTAAGCAGCAATTGACTGTCTGTAGACTTTGTGTCCAGCTTGAAATCTGTCCATCCACCATGGGATGTGAGGTAGTTCAAGACATCGAGTCTCAAGTTAGTGCAAAGTTCAGGCATGACAAACAAGGGGTAGACAAACAATCAAATAAGCAGTTGGAAAACTGGATAAAATCCTTGGCACCATCACCCAACAGCTTTCTGGTCCCCTGTGGGCAAATGGTGATGCCAAGGTGGTACGCTGTCACTCGCAAAGGGAGTGTAAGAGGGTCTGATGTGGGTGTGCCATGCCCGAGACCAAGACAGAATGTGTCCGCCACAGTAACAACAACTGTAAGCATGAGTAGGTCCAAGCAGGCAAGAAATGCATTACACTACTTGACATTCCAAATTAATTTCACCGAACGTAACTCCTCCTCCCTCCAGGATTCCCTGCAACGTTCCTATAATGACGCTGAAACCTGGTTTAAAGAGCATAGACTGGTCATAAATCTTAAAAAAACTAAAACCATGCTCTTTGCCCACCCCCAAAACAAAGCATTCAAATCCCCTCTCCGTATCCTCTCCTACTCCAAACAGCAACTGGAGCAAGTCCACTCCTATAAGTACCTAGGGATCTCCTTTGACTCAGCCCTCACCTATCACACCCACATTGATGCATTTTCTCTGCTACCAATATCTGACTCGAAGTATCTTATACAGCTACAAAAACTGTCTCCCCCCCGATGCCCTCCGGCTTGCAGTTACATCCTCCATATTATCCCTAGTTGACTATGGGCTACCTGTCTATGGTGCTGCCAACACGACTGCCCTAAACAAAATCCACCTCATCCTAAATAAGGCATGCAGGCTTATCATGGGGGCCCCTAGGCTCACACATACATGTCAGCTTTATGACATGGCAGCAGTACTAAACCTTGACGAACGGCTGCAGTATCAAACTTGCCTTTTAGCTAAAAAAACCCTGCTAGCACTGTCACCACCTGGGCTGACAGCCTCCCTCCACCTAGCCCAACCCCTAGTCAGTACTCGGACCTCCTGCAAGGCCACCTTCCTGGTTCCTCGATCTAGGACCTCGCATGGACAGAGGTCATTCCGCCATAGAGCCCCTTCTTGGTACAACACGCTCCCTCTCTCCATCTTGGAAATCCCCACTATCTCCAAGTTCTAAACTGCACTCAAAAGCTAGCTAATCAACAGGTGCTGCTGCACTTGTGCATAACGGGTGTACTACTCCCTTTGCCGTGACAAGGCCCACTGAGCTGCACCCTCACCGTACCGCCTTAATCCTACCTCCTCGACATTACTACCTTATCTGACTGCCTACCTTCTCTTAGTTTTCAAGAATGTACCATGTATGCTAGAATCCTAATATACTGCTTGCTAAATTGTCCCACTAGAATGCACTACTGTATCCAAATCAAACTATCTGCTGTGTTGGCCTGGTCGCATGCTCTGCTAACTCTGTAACCTGTACCATGGAACTTGTTACGCATGTTTTCTTTTGCAAGTATCATTCTCTTATGCTGCTAAACTCTGTAACCTTACTTTTCATCTACAATACCTGAATCTGCACCCTGTAATGTAAATTGTGTAATCTAGACCCTGGATCCATGTATGCCTGCATCTTTATGTATTATGTTCTCTTTGTACCACACCTGACGAGGTATCTTTGGAAATGAGCCTCTGGCTCAAAGGTTGTAAACTGATTGCAAAATAAAATAAATAAAATAAATAAATTGAATGGAAGCTTCGCTTTGTACATTCCAACCTGCACACAGTCACCAAATGTAACTGGGTAATGAAATTACCTTTCTCAGGTTCTTGGAACTGCATAAAAGGAAGAGATGACAGAAAAGTGGTGTCCGGATAATACGTGTAATTTATTGCTGGCAAATAATAATGACACAGACTTACAACCAACAGTGTAATCACTGGGGGAGTATTCAGCGGCTTTACTTATGTAGGTGCAGTCTCAAGTCTCAGTAAAGCTATGTGCTACAAGGGGTCTTATACTACGATAATTGTAATGGTAACTACTAAAGAAGATACATAAAAAGTATGCAATTGGACAGTAACAGGTGGTGCGAGTAACCATCCTAACTAACATGAAAAGTTGCTTAGCTTGCAGAAGATTACTGAACAATAAGGTCTGTGATGAGGTGTATCAGAGGTAGGCTACACTGCAGCTGCCTGTGCTGCCGGAGTTTGAATGGCGGCAGTTTTGTTGGTTTTACCGAAAGTGAGATTACGGAGGTATACCGTGTAGGCATGCTCCATTTTGGTAAGAATGGTGTCAGTACTTGGGTAGACATTAAGCTCAACCTTTTCCTGCAGGGCTGGAGTTATGTTCCGGATGTACAGATCCTTGTTCTCGATCTGGCCTCTTGCAGTTACAGTTGTGCACAAGTACTAAAGATGGCACTGTTGCCTAACTTATGATTATACAATAAAATATAATGGATAACATCTCCCAGTGGCAGAATACATTATAAAAATATAGTGAAGCATAATATGCATTAGAAAAGTACAGTAGAACTCAGATCCTGACACTCATGCTTACACGATAAGTGCCTCTGCCCTAAGGTTAGTACATGTACCTACATACAGTATGTGTTGCTGTCCTTGAGGTGGAGGATCCAATCAGAGGGGCTGGTCCATGGATAACAGGGATGAACCCTGGATTATTTGACTTGAGTGACTCCCTCATCCCAGAGGACTGGGAAGAGAGAGTGTGGGAGAAATTGGCTGCCCAGACGCAGGTGTTCTCTTTACACAAATGGGATGTGGGGTGTGTGAGCAGAGAACAGCATCACATAAGTCTTACTGATGAGAGGCATTTCTGGGAAAGATACAGGTGGCTTGCCCCAGTTGACAGTGACGATGTCCAACAGCACCTTCTGGAGATGATGGCTGCTGGGATTGTTTGAGAATCAAGGAGTCCATATGCATCCCCTATTGTTGTAGTGAGAAAAAAGAGTGGGACCATATGAATGTGTGTTGATTATCACACATTAAACAAATGGACTGTGCCAGACCAGTACACCATGCGTAGAGTACAGGATGCCCTGGATTGTTTAAATGGTAGCCAGTGGTTCTCGGTCCTGGATCTGTGGAATGGCTATTATTAGATCCTGATGGCCTCCCAGGGTCGGGAGAAGATGGCTTTTATCTGTCCCCTTGGATTTTACGAGTTCCTCAAGATGCTACAGGGGATTTCTGGCACCCCAGCCACCTTTCAGCACCTAATGGAGAAAGCTGTGGGTGACATGAACTTGCTAGAGTGTTTGGTCTACCTAGATGACATCATTGTATTCAGGAAGACCTTGGAAGAACAAGAGATCTGATTGTTCAAGGTGTTGAATCGCCTGGAGGAGTTTGGACTGAAATTGTCTATTGATAAATGACAATTCTTCCAAACTTCGGTTAGATACGTTGGGCACATAGTTTTTGTGAAGGGCATCCAAACCGATCCCAGTAAGACTGAAGCCCTCACTACCTGGCCTAAGCCCCAGACTTTGAAAGAGCTCCAGTGTTTGCTCAGTTTCTGTGGCTACTGCGGAGATTCATAAATGACTACACCTGGGTGGTTTGGCCCCTATTGACTCTGCTACAGGGGTATCCACCCACCAACAAAAGCAAGAAAACCACCTCATGTGGGACCCAGGCTAATAACCACACCAGCTACTATCGACCATCAGAACCCTTTGGCTCCCAGTGGGATGAGGAGTGTGCCCAGGCATTCGAAGATATCATCTACTGCTGAAACATGCCCCTGTGCTTGGATCCACAGATCCATAGAAACCCTACATCCTCCATATTGATGCCAGTTTTAGTGGCCTGGAAGCTGTGTTATACCAAGAGTATTTGAAGGATTTATGCCCAGTAGCCTTCGCGAGCTGGAGTCTGAACCCATCAAAGAAGATGTACCCTGTCCACAAGCTGGAGGGTATCCATTCAGGATGCTGAAGCCTGGAATCCCATCACTCATGGGACCAGCTTCAGTATCCCAACATACAGATGCCCGAAGTAATTTCACATGGCAAAATTGTATTTTGCCATGCAAAATTATGTGTGAAAGATTACGCATGGGTGAAACACACTTTTGCTACATGAGTAGTGAGAGGAAGGAGGTGCCAGCAGAACTGCTCCCATGGCTTGGAAATCTGGGTTAAGAGCAACTTGGCCAACATGGCCACGTGGACCCTGGTTCTACTCCTGGTGTGGCATCTATTTTTGCCTCCCTGTGACTCCGCCCCCCGTAACATTTATTTACCATCTTTAAGGTCTGCTCCCCCTCGGAGTTGGTTATTTTAGTTATGGGGGGTGTAGGTGGCATGGGGATGAAGCCCCCCACATTAAACATAAGTCCCCATCAGGATGCCGAAATTCAGTCTCCCAAACTCAGTCTACTGGAGTTCAGGAAACTGAATTTTGGGATTTCATATATGATCCAACTGGAGGCCTCAGCTTTAAAGTGGGCTATTGTGGACCAGTTCCATGACTACCTGTATGGGGCCAAAATCACCATGAAGATGGACAATAATCTCCTTACCTATGTGCAGACCACAGCTAAATTGGACATAGCTGGTCATAAGTGGCTGTCAACTTTACCCCCCTATGATTACTGCATGGAATATCATCCTGGTGTGAATCGTGTGGATGCTGATACCCTGTCAAGATGGCCCCCCGACATACACCAGCGAGCACTCCAGCCAGGTGAAAATGTCGGAGCAAGCAGTGAAAGCCCTATATAAGAAGCATGATGGTGAAGAAACTTGTGGGCTGTGGAGCCACTCCCAGGTCTGGGCCTTCTGGAGCTCTGCAATGGGCCAGAAGCAGCTGAAGGTGACAAGTGGCCAGACCTTCAATCAAGTGGACAAGCTGCAAGACTTTCAAGCAAGAATCAATCTGCTGAGGAAGTCAAGATCATCCTATTTCCTGCCCACAGCTGCACAACCTGAGGGAGCTCCACACTCCAGGACAGCAGGAAATTTGGCAGCCAACAGACTGCTGAGGGCTGTAAACCAGGACCTGGTTCCTGGACCTTGTTACAGGGAAGTGTAATTCTAAATGTAAGCATTTTTCTTTTTTTTTTGCACCCTCCTCCTTCCCTGGTCGGCTACTCCTTCAGGTCTCCCAAGGTCTCCCCGTCTGCTAGCTCTCTCTCACACTGGACACTTACCTCACATCATGGTCCCCCCAGGTAACCTTGTGTATCCCTTCACCAGATGGGTCCCCCTCCTCTGAGAGGATAGGCACTGGTGGGGAGGCCAGCACACTTTTTTCTATTTGGCTTGGGTGCCACAGAGGTAGGACTGGCTATCAAGGCCTGGCAGCAGCAGGAGACCAGAGGGACCATCATACAGTTGACCAGGGCAGTTTCCTAGTTTTCTCCCTGAGGAATGGCGTGCCACAGACATCATGGTGTACACCGACATCCACCACTCCCCCATCCTTTCCAGCTTGGGTGTCCGTGCTATGCTCCCAACCTCTGCCAGGGGCCATCAGGCATTGAGATGCATCTTTGCCCTCCCCCCAGAGAAGATGAGCCATCCTGGGATGCTCCTTTCCTTCTCCCCCAGCCAGCCCTCCCTCCAGCAACCCAAGTTCATTCCTGAACCCGGGTCACCAGCGTCACAGATGGAAATCCAACTGCTGTGCCAACAGGCCAACTTTTAAGCATTTTTCAAACCTTCTAGAGCCCCAACAGCCGGCCATCCCATAGCAACATCCAGGCCTGCACCAAGTGGGTACTCCAGGGACATCTTAGGGTAACACTGGTACCAGTGGGAGTGGGCACCTGGGGGTTATACTGGCCCACAGGCCCTCATGTTACTGTTTACCAGTGTTGTTACTAACCTCTTTTCTTCCTACAACTATCCCTGTTCCAGGTACCCCTTTCCTAGCCCTTCCCCTTAATAAAGCTGTGAGTTAATTGTTGGAATTACTGCGTCCAGAGAGGTTCATTGCATTGGCTTTCTGAAAGTCTATGATATCTGGTGGGAAAAGGTTGTTGGGGATCTAGTGTGCAGAGTGATTGGTTGAGGAGGTGCAGTATCACAGGGGGCTGTACTAACCAGTCACCTGACCCACTTACAATCTACTCTGGGTGGAGGCAACACACTATTATTTATAACTTTGGGAAAGATCCCCCAATTGCTACTGCATCAGGACCCAGTCCCCTTGACCTGTACCAGGGACAACAAGCAGGTGTAGTAGCACACTGGCACACGGCACCTGGGCTACATAAGTATGAAGGAATTTCTTCTTTTAATAGTCTCCTTTTCTGAGCAGCAAAGACATCAGGTTGAGGGATTTGGGCTTAGGATGGCTGATAGGGCCTGTGTGAGCAGCTCCAGTGTGATGATTAATCTCAAGGGATGTCCTCCAGGGTACAGGGTCAGTATGTTGTGGATGAAACAGTACATGAAGAACCACATGGTCTAAAGCACAGCATGAATTACAGCAACAGGGGTATAATAGCGATAGGAAACCACAGCTACCCCTGTCACTCACTAGGATCTGGAGGAAGGACTGAAGAGGTCACAGGTGCTGTGCCTGGTCGAGTGGCTCCCGTGGTGGAGTGGCTAAGGCACAAGCACCTAGCGCAGTGGAGACCCAGGCATTGGGGTTTGATTCCCCATCTACTGAGATGGGTTTTTTTTGTTTGCTTTAAAAAAAATTAAGTTCCCCACTCCCAAGTATTCCTTTTTCCTCTAGGTCCACAACCCCCTCAAACTTTGTTATTTTAGTTTGGGGTTGTGTGAGGGATGAAGCCCCCCAATGTAGGGGGGATGCGGGGTGGAGCTCCCCACTTGAACATAGATTCTGTCACTGTTTCCAACAGTGTGCGCTGTTGTGGTGTGTTCAGTGGCATCTCCTGACCTTATTTTGTTGCATGCCATTTTGTGTGCGGCATTATTGTTTTGTGTGGTTTCATCTGTGACATAATGACCAGGTGCTATCCTCCAGCACCCCAGCAGTGTGGCATACCAGATTCTTCTGGGCCAATCCGGTGCAACTAGTACTGCCAGCACCCATGATATTAAGTTCAGGTGCTTCAGGTGCACTCAGTATAACTCCTTAGGTGCAGATGAAAGGCAGCCATCCCATGAGAACAATACCAAGTAGAGGAAATCTGCACATAGTTAACCAAAAAGGAAAATATTCTCACAATGCAAATACATGAAAAATGTAATTTATTGTAGACAGGACGCCTAGATCAACACCCTCTCCCAGCATTTCAGCCAACAAACTGAAGCACCTGAACTGTATTCGGATTGCCATTTTCTGGCTGCGACGGAAAAGTGCATGTTTTGCACTCTTAGGAACCCTGAGTTTTACCAAAGGAGAGTTATGACTGCTTGCGGTACAGGGTTATGCCTTCTTGACTTCAGTTAGAGCTGAACTGTAAAGTTTCTTGACATTTGAGCATTGGGAGTAAAAGTATTGCAATTCCTGAGTGTTCAGGTTATTAGAATGACTAATCTGGGTGCCATCCCAGTGCTTCCAGTCGAGGAGAGTTCATTGAGTTGCTCAGAAGAAGAAGCTGAATTCATTTACTGCCTAGAGGATCTGGAGGAGGTTGACCGACGCTGGCAGCAGAAGGGAAATTTCATTTTCAATGAGGGAGGTCCAGAAGAATGGAAAACTGTTGATTCCACACTGAAGGAAATAGAAAGGCTCAAAATAAAAGAGCTTAATCACTATTATAATCAAATTAACCTGGAGAAATATTTGGAACTGAAAATCTCACCAAGGGGCCTACACATTGATAAACCCCAATGTTGGGTTTTGATGACGAGGACAAAGAGTTCAGAAAAGAGTGGGAGCAAGCAGTAACGGAGTGTACAAACAAATTTATTCAAGCACACATTTAAAGGGACATAGAGATATGGGGCATAATTAACCAGGAAATTAAAGAGCTACAAACCCTATTATCAGAGCATAGAGGTAAGCAGGACTTTGACTCTCTTAACAAATCATTGTCTAAAAAGATTAATAAACATGAAACTTGACTTATCAGCTAAGAAGAGAACAAAACTTACCAGGGATATAGGGGACTTTGACAAAAACAGAGGTATTTGTCTGGGAAAGGAAATTGCGTTCTGTAAGTAGAGGTAGACCAAGATCTAGACAGAGGCGCAACAGTTATTGGAATAAAAATAAGAACTGGGAAGAAAGCAAGGAGAAGAAAACTGTTTCCTTTCAGGAAAACAGAGTACAAGCTAAAAGAGCAGAAAAAAATACTAATAGTAACTACAGTGACTGATCAAAAGCAAGTACCTCCACAGCCAGGCCTTTTTTAGACAAGCATCAAGGGGAGCACCAAGGAGCTCCCAAAATTCCAAACAAAAACAAAAAAATAACAGGAAAGCAAGGAGGGGAAAAAGAGGGAAACAACAACACAAAAACAGCAGCATATTCTCAGCCCCAGAGGAACAAATAAAAGATATTGTGAACATCTCAGACATAACTCTTACAGAAAATCAAAGACGAGTATTATTGAAAGGACTTACATTTGCCCCAACACAAAACCCAGATCTGTTTAAGTTTCAAGTGGACATGTTCAAGTTAATTAGTAAACTGAAATTGAAATATTTTTCCGGCAAACAGAAATTAAGTGCTGATTGTAATATCATCATGGGAGGTTAAAGTGAAGAACTGAGGTCACAGAGTGATAACATGGATATTACAGACCTTGTTGGTTTATTGGAGAATAATGAAGCATTTCCAGAGGAGGATGGATAAACTGAATGGGAACCAATAGACTGGGACTATAATATAATTGACCAATTAGATGTAGCAGCCCTATTGGAAGAAATTGAAACGGGGACAGAACTGGGGTTCTCTACAGGTCTCCAAACCAGGGGGAGGTCATAGACATATCACTGTTAGAAGATATACAAAACATGACAGCTAAAGTGGAGGTTCTGATAATGGGAGACTTCAACATGCCAGATACAGATTGGTCAATACCAGCAGGATATCTGCCAGACCTAGACACATAGTGGATTCCCTGCAGGGGGGGGGCCTCAAACAACTGGTACAGCAACCCACAAAAGACAGGACTATCCTAGATCTAGTACTGACTAATGGGGAAAGGATCACAAATCTCCAGGTAGAAGGTCACCTGGGGGCCTGTGACCATCACATGGAATGGTTCATTTTGGACAATAGAACTAAATCATCCCATTCCAAGGCAAAAATATGGGACTTCATGGTAGCTGACTTTATTAAGTTGGCCAACAGAGTTAATCTAGCCCCGGCAAGAAGAAATACAATTGAGGGGGTACAGGCAAAGTGGGCAAGTATTAAGGATGCAATACTTGAAGTAACATCCCATTGTGTTAGACAGAAAAGCAAGAGCAAAAGAAGGAGGAAACCACTTTGGTTCTAAAAAATAGTAGCAGAAAAGATCAGAGCCAAAAGGCTGGCCTTCAGGAAATATAAGGGAACACAGCGTGTCAAAGGTAGGAAGGTATACTAAACTTCCCTAAGGGAAGCAGGGAAGGCAGTAAGGCAGGCAAAGGCCCAAACTGAGGAAACACTTAGATGAACAGTAAAAGAAGGAGACAAGACTTTCTATAGATACATTTGTGGAAGGAGAAAGTCCAGCGGGGGTACTGCTAAGATCAAAGGGGTTAAGGGAGAGTGTGTGGAGGAGGACCAAGGAAGAGCATCTATCCTAAATAGATGCTTCTGTTCAGTATTTACTGAGGAGAAGGTAGGGCAGGGCCCACCAGCTCAGCACCATGGACACAGGGGAGAGGGAGGTGAGCACTAGTCTCTTCACAAAAGCAAGGGTCCTACAAGAACTTGCTAAGCTCAGGGTGGACAAGGCAATGGGACCTGATGGCATACATCCCATGGTACTAAAGGAGCTAAGGGGGGAACTAGCAGAGCCATTATCAGAATGGTTTAGTGAGCCTCTGAGCACAGGAGAGGTCCCAGAAGACTGTCGAAGGGCTCATGTGATCCTGTTGCACAAGAGTGGCAGCAGGGAGGAGGCAGGGAACTACAGACCAGTCAGTCTTACCTCAGTAGTGAGCAAGATTATGGAGGCACTCCTTAAGGAAAGGATAGTGCAACACCTGGAATCCATAGGAGCAGGCAACTATTTGCAGGCACCTCTCTGGTCTGAGGAAGGAGGTTTCCCATCTCCAGACTGACCTTGCTAGGATTCATGAAACCTCCTCCACCACCCAGGGACCACCAGGGCCAATGCCACTACCTCAGAGGTTGCCAAGAAAGAGGAGAGGCTGGACCAGGGTGGGAGGGTGGTGGAACAGAGTCACATCCCTACAGCTGCACCTCTCCACAATTCATACACTCTTCTGGTGGATAGTGGTTCCTCTATGGAGGCACCTGCAGTGGAGACCAAGGAGGATGTTGGGAACCTTCACAAAGGAGACCCACAGGAGGGTGGCATGGGACCCCACAGGGGAAGAAAACAACTCCTGGTGGGGGACTCAATCATTAGGGTGGTAGAAGTGCGGAAGGAAGGGGAGAGGGAGGTAAGATACCTGCCTGGTGCCACGGCTTGGAGGGACAGGAAATGAATCCTCAGGATGGTGGGAGCAGCTGCACAAGGGAGGGAGCTGGATGTCATTGTCCACCTAGGGACAAGTGACCTGGCTAGGAATGGGATCAGAGCAGTGCAAGATGAGTTTGCAGAGTTGGGGAGGGGCCTTAGACAAGTAGTGCATACGGTAACCTTCTCAGAGGTGCTGCCTGTCTATGGCAAGGGTGATGCTAGGGTACTCCTCAATGAATGGTTGAAAAACTGGTGTGAAGCTCAGGGTTTTGGCTTCATTGGGGACTAGGGAGCCACCTGGAGGGATGCAGACCTATACTGGCATGATGGTCTGCATCTGTCCAGGGGGGAACCAGGATCCTAGGTGAGAGGTTTAAATGCTTCATTGGCAAGCATTTAAACTAACCAAGGGGGGAGGCACTAAAAAGGACCAGGGAAATCTCAGCCGCCCCCACAAAACAAGGTAATTATTGAGGTACACACCAAGGTAGAGAAGTCATTAGGGAGCAGGACAGAGGTAAATGTAAAAAAAGGCAAAGGCAGTAAGGACAGGGATGGGGCTAAAAGGGCTAAGGCCATCAAAAAGTGGAGGGTGATGAGTACCAATGCCCATAGTTTGTGTAACAAGCTCCCTGAACTAGTGACCTTGATGGAAGAGGGTTGACTGGATATTGTGGCAGTCACAGAAATATGGTACACAGAGAACCATGACTGGGATGTCAACATACCAGGATACACAATCTACAGGAGGGACAGGGAGGGTAAAAAAGGAGGAGGAGTAGCTCTCTATGTAAAAGAAGGGATCAAAGCAACAGAACTAAAGAGTAAACAGGGAGCAGAAGAGGCACTCTGGGGTCACCCTGGAGACAGAAAATGGCACCACAATCCACATGGAGGTTGTATACAGACCCCCATCTCAGGGGAAGGGAATGGACAAGGAAATGATAGAAGGCATCCTTAGAATGGCATAAAAAGGGGAGATATTGTTGATGGGGGATCTGAATGTGCCAGATGTTAACTGGAGCACTTTGCTGCCGGTACATCCAAGAGCAGGGTCATTCTTGATGCCCTACAAGGGGCATGGCTCAGACAGCTAGTATTGGAACCCACTCAGGAGGGAGCAATGTTAGACCTGGTACTCTCAAATGGGGGACGGAGAAAGAATCTCAGATTTAGAAGTGGGTAGCCATCTGGGAACAAGCGACCATCAAACAGTGTGGTTCATGATAAACACAGCCATACAATCAAGCCATACAAGAGCAAGAGTATTGGACTTTAGGAGGGCTGACTCTGGGAAAATGAGAGAGGGCCTCAGAAAAGCACTAGCAAACAGGCAAGAAGGAGGGGTGGAGGAACAATGGGGAGTAATCAAAACAGCCATCACAGAGGCAACAAGCCTTTGTGTAAAGCAAATCAACAAAATACAATGAAGGGAAAAAAACTCTATAGTTCTCAAAAGAGGTGTCAGGGAAGGTTAAGGATAAAAGGATAGCATTCAGGAAATATAAGGAAACACAGAAGGAGCAGGACAGAGAACTTTATCAGTTAAAGCAGAAAGATGCAGGAAAGGCAGTCAGAATAGCAAAGGCCCAAACTGAGGAAAGGATAGCCAACTCTGTTAAGAAGGGGGATAAGACCTTTTATAGGTACATTAGGGAGCGAAGAAAGACCAAAGGAGGGATACTGAGGCTTAATAAAGGGGAGAGAATGTGGGCAGAGGGTGACAGTGAAAAAGCAGGGATACTGAATGCATATTTCTGCTCAGTATTCACAAAGGAAGATGAGAGGGAGGTACCTAAACCAAACAAGAGAAACACTCTGAAGATAGGGGTCAATACCAGTCCATTTACAGAAGAAAGGGTTATGAAAGAACTAATAAAATTGAAGGTGGTAAAAGCAATGGGACCTGATGGGATTCAGCCAAGAATTCTAAAAGAACTAAGGGTAGAACTAGTGACATCATTGACTACTCTCTTTAACAAATCATGGGAGGATGGGGTGGTACCTGAGGACTGGAGGAGGGTGGATGTGATTCCTCTTCACAAAAATGGGAGCAGGACAGAGGCAGGAAACTACAGACCAGTTAGTTTGACCTCAGTGGTAGGGAAAATGATGGAATCACTTCTGAAGGAAAGAATTGTTGAGTACCTAGAGGCCAGTGGGGCACAGGACCCAAGGCAGCATAGATTCACTATGGGAAGGTCGTGTCAGATAAATCTAATAGATTTCTTTGACTGGGTGACCAAAGTAGTAGATCAGGAAGGGGCTATGGACATGGCCTACCTAGATTTTAGCAAGGCATTTGATACAGTCCCGCACAAAAGATTAATACGCATGTTAGCCAGCCTTGGAGTGGGTCCCAAGGTGGTAACCTGGATAAAACATTGGCTAGATGACAGGTAATAGTAAACGGAGTCCACAGTGAAGAAAGGAGGGTTACTAGCGGGGTATCGCAGGGTTCAGTACTGGAACTGGTTCTTTTTAATGTCTTTATAAGTGACATTGCAGAGGAACTAGAAAGAAAAGTATGTCTCTTTGCAGATGACACAAAGATCTGCAATAGGGTTGATACACAAGATGGAGTGGAAAGGATGAGAAGGGACTTGACAAGGTTGGAGGAATGGTCAAATGTATAGCAGCTCAGATTCAATGCAAAGAAGTGCAAGGTAATGCACCTGGGAAACAAAAACCCAGGGGAAGAGTACACAATGGGAGGTGAGATACTGACAACAGTAAAATTGGAAAGGGACCTGGGGGTAATTATATCAGATGACCTAAAGGTGGGCAAGCAATGTGAGAAGGCAGTAAGGAAGACTGGGGGAATACTGGGATGCATAGGGAGAGGCATCAATAGTAGAAAACAGGAAGTTATTATCCCTCTGTACAGACAGTTGGTGAGACAACATCTGGAGTACTGTGTGCAGTTCTGGAGACCCCATCTCAGCAAAGATATAGACAGAGTGGAGGCTGTCCAGAGGAGGGCAACCAAAATGTTGGAGGGTCTGCACCAGAAGACATACGAAGAAAGACTAAATTAGCTTAATATGTATACCCTTGAGGAAAGAAGGGGGAGAGAAGGGACATGATAGAAACTTTCAAGCATGTCAAGGGAATCAACAAAGTCCAAGAGGGTAGCATCTTTCAGAAAAAGAGATGTGCAAGAACAAGGGGGCACAATTTGAAGATAGAGGGGGAACGGCTCAGAGGTATTGCAAGGAAGTATTTTTTCACAGAGAGGGTTGTGGATGCATGGAACATCCTCCCTGAGGAGGTTGTGGAGTCAAGAACAGTGGGATAATTCAAGAATGCATGGGATAGACATAAAGCAGTCCTAGTGGGGGGTAGGAGGAAGTAAGCTGTTGGTTAACTAGGATCTGCAGCTTATCTGTTAGGTAGGAAAATGGGCAGACTAGGTGGGCCAAGCAGTCCTTATCTGCCGTCAAATTCTATGTTTCTATGTTTCTATGAGCACAGGATCCAAGACAGCATAGGATTACAACAGGAAGGTCCTGTCAAACTAATGTCATAGATTTCTTTGACTGGGTAACCAGAGTGTTAGACCAAGGGGGAGCAGTTGATGTTGTCTACCTTGACTTCAGCAAAGCTTTCGATACTGTTCCACATAGAAGATTGATTAATAAGCTGGGTAGGCTCAGGGTGGGTCAGAATTTGGTCAACTGGGTGGCAAACTGGTTGGTGGGCAGAAAACAGAGAGTGGTGGTTAACGGTATACAGTCAGAAGAGATACAAGTCACAAGTAGGGTACCTCAGGAATCAGTCCTGGGGCAGTCCTCTTCAATATCTTCATCAGTGACATTGCAGATGGACTGGAGGGTAAGGTTTGTCTGTTTGCAGATGACACCAAGATCTGCAACAGAGTAGATGATCCAGATGGGGTGGACAAAATGAGATGAGATCTGGATAAACTGGCAAAATGGTTGGAAGAGTGGCAACTGGGGTTTAACGCAAAGAAGTGCAAGATCATGCACATAGGGAAGAGAAACCCTGAAGTCACCTATAGGTTGGGAGGGGAGTTGCTGGCAATCACAAGGGAAGAAAGAGACTTGGACATCTTCATCATAGATGACCTGAAATCATCCAAGCAGACCACTAAAGCAGTAGGTAAGGCTAGAGGGATGTTGGGGTGTATAAGTAGGGGTATCGCAAGTCATAAGAGGAAGGTAATAATCCCTCTTTACAAGACACTGGTTAGACCCCATCTGGAGTATTGTGTACAGAACTGGAGGCCACACCTGCACAAGGACATTAACAAAATTGAGGCAGTCCAGAGAAGGGCAACCAAAATGGTGCAGGGACTGCATCAGAAAACATATGAGGACAGATTAATGGAGCTCAATATGTATACCCTAGAGCAAAGGAGGGAGAGAGGTGATATGATCGAAACATTCAAACATCATAAGGGTATTAACAAGGTGAAAGAGTCTAACATGTTTCAATATAAGAAAAAAAGCAGGACAAGAGGACACAGCATGAGATTAGAGGGAGGACAATTAAAGGGTAATGTGAGGAAGTTCTTTTTCACAGAAAAGGTGGTGGATGCATGGAACAGCCTACCTCAGGAAGTGTTGGATATGAATACAGTACAGGGCTTCAAACATGCATGGAATAGGCATAAGGGAGCAATACAGATGAGTATAAATAGATAGGCCATTGACAGAGTACAGGCCTATGGCATATTCATAAGGTAAAAAAAATGGGCAGACTGGATGGGCCTTGTGATCCTTATCTGCCGTCAACTTCTATGTTTCTGTGTTTCTAAATATCACCAGCCTGTGAAGTTAACAGGCAGAAATTTAAGCCTAAATCCCTTTTCTGCTCACAGGTTATTTGCCCAGCCATTTCAACTTTTGAAAACATGCTGATTAATGAGACTGAAAAACTTTTTTCCTATCCCAAATGTTACCACAATAATCTAAGTAATGAAGAAATGAAGGCTGTTAAAGGGCTAGGTCCAGATATTCAAAACTTTGAACTGGGCAAAAACCGTTTGTGAAAGTTTAGTTTGGGATTAGCATGGGTTTGCTATATTCAAAAGGCCAAACAGCGTGCGCAAACTGCATTAGCACTGGGCAAAATCATAATGTATGCAAGGGGCAAAGTGAGGTGGTGTGTCAGCACAATGCTATATTCAGTGAATAGCACCACACACATTATCATCCAGGAAGAAGTAGTCTTAACCCTGGGCATTCAGCTTTGCATGACATTTTGGCTTTGTGCTGCGTTTGCCTGAATTTTGCATGGCTTTGTGCGACCCTAACAAAACAATATGACACATAGACAAAGCCAGACAAAGAGACAACATGCTGCTCACAGATGGTATCACAATAATGTCATCATCTGCCACCATTCCCAGCCATGCCAGTCAGTAAGTGGTGACCCAGCCACCAGTGGACACCATGGCAGTGTGTCCAAACAGCACACACCTGCAGGCCACTCTTCTGTGGACACCAACTGATGCCAGCACACACATGCAGCACTGTGTGCATGGAGGATGTTGAGAGGAGGGTGTACGAGTGGCCAGGCTGTGCCGTAGACCAGATGTGGCCACAATGCTGGGTCATGTCAAGCAGTGCACATGGGCCAGTATTGGGAATACCCCAACACCAGTGTGTCTTTCTGATCATACATGCCCCCCAGCCACATACCACACAGCTGTACAACTGCCACAACACGCACAGCCAGACATGTAAATGTCACTGTGAGCATCCCATGCCAGAGGTGCAGTATCTGTGGGTCACACAACAGTGTAACAATCATGTCCACTGTCAGCAAACACCTGCAAGTTGGGCCTATCTCTGTGTACAGTGCAGTCTTCATCACTGCCCTACACACCATAGGCAGTGCTGTGTCCTCACACTACTGGCCCCCTTGCTACTGTAGTGTCTGCTGTGCACTATTGCATGTCCTACAGTGTGGCAGTTGTATGCAGCACCACCACCATCTGTGCCTATGCTGTGTTGTCCCCTGGGGTACATTATTCTGTGCTATGCTGTACTGTTTATATCATCCTGCAGATATCTTCATGCACTGCCAGACTGATCTACAGGTGGAGCTGGCCAGCCCCTGTATTTCCAGACTGACCTACAGGTGGAGATGTGGGACTCTGCAATAAAGATGGGAAAACTGCATGTAAATCTGGGCATAATGAGATGCTAATCTGGATGTTTGCCCAGAGACTACCTAAGTAGGTTCATTTGCATGTCACTTTTGAATATGGCAGCAAAGTTTAGCGCCAGGCAAACATGTTTGCACCAGGCAAACAGTTTAGCTCCATGCTAAACCTGCACAAATGTGTTAGCACTGCGCAAACAGTTTGAGGAATATTATACAGTTTTGAACACTGTACTTTCACATGCACTGCTGCCTGCAGCTGTACTGGGTCCACACATTTGCTGGCACACATATTGTCCACATAGTTCACCTCTACCTACTTTCACGTTGCTGTGCACTGTGTTGCTGTTGTGGTTTGCACTTCCTAGTTGCTATATTCAGAGCTGTCTTATTCCAGGGCTAAGTTTACCCTGCACTCCCAGCCCAGTTTGCCCGGCCTCATTCCCATGCCATATTCAGAAGCTGTTTGCCCGGGGCTATTCCTTTTGAATTTAACTTGCTTTTTGCTCTGGGCTAAGTTTGCCCACCGTGCAGTGCTAATTTACCCCCAGGGCAAAGTTTTGAATATCTGGCCTCTGGAGTCTTATAAAAAAATAGTAATAAAAAAATCAGATAAAGGTGGTAACTTGTATTAATGCCTGAGGAAATGTATGTGGCTAAATGCTTAGAACTTATAAATGATAAGGAGAATTACTGTAAACTTAAGGAGGACCCCACAGTAAAATATCAAGGGGAGTTATTTGAATTTATTGACTTTTCAGTTAAATGTGGATGGATTAACCAAAGGGAAAGGGATTTTGTTAAGGTGGACTACCCTATAGTACCTACATTTTACATCCTGCCCAAAACACGCAAAAGCCTAACCGATCCACCTACTAGACCCATAATTGCAGGTATAGGCTTCATAACGCAAAAGCTGAGCATTTTTGCAGACAGCTTTCCACAACCTCATGTGTTTACCCTACCTTCTTATATAAGGGATAGCATGGATCTCATAAATAAATCTGGAGGCAAAATATGGGATCCAAACTGGAGCTGGGTCACAATAGATGTGAGTCGTCTGTATACCTCCATTAAGCATGATATTGGATTGGAGGCAGTTTCTTATTATCTGAAAAGTAACCTGGAAAATTCAAAAGATTTTTTACTCCAGGCTATAAAATGTGCTTTAAAACACAATTATTTTGTGTTTGACAACAGCTTTTACTTACTGGTATGTGGAACAGCGACGGGGGCTTCATTTGTCCCATCATATGCCAATTTAGTTATGGGTGTGCTGGAGGAAAAATGGGTATTTGCTGAAAATAAAAATCAGTATCCAAATCACATCATAAGTTGGTATAGATTTATTGATGATGTGATAGTTATTTGGACAGGAGAGAAGCAAGTAATCATCAAATTTATGGAAGTTTTGAACCAAAATACTATTGGGCTATAGTTCACATATGACAGCAATAAAAAGCTAATTTCTTTGTTGGATTTACAGCTGATTGGGATACCGGCCAGGTGAAAACCAGGTGAGTACATTCAAACAGCAGGGTACAGCAAGGAAACTGCAGGGAACATTATTCTCCATGCTGGGTGTGCATACCCCAGGAAACTTATCAACTGCATACCTTATGGAGAAGTGGTAAGACTTAGACTAAGTTGCACAGATGGGGGGGGGGGATTTCTGAAACAGATAGGAGATCTCAAAAAGAGATTACTTTTGAGAGGCTATCCAGACAAAATCTTGTCGTAATCTTCATAAAGTTATACTTCTCAACAGAGAAGAGTTATTGATCCTTAGGAAAATTAGAGAACAGGAAGACAATAAGGGAAATGAGAACAAGAACACAGTGACCATTTGTCAGGGAGTTCAACCCCTTGGCAGGACAATTAGGTGGTTTAGTCCACAAACTGTGGCCCATACTATTGAGTGACCACATACTGAAAGAAGAAGTACACCTAAAACCAAGAGTTTCATTTAATAAGGGAAGACGTATTGGGGATAGGATTGTGAGAAGTTATTATTTAGCAAGCCCAAAGATAGAGGGAATATGGCTAGGAGTTAAACCAAAAGCCCATTTTAAGTGTGGCCAGTGCAACGTGTGCCAATATGCAAACACATGGAACAGATTCATAAAGGGAGAAGAAACTGTTGATTTAAATGAGTTTACCACCTGTACTACACCTTTTGTGGTTTATATTTGCTGGTGCTCATGTAAGATTTATTATGTGGGCAAAACCATCCAACCAGCAAAACAAAGAATTCAAGAGCATGTAGGGCTATTATTAATTGTATTGCCCTGAATGCTATTGGTACTCACTTTGGTTTGGTGCGTAACAGCAAACCAGACTGCTTGAAGTACACCATCTTGCAACATGTTAAAAGGAATCCGAGGGAAGGGAATAGAAAACAAATTATTTTCCAGAGAGAGACCAAATAGATCCTTAAATTAAAAACTGTTGCACCTATTGGTTTAAATGAAGAGACTGATTTCTCACCCTATTTATAAATACTAAGCATAAACCCTTTTTTTTTATTCTTTCTCAGCGTCCGGATAACACATATTCTACCATGAAGGCAAGCTGAGGCCCATCCAAATATGAAAATGTTCCAGAGAATATGATAATAGCATGTCTAGGGGAAGTTTATGAAATTTGGCCACACTGTTGGTATAGGGTCTTACCCCTAGCTATTTTCTATATGCAAATAATGTAGTGTTTGGTGGATACTTGGAGTTTAAACTACCACCCCCCATCAGATCTCATTATTCTGTTTCTTAGTGAAAAGTGGACCATTTTTGCCTACTATTATTAATGGCATACTTGGGAATCCCCGTAATGTGTAATTGACTTGATATTTCTTGAGTGACCCAAGTAATCTTATAGTTTTGGGGTTTTGTAAAACAGAAGTATATAATTTCTCTGTACGTGTTATGCCTGAAACTTTTTCTTAAAAAAATCTAATTTATTTTCAATGTGTTAAAGTAAGTACATCAGAGGATTTCTCCAAGGCTTGACATTCTCTCATTTGAAAACAAAAAGTATGTAAGTGAGAACCTGATTCTTTTATTTTATACAATATATGTAGAAAAATGAAAGATTTAATAGAAAAAACATTATGAAATGTATATATATATATATGGTATAATTAATTATTGTTTGTAGCAAGAAGCATGTAAATTGTATTTATAACTAAGATAACAACTGATTTTTACAACTTTTATAATTTTCTCTATGTATTTGAAATATATGTGTCACTAAGGGTGTTATATGTCTTTAAATGTTCACTTTAAAAATGGGCATTGGGGAGGTAACCTCAAACCCGACCCCTAAGGAAGGCCTTGCTTGTTGGCCGAAGGGCTGGGAGAGGGTGTTGACCTAGGTATCTTGTCTGTAATAAATTAAATTTTTCACGTATTTGCGTTGTGAGAATATTTTTCTTTTTGGTAAACTGTGTGCAGATTTCCTATACTTGTTACCCATGCTATTAAGGTTTTACTTCTTTTTTTCTCAGCACTTGCAGAATCAGTGGGTTTGGGGGGGGGGTTGTAAGCTCTGCTGACATTCCGTGGGACTGACAGCACCTCTATGCCTTTCACTCTGTGTTCCTTTTATAATGAGAACATGGAGAATTATCTGTTACTTTTTTTATTGCCATTAGATCAATATGGAATGGTCTCCATTTGGCAAAGATTAGATGGGAAGCGCTATGCTAGAGTTGCCCCTCCTGTGGGTTCAGAGTTTGATTACTCAAGCAGTCTGCCTGTAGGTTGAGTTCCCTCACTGGGTGCACTGTTGTTAGGCTCTTTAGATTTATCTCTGCCCACTCAATGTGATGAGCTGACTCCATGAATATTTGCAGAGTCCACACCCCCCGCTTGTTGATCTGTACCATGGTGAGCCTGTTGACTATCCTTATTCAAATGTCCTCTTCAACCAATTGTTTCTTTTGTTTCTAGCACATTGATGTGGAGTCAAACTTCTGTGTTCTGTCACTTTCTTGTGCTGTTTTGTTCACTAGCACTTCTCACCATCCCAACAAACTTTCATCTTTCTTTATGATTACTGCTGGTTGGTTTTGATACAACAACCCCCATCCTAGATTGTGTTGGTTAATTTTCCAGGAAATGGAATGTCTTATGTGAGATGTCAGGACCATGGGTGTTTCGTAGTTCAGGCTATTGTCATCCTAACTGCTAAAGACAAACAGCTGCAGAGGTGTCAAATGCCAGCTTGTCCATGAATGGAGATCCATGCAGGATGCCATTAGTCCCAGAGACTGCATAAGATCCCATGTTATTGGATGTGTCAGAGAGAGAGATAATATGTTTGTATTTTGCCCTTAAAGAGTTGTGCTGTGCCTCACACTGTGTCAAAGGCTATACTGAGGTGCTGTAGAGACTATGTCAGAATCAGGTTGCTCTTCATTCAATTGATGATACACCCATGCTGAGTTAATATATTTTGTACTTTGGTGATGGTTGCCAGGGTTTTCTGTCATGTTGTTGCCCTTGCTAGCAGGTTTTTGAGGTATGGAATGATTAGATACCTTCCTTGCAAAGTATGTCTGCCAGTTTAACCATTGCCTTGGTGAATATCCACAGTGCAGGTGCTAGTCTGACTGGTAGGCACTGGTATTGGAAGTGCATATTCAAGAAGTAAAATTGAAGGAATTGGTGGTATGTCAGACATATGTGGATGTGGAGGTATGCACCTTTAAGATGTACCAATGTTAGGAAGTCTCCTTTGCTCACCAAGGTCTGTAATGCTGAAATCTGAGATGGCATGAATAAGGCATTCCCTGGAACTTACTGAAATTCTATTGTATATCTGTGTTGTATGAGTTCTATCATTCATTTTTCTAATATGTTGTGGCCCAGAGTGTACCAAAGTATTGAAACCTGATTCCAACCGCTGATGTGTCTGGGGCCTAATCCATTTCAGGCGTAATCATTTATATTACCATTGTGGGATCCTAAGCCATCTCTTGATTTGGAATGGTTAGAATGGTTCCAGTTGTTGCCTGATCTTCTGTTGAAACCATTGTTCTTGAAGCAGAAGTTCCTGCTCATGTTGCTGCCCTGATATTAGCAGCTCTTTCTTCTCCTCTGGGAATTGTTCCAAAAGCAGTTTTTAAGGGAGGGGAGGTAGGGTTGTCTGACATCTGTCCTTAGTGAAGTCCCTTCCCTCTTTTACATGTATGTATTTCTCTAATCTGGGGCCGACAACCATGTTGCCTTTGAATTGCAACTTAGTTAAGATCTTCTTAGAGTCCTGGTCATCCTGCTACAACTTCAGCCACAGAGGGGACTTGGCTCTGCCAATTTATTGAAATTTCAGAGAATACCTTTGAGAACAAGTGGTGTTTTACAAAGGTTCCACGTCAACAACAGAGATAACAGGGTAACATAACAAATACAAAAAAGCAAATTCCAGTAGAATGTAGTCAAACAAGTAAAAATGGTCAAACAAGTACATACTAAACAGACTGGATCAATTGCATTCAATGTTACAATAAGACAGGTAAACAGACACAGTGTAAAACAAGCATAGTAGTGGTATGTGGCTTCAGAGCCAGAGTCTGAAATAGTTCAAAGTGTACACCGGGAGAGATGTAGTTAGGATTATTAATGATTATAGTTTTATTGAACTGTTAGGGTTACCCATAGTGCTCTTAAACTAGTCAAACTTAGGTAGATTTAGCATGGTTTCAGGCACCTCAATTAACATGACATTAGCCCTAACAGCTAATGAATGCTTGCCCAGCCGAGTACGATGAAAAGGCAGTTCAAGGGCATTCTGAGCCATGCTTCTGGTGTTGTAAAGATTGGTGGCAGGCAGAAGCAGTTAGTGAGCTAGGGTCAGTGGGGTTACACAGTGGTATCTTCTTGGTTAGTAGGCATGTTTGGAACTTAATTCTGGTATGTAGGGATAGCCAGTTAGTTTGGGTGTAGAGTGTGCAGCTATGGGTGTGCTTGTCTGCCCAAGCACAAAGCAACAAGCCTTACTGCAGATTAAATTCATTCTGTTGAGAATTGAGTCATAGGCAGTTGTGTCGATAAGGAGGCCATAGTCAACTATTTACAGTACTGCGCTTGCCAATATGAGGCATCTAGCATCTGCAGTGAAGTTAATCCAGTTACAGTGGAGGCACCCAATCTTCTGTTTACTATGGTTGTAAGGTGGTCAACATTGGGAGCAAAAGATAAGGTATCATCCAGGATCACCCCGAGGTATTTAGGAGTTTCCACCTGTACATGTCCCAGGTCTCTTTGGATGCGGACTTGTGAAAAGCATGATTTTTTCTTGATTTGCAGACTTGTGAAGAGCATGATTTTAGTTGTTTTGTAATTTAGAACCAGTTTGTTATGTGAGAACAAGCTTTCAAGGGTCTCAAAATTACTCCAGGGGATTGAGGTGAGGCTGCCAAGGTCAGACTTCCTGGAATAGATGACAGCATTGTCTGCATATAGAAGTAAATTTGCAAACTGGCAAATATCAGTCAGGTGGTCTATGAATAAGCTGAATAGTAGGAGGCCCAGACTGGAGCCCTGGGGAGTGATAATGGAAGCATTCTTAAAGACAATGAGCCCTTTATCATTATGCATTGAGTATGACTAGTTAGATAACTCTGGAACCAGATGACTGTGTCTTGTAACAGACCTAGGCCACAGAGTTTGCAGAGAAGAATCCTATGCTTGACCAAGTCAAAGGCCTTAGTCCAGTCAATATACAGGAGACAACGCCAGCCTTGTCTCTATTGTTAAGGGCCTTATGGACAAAGTTGAAATACTCAGTTAATGCTGTATTGGTACTATGTTTTGCCCATAATCCATGATGTTGGTGACACTGTATTTTGTATTTTTCAAGGTATGGGACAAGTTGATCAGACTCTGTTGATCATTGTTGATGTCTTTCCTGGTATTCTGAATGTGTTGACTGCTGCATTGGCTAGACACTTGATCCCCTGGATGGCCTAGGTTAGTATGTGTTCATGTTTGCTCAGTTTGGATCAATCCTTCTGAATCAATTCCAACAACCTCAGTATGGCCCTTGTTGTTTAAATATATGCTGTTGATGCTTTTATAATCATTCCCAGCATTTCATGAGCCTTTTCACCATATCCTTGACCTGCTTATCTACCAGGTCTTATAGGGCTATAGATCCACCTTAGAACTCTGGCAGAGCTAAAAGGTGGGAACACTTTACTTCCTATATCTGGAAGTGGGTAGCACCATCAGGGAAATGAAGACAGAAACAAGGACATCAAGAGGGAGTCTCAAAATGGCTACTGGAAGTGATATGCAGAAGTAGAGGGAGGATAAAATGGTTAATGGTTATAGTTATCCTGATCCACATCTAAGATGGCCACAGGACAAAAAAAGGGACAAAACTTTTATAGGTACATTAATGAAAGGAGAAAAACCGGGGGTGGGATTGTAAGGCTTAAAGAGGAAGAAGGAGAGTGTGTGGAAGAGGACATGTCAAATCCCACCCATCGGACTCCAAAATCATCCTTCTTGGTGACTTTAACATTAATTGGCTCTCAGCTGAATGTGGGTCATTTAAGAACTCCATTATATCAGCTAACCTGACTCAAATGGTTGACTATGCAACCAGAAAGAACTACAGAACTGGGAACTGCACCCTACTCGACTGGATCCTAACCAACCACCCCTCTCGGATCACGAAAACCTCAGTCCTCTCTGACTCACTCAGTGACCACTCTCCCATCAGCTGTACCTGGTCAAACAAATTCTATAAGCCCCTCCAAAAATCATCACCAGCAGAGTCCTACCCTGTGGTCAGCTACCCCACCTCAAATCACATCTTCAAGGCAACAGATACTAATACTGCACTGGAGCAATTTATTCACATTTTCAATGAAGCCTGTAATAAATTTGCCCCCCTCAAAAAGCGTAAAGTTAAATTGCTCAGTAACCCTTGGCTGTCAGGAGACCTCCTAAAAAAACTTAAATCCAGGGACCACCCCTGGGAACTGGCTAGAAACTCTGATAAGCAACTCGACATATAGAAATTATAAACGGGCACGGAACGACTGCACCAAATCCATTCGGCAACAGAAATCTGACTACTATAAAAATGCCCTCACTAACTCCTGGGGAAATGGGAGAGATTTCTGGAAAAACATTAAAGATGTCACTGGGAAGCAGTCAAAATCTTCACCGAACATACTCAACATAAATGGGCACACTACACTCGACTCTAAAACTATTGCGAACACTTTTAACATCGCTTTCACTGACCTTAGCAGTGTTCTCCCCTCCGACTTCTTCCAAGACGTGTCAACTTCCATCCCCCCCAACTCCTCCACCCACGCCTGTCACCCACCTTTCTACTTTAAAGCACTAAAGAAACATCAAGTCCGAAACTACATTGCCAAAGCCATCAGCAAATCTAGAACAAGCAAAGACACACTTGACCTCAAGCTACTGGCCCTAACGCTTGATGAGGTACTTGGGCCCCTCACCAAGATCTTTAATCTCTCTCTCTTTCCTCTAGCCAATTCCCAGACAAATGGAAAATGGCCACTGTTACCCCAATTCACAAAAGTGGTGATAAGGCTGACCATGCGAACTTCCGCCCTATCTCCATTCTGCCACCCCTGTCGAAGGCATTGGAACGTATAGTAGCGGACCAACTTACCAAGCATCTGGACAATTATAATATTCTCTGTAAACAGCAACATGGCTTTAGAAAAGGTCATAGTACATCCTCTGCCTTACTCGAATTCACCAGCTCCATTCACAGCTCCCTTGACAATGGACAACTAACTGGTGCTATTTTCATCGACCTGACCAAAGCCTTCGATACTGTCCACCACTCCCTCCTGCTGAGCCAACTAAAAAATGCTGGTCTCTCCAATGATTCAATCTCTTGGTTCAAAAGCTATCTTGAAAACCACACCCAGCGTGTAAAAATTGGAGATGTGCACTCTGATTCCAGACCTGTCCTCTCTGGAGTCCTCCACGGTTCAATACTGGGCTCCCTACTCTTCAGCCTGTTCCTTAACACCCTACCGGACTCCTGCATTGAACATATCACCCTGTATGCCGATGATGCAGTAATTTTTGCCACACACCAGGACCCAAAGAAATTGCAAGAAAATCTCCAACTCGGCTTCTCCTCGGTTGAGAATTGGCTACAAAGCACAAACTCATCCTTTATCAAAAAAAAACTAAGGCCATGATCTTCAGCAGCTCCCATAATAAACATAAGCACTTCCAACTCTCTGTTATCACCAGACAAGGTGCCGCACTGGAACAGGTCAAAAACTGTAAATACCTCGGGATCACCCTTGACCCTCACCTCTCCTACACTGCCCACATTGACCAAGTCGCCAAAGGCGCTAACTCCCGGCTAGGCCTGCTATTCCGTCATAGGAAACACCTGACACCTGAAGCCCTCACTGTCACTGTCCAGAGCTCCATCATATCCATCATTGATTATGGCATTATCATTTACGGGTCTGCTACAACCACCGCACTCAAACGTGTATCCACCGCCCTCAACAAGGCCTGTCGACTTGTCACTGGCTCCCAATGCCTAACTCACACCTGTGACCTCTATTCTCAAACTGGATGGTTGAATCTTGCCAATCGAATAAAACACCAAACTTGTATTACTACTAAGAAAATCTTGCTGGGCCTTGCCCCACTGGAGTCTGTGCCCTCATACAACTGAGAATCCACACCCGACATACCAGGGGATCGAAACCTCAGCTTCTGCAATTCCCGCATTGCCGCACAGCACAAGGCCAAAGATCCTTTGCTTACCGGGCCACTAGTTGGTACAACAGTCTTCCCAGCAACATCTCATCTTCACTATCGCTCAGCACTTTTAAGACTCGTCTCCACCTAACACTGCCTGCCCCCAAACTCTGTGACTGTTGTGGCTAAACATATCTTTTGGTTCCATAGCTGAAGATGCCCTTTTGGACCCACATCTACTCCTGCACTTTGCCAGCACCCCCCTTCCTATCTTCACCTCCCTTGCTGGCCCATGACAAATGCCACCCGGCTGCACTACCTCTATTCTTATCCACCTTCCACCTCTCCTCTCCTCTCTCTGTTCCCCCAACCTACCTCCCCTTCTCTCCCATCCACTTAGTCTCCCTGATTTCACCCTCCTCCTTTCCCTTTCCCTTCCCCAAAGTTTCACCTTATTGTTCTTTTTTCATCTACAAGACTATGTGTTGTTTTTTTTTAATTTTATAAACTGTTATCTTTGCTTATGATTGTCTCAATTGTACCAATGACGTGGAACCTTTGTAAAAGAGCCTTGGCTCAAAGGTATTTGTAATCCTAGAAAAAATAAATAAATAAAATAAATAAAGAGGAAGAAGGGGAGTGTATGGAAGAGGACATGGAAAAAGTATCAGTACTGAACAAATATTTTTGTTCTGTATTCTCAGAAGAAAGAGAAGGTGAGGGGCCACAGTTAGGCAACATGAGCAAATATGGGAGGGAGGTGGACACCAGTCCCTTTATTAAAGAGACAGTCCTAGAAGAATTCACAAAACTGAAAGTGGACAAGGCAATGGGACCAGATGGGATACATCCTAGAATATTAAGGGAACTATAGGAGGTGCTGGAAGCACCACTGGCAGCCTTGTTAAATGAGTCACTCAATATGGGAGTGGTTCCAGAGGATTTGAGAAGGACAGATGTGTCCCATTTCACAAAAGTGGGAATAGGGAGGAGGCAGGAAACTATAGACCAGTCAACCTCACCTCAATAGTGTGGAAAATTATGGAATCACTACATAAAAACATAAGAACATAAGAATGTGAGGCAGAAGGGGACCGTAAGATCCATCTAGTCTGCCCATTTTGACTACCCCCCCACCATCTTATTTTCCTAGATTACCACAGTACTTGTCCCATGCTAACTTGAATGCTGTGACAGTCTCAGATGCCACTTCTGTTGTGGGAAGACTATTCCAAGGTCCCGCTACTCACTCTGTGAAGAAGGACCTTCTATGGTTGGATTTGAATCTACCTCCTATTAAGCGCATGTTGTGTCCTCTTGTTTGTGGTAATGTGTTTACTTGGAATAGGTGTTTATATTTTACCTGATTTATCCCATTCATGTATTTAAAGGTTTCTATCATGTCCCCCCTGTTTCTTCACTGTTCAAGAAAGTACAATTGCAGGTGCCTCAGTCTAGCTTTGTACTGCTCCTGGTGCAAGCTGTGCACCATTTTCGTGGCCCTCCTCTGCACTGCCTCCAGGCAATCAATGTCCTTTCAGAGGTGCAGCCTCCAGAACTGTACATAGTACTTGAGATGTGCCCTTACCAATGTCCTGTAGAGTGGCATTACCACCTCTTGTTTTCTACTTGAAATACCCCTGCCTATACACCCGATGATGCCACTGGCTTTTTGTGCCACCTTTTCACATTCCCTTCCTATTTTTAAGTTATCAGAAATCAATACTCCGAGGTCCCGCTTGAGTTTTGTTACTGTCAGTCATTCTCCATTCAGTGTGTATGATCTGTTTGGGTTTCTCTTCCCTATGTGCATGACTTTGTGCTTTTTTGCATTGAATTTCAACTGCAAGTTCCTAGACCATGCTTCCAAGTATCCTAGATCCTCTTCCATTGCTGCTACCCCTTCTAATGTGTCCACCCTGTTGCAGATCTTCGTGTCATCTGTGAACAGGCAAACCTTCCCTTGTAGGCCTTTGGCCATGTGGCTGATGAACACATTGAAAGGGACTGGTCCTAGGACCAATTTCTGTGGTACCCCACTGGTTACCTTTCCTTCTCTAGACAACATTCTATTGACCATGACTCTCTGGGTCCTTCCTTGAAGTCAGTTTTGAACCCACCTGACCATTTTTTACCCTATGCCTGTGTGTTCCAGTTTGTTTGTCAGTCTCCTGTGAGGGATTGAATCAAAAACTTTGCTGAAATCCAGATATACTACATCCACTGCCCCTCCCTGGTCTATTACTCTTGTGACCCAGTCGGAAAATGTTATTATGTTTGCTGACATGATCGCTATGCTGTGAATCCATGTTGTTTTGTGTCCAGCTGCCCAGTTTCTGTTAAGTGTTTTTTACTAGGCATTCCTTAAGTAGAGTTTCCATCAGTTTGCTCACTACTGTGGTCAGGTTGATGGAGCGATAGTTACCGGCGTCCTCCATGTTTCCACTTTTATGCAAATGCACCATTGTGGCCATTTTCCAGTCATTTGGCACTTGTCTGCGTCCAGGGACTTTGTGAGCAATTCTGCTAGTGGGTCTGCAAGCTCCTTTGCAAGTTCTTTCAGAATCCTGGGGTGGATACTGTCTGGTCCCATTGCCTTATTTGTATTTAATTTTTGTAGTTGTTTAAGTACACTGTCTCTTGTGAAGGGTTCAGTGCCAGCATCCTTGTCATGTCTATCCACTTTGTGTAACCTGGGGCCATTACCTTGGTCTTCTTTTGTGAATGCTGAGCAGAAAAAATTATTGAGAATCTTGGCTTTGCCTTTATTGCTTTCCTCGTTTTGTCCATACGAACATACAAATATATGAAATTTGCCAGCAGATAAAGGCCTAGAGGTCTATCAAGTCTGCTCGAACGTGCAGCTAGCAGCCCTTATTCTGCAGCTGCCCCTCCCTTCCACCCTTCCCCTTCATTAACCCTCCCCCTTGTCCTGTCCCATCCCCTATTGAAGCAGTCCACTGTTCTACTGGATACCACTTCTGCAGGTAACGCATTCCACCCAGCCACCACCCTCTCTGTAAAAAAGTGTCTCCTCATCTCCCTCCTGAACCTTCCTCCCTCCAGTCTCATATCATGGCCCCTGGTGGCCCTCCCTTCCCTTACTTTGAACAGCCCCTCTGTACCCATCTTGTTTATTCCTTTCATGTATTTAAAGGTTTGAATCATGTCGCCCCATCCCTCCTCTCTTCCAGTGAGTACATGTTCAACTCCCTCAACCTCCTCTCGTATGATAAGTTCCCCAGCCCCTTGATCATCTTTGTCACCCTGCGCTGCACCCTCTCCAGTAACTTAATGTCCCTCTTCAGATACGGGTGCCAGTACTGCACGCTGTACTCCAGGTGCGGTCTAACTAATGACCTATACAGTGGCAGAATCACCTCCTCCCTCCTCAAGGATATACGCCTTGCAATACAACCCAGCATTTTGTTGGCCTTTGCAGCTACCTTCCTACATTGTGCCGAGTTGTTCATTGACCCTGTAATGAGCACCCCCAGATCCTTCTCCTCCTCTGTCTGGGCTAGCTGCACTCCCCCCAGCTGGTAACTCCTCCTTGGGCTCTTCATCCCAAAATGCAGCATCTTGCACTTTTTAGCATTAAACCCCAGTTGCCAGGTATCTTACCAGATTTCAAGCTTTGCCAGATCATCCTGCAACCCCTGCTATCCCCCTAGGTCATCCACCACCGCGCCTACCTTGGTATCATCAGCAAGCAGACTGATCTTGCTCTTGATGTTCCATGATATGTCTGCAATGAATATCCCAAACAACACTGGTCCCAACGCTGAGCCATGTGGAACAGCGCTCATCACTGCCCTTGGGTGTGAGAGCTCCCTACCCACCACCACACTCTGTTGCCTTCCCTGAAGCCAGTTTCCTACCCATCTCACCAGCTTTACCACCCCTGTGCCTGCAACTTCCTTCCCAGCCTTCCATGTGGCACCGAGTCAAATGCCTTACTGAAGTCCAGATACAGGACATCCACTGCATGGCCCCTGTCCGGTTGTCTAGTTACCCAGTCATAGAACTCCACCAGGTTGGTTTGGCAGGATCTGCCACATATGAAGCCATGCTGTCTGCTGTCCTGTAGTCCTTTGGCCTCTAGGAGGGCCACCATCCTCTCCTTCAGGATAGTCTCCATTAGCTTACCCACGATGGATGTGAGGCTCACTGGTCTGTAGTTTCCCGGTTCATCCTTGGGACCACTCTTGTGGAGGGGCACCACATGAGCCATCATCCAGTCTTGCGGTACACACCCCGAATGTAGTGAGGCATTAAATAGGTCTGCAAAAAGTCCTGCAAGGACCTCTGCCAGCTCCTTCAGTACCCTCGGGTGGATGCCATCTGGGCTTGGCGCCTTGTCCACCTTCAGTGCCTTCAAACCCTCTCAAACTCTGCCCTCCATGATTTCCCCATCTGTCACCCCTTCCCCCCCGTTCTGCCATTTCTCCCCCCTTGGGTGTCACCCCTCTCTTCTCTTTAGTGTGAGTCTAATGATGCCCCCTTTTATTTTCCTTTTTTCCCCTAATGTATTGATAAAACATTTTCTTGCCTTTTTTAACTTTTCTTGCTATTTTTTCTCCTGTTTGGCCTTTGGCCCTCTTGACTGCCTTTCTGGCTTCCATGAGTTTTGTTTTGTAATCCTCCATCTTAGTGTCTGCTTTCGTCTCCTTGAATCCTTTGTAAGCTTTTTTCTTGTCTTTTGTTTTTGATGCTACTTCTTTAGTAAACCAGAGAGGTTTTTCATGTTTCTTGGATTTTGTAACTTGTTTGGTGCACTGGACCGTCACTGTGAGTATCGCCCCCTTCAGTGCCTCCCACTGTTTTTCTACCATACCCCAAGCTTTGTTATTGAGGAGAGGATTGATACTTTCTACTTAAAGAAAAAATTGTGTAACACCATGAATCCAGCAGGGCACAGGATCTGAGGCAGCATGGATTCACAGAGGGAAGGTCATGTCAAATAAATCTAATTGATTTCTTTGACTAGATGACTAGAGATGTGGATAAGGGGGGAGTGGTAGATGTGGCCTTCAGCAAGGCCTCCAATATCATTCCACAAAAAAGACTTGTCAACAAGCTGGGTAGCCTGGGAGTGGGTCACAAGGTGGTAAACTGCATTAGGAACTGGTTGAGTGATAGAAGACAGAAGGTGGTGGTAAATACAGCTCATTCTGAGGAAAGGAAGGTGACCAGCGAGGTGCCTCTGGTATCAGTTCTGGGGCCAGTTCTGTTCAATGTCTTCATAAGTGACATTGTGGAGGGGCTAGAAGATAAGGTGTGCCTCTTTGCAGATGACACTAAGATCTGCAACAGGGTAGAAACTCCAGGAGGGGTGGAACAAATGAGGAGGGACCAAAGTAAACTGGACAGCTGAGATTTAATGTGAAAAAGTGCAAAATGATGCATTTGGGGCACAAGAACCCGGGGAGGATTACATGATGGGTGGAGATACTAACAGTGACCAAAAGGAAAGGGATTTAGGGGTGTCTGCACTTCTTTGCTATATCATGTAACAAATCAAATCTGTCTTTATATATGTATTCCTATGCTTGTATGATATTGTATGTCATTTACTGTATGTAACTTACTCCAGGTTACCCCTGAAAAAGGGACTTCTCATCTCAGAGGGCTAACCCAGTCACAAAAATCCAATAAATATATAAATAATCATATCTGATGACCTAAAGGTGGTCAAACAATGTGCCAAGGCTGTGGGGAGAGCCAGTAGCATGCTGGGGTGCTCAGGGAGAGGTATCACCAGCAGAAGAAAAGAGGTGGTGATGCCACTGTACAGATCATTGGTGAGGCCTCATTTAGAGTACGGTACCCAGTTCTGGAGGCTGCATATTCATAAGAACATAGAGAGAGTGGAAGCAGTTCAAAGAAGGGCAATAAAGATGGTGCAGAGCCTGCACCAAAAGTCATATGAGGAGAGACTGGGAGACCTCAATATGTATACCCTGGAGGAGAGGCAGGGGAGATATGATAGAAACCTACACATGTCTAAAGGGCATAAATAGTGTACTGGAGGGTAGCATCATTCAGAAAAGGAAATGTTCAGGAATGAGGGGGCATGACATAAGGTTGGGGGAGGGGTAGACTAAGGGGTAACATGACGAAGTAATTCTTCACAGAAAGGGTGGTGGATGCATGGAATAGACTCCCAGCAGAGGTGGTGGGGGCAAATACAGTGGTGAAATTAAAAAAATGCATTGGGAAGGCACAGGGGAATCTTAGCGATAGGAATGAGAAGATAAAGCTAGAGATCAAAGAGGGTCTGCAGTTTTTGCAGTAGGTAAGGAAAATGGGCAGACTGGATGGGCCTAGCTATCCTTATCTGCTGCCAATTTCTATGTTTCTATGAGGGAATAAACATCCACTGACAGAGGCCATCCTCATCCATGCCCAAGATGGCTGTTGGAAATGATGGAGTAGACTCACACTAGATGGCAACTGAGACTTGTGACTCTCATGAGGATAAAACCCCAAGGGGAATATGGCATCAGCTTCCTACTCAAGCCATGTGTGAGAGAGAGAGGAAAGTGCTGTGAACAAGACTGAACTGAATCTGAGAACAATGATGGATGAGGGGGAGACCAATCATGGCAAACTCAACCATGCCAAAATGGGACTTAGGAGACTGCAGGGAGCCTTCTGTCTTGAGCGCATTGTCTCATTGCACCTCTGCCACATGTTAAATGGTAAAGGAGTGATGTAAAGTTATTATATGGGCTCAACAGTTCCCCAAGACGAGCTGGGGACTTGGATGGAACACCAGAACATTACCAGAATCTATTGGGTTGGGGACCTTTGAAAGTGTGGTGGAATTCTTGTTGATGGATCTGAGAGTATATTTTTGATATTTTCACACTGCGCAACATAAAATAAAAGTGAAATCTGCATTAAAGTGCTTGGCGTCTTTCCCAGTCTTTCATCCAGTTCTGTGTATGTTTATTGATCTCACACGTTAGTGAATGGAGCACCTTATTTGGTCTGGAATGCCAGCACATCTCCAGAATCTATCTGCTAGTTACTTCTCAACTGAGGAGGAACTGCAACTCACAACTCTCTGAATATGGGAGTAAGGGAATAGTATTTCAGTCATCAAGAGTCTGCCCTGCAAGTGGCAGAGGAGGAGATGTGTCAGCTGACTACGCACTGTTACAGGCAAAAAAACAGGAGGTCCATACTCAGATCATCTGAGAGAAAAGTTTAGAGTAGCAAGGGCACTGTAGGGAGGAAGGACTGGTGAAAACTGGTGAAAACCATGGTAGGATATTAGCAGGTAACTCAGCCAAGGGTGCTGGAGCAATATCTGAAAGAAATAAGGTCAAACAATCTTGGCAACATGAGAAAAGCACCAGAAAACATCAGAAGATTCAGACAACAGTGACAAACTGGTTGACCTAGACAGGTGGTATGAGGCTCACATAATATGGCCACCAGCCTTGCATGGATGTACAAAATGGTCACCATTCCAGTCAGCCCTGTACTTCAAATAAGATGGCCACCATGCATGCATAAACAGGGCTTCTGCCCAAAACCAGCATGGCAGTCATAACCCTCGCAAGTCTGCCCAAGAACAAAAAGGAATAATCTGTGCTGACCCAGTAGATGTGAGCACTCATGATCAAGGTGAAGCTGGGATGGAAGGTGGCATTCGGGCAAGGAAGGAGGATTGTAACTTCTTCACCAAACAAATTCTGGTCAGAGTCACTATGACTACTAGCACATTAACTTGATAAGGGTGTTTCATGGCCTTAAACAACAAGATGAATTGCCGTAGTCCACTCCATGTGTAAATTTCATTTTTGGTAAAGGTAGATCATTTGTCTGGTTGATCCTGTGCTTCCCATGTGTTTAAATGTGAGTGGCGAGTGCGTGTTGTAGTATAAGTAAAAGCAGAGGGAGCTCCACACCAAGGCCTTCAAGTAACAGTAGAAGGAATGGTGCAGGGAAGAGAGGCATGTCTACATTGGGGACTGTGGGATAAGAACCTATACTGAGGTGATGGCCTGCATTCATCCAGGAGGCAACCACAGTCCTCAGTAGATGATTCAAATGTTACTTCAATAGACATTTAAAGCAGCCAAAGGGGATGGGGTGAAAGAAATAGGGGAGGCAGAAAGTGGGACACTACAAGCCGAGATAGAGAGTAGGGAGATCCCAAGGGACAAGAGTCCCACCAGGATAAAAGTTATTCAAGGAAGCAGGAGGTTAGCAAAGGAAAAAGAGGCTAAAGAAGCTGCCAAAGGAGAAAGGTATGGAAGGAGAAAAGCTTGGAAAAACGAGAAAGCAGCAAGAAGAGAGGTGAGGGCTGTCAAAATTGTGCAAGGTCTGCATCAGAAGCCTTATGAAGAGAGGCTGAAAGAGTTCAGTTTGTACACCCTGGAGGAGAGGAGGGAGAGTGAGGATTTTATGGAGACCTTTAAATACCTCTTGGGGGTTAATCTGGTACAGGAGGGAGATATGTTTTATGAAAAAGGTGCTGTAGAACAAGAGGTCATGATATGATATGAAGCTGGAAGAAGATAGATTCAGGAGAGATGTGAGGAAGTAGTTTTTCACAGAAAGGGTGGTGGATTCTTGCAACAGCTTTCCATGGGAGGCAGTGGGTGTGAAACCAGTGGTAAGTTTCAAAAATGCCTGGGACAGGCACAAAGGAATCCTAGGAGGAAAAAAGGGTATGGAAGGTGGAAGAGACTGTGCTGTAGGGCAAGTTGGGTCTGCAGTAAAACTAATCATAACTAAAAATGAGCAGACTAGATGGGCCCAGCTTCATTATCTGCCATCGGTTTCTATGTTTATGTACCCCCACCCTTAGGAGATTACCTGTCTATTTTCCCTTTCCTGGTTGTTTGTGGTCTAATTCAGCCCAGTAGGGAAAAGGGTTCATTCTTCTCAGAACTCAGGTGAAGCCTCCTGTGGGTTGGTCGGTCACCACAGGTGCATGGAGGGATGCAGCACAGCAGTTTTGGTGGGAAAGGGAGTTCTAGTTGGAGGAGTGAGAGTCGAGGGGGTGAGAGTGAGTCAGGGCCAGGCATGGGCGATTGCCCGCTCTGGCCCCTGGCCTGTGGTACTTGGGGAGGAACAGAGGAAGAAGTGGGAGCTCATAGCCACAAGCTGCACAGTATCTTGAAGGGCAGCTAATGTTGAGAGGGGAACCAGCAGTCACAAGTCACAGAGTGCCCTGGCAGCCTGCATTGATTCGTGTAGGGATCCAGTGGGCAAGAACGCGACAGAGAGTGTAGTGTCCAGAGAGCGAGTTACAGCTTTGTACTCACAAAGTTGGTTTACAGATCAAGTCTAGATACAAATGTGTGTGGTGGTTGTTTGGGGAAGGGGTAAGGGGATGTAGGCTTGAGGATCAAATGAAACTGAAAACACAACAAATGAAATACCTGTACCATATAATACTATGCACTCTATCAAGCCCAGCAGTGATAAACATTATATACATATTCTGCAGGTTACAGTCGGTGATTTCAGAAATTCATTTTATTTTTAATCCAAGCCATCACGCTCCAGTCAGTGCACATAGTAAGCTTTATTTGGAAACCTTCCCTCCTTCCCTTATGCATACCTTGTTGTCGGGCTGTAGCCACCCACGGAACAGCTTCCTGCCCACCAGCCAGCAAACATCAGAAACCCTCTCTCTTCGCCTCAGGCATACCTTGTTGTTGGACCATAGCCATCCACAGAGCAGATCCCCACCCACCCATCAGCAAACATCAGGTATGGACACCAGGACCCAAATGGAGACTGCACCCTGCTATTATTGGACTGTTTAAACTTGGCACCTTTTTTCTTTGAATTTCTGCTCCTTTTCAACTTCATTTCTACAACTTAATGCGGTCTGTTAAGATTTGAATCTGCTCTGCTTTGCTTAGTTGTACTTGCAGCACCATTTAGCAGCATAATTTAAAAATGTCAGCAACTTTTAGCAGCCTAAAGCATTTTGTGGCAATTTTATGGCAACTTGCTAATGCTGCAGTCTGAGCTGTGTGAGCACCAAAAGCGGTGGGAGAGAGTGGCTGCAGTAAGTAGTGCTGCTGGTGTGTGCATTGGTGTTGCCAATACTTGAAGGGAAATCACTTACAACTTTAAATCTGTAGACCCTCTATGTGCTGAGGGCAGAGGGGACTGCAGGAAGCAGAGACTCGTGGTGCTAGTTTTATTAGTTCTTCCTAACTCTGAGGGGAGTTTTAAATTGCCACAGGGATACAGCTGATTTGAAAGGGTTACCCCTGTTATTCCCAGGTTCCTAGGCTGATAAAAGCCGGTGCTCATGTGAGTGGTGCGAGCGTATGCGGCGCGCATCAGCGCACAGAGATGCGCATCACCATGCGTGTTTGCATGTTAGCATGGAGAGTGGAGAAAGAGCCAGGATACCAGTATATTATTGCAGGTACATATAGGAAAGAATGAGATATAGGTAAAGAAATACCTTACAGGAAAGATGGAAATTAACAAAGCTAAAGCAGGTATTGAACCTACTTCATTGTTGACATCAGACGGGGATTTGTTGATGGTTGTGTAAAATGTAAGATGTACATGGATGCTGAACTGGGGATGGATGATAGTGAGTTTGAGTGTGAAAAATGTGTGTTAAACCATGAACTTTGCACTAATTTATCTAGAGTCATGGAAAGGTTACGGATTCTGGAGGATAGTCAGTTGGAGATAATGGCAAAATTAAAGATCTTGTCAAGTTTAAATAAAAGTGGGAGTGAGGGTGAAATACAGGGGCAGAGTAAAAGGAAAGTAACAGAGTGTGGTGAGGAGTCACATCAAAAAAAATAAGGAAGATTCAGTGAGGGTAAAAAGGAAGCGTAGGGGGGAAAGTCCACTTGGCCCAGTTCCAGCATCTATAAGGAGGGTTGATGAGGAAAATGCGCAGGTTAGGGATAGAGATGTAGAAGAACAAGATACTAGGGGTGGTGCTAATGTTATTGAGGAATGTACAAGTATGGGTTTCCCAGTAGAAAATAGTTATAGTGTCTTGAGTAATTTAATGGAGTCAAATGGAATGGTTAAGGAAGATGTGTTGGAGACAGAAGGAGGAAACCAGAATCCTAGGCAAGTTATTGTTATAGGAGATTCAATAATAAAATACACAGATCAATACATTTGCAGTAAGGATAAAGAAACTAGAATGGTTAATAACTTATCGGGAGCTGGAGCACATGATTTGTATGATATGGTAGATAATATCTTTAAAGGTGCAGGGGAAAACCCTCTAGCTGTAGCTCATGTGGGTATAAATGACATTTTGCATAAATCCTTACCTGAAATGCAGAATGATTATAAAAAGTTAGTACAAAAACTGGTAGATAAAGAATGTGAGATAATAATCTGTGAACTATTACTAGAACCTAGGGCCTCAGTGTACAAAAAAAAGAATTGCCTTAACTAATAAATGGTTATGTACACAGGCAGGGACTAGTAATTATAAATGTGTAAAGCACTGGGGAACTTTTGAAAACAATGATAGATTGTATAGTAGGGATGGGTTGTATCTTAACCAAAGGGGTAGTAGAATTCTGGGACATAGATTGAGAAATGAAATAGAAAACTGTTTAAACTGAAGGAGAGGGGGACGACTAGGGAACCCAAAAATAATAGATCCCCGTGTCAACAAAAGAATATAAAAAATATGTCAGTCAGTAAGGTAATATTTTTTAATGCGAAAAGCTTAAATGAAATTAGTATGGCTGAGATGGAAATAATAATGGGGAGAGAAAAATTAGATATTGTGGGGGTAGTAGAGACCTGGTGGTCGAATGAAAATCAGTGGCATCAACAGATACCTGGTTATAAATTGATACATAGGAATAGAGATGGGAGAAGGGGTTGGGGGGTGGCTTTATTCATTCGGGATGAATTAGAGGTTAGGGTTATAGATGTAAATCATAATATAGGGACTTTTGAAATTGTTACTGTTGAGTTGTTAGGTATAAAGGGGAGTAAATGTATTTTTCCAGTATTTTATAGAGCGCCAAATACAAAAATGGAGGATACAGAAGTGTTTGTGGATTATTTTACCACCATGGCTGAAGGTAATGATTTAGTGTCAGTAGGAGATTTGAATATGCCAAATATTAAATGGGGGAATTGTATGGAAGGAAATAGCTTGGAGTGTAGCATGCAGGAATGAAACAATGCATAGGTGAGGCCACTGGGGGGGAATATATTAGATGTTATACTAACTAATGTCCCTGATGTAATTAAGCAAATTAGGATTCGGCCACAGTTGGGGTCTAGTGATCATAGTTCAATACTGTTTAAAATGCTTTGGAAGGTCAATGCTGTTAAAGGGAAAACTGAACGTTTTTTATATAATGGGGTGATTATGTAGCTATAAGAGATAAGTTGAGTAATATCGATTGGGATGCCGGAATGAAGGATGTCTGCATGGAAAAGACTTGGGAGCTGTTTTTAGGTACTATAAATAAATTAAAAATATGTATGTATATATATATATATATATATATATATATATATACCTAGAAGAAGAGTATATAACCATAAAGGTAAAAAAACACAGTGGCTGACAAAACAAATAACTGGGTTATACAAAAAAAAAACAGTGTTATTCCTTAAAATGAAGAAACTAGGTTTGTCAGTATCTAAAAAGAAGTATAAGGCTACTCTGAAACAATTAAAAAAGGAACTAAGAAGTGCTAAGAGAAATTTAGGGTTCAGACTGGCAATGGATAAAAACAATAGCAAAAGTTTTTTAGTTTACTTAAATAGTAAAAGAAGAGGAAAAAGTATGGTTGGACCACTAAATATAGATGGAGTTATGACTTCTAAACCTGAGGAGATGTTAGACGAATTTAGTAGATGTTTTGGAACTTTTTACAAAAATTATGATGGCGTTGTGGAGACAGGGTTATTGAAAAAAAGTATATTAGATCCAACTAAAATAATAACGGAAGAAAAAGTGGGAGGTAGAATAAGGAGATTGAAGGCCAAAAAAGCAACTGGCCCTGATGGGATACACCCCTATTTCATAAAGGAGTTGGAGGATGTACTAACACCAGTTATAACCAGATTAGGACAAAAATCACTGGAGCAAGGGGTAGTGCCAGAAATGTGGAAATTGGCGTACGTGGTACCCGTTTAAAAGAAGGGTAAAAGAAGTGAGGCATCACATTATAGACCGGTGAGCTTGACCTCTGTAGTGGGGAAGATTGTGGAAGGTATCTTGAGTGAAACTATTGTTGAGCAAACGAAAGTAAGGAATTTAGTAGATAAAAGTCAACACGGATTTGTGGAGAAAATGTCATGTGAGACAAATCTGGTGACTTTCTACAAATTCGTTAGTAGGTTAATTGATGAAGGAAGGAAGGTTGATGTGGTTATGCTCGACTTCAGTAGAGCTTTTGATACTGTTCCACACTGTAAAATTATTGAAAAGCGCATTGGGATGGGGATAGATTCAGCCATAGTGAGATGGGTAGAGCAGTGGTTGTCAAATAGAATTCAGAGAGTGAGACTACATGGTCACATATCTGATCCACCAATAGTAGGGAGTGGTGTCACCCAGGGTTCAGTACTTGGGCCATTGTTGTTCAACATTTTTATTGGTGACTTAAAGATATCTAGTAAAAATAAACTAAAAAAATTTGCTGATGATGTTAAGGTGGGTGGGGTAGTAGATCCTTTCGAAGATAGATTGAATTTTGGGCAGGACTTGATTGGCATAATGGAATGGGCAATTGAAAATGCGATGACGTTCAATAAGGAGAAATGTGTGATAGTGCATTTCAGAAAGCATAATATTCTGCAGAATTATAATATTCAAGGCTTGAAATTAAAGGTGTCAGAGTGCCAAAAATATCTAGGAGTCTATGTACAAAATGATCTGAAAAGTGGTGCCCAAAGTAAAATAGCATCAAATAAAGCAATGCAGTTGGTTAACTGTATGAGACGAGGCTTCAAATCACGTAGTAGTGTGGTCTTGCTCCTCCTGTATAGGACAATGGTAAGGCCAATTTTGGATTATTGTTCAACAGTTTTTGGCCCATTCCTTAGTAAGGATGTCAGGGTAATGGAGAGACCCCAAAGAACTCTCACAAAATGATTACAGGTGTATGGATGGATCCTACTAGAAGAGATTGGAGAAATTGGGGTTGTGGTCATTGGTAAATAGAAGGGTGAGGGGAGATCTATTACTATTATATAACATTTTAAGGGATAAAGATCTTGAACTAGAAATGGGTTTGGAAAGGGTGGTGAAGCCATATCATCTAAGGATTCATAATAAGCAATTTAGAGAAGAAACGGAAAACTGAATTGAGCAGAAATGGGTTTAAATGTAGGGCAGTTAGATTGTGGAATAGTTTACCACAGGAAGTGGTGGATGCTGATAGTCTGGTAATTTTCAAGAAAAGATTGGATAGCTTTCTTATGGAAGTTGGTGACTTAGGTCATCACGACTGAATTGTGGGGGAGGTCTATATGGGCTTTGCCTTTTTGACTTCCTTAAACCTCCAGTATGAAATCCAGTATGAAATAATTTTGAACAACTTTAAAGGGGCACTGTCAACCCCCTTATGCCTCAAAGTGTTCCTTGTTTATAAAACATATTTTATCACTGCTAACATTCTGTAGAGACTGCTGATGTAGCTAGTAGATTGATTCTGATTCTTTTTTTCTTTTAAAAAGTGAAAAAATAGACTGCCCACCAAACTAGTGTTACCACACCAAAACAGATTTGTTTACATTCCTTGATCAACTCCCACTGCATCTTTTCTGGATTTGGGAACACCTCCAACACAGTCTAGCCACTCATGATGCAATGAGAGTTTAGGTAGCTACTGCCTCATGCGTGACTGCACTGTTTGGGGATGTTTCTAATGTTCAGGAAGTATGCAGTAAGAACAGATCCAGCATTGCAAACAAAGCAAGGTTGTTTATAAATTAAGCAATAATGCATGACAGGGTGTGTGTTGTGCTGCGATAATGTCACGCCTTGCATGGTTGAGTATGAGGCTGCAGGCCGAGTACATCCGACACCAAGGTGTGACGTTATCCCAGCACAACACACACCCTGGAGTGCATTATTGAGATTATAAAATGTTTATTAATGCAAGATTTTTATGTCAGTTTTTCAAAGGGTAGGAATACTCACTAAAAAAATAGTGCTATTTTGTTTTGTTCTGTAGGTGGAGCTGCTCTGATGCTAGTGTTACTCTTTGTCTCTGTCTCTGCCTCCCACCTCCACCTTCCTTCCTAACAGATTTGCTGTTCTCTGCACCTCTGTATTTTTCACTGTTTTTGTTGTCCTTTAACTTTGTTTTCCTGTCTATCAACTCTCTCTCTGTTTTCATGTCCATAAAAGAGGAATCTGCCCCCTCCGTGTTTCGGGTCTGCCTGTTGTTCTCCCAGTACAGTTGGCATGTATTTTGTACCAGGAGAAGAAAAACAGAAGAGAACCTGTTTCTCTCTGTTTTCAAATCTGTGAAAGTAGAAAAGTGTTGCCTTGTCTCTCCCCCTCACCCGTTCCATGTTAGTTTTGCGGTGACAGTTCTTCGATACACACGGTCACACTTGCCCTTTTTTGGTACAGGGAAAAGAAAAATGGAGACGATAGCAGGGAAAAAAATGGTGAGTAACTGAGGAGAATTTAATAAAAAAGCAGGTTACTGAAGTGCAGTGTGCCTTTGAACACACGTGCTCACTCTTTTCTAGGCAGGCAGGGCGATGTGATGCCGATCAGACTGAGGGCAGCTGAAGCCATTAGTGCTGACAGCTTCACACTTTCACTTCACGATTTTCTGCCAGCATCCCACTTTTTTGGAAATATGAAGTGTAATGTGTTAGGTGAGTAACTGAAGAGAAGATTGGGGGGGAGAAAAGAGAAATTGAGGCACAGTTTACCTTTTAACACATGTGCTCAGTCTGTTCCTGGTGGGCAGGGAGATTTGATATGTACCGGAGGAGAGACAGCGGAAGCTGTTCACAGTGATGGCTTCAAGTCAACGTCCCAGTTACTTTTTAAAAATATAAACTGAAATGGATTCTTCTGTTAGGTTACACACAGTGGCACAGATATTCAAAAGAGTTGAGCCATGCACAATAGGGCTGCGCCTGTGCAAGTCCGAAAATGCGCCATTCTGTGATATTCAGCAGGAGGCAGTTGCGCCCCCAAATCATGCTGAGCAACAGCGCAATGATAATGAATGCATGCGCAACTGAAGGGGGAGGAATCATGCATAAATGGCGCAGTGCGATATTCAACAACTTGCACCATGCGCAATAGGGCAGCAAGCGGAAGTTGCGCCACAGCGGAAATGAGCCAAAATAAAAGGGAGCAAAGGAGAGGCACAAGAATGCTACAGGGAAGCTGCATGAGAGCAAACTACAGCAGGAAACATTGGGCAGCAGCGACACACAGAGCCATGCAGAAAAAGGCACCTGGAAGCAACAGCCACAGGGGAAGGTGTGGGGAGACAGTGCAGAAGGGGGAAGTACACCACACAGCAGTGAGGCAAGCACAGGCAGGTGTTCCCAGTGCAGGGGAAGTAGCAGTGAGGACAGCGGGGGGGAATACAGTAACAGCTGCCGGGGGGGTGAACACAAGTCAGGGACATAGCTAGTGCCACCTTCCAGATGGAGGATGTTATGAGGGGGGTGAGAAGGCGGGCAGCAGGGGGGCATGGCCATGGAAGACCCCATCAATGGCATGCCCCCAACAGACAGTACCAAGCCCGCACCAGCTTCGAGCTGCACAGTGATACCGAGATTGTGGTCTGGTTCCACCTGAATCGGGCAATTCTGAGGTGGCTCTGTGAGCTGTGCAGTGATGTGATGCAGGCACCCACACGACGGAGCCATGCCCTGTCAGTGGAGACCAAAGTGACAGCTTGCATGTGCTTGCTCACCACCGGTACCTTCCAAAGACCAACTGGGGACACCACAGGCATAACCCAGTCGGCCACATCATGCCACCTCACCCAATTCCTCAGCTCACTGCTGCCACATGCTGTGGAGTACATCCATTCCCCAGGACACTGGCGTGCACAGCAAACATGACAGGAGTTCCACAGGGTGCACGTATGCCTGGCATGCTAGAGGCAATAGACTGCACCCATGTGGCCATCCGCACCACCACTGGCCCAGGAGGCGCGCATACATCAATCGCAAGGGCTATGCCAGCATCAACTGCCAGGTGGTGTGCGATGCCAGGGGGTGCATAATCAATGTCTGTTCCATGCACCCTGGGGGAGCACACGATGCCTTCATCTGGCACCAGTAGGCACTGTGCCACAGATTCAAGAGTGGGGATATCCCCACTGGCCACCTAGTGGGTGAGTATGCAAACCACATGGATAATCATAGGGCCTGGGGGGGCATGGTCAGAGGTGACATGGGTAGTGGCCTACATGGCCAGGGGCAGGGCAATGCTGATCACCAAACTAACCTCCACTCTCTACATACAGGTGACAGTGGATACCCACTCCATCCCAGGCTGCTCACACCATACCGGCGGCCCGTGACCCCATCGCAGCAACGCTACAATGAGTCACACGCCACCACACGTAATGTCATAGAGCAGGTGTTCAGGATGCTGAAGGCATGTTTCTGTTGCCTGGACACCTCTGGCAGTGCCCTACACTACTGCCCCTCAAAGGCATGTGGGCTATTCCTGGCCTGTTGGATCCTGCACAACATGGCCAACGAATGTGGGATAGCCATACAGGTCAAAGAGGGGGACAGCGATGGGGACAATGAGGATGCTGGTGATGATGGTGATGGGCAGCCCCCACTTGGGTGACGGGACCCCCGACTGCTCCGGCTGGCTCAGCTGCACCAGGACACCATCACGGAGGAGCACTTCAGCCAACCCAGGTAAGTCATGGGGCCATGTGCAGCCAACAGTGGCTAAGACACAACCCACAAACACGCATGGACACACACCAGGGGTGCATGCCATCCAGGGAAGTGGCAGGGCATGGAACCACACACACAACCAGGGATGGGTGAGGTTTAACATGCCACGTGGATGGACACACATGCACACACACACAATGCACCAAACATGCACAAAGGGTAGGAGGCACACCGACCCAGAATGCCACCCCTAGCCACACACATGTCCACAGACCACCATGCCCACTGCCTGTCCACGTGCATGTGTCAGATGCTGAGCACCATTGCACATTGGTGTACAGCGCAATACAGGCATCATCATGCACACACAACTGTGGATGGCAGCTGGGAGGGTGTGCAGATGGACTGTGTCTCCGCGAGCAGGGCCGGGTACCCACCCGTGCAATGCCCACTGAAAGACACAATGCACACAGGGCAGCACCAGACAGTAGCCACGTTGGGAGACAGATCAGTCATGCAACACAATTCCACGGCTGCCACGGATGCATGTGCGGCCCCGCCGAGACCCACCAGCACTGACAGGCTGACCACTGGCATCATGGGGTGGCACCGATGGTCCCCAAGGGGTTCCACTGCGTGAACGCGACCATGCTCGTGCAGGGGTCTGCAGCACACTGAACATGCCTGTGCCAGGTGTGCTCGGGATGCCCACAGCTGAACCCGGTGTCAACAGGGAGGGTGTAGCATGATGCCGGGAATTGGGGGTGGACAATGCACTGCGTGGTGTCTGCGACGCATGGACACATGACTGTATGCCCATTGTGGCCATGACAGCAGTGAATGCCTGTGTCTGCCTGTCAATGGCAGCGGTCACATCCTCCCGCAACTGGTCCATCCCTGCCAGGATCAGAGTGGTGTCTCTGCTGCGACGCTCCTCTGCCCGCTCCAGAGCCACATGCAGTGCATCCACTGATGTCGCAAGCCGCATCTGCAGCTGGACTGATGCTTGCAGTAGGCGGGTGTGCTCGTCCAAGAGTAAATCTGCCTCCTCGGCATCCTGTCCCTCAGGGTGTGCACGGTCCTGATGCTCAGCACCCCTTGAGGGTGGGCGCTGCACATCAGGACCAGGTCTGGGCATGTCCACAGGTGGTGTACAGATGCTGCCCCTTGACCCTGTACCCCCAAGCCCATTGGCCGACTGCTGATGCTGCCCCTCTGGCTGCCACTCCCCAGGGCTCACTGGTGCTGATGCAGTGGCCGCAACAGTCCCACTGTCCTGAACACACACCAGTGCTGCCCCACTGGTGCTGATGGGCACAGGCTGGGACTGTGCTGACACACAGGCCTCCACAGCAGCACCACCCACAGCCATGGCCATGATGTTACCTGCTGTGTGGCCATCCCGTGGCACACACATGTCACTGCCCATGCCGTTAGTGACATCTTCATCGGTGAGGCACCAGCCCGAGTCACAGCATGCTGGCATCCGTGGACGCTGGCATGCTGGGACATGGGCAGGGCTTCCTCCACACCTGTTCCAACAATATCAGTGTGGACAGCCAGGCAGGCCCACTGTCACACTGAGCCACGTATACCTGTGGAGGTGGATGGGCCCTCCTGCATCTCCAGCTGACTGTCCTCAGTGGACAGGCCCACCACCGCTGACCCAGGCAGACACTCAGGATCTGTAAGGGAAAACAAAGTCACGTTAGTGCATGTGACCTACCCTGCCCCCCCATAGACAGACCATGACCTACCATGCAGTGATGGGCTACCACCTGTCTGGAAGCCACCACCTGGAGCACCTTCAATGGCACAAGGTTGCATGCTTCCAACAACCCTCTCCTCCTGTGGGGTCAGGTGTACCACCTCTGGCTGTCCCCCACCTGTCGCAGCTCGTGCTGCCCAGATGGCAGCCACCTTCTCCTTTATCCTCCTCCTGTCTGTGCCCATCTTCTTCTTGCACTCCTGCACGAAGTGCTGGTGGCTGCCATGCAGGTTCACTGCATGTGCCACCTCCTCCCATGCAGCAGCGCGGGCTTGAGATGTTCCCTGCCATTCACTGAGAAGCAGCTCCTGATCCAGGTAGGCCTCAAATAGGGCATTGGTCTCGGCCTTGGTAGAATTAGGCCTCCTCCTCCTCCTCCTCCCACCACTGTGTTCCTCCTCTCCCACAACTTGCTCGGTCATTTTTTAGCCTGTAAGAATGACAGTTGTTACCTGTGACTGTGCAGTCCCATGCATGTCCCTAAATCCACAGTCCACACTCCCAAACAGCATGCAACTCACCAGTAGACTGCAGTAACCAACTATGGCCAGTGCAGCCCAATGTCACACTTTTATAGCGCAACCCATGCAAATGAGGTGAGGCGCAACTTTAAGTGGATGCAAATTGCAGTGCTGTACCATTGAATGGTTGATTATCTGTTTTGTATATGACGACTGAATATTGTGCTGTTGTGCTTTGCGCAATTGTGCTGAACGTGCTGAGCCAAGGGCACAGTTCTGTGACATGTGCAGTACACACCTCACTGCGCATGCCCTGGTTGCTGACACAGGCGTCTGCCGTGCTGCTGATGTGCTGTGCACGGGAAGCAATGCAGGACACGGCCACCATTGTGCCCGTGGTGCTACAGTGATGTTCACCTACATGGCACTGTGGCACTGGGCCATCATAGGCGCACTAGGGCAACAGTGCGGTAGGCCGCTACTGGAGGTAGCACACAGGCATTCAATCGCGCTACACGCATTGGGTTCCCGTGGCGCTGTGCCTGTCCATGCGCCAGAGTCCCTTGACCCTGTGCCCGACCTTTGCCCCCTAGGCACCATGCGTCAGGCATGGGAGCACCATTATTGCGCTGTTTGGTGACAGCACAATAGGGAATGGCAGCGCTGTACCGCACAGCACCTGCACATGGGGAGCTACCCTGCAGAGTGCATTTTTTCAGACTGAGCTAGGAGAATGGTGCGCAGGAGGGCTGCACAGTGGAGCCAGGTAGAATTGTCCAACCTAGTGGCCATAGTGGAGCCACACCATGGACCATTGTTTGGAGAGGCACCCCTGGACAGGTCCAGGAGCCAGGTGTGGGAGGAGGTGGCCACTGCACTTGAGGAGGCCACTGGAAGGGGGCAGATAGCAGAGCAGTGCCACCACAGGTATGGCAACCTACAGTGGAGGGAGCCAGACCTGCTTGCCCACCTGCAGGCACGTGCCAGGAGGGGCACAGTGCCACAGCCAGGTAGGTGTCACATCAACACACTTTTATCTTCCATATGGGTATCATGGTTGTATGTGTCCAGCACATGGGGGAGGGACCATCCGGTGTTGGCTGTGGTGGTGTTATCAGGGTGTGTGGGGTGGGTGGGTCTGGCTGGGTGGGAGAGTACACACCTGGGGGCAGGGGGGCTTTGCTACAGGATTGTACTGATGTTCCTCTCTCCATGTTTGCACCACAGGGCTGGAAGAGTGGCGCCTGGCATGTGAAATGCAGCGCCACCAAGAGGACAGGGATGCAAGGCGGGGCGACGGTCCACAGCGCCCGAGGGACCGGCCCGATGATGGTGAGTGCCATACCTCCATGATTACTATTGCATGCTGTGTAACAGGGTGGGCAGTGGGGCATGACCACCATCCATTGACACCACTGCCATGCACACAACTTGTTGCAGTCAGCACTGTCCAGTAGCAATGCATGTCTGGGAGTGCATCGATGGTGGTCCATGCATGCACCAGGTACATGGCTGTGCCACTGCTTTTGCACCACATAGCCATGTCACTAAACGGCCATGGTGGTGCTGTGCCTGACTTGGCCGGTGGGTGTGTGCAGCATTCCGCATGGCTGTGTGGGCCTGGGTGGGCAGGTCATGTGGACATGATCACTGTGGGTGGTCACACTCCATCACAGAGGCATGTCCCACAGCCGTATGTCATGTACAGTGGGTGGGCTGTATGGGGCTGTGCATTCACACCTATTGACTGTGCTCCCTTGTCCTAGGTGTCCACCAGCTGATGGAGATAAGGGAGGCATTGTGGGAGATCCTGCACGTGGCAAGGGCGTCCCTCGAAATCCTTCACCAGATTGACTGGATTGGGGTCTGCAGGAGACACCGGCGGAGGAGCAGCCAGTGCTGGGAGCAGGGCTCCCGTTGACAGTCCCTCTGCCCCTGATATCCCCTACCCCCTGGACCCACCCTCACACCCCTCCTTTCCTGTCCCATTTGTTCACCCCTGCCCCTTATCCACCCCCACCTTGTTTGTGGCCCTCCCCCCCAACTTTGTATATATTATTGTATATAGTTCACTTTGATATTTTGTTTGAATACAGATATTTTGATATGAATACTGTGGTGGTCTCTGATTTGCAGTGGGCTATAGGTGCTCAGCTGCAGTGGTGTGCATGGCATCTAGGGTGGTGCAGTCATGGGTATCTGTGTGTGTCTGTGGGGAGGTAACTATGGTGTGAGGATAGCTATTAGTCAGTGTCTGTGGTGTGTGTGTTGTGCCCTGTGCACTGGATGACTGTGCAGTGGTCCATGGTGCATGCTCTGTGTCCCCGCTCTGGCTGCTCCTCCACTGGTGTCTCCTGCAGACCCCACCAGTCAATCTGGTGAAAGATTTCTAGGGACGCCCTTGCCACATGCAGGATCTCCCACAATGCCTCCCTTATCTCCATCAGCTGGCGGACACCTAGGACAATGGAGAAGTCAATAGGTGTGAATGCACAGCCCCATACAGCCCACCCACTGTGCATGGCAATTTGTATATTACTCATTGTATATTATAAGGAAGAGGGACATGTGGGGAGTGGTGCAATGCACTGGCTGTGGGGCAGCAATTTTCCGGGAAACATTCTGGAACCTGCGTTGCTGCCCTATTTGCAGGCAACTGTCAGCTCTGAGGTAGGAGGTTGCCCACCTCCAGGCTGAACTGGCAAGGACTAAGGAGGACTCCCCCACCCAAAGAGCACCAGTTCCACAACCACTGCCTCAGAGGTTGCCATGTGTGAAGAGCAGATGGACCACAGTAGGTTCTGGGAGGGTGAGGGTGGTGGAACAGAGGCGTAGCCCCCGAGTTGCACATCTACACAAATCATATGTCGGTCTGGCAAATCAAGGTTCCTCTATGATGACACCCTCATTGGAGATCAAGAAGAATGCTGGGGACATCCACAAGGGAGACCCACAAAAGAGTGGCAAGGGACAACACAAGGGAAAGAAACAGCTTCTGATAGGGGACTCAGTTGTTAAGGGGTGTAGACCTGGGGAAGGGAGAGGAGAGGGAAGTAAGGTGCCTGCCTGGTGCCATGGCTTGGAGGGACAGGAAGCGAATCCTCAGGATTGCAGAAGCAGCATCACAGGAGAGGAAACTAGATATCATTGTCCACCTCGGGACAAATGACCTAGCTAGGCATGAGATCAGTGCAGTGCAGGATGAATTTGTGGAGTTGGGGAAGGGCTTCAGACAGGTAGCAAGCATGGTAACCTTCTCAGAGGTGCTGCCAGTCCATGGCAGGGGTGAGGCTAGGGTACTGCACACCATGCGGTTTAATGAATGGTTGCAAAACTGGTGCAGAGCATAGGGCTTTGGCTTCATTGGGGACTGGGGGTCCACCTGGAGAGATGAAGGTCTATACTGGCATGATGGTCTGCATCTGTCCAGGAAGGGAAAAACGCTCCTAGGTGACAGGTTTAAAGGCTTCCTTGGCAAGCTTTTAAACTAGCCAAGGGGGGGGAGGTACTGATAGGGAACAGGAAAGTTCAAGCCTCCCCTCACAAATCATGGCAGATAGTAGGGTAAATACTGAGGTACAGAGCTTGACAGAGGGCAGGACAGGAGTAAATGGAAAAATGGACAAGGGCAATAAGAGCAGGGATGGGGTAAAAAAGGATAAAGCCAACATTAATTGGAGGGCAATGAGTACCAATGCCCATAGTCTGGGAAACAAGCTTCCAGAGCTAGTAGCCCTGATGGAAGTGGAACACTTGGATATTGTGGCAGTCACAGAAACATGGTACACGGAGAACCATGACTGGGATGTCAACATACCAGGGTACACAATCTACAGAAGGGACAGGGAGGGTAAAAGAGGAGGTGGAGTAGCTCTCTACATAAGGGAAGGGATCAAAGTAACAGAACTAAAAGGTAAAGGGGGAGGACAAGAGGAACTCTGGGTCACATTGGATACAGGGAATGGCATCACAATCCGCACAGGGGTTGTATACAGACCCCCGTCTCAAGGGAAGGAAATGGACAAGAAAATGATAGAGGGCATTTTCAAAATGGCTGAAAAAGGGAGATACTGTTGATGGGGGACCTGAATATGCCAGATGTTAACTGGGCAACATGGACTGCAGCCACATCCAAGAACAGGGTCATTCTCGATGCCCTACAGGGAGCATGCCTTAGACAGCTAGTGGTGGAACCCACTCAGGAGGGAGCAATATTAGACCTGGTACTCTCAAATGGAGATAGGATCACAAACTTAGAAGTCAGTAGACACCTGGGAACAAGCGACCACTGCACAGTGTGCTTCACAATAAACACAGCCATGGAGACAAGCCATACAAATACAAGGATACTGGACTTTAGAAGGGATGACTTTGGCAAAATGGGTGAATACCTGAGGAATGCATTAGCAAATGGCCAGAAAGGAGGGGTGGAAGAACAATGGAGAAAAATCAAAACTGCCATCATGGAGGCAACAAGCCTTTGTGTGAAACAAATAAAGGAAACAAAGCGGAATAAAAAACCACTATGGCTCTCAAAAGAAGTGTCAGGGAAGGTTAAGGAGAAAAAGGCTGCATTCAAAAAGTATAAGGAATTACAGACAGAGCACGACAGGGAACTGTATCAATTAAAGCAGAAAGAAGTGGGGAAGGCAGTCAGAAAAGCAAAGGCCCAAACCGAGGAAAGGATAGCCAACTCAGTTAAGAAGGGGGATAAAACCTTTTATAGGTATATTAGGGAACATAGAAAGGTTAAGGGAGGGATAGGGAAGATTAATAAAGGAGAGGGGAGGTGGGCAGAGGGAGACAGTGAAAAGGCAGAGATAATGAATGAATACTTTTGCTCAGTATTCACAAAAGAAGAAGAGGAGAAGTTACCTAAACCAAACAGTAGAAGCACTCTGGATAGTGGGGTTGATACCAGTCCATTTAAAGAAGAAAGAGTACTGAAAGAACTTCTAAAACTCAAGGTGGACAAAGCAATGGGGCCTGACGGGATTCACCCTAGAATCCTTAAAGAGCTAAGGGAGGACCTAGTTACACCACTAACCACACTTTTTAACAAATCATGGGAAGATGGGGTGGTACCTGAGGACTGGAGGAGGGCAGATGTGATTCCCCTTCACAAAAGTGGGAGCAAGGCAGAAGCAGGAAACTACAGACCTGTTAGTTTGACCTCAGTGGTAGGGGAAACGATGGAATCACTTCTGAAAGAAAGAATTGGTGAGTACCTAGAGGCCAGCGGTGCACTGGACCCAAAGCAGCATGGATTCACAACAGGAAGGTCATGTCAGACAAATCTAATCGATTTCTTTGACTGGGTGACCAAAGTAATAGACCAGGGAGGGGCTGTGGATATGGCCTACCTAGACTTTAGCAAGGCATTTGACACAGTCTCGCACAAAAGATTAATAATCAAGTTAGCCAGCCTGGGAGTGGGTCCCAGGGTGGTAGCCTGGGTATAAAATTGGCTGCACAACAGGACACAGAAGGTAATAGTGAATGGAACACATTCTGAAAAACCTCAGGGCTCAGTACTGGGTCCAGTCCTCTTTAACGTCTTTATAGGTGAGCATTGCAGAGGGTCTGGAAGGAAAGGTATGCCTCTTTGCAGATGACACAAAGATCTGTAACAGAGTTGATCACAAGGGGGGGTAGAAAGGATGAGAAGGGACTTGGCAAGGTTGGAGGAATGGTCAGACATATGGCGACTTAGATTCAATGCAAAGAAGTGCAAAGTAATGCACCTGGGAAATAAAAATCCAGGAGAAGAGTACACAATAGCAGGGGAGGTACTAACAACAATAATGGAAAGAGATCTGGGTGTAGTCATATCAGATGACCTAAAGGTGGGTATGCAATGTGAGAAGTCAGTAGGGAAAGCCAGGGGGATACTGGGATGCATAGGGAGGGGCATCACAAGTAGAAAAAGGGAAGTGGTTATCCGTCTATACAGACAGTTGGTGAGACCCCATCTGGAGTACTGCGTGCAGTTTTGGAGACCTCATCTACGCAAGAACATAGACAGGATGGAAGCAGTCCAGAGGAGGACAACTAAAATGGTGCAGGGTCTACATCAGAAACCATATGAAGAGAGACTGAGAGAGCTTAATATGTATACCCTTGATGAAAGGAGGGACAGGGGGACATGATAGAAACTTTTAAGTACCTCAAGGGAATCAACAAAGTCCAGGAGGGTAGCATCTTTCAGAAAAAGAGATGTGTAAGAACAAGGGGGCACAATTTAAAGTTAGAGGGGGGACAGCTCAGGGGTAATGTGAGGAAATTCTTTTTCACGGAGAGAGTGGTGGACGCATGGAACCGCCTTCCTGGAGAGGTTGTGGGGTCTAAAACAGTGGAGGAATTCAAACATGCATGGGACAGACATAAGGCAATTATAGTAGGGGGTTGCAGGAAATAGGCTGTTGGTTAACTAGAATCTGCAGCTTATCCAGTAGGTAGGGAAATGGGCAGACTGGGTGGGCCAAGTGGTCCTTATCTGCCGTCAAAGTCTATGTTTCTATGTTTGTGTCCATGGCGCCCCTGTCAGCCTGTCCATGGCCTGTGCAGCTGACACCATGCATGTCTGTGACCTGCACGGTCTGCTGGCATGTCAGTGGTGGCTGTCCATGCAGGGAAGCCACTGTACCCGTCACAATGCTGGGTTGCATTGCCTCCTGTCACTGGTGTGGTGCATGACTGCCTCGGGTGACGCAGTGGCCTCCACAGTTGTTGCCCACCTCCATGTTGTGGCTTGTGTGTGTTGCAGGGGATGTGCACCACTCTCTGTGACTTGTGCTCCAGGCAAATGCTGGTGACTTACAGGTCAACAGTGCCTGTGCAGGGTGGCTGACACTCCTGTGCCATGGAGGACTGCAGGTTGTGTGTACACAGTTTACATGGGCCCATGCTGAGGGCTTGGTTGCCCCGCTACTGCTTCCCTGTGTTGTTGTGCCCTTGGGTATGGGTGGGTGTCTGTCCATGCACTGTGTGGCATCCAGTGTGCTGCATGCTTCCATGCGCCACTGTGGGTGTCTGAGCTGGCTGTTGTGGCCAGTGCTGGGGTCGGGGTGTGTTATTGGGAGAGTGTGCAGGGTGCTGTACCACTGGTGGTGGGGTCCAGGGCATGCCCTGTCCCGTGTGGGGTACCTCGTGTGCCAATGCATGGTTGGTCTCTCAGCAGTACCTCAGGGGGGCTGTGCATGGTGGCACTGTGTATGCCATTGTTGCATCGCTGTGTGCTGCCACCCACTGATGGGTGCTCGTGGTGGGGCTGCCTTGCATGGTTCTGTGGTGCACCGGGTTGCATTGTCACAGTGGGGGTGGTGGCATGCATGGGGTTTCCTGCAGTGGTGGACGTTGCTCCTGGGCAGGGTGTCTGGGGGTGATGGTGCAGGGTGTGCTCTTCACTGGGGGGATGGTGTGGCATGGGGTGGTCAGCCCTCCTTGTGTGCCAGTCACAGCTTGCCAGGGAGTGTGATGAGGCACCATGTCCCAGCTGTGGGTTGGTTGCTTGTCTCCATGGGCCAGTGGTTATTCCAGCCCTCCTCCAGTTGTGCAGCGCATTGGGTGTGGGGGGACGATGTCTGTTCTGCTGTGTGTTCCTCTGCCCATCTGTGGCATGGTTGGTGGGCCCCTACCTCCCTGGTTGTGCAGTTGCATTGCTGCCCTACTTGCTGGGGGGCATCCCTGGTTGCGTTATGGCACCTCTGGACTGCTCAGCTGAACATCCCTTGTTGCACTATGGAGCATCTGATCCGCTCACCTTCCCCTCCCTAGTTGCACTATGGTGCAGGTGGTGCAATATTCAGTCGTCGGCTGTAGGCGCAGTTTGGCCAGCTCAGTTTTTGAATATCATGCCTCTTGCGCATGGGCACAATGGACTTGAGCTTGCTCCTGCTATTGCGTACTTTTTGGGCACAGTTTGAATATCTGAGCCAGTATGTTTTTTAACATGTTTTCCATTGTTTTGTGAGATTGGCAGGAATGGATGTTCATTTTTATATATTCTTGCAGTACTTGCAAAAGCAACAGTAGCTATGCCAAGTGTGGACAACTTGGGCATGGACTGTGGACTGATTTCTTGCACATTTTATGTGGTCATGTGTGCACTGGTACTAAATCAGTGATGTTGTACTGGGATAACATCACGAGTCTAGCCTAACATGACCAATCGGAGCCTAGGGATTCTTCCTGCCATTTTATAATATACATTATCATGCATTTCAGTTTTACTGAACAAGAAGACAGACAAAACAAGCAGCAACATCAATGAATTTTAGAGAAGGCGAGCAACGGTATGATATGTTTTTAACCAGAAATTATATGATGCAAAACAGGTTGACAGTGTCCCTTTAAGCAGCATAAAGCAATAATTTAATTAATTTAGCCCTGTTGTTTTGTGCCTTCCCTGTTGCCTTTAATCTGCCTCCTCCTGTTATTTGAGAATCTGAGCCCCCTCCTTCCAGTTTATTTAAGTTTTTTCCCTCGTTTCTTCCTCAGAAACCCTCCTCCCCTCAGCATACCTTATTGTTGGGCTATAGCTGCCCACAGAGCAGCTCCCCTCCTCCCTGCCAGAAAAACATCAGGTATGGACACCAGGACCCGAATGGTGACTGTGCCCTGCTATTCCAGCAAACCCTTGGCAGTCCCTAATTTTAAAGGGAGCTGAGGTCACATGATTTGTTTGCTTTTTCTATCACCCTAAGTGCCCATTATCTTCTTCTCAGTCCCTCTCACTAAGTGTCACTACATACTTTTCTATCCCTGCTAATCCATTTTTTTTCCTCCATTACTCTAACCTATACTTGTAAATTCCTGCAGCGCACACACACCCCACCCCCTACACCCCTGTCCTGGCCTCCTCTCCTTATAGGGGAAATAATTGAAACTCATGGAAAACTGTGTTTATTCAAGTGTGTACTCACTTACTTTCTCTGTCTTAAGCAGACATCCACACTCCCCACCTCCACGCTGTCTCTACAAGATGGTCCCTTTCATCACATGCCTGCTACTCCTCCTTCTTCTTGCTTCTCACAACACCCCTTATTACCCCACCCAAGTAGTGGCCCCTGTAATTGCTCCTCATTTGTCTCACTCCCCCCACCTCCCTCCTTCCTTATGCTACCCATACTCTTGCCAGCCATTCCATCCACCCAAGCTTCTCCCAGTCTCCCTAACAAAGCATTTATCCCTCTTTCTCTCTATTCATCACCGCCCCAGAGCTCCCTACCCTTCCCTATTGTTTTCATCCAAGAAACATCTACTGTACTCTTTTTCTCCTCCTCCTCCTCCTCCTCCTGCTGATCTCTGGAGATGTTGAACTTAACCCTGGTCCACAATCCTAGCCCCCATCCCCACAAAGGTCTTCATATTTTCCACATAAATGCCCACAGTCTTCTACCCAAAATAGATGCCCTAAAAGTCTGGCTTACTCAACATCCATTAGATGTACTTTGCATCTCTGAGTCATGGCTTTCCTCTCATACCCCTGAAACCCAGCTTGCCCTACCGCATTTCACACTTTATTGCCAGGACCATGGTAAGCAGGGTGTCGGAATCGCCATGTATGTCCTTAGCTCCCTGCCCAGCTCCATCTCTCTCCAAAAAATGATCCCCAAGTCCCACATGATCCTCCTTGTTCATCTCTCCCTACCATCCACTGACCCTATCTACATTGGCACCTTCTATGCTGCCCCAAAAGTGGCCCATGAATCCCTCTTCTTGTGTCTTAACTCAATTGTCTCTCTCTAATCTGATGGAGAGCTACTCATGTTGGGGGATTTCAACATTGACTGGCTCTCCTCTTCCTTCTCTTACACCAGAACCTCCATTGAGTCACTAAATCTCTCATGACTATTAAACAAACCAACTTGTTACACTACGCACTCCACCAATCACACCCTCCTTGACCGGATCCTCTGCTCTCACCCCCACTGTATATCTGCCAACAGCATCCTATATGACTCTATCAGTGATCACTGTTTTACCTATTGCACCAGGAAAGTCCACCTCCGAAATCCTCCCAAATACCTCAATTACCACCTGACTAATAAACTAAACCCCACCCTTCTCCAGGTTGACCTAAATTCAGCAGACTGGTCCTCTGTCTTCCTGGCCTCAGATGTTAACCAGGCTCTCATGCACTTCTCTTCCATGCTGACTGGTATCTGAAATCTCCACACCCTTCTCTGCACCACTAGGATCAGATGTCTTCACCTACCCTGGATCTCCCCCATATCCTATCTCTGCAAAGCTCGCAACAGAACTTGGTTAAAATTTAGATCCTCCAAAGCCATCTCTGACCTCCACCACTATCACAAGCTCAGAAGCCCCTACACTAAGGCAATACGGCAAGCTAAATCAAGGTATTTTAGAAAATAATTTCATCCTGCCCTGACCCCTCGTTGTTTTGGAGCACAGTCAAATCCCTCATCAACCCCACCAGCCAGGTAACAACTCTCAACTCCTGCTAAACGGGTCCTCTGTTTTGGACTCTACCTCAGTTGCTGACACATTTAACAATCTTTTCATGTTCTGCACACTACCTGACAGCCCTGTCCCTCCCTACTACCTGCTCCAATTGGTTTAGCCTCCAGTCCATCACACCCCAGAAAATATTTCATGCCCTTTGCACTCTAAATCTATACAGGTCTAGCCCTGATGGCTTTCACTCCAAACTCCTGCACCTATTCACCCTTGCAATAGCTTCTGCTATATCTCACATAATTAACCTCTCCTTCCATACCAAAATAGTCTCAACACAATGGAAACTGGCCAACATCATCCTGCTGCATAATGGAGGTGACCCATCATCCCCTGGAAATTATCACCCAATTTCTCTGCTTCCCTCCCTGGCAAAACTTCAGGAATCTTTAGTCCTCTCTAGACTGGCTGAGTTCCAAACATCAACAAACTTTTTCTCAGACTACTAGTCTGGTTTCAGGAAAAAATACTCAACAGTTTCATCTCTTCTCCGCGTTACAGACTCAGTCCTCTTGACAATGGACAAAGGCCACCTCACTTCATCAATATTTATTGATCTCACCAAGGCTTTTGATTCTGTCTCCCATCCTCTCCTTCTCCAGAAACTGCACTCTGTGGGCATTGGGCATTGCTTCCTCCACTGTCTTCTAGTTCAAATCTTACCTCTGTGAACTGCAACAATCTGTCTTAGTGGGCAACTTGCTTCTGCCCCATCTCATTCTATCAGGTGTCCCCCAAGGCTCTATCCTCGGTCCTATCCTCTTCTCAACTTTTATAAATCATCTCTCCTCAGCCTGCATTCAATCTAATATTCACCTCTACACTGATGACACCATCCTTTATTTTTTGGGCCCCACTACTGACTCACTCCAATCTAAAGATGATTCAAAATTAAATTTAATTGGCAAAATTGCCTTGAAATCGGCAATTTTGTCACATGAAACTTTTTGTGAAATTCTGCCATTCAGCAAAATCTTTCGCCAGATGTGAAATTTCTAAATTTTGCACACGAAACATGAAATTTCACCATATTTCTCTCAAATTTTACCCAAATGTTGCAATTTCATGGGTGAAATTTCACATTTTGAGGGCAAAATTCCTGATTTTGCAGGCAAAATTTCAAGTTTCACCTACGGAATTTTGCATTTCGCACCCACAAACTATTTCACAAAATGTGCACATTTCACAAAATATTTCGGGGAACAAAATTTTCTATATTCACGCATCTCTACTCCAATCACCTCTGCAGTCTGACTTCAACCACGTACTATCATGGTTTACAGATAATTCTCTCAAATTGAATGCAAAAAGAAACCCAGCACTAAAGCATTAAAAAATGTAGTGTTATACACATGTGGAGACATAAGCAATATAACAACTATGTCTTGACCAAACATAACCTACAAGAAAAGAGTAGGGAAAATGATCTAGGTATACAGATAGACAGTGAGATACATTTTAAGGACCAGTGCACTACAGTTATTGGAAACGCAAACAGAATGATTGGAGCCATCAAAAGGAAAATAAAAAGTAGACCAAGGGAAGTTTTGATGCCATTGTATTTATCATATGTTAGACCACAGCTGGACTATTGTAGTCAGATTGGAGTCCATACATTAGGAGAGACGTGGCTATATTTTAAAGATTACAGCACAAATATACTAAATTAATAAACATTTGTACTATGTCTTATCAGGAAAGGCTGGATTCTCTCGGGTTACATAGCTTGGAAATGAGAAGGAAAAGAGGAGACATTTTATTTTATTATGACATAATGAATTACCCATTTATGATAAATGAATTAAATATTGAATACAAAATTATAAATTCTGTTACAAGGGGGCACCCATTACAGGCTAGGGTTCAAAAGTTCAAGACAAACAAAAGGAAAAACTATTACACGCAGCAGACTGCTAATTTATGGAACAAGCTCTTTGAAAATATAAGCGACAGTAAAGAAATTTTCCAAAGAAATTTGACTAGATATATTGCAGAGAAAGGTGATATGAGCGTTTATAAACCAGTGTAAAGGAGCTGTATTTGGGCTTCAGGCTTTTTAGCTTCTAATGCATTAAGTGACATTAAGTGTCTCCATGATTTTTGGCTACCCCAAAAAATTGGCAACTCCTCCAAGTTCACAATCTCGGATACCTCCACCCTCTGTACCGTTACCTCCTACAAATACCTTGGCCTTTGGGTAAACCAACAATTCAACTACGCTGTCCATATTGACTCCCTCTGCTCAAAACTGCACCCAAAGCTAGGCATGCTGTTTTACAACAAACATGCATTCCCCCTACATATCCACCATGACCTAGTTCACAAGACTATCCTCCCCATCTTTGACTATGGGGAAATGATATATGCCACATCCCTTGCATCCTCACTCTCTAAGCTTGACACCCTACTCAAGTCTTTTTGCAGATTCACCACAAACTCCCCTCCATGCACCCATCACTGCTCTCTCCTCTCCTTTCTAAATTTCCCTCCAATCTCTCATAGGCGGCACCTTCATTCACTTACAGTCACAGCTAAAAACTATCTCAACCACCTCCCTCCATGTCACTGTTCACTCCTATCCTCTGTATCCACTCCGGCCTACCCCCTTAGATGCTGACATCCTCACTCTTTCTCCACCCCCCACCGGTGCTCATCAGCCAGTGCCTCTGCTTTCTCTTACCGCCTTCCTCACCTCTGGAATCAACTGCCTGCACCCTTATGTGATTTCTGCTCCCTCCCGGCTTTCAAATGAGAACTCATGTCTATCACCCCACCTGCCCTGCACCTGTCCCCTCACTCACTTCCCCTCCTCTACTGCACCTCAATCTACTTCAACCCCCACCTCCTCCCCCTGTCGTACCTTCTTTATAATTTCTCTCTCTTTTCCATATGTACAATGTGTATAATATGTCAATATATAAATATGAAAATGATGGTGGCTATCCTTATCTAACTCATTCTAAGTCAATAACTGTTGCAGTATCTCTGTTATCCTGCCATTGTATCATTTATTATTTTCTCCTTCTGTATTGTAAATGTTTGCTCATGTCCCCATGTCGCACCTGGAAAAAAACTTCAATTCAGTGTGCCTTTTCTGGTTAACAAGTGCTAAATAAATAAATACATGAATACATAAATGTAAAGGGCTGGGAGGTAATTACAAAGATTAAGTTGACAAAAAAGTCAAGTTATCATGTTTGGTCAGCTTCACCTTTCAGCATTTCCCTGTATAAGTCTGGTTCCTAGATAGAGAGAGAGAGGAGGAGGAGGAATGGTGGAGCTCTGTTTATCATTTAGTTTTAGAATGGCCTGAAAAGGTTAACAAACCCTATAGCCAGTTGGGAGATAGAGAGAAGAGTAATCTAAATGTCTGCTGGAGCAGTGCAGTCTCATTACAAACTCATTTTTGACCAACAGGCAGTGGTGTAGTGCTAAATTGTGAAATGTGGGGTCTCCATGAACTACAATGTCCCTAACCCCCACAGGTCAGGGGTCTGGGGGCCACCTAGGACCCCAGAAGCTATCAGGTTTTAGATGCATTCTGGTACATTTTGAGGGTAATTTTGAGACTATATGGCTGCTTTTAAAGCCGTCTTTGACTTGTTACAAACGACCCATATCTCTATCAAAATAGTTACTTTTTATTTTCTTGCCCCCAAAATTGTCAAAACTAAAGCAAAGAATCCCACTCCAGCCACCTTTCAAACATCCAACTATATACCACTTCTCTTGAGTACAGTCAGCTATCACTGCAGCAGGCATTGCTCTTGTTACCTTGTAACCTGAACAAAAGACTCTGCTCCCCCAGCAGTGCACCACACAGTCAGTCATACAAGGCAGCGAGAAGGGCACACAAAACACCAGCCTGGAGGTGCATGTGTCTGTCACATGGTAGACACATACACAGACCGTCCATGCCAGAGAATGCAACTGATACACAGGACCAACTGGAACATTAATTACGGCCCAACACTGACAAAGGATGTATACAAGGTTTTGAATGCTTTGTCTGCATGTACTCTGAACTGAGATGGCTGGATCAGGGAGAGTAAGGCTCAGCAAGGACAGCTGCATAAAACACAGGGCATATACAGTGACATCACAGCCCACAGACTTGACATACAGCAAGGGTTCCGCAACCTGTGTGAGACCTGGGACAATGGCATGACCATAACTATTTATTTATTTTTTATTTGGTGAACAGTATCACAATTATAATCCTTTGAGTCAGTGTCTCCTTTTCAAAGGCTCCACATCAGGAAAGGCAATATGTTAACATACATATAAGAAGGGAAATACAATAGTGGATAATATATATCTATATATCTATATCTATATATATATATATATATATACACACACACACACACACACATGATATAGTATCAGAAATTTTAAAAACATAGTTGATATTGCACTGACAAAATTAAAAGGAGACCTAGGACTACTAAGATTAAGCAAATAGAGATTAGGCAGGACAAGGTATGTTGTCAGACTTGAGTAAAATACACAAGTGGTAATCCCCTACAGCAGGATGATGCTTCCCATTCATATCCAGTACATGGCAGCCAACCCCCAGATCCCCATATGTCATACTCTGGAACCACAACACCATCAAACACACCAGCATAATCCACACATGGCAGCCAACCCACAGGGGTGCACAGCCAACTGTATCAGATGATGACCTAATGTTGCCAAGCACGTCCAGTGGCATGAACACAGCCCAGTCACATGGCAAGGGCAGGGGCAATGTCAGTGGTAGGATCATTCCACCCTAAACACCCACTCAGAAGTCATCCCAGGCACCAAAGCCAAAAAACACACATAACCTAATGCCTTATCCGAATGCAGCTCAGGTTTTAATGCTAAAGAATTGCCATCCACCATCAGATGCATCTGGACTTCATTGCATGGGTCCCATGCTCTTCTCACAGCAGGGGGATGTGAGGCTGGCAGCAAGAGGCAATCTTGAGGGAAAGAGAGGTCACTCAAGTCATTGGATGCAGCCCAGCCCAGCCACTCACCGTCAGATAAGGCCATTCAATGCAAACAAAATTATTGATACAAAGCAGCACACTTACCTCACTTCTCCTTTTGTGATAAAGCCAAGCTGCTTATTAATGCATATTGTTTTGTTGGTACCGACTGTCTAATTCACTCAGTCCCAGCCAAGTCCTGACTATTGGCTTGTGAGAATTGATCCCTCACAGGCTCATATGGCATGACTATTCAGCTGCTCCCCACTAGCACTCCGCATAGTACCTGCAGCACCTCCAGTCACAGAGGTACAGCTAGCTGCTTGCTGGGTTAGAGTATTTCTGCAGGACATTCTCCAGACTGCAGATCTGTCTTTCACATGAACAAAAAGTACCAATTTCAAGAAGAAAACAAAGTTATCACTGCCAAGTTATTAACTTACTAATCCTTCATGGAGAAGACATTTAAACATGCACTACTGCTTTGCCACATTAAATAAGTTAATGAAATAAATAAATCCATTATACTTCTCTATCTTGGAAAAACACATAGTAAAAGCTGGACCCCACTAAAAATGAAAAATTGCCTCTCACTTGGGCTATCCTGGGTAAATGCATCATAAAAATGGGTAAAAGGAGGAGCCCAATGAAAAAAAAGATCATGCATCCCTGCTGTACTGTTCTGGGTAAATACAGTGCAAAAACGTGGTCAAACAGAACCCCACTGCATACAAGATATCACAACTCATCTGGGCTATCCTGAGTAAATATATTGTAAAACTGTAAACGCAGGACCCTACAGCAGAACCCCACTGAAATGCAGATGTTGCATGTAAGCTGAACTGTCCTGGGAAAATACATTGTAAAAGCATCCAGATCACCCATCTTGTAGCTGTCTGGTACGTTCCTGGTGGTCTAGTGATCCCCTCATAAGGGCATCTGACCTTCTCCCGGCTCACGCTCTCAGGCACCCTACCCCAACCCTGGTCACATAATGCAAACTGCAGCAATAGTGATGACTGACACAGCCCTCTGTTCACCACCTCAACTGGTTTCAATCTGATGGTCTCTGAGCAATCTTAAGTATTGTACAAACACCTCAGTTTACCGTACTCCTGATCTTTCACTGGCAACCAGACGGGGGCTGGCCAAGGTGGTGAACAGAGGGCTATGTTGGTCTCTGTCACTACTGCTGTACTTTGGCTTAGATGACCTGAGTGGTGGTGGGGAGGTGTTGTGGGGAAGAGGGTCCTGAGCATGAGGGTTGACAGAGGATCAGATATCCTTTCTGGGGTGGGGGGAGACCACTAGACTGCCAGGAATATTCAAGATAGCTACAGCATAGTTGATTGGGGGTGCAGGAACCACTACACCAGCACAAATATTCAAGACAGCCATAGGACAGGTGATCAGGGGGTGGGAGACCACTATACTACCAGGAATAATCAAGACAGCTACAGGACATTTCATCAGGGGTACAGGAACCACTACACCACCAGGAATATTAGAGACAGCTACAGAACAGGCAAACAGAGGGGTGGTGATATCACTAGACCACAAGGAACATGTAAGACTGCTACAGAGTGGGGGGGGCAACGGACACGTGTTAATGGGTTTGTAATGGGCATGCAAATAGGCCATAGTGCCTTCAATGCCCAAAGAGGCTAAATATGGCCACCAGGAGCCCTGCTGCTATCCCATTTGATCTATGCTACGCCATTGTACTCCTGTTAGCCATATTCAGTCTGGGCCAGTGAGAGCATAGTGCAAGGTCCCTATGCACTGCACTGTACCGACATGGCACCATATTTAGACAGTTTGCATGCTCCAGTTGCAGTGAGCTAATTGTCTGAATATTGCCCCCCAGGCAGGCTGTGTGCAAACTGCCTCAGACCGCATATGGGGGCGGATACAGCTTAGCCCAGTGGAACTTAAAGTCTATGAAACAATGGCCCATGCAGGTAAGAAAAGCCTGTTTATAGTCTCAAGATACTGCAGTTCTAACTTGTAACAGCATGAAAGCAAACATGTTTGGCACTTATTTATGCGTGTTTGTTTGGAAAGCAAAGCATACATAGCATTACCATGTCAGCCAAATGCTTCATTCAATACAAACAGAAAAATATCACAGAAGTAGATACGTAGGAATCAATAAGACAAGACCAAGCAGAGCAATGCATTCAACTCCAGAGTCCATGCTATCACAATTGAATAATTAGGCACCACCATAGAGGCTAAGTGTAATCCCAGTTTGATGTCATTGTTACTCTTACCGTTTACATGTTTATTTTTATTTTTTTAGTAGTAGTAAAAAAAATGTATTTATCGGTCAAATGACCATTACAACCATGTACTAAATAATCCATTATACATAAATATGTATTATAACATATTCAAATCTTAAATAACAATCTTAAAAACAACAGTTTAGCATCATGACAGAAGAAAATCTATCTCTGAGCTGTATGGGGGTATCCTTCGATATAATGTAAGCAATTGTGTTTATGATATTATTATATTCTAATATCAATAAAGGGTCACAGGATTGCTCAGACAACTCCAACAAGCTGGACAAAATCCATTTGCTCTCAAATAGAGCTCTAAAATTATGTCTCTCAATTAGGTTCCATTCAATGCCTCTCCTACTTTTTTTGGTAGGAGCGGCCATTCTTTCCTTTCCTTTTCATGAGTACGTTTTTTCTGAAAGAATCTCTAATTCTAAGGACGTATGTTGGCTTTCAGGTCTGGGAACTAAATGTAATGAAGAACAATTATTAATCAGATTCAAATTCACCCAGATACAGTATAATCAATTGTGGAGCAGATATTTCCTCCCAAAAAAGAATCTTGCCATCCAAATCCGATGAGGATCTTCCATTCAAGGGCAGCAAGTTTTTGTCTGACAGGACTTCATTTAAATCTTTACCTTTCTTATTTATCATTTTGTCTTTGGAGTTTCTCATGAATTTTAATTTTGCATAACTATGGGCAGTAATAGTTTCAGCTGTTTCATCAGAGCAGCCCTGGAGATCACCAAGCTTTGCATTAAAGTCTCCTATTAAAACTATGTTACCTAATGGACAATCGATTTGTATTTTCTGGATTAATTCTCTTACTGAAGTATCAGCATCCCCATTAGTGCTACCTACTGGATGAGAGTAAACATTAATTATAAACTATTTCTTTATATTTTCTCTGTGATTTTAACAGCAAGTATGCTGCTACTAGTGATGCTTATTTCTTCTGATGAAACATCGCTTAGTTTAATCAAAATAGCTAATCCCCCTACTGCCCTTCCATACCTCTTTGCTTTTGTTGCTTTCTTACAATACGTAAAATATCCACTCAACATCAAGTTACCTAAAGCCCATGTTTCCTGAATTCCAATAATATGGAATTGTTTTAGGTAATTGGTTATATCAGGGTCTCCAGTCTTTGCTTCCAATTCAGTTGAATTCCATGACAAAATTGTAATTACTTCCAGGTTGTAAATAGGCAATTCACCTGGTCCCAAGTTACTCAAGGCCCCAGTGCTTGTGACAGGTCCCCGTGGTCTCCCCTCAAAACAACTCAGTGGTCAATTCTCCAAAGAGGTCAAAGTCTCATACCTATTAAAGATTTCAACAAAGTTTCCCCACCTTTGAGAGCTTACTTGAGTCTCACTTTGAATATGAGTAACCATTTCTTGTTCATTTTCTATACAGAAATAAATGTCTGTATTATCCAAAATCCTTTGCTTTTTCAAAATTTCCCTTACAATGTAGTCTTGATTTTCAAAAAACAAGATCTGGCCATCATTATACAATCTAAACACTTTGCTTATATGATGCCTGCCTACCTGTAAACCCAAACATGCATTGAGAAAATCAATTAGTTTTTGTTTTAAATTAAATTTAGTCTCTTTTGATAGTTGTTTCATTCCATAGATGGAAACTGCCATTTCAATCTTACTTCTGTTTTTGCTTTTGACTGAATAGAATTCTGGAAAGAGGTCCTTCATCAAAGTTATTTCTCCTACTGCAATACCCATACCAGCTAATCCTTTAGATCTTTGGATTATTGCATTTAAAATATAAAGTTGGTCAGTTACCAACAGGATCAATTCATTACATATTATTGGTCTAATTATACTAACTGAGTCCTTTACAAGTTTACAGCCATCAAGCAATAACGATAACACACCTATTAGAGATTCAGATAGTTTTTCATGAGATTCATTAGGGAGACACGAGACCTTAAACAGTAATAAAACAATATCAGATCCTAAAGTTTTTTCTAAAAACAGTTTAAATGTTCATTCTTGCCTGGCACTAAAATTTTACTAGGAGAGCTCCCTCTACATATAGGTTTGGCAGGTTCATTCCCCCCTGCCATTTGATCATTAGCTCTCTCAATATTGTTTTTGGGGGCCATAAAGTTTTCCTGATCTATTTGATTCCTATTTTCTATCTTAATTTGAGGACTTTTTTCCTCCTTTTTTTTTGTGTTACTTGGGAGTCTGTTGGGCCTTAATCTAGGTTGCTTTCTATTCCCTAATTTCTTTTTTCCCCTCTTTTGCTTTTGCTGTCCAGCCACTGATCTAGAACTAGGTCTGAATTTATTATTGGTTCCTGTGACTTCCTTCTCAGTATCAGATCCCTCAGCTGCAACCTCATTAATTAACTTCTTTTTTTTTCCTGTTTCTCGGATGCCACAGTTCTGAATCCTTGGTGTTAATTTTAGATATGAGAGATTCTGATTTGCTAGTGACAGTGCATGCCTTAATGTTATTAACAGCACTATCTGTGTTTCAGAGAACCAGATTACATTTTCTGTAATTCTCCTTTGTGCCACAAAGTTGAATGATCAGCAGCCAATTCTGTGCATAAACTGTTATCTCTCAAGTCCTTAAGTGGTAACATAATACACTCAGAAGGAATGCTCAGCACAATCTGTTCTACTAGTTATTTACATAGATAATTCCTCAGAATTCATTGTACTATCGATCGTGGGGCTAATTGGACCTAAATTACTTTGCAAAGATTTTAATTCACTAATATGCTCAACATTAGTCCTTTCAGGAGAGAGATTCTGTTCAATTAAATCCAACTTAATTCTATTTTCTAGACTGTCTTCTTTTATAAATGAGATGTCTTGCTTAATTTCCAACAACTGCTTGAATAAAAGTATGTTGGAGATTACAGGATTTCTCAGGGCAGTTAAAAATTCTCTTTATGAGCCTTCAACGTCTGATATGTTAAGGCACTCAGGGCTCATTGTCCATGAACTAAAGTGATTAGAGCCAGAAAAGTATTTTCTGGACTCATCCAGGGATTTTATTTTGCCAGAGTTCATTTTTAAATTATCATCCCACGGGAGCTGATTATGTTCAGTATCTTTAAAATTACTATAATTTATAATATCCATAAGGGATTTATCAACCAATGGTTGATTGGAAACTGGACAATTATAAGTTACACCACTATTATGTTCTAGATCTTTAATTTCTGACTGTAATGTTTTTCTTGTACTTCTAACTTCAGTATCTAAAACAGATAGATTGTGAAAAACTTGAGAAAAGTTAATCCTACCATTGGAAAATTGTCCAGTTTCAGTATCTAAAACAGACAGATGGAGAAAAACTTGAGAAAAGTTAATCTACAATTGGAAAATTGTCCAGTTTCAAGGTCTAGCTGTTCTCCCACCCTTATACTTAACTCCTGCTTAGCCATGGGGGGGTGGATCTGGCATAGGAAAATCTATTTGCTTTATTGGAATATTATTATTCTCCTTATATCACTTTGGAGTTTCTAAGTTTACTCTAACAATAGGTGAGCCAAATACATTTCTTATATCTCTATTACCTTCATTAGGTGTTGAAACAAATTTCGTTATGTTACCTTTTCCCAATTCTATGTGATTTATGGGTTTAAATTTATTTCTTCTTGCTTTACCCTTGTTATATGATATGTCCTGAGATTTACCAAGTACTTTTATAGCTAAGGTCTTTAATGAGAGTGGTCCCTTGGATTTAACTTTATCCCCCCCCCATCTGGAGTTATCAATATTAATAATAATATTTTTTTTATTTTTATTGCTCATGCCCCCATTTTTAATGGGCTAGTGCCCTTGATCTTACTGTGTATAGTGGCAGGCATGCTTTCAGAAATATCAGCGTAAATCAAAAAGTGTAAATAATGCCAATAATATTGTTATCAACAATTACTATGCTTATGCTTCAGAGTTTTCAGTGTTTGCACAAAATACAATAAACAAAAAATACAAATATATAAAAAAAGTATGATAGAAAATAACAAATTGACTTCTCCCCTGTATTTGAGAACAAAAAGAGAAAAAATAAAATATTTAATCAGAGCCCAATTAGTCCCAGGCTCAGACACATCAAATAAAGTCTGTGCCACGGGCATTGCAGGTAGTCCAGGTTCTAATTCTGTTCCATCTGATGCTTCTTGGGGTCAGAAAGCAACTCAGATCACTTAAAAAGTTCCAAGTGACTAAGTCAGTTGGACTTTCTGCTATTATATTTGCTGGAACAGTCCTTGCCTGACACCCATTATGTTGGTACTTGTTATCCAATGGAGTATCCAATAACAATAACCGTGATGTAGTGGTCCAATCTTTCACTGTTAGTTTCACTGTGGATTCACATAAAAAAAGATAAAAAGAAAATAAGAATTCCACAGTCTGCATATATATAGTCTGTAAATAAACCAATAAAAGAAAGAATCTAAAGCTTATTCTAAACTTCTAGGATGAAATAACCAGTGTCAGTTTCTATGAGTCTAGTAAACTCTGCTATATGAAAAGCTAGACTCTAAATGCTGAATTATACACAAAAATGTAAATTAAAATAGTAGCTTTTATGTTTTTAATGCTTTAATGCTGAAACTAATCTCAATTATCTAGGCTCATAGATAATTATTTTGTCTTGTTTTATCCTTACTTGTGTACTTCTTTTTCGTGGAATCCAGCTCTCAAGAAAGATATTAAGAGTGTTGGAGCAACTGTTAGTTTCAGGATATCCTGTGAGATCCCTTATTATATTCAAATACAGCCCTTCTGAAATTATATCTATTCTGTCAGCAATTGAAGTGCCAGACCTGCTAGTAAAACACAACCCTTGACCACTGCTGCACCTGGCAATACACTGAGGGTGTCAGGCAAACCAGGAATGTAGACTGAGAATGCCGGCAGTACTTCAAGCCTTTTTGACTCGACATAAAGAAAACAGGAGCAAAAAAGAAACACTACACACTGCACCACCGTTGAAATAAAGGGTTTGTCGAAGAAGAATTTAAACCGGAGAGCTGCCTAAAAGCGTCAGACACTAGCATCCTAGATGTATCAGTGCTCAATGATAAAATATAGAGCATGCACTTTTAAAGTCAAATCACATGCTCTTAACAGTGCAGAAAAGCCCACACCACCTGACATGGGTGGCTTCAGACCTCACACCCCCTGTAACTATTATAATCAGCTCAGAGGCAGTGTGGACTGTGGGGATGAGGAGAAATTCAGTAGGGGGAAACGTGTTTAGTACAAAAAAACAAAAATCTAATTTTGAACTAGTGAATCAAACACTAGTCTCCAGCCATGCTCATCAATAGGTGCTACTGCCTAAGTCACTCTGTCACAGGAGGGGTTCAGCCAGAGCATCACACATTGTGATACTTGATCCCTTTCTCCACTCAGCAAACAGTGACAGGGGTAGCAGAAATTCACTCTCACTATTCTACTCCTGTCACTGTCAATGTACATGCTTTTTTCACAGCGTGGTTTCTTCCACACAATCTTTGCCTTGACATATTGACCTGGTACCAGTTGCTTGTTAGCCCTTTATTTCCCTTCTTATGTATTGGAATAACAATGGTGGTTCTCCAGTCCTGAGGCACCTCCTCATTGTCCATGGATTTATTGACAAGTATGGATAACAATAATGATAGGGCTGTGGACATTTCTTGCAAGAACCGTGAGTGGATATTATCAGGTCTTGTCGATGTGTTTCGCTTTAGTTTATTAATAGCAATCTCAATTTCATTTATTGAGAAATTAATATTGCTACTACTTATATTAAATATCTTTGTTGGCACCTGTACTTTATAATTAAATACAGAACAAAAGAATCTGTTTAAGACATATGCTGTAATTATATTATCCTCTAGTGTATGGACTTTCAAAGTAATAGGGCTTATCTGTTTGGAGCCATTCTTATGGCTGATTTTGTATGAATAAAATGGTTCCATGTCATAACAGCATTTGGGCAAGTTTACATTGCCAAAAATAAATAACAACAATGTACACTCATGGTGACTCGAAATTTTGCAATGGGACTCTAACATATGCAGGGGGCTGTGCCTTCTGCATCCCCCCACTGGGTACTTAGCCCCCCACACCCTCCTAACTAAAGATTCTCAACTCCAGGGGAGGTGCATGTTGGGAGGGTGTAAAACTTAAGAAAATAAAAAACTCAGTCCCAACCCAAAAAGTGACACCCACCCCAGAACTGAACCCGGCACCCTCCCAATCCCAGCCAGCCACCCTCACCACCTTGCCACATGGCCAGTTTGGCAGTCAACTGCCACACTACCTCCCATATACCATCTCTCCCCTTCCACTCCTCATGAGGTGTGGTCCCCCCCACATGTGTGTATGCATCCTGTCACCCTCCTTCGCCCACCATGGTATCCTGTTGCTACCCTGCCAGGTAGCCCAGAACACAGGCGCTGTGATTAAATCACCATTTTGCAGTCCCTTAATCACGGTCACTGTGTTCACGGAATACCAGTAAAATATTTCCTACAAAAAAGTTGAGGATCTCTTGTAAAGCATAGATGCTAAAAAAAGTGCTGGTGTGGACCTACTGTATCCCTTCTTTCTGAAACTGGGATTTTGGACAGTCACTGCCCCTACTACCTATTTGTTTAACTTGTCTCTTTCACAAGGCACCCTCCCAGATCTATGGAAAGTTATCCACATCGTCCCATTTTTCAAATTAGGGGCCCCAACAGACCTCAACAGCAATAGACCTATTTCTATTCTTCCCTCCATTTCCAAGCTTTTAGAAAAAATTGTTAGCTCTCAATTTTGGAATTACCTTGAAGTTCATAATAAACTCAACCCTGTACAATCTGGTTTTCGACCCAACCACAGCACTGTAACTGTGTTAGCTAATGTCACCAATGAGTGGCAACTGGCCCTTGATGCTAAAAAACATGTAAGGGCTGTATTCCTGAACCTGAGCAAGGCCTTCAATACAGTTCATCAAAACTTGCTCTTGACCAAACCACGCACCATTGGATTTGATAATGCAGCCTTGGATTGGTTTCAGTGTTATTTGACTGGCCGACAACAGCAAGTTAAGGCATCAAGCAACCTCTCTCCACCAAAAACTTTGCTGGAGGGAGTTCCCCAATGGTCCATTTTGGGTCAGCTTCTCTTTGCAATTTATATCAACAACCTCAGCACTGGTTTAAGTAATGTATCAGTACATTTGCTTGCAGATGACACTGTGATCTATGTCACTAAGCCCACCCTTGGGCATACCTGTACTTCTCTGCAACATGAATTTAATATTTCGCATCACAATCTTTTGAATCTGAAACTACTGCTTAATGCAGAAAAAAAACAAAATCTATGTTCCTCTCACCGCAAGCCCCCTCTACCTCCTCCACTGCCATAGGGTCCTTTCCACCAATTAATACACTTCTGTGGGAATCTTTGGAACCAGTAGATAGATTTAAATATTACGGCATCTGGATAGATATCAAACTCTCTTTTTTAGTACATATTGATGAGCTATCAAAAAAACTTAAGCAGAGATTGGGTCTCCTGTTCCGAATTAATCATCTGCTCATGCAAGATGCCAAATTCAAGTTGGTGTAATCAACATTCCTACTGCTTATTGACTACATGGATATTATTTATAGGCACAGCCCCAGCTCTGCAATGGACAGACTGGACACCCAGTATCACAGGGCTATAAGGTTTATCACTGGCACCCCTTACAAAACACATCATTGCTCCCTCTATACTATGATGGGTTGGCATTCACTCAAAACTTGATATTTAAAAAATGCAGTTATCTGGACCTACAAAGCTCTAACTAATAAACTTTCTGATTACATTTGCAAGTTACCGACTATAGCTAGTGGGAGCTATTTGCTAAGAAAATACTCTTTTATTTCATTACAAATTCTGAGAATCAGAACTAGTCATGGTTCCCATTTGATAATCATGCTCTTCCCACATTATGAAATAACTTACAAAATTCCCTTAAACGTACTTCCTTTGTCAGCCTTGTGAAATTCAAAGCCCTCATTGGGCAGTCCTTGCAGGATGATTGCACCTGATATGCATAAGCCCCTCCATTGCTCATTGCACATGTTCTCTTCTTTCTTTCTTTCTTTCTTTCTTTCTTTCTTTCTTTCTTTCTTTCTTTCTTTCTTTTCTTTTCTTTCTTTCTTTCCTTCCCTTCCCACCACCCATATCCCCATCCTTCACACTATCGCTCCTGCTATGCCTAATTCTTGCCCTTCCCTCCTACTACTTTACCTCTCCCTTTTTTCCATACTTATAGCCTTTCTGCTGAGTGCCCCATCCCCATTTATGATGTCCCACTATTGCCAGTACCATTCCTTGCAATTTTATGTCCAGTAAAATTGATCATTGTTTGTCTTAGCACTCAGTATACATGCACTGTTAATTTCATTATAGTATACATTGCAGTTAATTACCCATTAGGTACCTCACAAGGTCATCCTGCTGTGTCAGGTTTATCTGCGTTTTGCATAATCATCTAGTTTTGCATTATTTATACTTTGCAACAACTTCCTGCTGTGTCAGGATTATTTGTATGGTGTATATTTGTCAATTTGTACCATTTGTGAACCTTCCCAGGCCCATCTTGTGAATGAGTTTTACTCAATAGTGCTCCACTTGGTTAAATAAATAAAGATTGATTGACTGATTGATTGATTTTATTATTGCCTTTTGTGTGGGCAATTTTGAATTCTACCTTACTTTTTTTCCTTTTTGATCATCTGTTTAAGTTTTTTTTTTATCCTATCTCATAATGACTGATGGCAATTGGGGCTAGTATTTTTTTTAAGTGTTTTTGTAAGATTTTTCTGTTGTATTAATCTGCCTCATGATAGCTCTGGTCAGTCATATTGGAACCCTACCTTTTTTGTTATATTTATTTTGTTTAGGCACAAATTTATTTTCCGGGTTTAGTATTTTATTCTTTAGAAATATCCAGTTTCTTCTATGGATAGGTTTGCCATTATGGTTTCCCAGTCAGTAGCTACAATGGTTTTCCTGATACTTTTAAAGTCTGTGTTGTTGAAGTTAATGATTAGCTGCATACCTGTCTGTATACTTCTACAAGATGTTAAACTAAAATAGATGGTACTATGGTCAGTGCCTCCTAGAGAACAGCTTATAGTGATATCCAGTATGATATCATCTATATTAGTTAGAATGAGTTCCAAGATGTTGCTCCTCCTGGTTGGTGCAGCAACCATTTGTTGTAGACCCAGGTTTCCAATTAAATTCAGGAAGTCACACTTCTGATTAGTAGTCCCTGATAAGTTTCCCCAGTTGAACCCGTGGAAATTAAAGACCCCTATAATAATCATGTTCCTCTTATCGGATGCTGACCTGATTTCCTTAAAGAACATATGAACATACAAAATTTCCCAGCAGATAAAGGCCTAGAGGTCTACCAAGTCTTCTCAAATGTGCAGCTAGCACCCCTTATTCTGCAGCTTCCCCTCCCTCCAACCATCCCTTCCCTTGACCCTCCCCTTTGCCCTATCCTAGCCCCTTTTGAAGCAGTCCACTGTTCTACTCGATACCACTTCCGCTGGTAACACATACTACCCAGCTACCACCCTTTCCATAAAAAAGTGTCTCCTCATCTCCCTCCTGAACTTTCCTCCCTCTAGTCTTGTTTCATGGCCCTGGGTGTCCCTCCCTTCCCTTACTTTGAACAGTCCCTCTGTACCTGTCTTGTTTATCCCTTTCATGTACTTGAACATTTCAATTATATCCCCTCATCCCTCCTCTCCTCCAGCGAGTACATATTCAACTCCCTCAGCCTCTTCTCATATAGTAAGTCCTCCAGCCCCTCGATCATCTTTGTCATCCTGTGCTGACCCCCTCCAGTAACTTAATGTCCTTCTTCAGATACAGGCACCAGTACTGCACGCAGTACTGCAGTTTATTATTATATTCGCTTCTGGAATTTGGTGATCTATAAAAATTTCCTAACAAGATTTTGGGCCTACCTTTTCATTTTGTTTGTAGCCAAAAACTCTCCACACTTTTTTCCTCATCATTTGTAGGGAATATCTGATAACAAGCAATATTATTACCACAATAGATGCAGACACCCCCTTCTATTATTTCTGTTGTTGTAAAACAATTGATAGCGGATTATTTATCTGTTCCACTCACTGGAATTGTCCCACCATGTCTCTGACACAGCCACCACATCCAGATTATCTCTTAACATAATAGCTTCCAATTCAGATTTGTTGGTTATGTTTAGATTTCTAGCACTGACTACCATCATGAGGCATTGGTCAACAACTTTGTTTTGCTGTTTATTGATAGTTTCTGGGTGTATCACTGATCCCATATCCCCCAACCTATTTAGTTTGAAGATTTTGTGATAAATTACCCAATTTTTTCCCAAGTATGTGTTCCCTTTTCTGCTGAGGTGCAGCCCATCCCAGCAGTAGAAACTATGATTGTTAAAAAATGTTTCCTAATTGGTTAGGCACTTATACATATTATGAAGTGTCCATTTCCTTAGCCATTCATTGATCTGTTTTATTTTGTTGTTTTTCATATGACCTGCCCTAGGTACTGGCAAGATCTTGGAAAAGCAAATGACTCTGCCTTTTTTCTTTTAATTTACTGCTAAAGTTAATGTATTCCTTTTTAATGTCTTCCACCCCCATCCTGTTTATGTTATTTGTGCCTACATGCACAATTACAAGTGGGTTTGGGCCTGCACTGTTTAATATATTGTCATCCATTCCTGTGATATCACCAATCTGGGCTCCTGAAAAGTGCTGCAGGTATGATTTGCATTATCAGATCTGCAGACTATTTTATCAACGTATTTAGTAATTGAATCACCCAGAACAAATATCTGTCTCAGGGAATTAATACATGAAGTGGTATCCATTGCTGATGGGGACATAGTAGTTTGATTATCTGTGTCAGAGACACTTGGGATGGGTACTAGTGATGTGATTGGTTCACATGGCTGGGGGCAGCTGGAGGCTGAGTGATACTTGGTTGAATATTATTGTCAGCACAGTTAGAGGGTTTATTGGTATTAGTTGGGCTTTCCATTCCAGGCAGTGGTGAAATGAGGGCAGCAGTGGCTGAGTAGGTTGTTACTTGCTGGTCAGAGGGTGGATTGTCACATAGTGTGATAAGATTTGAGTTATCTGTTCTATGTCCCATAGGTGTGGAGTGGACTGGACCCACATCTGGTAAACATTCATCTCTAATCTGGTTACCTTCTAAGATGTTGAAGCAATTGTTTATTGGTAGTATGAACTCCAAGGCTCTGTGGCCTTTTTTCATTTTATGTTTGTTATCTACTTTCATCCAAGCTTCACCTTATATGGACCTATCATTGGAATCATCCCCATGATCCCTTTTTTTGTTTATATTTGGGTTTTTATTGGGAGTTTTCACTAGAATACTGGACTCAGAGGGTAAATTGTTTTGCATCAGGAGGTGGATACAGGGGTTGGTACTATAGGTATTCCTCCTACTAATTCCATCTTTAATTTGTGGTGTGGCCTGAGGTTTATTTATAGCCATGATTCTCTGTAACATTTCCTGCTGCCCGTTCTCTATAAGTTCAAGCTTGGAGCTGAAAGTGGCAATTTCAGCCTAGAGATCAGCAATGTGCATGCACTTTTCACTGTAAACTCTCCTGTAGTGACAGGGCTGCTAAGTATCTTTTATATTGTGCAGCACTTACATTTTAAGTCAATATCCCCCTCCAAAGTCATAAATTTAGTAGCCAAATTAAGGAGTATTGATACAGAAATTGAATAATAAAACAAATAAGCAGTAAAGCAGGAAGTGTAACTAAAGCAAGAAACCCCACGTTTTCTTGTTCAAACTTTTAAGAGTAAAGCAGGAGCACTATTAAATGGCCCAGTAAGAAAACGCGCTAATATTCTGTTAATGTATGTAATATGCTGGATATCAGCAAGGCAGGGTATTGTAAAACAGTGTATGTCAGCATTTACTAAAGTTAATACCATGGGTAATGAAGTCCTTGTATCTCTTAGTATAGCACCCCTATGGCTGACAAATCAGTTATTACACAGTGCTTTAGGTAATCAGCCCTCTAATGGCTGGACCCTTTACCAACAGTTTGTTCTTATTTATAGTTGTACACTTACTGAAGGGTTTACCTCCTAGCCTCCAGTCCTTCTGGACATTCCAGACACATGCAGAACACGCATGTCTCTGCATGCGTCTCCATGCACTCACACCTCTCAAGCTCACTCAGCTCATTAAGGGGGCAAGTTTAAGTACCCACAGTGACCAGGATGTAGCCCTGGCTCACCAAAACACCTTGCTGCAACTAACGTTGTAGACTTCTTTAAAACTCTTTAAAATAATGAGACGTCTATAGAAAGACTGTTCAGTAAAATGATACCGAGCTCAGAACTGTCCAAATGATAAAAATAATGTGCTGTTTGTAGTACGAGAGGGCTCACTCTCAAACTACTGGTCTCCTCCCCTTCCTGTATCTCCTGCCTCTATGCTTTGGCAGGAACCTCGAGAGATACTCTGAAAAGTTGTTTTATCTAGCTGACCCAGACAAGGTTTAAATATTATATACAATGCTGCAGCTAGAGTCTGTCTCGTGGCTTTCAGCCATCACACAGGTTAGCGACCCATTGATTTCAACCTGATGGTATGAAAAATGGCTATGTCAGACATTTAGGGTCAAAATATTAAAAATTACAAAAGTTATGAGTGAACATTGAAAATTTTCAATGTTCTTTCAAAATGTTGTTGCTTTGTAAGATTTTAACATCTAAAGTTTCAAGACAGTATTTTGATGGCCCTTCCTCGTGAACCTGGTAGGTAAAATTGTTCAAATCCTGCCTAAAAGGTGATTTCATGGAGCAACTGCAAAGTGTTCTTTTGAGACAGACTTTAAAAATGTCACGTCCCTTGTTTATGAGGAGGGGGAGGTCCAAAAACTGCCAGGTTGAAAATTTGTTGAAAAAATCTTGAAAAATGGCCGAGTAATGAGTTAAAGTTTTTTGGTACCAAGTTCAAATTCATGTGTCGTGAACCATCATTCTTATATCTGGAACTGGTATTATTAGGTTGCAGTTTCTGTTCTTATGTCACAAGCTGATATTCTTGGGTAGCAGCTTCCTGGTGCCCCAAAAATTTATTTGGGGGCAATTTTTCATCAAGTAAGCTAAACAGATCCATTTAGTTAGGCTCAGTAGTCTTTTTTTTTTTAGTTTTTTTGGGGTCCAAATTAAACACGAAATGAATGCCCTTAAGGACTAAACATTTCTCCTTATGACCTAAAAATGGGCACACAGCTCAAAAATTCTTAGGTCACAGAAAAAAGCTATCCTAAAAACACTACTGGGCATGCTCAGACACTGAATTTCTACAACCTTACAATTTGAGAACCAATTAATATTATTCCACAGAATATTTGAAAGGTGTCTCCTAGGGCTGAATTGTTTCTACACTTAACAGTTTTTAAACAAAGTTCCAAGCCATTTTTGCTCTAAATGTGAGCAAAAACATGGCAAAAAAGTGTTTTTCTTATTTTTACACTCCCTAGATCTTGAAATCTGGATGAGAGGCCATTATGAAACTTGCTAGATCATAAGAACTGGCACCCTAACCATGCATGCAAAATTGCATGCAGTTTCATTGAACGGAGCTAAAGTTATTATGTTATTAAGGCTCAAAGTTAGGGACTTGACAGTAACTGCTTACTCAACCCTAATATATAGGCATTCCCACAGCTGTATAATGTAGTATTAAGTTTCTAGTAAGTAACCTTGTTGCATGCAGGTGATGCATTGATGTACAGGTCTGATCTGATACAGTCTGGCATTCAGGGGGACTTTGTAACACTGGAATCATGGTTCCAGTCCAACTTTCTTACAGTGAATAGGAAAAAAAAACTAAGGTTGTTCTCTTTGGATCTTGCAGACCTGGTTCTGGCAGACAAAACCTACTTAATGTCTGCACTGCATTGGGTGCATGTGTTGAATTGGTGCCCACAGTAAAATATTTGAGGATTCAGTTGGATTAAAAGCTGTCCCTCAATATGCATATTAAAAGTATGGTTAAAACCCTCAATCAGAAAATAGGCCTGCTGTATAAGCTGCACCTCTCCATCACCAAGGAGGCTGATTTACCCACTGCTACCAGTATCCTCATTCTAGCCATTAACTGTGGAGCTCCAATACTCTCCTCTGTCAAGGAGTCTGAACTATCCAAATTAAGTTTTCTTACCAACACAGCTCTTATTTTGTTGCTGGCAAGATACAGTTTCATTAGATAGGCTGAGGGACTGCAGGCTGGTGAGTAGGATCTGATGGTTCACTGTGTTAAATGCTTTCATGAGGTCTATAAAGATGGACCCCACTGCCAGCCCATTATCGAGTGTATCATACGGGTACATGGTGAAGTCGATAAGCACAGTCATGGTACTATGTTGTTTTTGAAAACCATGTTGTTGTGCACAGAGAAGGTTGTACTTATTCAGATATTCTGCAAGCTGATCATATACAGTCCACTTGAGGGCTTTCGATAGGGAGGTAGTACCAAAATGGGTCTGTAGTTGCCTAGGGAGGTTCAATCACCACTTTTGAAAATGGGTATGACAAGAACTGCCTTCCACCTATCTTGCAAAACTCCCATTCTTAGGGATAGGTTGAATATTTTGGTGAATAGCTCTGCATTGGCATCTAGAGTTAGAGCAATGAGCTTCATGTCAATCATATCTGCTCCAGTCCTTGTTTTACCTAAGATCCTCTTGATGTATTTTATGGTTTGTGCCCTAGCGATTTGTTTGAAGTAGAAACGGGGTAATCTGGGGCAGGAGTACACCTTAAGGGGCTTGTAGGAGCACTGTGAATTAAGATACTCAGGTGGGAGAACAGTGCTTAAGTCCGAGAAGGCAAGATTGAAGGCATTAGCCACTTCCTTAGTTTCCTGCAGTGTGCCAGTTTTGGTGAAAATCAGGTCAGGAGGTGCTTTTGAGTCCCTGCCAGTGAAAGCTTTTATGGTGTTCCAGAAGACTCTGCCCCTTTCCCAGTTGCTGGCTAACATTTCTTTGCAGTCAGTGACTTTTGCATTTCTTATCATCCTAGAGCATTTTTTTCTGGCCACCTTATAAGCATCGAAATCAGACTGCTTGCCGGTTGCTCTCGCCTTATGCCACAGATTGTCGCAGATTTTCATCTGCTCCAAAAGGGATCCTGAGAGTGAGTGGTTGCTTACCCCTTTAATCTTCAAGGATTTGAAGGGGTAAATATGTTGCAAGCAGTGGTGAAGGTTGTAGAGAAATAGTCAAAGGCCTGATTAACATCAAGTAGGCTGTTGATCGTGCTCCAGTCTGTCTTATAAAGGTATTGTTTGAACTGTTCTAGTTGTCCTTTTCTTAGTGACCAGTTATAGATGAATTGGGGTTGAGTTTGTTATACTTGTTCAACCATAAACACAACACTGGAGAGTGGCCACTCAGGGAGTCAGGTACGACTGATACATCTGAAATATGTTCAGGGCAGCTAGATATTAGCCAATCAATTAATGAACTTGTACCAGTGTGGTAGTTCCTTCACATTGCTTGTGTAACCATTTGCATTAGGTAAAGGCTAGCAATTAGGTCCTTGATATTGGTGGTATCATGTGCTACCCAGTTAGTATTAAAATCACCAACAAACTGTTCCCAATTCTGTTTAACTTGGTTCATGTGATCGACAAACTGTTCCATGCCCTTAAACTGATTGTCAGGGGGTATATAGACAGTGGTGAGTACCATTGTCTTGCTCTGATGTCCTATTGTGAGCTTGATAGATAGTAGTTGAACTTCTTTCAAGTTAGGACTATTTGGCAATACCTGACCTTTTATCTTGTTGCAGACATGCACCAAGCAACCACCCCTGCAATTAGAGAGTCAGTCTTGCCTGAAGATGGTGCAGCCATCAAGGAATACTGCTGAGTCTGGGATCTAAGGGGAGAAACAAGTTTCTGTGAGAGAGATAATGTGGGGTTTGTGCTGAGCTACCCAGGCCTGGAACTGGGAGAGCTTAGGAAGTAGGCTACCTATGTTGATTGATGCTATTTTGAGAGCACTGAGAGAATTTGACTTCCCTGCTCTGGGAGGGCCTGGGTTAGGGTGAATATTCCCTAGTAGGAGGAGGAGGATGATAAGTTGTCTTATAAGGTGCTGCTTCCAGTAGGACAACTGTTTAATCTTATGTTTACTAGTGCCAAGCCTAGGTTTAATGAAATTAACATGAGTGGAGCATGTGCAGTGCAATTCAGCATCAAATATGTATGTGGGGGAACAATAGCCTGGAGAGTTTTGGGGGAGTATACTTGCCACTTTGCAGGAGTGCATGCATCCAGTCCCTGCGTAGTGCCATGTGGTGACAGGATTGTGGGGAGCGTATTGTACTGGGTCATAAGGGGTACCGCTGGGTGTCTTACATCATTCACCCCACTTAGCAATGCCAGAAGTACAAGGATCAGGCTTATGGGATACCTTTGGGCCCCAGGATTGGGTAGCCTGGGTAGGGTAGGGTGGAATGGGTGGCAAATGAAAGTTCCTAGAAACTGTCTAGTGGGACTTTTGGACATGCTGAGAAGGTGGAGGGCTGGTCCCTTTAAAAGAATTGTGAAGGCTAGCTGCCTTGGTGAAGTTGGTTAATGAAGGTTGGGTGAAGCCAGAAAGCTGATTTAAAGAGTGTTGGGGGTGGGGGTGGGTGAGTGGGAGAAAATTCAACCTGGAAACCAGTACAGAAGAGATTAGCGGCTAAAGTCTTACTGAAGTGAGTTACAGCCTTTGCGAGGGATAGAGAAGACAGCCAAAGGGGGGAGCAGGAGTCCAGCAGAAGTGACCAATCAGAAGTCAGTAAGTGGCACCGGAGCTCAGCTGAAGCAGTTGCAGGGAGTACCTTATCTTGCTGCAGGCAGACTGGAGGTGATCAGGCACTGACTGGCTCAGTGCTGTGTCCCCAATGAGTAGATCAGCTTCGGGAGGGGAGTGCACATTCAGGACCCTGCCCTGGAAAGGAAAAAATGGGAAAGGACATTAAAGATAAGGCAATAACAGTGGACAGGGAGCAAACAGGGACAGGGGACAGGGGTGAATAGCAGGGGAGTGAAAAGCAGGGGATTAGGTTAATCAGTATGTGGGCCCCATATGCTAGTCAGGGAGGAGGGGTGGCGAAGATGGTGTGGGGGGGGGGTCAGAAGTGGAGAGTAGCCAGAGATGAAATTGAAGTTTTGAGAGGAGAGAAATAGAGTACAAGGCCTATTAAATGGCAGTATCAAGCTCTGATAGAGGGCAGAGTGGAGCAGAACAGCTCCAATTCAACAAACACTTCAAAAGTGTAGTACAAACAGAGTTCAATTAATTCAGTGCAATTCTTTTAACCCCAGCTACAGTTCAGACCCAAAATTCAACCTAGAAACCAGTACAGTAGAGATCAGCAGCTAAAGTCTTACTGAAGCAAGCTACAGTCTTTGTGAGGGATAGAGGAGACAGAAAATGGGGAGCAGGAGTCAGGCAGAAGTGGCCAATCAGAAGTCAGTAAGTGGCACCGGAGCTCAGCTGGAGCTGAAGCAGTTTCAGCGCATACCTTATCTTGCTGTAGGCAGCTGGAGGTGAGTGGGCAGTGGCTTCCTGTAGGTGGGCTAACTCACTTTAATCCCTATCTCTGACTACAAGTTTGTTTTGTTTTTTTATTTTTAAACTTTCTTTATCTCCTCTCTGGTCCCATAGATCTTTCTCTAGTGGGTCACATGGAGCAACTTGTCTCCCGCCCAGCCTGAGGACCTCCTGAACTGGTCTGCTGCTCCCAGGATAAACAGAAACATAGACTTTGATGGCAGATAAGGACCGCTTGGCCCAGCTAGACTGTCCATTTCCCTACCTACAGGATAGGCCGTAGATCCTATTTAACCAACAGCCAATTTCTTCCTACCCCCCACAAGAATTGCCTTATGTCTGTCCCATGCATTCTTGAATTCTCCCACAGTTTTAGACCCCACAACCTCCTCAGGAAGGTTGTTCCATGCATCCACTACCCTGTCTGTGAAATAATACTTCCTCACATTGCCCCTGAACCGCCCCCCTTCTATCTTTAAATTGTGTCCCCTTGTTCTTGCATGTCTCTTTTTCTGAAAGATGCTACCCTCTTGGACTTTGTTGATTCCACTGAGGTACTTAAAAGTTTCTATCATGTCCCCCTCTCCCTTCTTTCCTCAAGGGTATACATATTAAGCTCCTTTAGTCTCTTCTCATACGGCTTCTCTTGCAGACCCTGCACCATTTTAGTTGCCCTCCTCTGGACTGCCTCTATCCTGTCTATGTCCTTGTGGAGATGGGGTCTCCAGAACTGGACGCAGTACTCTAGATGGGGTCTCACCAACTGTCTGTACAGAGGGATAACAACTTCCTGTTTTCTTCTGCTGATGCCTCTCCCTATGCATCCCAGCATACCCCCAGCCCTCCCTACTGCCTTCTCACATTGCTTGCTAACCTTAAGGTCATCTGATATGATTACCCCCAGGTCCCTTTCCTTTTTTGTTGTTGTTATTACCTCCCCCCCATTGGGTATTCTTCCCCTGGGTTCTTGTTTCCCAGGTGCATTATTTTGCATTTCTTTGCATTGAATCCTAGCTGCCATACTTCTGACCATTCCTTCAACCTTGCCAAGTCCCTTCTGATCCTTTCCACGCCTCCTTGTGTATCAACCCTGTTGCAGATCTTTGTGTCATCTGCAAAAAGGCATACTTTTCCTTCCAGTCCCTCTGCAATGTCACTGATGAAGACATTAAAAAGGACTGGACCCAATACTGAACCCTGTGGTACCCCACTAGTAACCCCTCTTTCTTCAGAGTGGACTCCATTTACAATTACCTTCTGTGTCCTGTTGTGCAGCCAATGTTTTACCCAGGCTACCACCCTGGGACCCACTCCCAGGCTGGTTAATTTGACTATAATCTTTTGTGTGGGACTGTGTCAAATGCCTTGCTAAAGTATTGGTAGGCCATGTCCACAGCCCCTCCCTGGTCTACTACTTTGGTCACCCAATCAAAGAAATCTATTAGATTCGTCTGACATGACCGTCCCGCTGTGAACCCATGCTGCCTTGGGTCCTGTGCCACACTAGCCTCTAGGTACTCAACTGTTCTTTCTTTCAGAAGTGACTCCATCACTTTCCCTGCCACAGCGGTCAGACTGACAGGTCTGTAGTTTCCTGCCTTTGTCTTGGTCCCACTTTTGTGAAGGGGAATCACATCCGGCTTCCTCCAGTCCTCGGGTACCACACCATCCTCCCATAGTTTATTAAAAAAAGTAGCCAGTGGTTTCACTAGTTCCTCCCTTAATTCTTTTAGAATTCTGGGGTGAATTCCATCAGGACCCATTGCTTTGTCCACCTTCAGTTTTAGAAGTTCTTGCAGAACCCTTTCTTCTGTGAAAGGAGTGGGATCGACCCCCCTATCAAGAGTGCTTCTGTTAATTGGATTTAGGCACTTCACCCTCCTCTTTTGTGAATACTGAGCAGAAATATTCGTTCAGTATCCCTGCTTTTTCACTGTCCCCCTCTGCCCACCCACCGTTCATTCCATTCAGCCTCATTATCCCTCCCTTTGTCTTTCTACGCTCGCTGATGTACCTATAAAAGGTTTTATCCCCTTTCTTAACTGAGTTGGCGATCTTTTCCTCAGTTTGGGCCTTTGCGCTTCTGACTTCCGTCCCTGCTTCCTTCTGCCTTAACTGGTACAGTTCTCTGTCCTGCTCCTTCTGTGTTTCCTTATACTTCCGGAATGCTATCTTTCTCTTCCTGACTTTCACAGCCACCTCTTTTGAGAACCATAGTGGTTTTTTCTTTCATTTTGATTTGTTTATTTGCTTCACACAAAGGCTTGTTGCCTCTGTGATGGCAGTTTTGATGATTCCCCATTGTTGCTCCACACCTCCTTCTAGCCTGTTTGCTAGTGCTTTTCTGAGGCACTCTCCCATCTTGCCAAAGTCAGCCCTCCTAAAGTCCAGTACCCTCACTTTTGTGGCTTGACTCTGTAGCTGAGTTTAGCGTGAACCACACTGTTTGATAGTCACTTGTTCCCAGATGGCAACCCACTTCTAGATCTGAGATCCTCTCACGGCCCCCGTTTGAGAGTATGAGGTCTAAGATTGCTCCCTCACGAGTGGGTTCCAAAACTAGCTGTCTGAGGCCCGCCACCAGTAGGGCATCAAGAATGGCCCTGCTCTTGGATGTGGCTACAGCAAATGTGCTCCAGTTAACATCTGGCATATTTAGGTCTCCCATCAACAGTATCTCCCCTTTCTCTGCCATTCTTAGAATGCCTTCTATCATATCCTATCAAGGTGTCAGCATGGCTCAGTTGGTAGCACATCTGCCTCTGGACCAGAAGGTTGTGGGATCTCGTCCCACACCGGGATTGGACTTGCACCTAAAAATCACTGGCATCCGAGTGCAGTATTGGGGGGTGCTATACTGCTGGGGTGTGCTGTCCTTCGGATGAGACGTTAAACCGAGGTCCCTTCTACCCACCCTGGTGTTGTCCTGGTGGGTGTCCAGGTGGAAGTAAAAGAACCTAGGGCACTCTTCTCAAAGAGTAGGGAACATTCCCGGTGTCCTGGCCAACATTCCCCTTCCCATAAACCGGTTCATGCAATTATCCAGGCTGTGTGTGGGTGATGATGTACGATATGGCCGCCACCACACATTCAGTCACTTCACTACCAGTCTAGCATTGCTTGTAAAGTGCTTTGGATGTATGAAAAGTGCTATATAAATACTGATTCTTCTTCTTCTTCTTCTTCATCTTCTTCATCCTTGTCCATTCCTTCCCCCTGACATGGGGGTCTGTACACAACCCCTGTGCGGATTGTGGTGCCCTTTCCAGTCTCCAAGGTGACCCACAGTGCCTCCTCTCCTCCCTGTTTACTCTTTTGTTTAGTTGCTTTTATCCTCCCTTTACATAGAGAGCTACTCCTCCTCCTCCTCTTCTCCCCTGCCTATCTCTCCTGTAGGTTATGTACCCTGGTATGTTAACATCCAAGTCATGGTTCTCTGTGTACCATGTTTCTGTGACTGCTACGATATCCAGGCATCCCTCTTCCATCAAGGCCACCAGCTCAGGGAGCTTGTTGCCCAGACTACGGGCATTGGTGCTCATTACCTTCCATTTCCTGATGGCCTTACTCCTTTTTGCCCCATCCCTGTCCTTCTTGCCTTTGTCACTTTCTCCACTTACCCCTGCCCTTCTCCCTATCGACACCTCTATGTTGTTGTTTGCCGCACTTACTATCATGATTTTTTTGGGGGGGCTAGGATTTTCCTGCTCCTTTCCAGTGTCTCCCCCCTTGGCTAGTTTAAATGCTTGCCAATGAAGCATTTAAACCTATCACCTAGGATCCTGGTTCCCCTCCTGGACAGATGCAGCCCATCATGCCAGTATAGGCTTGTATCACTCCAGGTGGACCCCCAGTCTCCAATGAAACCAAATCCCTGACCTCCACACTAGTTTTTCAACCACTGATTGAATCCCATGGTGTGGAACACACTAGCCTCTCTTATGCCATAGATGGGCAGCACCTCAGAGAAGGTTACCGTGCGTGCTACTTGTCTAAGGCCCCTCCCCAATTCCACAAACTCTTCCTGCACTTCTCTAATCCCTTTCTTAGCCAGATCATTTGTCCCTTGGTGGGCAATGGCATCCAGCTCCCTCCCCTGTGCAGCTGCTCCAGCAATCCTGAGGATTCACTCCCTGTCCCTCCAAACCATGGCACCAGGCAGGCACCTTACCTCCCTCTCCTTCCTCCCCCAGTCCTACCTTCCTAACAATGGAGTCCCCCACCAGGAGTTGTTTCCTTCCCCTGTGGGGTCCTCTGCCACCCTCCTGTGGGTCTCCTTTGTGGAGGTTCCCAGCATCCTCCTTGGTCTCCACTGTGGGTGCCTCCATAGAGGAACCACACACTTTGTTAGAATGGCATAGGATGTGGAGAGGTACAACTGGAGGGATGCACTCTGTTCCACCACCCTCACCTCCCTGAGCCCACTGTGGTCCAACCTCCTCTTTCTTGGCAGCCTCTGAGGCAATAGCAGTGGCACTGGTGGTCCCTGGATGGAAGAGGAGGTCCCACAAATCCTGGCCAACTCAGCCTGAAGATGAGCAACCTCCTCCCTCAGCCCAGAGCGGTGCCTGTAGATGGGACAACACCGCATCCTCCAGAACATCTTCCAGAAGACTGCTGCTCCACAGCCACTGCACTGCACGACTCCAATCATGTCTTATTTCTGGCCCCTTAACTGTTTGCAATCCTTTCTCTTTCCTCTGTTTTTTTCTCTCTCCTTACTTTCTGCTTGTGTGCCCTTTAAGCTCCTGATTGTCCTGTTCTGAGACAAGAATATCCTATATTTCTCAGTAGACCCCTTGCTTGCTCAGAGGCAGAACTCCACCAGCTAGAGGGGGCCAGAGAGCAACTCTTGCCCTTCTAGGATGGTGGGTCTTTGGTGGCTCTGTGATCGCTCCCAAACAGGAAGTTCCTGTTGTCAGTCAAATTATTGCCTATAAAAGTAGAACTAGCTTTGCTTGTAGGGTGGAGGGGAGGGAAGGAGGGCAATGTAGTCCCAGTAGAGAAATCCAGTCACACAGCAGTCCTTTCTCCTGGTGTCTTCTGCCAAGCTATTAGCAGAATCTTTCTAAGGCAGTCTTTAAATGTAGCTTCCTTCTAGCTAAGCCACTCCCCTTACTTACTAGATCTTTCTACAAGTAATTTAAACCTCACAGCTATTAAGTTCTTTCAATCACCTGAGATTTACGCCTAGATAACTGTTCATATAACCATTCAGTTCAGTTAACTCAGACAAACACATACTTTTTTTTGTTTGTTTTGTTTGTTAGTTTTTTTTTACCCTAAATTAAAGGTCCAAGTACAAGAGTTCTTCTTCTTTAGTCCCAGCAGAGAAGTCCAGTCACACAGCAGTCCTTACTCCTGGTGTCTTCTGCCAAGCTATCCTCCATCTCCACTGACCATCCTGTTCCAGGCTCTGAGCCCCCCAGGGTGGGAACGCCTTTACTCCTTTGGTGCTCTATCTAGAATCTAGAAGGGCAGCTGGGGAGTGGAGGAGAGAAACACAGAAGCATAAATTTTGACAGCAGATAAGGTTTGCCCAGCCAATCCAGTCTGCCCATTTCTCTACCTCTTGGATAAGCTGCAGATCCTAGTTAACCAAAAGCCTACTTCTTCCTAACCCCCACCATAATTGTCTTATGTTTTTCACATGCATTCTTGAGTTCCCCCACTGTTTTTAACCCCATGACCTCCTCAGGAAGGCTGTTACACTTGTCCACCACCCACTCCATTAAAAAATACTTCCTCACATTGCCCCTGAGCCGTCCTCCCTCTATCTTCAAATTGTGCCTCCTTGTTCTTGCACATTTCTTTTTCAGAAGCATGCTACCCTCTTGGACTTTGTTGATTTCCTTGAGGTACTTGAAAGTTTCTATCTTGTCCCCCCTCTCCCGCCTTTCCTCGAGGGTGTATATATATTAAGCTCCCTTAGTTTCTCTTTGCATGGTTTCTGGTGTGCAACCTGCACCATTTTAGTTGCCCTCCTCTGGACTGCCTCCATCCTGTCTATGTCCTTGTGGAGATGGAATCTCCAGAAGTGCACGCAGTACTCCAGATGGGGTCTCACCAACTGTCTGTACAGAGGGATAACAACTTCTTGTTTTCTACTGGTGATGCCTCTTCCTATACATCCCAGTATCCCCCCAACCCTCCTTACTGCCTTCTCGCATTGCTTACTTACCTTTAGGTCAACTGATATGACTACTCCCAGGTCCCTTTCCATTTTGGTTTTTGTTAGTACCTCCCCCACCATTGTGTACCCTTTTCTTGGGTTTTTGTTTCCCAGGTGCATTACTTTGCACTTCTTTGCATTTAATTTAAGCTGCCTTACTCTTGACCATTTCTCCAACCTTGCCAAGTTGCTTCTGATCCTTTCCACCTCCCCTTGTATATCAACCGTATTGTAGATCTTTGTATCATCTGCAAAGAGGCATACTTTTCCTTCTAGTCCCTCTGTAATGCCACTTATAAAGACATTAAAAAGGACCGGTCCCAGTACTGAACCCTGCAGTACCCCACTAGTAACCCCCTTTCTTTGGAGTGGACTCCGTTTACTATGACCCTCTGTGTCCTGTTGTCCAGCCATTTTTTTTTACCCTGGCTATGACCCTGGGACCCACTTCCAGGCTGGCTAACTTGTTTATTAATCTTTTGTGTGGGACTGTGTCAAATGCCATGCTAAAGTCTAGGTAGGCCATGTCCACAGCTTCTCCCTGGTCTACTACTTTGGTCATCCAGCCAAAGAAATCAATTAGATTATTAGATTCATCTGACATGACCTTCCAGCTGTGAATCCATTCTGCCTTGGGTCCTGTGCCCAGCTGGCCTCTAGGTACTCAACACTTCTTTCTTTCAGAACTGATTCCATCATTTTCCCTACCACTGAGATCAAAGTCAGTCAAGTCTAACAAGTCTGTCATTTCCTGCCTCTGCTTTTCTCCCACTTTTGTGAAGGGGAATCACATCTGCCCTCCTCCAGTCCTCAGGGACCACACCATCCTCCCATGATTTGTTTTTTAAAAAGGATAGTCAGTGGAGTCACTAGTTCTCCCCTTAGTTCTTTTAGAATTCTGGGGTGAATCCTGTCATGTCCCATTGCTTTGTCCACCTTCAGTTTTAGGAGTTCTTTCAGAATACTTTCTTCTGTGAATGGACTAGTATCAACCCCTCTAACTAGAGTGCTTCTTTTGATTGGATTAAGTACCTCCCCCTCCTCTTCTTTTGTGAATAGTGAGCAGAAGTATTCATTCAGTATCCCTGCTTTTCACTGTCACCTCTGCCCACCCCCTCCCCTTTATTAAGTCTCACTATCCCTACCTTGGACTTTCTTCACTCCCTAATGTACCTATAAGAGGTTTTATCCCCCTTCTTCACTGAGTCGGCTATATTCTCCTTGGTTTGGGCCTTTGCTCTTCTGACTGACTTCCCCACTTACTTCTGCTTTAACTGGTACAGTCATCTGTTCTGCTCCTTCTGTATTTCCTTATACTTCCTGAATGCTATCTTTTTCTCCCTAACCTTCCTCACCACCTTTTTTGAGAACCATAGTGTTTTTTTCCTTCATTTTGATTTTTTGATTTGCTTCACACAAAGGCTTGTTGCCTCTGTGATAGCAGTTTTGACATTTCCACATTTTTCCTCCACCCCTCCTTCTTGCCCATTTGCTTGTACTTTTCAGAGGCACTCTCCACTTTTGCCAAAGTCAGCTATCCTAAAGTCCAGTACCCTCACATTTGTAAGGCTTGACTCTATGGCTGTGTTTATCATGAACCTCACTGTTTGGTGGTCACTTGCTCCCAGATGGCTACCCACTTCTAAATCTGAGATCCTCTCTCCATCCCCATTTGAGAGTACCAGGTCTAAGATTGCTCCCTCCCGAGTGGGTTTCAACACTAGATGTCTGAGGCATGCCTCCTGTAGGGCATCAAGAATGACCCTGCTCTTGGATGTGGCTGCAGCAAAGGTGCTCCAGTTAACACCATGCATATTCAGGTCCCCCATCAACAATATCTCCCTTTTTCTGCCATCTTAACAATGCCTTCTGTCATTTCCTTGTCCATTTCCTCCCCTTGAGATGGGGGTCTGTATACAACCCTCATGCAGATTGTGGTGCCATGTCCTGTCTCCAGGGTGACCCACAATGCCTCCTCTCCACCCTGTTTACCGTTTAGTTCCATTGCTTTGATCCCTTCCCTTATAAAGAGAGAGCTACTCCTCCTCCTCTTCCTCCTCCTCTACCCTCCCTGTCCCTCCTGTAGAGTGTGTACCCTGGTATGTTGACATCCCAGTCATGGTTCTCTGTGTACCATGTTTCTGTGACTGCCACAATATCCAGGCTTCCCTCTTTCATCAAGGCAACTAGTTCAGGGAGCTTGTTACTCAGACTACAAGTGTTGGTACTCATTGCCCTCCATTTTTTGATGGCCTTACCCCTTTTAGCCCCGTTCCTGTCTTTACTGCCTTTGCCTTTTTCTCCATTCATCCCTGCACTTCTCCCTATTGACTTCTCTATTTTGGTTTTTACCTCGCTAACTACCCTGTTTTGTGGGGGGGGGAATGGGATTTTCCTGCTCCATTTCAGTGCCTCCCCCCCCCCAGTTAGTTTAAATGCTTGTCAATGAATCATTTAAACCTATCACCTAGGATCCTGGTTCTCCTCCTGGACAGATGCAGATTATCGCCCCAGTATAGGTCTGTGTCCCTCCAGGTGGACTCCCAGTCCCCAGTGAATCCAAACCCTGAGCTCTGCACCAGTTTTTCAACCATTGATTGAATCACAGGGTGCAGAGCACCCTAGCCTCACCCATGCCATAGACAGGCAGCACCTCTGAGAAGGTTACCATATGTGCTACTTGTCTAAGGCCCCTCCCCAACTCCACAAACTCCCCCTGCACTGCTCTGATCCCATTCCCAGCTGGGTCATTTGTTCCTAGGTGGACAATGATATCCAGCTCCCTCCCCCATGCAGCTGCTCCTGCTATCCTGAGGATTTGCTTCCTGTCCCTCTAAGCCATGGCACTAGGCAAGCACCTTACATCCTTCTCCCCATCCTCCCCCAGTTCTACCTCCCTAACAACTGAGTCCCCCAACAGGAGTTCTTTCCTTCCCCTGTGGGATCCTGTGCCACCCTCCTGTGGGTCTCCTTTGTGGAGTTTGCCAGCATCCTCCTTGGTCTCCACTGTGGGTACCTCCATAGAGGAGCCATGCTCTGTCAGAATGATGTATGAATTGTGGAGCTGTACAACTGGAGGGATCCACCTCTGTTCCACCACCCTCACCCTCCCTGAGCCCACCATGGCCATACCACTCCTCTTTCTTGTCAACCTCTGAGGCAGTGGCAGCAGCCCTGGTGGTTTCTGGGTGGGAGAGGAGGTCCCCTGAATCCTGGCTAGCTCAGTCTGGAGACAAGCAACCTCCTCCCTCAGGCCAGAAAGGTGCCTGCAGATGGGGACAACACTGCATCCTCTTGAATGTCTCCCGTAAGACTGCAGCACCACAGCCACTGCACTGCACACTCCCATCATATCTTATTTGTGGCCTCTCAACTGTTGTTTTGTATGCTTACTTTTCCTCTCTCTGTTTTCTTTTTTGTTTTGTTTTTTCACCCCGCTTTCCTACTGCCCCTGTGCCCTTACCGCTCCTGCTCTTGCTGCTCTGGGAGATAGGAAGTTCCTGTATTCCTCAATAATCTCCTTTTTACTTGCTCAGAGACAGACCTCCAGCAGCTAACCCTTTTTTCCCTTCTCCTTCTCCCTCTCTCTCTCTCTCTCTCTGTCCTTCTGTAGTGACTTACAGCTTCTCTTTCTCCTCCTCTTGTACTGTATGTGCCCTTGTGGACCTAGTTGTTATCTAAACCCTTAGTAATTCTGCTTATATACCAGATAGGCTATTGCTTGTGCTGTTCTGCCAAATTGTTCCTATGTCTTTAAGTAGGTGTGGCCTGGCCTTCCACTATAAAGGTAGAGCACCTGGGGGTGGTTGGGGAATTGGGGTGAGGGGGTTATTCCTTTGGTGCTTGGTGTCTACAAAAAGGAATCAACAATCTGGTAAAAAAATACTTTCTTCTGTAACCTACAGGGCAAAACACAGCTCTAGTCTAAGGTAGCTGGTAACTGCTCTCCCTCTCTCAGCTTCTGCAGCAAACAGAGTCCATAGTCAACTCCAGTTTGTAATCCTCAGTTCCTCAAGCCTTCTTCAGCTCCTACCCTTATCAGACACCTCTTTCACAGAGTTTCAGTAACAGCTCTAGACACAAATGACTGCAAATATTCTCCCAGCTAGATTACCTCCCTGGCAAATTAAAGTTACACTAAGCAAAGACAGCCCTGAAACAGAGAACTAAAACAATGACTTCTACTTACTATTACAGGCCCCCAAATTAAGAATTCAATTTAATGTAAATCACTTCCTTGCTATAGAGTGACTTCTGTAGGGTAGTTGCTCTCCCTCTCTCAGCTTCTGCAGCAAAAAGAGAGACAGTGACCAGCCAGGTTGGACCCAGTGCTGGGCATGGGGGATGTCCTCTGGACCTACCTTTACCTTTCTGGGTGCCAGGGTTTTTCCTGCTTTTCATTCCTGGAGGCATAGACATGCAATTACAGCCAGCACACGAAGGGCATGCTCTCGCACCCACCCGCAAGCCAACCGCCGCCACATCCATAACCCAGTAGCATGTCTCCCATTTGTTGCAATGCCCCAGTCTCCATTGGGAGTCACTGTAACAGCAGGAGAAGCAACCTACCCCCAGGAGAGGAGAGCAGTCCTCCAGATGCTCAATCCTCTCCTGCCCCTGCCAACTCCCGACAACCTGAGCTCATTCCTGAACCAGGGCACTGGCGTGGCACAAGGTGTGACATCCAGCACCTCAACCCTCAGCACCACCGGGCCACTCCTGACTACAAGTTTAACTGAACACTGAAAAATAATCTAAAATACAAATGCTATAAAATGAGAGAAGGGGGAAAAATAATCTAAACACAAAACTGACAGACTGATGGTCAGCCTAGCACGGCCATAAACTTTTCCTACTCTTTTCCATTCTATTCCATTTCCAGCCTGTTTTTTCACAACATTCAGACCAGCACTCAGCCTGTTGGGATGTTGAATACAGAGGGTGATCAATACAGAATGAAATAAGATTTATAACTCCATATACAATGGCATCTCCCAGGATGAAATCCAATTTGCAGCATTTTGCAGCACTCTGCAGAATGCTGCAGCAGATCTACTGAATAAAGCAATGTCATTTAAATTGCAGTTAGTCCCTTTTGTCATTCAGGAAAATGTGACACTGCCAGGATGAAGAGAATGTCACAGTTTCCAGCATGCCAAAAGGGACTAATTGCCATTGAAACCATATTGCTTTATTCAGTAGGTCTGCTGCAACATACTGCAGAGTGCTTTAAAAATGGGTTTCATCCTGGGGACACCACTGTGACTTCTTTTTCTGTTTTATATAGTACAGCACATCTTTTTTTTTTAACTAGGAGAGACACACTAAGCTGAAAGCTTGTTTACAGGGGTGACCTGGGAGCACAAGGAAGTTAAGTGACTTCCTCAGCGTCACACAGTATGCAAGTGGGGGCTGTGGGATTCAACCCCAAATATCCAGGTTTGCAGCTCAGAGCCTTAAACCACTGCACTATACTATACTGCTTCCTTAAAATGTGTGTGTTCCAGAGACTCATTACTGTACAGTAGCATCAGCTAGTGTGGTTTGGTTCCAATAGCAAGAGTTAAGTTGGGTAGGAGGTGCCCCAACTACAGGACACTCTGCCTCCAGCTCCAGAATTTCCAGTTCAAGTCCTGGATCATACATTCACATTGCCGTGTCCTGCTGATGTGCTTGTAACAGGCTTTGACCTTATTAAAACATCAAAGTAAGAATGTTTGCTAAACTCTGTGGGGCCTGAGCTCATGGCCAATGTAGACAACCATCTATATGTAATAAGTGCCAGTGTTGGTGATTCTTGCTTTGCTGTTTGCATAAGGACTTGATAAAGATCCTCACGGTTACACACCCCATAGATCATCAGACTTACTCTATAGATAGAACACCATGAGACAAGCTACAGTATGTGAACCTTTCAAATCAGCAGATTTGTTTCAGTGACAATTGTCAGTTGGCTCAAGAAAGAGAACTGAAACCCTGAATAGGGGTGTGCAAATACATAAATTGTGCATTTGTCAAATATTTGTTGAATACACCCAGTATATTTGGGTATATGACTGTGTTCAGGTATTTGACTATGTTGGTATTTGACTATAATGTAGTATATTTATTTAAACTTCTGTAGACATGAAACAGAAATAGGCAAATAAGAATGTTTCTGCTCAGCATGGGTAGAGGGTAATACTAGGTTGTGAAAACACACTATGTTGGTGCAGAGTCAGATAGCATAAGCACAGTTTAAAGGAAAACACCAGTTACTTTTGTGAGCTTTTCTGCCAGTGTATATTTATGCCCCTGATTAATGTTTTTGTGTGTAAAAAATATGTTTGCGAAGTGCATTTTGGTATTAAAACTTTAATTTTAAAAAAGTGCTTGAAACATTCCATTTGACTAGGCTGCCACCAACCAGCAGCCATCTCATGGAAGCCACTCGCTCCCTCACCTGGGATATGCTAATGTGCCCCTACCGGCCAATGCCATGACTGGCAGGGGCACATTAGCATATCCAGGCATGGGAGCAAGTGGCTTCCACAAGATGGCTGATGGCAATTATGCTAAATGGAAGTTTTCAAACACTTTTTTTAAAAGTCAGTTTTAATGACAAAATGGTGAAAATACAATTAGAAAAAATATTTTGCTACACGGAAACACTAGTGGGGGGGCATAAACACTGACACAAGAGTTCACAAAGGTAACCAATGTTTTACTTTAACAGATTAGGGGCTAGATATTCAAAACTTTGCCCTGGGACAAAATTAGCACTCCCGCTTGTTGCTTGCTAAATTAGCCTGGAAGCAATAGCCTGCTACATTCAAAGGAATAGCCCCAGTGCTAAACATGCTGACTATAGTATGCTAAGGAGGCCGGACAAACTGGGCCAGAGGTGCAGTGCAAAAATAGCCCGGGAAGTAAGACTGCTCTGAATATAGCCAATAAGATTGCTGTGAATATAGCAATCAGTCAGGCAGTGCAAACACCCACAGGAATACAGTGCAGTGGTGAGCCTGCCATACTCTGGAGCACATGCAAAGAAGTATAGCCTTTAATATGACCTCAAGAGAAGACAGCAGTGCACAACCCAGAATACGACACATGCCCAGCCATGGCAATGGCCAGTAATACCCAGGACCCAAGAATGGAATCCAAGGCAAATGAGAAACTCTTGAAAAACCCCATGCACCCAATAATGATAACAGACACAGTAAAGTCAAGAAAGTGGAATATCTTAATGAATACAAAGAAAAAAAGGCAACAACAACAATAACAATAACACAAGAATAGCAACAACAACAACAATAAATACAACAACCATTAATACAACCAGTACTATTGCCATTACAACTACTACTACTATTACTACTACTATGACCACTATCACTAACACTACTACCACTACTACTACTGCTACAACTACTACTACTAATACTACTACTACTACTATGACCACTACCACTAACACTACTACTACCACTACTACGACTAATACTACTACTACTTCTAATACTACTAGCACAATTACTACTATGACTAGAAATGAAATGGGAGAAAAGGGGAAGAGGACACAGATAACAGAAAGGAACACAAGGCAGCAACAAAACTAGCAGTCCAGCAATGGGGGGGGGGGTGGAATGGAGCAAAGCAAATGAACATGAGAACAGTCCTAATGTTGCTGGCATGATGGGTCCAACAGCCTGGCCTCCAGGATTGCAGCCACCCTCCTGTTGGCTGTGCAATCTTTATGCACAGATTAAATGTATCTACATCTTGCAATACCTGTGGTGCCATTTGTCCTTTTTCTTCTATTTGACTGTTATCGCAAGTTGGCAAGCGTATATGGAGCTGAGGATTTTGTCTTCTAAAAACATAATGGGTCCAGCAGCCTGGCCTCCAGGATTGCAGCCACACTCCAGGTCTCCAAAATGAGGGCCACCTGCTGTTCTACAGTCTGATCGTCCTCTGCTGGAAGACCATGCAGCACAGAAGGTCATCCCTCCCCTCCCCTCCATCTCCTCAGGCCATGTGGCCCATAGTGAGCTCCGATGTGGACCTAGAGGATTAAGATGGACAACAACAGGACAGTATACTGACAAGGAAGTACAATGCACAGCCCAGATTGATGGCCCAGGGGTGGACAGCATGTCCCAACAACCATGGCCATGTGGCGATACACTGGAGTACTACACACGCAACCCAGCATGCACCTGTAAGCTGAAGCAGGATGCCACAGGCTGCACCCACCCAGCCAAAGTATAGAGGAAGGCATAAAAGGCAAAAGCCAACACCACAGACCAGAGGAAGCCGCACAGCCCAGTGGAGTACACAGTGACACAGTGCAACCAGACAGGCAACACCCCACATAACTGGTACAGCAGCCCTGAGCACAAAAGATGCTGTGTAATGACAAACCGGTTGGGACATGCTGTCTAAAGGAACAGTGCAAAGATGCAGACAGCAATGCACAACCACCACAGGAATGCCCACAGCCACACCAAAGTGCAACAGAATGTGAACTGTACTGGAGAGGTGAAGGCTATGCAACAGGCTCCCCAAAACACCAGAACCATAGCAACATTACACAATGTGGACATGCAGTGCACAGACCACCCCATGCAATGAAGGCACACAATCCAGAGGCCCCCCCGGTAGGACAGCAGTACACAATCCACCCACATCATGGACATTGTAACAGAGGCCAATATAGTAACACAGCTGAATCTATGCAACCCCCCTCTCCCATAGCAGGACAGCAATACACCATCCACCCATCCAGACACATAGTAGCCGAGGCCTATACAGTAACACCACCCCATCCATGCACCCCACCATAGCAGGACAGCAATACCTCTACAGCCCACATTATGGGCATTGTAACAGAGGCCAATAATGGTAACACAGCCCCATCCATGCAACCCCCCAATAGCAGGACAGCAATGCCCGTACAGCCCACATCGTGGACATTGTAACAAAGACCAGTACAGTAACACAGCCCCATCCATGCAACCCCCCCATAGCAGGACAGCAGTATGCCATCTGCCCATCAAGACACATTAGTCCACGCCTATACAGTAACACCACCACATTCATGCAACCCCCCATAGCAGGACAGCAATACCCCTACAGCCCACATCACGGACATTGTAACAGAGCCAATATAGTAACACAGCTCCATCCATGCAATGCCCCCCATAGCAAGACAGCAATACCCCATCCAGTCAGGCCGTAGTCATAGTAACCAAGGCCAATACAGGAACACAGCCTAAGCAATGGGAATAACACTGTATACGATGGACACATATGTGTGATGTTCAAGGCAACACCAGCAAACAGTGTATAAGCAACCATCAGCACATGCAGGAAATGGTGTGAACAATGCACAATACGTATGCAAGACACCCCGCTGTCCATCACTGATCTCCTCAGCACACAGAGCGTGTCCTGACACCCTCCTGCCATTGTCCTGGCTCTTGTTGTTGTGGTTCACAGGATGAAGAAGGTACAACACTGTAAGTACCTGCAGGAATGCCGTGTTAAGCACCACCAATGTCCATGTCACACAGTGATAGCACAAACCACAGTCCCCCCATTGCCACACGTTGCATGACACATAGCACGCCATTGTGAGACGTGTCACCTGGAGCAGTGTATGGACACGCTGCAGCATGCACCACATACACAACCACAGACAAAGGGATGGTGGACCCAACCATGCCCAGCAGTGTTGACACTGAACCCCACCCATGGCTGCATGGCAATGACGATGCACATACCCAAGGGCAGCACAAACACACAAGATTGAGGTACAAATGTAATGGGACACATACACCTGCACAGAGACAGCCCCATCCCACCCACCCACCCCACACACACACGTGACACACATACATGTGGCACAGGAAAACACCTACCTGGCATGGGCACTGTCCCATCATGGACCATGCACCAGTAGCACTCCAGTTGCTGGTCCTGCCAATGCTGCATGTCAACATAATGATGCCAGCACTGCTCCCCATCCCTTGTGATGCCCATCTGCTGGATCAGCCATCACCCAGTGGAGACACAGACCTTACTGCATGGCCTGTCCCCCTCCTGGACATGCCCAAACATCTGCCTCTCCGTTCCCATGACAAGGTCCACCAGATTGGTCAGTTTGCTCTCCCCCCACCTATGGTCCCTTTGGACCACTGCCCTCACTCTCCTGCTGGATGGCATTGTCCTGTGTCTGAGTTTGATTACTCAAAACAAAGAGTACACTGACAGATGGGGCAGCTCCCTCTCACTCCTGCCACTCCCTGCAATGTAGGCCTGCAAAGTAAACTGCACTTACCATAGCGCAGCACTATGCAGTGCTAGGGCTGTGCAAATGCATTAGCTTAGTGCTAAACAGAAGTGCATGCAATGACCATGCATGACCCCACCATGACCCCCAAGATACAAGATGATAGTGCACATGTGTAAGACACCTGCAAAATGGCCCTGTAGCACAGTGTATGTCAGGGCCTTAATTGTCTGGTGTTAAGCAATCTGCCCTCCACTACCTGTTTGCCTGGCATAAACAAATTTGCCCAGCGCTAACTTTTGCAATATTCAAAGGCTGCATGCAAATGCATGCCAATGAGCCTACTTGTGCAGTCACCAGGCAATCCAACACATTAGTATATCATTACAGCTTCATTTGCATGGATTACTGTGTGGATTGCATGACTGGGCTATTTAAGGATTGACAGTGCTTCCCCACTGCAGCTAATAGGTACTGCACAGGTGTGGAGAAACTCTGTGTGAGTGTAAACAGAAAGCAGAATGTTGCAGGACCAAAATAATGCTGCAGCAGGTTAGTACAGGTCACATAGCATGCCTCTGTGATGCTGTATCCACACACTGCACACAAATTTTGTGAGATAAGCAACATAAGATATCATGGGACTTTGTAGTGGTTGCTGTGGGACTGTGTATACACTGCACTGTAGGCCCACATGCAGCAGACCTGCAGGAGGGCCCAAACTGTCACAGTGTTGCAGTGTCAACACAGAGTAGGCCATAGGGGTCACTGTGTGCACCTCTGACAGACCACATGGTGGGACATGCATGCATGCATATTGCCAACAGCACTGCGACAACACTGAGGGAGGGCTAGAAGGCATGCTTGACCACATTCATCCACAGTGCAGTACACGGAATATCATTATGTTGGCCAGTCATTCAGTCCATGGTAGGACTGGTGCAGCTGGCTGCATGGTGCAACCAACACACTGGCATGTGTTGCCTGGCAAAAGTGCATGTGGCAGTAGTCCGTTGCCCTGATGGCCAGCTGTGTGAGGCACTACACAAACTATGTGCACAAACACAGTGAAGGGGGGTAGGGGGAGTGTGTCTGGGTGCATGGACATGTGTGTTGTACATGTCATGGGCAGTGCCATGGTGGAATGCTACAATATAATGCCACCATCCTCATGTCCCCAGCAATGTGTGTGTGCTCAACATGCCATGCACACAGCCCTCATGAGGGCAACGTGCTGTGTGCCTGCACTGCACCTTTGTGTGGATCACAGCACTCACACATGCTCACACATGGATGCTCACAGAGCTAACAGGGATAGCGATGCTACACACATAGTACAGCCATGTGTGTGACGCTGTGTTGCACACAGTCAAGGACAAGGGTGGCATTGCTACAATACACTGTGGCCATGGATGAACAGTGTGTACCAATGTGTGTTCCCACAGTCCTGCATCTCACGTACACAGCCAGTGGCATGGCATGTCCAATCTGCATTGTGACGTGTCCATCAGGAACACATACACGCACACACACAGACACACATATACACACATGTATGATGCCTGTACCTCGACACTAACATACCACCTGTCCCGTACGGCTGATGCAGATGGCCAGGCATGGCTCCGGGCACACAAGTTTTGGGGGGAAGAACTGTGGGCCCTGGTACATGGATTCAAGGAGAGGAAGAGGCTGATGAGGTACCATAAGAACATTGGCACCATGGTATGCCAGATGTTGGCAGAGATTACCATGGAGGTAAATGCCATTGGTGGCCACGGGCAGAGTGTCAAAGCTGTTCACAAGAGGTGGAATGACCTTTAGCACAGGACCAAAGAGGAGGAGGCATTCTGTCTCTGTGAACAACTGCGGACAGGGGGTGGACCTATGCCAATTGTGCTAAGGGAGGCAGACCCCATCATGGCATTGGTGATATCAACACTGAGGCCAGTGTCCCTGGAGGGTGTTGAGCGTGGGCGATGTGAGACCCAAGTGGAACCCCACCTGCTATGTAAATAACAGACACTTCTGTACCATGGTATGAATGTCACCTACAGGGGGTATTGGTCACCCTTTCAGTGTTGTTGATCACATGTTGTTGGTCATGAACACACTCATGTGCATGTGGTGGTGATCAATGTTGCCTGGGTGTGACTCTACAGCCATACCATGTGGACCTGTGTATGCCATGTGCACCCCCTGTGGGGGTCCACAGCATCACATATTGGCTGCCACCAGGTGCACCTGTCAGATGCCCCATAGACAGCCAGTGTATGTGGCCAGACACACTGGCATATAGCAAGTGGAATGCCTATGCTGGTCCCGCCATAGATGGTGCATAGCCACGACCTGTGTGGTAGCATGTACCATGTGTGTCTGCATGGGTTAATAGTGCACAGTGGGAAGTGGGGTTTGGCCGCACTGGGTGCTTCGTGGCCTGGTTGTGGATGTGTGCACACATAGACCATGCCATTCTGCTTGTGGTCAGCACAGGGGGATTGCATGGACTGTGTGCATGTTCAGCACTGTTGTGTATTGCACGTTGTGGTGGTGGCTTAGGAAACCCGTGTATGCTATGGACCATTCACACTGCTCCTGTCACACCACAGTGCAATGTGCCTTTCATCCCAAAGACCACCCAGAGCCTACAGATGATGTAGATGATGCATAGGAGGGCCCATAGACATCAGGGATGGTTGTGGCCGGCATACAGACAGCATCCACACAGCAGCACGGGGATAGGGGACATGCTACCATCCTGGATAAGGGTGCCGGTGATGAAGATTATGATGTGGAGTACCTCGAGGATGCCCAGGTTGAGGGCCTGACCTGTGACCCAGTCATTAACTACCACATGGACTTTGGCCTGATTTGGGGGGTAGTCACCATCCAGTGATGGTCAGGCATCAGTAGACATGTTGGGGATGGCTGCAGTGGGCATGTCATTACAGGCACCGCACACAGCAGGGGCACCGCATTTGCAGGGCGGCAGGTTGTCGACAGGTTGTCCACATGGGTCAGGGTCCCTGGGCCTGTGGATGTCCAGGCGTATGTCCAGGTGGTGCCCATAGACATGCACCATAGGCCAGCAGGTGCTGCCGAGGATACCCAACATGTGCAGCCTCCTGCCAGGCCACAACCACCACCACCCCCAGTACAGGGCGGGTTGCCATTACAGAGGTAGGACAAGCAGGGTTCCAGGCCAATGTTCCACGCAGCCCTGGTGTCTCAGACCACCACATAGCAGGACCTGCATGCCATCTGGCATGAGGTCTGGCAAGAGCTGTCCCACTTCAGGGAAGTAGTGAGTATCAACATGTTCTGTGCAGTGCAGCATGCTGAGAAGCATGTGACATGTGTCCTCAACACGGTAGAGCATTGTTTTGGTGACCTCACTGTGGCTGTTAGGGAACATATGGAAGTAGTGAGGGCTGCAGCTGGGGGGGGTGGCAGGGCACCAGTATCACATGGTGCCAGTGTTCTACCAGTGTCACCTGGCGTGTGTCCAGCATGCAGGGAGTTGGGTGGGGGTCATCTGCTGCTGTGTTCCAGTCCTCCATGGGTTTGGCACAGTGTCATGGATGGCAGTGTTCATTGGCCATGGCAAGGCCATGCTGGGGCCATGGACATGTCATGGGATACACATCCCCATCTTTATCATCTATTGGATCCTCTACACACAGCACCTCCACTTTCCTGGCCCACCTACCGGGGACCCATCGGGTGTGTGGTGGTAGCCTCCAGTGATGTTTTCTGGCATCCACACTCCCTGGCCCCTTTTCACCAACACACACACACACCATCCACATGTACACTGTCCATGCCACACATTCTGCATATACACATACCCCTCACACATATACACTGCAAACTGCACACCCTTCATTCACACACCCATCACAACCACACACTACACACTGACATGGTCCACCATTATCACATGTACACATGCATCTCTTCTGCTTTACCACATGTTTGCACTGCTGTCACTGTTCTTTAATTTGTACTGTACATTACACAGAGTAAATACTTGTTTGCTCACATGTCAATTGCCTGTGTTGTATTCAGTCACCCGCCTATCCATGCTAAAGTTCCTATGATGCTGCTCCTGTGCTCCACGGACCTCCAGACCATTTGAGGATCTCTCCTCTTGAGTTGCTTCACCATCCCCTGGACCTCTGGCTCTGGCTCACTGTCAGACTGTTTCTTGGGTTTGAGTGCATGTATACCATGGTTTAGCACCATGTTATGCAGCATACAATAAGCTAGGAATAATCGGAATACCTTCTGAGGGCTATACTGTAGGGCACCGCCAGAACGGTCAAGGCAGTGGAAGCGCATCTTTAACATGCCAAAGACCCACTCTATGATATTTCTTGTTGCAGTGTGTGCCTCATTTTACTACTCCTTGGCCACTGTTGCTGGCTAGGGGATGGGTGTTAACAGCCAGGATCTCAAACGATAGGCACTGTCCTCTGTCAACACACATCGACATGTTAGCTGCTGTTTCCTGTGTTGCTCCCATTTCCTGTTTGCTGCACTTCTGTTGGTGTCATCCTGCCTCCCTGTCCACCCCTCCCCCTTGTCTGCTGTTGCTTGGCACTATCCCCCCATTGGAGTGAGTTGTGTTATGCCTGCTGCTGATAGTCACTGACAAGGTGCCCACTGGGTATCTGGCCATTCTCAAAGGCCTGGCACAGCCTGGATTGATGCCAGATGAAGGCATCATGGGCGCTGCTGGGGTACTGTGCAAGGATGTTGCTGATGCACCCTGTTACATTGCACACTACTTGGCAATTGATGGAGTGAAATCCCTTATGGTTGATGTACACATCACTGCCATTGCCAGGCGGTGCACGGATGACAATGTGGGTGCAGTCAATGGCACTGATTACAGTTGGTGGGTGTGCAACCCAATGGAATTGCTGCATGGTTGCTCTGCTCTCTCCTGCCATGCTGGGGAATGCAATGAATTCATCAGCATGCGGTAGGAAGACATTAAGTAACTGGGTCAGGAGACATGAGGTGGCAGACCGCGATACGTAAATGGTGTCTCAACATGGGTTTGGAACGTCCCAGTGAATAGAAAACAGATCACCGTCTTCACCTTCTTCTCAACTGTCATGGCATGGCTGCATCTGGTGTTAGGTTGTAGCTGCTCATGCAGGAGTTTGCATATCTGCCTCAACATGACCCAGTTCAGTCTATACCAGTGAACAAGGTATTCATCAGACAGAGTCTCAAAGGAGACTCTGGGCAGATACATCCTGTGAGCAGCATATCTTCTCCTTGGCCTGTGATGAGGGCCAGGGTGGGCTTGGTCCCTCTCCTCTTCTTGTACAACAGACCCCATCAGATAGTACAGCACACAATTGTTCATGACCACCATCTTGGTTGCAGCAGAGGCCACACTCCCTTCTGTGATTTGCCCTGGGTTTAGACCTGCCTTTTATAGGTGGTAGTTAGCACTGCACTATGAGTCGAGCAAAGTCAGCTAGCTCGGCGCTAACACCTTGATTATACCATTGCACTGGTATGCAGGTCCCTGCCCCTCACTTTTCCCCTTGCATATTTTATCTTTTTGCACTGGACTAATGCTTTGAGCTTGCGCTATTTCCATGTTCGAATATGGCAGTCTAGTGAAAACCCGGCACTATCCTGGTGCAAATGCTTTGCATGCGGCATAAACCTTTGAATATCCTGGCCCAGGTGTTTCTTTACATGTTTTGTTCTGTCTGATAGGTGTGCTAAAGAAATGAAGACAACATTTGTTTTGGAGCCCGGAAGGGAATCACCAGGGCAAAGAGTTGCACAGCACACAGAGAAAGGAATTAAAAATGAAAGACGGAGTTTGTTTTGGAGACAGGAAAGCAAAGCTGGGTTCTATAATGGAGCAAATATTCAGATTCTTATACATTTTTATTTTTAATACATTTTTTGATTTTTTTTTTTTGTAATTTTATATTTTTTATTCTATTATTTTTGATAGCTGTCTGGCCTGAAAGTTAACAGCAAAACAATTTATATTTGTTACCCAGTGCCTAGATATACAAAGATAGGAGTCAAACTGCAAAAAGATAAAAAATAAGAGAGAAAGATTTTTAGTAATTTTCCAAGATCATTATAATTTTAACAGCACCAGTGGTCATAAAGCCATACAGTCAGTCAAAACTCCAAGCAGCAAGTGTAACCACGTTTGACATTATTATTTCAGAATCTTTGTCAGTAAAATCAAGAGCAGATATCAGAAAGCCATAAATATGGTTAAGCAATATACCATAACAGGGTGTGGGTGATGCCAGGATTTATCCACGTCTGGTGTGTTGTTTGGTCACAAGACCACAGACCAAGTGAGTAAACCACACCAAGCATAAGTAAATCCTGGCATCACCCACACCCTGGAGTGGTACAGTGGTTGTCACAGATAAGTTTCCTGTTACTGAAGTACAATGAGGTAATCCCATTAGTTTTAGTGGTAGCAGTACTGCAGGTGATGGGCATTAAGCAGTAGCAGTGGTTAATGTGATGCTGCACATGGTATGCATCAAGGTATGTGGTATTTGATGCTTTATTTTATTAAAGGACCTTTTGGCAGGTAAAATCCAGCAGGTGGCACTGTTCCCTCTATGATGCACCTGCTATTTTCAAATTTTCCACCAGGTGTCTCCGTAGCCCACATTGAAACTAACTTAAAGTTAATTTATCTTTACTGTAAAAGAATAATAAATTACATTAAAATGCTCCTGACAATGTAGAAGCGCTTGGCACTGCTGTCTTCTACCTAGTTATTTTTTTCCCATACACTTAGATTTCTGAATTCTATGACACTCAGGTTTCATTTTTTTTGTGTGTGTGTGTGATTAAATTAGCATTCTTTTATTTCCCGGACTGCACCTACCCAGAACTCAGAGCACGCCATCCCCAGCTCTGACCCCTCCTCCCCCATCAGCTATGGACATTTCCACTGTTCACTACAGGTGCAGAGTTCATACAGTGGAGATATACAGCACATTAACTGATTCATCTTATATCCTGGTTTGTGATTTTCATGTGCCAGTGTGATCTGTTTCAAAATATTGATAGGTGGGTGAATGGCCGGGAGAGCTGGTACCACATAAACATATAAAGCAAATTCCATTTTGTCTCATTTAAAGGTTTTCCTTGCTCCTGAAAGTGAATAGTTTTAATCTCATGCAACCTTTGTTTACTGCAGTCAGTGGTATGGTGTCCACAAAAAGTGTATATTTATTTATTTTTTTCACATACACAGTATGTGTGTATATATTGCTGTATGGAGGATCCAGAGCTTTTAGCCTGGCACAATATCAGCTTGATCTGTATTATGCTTTATCATGAGGACTGATGGTACTGTTCTGCACATAATCAGGCAATGTTAGGTTATCTGTCCAATTTGGAGGTCCCAATTAGTTGAACCCTGAGTAAAAAAAAAGTTTTAATAAAGACAAAACTGGAAATGGTATTGATATACTGTATCTTTAAACAGTGGCCACATTTTATTTGTTAATGTGTAACTGGAGTAGGTTTTTAACTACTTGTAGCACACTTTATATTGCTATTTAAATATTGTATAATTGAGGTAAATATATACAGTATATTTTTCCAATGTAACTTGCTGCACATCGTATGCAAAATTATGCCCATCTGACCATCTCATATGCATTCTGGATCCTCTGTGTGGATCCTGGTAGTCTAGTGGTCCCTCTCTCTTTCCCTGATGCCCGATCCCATCCCGGTATATATAAAAAAATAATCTGGTAGTCTAGTGTTTCCTCACCCTCCCTGATACCCCTCCCCTGAAAAGGTATTTATTTTCCTGGAGGTCCCAATTAGTTGAACCTTGAGTCAAAAAAAAATCCAAATGAAGACAAAACTGGAAATGGTATTGATAAAAAAGAACATGCAAAGTAAATCACAAAAATGAAATATGAAGATAGCTGCTTTACTGAATATCTACTGTAGATATCCTGAGTTCCATTCCAATACAGAAAATGGTAAAATATTCTTTAAGAACATGCACTGTGCAATCTGCATTGCAGATCTGTGGTTGAGTTACTGTTTAAAAAGATAAAGTGTGATTGGGATCTAAAATGAATGCTACTCATCTCCACATAATCAGTTTTGATTGGAGTACCAGAATAAAAATTCTGATAGAAAAAGGGTAGTGGTAACAACACTGTGAGGACTGTAAATTCATGCAACTTACACCAACACAGAAATAAATGCAAAAGCTTGAATAAATATAGGGTAGATGGATTAATAATTCAGTAGGCTGGTAAATTCATAAACATGCTGCAATAACTTCACTATAAATTGCTTAAATTATATTGTTTGTGATCCCTTCATTAGTCAGCCAGTTGTACTGAGAAAAATATTTACTGTGCTGTATATACTGTACCTTGCTATGTATTTAAGCACTGGAAGAATTTGATTCATCATTGTGCAACTGGAGTAGGTTTTTGGTTACCAGTAATGAATTTATATTGCTATTTGAATGTAATGTAGATGGATTATTAATTCAGATGACTGGCAAATTTATAATAATGCTGCAATAACCTCACTATAAATTGGATACATTAAAATAAAGCTGAAACAAAGTACAGCATGGTGGGGATTAAGCTCAAGCTGTACAGCGAAGATGCATCTGACATGGCTGCATTTTTTCATTTTGCAGTCAGTTACTGTAACCTTAATTGTAATTCAGAATGTCTTTTAATGAGGAGACTGACTTGTCCTGCATTGATGCAACCTGTTCCATACTACCCTATTCTTTTGAACCCCTGATCAGTCATTCCCAAAGTGCAACCAATGAGAATTCTTCTGACAGCAGTGAAAGTACAGATTTCATTCACTGAGGCAAACGTTCACAAATGGTACATGCATGCTATATGCAGTGATATTTTTTTATTGCAATATATTTTGATAGTGTAGTATTTGTACATACAGTATGTATACTGCCTTTCTGAATGTACTGTATTTGTACAAATTCACCCATCTAGTAGCAGAGCATTATGAGTCAATGTTCCTGCTCCCAAAGTACATGTCTGCATTCCGTACATGAGAAAATGCTATGCAGTTCACATTTATGTAACCAAATAATTTAACAAGAGATATTATTAACAGTGGAGCTCCATCTCTTTGAATTCTTTTCACCACATTACAGAAAAATATTACGCTAAATGCATTGAATATTAAACACCTGGCTGCAGCACTGTCTATCCCATCCCATTTACAGCAAGTAAACCTGCAATTGCCTGGTACTGTACAGATTCTGCACACTCTCTCTCTCACACACCCAATCCTCCCCCACCTATAGACACACTTTCCAAGGCAAACAAAGAAAAATTATTGCCCCCAAAAAGTGAGTGCTGCTCAACTCCTTACTGTCAATCACCAGGTGTGAAACTAAACCAGGAACAGTATAAATAGTACATGCGGTGAACACACTGTGATCAAATGTAAGGGGCCAATATTAAAAATTTAATAAAGTGGCTGGTAGAGGTTGAAAAATACAAATCTGGGCAACCTTGATCTGTACCTTCATATTTTTAAGAAATGTATGTATGATTGCCTCTCTATCTTTAGATCTGATGAATGTGGCATTGATTGCTCTGGGAGAGTTGTAAAGTAGCATACCCTTATGGTAGTTTCAAAAGCACACAGTGGAATTGTGCTTCTGTTTTTTTTTGGGGGGAGGGGCTGTGGACAGTCTGCCTTAACTGAAATAGTAATGCTTTTGAGAGTAGAAACAATTAGTTAACAGGATAACAGACGTTTGCTTTCACAAAGGCACAAAGCATGTGCCAAAGAGTTAACTGGGGGAGGGATGAGTTTATTTCTTCCCAGCCCAGGCTGTTGTTATGGTTTGAAGGCTGATTATGAACTGAGGTAGACTAAGGCAGATGTAGCATAACTGAAAAAAATCCATGTTCTTGAGTTGTTGCCCCCCCCCAAAAAAAACAGAAAAGTGTTACCAGATTAAGATAAAGATCAATGTAGTATTTAATTTTCTCTTTTCTTGCTTGATTTTAACAACCACTGCATAAAGTGATCCCAATTATAGTTTTTCTGTGCAACTGAATATTGCAAGTTTATGTCAATGCATCACTCATTTGGGCAGAAATATGGAAAGCAGAGTGCAGGATTATAACGAAAATGTAAATGCTAAACAGAATTGTTTGGAGATATGAGATGGGTAGGTTTTTTGGCAGCTGAATGCGGGATTTTGGTTTTACTAACTTAAAAAATCCTGTGGTACTAGATTGCGTGCTGTTCCAGAGTGGAAACATGGAGTATGAATGAACTGTGGATGCTGTAATATAGCAAGCTGTCATATTAATACGAGCTAACATTTTGACACAACTTTCCAATCAGCTACTGCTAATTGAATCAGTGAGCAAGAACTAGTGTAACAATTAAAGTTTACAAAATCTCCACTCCAGCTCATTACATATGTGCCACCAGTGAGGTCCGTCACATTAACACATATTTGAGACACAAAGTGTTGTTGGATAATCTGGAGGTCAAATGCTGTGGTGGTGACATCAACTTTTTATTTATTTTATTTTTTTATGGAAGATAATTAATAAAAAATGCATCAGGAAGCACCAAAAAAGAAATGTTGATGCTGTCACATCCACCTCTGGATCAGGATCTGCGTGTATCACTTGCTCCACACTCCATCCCACCAGTCAGCCAGCCTAGTCACATACTGTACACCGATAACCACCTCCACCCAGCGCTGACCAATTGTTATCGATGCACATGACTCTCTACCCGCAGCCAAAGCAGGAAACTTGAATAACCCCCTGCCCCACCCCCAAAATTCACAAATCTCCTGCTCACTAAGTCCCATAAATAAGCATCCCTGCCTGCACCTATACTCAGATCCCTGCGCATCTGCCAGTAGATCACCAGATGGAGGCACAAATCAGCAGCAAGTGCCAATACATACAGGAATATTTGAAATCAGTCACTACTGTAACTGCACTTTCTCCAGCACTAACATTATTCAAAGTGCACGTGTGCTGATTTTGTCTATGTTGAGCAGGAATAATCATGCAGTTTTGCACCTAGTCATCTACCAGTGGCTGTCATCAACCCTTATAAAAGGACATAAATGGTTTCCTATATCAGAAGGATCCCATATAACAGTCAGATAATTTATAATTATGGTGTATGTGTATTTATACTTCACATCTATAGGTCTTTTCTACTATGTTCTGATATGTGCACTTGACTTTCACATATGGGTTTTAGTGATTGGGACCTTTAGTTTTCACCTCACTTCAATTCTGACATTATTATTTTCAGATTGCATTTCCATGATACACCTGGTATACAGTAAATACAACTCCTTGCACCACACGCAGTAGTTGCTGTCCACCGGTGTCTCTGGCACATTCTGAGGCTGTTATATGCTAGCGCAGTTTAAAACAATCCATGCATGGCAGCTTAAAAACATTTTAAACACAATCTGATTTTGAAATGCTTAACATAAGAAAAATGCAATTCCTTCAATACACTGAATGTGTTTGTGACAGCCTGGTGAACTCATGGAATAACCATTAAAGTATTCCCTAGGCCACTTGCCAATACTCTCTTTTCCTCTTACCCCATCCACCATGCCTCCATTTGGGCTGAGGTGAAATGGAAGTGGGCCACTGACTTTCCAACTTGCACCCAGTTTTCCTCATACTGGTACACTGCATGAATGGCAGACTAGTTTAACTTTGCCACAGTGCTACTGATTTTCTTTTGGGGGAGGGGGCATTAACTCTGCCTTAGCACTGCAGAACTTCTGCCCACCCCATCAGTAAAGAAGGGCATTAACAGTACTGCAACCCTGGACCACAACTCAGTGGCACCTCTGCCCAAATATATGCTAAAAAAAATGGGCATAAGGATGGCTCTTTGAACTATGAACCCTACAACATACTCTCAATTTTATGAACAGCTGGGGTGGCAGACCCTATGATTCAGGTAATGTTTGAGAGGATTTTAATGGAGGTATCTGGAATGAAAAATTAAATTTCAAGAGTCCTTAACACAGGGGTAGTAAAGGTTCTGTAGATGTCAATGCCAGACCCCATGGATACACTTGCAAATAAAACTGTACATAAATGTGTACAGTGAGTATTCCTGCCTACACCCTTGCTTTAAAGACCTTAGCTTTAAAAACTACTGGTTAGTCTGATTCAGTAATCTAACAGCGAAGGAGTCAGCAGGGAGAATGCTTAAAAATGCTCAGTGACTTTTTTGTTTGGACTCTGGGAACTATCATAACACTGCACATTATATGACTTTCCTGGTGCCAAAAATTCATTTTTCTCAAAGAGTGCAGCTGCAAGCAAGAAGTGAGGAGCAAGTACAGTACATGCAGGGACATAGAAGAAGTAAGAATCTGGGATCTAGATTTTAAATGGGAAAAAGTCTGTTTGTTAGCAGGGGCACATAGAGAGAGAAAGACAGAGAGAGAGAGAGAGAGAGAGAGAGAGAGGGATCGTGAGAGAGAGAGAGAGAGAGAAAGAAGTCAGTAGTTTTATTTATTTATTTCATTTTTGTTGACCGGGTAAGTGCACTAGACAAATCTTGCCTATTTTCAGGCATGAATGGGAGGATGGTAAAGTCCGGCACCTAGTGGGAATGCAGATGAACGCCAACTGACCTTAAACCAGATTAAGCTGTTGGTGGTATTTTTATAGTGAATGAGGGAAATTTGGCCCGGACACCATGGGAATTCCCTTACTCTTTTTGATAACTGCCATGGGATCTTTAACATCCACCTGAACTACCACCAATCCAGGATGATGGGACCTTGGTTTAACGTCTCATCCGAAAGACGTTAGAGGGAGTATTCAACCTGCATCTGGATCTCCAAACCAACCTTCTGGTGAAGCAAAGTGAGGTGAGCTGCTAACCCCTGCTATAAAGCATCATGTGGGAAGGGGCTTGATGCCATTGCCTGATGCCTGTCAGATGCTAGTGTAGATGGAGAGTTACCAGGAAGTGGTACTGTACTTTCCAGGGCAAAAGTAGGATGGTACAGCCATCAAATCAAGTTGGTGGTTATGGTTGAAAAGTGATTGGTAACTACTCAGGAGAAGCTTGACGTCCAGAATGGGAGGATGGTAAAGTCCGGCACTTATCACAATCATGGGACATTTTGGCTGGCAAGCAAGCATTTGATAAGAAAAAAAAAACAGCAATACCAAGTTTCTTTTCTTTCTTTTTTTTTTTCCTTTTTGCCTCTTTTTTGTTTTAATATTTCTGATTAACTTTACTTTCTCCAATGACCTGGCTAGGTGGCAGCTGTGGCCACAGAGAAAAGCAGCAGCAAATGTGGGCTAAAGTTTTGCCTGATAAAAGAGGCTGTTATGCCATAGTTACATACCAGTTTGGTTTTCCTGTATTACCCCACACATTGTAATGCCTCTGATGCTGCCATGCTATGTATTTATGAGAAGCAAGTATAATTCTGAAAGCCCTTTCTGAATACCAGTGTGATTTTACTTATGTGCCCAGTGACCCCTGCAGACTTAACATGACAGACCTGAATTAACTGCCCCCCATAGGTACGATACACCATTCCCTCCATTACACAACTAAAATCCAATGTACTTAGGTTCTCCTTACCTATTGGCCACAGACCTATAAAATGACCATGCTGCTTTATGATGAATAAAAAGAATGTGAAGAGATACCCTTCACACCTGGTCTGGATGTCAGTAGGGTGTTTTTTGTGGGTACAGTGGATCCAGGCTTGTTGGTGTTGCCCTGGATGATATCAGCCTATGAAGAAGCAGGGTCTTGAGTCTAAGGTATCACTTGTGGGGTGACGTTTGCTCCTGCTGGTAGTGCTGGGAGGTATTCCAGCTTCAATTAATGCAGGGTGCCTTGTTCCAGGGGGAGAATCATTGGAGGAAGATTCATGTGCAGATGCTGGAGAGACTGTACAGTACTTCTGCTTCTGTGCTGTCCTAATGGATGTTGCAGGGTCTCATGATCCACAGCAGTTTTGTGGTGTCTTCCCCCTCTTCTAGGCCACTGTGCTGGGATGGTGGCACTCATGGATGGTGCTGGGGAAAAAGGAGAGGAGTCTATCAAATGGGAGTCAGTGTTCTGAGCTGGTACCAACTTGGGGCTCTGGGCTTGGGATTTGATGCTGAGTGGTGGCTGGGTGGAGGCAGCTCTGGAGGGGTGGGGTTGCCCCATGATCATTATATAAAAGCTGCAGCTTCTTTGGGATCTGTGAAATTATGAAATATGCCATTCCTTTTAATCTTAAATATACAGTAACTGGATAGTCTGGAGAGTCAGCAGTACTGAGACATCATTAAGTACACAGGTTTATTGATGGGTTATTGATGGGTCTGTTTTTATTGCTGAGTTAATTAATTTTATTGAGATTTTGAGTTTATATACATTATCTGTTTTTTTTTTGTTTGTTTGTTTATATAAACAGACCCATGCACTTTATAAAAGTGTTTCTGGTTGGGTGATCAGGTGTGTGGGGGGGGTCCACTTGCACCAGCTATCCATGGGGATTTTTGGTTCTTTTTTTGTCATGTCAGACAGATGATCAGGTGGGGGTAGGGTTCGCTAACCACAGCTAGCCACAGGAAAGTTTTTTTATCACAGGGGATTTTTCTTCATTCATGGTTAGTACTTCAAAGCAGGAACGGGTTAAGAAATCCACCAGTGAACACACTGAATCAGTAGTCAGTGCATGAATTTCATTTTTTGGGGAGTCTCTGGCCTCTGACCCTCACTGACTACCACCGCTCCAGTCTTACCTGCTCAGCTAAGCAACCCCTGCAGATTATTCTTGTGTTAAAATCTGAAGAGTCCCCAAAAGGAGTGTGCACCTAATGCACCAAATGCACCTTCTAAACACTTTTTTAAGAACCTTCTAGTCATTCTGCATTTTATGCAGTAGGTGTTCCACTTGTCTCAATCATTAATTTTCTTAAACAGTGTTCTTTTAATTATTTATACAGCTATGATAATTTTAAAATAGCTTACAGCATCTGCCTTCTCCATGCATATATTGTACCTGCCAGGCAGTTTCAGCTGGACACATTTCATATTAAAAACAAAAACAAAAGTAAAGTACTGTATGAAGCGTTCTGATTAATTTTACTTCCACCAAGTGCTGCCATATTTGTTTTTCATTTTTAGAGAGTACTATATTTATTTTATTAATGATTTCGTTTTACTTCATTTATTGAACTGGAAGACATAATGAGCTGAATTATCCCCTCCTCACATGTCCCGTTATTAGTATACACCATTAATAAAACATATAAAAGCAACCAATAACAACAAAACAAAGTACTGCAGTTAGCTTGTGGAGAAACAAGTTTATGGAAGACATGTTTAAAACTCCCAATAGTTATACAAGAGAAGACAGAAACCAAGTGGCGACTCTTTATACTAAGGCCTTTTTATTTTTGAGGAATAATTTCTTAGAAAATCACAAATTGAATGGACTAATCAACAGAAACTGAAACAAAGCCTGAGATAGTCTCACTCACCATCATTTGATATAAATGTTTTATTCACTCATTATTTGCAAGTCACCACGTCTTTGTTTTCAGCAATAATATGTCCTTTAAACAAATATCTGGTCTCCATAATACTACTGACCAGCATTTTGCTTACCAACTGCACTCATCCCCCAAAGTACTATTGAAAATGAAGGGGGAAGCAACCATTCGAAAGGTATAGCAGTTCACACAGAAACAGATGATCTCCTCCCTCCTTTCAAATACTGTAACTGTGGTGGAAGAGGGGGTGTGGGGGATGGGAGGCTTCAGACATTGAGGATGGGCAAGATAATCACTCAACACGAGTCTGTGGAATTTCTATTTAATTACAGGGAATCTGGGATGGGTGATCCAATAAAGATTTTTTTCTTTTTATTTTAGAATGTGGTGCCTTAAGGTAAAAATGCACAGAGTCAGGGATTGGTTTAGTTAGTGACATGGAGAAGGGGGTGAAAACAAGTGTAACAAATAGAATGTGCAGATGATCTCAGGATATGAGGACACTGGAAAGGTGTGACATAACTATTACCCAATAAGTCTCCAAGAATTAACAAATATTTACAATTGGTGATTGGAACCTGCAATCCAATTATGAACGATGTATTCAAATGGACAATAAGATGAAATGTAGTCTGTCTATGGAGAATGTACAAGAGCTACAGCTGTCCTTTACAATGTACTTGAGTTTAATTCTATCCATCTTCAAATGCAACAAATTCTGATACTAACTTTCAATAAATTGTTACATATTTATAGACCCAATACATACCATTTCCTTATTGCATGTCCATGGACAGTCAAATAATAAAAAGAAATAAAAAGATTTTCATTCAATGCAGCTTTTAATATTCTGCAGTTTGAGTCGGTTTCTCATGTGGAAAATTTGCATTATGCACAGTGATGCCTTCAACTGTATTCGTGAATCTGAATGGTCATCAAGTGAAAGTCAGACCACATCACCAATGCCAATAACTAGGGACAGCAATAGGGTAGACAAAGTGAATCTAAATTACTTATGGCAATAGAAAATTAGGAGGAAGTGTATGTGTATCTTTGTGGGGGTGTCGGTGGGGTGTAAGTAGAGAGGAAAGTTTTTTAAACAAAAGGCAGATTAGTAATCATGCTTACACACCCTGTACAACATTGATGACAAATATACCCTTAAAGAGATTTCAAGTTTTTAATTACCCTTGGAATGACACCAACCATGCATACTGTACTATGTCAACCTCCTCTGACTGAGATAAAACATTTCAGAGAAGTGATTGATATGGCAAGTGCTCGCGCAGGACTACTGTGAAATTTGGTGAAAGATATGCCAGCTGACTAATCCTTTACAGCAACTAACAACTAGTGTGGCAAATAGAAACAGAACATTTAATAAGACTTTGAGCTTGTTCCTGATGTTAATGTACTTTATATCCTCTGGATAAAGTCAAGAATTTGATTAGTTATAAGTTCAATTTGAAAACTGCAGCATAAATTATTAATGTATTAAATGTATAATATCCACTAAGAAAGTTAATTAAGGGGATCAGTGTCAAGATGCATTTCCTGCAGAATAACAGAATAACTTTCATGGTTGACATTATTTTTCAGTCACAAAAACATGCATTTCATGAAGGACAGAGGAAAAATATGAGGCAAAATCAGGGACAGTTGAGAAGTATGACAGCAGACAACATGGGTTCATACGTGGCAGATCCTGCCAAACCAACCTGGTGGAGTTCTATGACTGGGTAACTAGGCAACTGGACAGGGGCCATTCAGTGGATGTCCTGTATCTGGACTTCAGTAAGGCATTCGACTCCGTGCCACATGGAAGGCAGGGAAGGAAGTTAATAGGCACAGGGGGCAGGTGCAAAGCTGGTGAGATGGGTAGGAAACTGGCTGCAGGGAAAGCAACAGAGGGTGGTGGTGGGTGAGGAGCTCACACCCAAGGCAGTGATGAGCGGTGTCCCAGGGTCGGTGTTGGGACCAGTGTTGTTTGGGATATTCATTGCAGACATATCATGGGACATCAAGAGCAAGATCCATCTATTTGCTGATGATACCAAGGTTGGTGCAGTGGTGGATGACCTAGGGGGATGGCAGGGGTTGCAGGATGATCTGGCAAAGCTTGAAACCTGGTCAGACACCTAGCAACTGGGCTTTAATGCCAAAAAGTGCAAGGTGCTGCATTATGGGATGAAGAGCCCAAGGAGGACTTACCAGCTGGTGGGAGTGCAGCTAGCCCAGACAGAGGAGGAGAAGGATCTGGGTGTGCTCATTACAGGGTCAATGAACAACTTGGCACAATTTAGGGAGGCAGCTGCAAAGGCCAACAAAATGCTGGGTTGTATTGCAAGGGGTATATCCTCAAGGAGGGAGGAGGTGATTCTGCCACTGTATAGGTCATTAGTTAGACCACACCTGGAGTACTGCGTGCAGTACTGGCATCCGTATCTGAAGAGGGACATTAAGTTACTGGAGGAGGTGCAGCGCAGGGCAACAAAGATGATCAAGGGGCTGGAGGACTTATCATACGAGAGGAGGTTAAAGGAGTCGAACATGTACTCACTGGAGGAGAGGAGAGACAGGGGTGACATGATTGAAACCTTTAAATACATGAAAGGAATAAACAAGACAGGTACAGAGGGGCTGTTCAAAGTAAGGAAGGGGAGGGCCACCAGGGGCCATGATATGAGACTGGAGTGAGGAAGATTCAGGAAGGAGATGAGGAGACACTTTTTTACAGAGAGGGTGGTGGCTGGGTGGAATGCGTTACCTGCAGAAGTGGTTTGCAGTAGAACAGTGGACTGCTTCAAACAAAGATGGGACAGGGCAAGGGGTAGGATTAATGAAGGGGAAGGGTGGAAGGGAGGGGAAGCTGCAGAATAAGAGGTGCTAGCTGCACATTCGAGCAGATTTGATAGACCTCTAGGCCTTTATCTGCTGGCAAATTTCGTATGTTCGTATGGTCACTGACCTTTTAAAATGAGTGTGTCCAGGTTTTTTTGTTAGTATTTTCTGTTGTTTTTATACACCCATTGTTTAACATCTCTTTCCTTGTAACCAAAATGAACTAGGATGTGGCATCTACTGTACAGTATAGCTCCCTGACCAAATCAGGCAGACTTCAGGATGTATTTTAGCCATTTAGCTTTAAAGCTTAGAGCAGTTGGGCCGGCTGTTTGACTGGGGGGGGGAGGGGACTTGACCTATTTTTAGAAGTGATCTCTCGCTCTTCATGAGCTGACCTCTCAGCAGTAGTCTGTTAGATGTGAATATAGGCCCAATACATGGTTGCCAATACCTCCACCCCTCATTATTGCTTGCATTTTTTCCTATCACTGACCCACAGGAGTATTAGGAAAAGGGTATTCTATGAAACTCAGATCAGTCAGTTTTAACAGGTCCTTTCCCCAGCTGCTTTGTTGTTATCCCTTCCTCTATTCCAGCTCTCCCTCCCTCAGCATACCTCTCAACTGTCCCTAATTTTTTGTGATGTACCTGATTTTGCCTCAAAATTTTCCATCGCCCATACCAAGATTGGGATTTCTGTTAAAGATGAACAGAGATTCAAAGCATAAGATACTGTAGGGTGGGCATAAAAAAGCAACAGGCAACATGATTTTGTAAACTGTTTTCTATGAACATACGAAATTTGCCAGTAGATAAAGGCCTAGAGATCTATCAAGTCTGCTCGAATATGCAGCTAGCACCCCTCATTCTGCAGCTGCCCCTCCCTTCCACCCTTCCCCTTCATTAACCCTCCTCCTTGTCCTATCCCATTCCCTTGTGAAGCAGTCCACTGTTCTACTGGATACCACTTCTGCAGGTAACGCATTCCACTCAGCCACTACCCTCTCTGTAAAAAAGTGTCTCCTCATCTCCCTCCTGAACCTTCCTCCCTCTAGTCTCATATCATGGCCCCTGGTGGCCCTCCCCTCCCTTACTTTGAACAGCCCCTCTGTACCTGTCTTGTTTATTCCTTTCATGTACTTAAAGGTTTCAATCATGTCCCTCCGTCCCTCCTCTCCTCCAGTGAGTGCATGTTCAACTCCCTCAGCCTCCTCTCGTATGATAAGTCCCCCAGCCCCTTGATCATCTTTGTCACCCTGCGCTGCACCCCCTCCAGTAACCTAATGTCCCTCTTCAGATATGGGCGCCAGTACTGCACGCAGTACTCTAGGTGCGGTCTAACTAATGGTCTATACAGTGGCAGAATCACCTCCTCCCTCCTCGAGGATATACCCCTTGCAATACAACCTAGTATTTTGTTGGCCTTTACAGCTGCCTTCCTACATTGTGCCAAGTTGTTCATTGACCCTGTAATGAGCACCCCCTGATCCTTCTCCTCCTCTGTCTGGGCTAGCTGCACTCCCACCAGCTGGTAACTCCTCCTTGGGTTCTTCATCCCAGAATGCAGCACCTTGCACATTTTGGCATTAAACCCCAGTTGCCAGGTGTCTGATCAGGTTTCAAGCTTTGCCAGATCATCCTACAACCCATGCCATCCCCCTAGGTCATCTACCACCACTCCTACCTTGGTATCATCAGCAAACAGACTGATCTTGCTCTTGATGTCCCATGATATGTCTGCAATGAACATCCCAAACAACACTGGTCCCAATACTGAGCCCTGTGGAACACCAATCATCACTACCCTTGGGTGTGAGAGCTCCCCACCCACTACCACCCTCTGTTGCCTTCCCTGAAGCCAGTTTCCTACCCATCTCACCAGCTTTGCACCCGCCCCTGTGCCTACTAACTTACTTCCCAGACTTCCATGCGGCACAGAGTTGAATGCCTTACTGAAGTCCAGATACAGGACATCCACTGCAAGGCCCCGGTCCAGTTGCCTAGTTAACTAGTCATAGAACTCCACCAGGTTGGTTTGGCAGGATCTGCCCCATATGAAGCCATGCTGTCTGCTGTCCTGTAGTCCACTGGCCTCTAGGAGGGCCACCAGCAGCTCCTTCAGGATAGTCTCCATTAGCTTACCCACGATGGATGTGAGGCTCACTGGTCTGTAGTTTCCTGGTTCATCCTTGGGGCCACTCTTGTGGAGGGGCACCACATGAGCCATCCTCCAGTCCTGAGGTACACACCCCAAAGGTAGTGAGGCATTAAATAGGTCTGCCAAAGGTCCTGCATGGATCTCTGCCAGCTCCTTCAGTACCCTGGGGTGTATGCCATCTGGGCCTGGTGCCTTGTCCACCCTCAGTGCCTTCAAACCCTCCCAAACTCTGCCCTCCATGATTTCCCCATCTTTCACTCCTTCTCCCCTGTTTCTGCCATTTCTACCCCCTTGGGTGTCACCCCCCTCTTCTCTTTAATAAATACTGAGCAGAAGTACTCATTTAGTGCTTCTGCCTTATCACACCCTGCTTCCACCCAACCCCCTCCTTCCTAATCCTTACTATGTGGTCCTTACAGCTCCTTTTCTCCCTGATGTACCCAAAGAAGTCCTTCTCCCCCTTCATAATGCCTTGTGCCAGCCTGAGTTCCGTAGATGCTTTGGTTCCCCTTACTGCCCTTGTCACCTCCTTCGATTCTGTCAAGTACTCCTTCCTGTTCTCCCCCCTCCCTGTTTTCTTGTACTTCCTAAAGGCAGCTCTTTTTCTCCTTACCTTTTCCTTGACCTCCTTGCTCAACCAGCTCAGCTTCTTAGCCCTAGCCTTCTTGCTCTGGGCCTTGAAGCAGGTTTTGGTTGCCTCCACTATCCCCAGCTTTATGAGCTCCCACCTCTGGTTAGTGTCCATACTAGATTGAATTCTGGCCAGGTACCCTTTTACCACTTCCCCCATCCTCTCAAAGCTGGCCCTCCTGAAGTCCAGCACTCTTGTGCCAGATTCCACTCCTTCCTTGCCCATATCCAATGTGAGCCATACTCAGTGGTGGTCACTCCCTGACAGTGGTTCCTCCACTGTAAGTTCTCTCACAAAGTCCCCATTTGCCAGCACAAGGTCAAGGGTATTCCCTAACCTGGTTGGTTCACTGACCATTTGCAGCAGGAAGCTGTCCTGGAAGGCATCCAGCAGTACCTGCTCCCTTCTGTTCTTGGTTGTTGGGGTACTCCAGTCCACTCCTGGCATGTTGAAGTCCCCCACAATCACCACACTACCTTTCTCACAGGTCATCCTGATCTGTCCCACTAGTTCCCTGTCTAACTTCTCCGTCTGAGATGGTGGCCTGTACACCACTCCCATTCTAAGAATCCTATTCTTGGAATCCTGGATTTGCATCCAAAGTGATTCCGTACTACCCTCCTCCCCTTCCTCCCTTACACACTTCAGTCCTTCCTTCACATATAGTACCACACCCCTTCCTTTCCTAATCACCCTGTCCCTATGAAATAACCTGTACCCTGGTACAGACAGGTCTCAGTCATTGTATTGGGTGGCCCATGTTTCTGTGATGGCTGCAATGTCCACTTCTCCCTCTGCCATGAGCACCTGTAACTCTGCAGTTTTCCTCCCAAGGCTCCTGGCATTAAGGGTAATCACCTTCCACCCCCCCATCCTGCCCTCCTTTACTAGCATCACCAATAGTACTTGCCATTTGTCCTTTGTCACTGTTATGGGGTTAAGCTCATATGGTTTCCCAACCTGTGGTCTCTGCATATCTCTCGCCCAATTGCCACCCCCCCACTCCTAGTTTAAATTCCCAACTTCCTCTATGTATTCCTCCATCTTCTGTTTCAACACTTTCTTTCCCTCTTCACTCAAGTGTTGTCTGTCCTTGGCATAGAGACTACTGTCCTCCCAGGTCTCCCCCCACCCCCCCAATAGCCCATACCATTCATCTCAACACCTGGTTCTTAGCCATCCATTAAATTCCTCTATTCTCAGCTTTCTTGTTGTGCTTGCCTTGGGCACTGGAAGCATCTCTGAAAAAGTTACTGATCTTCCTGCCCCCTTACATAATTGTGCTAGTTCCTCAAACCTCCTCTGGACTATATCTACTGTCTTGTCAGCCAGGTCATTCGTCCCAAGATGTATAATTAAATGAGGCTTGTCCCTACCTCTTCTAGTATATTTCAGAACAGATTGTCCCACCCTTTCTGCTGTCATTCCTGGCATGACCTCCACCCAAATGTGACTATGCCTGTCCCCCTTGCTACCCCATCTGACTCCTCTTAGTATTGAGTCCCCCAGCACTAAGATTCCACAACACTTACTCCTTGCTTGCTTCCATTCATCTCCCTCTCTCATTTCCAGCTCCTCTTCTTCCTCCTGCACATTATTTCCTCCTTTTGCCCCTGTTGCAGTTCTCCTGGCAGAACTTCCCCACGCTCCGGTTTGGTCCAGGCATTTATGAATTACTCCTCTAATTTCATTGTTTCCCTCCTCCACCTTCTTCCTTCCTCTCTAGCAGTGCAAAACTATTTTCTGAAAACCCTTGACAAATACCCACTCCCTCTCTTTCATACTAACCTGTTCACTCCTTTCCACTCCATGGCTTTTACCACTTCTTCACCTCCCCTCACAAGTCCCTATCTCCTCCTTCCATTTGTCTTTTGTCTCCTGACCTGGTTCTTCATTCTTCCTGGCCTGGGCCCATTTGTCTCTGCTTCCCTTCTTCTGACCCTCTCCTCACCAGTCTTGGCTTAAATCGCCCTCCCTCATCTACCCTTCTTCCTCCCCCAAGTATTGGGCTAAACCCACCCCCAATCTGCCTTGCCTCTCTTAGTTCCTCCTGCAGACCCTCAATCTCCTTTCTAAGTTTCTCTATGTGGTTGCACACTAAATATCTTCCCACACTCCAGGCAATTTTTAGAAAGATTGGTGCACCACAGTTGTTGCAGCCTACCACCCTACCCATTGCTGTCATTTCCCGCCAGCGACCCCCCACCCTTCCAGATGCAGGATACCAAACACTCCCCCAAGTCTCCCCTCTCCCCCCTCTATCAGTGCAAAACATTATTTTCTTAATTTCCCTTACCTCCTTTGCTGTACATGTTTGGATAGATTGAGCAACTGCTTTTTATATTCCTATCCTTCCTATCCATACTCAAAAAGAGACTTTAAGTAGCTATTGCACAACCTTCTTCAAACTCCTACTCCTCCTTTCTCCAATGCAATAGCAATGCAAAGAAGTAACAATGAAAGCTCCTAGATTTGCAGTTACTTCCCTTCCACTGAGATAGCAGTCACCTCTTCACTTGCTGCTGTTCCTTTCCTGGATGTTTGCTTCTGCTATGACAGGTGCATATCCTTTGCCCATTTGAGGAAGTGATGTCAGAACCCTGGTATAAAGGAAATAATGGACCAGGGGTGGGTGGGGTGAGGGGTTGGGGGGATGGGACCAGCCCAAGTCTTCCAGACACAATCAGGTAACTGAGGCCCCTGGTCAGACCATTAGTACCCTTCCCCCACTCTGCACTAAACTTTGCAGCTAGTGAAGCCAGCAAAAATGAATCACAGTTCTACTCAAAGCCCCCCAAATAGGTTTGCTACCAAAAGAAACAGGACTCCAATTCAAACAGCTTCACCAACAACGTATCAAAATAGGCTTGAAATTAAAAGATATAGGTCTCCAATTCAAAGAAACAGCCCCAGTTAAATCACACCAAATAGGTTTTAAATCAGAAGAAACAGGCCTCTACAAATGCAGCCTGCTACACAGTGAAACATCAAACAAATGAGCCCACTGATAGCTACCAAAACAGGTTTCAAAATTCCAACAGCCCCAAACAATACCCTGCTAGCCCCTTAGAAGTAGTAAGAAAGAAAAGAAATAACCTTCTACCAAGTAGAATCCACAAAAAGCAATGTAAAAACAACAAGAAGAAGCTACTGTACTGTAACAGATCTGATCCTGTCCCCTTCTAGTTCCTTTTCTGTATGTATTCTGAAGGCAGGTTAAAATTCTAACACATTTGCTACAAGTTTTGCTCATATAATATAACATGCACATTAAAATTGATACACTGTAACAAAGGGTTCCCTTTGCAACATTGTATGTATAGTATCAAAAATGTTTCACTTTTTCAGAAAGCAAAGAGAACATTTGCAAAACTGTCTCAAACCCACAGGCACTCCTGATACCAATACTTGTGCTTTACTTGTAACGACTCTATTTTTGCAGTCTGGATTCAGGCAGTGATGTGCAGTAGATGAATGTAATTAAATATACGCTATTTAGTGTGGCAACATTTTCAAAAACAGGTTTTGCTGCTATTAGACAGAAGAATGCATCTCTGGTATGTAGCTCAAAATAAGGTGCAGTAAAATGACATGCCATGGATGATAGTAGTAACAATGGAATCCAAATAGTCCAACATGTTTAAAGCAGGCTATGTATGTACTGTACGAAGAACAACAAAAAATTGTTGTGTATAACTGGTTTGCTTATACACCTTATAAGACAGGATCATAGTGAGAGTGGGCCTTTGAAACAGTATATTGTATATCTAGTTAAAATATAAAGTAATGAAAATATTAGGACACTTAAGCCCGCAGTATGAAGGCAAATAAACTACAATTAATAATTAAGCTGAAGATTAAGACACTGATGCGGTTCACAGGTTTTTTTTACCTATAAAATAAAAAGTTGTCCTGTTGGAAGCATAACACTGAGGAAAACAAATGCTAAACATGACAGACCGACGTGTTTCTGTGAATAGTAGTATCTAAGTACTGTAATGGCTACTTTCTACCAGGACTCCCTTGTGAACATGTACATGTGCCCAAATTGGGAGGTACATGAAGATCCACATTTAAAAGTGGTCATTAGCCATATCTGTCACTTTGTTTCGTGGGAGTCCTGATAGAAAAAAAACATTAAAGTACTTTGATAGTACTAGTCACATAAATGTGTCAGTCTTTCATATATACTGTAGCATGTTTTTCCTCAGCATTATGCTTCCAATAGGGCAACTATTTATTTTGTAGGTAGAATGTCCTATGAACCACATTAGCTTATTTCCATTTTCAGCATAATTAAGAGACTGGGAAGAAAATGACATCTACATCACTGCACTGTCAAGGATATGAGCCTCCCCCATGCTATCAACCCAACAATTGATCAAAACGAACTCACAGTAGGTGCAAATGACAAGAAAAATATCAGTACACTTATCTGACCAGTATTAAAATAATACAAGAAAGGAAGGCAAATTACAGGCCTTTATTAAAAGAGGAAAAATAATATCAGTATTGCACAGTTTCTACATCGCCACTATAAATTTTTACATCTGCACTATAAATTGTATGTGTCTTTCTGGTGTTCCACAATTCTAGTTTTAAGTGTTCTGTTTGTCTTTCAATTTAAAACTAGAATTAGGGAACACCTGAGAGAAATAGAAAGTGGGAACAGAAACGATGTTATGTGCATATTTTGTGCATTTATATTTATGTGCAATGAGGCAAAAATAGAAGCCTTTACAGCTAATTTTTCTCAGACACTGCTGACCCTACAGGCAGCTTACCTACAGTATGTACTGTAAGCGTTGTCAACACTAGCCACATACAGTAAATGGCCAGAATATATCATACCCAAGTATTCTCAGTTACTGACTTACTATTACTTTTCTACTGCAAGAAGCAATCCACAACACCAGACTGTAATCCTATAGTAAATCTGTATATTGAAACTTTTGTATTAAAGACTAGATGCACAGCAAATCCAGGGAGTCCATAAATGGGACAAGTCAGTATTAAGAATCTTGCAGCCAGCTGTGGTGTTGGTCATGATTTGAACTTTTGTTTTGTAAATAAATAACACACAAACAAAACCGAAAAAAAAAAACAGTAAAAGCTGCCAGTGTCGCTTTATGTTAAATGTCAAATTTTAAAGTGTTAAGTTTGCTCCTGATGGCCTGGGGTTCTTTAAAATCTCAGTGGTACAACCGCAAATGATTATATGTCAGATAAGGCTGAACTGAAACTTTGTGCACCTGTATTAACCCCCACCCCCACGATTTTCACAATAATAATAAGTCTTAAAATCTGGTACCAGATTGCGGCCCCTGGCTAAAAGTACAGACTGTGTCACATTTTAAATATGTATCTGCCCCTCTGCACAATTTCTCATGCACACATTCCTCCTTCTGTGAACAGTAAAAATTCCCCAGCCATGTTTCACTATGTCTGGGTAAAAAACAATGCCCAGCAAGAAAATTAATTAATCTTCTGCAGCAATCCCCATAGTCAGCCTTAATTCTCACTGTCACTCTATTGGTCACTTTTTCCCATACTGAATCTGAGCATATATCTAATTCTCCGTTTTCCTATTACTAGCAGGTGAATCTCACTGACTGCAGATTCTTCCAAATACTGTAGCTGCCTAATGAATTAAGGACTGAAGCAGTCCCCCGTTAAATGACTATCTTTGTTCAAACAATGAGTATAAAAGACATATGGGCCCAGATTTTCAAAGGGCTTGCACATGGTGCAACAGAGTTGTGGTGGCGCAACCCTGCACTGCACCCAGTGGGATACTGAACAGGCTGCCAGGTGCAGCACAACTCCTGATGCACTGGGGCACAATAAAAGTGTATGCGGTGCAGATGCAGGCTGTGTGCCCATGCATATGTGGCATATCCTGATATTCAGCCTGGGCTGTGTGGCGCATATGCTGGTGCAACACTGCAGTGTGCTGCATAGGGGGGCTCAAAGTTGAGCCAGTGAAGAGTGGGAACAAAGCTTGGCCACCCACAGGTGGGCTGCTGTATTGCAGGGTGCAACACAGCAGCCACCAGCCGTGAGTGGCCACCCGCCCACCCAGAACACTGTCCACAAGCGCCCACATCTCCCTGGTAGTCTAGTGGTACACCCCTCCCTCGTGATACCCCGATCACCAGTAAATGTAGAATTATTCATTCCCTGGTAGTCCAGTGGACCCCCTCCTTCTGGCTCCTGATCACCAGTAAAGCACCGTAACGTAAGTCCCTGGTGATCCAGTGGCACCCCCCACCCCTCCACACCCACACAGGACCCCTTGCCCATCACGCTCACCCCCCATCATTGGTGGGTGGGTGCAACCCACAAACATACCACCTGGCCACCCACCAAATGACAGGTACAGAATGGCCTGTAAGCCCATTGATCCACAGTGGGGGCCAATGGGCTAGCAGGGCATACTATACTAGACAGTCCCATACATGTGAATGACTTCATTCACATATTTGGAATTGTCTAGTGCAGTATGCCCTGCAAGCCCCTACTGTACTTGTCATTCGGTGGGTGGCCAGGTGGTATGCGGGTGGGTTGCAGCTGCCCGCCAACGATGGAGGGATGCAGGGGGGCCAAGGGTCCTGAGTGGGTGGGAGGGGTGAGGGTGCCACTGGATCACCAGGGACTTATGTTACAGTGCTTTATCAGTGATTGGGCAATTGGGAGAGGGGGGTCTACTAGACTACCAGGGAATGAATAATTCTACATTTACTGACAATTGGGCAATTGGGAGGGGGGTCCACTAGACTACCAGGGAATGCATTAATATACAAGTTTCAGGGACTCAGAAGGGAGGGAGTGGGGTACCACTAGACTAACAGGTAGATGTTTGTGCTATGGCATTTACCACAATCATGGCTATGGGGCAGGGGATGCCCCGGGACCCCCACTGTGCACAGGTCATGCTGTGCAGAGTGCCAGCCCTACACAACACATGCAAAAGGGCCATAATGACATGTAAATGGCCCAATTTACACCTTGCATATATTGTAGCCTCATTTGCATGCCCTCTGCAGAATATAGCAGGTGATGCACCTAGCACAACTGCATTTGTGCTGGTGCATCCCTGCTCCTATCTGTGGCTTGTAAAAACGTTTCCATGATCCTGTGCGTCAATGCCATATTCAATGGTGCTGCACCGTGGCACATCACCATTGCATATCACCTGGTCCTGGCCCCGGTGCATCCCAGTTGCACTGCGCTCAGGCTTGCATCACTGCCCAGAGCAGTCTGAATATCTGAGCCCTGGGAAACAATTCAGCACCTCCCCCAAATAATTTCACCTTCACACATTGCCTGTGAGAAGAAACATTAGTCCATATTAAGTACTAGACAATTTGTTTTTAGAAAATGTTTCTCAATGTTAGACAATATTTTTTTTAATAACTGACCACCTTATAAGAAAAAAGGTTCTTTTTAAAAATAGATTTCTATTAATAAAATTAATTTCTCATCTATTTTCCAATTTTTTTAATTTAGGGTGGCCACATTTTGAGGGAAACACCAATTGTCAATTTTTTACAGCTTGCTCTGGGCCAGCAGTTTAGCATGGCATGTTTGCTCCAGACTGCTGAGCTACTGAGTCATGGAAGACTCCCAAGTATTTTTTAGAGATCTTTGGTGGGGGGGGGGGGGCAAGCTCTTCTGCTCTGATGTCATTGGTGACATTGCCATCCCCTCCACATTGCAGTATATAAAGTAAGTATGAATGTTTTTTATTAATTTAATAATGTTTGAGCTGCACATAGGATGCTCAGCAGCCATCATTTTTTTTGCTGAATGGTGTTACTTACAGTTGAGACTTTAACTGAACTGAGTGTATCCCCTAAGTGCATCAGTCAAGAACAACAAATCACAAAACCCCCCACAAATGGATTCACACTTTCATTCCCAAGTGAAAAATGATTTAAAAAATAATTTTAAAAGACTAAGTCCACTAACACAGGGATTTAAATTAAACCTAATCACATAAGTGCTGTTATTAATGGATCAAGCCCATTCATTGTATACATTTCATCTAACAGTTGAAATAGGCAAACCATTCATGACATAGAATTCCAGCTGTGGCCTTATGCTACATTTGTTTCTGTCATGCACCCATTTACTGTACTTAGTTTCATTTTCAACTGTTTCTTTTAGAAATCTGGCATTTACATTATTGAACACGCAGAGTGGCCAGGGTTTACCTTACACATATTACGCTCATTAAAATTCTGTATATCTTAAAAAAATGCTGCCTACAATGTATTAATTCCTCAATTAAATTGATTAAGGCACCAATAATACTAACAGATGCAGCACCACAAAAGTTACAAGGGAACAAGGGAGCAGCATTAAAACAAAAATAGAAATGAAGAAAAGGAGAAGACAGACAAATGTGATGTGCATCTGAAAGTAACAAAAGAAAAGAAATTGAAGACTAATAGTGGGAACTGTAGAAATCAATTAGGCTGTTCTGGCAGCATTAATAGCTGGTAGAATTATTACAGTAGCTGCTGTCATACAAGGACACTCTTGCTCTCTTAGTTTATGTGAGAATGAGCAATGAAGGAACCCTTTCTCATACAGTATGTTAACCCTTTCTGTAATGCCATCATTTACTTATTTTCACCTTCAACTATTTCCTTTTGAAATCCAACACTAACATTATTGAATATGCAGAGTACATAGTGTACAGGTATTTCATATACATACTGAGCTCATTAAAATCCAATATATCTTACAAAAAAATAAAACAAAAAAGGGGGTATACTGGGAATTCAAACCCATCTACTTTTAATTCTCTGTCAATTCTAGCTTTTTGTAGTACTTTTTCACAGTTTCTGTAGTGGTGGGGTTTTATGTATAGTACACAGTACCAGGCAGGAAGGGGGCTGTCTGAGTTGCTTGTTTAGCTACCATGGGACTGCCACCATGGTGTGCATGATCAATTAATATTTTTTCCTCTGGTTATTTCAATTTAAGAGCTGTAGAAAACTTTTTTTTTTTAAGTAAGGGATGGAGTTACCAGTGCCTTCTGCCCACTAAGGAACATTAATACATTTTAGGGCAATGAAGATAGTTTTGTATACTTCGAACACTGATTTTGCTGTCTGAGTTTGGCATTGGGAACAGACAGCCAAAGGACCAGGTTTTTGTAAAAGCTCTGAAATGGGAGCTAGATCACAGGAGGATGGGTGCGGTGGTCTACAATGCACAGTATGTTTGTTTGTCTTTTAAATTAGGATTGGCTACAGTATACACAGCAGTTTGGACAATACAGTGTAGTGCTTTTGAAATGCAGCGCACAACTCTGATGGTAGGAAAGGCATTGTTTTGGCTTTAAATTCGACTTTCAATTCTGCAATGGAACAGGTGAGCAGGACAGTGCCATCTGCCGGTAAATAACTACCTACAGTTAAAAGAAAATTAAAATCCCACTCAAGGGCAGCAGTCACTCCAGAGTGAGTGGTGATTGCCACTTTCTAATGAAATGAGGAACTGCATCATGCAATTTTGCAATGCCGCATTCCACAACGCATTAACGCTCACTGCATAAGTGCTGACCATCATACCAGTATACCCCATACATAACACATGTCATACAGAGGTACCGGGAAACTTTTTTATAACAACCACTGTATATTATGATTATACAATTTGAAAATAAAAGTAAGGAACAAGTATTTATGTTTCAAGTATTTTTTTTCATTGAATAAGTTTGAAAATAAATACTTATTAATATATCCCCAAAAGTAGTCCATAGTACATTGTTTGATCAGGCATAAGTTTACGTTTGTAAATGTTTAACTTTTTGCAAAGCAAGACACCTTAAACGTTTTATATGAAATGAAGTTGAAAAGTAACATGAACTTTTTTTACTTTTGAAGATGTTTTTTATCATTTATAAATATGTATTTAGTCATATTTAATGTAAAGTAAATCTGATGCATTGATGCATTTTAATTTTTTGATAAGCTGAACATTTAGTCCATCTTTTAGGCTTTGCAATTGCTTAGATGTTAAAGAATTAGTCCTTTATGTTGCCCTGGTAATAACAGTCAGTAGGTTGTCTTGTTGGGTGATGTTTGCTGGAAGTTTTGGTAGGCTGTAGCATTGCAGATTTGTTGTGCCTAGAAAAGAAGAGATATTTTTTGAGCTTGTGTTTTGTTTTATGTTTCTAAAAACATTAAAGGAATAATGCCTAACAGGGTGGGTGTTATGCTGGAATAACATCCCACCTTGGGTGGTTGGGCCTGAGGCCACTGGCCGAGGGAGTCCAACACCCAAAAAGGGATGTTATCCTAGCATAACACCCACCCACCCACCCTGGAGGGCATTATTCCTATTATACAATGTCTTGTTGTTTTATAATAAAAAAATAATTTTAAAGAATGTTTTTGTTAGTGTGTAAAAATATTTTTGTTTCTTAACAGAAAGAGCTCCTCATCCAAATCCAACAAACAATCAGCAGGGATGTTATGCCAGGATAAAATCCCTGCTGTGACAGCCAACTGACCATTCAGAAGCCAGGGTTCTTTCTTGCCATTGTATAATGTTTCATATAGGCAGTGTACTGACCTTTTTTTATTTTGGTTGCTGTTTCTTTAAGGTTTGCAGAGTCACTATTGCTGCAGTTATATGTTGATGGTCCCATAGTTCACCAAGTGGATGAATGCCGGAAGGGGGTGGGGTGTCTTCTTGATGATTAACTACATTCATGTGCTTGGCTGTGCTGAACTCTTTGCATTGGGTGAGGTCTTGCATTTCAAAAAGGATTTTGTTGATGATGCATCTCATGAAGGGGTGAGTCAAGGTAGATATTCATATCAAGGCATTTTTGATTTAATTTGGTGTTGGCTTGAGCTGTTTGCAGTATTGCTGTTGAATCTGTTTGTGTGCTTGCTACTTCTGCTATTGTTTGGCTGCAGAAAACAGCAGTTGCTATTGTGGATCACAGCTTTGTTGGTGCTGGTGTAGTCTGTTGAGACTCCACTACATTTGTAGAGTGCTTTCTGCATGTTTTTGTGACTGAGACTGAGTGGCTTGCATTGTGTTTTGGTATTGTGAAAAAATCTTTGCTACAGCAAGGTACAGTTTAATGTTGTTGGAGGAACTATTGTTTTGGGATAGATTTTTTGCTTAGTGTGATAGTTTCTGGCTTTGTTGATGGTTATGGGTTTGCTCCAGAGATTACTGTCCCCAGGCTGCATAATCTCCTTAATTGGGGCACCAGTAACTTTTTAAGGAGCCTTGATTTCTGTGGCCTGTTACGGCCATAATCTGGCAGGCCTCCATTCCTGCATCTGACAGTAGGGTGATGGCAGTAGTTCTTAGTGATTAGTGTAGTTTTTGGGGAGGTCAGCTTCTTGATAGATTAGTGGCAGCATTTTTCCCAAGGAATGAATGCCCATGGGCTCTCGTGAGTACCAGATGGGTTGGTTGTTAAGTTTCTCTTGAGGTAGTCACTTTGAGTGCAAGAAGAGGGTGGGGGGTAGTTTGGATATGTATTTTTGATAACTTTTTAAAGGGCAGAGTATGTCCTCTGGCATTTCTAACATAAAGCCTCTATTGTTCTGACATGTAGGATCTGTTGGAGTTTTAAGACTCGTTGTGTCGTCATTAAACATTTTGGTCAAGTATTTTAATCCTTGTTTGGTTTCTTTGATCTCAAAAAATGGATTGTAAAACAACAGACATCTTCATTCCCACATCTTGCCAAGTGTAGCTGAATGTCCAGCCACACTTTCTTTACCAAGCCAGAGGTTGTATCAGGAGATAGAGCTTCTGAGTGTATAATAAAGTTTTACTCTGCCTGTGTCATGGGGGGGTTGCTTTGTCTTTGCCTTCCATTCTATTTTTTTTACTACTCCTTGAAAACATTATTTGCAGCTGTGAAGGCTGTGTCACACATAAAGCTGAGGGGCTGACTTATTGGGGGGTCATTAATGTGCTTGTTCAGGCAGACCATAGCACCATAAAACTTCTTAAGCAGTACTCCACTCTGTCTGAATTCCTTACTGTATCGTGGAACTGGTGGAGTATATCATTTAAGTTTTGTTAATGATATGGTGCTTAACTCTTAAGTTTATTTTATTTTGGGTACACCAATCCTTAAAGACATTTATGGCCCATCTCATTTGTTGTACAGTAGTAGCCTCATTTCTTTCCATTTCCTGCACTAACAAAGTGTGCTCACTTACAGTGTGCTGATGTGGTGCTTTCCCTTTTGTATGACTGGCTTGGCCTTTTCTGGGGGATGGAGCTTCAGGAGCAAAGTTATTTGTGGGCAGGGTGGCTACTTCAGGAGGACAGTCACTGTGGTAATTGCTTTCAGTCTCTGGAGGCACCAGAGCAGGCACTGTTTTGATTTCAGGATTCAAAGATATGTTATTTCTCTCATTTATAGTGACTATGTTGTCTGAAGAGTCAGCAGTTGTAACGAAAATTGTTTTGAGTTTGTCTTGGTCGAGTAGTTTGAATGAGCAATTAATTTTAAACAGATTTGAATTTCCTGGGTTTGTCATTAGTGGTGACAACAAATGACTGACAATCTCTTTGATTTTGTGATCAGAATGATCTGCACGTGGGTTTGGGGGGGGGGCAAGACTGGCTGGCCACTTTTTCCCATTGGGTGATGGCACAATTTACAATGGGTAACTCGTGCCAGCCAACCAATCAGAATTCACTATTTTCATGTCCATTGTATAATGGTCAATTCAGTATTTAAAGCAGGCAGTGACAGTACAATGTCAAGTCTAACCACTATACCCTATTCACGTAAAAGAATCAAGCAGATGCATATTGAGCTTAATAAAAAGAAGCTGTGGCACATGTTCAGGCTGCCAATGGGATCAATGTGACTGAACAATAGCTCCTGTAGTGCTAAAGAGGCACTCCAAAGGTACATTTGTGTGTTGGGGGTGTACACAATATATTTGCATGCTACCTGGGACAAAGTGTGGCATAATTACTTTTTGGTGTTTCAGTATGCAAGAAGGTCAGCATTAAAGTCCATGATTGGCTCATGCAAATAATTAGTGAATGTCTGTTTAGCAGAATGTGGCAACAAATGTGTCTCCATCACTGCTTGTTCAGCAGAGAACTTGTGAGTGGTGATCAGTCATAATGATGCACTTTTGCAACCAGAGGCATGGTGTCACAGGCCTGTTTTGCTGACACAGCCTGTCTTCTTGCATCAGCAAGCAATCTCATCGACAGCGGCATACCACCACCCACATCATCGTCACTTGCGCTGCCAGTGCCACTCTCCTCAGTTGTTCCAGAATTGTCTGACCCCACAGCATCATCTGAATGGAACAGGTCCATCTCCATCATGACTCCCTCAGACTCACTACACAGTTGCTGCTAGTACTCAATCACAATGTGACTCTGCATGGACAGACACAGTGCCTCACATTTTAATCTTGGGTCTAACATGATTGCAAACATGTAGCTAGTATTGTCATAACTCCATAGTAAGCCCTTCAATTAGTTATTTGATGGGTTCTGCAAACAAGTCCATGGTGCTGTGCTCCTGGAAACTCTCTGTGGTGGACATAAGGAGATGGACAGCTGGAATGACCTGACTCAGTGAAGCTGTGTTTGAGCTTAGGTCATGGGTGCACTCCTCAAAGAGAGCCAGAATCTGGACCATGCCCTCAATGATGCTCTAATCATTGTGTAGCAGTACCCCACCCATATCTAGCTCAGTGGATAACTCATGTAGTATAGTACATGCTTCTGTTCCAGCAAGTGCTGCATCATATAAAATATACTGTTTCATCACATAACATGTCTTGGATTAGCCAAGGGTTTTGTAAACCAAGCTGGTCCTGAACAGTTTGCAGCTCTCTGGTTACCTTTGTAGAACAATGGAAATGGCTATAGATGTCTCTTGAAGTATCAGCAATATATGAAGCGCCTGCACTGCTCCGGAGAGCACCAGTGACCACAAGGTATAATGCATTATCAAAGCAGCAGATTCCCTGAAATTGGCCATCACAAACTGCTTTTAACATGTTCTTCCCATTATCCATAATAAAGAAACCAATATGCAAACCTGTTGTGTTAATCCAGGAGTCAAGCATTTCTTGCAGAAATGTAAGCATTTTAGCACCGGTGTATTCTCTTGGAAGAACTGCAAAACTAATGAGTGCAGACATCCAGTGGGATGGGATATTGCTACAGCCAAGACCAGAGAAAGAGGAGAAGTCAACAGCAGGTATGCCACCACGTACAGCTGGGGTAAGTGAACACCAGTGTGTTGTGAGTGACTGGTATGCATGAAATGAGTTTATACTATTCCATACATCAGATGTACAGTGGAAAACCCTGCCAGCAGCAGGGTCTAGCAATTTTTCCACCTCACTGCAGCATGCCTCACAGATATTTGGTATGACTGTATGAGAACAAGTAGTTCACATTGGAAAGTAGTTCATGTTGGTATGTGGTATTGAGAGTGCAAAAATGTAAAAGTATATGGAATCCAGTGACATCAACAACAGGATAAGGTTGCAGATCCAGTGTGGTCATCTTCCCTATAAGCTAGATGATCTGAACAGCTGTGGGATGAGTTGGAAAGAGCTTTGTGCATGCCTGAAATACTTCCTTAATTGTGAGAGTAGGTTTTTGAAATAGCATAGCCTTGCTCTTGGACCTTGCTCAAGAGTGGACAAATGACACTGGGGTGTCAAACAGACGAGGCATACTGATGAGTCCTGGTAGGACGAAACACGTGTCTATGTCATCTGTTAGCACTCTTTGCAAACTGTGTGAGAGGCCTTTCAGCACCATGCAGTTCTGCTTAAAGTTGAACCAGCATAACATTCTGTGGTGATTTGCATATGCAGACCGTGATGCTTTGCATTGTGTGGGCATGTGTGATTTTGTATTTTCTTGAAACTTGGCTTCCCAGCCAAATGCCATTTGGGGTAACCCTTGCCTCAGTGTTTGCATACAGAGGTTCTTTGTCTTTTAAATAGTTTTTTTATTTTAATGGGTTCACCACAACATAACCTAGACGGACCGTCTTAGGGTAGCTGGTTCATTCCACTGGGGTGTCAAACAGATGAGGCATACTGATGAGTCCTGGTAGGACAAAACATGTGTCTATGTCATCTGTTAGCACCCTTTGCAAACTGTGTGAGAGGCCTTTCGGCACCATGCAATTCTGATTAAAGTTGAACCAGCATAACATTCTGTGGTGATTTGCATAAGCAGGCCTTGATGCTTTGCTTTGTGTGGGCATGTGTGATTTTGTATTTTCTTTAAATGTTAATATACAAGTTAGTCAGCCTGGGAGTGGGTCCCAAGATGATAGCCTGGGTAAAGAATTGGCTGGAGAATAGGACACAGAGGGTAATAGTAAATGGAGTCCACTCTGAAGAAAGGGGGGTTACTAATGGGGTACCGCAGGGTTCAGTATTAGGACGGTCCTCTTCAATGTCTTTAGAAGCGACATTAGAGAGGGACTGGAAGGAAAAGTATGTCTATTTGCAGATGACACAAAGATCTGCAACAGAGTTGATGCACAAGTTAGGGTGGAAAAGATGAGAAGGGACTTGGCAAGGTTAGAGGAATGGCCAAATGTATGGCAGCTTAGATTCAATGCTAAGAAGTGCAAGGTAATGCACCTGGGAAACAAAAACCCAGGGGAAGAGTACACAATGAGGGGTGAGATACTAACAACAACAAAAATGAAAAGGGACCTGGGGGTAGTCATATCAGATGACTTAAAGGTGGGCAAACAATGTGAAAGGGCAGCAAGGATACTGGGATGCATAGGGAGATATTGGGATGTATAGGGAGAGGCATCACCAGTAGAAAACAGGAAGTTGTTATCCCTCTGTACAGACAGCTGGTGAGACCCCATCTGGAGTACTGTGTGCAGTTCTGGAGACCCAGTCTCCGCAAGGACATAGACAGGATGGAAGCTGTCCAGAGGAGGGCAACTAAAATGGTGCAGTGTCTGCACCGGAAGACATATGAAGAGAGACTAAGGAGCTTGTATGTAACCGAGGAAAGGAGGAGAGGGGACATGATAGAAACTTTCAAGTACCTCAAGGGAGTCAACAAAGTCCAAGAGGGTAGCATCTTTCAAAAAGAGGTGTGCAAGAACAAGGGGTCACAATTTGAAGATAGAGGGGCGGCTCAGAGGTAATGTAAGGAAGTATTTTTTCACAGAGAGGGTTGTGGATGCATGGAACAGCCTTCCAGAGGAGGTTGTGGAGTCAAAAACAGTGGTTGAATTCAAGCATGCATGGGACAGTCATAAGGCAATTCTAGGGGGTGGGGTAGAAAGAAGTAGGCTGCTGGTTAACTAGGATCTGTAGCTTATCCATTAGGTAGGAAAATGGGCAGACTGGGTGGGCCAAGCGGTCCTTATCTGCCGTCAAATTCTATGTTTCTATGTGGGTGATTTAGGCTGTGGGGGCACCACAAACTGCACATCTGCTGTCTTACCATCTGAAACAGTTTGTCAGGGACTTGGTGTTGTGCCTGTTGGAGTACTTGGGCTAGGACTGGAAACAAGATTTTGCTGGTGTTCAGTCACTTGCTGACTGCCACTGCCACAATCACCACCAAACAGATCCATAGCACCATAACACCAAAATCATCAAGGACCACACAATGCAGAAATCACATAACATTTATTTAGTGGTCCACAGCACTCAGGTAGATACCAGCTACCCCAGCACTTCAGTGTAAAGCCTTCATCAGCACCACGACCAGCAGCACCATCAACACAGTCAGAAACAGTGGCATGAAGGGATAACTCCAGCAGGGGCTTCATCCAAGTTATCCAATTCAGGATGTTTTTTTCTGAAGGTGGTTCCAAGGACATGATGTACTCAGTTTATCAACATTTTTGCCATTACTGAGACTCTGGCCACAGTGTGAACATACAGCTTTCCTTTTATTATCCCCCTACTTGGTAAGATATGTCCAGATATCACTGGAAATTGAACTTGTAACAGACCTCTACCCTCTTGTATGCTGCTTGCTCCCACACCCACCACATTCAATTTGCAATGGTGTAGAAGATTACTGTGAATTGACACCAGACACAGTATCAGAACCACTAGGCTAAGCAAAAGTTATGATGGACTGCTTAGTTTTTTTTAGCAGGAGGTTGACATGAAGGATGAGAAGGAACAGTGTTATATGTTTTGTGCCTGCCTTCAGCAGCAGATTTTTTCAATTGCTTTTGACCCAAGTCCTTCCTTGTGGAATGAGGTGAGGACTCAGTTTCATTATCCTCAGACTCATTCAGGTCATTGTTCTCAGAAGTGTGTCATGGAACATGTCTTCAAGCCTTTCTAACTCTCCTAGGATAGGAACATATTGTGCCCCAGAAGACATTGCCTCACTGTCCTTATCATGCTCAGAGAACTGCTTGGATTTATCCCCCAAGGACATGGCTGAATACTTCTATCTTGAACTGTGGTCTTGGTGGTAGTGGTGGATTTCATGGTGGTGGTAATGGTGTCAGCAGCAGTGGCAGTGGAGGTGATGGTGATGTGGGTAGTATCAATATTGGAGGTAGTGCTGATAATGGCACTGGCAGTAGCACTGGAAGTGGTGGTTTTGGTGGTAGTAGCAGTACTGGAGGTAGTGCTGATGGTGACACTGGCAGCAGGGTAGGGATGGTGGTGATAGTGGCAGCTGATGTGACAACAACATCGACCACTATAGAGGCCGAGACTTGCACTGTAACAGTGGTGGTGGCAGTGGTACCAGCAGTGCTAGCACTGATTGAAATAGCAACTGGTCTGGTTGGAGTAAAGGAGACAGCAGGACTGTGGATATGTGTTGAAGAGTGACCCCTGTCTGAATCACTTTTGGAGGGGCTAGTGCACAGATGTTTGTTTTTTTACTATATTTGACTGCTTGTGTGACATTTTCACTTGTCGGATAAACTGCAAAAAAAGTTGAATAATGTTTCAAATATTATTTTTCTGATACTATAATTACTTTTTCTAATGCAATCATGTATGCAAAAAACATGTTTATTCTCCAGGAAGCAGAAACCAGAAGAATTGCTAGCTTGTCTTTTGCTTATCTGGCATTGTCAATCAGCAAATTTAGCTGATGACTCAGACACCTTCTGCAGCATCTGAACTCTGGAGACAAGAAGACTTCGACAATTTGTTTAATACTGTAGTTGCAACTTTTCACTATTTTAACAACAGTCAGAAACACAGAAAGCTAATACTTGTCCTCAAGGGTGTCCCCTCACCACATCACCTGCTTACCATAGGGCACAGATAACATCTGTGATATCTGGACACAAAAAGACTTCAACAATTTATTTCAGATTGCTGTTTGTAAGTGTTTACTCAACAGTCAGAAAGCTAGTACTGGGCACTGGCAGCAAGGCTGCCCGAAGGCCCCTGCCTGCCCTAGAGCACAGATAATGTCTGTGGCATATGGAGACAAAAAAACTTAAATTTATTTTAGACTTTTTTTTGTATGTTTTCACTCAACAGTCAGAAAGCTAATGCTGAGTAAAGACAGCAAGGGTGTCCCACTGGCCCCTACCTCCCCTAAGGCACCAATAATGTCTGTGTGATCCAGACACAAAAAACACTTCAACAATTTATTTTATATTGTTGTTTGTAACTTTACTGTTTTAATAACAGTCAAAAACTCAGACAGCTAATACTAGGCTGCAAGGGTGACCCCTTCCCCGGCCCCTGCCTACCCTAGGACACAGATAAAGTCTGTTGCTACAGAAAAGGTCTTAAACTATTTTTTATATAGGTGTTTTAAGGAATAACAGCTCAGCTAATTGCAAGTACAGGAACAAGTGTAAGCCCAAAGCCACAGTGGAACGCAAAGAAGGAGATGCCCATTGGTTTCAATACACTGGCTGCCATGGTGGCAGGCAGGCAGCAAATGCCTAAGTGCACTACCAAAACAAAGACTGCAGCATCAGGAGAAAAAAAATATTTTTTTAAATAACTATTTAAATAACTCAATTACAGAAAGGAAATAACAACAAAACTCCCCTTGCAAACTGGCAGCAGCCAGCTTCAGAATACAGCACGCTAAGTTGAGCACACTCTACAGTTTGTGCCTCTCCTTCTTCCTACTCAAAAAAAGGATTGTAGACTTCCTAACAGAGGCAGGAAAACCTGACCCCGACAACACGGATTTATCACAGGTAGATCACGTCAGACTAACCTGATCAAATTCTTTGATTGGGTGACCAAAGTAGTGGATGGGAGAGGGCAGTGGATGGGTGTACCTGGACTTCAGCAAGGCCTTTGACACCATCCCACATAGGAGGCTGATCAAAAATCTCAAACACACAGGTATCAGTCATACGATAGTAAGCTGGGTAGCAAACTGGCTGCAGGATAGAACTCAGAAAGTCACAGTAAACGGTGCCATGTCCAAAGAGGGTTTTGTGACCAGAGGAGTCCCTCAGGAATCGGTGCTGGGACAAGTCCTCTTCAACATATTCATCAGCAACATTGTTGATGATCTTGAGGGTAAAGTCTGCCTGTTCACAGACAATACAAAACTATGTAATAGGGTGGACAATCAGGAGGGAGCCTCCAGTATGAAGGAGGATCTCAAGAAACTTGAACAGTGGTTCAACAACTGCCAACTTAGATTTAATGCTAAAAAAATGCAAAGTGATACACCTGGGAAAACAGAACCCAAGAACTCAACACTTCCTAGATGGGCATCGACTTGAAGAGACCAAGACTGAACGGGTCGTAGGTGTAATCATATCAGATGACCTTAAAGTAGGGAATCAATGTGAAAAAGTGGCATGAAAACCAAGCAATATCCTCGGATACACAGGCAGGGGAATAACTAGCAGGAAACAAGAAGTGATCATTCCACTCTATAGATCCCTGGTGAGGCCATACCTGGAGTAGTGAGTCCAGTTCTGGAGGCCCCACCTGAAAAGGACATACAGTGCTTGGAATCAATACAGAGAAGGGCCACAAAAAATGGTGCAGGGTCTCCATTACAAGCCATATGAGTCTAGACTCCAAGACTTAAACTTGTTACTCCCTGGAACAGAGAAGGGACAGAGGGGATATGATAGAAATGTTCAAATTCATCAAGGGTGTAAATACCGTTCAGGTAGACAACCTCTTCCATGCAAACGGAGAGGCATGTACGAGAGGGCACAATCTATGCCTGAGAGAGGGAAGGCTCATAGGCAAGATCAGGAAGTACTTTTTTACAGAGAGGGTAATAGACACATGGAACAGCCTACACCCAGAGGTGGTTGTAGCAGAGATGGTGACTACATTTAAACACACATGGGACCGGCACATGGTGTAAACAAAAACAGCAAAATATGGGGAGGGGGGTAGGTTCATAGGCAGACTAGATGGGCCACTTTGTCCCCATCTGCTATCAAATTCTGATTTTCTTATATCCCCCCTACACACATACACACAAATGAACAGATACCGTCATATGGTATTTACTGCAAATGAAAAAAAATAAACTTTTTCTCAGCCCTGTTAAGAACCAAGAAGTTTTTCTCAGCCCTGTTAACAGCTAAGAAGTCACAGGAACAGGGCCTTTTTCAGCCAGCCAGCAAGCAAGTACTAGCCTAGCCTGAAACTGAAGACAGCCCCTCCACCCAGCCCTAGCCTGAAGAATTAAGAATTCAGCACAGTTTGTTCTGTTGTAAAAAAATACTTTTAGCAATCAGTCAGTCAAGTGGCGTGCCACAGTCTCTCCACTGAAGAACAAAACAGAAAAGTATAAAAAAGTCTGCAAAGACTATTTTTCTCTAAATCTAATTCAGAAAACCATCCACAGCCCTTTCACTGAGAGAAACAGCAGCCTCTAAGCTCGAGTGTCTCTGTGCACTACCAGAAAACTCTCTGAGCAGCCTGGGAAATGGACGAGGAGATCTCACCAGATCTGAAAGTCTCATCAAATATGTGATCCTTCAATACCTCAGATACATCCTAGTATTTGTGTATTCATGGAATTGATTCGAATTCAATGAACACCCCTAACTGTGAATGTGCACAGTTGCTTCAAAATCTGCACGTTTTGCTAAGGTTATCTAAAAAAGGTGACGGTCATTCAACATTAAATTTTTGAATGCACAGCTCCAAGATAATAGTGTTTTTAATACTAGCAGACTAGCTCCAGAAAGAGTGTGCTCTTCAGCCACACCACAAATCACTCACACTGTCTTCTGCAACAGTCCACATGGCTTTAAAACCAGAGTACAGGGAGGAGCTTCCTCACTAGTTACTACCGGTGCTATTCTTTTGTATCCTCCAAATACTTAATGTTCCTCATTGTTCACCATATAACAGACTAAACAATGATTACACCCTTTAAGGAGACAGGAAATAAATGGCTTTATTTCATGTTAAAATTCAATAAGAATTAATGATAGGCTCCTGTTACTGCTGAATAGGATCATACAGTGAGTAGTTGTGGTGGGAAATTAACCTGTTACTCCAGGTTCACAAGAGTGTACTATGGCTACAATACCACACTGCCTCTTAATACTTCCTTTTGCGGTGCTGTGGTTCTCACCAGTACACCTCTCATCTTTGGTAACAAACATGCATTTGCTCTGATAGTCCACTGGGATTCCAGAGACATTAATGTTAGCACGGCAGTTGTTTATATCAAGTGAAGACTGTGTTCTCTTCACAGAGACTACTCAATGCAAAAAAAAAATACTATTTTGTTCTTCTTAGATGCAAACACACATTGTCCTGTCTAATAGTAACGCCTGTTCTCATGGAATGATATTTTAATGCTGTGATACAATTAACTGCAAAATCCTTCTCTGTGTGTTCTATGCAGTATTTACCTTATACATGCTTCAGTTTTCTTGCAGACAGCTATAAAATCATGGTTCCCAGCATTGTCATGCATGCATTTTTTGTTCGTTCCATTACTGGATCTGAGATGTATTTTCACCCTTTTTAGTTACATACTAAAAGACACCAGCATAGTTAATTTAATTTAAAGTATTTCTCTGCACATCATGGAAGTTTAATTAACGATCATTGTAATATATATGATCCTCTCAATGTATTATTCCACTTTCTATTCAGCAGACATATTTACTAAGCAGTGCACTGAATAGCAGCTCAGAAGCGTCGTGATAATATACTGTGCTCCCTGCTGGTTGGCAGGTGAATAACTTTTAACTGTAACCACATTGAGCATCCTCAAAATCTTTATTTTTTAAATAAACTTAAAATGTTTAACTGTGATAATTGTGCCTTTAGTAGTACAGTACAGTATTAGTCTTGGTACAGTGATGGGAATGGAAATGAAACAGCCTCTATTAGTTTCTGAGTTTCTAAACAAGACGTAGGGAAGATAATCTGAATTAATGAAAAAAACATGTTGGTCAAGGAAATGAATTTAGATGAAATGAAGCCACACATGGTGTCAACATATTGTAGTAGAATGAGTTATTATTGCATGAAGTCTTACGTTTACAGCAGTGATAAATGCATTCACAGACCAGGAAAATTAATCATTGTTTCCAGTGTTATTGGAACCTTGGGTATTCAAAATCAGCCTACTCAGCATATCAATTAGTATTTCATAAAAATCTAGTAAATGCACATTTACCAATATACGCCCTGCCCCCCCTTACACACACAAAACTAGACAACTGTGTGGCACGTTGAAGCTCAATCTACATGTTACAACTTTCTGACCACAGTTCTAGTCAGATGTCATGACAATAACTCACATGTAACAGTGGAACAGAACATATGGTTCTTTTTTTTCATTCCTCTCAAATGTAACTTGCCTTTTGTCACTTTTGCTGAATTTCAGCTGGGGTCTAAGTTGCTCTCACTACTATAATTTACAGAATCTGCTGGGAACCATTAACAATCAGGCAATGGGAAGGAGAGGGCACAGTTGGTGGCTTGCCAGTTGGCCACAAAAACTATTTGGACTCAATGTTGCAACTGTGCAGTGTCACCGATTCTGATTGTTAAACCTCGAGGTGCAATGTACTGGTGTTAAGTTTAACTGAACTAAAACATTAAATGAAAATAAGAGGACAAAATAAGACACAATTCAATAAAGTATACTAATTAAAGGGGAAAAAAAAAATCAGGAGCCAAGTACCACTTGATATGCAGAGCAGTCACTCAGCAGTAGCAACCACTTGTTTAGCACTTTTAATTTTTATTTATTGATTTGTTAGTTTCTTTATTTTTGATACCTGGTAAGATACAGTAGGCATGCATATTCCTATTTTCAGGCAAAACCTGGAAGAGTTACAGACTAACAGCAGGAACAGTAACAAAATATTTGGAGCTGGATGAAATGGGGGCAGTCTAATTGCAAGAACATAAATGCTCTGTAACAGGATGACAGACAAAAAACAAACAGCAGGATAACTGCAATGTTCCACAGATAATATACTTTATAACATGGGTACCTAGATGTCTGTGAGGTGACTGGTAGAGATGCATCAGGTGCTATTGATTAATCTCTGTTATCCGCACAGTGTCTGTGTGTGGTGAACAGTCCCCAGAGACATAGATCAAGCAGCACACCGAACTACTTATTGTAGCCTGTGAATAATTCTGAAAGGCAGCCATTGTTTTTGCAGCCAAGCGAGTCTCCCAACCCACCCAGTGGATCTCGAAGCTCTTAGTGGCACAATATAATCTCCCTGTTCTGTATGTCAAATGCAATATCCATTCACCATCACTGTGGTGAGAAATACCAAGCAACTCCCCCCTAACCCAGCAGTCAGTATCAAGAGAGGTACTCATGTCACTCTTCCCAGTGACAGGGCATGGGCCAGTAAATGTGAACCGGCCAATCGGTCTTCAGTGTGCAGAGACAGAGAAAATGGGGTGAGTGTTTTAGGATCTGCAAGTACACATAAAGTTCTGCTGTGTGTGCTTCTCTGTCCATGGCACACAGAGACAGAAAGGGTGAGACACACACTGCTGTGTTTCAGTGTATGTCTGTCTCTGTCAGCTGTAGCGAGATCCCGAGAGACATCCAGGTCAAGGAAGACAGTCACTGATATTGTATCTGTGTCTCTCTCTCTCATGGTTGTTAGCTCTGTCAATACTTCATTCACTGACCTGATGTGCAGAAAGACAGAGAAATAGCAGGATGACTGCAGGTACTTTAGGAGACTGTGGGAACTGGGGGGGAGGGTGTCTCACCTCTTTGCAATCAAGCAATAAGACAGCGGGAAGCAATCCATGTACACGCAGCATGTGAAAAAAAATTGCCCAAGTGTCATTGCCATGGTTTTTGTCTCCCTGAAGATGTCACATAGAGTCACACAGTGACACAGAGGCATGATTTACTCTCAATAGTTTACAGTATGCCGCACAGAAAGAGAGAGAGAGAAGCAGCATGAATACAGAGTGAGGAACCCTAGACAGGATTAAAGGAAAGTGCTGCCGTCTCCTCTCTCTGATTTCCTGCAAGGCTTCTCAGTGACTCTGTTTTGGCAGTCTGCAGGACAGAATCAAGACAGAATGTGCATGGTGGACTTCCCTCTGTTTGCTCAATGTTGTGACACCCAGCAGTGCAGATTCAGGCATGTTCACCCAGTGCCGTCTTGCTTTCCCCACACAATGTGTGCAACAAGACAATAGAGTACACAGTCTATGCATCAAGTTCAGGTTGCTCCTTGATTATATTGTAGAGGCCTGTTTACCACAAAGTTGTGTTTCTGGAACTAATTTTCCTGTGGCAGAACACAATGGTACTACAACCATATCTAGTGGAAGAATAGTTCCCACTTTTCTGACCTGTTATTCCAGTGGTTGTTGTTGTCCATTTCTCTCCACATGTGGCCCATGTTATAAGCCCAATAATCCACTCCAGGGTGTGCAGTTATTGGTGGTTAATCAACACCCCAGGTGCCGTGAGGACACTCCGCCTGTTGCCTCATGCCTCACCACGTACCCGGGGTGTTGATTAATCCCCAGTAACCACATACCCTGTTGTGGGTTCTTGCTTACATAAATATTACAGAAACAGGACACTCTCGTTACTGCTTCTTTAACAGTAAAAAGGGTAATCTCACTTTTTGTTTATTTATTGCTCAGCAGATGCTTTATGAAATAATGCAAAAGCAATAATAAACTGGAGCTGCACTGGTTTTCCTCAGTTCTAAGCAAGCATTTGGTTTTCAAAACTAAAATAGGCAGCACCACTCAATAAACAATGCTATATAAACTATGTATGTTCCAGGTTTTGTAACAAAAGTTGACAAATTCATACTTTTTCACCATCTTTTTGGTATTGTCCATTTCTGTAGCATTGCTGGATGCTGAGTCAGCATGCTTCCAGGCTGCTGATGTCATTTGGGATGCTACTTTACTGTGACCATTAAGAAGTTGTATTGCTACTGGTATTGTAATGCTGATAACTGCACTGCTGTTGGGCAGTGTCTGTATGACACTAAGTTTTAATTGGAGCCTTTTCTGTATTAATTTTTGCTAGGGTTGAATGTTTTATCCCTGGTAAAAAGATAATTTTAATGTGGAGTAAAGAATAGCTGAGCCTGAATGTAGGTCATATAGAAGCCTGCCAGGGAGAAAACACTGGGCTGATTAGAGCATAAAAGTTCTTAGTGAGGTTTCTAAACAGCATTACTTCTCCCAGCCCCATTTGGAGGGTGATGGGATAAATGTTTTAGTGTCATCCTGAGAAATCACCTCTATTGAATGTCAGATATGATTGAGTACAGTAGTCATTAACATGACAATGGGACTCATGTCTTGCACCACAACAGAAAGTTACAGAGTTTGCAAACCTTACAGATGCATGTTACTCTTCCTGATTTCTGCTCAGCCTAAAATGATCAATTTAAACTATTAATGTGCATTACTGACATTGAATGTGACAAAATCACAATCAAACAACTGATTGTTTTTCAGTTTCTTGCAACAGACACAGAGCAAGACAAAAAAAAGGAATATTTACAGTCCTCAGTAATATGACAATTTCCCTGGCTTTTTCATAGATGAAAGAGGACAGCATCCCAAATGACATCACCAGGGTGGAGACATGCTGATTACAACAACAGCAAGTCTCAGCATTTAACAATGTGACTGAAGCAGAGCACACAATAAATGGCTGAAATGGTATGAAATGGTAGAATTTCATATAAAACAGCAGGTAGACACTGTTTTATAGCAATATTTAATGAATGATGCTGAAAGTTTAAGTTCTGTAAATGTCACTGCACATGATCTTTAAGAACCTCAGCCAGAGCTCTGTAAAGCCTAGAAGGGATGACATGACTAAAAAGTACACTTCTGATTATCAACACTTCAACATTTTCACAAAGACACACTGGTCAAAGAACAACAAATAAATGCATGCTTCAGAAATATTGAATTTATTAAACACCAATTGGAATTTTATAGTTAAGCCCTTAAACACACCCTAATAGTACTGTGTTTGCTAAAAATGCACTTGGCAGTTGCAGCTTGACAGTGACTGCTTCCCCAACCCCACTGCTGTATTACAATGACAAAAATGTGAATGCAAGGTTCCAACAAATAAGAGGCAGCTAGCTGGACATGGGATCCACATGTTGTGCATAATGCAGGGAACTATGATAAAAACAAAAATGATGATGGCAGATACAGCACTGACAACAAACAGGGCATAACCTGTTTCCCTCATAGTTACACATTGAACAAAAACTAAAATATCAGTGAATCCGATGAGCAACAGCTGCTCTCCCCATCCTGTATTTGTTTCATGCCTATGTTAGCAATAATACCCACTAGAGTGGCCAGTATTGGACTATACCAGACTACCCAGGGGTGTAATGAGGCCCGACACCAGAAACAGAGGGCCTCATAGCCCCTGGAATGTCCAGTATAGTCCATACCAGCCACCATGGAGGGTATTATTGTGCTTAGAAAATGGGATTTGGACTGTATTTTAGTGAAAAAATGTCAACATTTAAAGACTAGTTTAAATCCTTAATTTATATTCATTTAACAAACGTCTGCAAGGTAGTCCCTCTACTGCTAGCATTGGCAGTAGAGAATGCTGCCTTGTTTTGTGCTGTAGCAGTGTGTTGAATGTTCTGTTTCAGCCCCTTCCCCACTTCATTGTTGTTGCTGTTGTTGTACTGTCTAGCTGTTGGTTGATCGTCCTTTGGTAGAAGCAAGCTGAGACTACCATGTGGATGTGAGAGGCGGTAGTTTCCTGGTTGCAGCTCATGCAGATGGAGACATGCTGTTGGCTTTATGTGTTACATGTGTTAAGAAGTGGGCAGGTGTCTGGAGGATCATGGCCGTGATGGCAACAGATAAGAAATTGTGGTCAGAAGGCTGAGAGCAAGTGAGGAAGAAATAATAGGGAGCTGCAAGTAAAACTGATATTGAGCCTGTGAAAATAGGTAAATTATGCTGTTTAAAATGGATTGTATTGGGCAGTTGGGAGTGGGGGCACAGTGGAGAATCTTGCTAAGTGAGAGGAAAAAAACATGGCAGCCAAACAATTTTCAACAGGGTACATTGATTTTTTTGCAGGAAGGGCAGGCGGGTACTGGGTCTACTTATTTCCAGGTCTTTTTGGTTTCTAATTATTATAGTTCCTTGTATTATGCACATAACACAGCACTCTGCATTGTTTTTTCATTGGCAACTAGTGGAGTGCATCCTTAACAAAAAAACTAAATGCATACTATTGTGTGTTTGGGAGCTCTGCTATGGAAATCCAAGTAGCCATGCGTGCGTTAGTTGCTGTCAGTCAGACTAGTGTGTCTGCGTTTGTGTAAGTGTTGATAATGATGATGGTCAAGGAGAAGTGCGCACTGAATCCATGCTGTCCCTTCTTGATCTTCTGGTGCTTTTGCTGAGGTTTTTTGTTAAAGGTCAAAGAACCTTAACACAAAAGCACTTATGCCAGGGTTACCCAGAAAAGGGTTGCCTCAGTGCTATTGTGCTGGGGTTCTTTGACTTTTAGATTGCTTTTCCATTCTGGGCTCCACCATGACCCAAGCCAGAAAGAGCAAACTATGACTGGTTCATCCTTCCCCTGGGTTGTTACGGATGAGGCAAAATAATGTGTCCCATGTAGGATGAAACATAACATATGTCTGTGTCTTCTATTTTCAGCCTTTGCAGAGCACGTGAGAGGGGCCATTTGGCACCATAAACTCTTGCTTTGAGCAGAACCAGTCTAAACTCTTTCATGGTGATTTGCATATAATTTCCACAATGCTTTACATTATGGGGATATGTGTAGTTTTACATTTCCTTTTTTTAAACTGCTTGGTTGAAGGCGGGTGAAGAAATACTGCTGTTATGTCACGGACACATTTGAGAAAAGTGATGTTGGCACACATAAAATACAGACAGCTTTTCTCTTAGTACCATGTAGTAGTAATTGCTTTACTTTTCAACGATGGAAAAAATCCAAGTTTTGCTCCTGCCTATAGCATTCTCTTTTTGAATCTCAACCTGTTAGTCTTCTTGCAAATGGTGATAGTAAGAGGGCCCCAGAATTTGCTGAAGTAAAAGCAGAAGGCAGCTTCACCAGCAGAGGATTTTATGGAGGGGAGAGCAAAAGAACAAGGGCCAGAGCTGCAAAAGGAGTCGGAGGTAGAAGGGGGTGAATTGAGGAGAGAGGAAAGGTAACGGTGGGGGGGGACCCAAGCCAGAATTTGTAGATGAAAGTAACACAATGAGTGAGGTGCCTGGCATCTAGGTAGGAAAAAGAGAGGGAGGAGTAAAGGGAGTAGTAGTGGGTAGGAACAAAGACTAATGTTATCAGAGGTCCAACAATGTGCTGACGTAACACAATGAGGTTTTATTGTGTCAGTGGTGATCTCAAGAGATACTTTGTTTTTAATAGGTCTTGCATTGCCGACAATTTTGAGGCCAGGTTATTTCCAAATGCCGTTGTGGGCAATTGGAGGCTTTGATATTTGCCATATTCCTTTTTTAATGTGCCCATTAGTATGAATGCTTCAGTGTGCAATTGCCATAACACTGACAAAGCAATGTGGATACATAATTCTGATTTAAAAAACAGAAAAAACATTGTCCATGTTATATAGAATCTACATTTTGTTTTATCTGCAATGCTTTAAATGACTGGAGTCCCTGACTGTCTACAATATAACATGACCATGGGTGCCTGAGCGTTGGTGAGGTTGGGGGACGACCGCTGTCACCTGTTCATAATGGCAGACTCAGCAGCCTAAAAGGAGTGTTGTCCACATGGGACCTTGTGTGAGGCATAGTGAATTCTGGAGAAGGATGGTGACAGGGATGGGGTCTGGAAGATGGGAAACAAGCTGGGAGGTACAGTAACATAAACAGTAAAAAATATATATATATATATCGTTGTAAAAAACTTTGTTACTGCATCAGTTAAGGTTGTAAGTGCAGTGACAAAAGTTTGGAAATTTGATGTTAGGATTACCAACCCTATCCCCCACCTCCACTTTCCACACACCAACAGGCGTCGGTGTGTGCCTTGGTCAAAAGGTCAAACTGCATGAGGGGAAATATCAGTGATATTTCCAGTAGACCCATTGTGTTTCTCATTTATGTAATGGGAAATGTTTTTTATTTAGGTTTTGTGTTGTTTTAAGTCCTTTTTGTTATTTATTTTAATGATTTGCTACGGAAGTATTGTGTCCGTATTTGCAGTGGGTAGGGATGGTAACGTGGTTGCTAGTGTGTCTACATGGTGCCGTTGGTAATGTGGTATTTGATTGGCTTCAGTTTTTTTGTGGGCAGGCTGAGCAGGTTTTTTAAACATGGCAGCGGAGCTCCCGCTTAGCGAGTACAAGCACATGCTCATTCATTCAAGTGCTCAGTTGGGCTGCCAGCCATGGAAGTGAGTTGAGGTCTCTGCCAGAGGCCCGATCGGGGTACTGGGGGGACAGGGTGGATGCTAGATCATGATGACAGGGTGGGGAATGAAGGGTCCACTAGACACCAGGTAGTGTGGGTTTTATTTATTTATTTATTTGTTAATAAAATGAAATGAGGGGGCCAGGGTAACTTGGGGCAGGGGACTTTATTCAATTATGGTGGGTGATCAGACGGGGTGGACCACTAGACACCAAGGAGAATAATTTGGGCCATGAGCAGCCAGTATACACCAGACCACTAGACACCAGGGAGTGTGGGTTTCATTTTTTTTTTTTTTACAAAAGACATGAGAGGGCCAGGGTAGCTCTGGGGGGCTTTATTCAATTACAGCCAGTGATCAGCCAAGGGGAGGACCACTAAACACCAGGGAGAATAATTTGAGCTAGTGAGTGACCAGGGGCAGGGGAGACCAGTAGACATCAGGGAGAACTTTGGAAATCTTTTATTACACCCACCGGTTGCATAATTTCACCAGTGGGTGTGAAATTTCGCCTGCCAGTGGAAAATTTTGCCAGTTTGTGGGCAAAATTTCACTCACTCCAGGGGTGAAATTTAGCATTTTGCCCTGTGAAATATTTCATCTAATGCACGAATTACACAAACTATTTTGCTGGGTGAAATTTTTCAATTTCGCACAACTCTACTTATGGGACATCCACCTTTGAAGGTTGTTGGGATGTTGACTACTGGGATATTTATGGAAGTGTTTTAGGACTGCACTCTGTATCTGGAGATATCTCCAGAACTCAGAATGAGAGAGGTTATATTATAACTTAAGATCCTGAAATGAGGCCATATGTGCATTGGGTAAGTCTAAAATGTTTTGTAATTGGAGTATGCCTCTTGCTATCCATTGGGGCCAAGAGTTGTGGTCTATCTGTATATGCCAGTTACCCCAAATGGGAGTTGGATTTATGGGGGTAGGACTGGTTTTCAGTGTTTTATGTAGCTTCATCCAATACTTGATAGAAGGACCTATAGTGGGGTGGGGATGCAGGAATTTTGGTGGGGTATTGTACAGTAACAGTGATAGATACTGTAAGCTGGCTTGTGCTTCTTCCATATGTAGCCACTGTGGTGAAGTCAAACAGTGGGGCTTAAACCAGTGTAAGGTTTTTGTGGTCTGAAAGGCCAGTTTATAGCCATCTGTCCAGGGGAGGTTCCTGCCTCCGTTTTTGCAATGAGCCCACAGCTTGTTGTGGTTGTACCTGAATTTCTTCCTTCCTAGATAAAATTGCCATTAACATCATCTATTTTAGTGTGCCAGTGGATGGAAAGGTATAGGGGCAAGTGGGATATGACATACAGTAGTTTAGGAGAAGTTACCATCTTGATTGTGGCAATTTTCTCCACCATTGTGAGATTAAGTAATTTCTACCTCTCAAACTGTACAGATTTCAGCTATTAGGAGTTTTAGGTTTAAATCCCATAGCTGGGAGTCTTCTCTTACTTACTATGTGAATACTTAGATATGTAATGCCTGCTGGTGCCCAACTAAGATCATATTAAGGTAACCATATTGGCTCTGCATGCATTGTTCAAGGGTAAAACTTCAGTTTTGCATTGGTTGAGCTTAAATTTGGTTAATTGTGTGAAGTGCATAAGCATGCCAGGCAGGGGCTGAATAGATGCATTGATATTAGCTAGGGGGACCAGAAGGTCATCTGCGTACATGAGCATAGCAATTTTATGTGTACATATGGGTACTCCTAAAATGTGTGGGTGTTGTCTGATGGCTATAGCTATGAGTTCCACCTCAAGTACAAAAAGAAGCTGGGACAGGGGGCAGCCCTGTCTGGTGCCTCTTTCCAGGGGAAAGGGGTCAGATAGCAGGGAGTTAGTGAGTATTCTTGCCATGGGTAAAGTATATAAAGATCAGATCCATGGTAGAAACTTCTCACCGAACCGCATGCAAGCAAGTACTGCCTGTAGATAATTCCATTCCAGGAGTCAAAGGCTTTCTCAAAATCTACAGCCAGTGCCACTACTGGGGTGAGTAGGGACTGGGCTGCATGGAAAATATTGATTAGGGATCTAATATGGTCTGCACTATATCAGCCTGGGACAAAACCTACTTTTGAGGGGTGTATTAGTTGGGGTAGCAGTGGGCTAAGTCTGAGGGCTAGCATCTTTTCAAAAATGTTGCTGTCTATGTTGATAAGGGATATGGTCCTGTAGCTGGATGACAAAGTGTAGTCCATTCCCTTCTTGGGGAGAACAGTTCTCATTGCTTCCCTAAGAGTGGACAGGGGGGATTGCCGGTGGTATGGGCTTCTGTATATACTGAACCTAAAGTGAGGGCAATGATAGAGGAAAGATGTTGCCATAGTTCCATGAGGAATTCATCCCCACCAGATGCTTTACCTAATTTAAGTGGACCTATGGCTAGCACAACCTCTTCATCAGTTATGGGGTGTCAAGATGTGCAGCCTGATGGGCTGTTAGACAAGGAATGCCTAGGGGGCTAGAAAGATCTGCACCTCTGGGTGGTTGTGGCTGTGGGATAAGGACTATATTGTACCATAAAACCGTTTCATTACAGTATTGATATTTTAAGTTTTGGTTTGAATGCATCCATTGGTGTCCATAAGGCCTGAGATAAACCTCCCAGATTATTGTTTCATCAGCCTATATGCCAATGCCTTCCCCTCTTTTCCCCCTCCCTTCCAATATTTATATCTCAGTCTGCGGATGGAGATTTCTGCCTTCTGAGCTAGAAGGTCATTGATGTCCATACAGAGCCCTATAATTTTGTGACCGGGGGGGGGGGATGTTGACTGGCATGAGGGTTGCTTTAAAAGTAGTTTCTGCCACTTGGACTTTAGTCTCCAGGTCTGCGAGGTGTTTCAGCCTATGCTGTCTTCTAGTGGCAGCATACCCCAGGATTTTCCCTCTCAGGGTTACCTTAAATGCCTCCTAGATGTTCCCCACCATAGTATCACCAATAGGGTTTTCCTAAAAGAAGAAATTGGCTTCTTTTTTATCCCCGGGTATACATTCTGGGTCTCTGAGTAGGAGGGAGTCTAGTTTCCTTGTAGGGGAGGTTTGTGGGGAGGACCTCATAAGAAAATTAACTGTACTGGGGCATGGTTGGAGATTATCAAAGGGAGTATCTCTGACCCAAGAGCTGTCTGTGTTATACGGTGGTGGGGGGGGTAGTTAGCCAGTAATCCAGGCAGCTGTGGGTCCCATGTACAGCAGAATAATATGAGCAGTCCCATTCTCTGGGGTGGGACACTGCCATATATCCACCAAACCAGCATCTCGCATCATCTGAGAGAGGGTCAAGGCACCTCTAGCATGATGTTCTGTGTGATTAGCACTTCTGTCCAAAAGGGGTTCTAGGGTAAGATTGAAGTTTCCTCCTAGGAAGAGTGGAGTAGGCATTGGGGCTAGTTATCCCACTTTCTGGGCTATTGCATGGAAAAATGCCAGATCATTAATATTAGGGGCATATATTTTACCCAGGAGTAAGGGCCCTTGTGGTGTATCCATCAGTAGAAGCATTCACCTGATCTGTGGATCCTTCTACGTAGTGACAGGGGTCCACCTAAGTTTTTTGTGGAGCAGAATGGTCACTCCTCTATTACGGGTAGGGGCTGAGGAGTAGTGTACTTGTCCAGCCCAGTCCTTTGCTAGTCTCACACAGTCTATCTGGTTTAGTTTAGTCTCTTGTAAAAAGGCTAGGTTTGACTTTAGTTTCTTTACGTGAGAGAGCATCTGCTTATGCTTAACTGGGGTGTTGAGCCCTCTCACATTCCAGGTATGGCAGATGATCTCACCCATCTCCGTATGGGGGTTACACTTATCAAGGATGTGTGGGAAGGAGAAGAACCCAAAGTCAAACCACACCTTGTTTGTATGCCCAGTGGAACACATGAAGCCATTACCCTCAGTGGAAACACATAGCAACTGAAAATATCCAGCATGCATGCTTTACTTGCTCTGGAAGACAATAATATCACACTAGTATAAACCATAGAAAAACACAACTTCTTAAACCATAAACTATATACACAGGCAAGAGCCTGAAGCATTGAGAAGCAAGGAGGATTAGGGGCCAGCAACCAAGGTTACCCATGGCTCACCTTCTCACTCCATGGTGCAAAGTTCTATCCACTTCTCTTTAACTCAAAAGAAATGCAAATATACCTAGAACAGGCAATGAGGCAAAGGGAAGAGAGCATGGAGTGAGGGGTCGAAGACAGAGATCCTCATCCCACCTAAATTGCAGCTTAATATGAGTAGCTCAGCTAAGAGGGTATTTGTAGCCGAACTGTTTGTGCTACCCATGCAAATATACAATTACTATTCAAATAAGAAAAAAAATCAGGAAGGAAGGGAATGTTAGGGTTCTCCCTGTGACAGAGCTCAGGAGCAATATCTAGGGTTTGGCTGAAGTGGTACCTGAAGAGTTATTAGAGTCATAAATGACTGCCCCCTTGCTTTAGTCCTGTTTAGATGGAGACATGTTGTAGGCAGTCATTAGCAGTTGGGCCATGTGAAAACTGGGGATATAGGGTCCCTAAAACAGCTGCTGCCAGCCTTGTACTATGATCTGAAAGTGGGGACCCTTACATTAGCTTTGGACTCACACTCTGGGATGACAGCTCTGTGGAGGAGTATGTCAGCAGCATGCACCTTTATGAGGATGAGGAGCCATGTAGATGTATATAAAATAACTCCCACACTGTGGCCCTTGTCATGCCATGACTGCAGAGCAGTTTCAGAGGGTGGGGAAGGGTGCAAGGTACACAGGGCTTATTTTCCATATGCATGTGTAGGACAACTGTACATTTCATACACTGATATCGCAGGCCCCACTTTTTATATTTACAGCAATGGAAGTACAAGGGGTGCATCAAAGTACCTTAGATTTTAACCTGAGGAACAGCACATTAGTCCCAGCAATAGAATGTCCTGACTTCTGTCATGCTATCCATGTCATATGAATGTATACGGGATACCCAGATGTCAGTTCTGCTCAGAAGCCAGGGGGGACGCACCCCACCACATCCCATTATCGACAGTGCCTAGGGGTAAATATCCACACAACACCAGTGGAAGAGTCCCCCCCAACTAACTCCTCCCAATAACCCAAACAAAATTAAATAGTACGTATCTGATATCCTCTGTCAGCCTTAATCTTCAGGCATATCAGCAGCAGGGTCTTTCTTTGAGTTGCAGGAGACAGGGTTTTCAGGCCTGGGCCTGTGTTCGGAGGTTATCAGTCCTTGCAGGGAGGTCCATCACAACATTTGTGGCCCAGGTTACTAGCAGAGTCATACTTGGGTCCGAAGAGTGCCTTACACAGTCTGGGGCCTCCCTTTGTTCGGCATCTGGAGCCCAGGCGAGATGAGTCGGAGTGCAGCATATCGGTTAAGGCCATACAGCAGCTCCTCTTTTTTATGCAGGTCTCGGTATGGGTCACCAACTCCTGGGCTCCTGGGTCAGGATCTATCTGTTGGGTGCTCTCTCTGGTTATGTTTTCTGGATGATTTGAACTTTTAGTTGTGTGGGAGAAGGGACAAGGCTTCTCTCCCCTTCCCCCTGGTCAGCATGATTTCTGATGTTCATTTCTTCCACAAGTAGGCCTGGCAAGAGCAATGGGGGAATCTCTTGGAGACCTCATCTCTTACAGCCTGGTGCACTATAAAAAATCCATTAAGTGCTCCAGGGTGTCAAAGTGTAGCGGGACTCTATTGTGGAGGACCCGCATAATGTCAGTGTATCTTAAGGAAAAGGATACTCCAAGATGGTGCATAATTTTCCAGGTCTCAGTGTAGGCCCACCTTCGATCTAAAAGGTCACTCGAATAGTCCTGATAAACAGATATTCCGTGATCCTGCCAGTAAAGGGGTCCCATAGTCCAGGGTGCAACCATAATTGATTCCTTCTGGCGAAAGTTGAGGAAGTGGGCTAATATAGGATGAGGCTTCTCTCCTTTCCTGGTCCACAGGGCTAGTGATTGGTGGTCCCTTTCAATCTGCAATGGTGGCTAGCCAGAGGTCTTTAGCATTGTAGGCACAGCTGTATGTAGAAAGCTGGCCACATATCTCTGCTCCATCCCCCTCAGGAAAGATTAGGAACCGGAGTCCCGGCTCTGGTTCTCTAGGTCATCTACTTTCTCTTGAAGAGACTGGATGGCCCAGCTTTGCTCATGCATGACTGCCGTCAGATCCTGTATAGCAGCATCATGGGAGTCCACCCTCTGCTCAGCTTAAAAAATGTCTGACCTCGATGTTGTGGATGGCTTGCGTTGTCTGATTTGAGGCCACTGTAACTTGGGCCACCTGCTGCATAAGAGTGAACATGGATTCGATGTTTGTGGGGTTCATAACTACACATGTTGCCCCAGCCATGCTATCAGGTACCATAACTGTAGGCTGAGAAGAATATAGAGAATAAAGTATGGGTCTGGGTGTGCAACGAGAATTTACACACACACCCGAGGGGTTTGATGCTACATAAACCCCAAGAACGAAGCTCGAGGGGTTTATGCGTAGCATCAAACCCCAAGGGTGTGTGTAAATTCGATTTTTCACACACCCAGACCCATATTTTATTTTATACAATTGCTAGGTTTCTCTTTTTCCCCTCAGCAATTGTATAAAATAAAAAAGGCTGCTGTGCCGCCGCAGTCCGATCACGTCATGGTGCGCAGTCAGCTTTCACTTTTATTTTAAACATTTTTCTGAATATTGTGAGGGTGGTCGAGCCAGTAAAAAATGAGGTACATCAAAGTTTATTTGAAATTTTACTTACTGCTGAGTGTCTGTGGCAGTTTCTTTCCATGTTGGGTCTGTGATTGGGAAGGAGACAGCGATCGAGAATTGAGGAGCGTGAGGCGGTGCATGCGCAGAGTGGGGGAAATGGTGCACATGTTTGCCGTTATAAATGCTCCTTTATAACAGCAAATTATGCCATGCTTTCCCTATGGAAAAAAGAGAAAGCCATTGATTATAAGGTGCAATAATACACAGTCCAAGTCCCAAAGGATAAAATAATAGACACAGCTTGTTCTTCATGTGTAGAGCTATCCTTCCATGGTAATCTGGATAAGAGAAAGGCTGCCAATGTAGGATAAATATGGATATGTTAAGTGGTGGATGGTGGAGTCAAGGATCTATCCTGCTGTCTTGTTAAGGGACAAGTCACACCCTCCCCCCATTTCATTATTTATATAAGGGAATACAAAAGAAATATGCTATTATGTGCCTTCCTTAAATATTTAAGCATATTTAAGACTAATGTAAATTACATTACATTGGTTCAGACCACTTAAGAGTTTCTGATCCTAGAGAGTAGGGACTAGGGACATGTCTATTAAAGTCATTGATTATCTACTGTTATTGTTTCAGGGTAATTGGGTACAGGGGAGCATGCTCACATTTGGTAGCCTAATCCAGCCAATAAGCTGGTCATGAGGCCACACGTGCAAAACATTTAGATAGACAGAGAGATACAAAAATCTTTATTTTTTATACAGGAGAAAAACATGTCATTAGGGAAGAATTTCCCTGTTTACAAGACAGTCCTGTGTGTGAAGAGATCAGTTTCTCTAAAAATATAAAATACATTACAAAGTATTACATTAGTCACATCGCATCACATTTGACTATAGACTAACTATGCAAACATTGGAAACACAGAAACTAATACTCTTTTAACAATTACAGACAAAAGGAAAGCAAGTCTATTCCAGCCAGTAAGCTGGTCATGAGGGCACAAGGCAATGTCTATCATCTCAGGCTCGCCTGCTTCATCCTTGATGCCCCTAGGAGAATACACCACTGTAGCCTGTATAGAACTTTTGAATTGGTGGAGACTTCATGAAAGAAGAAAGTGGCATCTTTTGGCCTTTATGGCAAAAAATCAAGAAAGAACTACCCAGATATACCCTATACATTTTTATAACTAGAGGAACAAGGGAAGCATTGAAATCTGCACAGGGTATAGAATTTACAGTCCTAAAATGTAATTTGGGAATTGGGAGGTCCTCGATTATTTATGGAATTCCTGCTTTATAGAACTCATTGCCCAATTATCTACATGGGGCAAAAATACTGATTCACTTGGGCCCTTTAAAAAAAAGGTTTTCAGGTAGGGTTGCTGAATCCATGTTATGCTGTTTGAATGAAATTATATGAGGTGGTAACCTGTTAAGCAAGCAAATTGTCTGTAATTATATTTTATAAGTAAAGTGCTTCTATACATGTACATGTATGTATTTGTATATGTATGCATTTCTACACCATGGGCTAGATATTCAAAGGTCCCCAGGCACACAGCAGAAGTGGCTGCTCAGCGCAACCCAGTTGCACTGCCCCAAACAACCGCCATATTCAGCCAATGCACCACAGGTTGCGCAAGCCAACCGCTACTGAATATATCATAGATGCACCATAGCACAACCACACAAGTGCAGCGCAGAAGGGTAGGACAGAATATAACAAGTGGAGCAGGCCTGCCTGAGACTTGAGCAACATGTCAGTGCCCATGGTGGGCCATGAGCACAATGCAAGTGCAAAGACGGGGTGGTCCCAGCAACCATGGCTGTGGTGAACAGAGTGGCACTGCAGAGGAGCAGGATGGGCACCATGCAGCACATCTGGGGCACAGGATGTGGCGACATATACAGTGGCATGCACCATGCCCAGCACACACTTATGGCATGGCACTGAGAAGGACATGGATGACAGGATGAAGCACTCGGGATGGCAATGGACAGCATGGCCAACACACACACTGGCATAACAGTGCCAGGTTGCTAGACATTCCAGATATGCATCGGCCACATAAGGTGCACACATCGAGGGGCACACAATGTTGGAAACTGTGCAGCATGGTGCATGGTGCAAACAATGCAGAAGGCGCAGCACTGGGGGCACACACAGCGAAAATGCTGCTGTGGGCAACAGGGGGCGTCAGCACAGAGGCATCACAGAGATGACTATGGCAAGCATGGTGGTGGCCTGTGTGGGCAGACAGGGAGGTTGTGCACTACAGGATATGAACAGGTATGTCATGCAGGGCAAGGGGCAGTGGACAGTGTAAGAAACATAACAGCAAACTGCTAATACAGCACAGACTGACCACATACACTGCTAATATCCAATAGAAAATGGTTTAATACAAAACACAGGTACAAAGGCAACAGAAATATGAAACAACAACATCAATAGCAACAAAAACTTCTAAACAGGGGGATGAAAATGATACAGGGAATGCAGGTGGGGCAGAGAACTTCAGGAGGTGGCACAGGGGAGGGGTGTGTTGTAGGGGTGCACAAAGTAAAGTCCATCAGTCCAATTGCCACACACATTTTCACTGGTCTTGGTTCCCATTGGGAGGGTGGTTGATCTGGCTCAACCCCTGAAGCACCACTGTCTGCTCCTGTATGGCACACAGAATGGTCTCCAATTGCCTGAATATTGCACCCTGCCTGCGATGTATTGCAGTCAATGTCCCTGTGGAGCCTCGGACCTGGTCCCGTCTTCTGCCTCTACACCAGCCAGTACTACAGGCACCACCCACAGCAGGATGACATGTGTGGTGAAACAAAGGACATGCACTCAGCACCACAATATTTACAGGCCTGCCCCCCCCCCGGGAATGATGCGCACACAGTACATTGATGAGACACAGGCACACACCCAACAATGTACCATGCACACAATATGCCAGCAAATAACCATGCAATAGTGCCACACAGTGACTCGACTGTGGGACAGTGCAATGTAATGTCAGCAGGTGACTGCAATGGACATTGCCATGGGACATAATGGCATGCCACACATATACCAGATACGACCAATAGCTACGTGCACCATGGCTGGAGGCCCTGTGGACCACACGTGTGCCATGCCAGACACCTACAGTCCTGACAGGACATAATAACGTGTTGGTCACATATGGACATGGTGCACAGTGGGACCACCACATGGTGCCAGGACAATGGCCACAGTGTGCCAACAGGCACAAAAGGGGCATACATGGCTACGACCATGTGGCCGTGGTGGACACAGGAAGCCCTCACCATACACCCCCCACCACAAACAGAACAGTACAAGAACAGAAAAGCATACCTACCTTCTGCAGTTTGTGAAGGCACCCTGTGCAGACCAGCACCCGCTGCCCACGGTCCCCTGGACCTTCTGCACTCATGGCCTCTGTCTGCCACCCACTGGTGCTCTTCCCAGTCTGCAAGGGAAACACAATGGAAGGGAGACCTGAGCAGCATGTCATCACCACCCCAGCCCCCTCCAACAATACACACAACCCCCCACCAAACCCCACAGTGCACACAGGATACAGCACCACAACCCCATGTACAGGAACAGCCTGCTGGCTATGGCAGAGTGGTTAACAGTGGACATACCTGGTCATGGCACATCACTCATGTGGGCATGCTCCTGCAGCACCCTCAGCTGCTCAGGGTCCCTCCTCTGCAGGTCCCCGTAGTAGTGCCTGCACTGTTCCTCAGAGCATGGCACCCCCTTCCTCCAAACGAGCCTGTTAGCCACAGTGGCCCAAACCTGGGACCTAGCCTCCTGCAAGGCCTCAGCACCAAATAGCTGACCCTCCACAAGCTGCACCAATACCACAAGGTTGGCCAGCTCAGTGTCACACCAATGCAGTGCCTACTACTCCTGCACATGCAATTGTGTGCACAGTGTGCTGCCAGTGACACTTCAGGCATGCAGCTCTGCACACCATAAGGTCTACTTATGGCTAATGCATGATAGGCTTGCATGTGATGGCCTGCGCAGCACATGGATGCACAATGCCAATACACACTAAGCAGTCAATTGTGCATCAGCACACATGCACAGTGCCACAATGCTGCGTGGGTCAGGTCATCGCGCAGTGCGCATGTGTGCCCAGAAGGTTGGCCATTTTGGGGGGGTGCAACATGCCACACATCAGACAATGGGCTTCAATGTGTGCAAGCACTGTACAATGTCACAGTGCATGCACCGTTGTTCATGATGTGCGTGCCGCAGACTTTCGCACATGCGTGATGATGCACTGCTCTGAGCATTGCTTTGGCAGGTGACGGCCGGTTGCACAGTTGTGCATGAATAGTATGTGCCAGAGAGCTGCACATGCACTAAGATGCACAGTGCAGAAGTAATGGGCGCAATTACATGCGCAGAGCAAATTGAGATGGTCTGGGAGCAAATGAGCCATATTCAGCCAGGATATGCAAATTGCTGCATTGCTCAATCCTAGTGCAAGTCACCATATTTGCATCTCATTATAGGCTGCATAGACCCTAATTTGCATGTGCTGAGCTATAAATGGGCTGCTCTGCACCACCACACACCACTGGTGTCCAGCAGGTACTGCACCTTGGACGTTTGTTTACCACAGCTACACCGTTTATGGGTCTCTGGCCAGGAGGACTCCATGCCTGGGAGCTGTGCATGATCACTGTGTACTGTACTAATAGCTGTCACACTTCCACCCCACAGGCACTAGTATGGCAGTGGGGGAGGAGCTGAGACAGAGGAGATGTCCGAACTTCATGGATGATAAGCTGAGGGCCCTTGTTGAGGCATATGTTCAGATGGAGAAACTCTTGCCAGAGAAGACTGGCATGTGGAAGCAGAGGGCACAGAGATGGGATGTGGTGGCACAGGTGGTTGACGCACATGGCATGTACAACTGCACCCCCCAGGAATGCATGAAATGCATGAATAGTGAGAGGACCAGGACCAGGGAGCACCTGGCCACCATGCGGGCAGCCCTGTATTCTACAGGGGGTGGGCTATGCACTGTGCCACCACTAACTGCACAGGAGGAGGTGCTCGCATCCACACTGTCCTGGGCATCTGTGGAGGGAATCCCTGGAGGTGGCTTCTGGACAGGTGGGGGCCCTACACAGAACTGTGAGTATGAATGTGTCACAATGTCTGTCTGGCTGTGTGCTGTGAGCCTGGGTGCGCAGGTCATGCCACACATGGATGCACATGTTGTCACCATGCGCCATGCATTGCATCCACTATTGCTTGTTCCTCCGTGGCCATGCAGTGTCCCCATGCAGCCCATGTGTGCTGCCATGACTGGCTGTGACACTGGGAACATCTGCCTGCTGAGGTGGAGTGGCCAGTGGTGCTCACTGTCCACCTGTGATCATGTGCCACATTCCTGAACGTCGGCACCACATCACTGTGCAATGCACCATTGTGGACTGTCACTGCTGCCGGTGTGCCTGCACACAGGTGGAAGCACCACTGGCCCGGGGGTGGGCCTGTGCACAGACATGTCCCAGTGGTCATCCACATCACAGAACCATGCGTGCATGGCCCTCCATCATGTATTACACGCAGCACAAGGTGGTGTGTGTGACACACGTCACAGTGCCGGTTCATGCCATGTGTGGCAGTGTCTGCACAACTGTGCTTTATGCCACATGGCCCCATGTACACCTGTCAATGGACATCCATGGAAATGCTGCCCTGACCATGCATACCTGTCTGCCTTATAGCACCATCATGCCTCAGGGGAGCTGCACGGCATGTCATGCAGCCAGAGGGACAGGTGGAGGAGGTGGAGGAGGAACCAAGACCATCAACATTGGCTGAGATTGAGGCCAGTGCAGGCAGGGATGGCCTGTTCCAGGACCTGATGAGGTTCATGGGTCTGAACGCCCTGCCTGACATTGAGTTGCCTAATGACCTGCTGGCATCGGCCATGAAGGATGATGATGATGCCACAGAGCTTGAGGTGATGACACACAGTGGTGCTGGTGCCACTGCCACAGCGCAGGTGGCCACACAGATTGCAATAAACAGGGTGGGGTGCCCTGAACCCACACAAGGCCCCAGATGGGATGCCCACTGACTAAGACACCTTCAGTGGTTGTGGGTGGCCAGGTCTGAGGTGTGGCTGTGGGAACAGAGGTCATCACCCTGGAGCAGCAGGGCGTTGTGCGGCAGTAACATGCACACCGTGCACATGACATGACTGTATAGGGATCCACTGCACCTGTCCATGCACAGTCCATGCCCGAACAGTGACCAGCCATGCAGCGTCCACAGGCCATGGATGTTGCACTTCAGACCGATACACCACCCGCATGTCAGCATCCCCCACAAAATAGGTCCCCTGCTGATGGGTTTGAGGAGCACACTTGACTCCTGCAGGCCTCCGTGAGGCATCAGGGTGCACTCAGGGAGGCATGCCAGGGCCTGCATCTGCAGGTGGGCATCATGGATGACCATGCCTCTGCAGGTAGCTCCCAGTTGGTTGGTGAGATACGCCAGCTCCAGGTGGATGTTGTTGGCGAGATTCACCAACTGTGAGAGGACATGACCGCAGGCTTCGAGAGGACAGCACAGGCCATCGAGGTGGGCTGTTCTGCCCTCATGACCTGTGGATGCAGGCGTGTCCACTGCACAATGCGTAGTGACACCAGCACTCCCACCTCATGGTATAGTGTGGTCCCATTGCTTCTGATGCCATCCCTTGTCTCAGGTATCCCCAACACCCCTGAGTCCCATCTGGACTTTGGCAATGAGACACCCATGAGCACATGATCACAGTCTCATGAGTCTACCTCTGCTAGCATGGTTGGGTCCTCTGCCGATGTGGTTGCCACCTTAGAGGGGGGCATACGTCATGGGCGTGGCCGTCCATGTGTCCATGGCAGCCATAGTAGGTGACAGTGATCCCACCAGTGTGCAGTTGTCATGGTGAAGTCACAATCCAGCTATTGTTTGCCCACACACCCTGTTGTCTGTTCCCAGGTCTGCATGCAGGGCACACACATGGGCCTGTGGCTTGCATGTCTGTGCTGTCTGTGTGTTGTTCCGGGCATGTGGTGGGACACTGCTGCTGTGTTGTCTGGCATGGACGTGATGAGTGTAGCCTTGTGTGTCCACTGTGCATGTGTGCAGCCATTGTACACTGATCCATGCCATACACCACAGTTCTTCATATAGGCCCTGACATAACTGTTTGGCTGTGGCCTCACCTGCATGTGTGTGTACCTCCAACACTGTGTGCCTGTCAGCCATGCCACATCTGCCAACCTTCACATGTTATTCCCCCCATTCCCACAGGACATTGCCCAACTCCACAGTATCCCACTCTGTTACCCACCTGTGGTCTCCAAAGGGTTTCTCCATGATCATGTCCCTGTGCTGCCTTGCTCGGGCCACCAGCCGTGGGTCCCCATGGTTGTGGCATTCCTGCCCACCTCCTGCCTGTGGTCCCTCATCCTCAGTGCTGTCATCCAACTCAGCCTGGACATGGATTCCACGGTCTATGGCCATGTTGTGTAGTATGCAACAGGCCAGGAGTATGCCACAGACCTTCTCTTGGCTGTACTGTAGGGCAACACCAGACCTGTCCAGGCATCTGAATCTCATTTTGAGTATGCTGAACACACGCTCAATGCTGTTGCGTGTCGTGGCATGTGCCTCATTGTACCAGTTCTCCAGCACGGATGTGGGCTAGTGTATAGGGGTGAGCATCTACAGCATTAGGTGGTATGCACAGTCACCTGTGAAAGAGAGAAAACATTATTTGTACATCTGTCATTTATAGGTTTCCTACAGCCCAATGTTACTGCATGTCTGCCATTGCTTTGTGTGGTCCACACCCTGACCCTCCCACTCCATGGCACACAGAGCATGCACGCATCATGGCGTCATTGTGTGCGCTGCACATGTGTTGCATGAAGGGCATGTGCCTGGTGTGCCATGACCTCCCACGGCCAGGCAGTGCTGTTCACATGCCCTCTCCCTGCTGGTGACAGCCACTGTCCTGTCCAGGTGTGCTTCTGTGTAGTACCATGGCAACTTTGTCTGGCCCATGCTCTGTGACTCTGCCTGTCTGTATGCATGTGGTTGCTGTGTGTGTGTCCCCGGACATGCCCCCCCCACCCAGCACACACCTGACACATGTGGTTCACAGTGCAGTGGCCACACATGGCCTGTGGTGCTGCTTGCCTGTTTGGCATGGCAGGCCCTGTCTGTTCCCCACACAGTGCTTACACACACTGTATTGTGTGCCACTGTGTGCTGTGTGGGCCCATTTTCATGCCCCACTCACGCACGAGGTGGCTACTGGGTATCCCCTGCTCTCGAACAGGTGGCACAGGGCTGTCTGGTGCCAGATGTTGGCATCATGTGTACTTCCAGGGTGCATGGCACACACATTGGTAATGCATCCTATGGCATTGCACATGACTTGGCAGTTTACAGAGTGGTAGCCCTTTCTGTTGATGTATGCTACTCCCTCTGGGCCAGGTGGTGCAAGTATTGCAACATGGGTGCAGTTTATGGCTCCTAGCATACCTGGCATGCACGCCACCCTATGGAAGTGCTGCATGGTTTCTGTCCACTCTGCCTGTGTGCTTGGGAATTTGATGTACTCCGAAGCATGTGGCAGTAGAGCAATGAGGAATTGGGTGAGGAGACGGGACTTGGCGAACTGTGTGATGCCAGTGGTGTCACCCACTAATGTCTGGAAGGTACCCATGGGGAGCAAGCACATTGCTGCTGTCACCTTTGTGTCCACCATCATGGTGTTACTCCTGTGTGTTGGTGTCTGCAGGTCATCATGGAGCAGCTCACAGAGCTGTCTCAGCAGTGCCCTGTTGAGTCTGTACTGGCCCACAATCTCCATGTCACTCAGGTGGTCGAATGTGACAAGGGCACAGTACCTTTCCTTCTGGGCATACTGCATACGGGCCCTTCCATGTCCACACTGTTGTTCCTCCCATCTCCTCAATCCCCTCATAATTGTTGCCATCAGGAATGCTGTCCCATCCATGGCTGCTATTCTGCTGTCTGCCTGAGGGAGGACTGCAATTAGGCATGCTTTTTATATGCCTATCTTTGCACAGCGCATCTTCTGGTTGTGCCATGGATGCGCAGCTCATCCTTGATGAATATGTGACTGTGTGGCACATTCATGGGAACGCCCCTGCACATGCACCACATACATTATACTTGCACTCTGGCACATCTGGCTTTGCACTGTGCATCCCTGTTCTTTCAATATTGCACCGCCGCTCATCATCTGGTTTCCACTGGCACATCTCAGGTGGTGCAGTGCATCTGCTTTGAATATCTAGGCCCAAATGTGTAAAATGATAGATAACAACCTAATGACCTCTTTGAAAATGAGCTTTGCTCAATAGAGCATCATCCCTGTTCATAAATCATTTTATGAATAACATTTTTACTACTACTACTACTACTAAGGTGGCCTTTTTTCAATGCGTGTCTTCCAGTATACAGTAGTTTACAGTTCTGAGAAATAGAACAAGGCCCATCAACTGCTACAGTTTTGTTTTGGAGCTGGTGAGTCAGTCTGATGAGGTAAGCAGCAAAACAAAAGATGCTACCATAAACTGTTACCTTCCATCCATTCTGTACTACAAGCAGTAGCGTGCGACAGTGATCTGACTGAGCAGTCTGAGATGGGGCAGGAGACAAAGCAGCAGTAGTGGAGATGTGCATTCATGATGGCTCACTGGATTTAGCTTTAGAGCGGGCAACATTGGCAGAATTTCAAATAGTATTTTTGTACATCAGCAGTAGAAATTCACTAGTGTCTAGTTGGACATGGGGAATTGACTAAGAAGTAACTAAAAGTCAGGGAGGCATTTGGAAACTATGAATCTAACTCTGGGACTCTTCCAGCTTAGTATAGAAAGTCAGTAGTACTATTTACTTTTGTATAAAAAAATGCAGAGACCAGCATCAACATTTTATTTAACAAAAAATGCATGCAACTGCAGTTTAGTTATGAACAACATAAACTGAATTTCCTTTCTAAACAAATGAGTTACAAGGCCAAATACTAGACATTACTGAACACTGACCTTACTCAAAAAACCCTTTATAGCCTCCCCACCCAAATGAAACATTGTGCCATATGACAAGTGTGGGCCACTTGTACTGGGAATGGTTGGGGTTACTGGAAAGTCAATGAGTTTTGTACTGTTTAGTGAGGTTGTTAGAATAGTAGTAGTAGTAGATTTTATTTATATTTGACGCACCTCCTCTGAGGCCCAGGGTGCCATTGCAATAAAAGACAACACAACACAATATAATACAAATACCAATGCATATAGAAACCATAAAACACCAATAAAACAAGACAAATGGTATATCATAACAATCCCCAATACATATAAATCCAATGAGATAGATTAAATAAGCTAAATTATACCACAGGTATCTAGTGTAAGCCAATCAGAACACCGGAAAACTGACAGTTATTATCCCACAAACTACCATATGCATGCCCATAGTAGGTTATCCATATTTAGCCATGCTCACGGTAGGTCATCCACATTTTAACCATGTCCACAGTAGGTTACTCAGATGTAATTACTCCCACAGTAGGTTATCCATATTCTGTTCTCTGCCTGTCCACTCTGGAATCTGCTCACACTCTCGCTCACCCAACGTCCTTACATGAAGTCCTTCTACAGTGAAGCTAACTTTACTATTTATATCTTGAACACTATTTAATCTATATGTGAGGCTGACCAAAGGATACTGACAGGGGAGACCAAGATTGAGCGAGGAGCAAGAGAGGATTTTTTTACTGAAGTGTAACAAATGAGAACCGTCTTCTTCGTAACCTGTTGCTTTAAGATATTGTGTTACAGCATAAAAATGGGGTTTCAAAAGTAAAGCCATGACTCCATATATATGTATTACAGCCAGCACTAATGAGCATGCCCAGAATCATAGCTTTACTTTTTAAAGCCTGATTTCAACATGCAACACCGCTGGTTTTTCATTAGGAGTTACATTAAAAAAATCTATGCAACTCCTAATGGTAGTGGTATAATCATAATAACATTCATTTAGTTGGAGTATACTCACAATAACTGGCTTATGTGGGAATTAAAGGGACACTAAACATTGCAGGGGTCACTCAAATTGTGAAAGCCCATGAAAATATCTTTCAAATTAGGTATTGGGTTTACCTGTATGGACAGGAGTCTTGAGATATGAATAGCTAAGCAATGTGTAAATTAACTCATAGCAACAGCCATTTCATGTGGTCTTAAAAACAGGAAGTGATGTCACTGAGGGGCTAGCTGTATGTTGTTAATTACAGCTTGCCCCTCAGTGACATCACTTTTTGTTGTAAGATTGCATGAAATGGCTGCTGTCTTGTTTTTATCAGATGATTTAAACATTCATATCTGAGGACATTTGGCACCTACTAGGAAGCCAAATACATCATTCAGCATAACGTTTCATGGGATTTCATGGTTTAAGCAATCCCTGCAATGTTCACTGTCCCTTTAAATGCCTCAGCTTAGCCTCAGCAATTAATTATCCACAGAAGTCAGTTATTGCTTTGTATACTCCAGCTAAATGAATGTTATTACTTAAACATACAATTAATAAAACAATAGATGTGCTTTAAACATTATAAAGCTTTATTCCATTATTATGGAAACCTAACGTATTTAACTGCAAATCTTTTGATTAGAAAGGGAGAGTGTTAGAAAGCTTTAGAAAATGTTCACATATGGTATACAGCTACTGATAAAAATGAGTCCAACAAGAGATTGATCAATGTTGGCTCAAGTTAACAGGAAGAAATATACATGCACTATGCATCAACTAAAATCCCCACCTAAGCCTGTATAATGTCTTCTATCAACTTGTCTTGCATGTTTGTGTTCAGTCAATTGAAAGTCTCTAAGTTTTACACATTCCAGAAATTCCATTAGCACTTATGTGAACAGTGGTGAGATTCACAGAGTTGGCTACTGGCAACATTTAACCAAATTATCCAGATTATTTAAAATGGGTCTCACAACAGTGTTACACAAAATCCCTGTCATGACAAGAAACTGACATTTAGACCTTCCCAGTGGTGTAGAGGGCTAAGGCATTGAATGCCTTACCTTCTGCCATCTCAGTGAGCCATGTTCTGGAATGAGCACGAGTTGCTGGGGGTCGGCAGGTTGGGAGAGGATAAAGCATACTAGGTACTTTTCTTCCTTTTTTGGGGAGTGACCAAGCCATTTCAGCCCTTGACTGCCACCAGCAGGAGGTCCAGTGGTAGAGCATGCTCATGCAACTAGAATGCATGGGATTGTGGATCTGCAGGACACCCACACTTCCACGTGCACATGCTGATCTGAAGCCACAATATGGGCTGAGGAAGGAAAATGGAAAATGGAATTCAAGGGCTGAAGGATGCCCAGTGCATCTCCTGAACCTGCATCGCCACCTGGATGCCTTAAGTGTTCTGGATATGCATTCAGGGGTTGAGAAGGGCCTCCTCCTGTCCTCGCCATGGGGGGGATCTGTGGAGACACAATTCAGGTAAGTCCAGGGAAGGTGGTGCCGGCCAAGAGGAGGTGGAGATAGGTGCTGAAGAGCTGCTCAAGGAGTAAAAAGCTTTGTGGAAAGCAAAGAAAAAAAGAAATGGAAAAAAAAAAAGAAGAAAACTGATGTATTGGTGATTTTATCATCTACCTGCAAATGGGGCATTTGGCCTTGTTCCTGAGTGCTATTATATGACTTAGGTCAACCTATTATTTTGTGAGCTTTCCTACACAACAAACACACACTCAGGTCATGCTGAACTAGGGCAGTGTTTTTTCACCCACAAGTGGGTTGTATTTTGGGTATTGTATAGCAGTGCCAATGTGTATCTGTGCCTATTGAAGCACTGGCCCCACTGCATTGTTTCTATCTGTGGCTTTGTATTTCCTGCACTGTGAATGTGTATTTGTGGTTCAAGAAGTGGCTGTGTATTTCTTGAACTGTGGCTGTGTCTCTATGGCTGAAGAAGCAGCTGTGTATTTCCTGCACTGTGAATGTGTATCTATGACTGAAGATGGAGCTGTGTGTTTCTTGCTCTGTAAATGTGTATCTGCAACCAAATGTACCATTGTAATTTCAATTTATTGACTTTCTCATAAAGAAAGAATATTCATCACAAATAACTGTGTTTATGCACCAGTTAGGGATCAACTTAATGGCACAAAAGTAGGGAAATACAGTGTTAGGTTTTCCAACCCTAACTCCACCCCCCCCAAGCAGCCGAAGGACAAAACCACATACTGTAAGCCACCACAGACAGCCATTATCAGGTAAGACAAACAACATACTGTGCAACTGTTTCCAGATAACACAAAAGACATCCATCATCAGGGTCCAGCACTTCTGCAGCCATGGATACAGTTGGAAACTTCAACAAATCCACATCCACTACTGCATAACAGATACAAATTGATGATGCCCAAATTACAACAGTACTTTTTTATTTATTTACAGTTTTGCCATCTTGTTTGCCCATGCCTCCTCCTTCCCTCCATTGTCCTCCACTACAGGCTGTATGGGATACATGTTCACCAGTGCAGGGCTTATGAGGGATCAGAGTTCATCCTAGAATCGAGGGCTTTTTCCTCCTGTTTTTCCCCAGGCTCATCTTGTGTGCAATGGGTGTGAGCTCCGTCTCCATGGAGATGTCATAGCACCCTGCATGTGGGGTCCCTCCCCCTGTGTGGTCCTGCTGCACTGCCACTGAGATGCTTGTAGGTTGCAGACAAACAGCAGGATTCATTCTCCACTCCTTGAAGGAGGAGCTGTCATAAGGATGCTCAATCCTCATCCTACCAGCTGGACCCCAAGCGAGCTATGACTGTTCCCAACCCAGACTACTGGGGTTGAAGGAGGTAAAGTGCCCTGTGCCTCATCCCTCTATACTACTGACTCAGCTACAACAGTACTTTTTTCTGTAAGAAGGGTTGTTTACAGATTACGCGAATGCAGTAGCACTGATGTGCTATCTTTAAAAATGCATACAGCACAGTGCACTTTAAACTAACATGCTCCATCACTGCTGTTTAGAAACATAAATGTGTGGCTGTGTATGTTTTCCATTGTTCATATATATCTGCAGGGGATTGTGCTTCTGCAGATAGACGAAGTCTTCTAATTTAGATAACACTGATTTCTGCAGCTAGAAGTGTGGTGGCTGCAGAGGTGCTGGCACCTCAAGGGCCTGTGCTTCTGCAGACAGAAGTACTGTTGTAATCTGGCTATCCTGGATTTGTATATGTGGCTGCAGAAGTGCTGGCCCTACATGAAGATGCAGTGTTGCAAGTTAAGTATTGTGGATTTCTACCTTCAGCCAGAAGTAGGTGTGTATACGTTGAAGTGTGCATGTGTATACATGGTTGTAGAAGTGCTGGACCTTGATGATGGGTGTCTTTTCTGTCATTGTGAGTTCAGGAGTCAAACAGAACTCATAAAATAGTGTTTATTTTTTTGCCACAAAGTTTGTTTTTCTTATCCTCCTTTGCCAGTTCTTTCAGTGGATTATCAGTCCTGTTCCCATTCCTGATAGTCTTCCCATACCTCTCTCCATTTGTACCAAAGTACTCCCACAGATTCTCCCCAGAGCAGGGCAGGAGAAGGAGGGCTGCCTTTCCTCCTGGTAGACTTATCCAGTGATGCCTCAGACTGACATGGAGAGGTGGACCATGGGAACACAGACAGGGCTTCATAAAGCCTAAGCATACATTTTTCCTGTTTCTTGCCCCACCCCTTTTATGTAAGAGCATTGAACACATGCATGGGGACAGAAATACCCGACTTTTCACTCCTGCATCCTGCCATTCTTGCTGCCCGTGCTGCACTACCACCAGGCCTCCACCTGGTGGTTGTCATATGCTGAGTTGACATGCCTCCCATCCCAGAAAAGGAGAGCAGTACCTCGAATGCTCAATCATCTGCTGCCCCTGCTGACCCCTGGTGACCTGAGTCCATTCCTGAAACTGGGTCACTGACATGGGAAGAGGTAAGGTGTACACACTGCCTCAGTCCACTTTGTCACTGGGTCGGCAATACTGTTTATTTTTGATATCGCAAGTAGCTCCATGTCATATTCCATGGGTAGGTAGGTAGGCAGACAGACAGACAGACAGATAGAATGACAGATGGATGGATGGATGGATGGATACACAGATGGACAGATAGACATATAGGCAGACAGAAAGAGAGACAGATTGAAAGACAGATAGACAGACAGATACATAAATCCTTCAATAGATAAATAGAAAGATAGACAGACAGATATATAAATCCTTCAATAGTTAAATAGAAAGAGACAGACACATAAATCCTTCAGAACATCTTGTTCTGGTTATTTTAACCTCAAAGATTCCCCCCGCCCATGAGGTAGAAGCCCACAAACCATTTGAAATCATTATCTCTGGATTGCCTTCCCTTGGAATGTATATTATAAACTTTTGCCTCTCTCGGCTGCTTTTTCAGAGTGTTCTGCTGTTTCCCCATGGCTTTTTGAGCAACACAAACATGGATTAAGATTCCAGTCAGCAGTTCATAGTTCTAAATCTGCCCTGTAGTTCAACTCCACACTACAGTCTGGGGAAAAATATCATGAAATGAAAAAATGGCAAAAAAACTAATTGCCCTACTGGATAAATAGTTTTTGAATTACAGTTATTGCATTTTCAACAGTTTTTCTATTGATTTGTAGTATTTATGATTGGCAATGTGCTTTTAGCACAAAGGCCTTCTGTGATATAATTCATATTCAGGTTGCAAAGTCAGTACGAATCAACTGTCCCATGCTATTTAAAAAAATGATGCACTATATTGCTGTTTGAAAATCTGGAGTCTTCCTAGTAGTTCGGATTCTAACATTAAATGTATGGTTTTCTGGCACCATGTAAGCATGGAGCAAATGCCTGATCTAGGTAAGATGCCACATTAAGTACTGATGTTCTCACAAAACATTAAACAGGACCAGTTGCATACTCTCTCTCAAGTGCAATGTTTAAACATTAATATAGAAACATAAGAAGAACTCTTTCTGTTGCATTCTGCTTTTAGCCATCACTATATCATCAAGCAAAACATACACAATGTCTTATTCAAAAATCTTTAGTTCATACAGATTGAGCTCAACACAGGAATACTAATATAGTCATAGCCAAAGACATGGCCAGATGTTTCCCAAAATTTCTGTGATATTTCTAGAGAAATCTCCTGCTTTCTCCATTTTTGCACAGTAGGAGCAGCAGAGAGAAACTCTTTAGAAATTTTGCAAAATATTCTGAAATACCTGACCATGTCTGTGGCTACTACTGTATCTCAAAGATAACAAAACCCTTAGGAATGAAAAACTCTTCTAATTTCTTGGTAACAAAAACATTGACAGTGATTCCAATAGTTTTAAAACCATGTTAAACTCTGTTCAGGAGCTACAGGGGGGAAAGGAAAGGATGGGGTGTGGTGCTTTATTTGAGGGAAGGCATAAAATCAGTGGAGATATAGGGAATACAGGGGGAAGCAGAGGTACTGTGGCTCACGCTAGATTTGGGAATGGAGCCTCTGTTCACACTGGTGTGATCTACAGACCTCTGGCACTGATGGATATGTTTGGTAAATGGGTTGAACTTAACATTCTAGTTCTATAATATGCATAAGTTCTATCTTCAGGGCATCATTCACTGGCAAAGAATGATGCTTACTGTAAAGCAGTGGTATCCAAAACATTGACCACTGGCCACATGTGGCCAATTGCACATAAATGTGTGGTCAATTTAGATGCATAGAGTATCAGCAACAAAAAGTGTAAAAATGGCAGAAAACATTCACAAGACATTACATAGTATTTTGAATTCCTGATGCTTGCATGATAAAGCTAAGGAACCAAGCAGATTCTCTGGCAATGACGATTTTTAATTTGAGTGCTACTGCAGTTGGCTGTGAAAGTAGTTCCATAAATTCCAAGAAATGTTTCACTGTTTTGGTGGACTTGGGATTGCATTCCACTTTCTGAGATATACCTCCCAATTTAATGTCTGAGGTGCATGTGACTTGGCTGAATTGCTGTCCAAAAACAGGTGTTGAATTGAAATGGACTTGCTTTTGCTGCAAGCACCAAAATAGCTGAAGAGAATCAGATTCACTGCTGCTCATGTGGCAAAAGGTATTTTTCGAATGTGACTACCCAGTACTCAGAAGCATAGCTGCAAAACCTCTGTTCATGTTTGGCTCAACTTACATGTTTCAGACTGGAGTGGCAGGATGGACCACGAGAACACAGACAGGGCTTCACGAAGCCTAAGCATCCATTTGTCCTGTTTTCTTGACCCACCCCTTTCTGTAAGAACACTGAGCACATGTGTGGAGACACAAACACCTGACTTTGCACACTGGCATCCTGCCGTTTTGCTGCCCATGCTGCACTGTCACCAGGCCGCCACCTGGTGGCTGTCATATGCTGAGCTGACATGCCTCCCACCCCAGAAGAAAAGAGCAGTACCTTGGATGCTCAATCATCTGCTGCCCCTGATGACCCCTGGTGACCTGAGTCCATTCCTGAAACTGGATCGCTGACATCAGAAGATCTAAGGTGTACACACTGCCTCAGCCCACTTTACCACAAGGCCGGCAATATTGTTTATTTTTAATATTGCAAGTAGCTCCATGTCATATTCTATGGGTAGGTAAATAGACAGACAGACAGACAGACAGCCAGATAGATGGATGGATGGATGGATGGATGGATTGGCAGATGGACATATAGACAGCTAGGCAGACAGACAGGGAGATAAAAAGACAGATAGACAGACAGACAGACACATAAATCCTTCAGCACATCTTGTTCTGGTTATTTGCCCCTCAAACATTTTCTTCACCCCCCCATGAGGTAGAGGCCCACAAACCATTTGAAATCATTATCTCTGGATTGCCTCCCCTTGGAATATATATTATAAACTTTTGCCCCTCTCAGCTGCTTTTACAGAGTGTTCTACTGTTCCCCCATGGCTTTTTGAGCAACACAAACATGGACTAAGATTCTAGTCAGCAGTTCATAGTTCTAAATCTGCCCTGTAGTTCAACTCCACACTACAGTCTGGGGAAAGATATCATGAAATGAAAAAATGGCAAAAAAACTAATTGCCCTACTGGATAAATAGTTTTTGAATTACAGTTATTGCATTTTCAACAGTTTTTCTATTGATTTGTAGCATTTATGATTGGTAATGTGCTTTTAGCACAAAGGCCTTATGTGGTATAGTTCATATTCAGGTTGCAAAGGCAGTATGAATCAACTGTCCCATGCTAATTAAAAAAAAAGTAATTCTAAGGCCACCTGGATCGATGCACTATATTGCTGTTTGAAAATCTGGAATCTTCCTAGTGGTTGGATTTCTAACATTAAATGTATGGTTCTCTGGCACCATGTAAGCTTGGAGCAAATGCCTGATCTAGTGAAGATGCCACATCAAGTACTGATATTCTCATAAAAACATTAAACAGGACCAGTTGCATACTCTCTCTCAAGTGTAATGTTTAAACATTAATATAGAAACATAAGAAGAACTCTTTCTGTTGCATTCTGCTTGTAGTCTTCACTATATCATCAAGTCAAAAATACAAGTCATATTAAAAGAAATCCCTAGTTCATACAGTTTGAGCTCAACACAGCAATACTTATATCTCAAAGATAACAAAACCCTAAGGAATGAAAAACCCTTCTCATTTCTTGGTAATAAAAGCATTAGCAGTGACTCCAATAGTTTTAAAAACAGACTACACTCTGTTCAGGAGGGACAGGATGGGAAGCAAAGGAGGGCATGATGCTTTATTTGAGGGAAGGCATAAAATCAGTGGATATACAGGGAATACGGGGGGGGCAGAGATACTGTGGCTCACACTAAAGATGAGGAATGGAGCATCTGTTGACAGTGATGTGATCTACAGACCTCCGGCACTGGTAGAGGAGTTAGGTCAAAGGGTTGAACTTAGCATTCAAGTTCTATAATATGCATAAGTTCTATCTTCCGGGCATCATTCACTGGCAAAAGATGATGCATATTGTAAAGCAGTGGTGTCCAAAACATTGAACATTGGCCACATGTGGACAACTTCCCATAAACGTGTGGTCAATTTAGGTGCACAGAGTAGCAATAACAAAAAGTGTAAAAATGGCAGAAAACATTCACATGACATTACATAGTATTTTGAATTCCTGATGCTTGCATGAATTATCAAGGTAAGGCACCAAGCAGGTTTTCTGGCAATGACGATTTCGAATGTGAGCACTGCTGCAGTTGGCGGTGAAAGTAGCTCAACAAATTCCAAGAAAGATTTCTGTTTTGGTGGACTTGGGATTGCATTCCAGTTTCTGAGAAATCCATTCCAATTTGATGTCTGAGGTGCATGTGACTTGGCTGAACATCTGTCCAAAGACAGGAGTGGAAATGAAATGGGCTTGCCTTTGCTGCAAGCATCAAAATTCAGCAGAAGAAAATGAGATTCGCTGCTGCTCACGTGGCAGAATATATTTTTTGAATGTGACTACCCAGTACTCAGAAGCATAGCTGCAAAATCTCTGTCCATGTTTGGCTCAACTTACTTTTGTGAGGCAACATTTTCGGCTATTACTTTCCTGAAGTCAAAGTAGTGGTCACAGCTGCTGGACAACAGCTTGGAAGTGAAGCTTTGTTGTACAGTGTCTGATTGGTTTCTGCCTTTTCCCATAAATTGGTGCAAGATAAAGACTGCAAAGTTTCTCACTAAAAATATGTCCCTACTGTAGAAAACTGTTACAGTTACCGCTTCTATCATTTTACTTAGTAAATTTTCTACTATACCGGGCCTTGTCTGCTGTTTGAATCTGTATTTGTGTTGTGCGGCCAGTCTGGTGTGTCATTGGCCATATTAGTGGTAAAAAAAATCTGTATTGGACACCACTGTTTTAAAGTACCATCTGTGGATTCCTGTGTTTGTATCACCTTTTTCCTCCTATTATCAGAACAGGTCCCAACACACTCCAGCATTCTGATGGCCTTGCTGTGCACCTTGCTGCATTAGCCAGTTTGCTTTAAGGAGTCACTTAGTTGTGATGACTCAGACATCCCTTTCCTCTGAAGTAGTGGCCAGCTTAACCCCTCCTATCCAGTATTCTCTTCCAGTATTCTTATACCTTTGTGCATCACCCTGCACTTTTTGGCCAAGATTTTCAACTGCTGAACCTTAGACTATCTCTCTAACCTTTGCAGATCTCTCTGTAACTCCCTCCCTCCTTACTGTCTACCTTATATAGAGCTTGGTGTTATCTGTGAAGAGTCACATCTTGCCCTGTAATCCTTCCCCTATGTCACTGATGAACATATTTAAAAGGAATTGTCCTAGGACTGACTCATGTGGCACCCCCTCATGATCTCCCTCTTCCCTAATTTGATCATATTGACCACCACCCTCTGCTGTCTCTCCCACTAGCCACCTTCCCACCCATCTAACTAGGTCCTTCATGCTTCCAGTTCCTCTTACTTCTTCAGTAGACTTCCATGTTGCACTGAGATGAATGCCTTGCTGAAGTGAAAGTACAGTACATCCACTGTGTGTCTTTTTAGCTACTACCCTTGTTAGCCAGCCAAAGAATATTATCAGGTAACTAAGATAAGGCCTCTCTGCAATGAATCTGAACTGTTTACCATCCTGGAGCAAATTGCTTTCCAGGTAGGCTCCATATCCTCATTGACTAGTGTCTCCATCAGTTTATTCACAATGAAGGTATGATTGATGGGTCTCTAATCTCGTTAATTTCCTGGTTCCTCTGTATCTCCTCCCTTGTAGAGTATAACCACATCTGCTCTCCTCCTATCTCTTGGAACCTCCCATAACAGCAGAGAGCTATTGATTGAGAGCTAGCAGTGGAACCAGTGAACCAGAGGAGTGGCTATCTCTGCAAAACAGTGTGCAAAAGATGGAGATTAGTGCCCAAGAGGTGGATAAGCAGAAAGGGGCAAAATTCAGCAGATGGGCAGACAGCAAGGAGAACCAGGGATAAATGACAACCAAGGAAGGGGCTGGAGTAGAACAGTGAGACAGTCTAGGGAGGTCAAATCATGGAAAGCCATGTGTGCAAATGCCAGGAGCCTTAGCAACAAGATGGAAGTTCTAGAGGCTGTCATGGTGCAGTCAGACCAGGACATTGTGGCCATCACTGAAACCTGGTGTAATGATAACCACGACTGGGAGATGGCCATACCTGGCTACAACATATTCAGAAGAGACAGAGCAGGCAGAACGGGAGGAGGAGTGGCACTCTATGTGAAAAATGACATAAGGGCCACAGAGATCCAGGAGGAAATAAATGGGGGAGAGATACTGTGGGTTAAGCTGGAAAGGAAAATGGGGACAGCCATCCGCACAGGTGTGGTCTATAGACCACCAGCCCAGGAGGAAGAAACAGATAGGGAGCTGATGCTAGCCATCCAAAGGATGGCAGACAAGGTGAGGTAGTACTGGTTGGAACTTCAATATTCCAGATGTGGACTGGAGCATCCCAGCAGCAGCATCAACTAGGGAGCAGATTTATCCTGGACTCCTTCAGGGTGCCTTCCTCAAGCAACTGGTCATGGAACCAACTCGGCAGAAGGCAATACTGGACCTTGTGCTCACAAACAGGGACAGTGTGATGGGGGTAACAGTGGGGGAGCACCTGGGAAACAGTGACCACCAGTCATTGTGGTTTGAAATCACAGAAAGAGCAGAATCAAACCACACAAAAACATGTATCCTGGATTTTAGGGGGGCAGACTTTGGGAAAATGGAGAGATACTTGGAAGAGGCATTAAGGGGAATGGGACAGGAATCAGGGGTTGAGGAACAGTGGGCAGTATTTAAAATGGGGATTACAAGAACAACAGAATTATGTATTAAGCAGGTTAGCAAGAGGAAAAGGAAGAGGAGACCATTATGGTTTTCCAAAGAGGTAGCAAAGAAAGTGAAAGCCAAAAAGATTGCATTCAGGCAATACAAAGAGACACAGGCAGAAGGGGATAGGGAGAAGTACCAGGAGAAGCAAAGGGGAGGCAGGGAGGTCAGTAAGGGAAGCCAAAGCTCAGACAGAAGAACACATTGCAAAATCAGTGGGTAGAGGGGACAAAAACTTTTACAGGTACATAAGTGAAAAAAGAAAGACAAAGGGAGGGATAGTGAGACTGAAGAGGGAGGATGGGGGCCGTGTGGAAGATGACAACAGTAAAGCTGACATACTGAACAGGTATTTCTGCTCAGTCTTTACTAAGGAAGAGGAGGGTAATGGGTCTGAAGGGAGTACAAGGGGTGAGAATGGTGCAGAAATGGACACAAGTCCCTTTACACGAGAAAGGGTCCTGAAGGAACTTGAAGTAATAAGAGTTGATAAAGCAATGGGGCCAGATGGGGTGCACCCAGGGTCCTTAAAGAACTAAGAGAGGTGGTGGCTGAACCTCTGGCTATCCTGTTTAGCCGATCACTGGAAACAGGGGAGGTACCCAAAGACTGGAGGACAGCAGATTTAGTCCCCTTATACAAAAGTGGGAACAAAGAGGAAGCAGGAACTACAGACCAGTCAGCCTCACCTCGGTAGTGGGGAAGATCATGGAAGCACTACTGAAGGAGAGATTGGTGGAACATCTGGTTGTCAATGGACTACAGGACCCAAGGCCGCATGGTTTCACCAGGGGGAGGTCATGTCAGACCAACCTCATTGAATTTTTTGACTGGGTGACTAGGGAGGTGGATCAGGGAGGGCAGTGGACATGGCCTATCTGGACTTCAGCAAGGCCTTTGACACTGTGCCACATAGAAGACTATTACACAAACTGGGGAATATGGGTGTGGGCAGGACAGTAGTGTGGTGGGTAGGTAACTGGCTGGGTGGCAGGACACAGAGGGTGGTGGTAAATGGCTGTCACTCCACAGAGGGAAGAGTGACCAGTGGGGTACCACAGGGATCAGTGCTGGGACCGGTCCTATTCAACATCTTCATCAGTGACATGGCGCAGGACCTAGAAGGCAGAATTTCACTGTTCACTGATGACACAAAGCTCTGTAACAGAGTAGACACACCAGAGGGTATAGACAGAATGAGAAGCGACCTGCAGAAACTTGAAGAATGGTCAGGGGTTTGGCAGTTGAAATTCAATACAAAGAAGTGCAAGATAATGCATATGGGGCACAAAAACCCTGGCACAACATATCAGGTGGGGGGTGAGGATATAGCATGCACCAAGCTGGAAAGGGATCTGGGGTTATCATCTCTGATGACCTCAAGGTAGGAAACAGTGTGACAAGGCAGCAGGTAAAGCAAATAGGATGCTGGGATGTATAGGCAGGGGCATTACCAGCAGGAAAAGGGAGGTCATAATTCCGCTATACAAGACACTAGTGAGACCCCACCTGGAGTACAGTGTACAGTTCTGGAGACCATACCTATGTAAGGACATAGACAGGGTAAAGAAGGTTCAGAGGAGGGCAACAAAGATGGTGCATGGATTGCATCACAAGTCCTATGAAGACAGGTTGAAGGAACTGAACATGTACTCCCTGGAGGAGAGAGGGAGAGGGGATATGATAGAGACATACAAGTATCTTACAGGGAGGAACAGGGTGCAGGAAAACACTATTTTAAGTGAAAAAGATGTTCCAGGACTAGAGGCATGGGATGAAGTTGGAGGAGGGGGCGATTCAGAGAGAAACATGAGAAGAATTTATTCACAGAACGGTGGTGGACAAGTGGAACACCCTGCCAGAGGAAGTGGTGGGGGCTGAAACAATCACGGGATTTAAGAATGCATGGGATAGACATAAAGGAATTCTGGAGGTCAGGGGTAAGGTGCAACAGACTTCTAGGAAAACAAACTGAACTTACAAGCTCAAATGGGCAGACTGGGTGGGCCATAGGCCCTTATCTGCCGACACTGTCTATGTATCTATCTATCTATGATTAACCCTGTCAGGAGTTCAGCCAGTTCTGATACCAATTCCCAGAGCACCCTTGTTTGCATCACGTCTGGCACTGGTGCATCTACTTTCAGGGCCTACAAGCCCTTTTTTCTCTGTCTACTGTTATTTCCACCTGCCCCATTTCTGGGATCCCCCATGTAGTTACTTGTCTTTATGCTACTTTATGGCAGAAGTCTGCTGTTCTCCACTGTGAATACTGATCAGAAGTAGTCATTTTGAAAGACTGCCCTCACATCATCCTCTGTTTCCCCTTCCTCTCTCAGTCAGCCTTACAATTTCCCCTCTTGTCTTAATTTATTACTTGATATACCTGAAGAACTCTTTTCTCTCCCTTAACCCCCACCACAATATGAAGCTTTATGTTTGCATTTGCATGCCTGATTGCCTCATTAGCCTTCTTCATCTTTACCAGGTACTCACCATTCCTCATCTCCTTGTGTCTCCTTGTAGCTAATGGATCCCATTTTTGGGTGCTCACTGTCTCCTTGATCTTCTTGAAGAACAAGATTGGTCTGTTGTGTTTGCTACTCTTGGTAGCCATTTTCAAGCATGATTTAGTTGCTTCAGGAATGGCAACTTTAACTTCTCCCCATCTTTCCTACACCCTCTGATATTTTCCAATTCAATCAAAGTCATTTGACCAATTCCCTCATTTGGTCAAAATCTGCTTGTCTGAAATCCAGAACTACAGCCATTGACAAAGGTATAGTTTTATCAAAGGCTCAAACTATATGGTATTAGGGTCACTAGACCCCAATGGTTCCCCAACCTGCACTTCACCTACCATTTCTGAATTGGTGAGCACCACATTGAGAACAGTAGCCAGCCTTGTGGGTTCCCTAATCAGCTGCACCAGCAGCCAGTCCTGCAGCATACCTAGCAGGGCCTGACTTCTAGTGCTTGTAGCAGCTGGAATGTTTCAATCCATGTCTCATAGGTAAGAATACCCCACCACCACTACTTCTCCCTTTGCAGCCTCCCTCTCAATTTTTGCCGCAGCTCATGATCCTCCTCACCCCCTGTCCTGTTGATTTAAAGACCACCCCCATGTGAAATGTATTTATGAGTTCTATCCACAGTGATTCTGTCTCCCTATCCATTCTCTTGATGGACCCTTCCTCTTCATCATTTAAACTTTCCATGACATAGAGTGCTACCTCATTGCATCTTCCTCACCCTTATCCCTTCTATACATGATATACCCCAGTAATACCAGGTCCAAATCATTATTCCTAGTAGCCCATGTTTCTCTAATAAACACAAGGTCTGACCCCACATTGCCACCATCACCTGGAGTTCAGTACACTACTAGTACACTACTTTTGTTTACCAGGCTCCTTGCATTTAGGCAGACTGCCTTCCAGCTTATGCCTTTATCTTTATTCTTACCCTTCATGTCATCGCCTCCCCCTTTTCATCTACTCTTCTCTCTTACACTTCTTTGTGTTCCTGATCACTGCTAATTTTTGAGACCATCCTCCTTAGCAGTTTTTCTTAATCTGTTTCATACCATGGTTTGCTGCTTCTATTCTCACTGCTTCTAGCTCTCCACTTCTGGGAGAGTCCTACTTATGTTTCTCATTTACTCTCCATCTTCTTTGATTTCTCCAGCCTCTGTCTCCCCATTTTAGTTTAAATGTTCATCTAAGTAGACACCTAACTTCTGCCCAAGTGCACTGGTCCCCTCTCTTGCCAGGTGAAGGTCATCACCCTTCGAGAGCCTCCTGTCCCAGAATCCTCACAATCTCCCTCAAAACAGTACACCTTCTTCTGAGACCATCCCTTTAGCCACTTGTTAAATGCCCCAATCTCCTCCCCACCCCTATTTTTCCCCTTACTCCACATTGGAGAGAGGGAATTATTGGGGTGGGAAGGGGTGCCCAAGGGAATAGAACAAACTATCTGGGCACAGATAGGGTTTTTTTGAATTTAGTTTGTTATTTTCAGCAATTTAGAATAAATAATGCCTAAAAAATAGATAGCGGGGAATCTGGAGATACCAAGCACAAATACACACTAAGAATTTGAAACAATGTACTCACCCCCCAGTAATTATTTTGGAATGTTGTTTGTATTATATGCCCTTTTTGATTAGGAATTCTCCCTTAAATACCATATCTTAATTTTTAAGCAGCCTGTATAAAACATAAACATTTTATGGAGCTCTTCTGGTTAGGGAACATCACTCTAGCAACATTTTTAAACTAGATGCTTATTAAAACACAAACAAAAAACTAAATCTGGATACAGATTTGAAATCAAAATATTCAGAGTTCGATTTCAAATGATCTGGACTGCACACTCAGAACTGGCTTCATGCTCATACATTGGAACACTTAGCCTCAGCCAGTATTGTCAATCATTGAAAATATATTTCTTGGTGACTGTCAAAGTCATATGAAATAAGTATTGATTTCCGTTTCAGTTCTTAATGGATATAAATGTTAATCATAAATGAACTTTTAATGAGATGCATTATTACAGATGCACAATTACGTGCATCCCCACTTGAAAATCACTAATGACCCCTTGGGAAGGGGGTTACTGGATTTTTTTATTCTGTTACTAATTGAAATATGTTCTGCACTCAGCTTTAAAAATTAGATTCTCCATGTCCCTTTTACAACCAGGTAAGATCAAATGTATTTACTGCCTCAAATCTAATCTTCCAGAATCTCACTTACTTAGTGCTTTGAACTAATGAGTTCCCATTTCTCTGCCCATGCCCTGCTAATCAGCAGTTCCATGTGAGGAACTTAGCCATGCCTGCAGAAAGCTAGTAATTTCCCCTGATAAATGTGGGTCTTTCAACTGCTGTGCATATTGGATCTTTCCTTTTGACAAATGCAGCTCTGAAGTTCTTTCATGTAGCCCTTTTTTCACTGTGAAAGAGTATGATGAACTACTAAGCTGAGAGGCAGGGACAGAGTATTTGAACCAATGCTGATGAGGAACTACAAAGCTGGCTGAGAGCATTCACTGGAGTGGATGATAAAAGCCCAAACTATAAGCCTGCCCATCATGTTCTGACTACCCCTTAGTGTCTGTGTATCTGTGTGTTATTTGCTTACCTCACACTTCACACCTACCACTCTAATTATGATGGAGTGTGTATCATTATAAATCCATTAAAATTCACAGTCATAAAATAAGTCATAGCAGACCCTAAGTAATGGTCTTCAGAGAGAAAACGCAGAAGTGATTATGAAAGGCTTTTCTTTAAAAGGTCATTTTTTGTAAACCAAAAGTGATAGCATACATAGTACTGCAATTCTCATTTTCAGATTTAAGGCTCTGTGTCCCAAAGTTTCCTGTTATAGTGTGTGGCACAATTTGGATAAATACATCAGAAACAGATAGCCCTAGCAACTGTCTAAAATGATGCCAGCCTAAGTTTCTGTCATAGTCCAAGTTAAAAATTACTTTCCAGAACTATTTAGAATGTGTTTCTTAAACTTCCACACAATTTTTAGGTTGTTAGCAAAAATGAGCATAAAAGCATTGTCAAGTGAATATTGTTGTACAGCCTATGATGATATCAGTGCTTCAGCTGACATGCTGCATCCAAAAACTATGGCAGCACTGTTCTTTGATGTAGCCAGACAGGTTGTTAAATGAAGTCTCATCGGAGAGCTCCATTTTCTAGACAATGTGTCAGGTGGGTTGACAGCAAGAGCAAGTGATCGTCTAGAAACATATAGAAACACAGATTTTGATGGCAGATAAGGACCGCTTGGCCCACCCAGTCTGCCCATTTCACTACCTATTGGATAAGCTGCAGATCCTAGTTAACCAGCAGCCTACTTCTTCCTACCCCCACCCCCTAGAATTGCCTTATGACTGTCCCATGCATGCTTGAATTCCACCACTGTTTTTGACTCCACATCCTCCTCCGGAAGGCCATTCCATGCATCCACAACCCTCTCTGTGAAAAAATACTTCCTTAAATTACCTCTGAGCCGCCCCCTTCTATCTTCAAATTGTGCCCCCTTGTTCTTGCACACCTCTTTTTTTGAAAGATGCTACCCTCTTGGACTTTGTTAATTCCCTTGAGATACTTGAAAGTTTCTATCATGTCCCCCCTCTCTCTCTCCTTTCCTCGAGGCTATACATATTCAGCTCCTTAAGTCTCTCTTCATATGTCTTCCAGTGCAGGCAGGTCAGGCCAAGTACTGACTTGAAGAAGAAGAAAATACAGTTAAAATATGTTCCTTCATTATAACAGGTTAAAATGTGAGAAACATTCTATACTGTAGAATTACAGCTGCCTCCTGCCAGAAGCACAAGTTTCAGCCTGGTAATACATGACATACAAGAAGGTGGTGCAAAAGTTGATGCATACCTGACGATATTTGAGGTACGAGAAGGTGCTTTGAATTTTGATTCATGCCTTATATTTGAAGTACCAAAAGGTGTTCTGATCTGTGATGCCTTCTTGACCAAATTTGAGGTGTCAAAAGTTGGTGTAAAATTTGATGCATGCCTAACCAAATATTGAGGTGCCCAAAAATGCAATGAATTTTGATGTATTCCTAACAATTTGTGAGGTACCAGAAGGTGCTCTGAACTGTGATGCAGTCCTGACCATGTCTGAGGTGCCAGATGGTGCTGTGAATTTTAATGCATTACTAACCACATATGAGGTGCCAGACTGTGCTGTAAATTATGATGCATGCTTGCCCATATTTGAAGTGCCAGACAGCGATGTGAACTGTTTATTTATTTACGAGTTTAACCAGGAAGGCATACTGAGCAGGGTTGCTCGATTCCAGATGCGAACTGGGGGACAATTCCCAAGAAAAATAGTACCTCACAGGGTACAGTAGTTAAACATCACAGTGAGGGGGCCACCTGCCATACAGACAGACAGAAACAGGAAACAGAGGAGGGGGAAAATACAAATGGATAAAATTACACAGAAACCCAAGTGAACTGTGATGTATTCCTGAACATATTTGAGGTACCAGAAGGTATTCTGGATCTGATGAATTCCTGAACGTATTTGAGCTGCCAGATGGTATTGGGAATTTTGATGTATGCCTTGCTGTATTTAAAGTGCCATAAGATGGCAAGCATTTAGATGCATTCCTTTCTCTGTCTGAGGTGCAGTACGAGAAGGAGCTATGATATTTGATGCATGCCTGACACATTTGAGATTATCTACCACCATACTTGAGATGTCATAAGCTGCTGTGAATTCTGATGCACACCTGTCCAAATCTGAGGCACCATCATATTTGAGGAACCAGAAAGCATTGTGAAATTTGATGCATACCTGGCCATCAGGCGTGAGGTATCAGAAGGTGCTATGAATTTTGTTGCATGCCTGACCATATTTGAGCTGCCAGAAGGTATTGTGAATTATGTGAGGCCTGTTTTTGGAAGCTCTTTCACTGTAATTCATATGACAGTTATACTACATTAACATAAGAAAGCCCATCTGCAATACATTATTTCATTTGAAGAGGGGTCCTAAAGCTACATCAAATTACAGTTGGGACTCATGTACTGAATCAGAGGGAGATCAAGTGACCTGTTCAAGGTCACACAGTAAGTGCGTGGCTATGCTATGATTCAAGCCTTGTAACAGGCTAAGTATTGCTTGTCTGTTCTTGACTTCCTTAGTTACTTTGCACACTGACCTTTGCATGTCTTAAAAACAATAAGGAATTACGCCATGATAATAAAAGGCAATAATGATGTACTGTAAAAGTTCAGAACAGGAGATACAGCAACTTATGGACTGAGTGTTGGGATAAGATAAAGTTTGTCTGGACCAGGCTTCCTTTTTGAGTAAAATGTTTAAATAGAAGCTAGTGATATTGCAAGCCAGTCCAGTGGTTCAGAGAACTGAGTTGTGGTGCATCTTACCTCTCACCATGCCAGTGACCCGAGTTTGGGACTGAGCACAGGACACCAGGGGTTGGTGAGGGGGGCCAGGAGTGGATCAAGGAGCCAGTAAGCAGCTCTCCTCTCCCAGATTGGGATTGCTGGCCAGCTCGGCTCTTGGCTGTCACTAGGTGGAGGCCTTGTGGCAACACCAATGCACAAGCAATAGAAGTAAATCGGGGGGGGGGGGCATGGTTCTGGGTTGCATACTTGTCTCTACACACATGTGCAGCCCATGCTACCACAACTAAGGGGAGGGAGAAAAGAGGAGGAAACTACATTAAAGCAGGCATCAATAATGCTCTATACACTGAGCCCCCACCTGCATCACCACCAGAGTACCTGGGGGCCACACTGGATTATGACTTAGGGGAGCAGGATGGCCTTCCCTCTCCTGGGTTCACCATTGGGGGAATCCATGGGGGTATCAGACCAGTCAAGGTAAACCTGGGGAGGTGGTAGATAGTAAGGGTCCATGGGGTAAGGTAGAGGGAATCCAAGCTGGCCTCAGCCAGAGCAGAGAAACAGATGATGAGAAACAAAAAGAAGCTAGTGACACTTTCTCAAAGGAGCAGGAAAATCCTAGCCCCCCTCCAAAAAAAAAAACAGGGTAGTAAGTGAGGTAAACACCAAGTTAGAGACATTGATAGGGAGAAGGGCAGGGGTAAATGGAGGAAATGACAAAGGCAATAAGGACAGGGGTGGAGCAAAAAGGGGTAAGGCCATCAAAAAATGGAGAGTAATGAGTACCAATGCCTGTAGTCTGGGCAACAAGCTCCCTGAGCTGGTGGCCTAGATGGAAGAGGGATGCCTGGATATCACAGCAGTCATAGAAACATGGTACACATAGAATCATGACTGGGTTGTTAACAAACCAGGGTACACAACCTTCAGGAGAGACAGGGAGGGGAGAAGAGGGGGAGGAGTAGCTCTCTATGTATGGGAAGGGATAAAAGCAACGGAACAAAAGAGTAAACAGGGAGGAGAGGAGAGGAGGCACTGTGGGTCACCCTAGAGACTGGAAATGGCACCACAATCTGCACAGGAATTGTATACAGACCCCCATGTCAGAGGGAGGGAATGGACAAGGATATTTATTTATTTAGCTTTTGTTGACCGGGTAAGTGCACTAGACAAATCCTGCCTATTTTCAGGCATGACCCGGGGAAGGGGGATACAGATGAATGCCAACTGACCTTGAACCAGATTAAGCTGTTGGTGGTATTTTCAGTGAATGAGGGAAATTTGGCCAGGGCACCGGGGAAATTCCCTACTCTTTTCGATAAGTGCCATGGGATCTTTAACATCCACCTGAACTACCACCAATCCAGGCAGATGGGACCTCGGTTTAACGTCTCATCTGAAGATGCACCTCAGAGTGCAGCACCCCTCTCATGCTGCACTACAGTGTCAGTACTGGGATATTAACCCAAGTGCCAGATGTGGGAACTGAACCCACAGCCCTCAGATCTCCCGGCCTCAGAGGCGAGTGTGTGACAGAAGACATCCTTAGGATGGCAGAGAAAGGGGAGATGCTGTTGATGGGGGATCTGAATATGCTAGATGTTAACTGGAGCACCTCTGCTGCAGCCACATCCAAGAGCAGGGCCATTCTCGATGCCCTACAGGGGGCATGCCTCAGACAGCTAGTTTTGGAACCCACTTGTGAGGGAGCAATCTTAGACCTTCTACTCTCAAATGGGAACAGTGAGAGGATCTCAGATCTAGAAGTGGGTAGCCATCTGGGAACAAGTGACCACCAAACAGTGTGGTTCATGATAAACTTAGCTACAGAGTCAAGCCATACAAACATGAGAGTACTGGACTTCAGGAGGGCTGACTGTGGCAAGATGGGAGAGTGCCTTAGAGAAGCACTAGCAAACAGGCTTGAAGGAGGGCTGGAGCAACAATGGGAAAACATCAAAACTGCCATCACAGAGGCAACACGCCTTTCTGTGAAGCAATTAAACAAGTCAAAACAAAAGAGAAAGCCACTATGGTTCTCAAAAGAGGTGGCGGGGAATGTTAAGGAGAAAAAGATAGCATTTAGGAAACATAAGAAAATACAGAAAGAGCAGGACAGAGAACTGTACCAGTTAAGGCAGAAGGAAGCAGGAAGGGAAGAAAGAATAGCAAAGGCCCAAACTGAGGAAAAGATAGCCAACTCAGTTAAGAGGGGGGATATTATAGGTACATCAGAGAGCGTAGAAAGACAAAGGGAGGGGATAATGAGACTGAACAGAATGGATGGTGGGCAGACAGGGACGGTGAAAAAGCAGGGATACTGAACGAATACTTCTGCTCAGTATTCACAAAAGAGAAGGAGGGGGAAGTACCTAATCCAATTAACAGAATCACTCTGGATAGGGAGGTTGATCCCAGTCCTTTCACAGAAGAAAGAATTCTGAAAGAACTCCTAAAACTGAAGGTGGACAAAGCAATGGGCCTAATGGGATTCACCCCAGAATTCTAAAAGAATTAAGGGGAGAACTAGTGACACCACTGACTACCCATTTTAACAAATCATGGGAGGATGGTGTGGAACCTGAGGACTGGAGGAAGTCAGATGTGATTCCCCTTCATTAAAGTGGGAGCAAGACAGAGGCAGGAAACTACAGACCTGTCAGTTTGACCTCTGTGGTAGGGAAAGTGATGGAATCACTTCTGAAGGAAAGAATTGTTGAGTACCTAGAGGCCAGTGGGGCACAGGATCCAAGGCAGCGTGGGTTCACAGTGGGAAGGTCATGTCAGACGAATCTAATTGATTTCTTTGACTGGGTGACTAAAGTAGTAGACCAGGGAGGGGCTGTGGACATGGCCTACCTAGACTTTAGCAAGGCATTTGACACAGTCCCACACAAAAGATTAATAAACAAATTAACCAGCCTGGGAGTGGGCACCAGGGGTGTAGCCTGGGTAAAACATTGGCTGGACAACAGGATACAGAAGGTAATTGTAAACGAAGTCCACTCCGAAGAAAGGGGGTTTCTAGTAGGGTACCACAGGGTTCAGTACTGGGTCCAGTCCTTTTTAACGTCTTTATAAGTGACATTGTAGAGGGACTGGAAGGAAAAGTATGCCTCTTTGCTGATGACACAAAGATCTGCAACAGGGTTGGTACACTAGGAGGCATGGAAAGGATGAGAAGGGACTTGGCAAGGTTTGAGGAATGGTCAGAAGTATGGCAGCTTGGATTCAATGCAAAGAAGTGCAAAATAATGCACCTGGGAAACAAAAACCAAGGGTAAGATTACACAATGGGGGGAGGTAGTAACAATAACAAAAATGGAAAAGGGCCTAGGGGTAATCATATCAGATGACCTTAAGGTTGGCAAGCAATGTGAGAAGGCAGTAGGGAGGGCTGGGATATAGGGATATATAGGGAGAGGCATCACCAGCAGAAAACAGGACGTTTTTATCCATCTGTACAGACGGTTATTAAGACCCCATCTGGAGTACTGCATCCTGTTCTGGAGACCCCATCTCCACAAGGACATAGACTAGATGGAGGCTCTCCAGAGGAGGGCAACTAAAATGGTGCAGGGTCTGCAAGAGAAGCCATATGAGGAGATACTAAAGGAGCTTAATATGTACACCCTTGGGGAAAGGAGGGTGAGGGGGGACATGATAGAAACTTTTAAGTACTTCAGTGGAATCAACAAAGTCTAAGAGAGTAGCATCTTTCAGAAAAAGAGATGTGCAAGAACAAGGGGACACAATTTGAAGATAGCGGGGGGACAGCTCAGGGGCAATGTGAGGAAGCATTTTTTCACAGAGAGGGTGGTGGACACATGGAACAGCCTTCCTGAGGAGGTTGTGGGGTCTAAAACTGTGGGAGGATTCAAGAATGCATGGGACAGACATAAGGCAATTCTTGTAGGGGGTAGGAAGAAATAGGTTGTTGGTTAACTAGGATCTGCAGCTTATCCTCTAGGCAGGGAAATGGGCAGACTAGGTGGGCCAATCGGTCCTTATCTGCCTTCAAAGTCTATGTTTCTATGTTTCTGTCCAAATCAAATACCCCATTTTAAAATTTTTCAGAGTTTTCAGTAATGTAATATTCCATATGCCATTTCACATATCCTAAAACTGAGAGTCTTTGTAAGTGACCAATGTGTCCTTAATAACTCTCCAGGGGAGATTATGAAGACTACAAAATTCACTCAACAGCTACTTTTTTCCCTGAACAGCTAACTGTGGTCAGTGGTGAATGAGTGCAGAGAACCAGTTATTGGGCATATGTTTTGTAGCTGCACCATTTCCATTAACATAAAATCTTAAAGGTACTGTATGAGTATATTTTTTTTTATTGTAAGGGATTTACTTTTTTAATGGTATTGTATAAGTTTTGTGTTGTAAGGGATTTACTCCCTTGGATTCATGTGAGAAAGCATTTATTTGCCCAGAAAGTGGTAAACTTATGAAACAAGTTCCTTAAAGGAAGCCATGCAGGTGAGAGTATGGATAAACTTGTTTTTTGGTTTTGTTTTGTTTTGTTTTTTTTTGTATTTTTCTTATCATATAGAAATATTAATATAGTGAGGTCCTGTATGTCATTTCATTCTATGTCTTTTCTTTTGTGAAATTGTAATTTTTTGTTGACTGATTCATCACATAAGCAACTGCACATTATGGTAACATCATGAACCATTATGTGACCATACATGTTCATGAAACAAAAACGTCATGCAATTTACCTAAACATTCTATAAGACTAATGCCTATAAATTAGTTTTCTGGAGACTTTTACCTTGCTATAGCATATACCAACATAAGTCACTAATGTGGTCACTAAACAGACTCAACTAATTTTACATGTACCCCTAGCCCTCCCATAGGCATCCCGTCCCTTAATCTTAGTGTTATGGCAGCAGTAATTCACCAATATTTAAGGGAATTAATTCGGTAGTAGAGGTGTGTGAAAAAAAATTCTGCCAGCAAAATTTTGGCAAAATGCAGATTTTCACTTCCGTGAAAGTGCGGAAATCATTTTGCCAACTATCCCGGAACTTCCACTGAAAACTTCGGAATACATTTAAGAAATGCGGGTTAATGTATAAAACTGTGGGGGAAAAAACTCTGCAGAACTGCTAACTGTCAGTGTTCAGTTCTGAGGCGTATGTATTAAACTGCGGGAAAAAAACACAGCAGAATTGAGTACATCGCACAAAAGGAATCATAGAATCATAGAAGCTTGACAGTAGAAAAGGACCATACCAGCCCATCTAGTCTGCCCTTTTTTCTTCCTACACCTCCTCCTCCCTGTCAGCCCCTACCCTCCCCCGATACTCAGCCGAATATGCTTGTCCCATGCCCTCTTCAATCCTTCCTCCAATTTAGCCCCCACCACTGCATCTGGTAGTCTGTTCCAGGGCTCCACCACCCTCTCTGTGAAGAAATACCCTCTCACATTGCCCCCTAATCTTCTTCCTTGCTGTCTGAGGCTGTGCCCTCTAGTTTTGATAATATTCATTACTGTTGAACAAATATTCCGTTGTTAGCATTTTTTGCAGGAAAACCGGCTGAAACCCACTGCATTAAATTTGGAAAAGGCACAGTGATGGAGAAAGTCAGACAGCAAATATAGAGAAGGGAGGCAGTTCATATATGTTACAGAATATGCAAGTTAATTTGTCTACAACTTTGATCGCACACAACATTTTCATCCACATGCTTCCCAACCTGCTCCACCCCTGGTTGGTGTCCCGAAGCTCATGATTAGACAGACATCTGTAGACCAACAACTCAGTATCCTGACATGTATCTTATAGCAATTGAAGTATCTCCTGAGTCTTATAGTCACATACATCCCCATGTGGAGGAGCTGGGAAAATGAGTGCCCAGTTGTCCACCCTGGTAGCACACAACAGGGAAAAACACAGCAATAATGCATGTGCAGTAAACATGCAAAGGGCACGTCTTCAGTTCAGCAAGCATATCCATTCACAGTCAATTGATGAACATAGGTTGTACATTTCATGCTCCTCCCCCACCCAGTGGTTGAAGTAATTTGTACCTATGTACAATTCTACACAGCAGGTGTGGTGGTCAGATGCTCAGCAGTAGCAGAGTCTCTGGGCCTCGTAGTTTCTCATTAAATCTGCTTATTATTTCTGTATTGTCAGTGGTTGCAACATGCAGGCTTTAACAGCATAGCAGGAGTGGAGGTCAGATCAGTGGTAGCAACAGTGGCATGTAATCGGCATACCTGAAAATAATCATAAAATGATAATTGCAGAGAAACAACACAGCAATCAACTTTTAGTTTTTTAGTTAACTTTTAAAATGATGATTGGTTCTGCAGTAATAGTAGCTTCAACAACAGTAATCTTAGTAGGCAATGTTTAATCTGACTGAACATAATAATAACAGCAATGGTTTGATCCTGAGGCTACATCACTATTTTAACCTCTCCGACATCAATCCTGTCATACGTTATTACCGGCTGACCTCCATGCATAAAAGAATGTGCATTCTTTGTACAGTGATCCATAATCTTAAACTTTTTTTAATATGTATCTTTAAGGAGAAAAGATGTAACCCCCCACCCCCAAAAAAATATACTTACCTTAACAAAAAGTGAAAAACACCATATGTGGCCAGAATGACTCTGTGATGGTCCCAAAAGTTTATCCCAGACATCATGAGCAGTGGTAGCAGCAACATATAGGTGCAAGGATGTAATCAGCATACCTTGAAAATAAATCAGCAAAAGAGAGTTCCAGAGAAACAACACAGCAAGCAACTTTGATTTAAGTTATAAGATGATGTTTGGTTCATCAATAACAGCAGCTTCAACAACAATAATTATCCTAGTAGGCTACAAAAGTGAACGTTCTTTCCCGTTTCTGTAGTGACAGTAAGAATCACACTGAAATACTTACTGAGTGCCTACCTTGCTTGTCATTTGTCAAAAAAAAAGTGTTATTGTAAAGTACACAGCCTTTACCATGACCTGCAGCTACTACGGTACAACCAGTAACACTTTGCTGTGCAATACACATTGGAAACATAACTCAAAATGCTTGCCTGACAGACATCCTGAATCAACACTAATAGAACGCATAAACCATTAACCAGTTTCTTGGTTTCACTAAACATTTAACTTAATATTATGTACTTGCATGTGCATTTAATTAATAATTAACAACTCCTACTGTACCGGCTGTACAAGTAATTCAAATAAGTGGAAGAATTCAAATGTGATTGAATGCCCACACATTACTTGCTGAACATAAAATGCACTGAATCACTTTAAATAGGGATTTATTATTTATTATAGTGTGATTTTAATTTATTTCTGCAAGTATTAGCAAAAATAACACAAGTAACGTAATTTAATATGCATTTATTTTTTCAGTATTAAAAATAATTCTGCATGTTTTATGCAGCGTACCAATCATAATCACAGAATTTCTTTAGTGTTGCGGAATTGCATAATAAAAAATCTGCGTCTATACAGGTGGAAATAGAATTCACTGTTTCTGGTTTATTTCTGCGATTGCGAGGACAGTGTAAGTTGTAGAGAGTGCAGGTCAGGTCACCAGTTAGAGAGAGAGAGTGAGAGATAGGAGAGAGCAGCAGTACTTTATTTTCTGGTACTTTTAGTAAGAATGTCATCCTCTGAATCTTCAGATTTAGGTGTGGTGGGGAGGAGCAGCAGCAGGACGATGGATGAGGTCAGTGTGTCTGCCTCTGGCACTGGGAGATATAATGTGGAGGGGGCAGAGCAGGTTCAGCACAAGATGAGGGAGGTGGAGCAGCGAGTAGGAGAACAGCAACAGGACCAGCAGGTTGATCCCTCCAACACTGGGGAGAATGAGGAAGGTCAACAGAAAAAAACATTTGTGCCTGCATTCAGCCACAAAGAGATGGCAATAGTTGTCAGGGAGGTAACAGCCCATATGAATCAGCTATTTGGGCATGATAAAGTCCCTAAAAAGGACAGGGACCAAATCTGGGAAGGCATCAAACTGATCCTGGAGAGAGAGGGTGATGGTCCTGTGTCCTGCACCACAAAACAAATAAAACGTAAATGGGATGATATACAATGTAGGAACACAGAACTGTTGGAGGTCCTGGGTGGAACAGTGACCATAAAGGAGCCTCGGAGAAGGCAGAAGACCAAGGGCAAGGGATCCAAAGATGCATCTAAGGAGCCAGGCCCAGTAGATAAGGGAGAAAGCATAACCACCAGAGCCAAATCCGGGACCAGGAGGAAGAGGCGTAGATCTGTATCGGCAGATCACAGCATTACTGATGGTAAGCATATTACTTAAAATATTTTAATTAACTGTCATCAAATATTCTCTCCACCACACTGTACTGCATGATTGTTGTACCAGCCTGTGCCTGGTCATGGTTTGCCATGCTGCTTTAATTGTGTACATACAGCAATATATTGTTTTTTTATTTAATTGAATGATCTGAATAATAAATAAGTTTGAGTTGGAAGCTTGTTACATAGGTTAGGTGTGTCACATGATCAGATAAATAAATAGAGTAAATGTTTAAGCAAGAAGTTAGTCATAAAATGTTACAGTGTATGTGTATTGCACTTAAAGGAAAACTGCATGTTAAAATCAGGAAAATATATTTTTTACCATCCATTGTGTGTTCTGAGTTCATCCTAGTGTTATTTTTTAGCTCAGGCTGTGTGAGGTGTTTTTTCTAACTTTCTCTTGCTGTTTTATAGCCCTTGGGGGCTGCCATTTACCTTTCTTTTATTTCTTCTTGTCCCAGATAGTCTTCCCAGAGTGCCCTCTGCTTTGAGGTCTAATAGCCCATGCATCTGACCAGTGTCTTGTTAGAGTGTCTCTCAGTCACAGCACAGAAGCAACACCACAGCCAGGATTCACACCGCTTGTCATTATGTAAGTACACGTTTCCTAAATATTAGTACCTTATTGATCTGTTTTCTGCTTGGTGGAGAGAGAGAGAGAGAGATAGATAGATAGATAGATAGATAGATAGATAGATCGTGTGTGTGTGTGTGTATATATATATAAGCTGTCCACTTTTTAGAAATACTTGTCTGCATTGATTTGCTATCTTAGTCCCTTTCTGGTTTTGCACCAGTGGCAAGTAGCAGAAATGGAACAGCACCTTATTATTGTTTATAGTAGCCACAAGATGAAAGAATATATGGAGCACTGGAATGGTTTCTATGGTTTGCAAACATCATGGAGCACAACTAACAAGTCTGTCTGCTCCAACAATGCTAATTCACTCCCCCCTATCAGCAGCACTCACCGCTGCATGCAACCGGTATATAAACTGTTACTTCGTTTAGACTCGTGCTCTCCCCTTTTATTCCACATATTCTGTACTTTTGATTCAGTTGCTTGTGTCCTGTGTAGAAGATTCATGCTTGTAGACCAATGTAATCCTTTTAAAGCAGTTGTCATCCACTGGCTAAGCAGCCTTCAGTATTTCTGTGTTCATGTGATCTGCACCAGAAGCCGTCTGCATAATTTCGTCCTGTTTTGTTCTTAATACCAGCTCGTATCATTGCCTTCAACTTTAAATATTGAAAGAGAAGTTTGCTTGCTGGTGGCATCTTCTTCCCATTTGTGCAAGTGCTGCCAGATGCTGCATGGTTTCTACTTGTGTTGGTGTGTGGTGGGGAAGGGGATACCAGGTGTTTGGTTCATCTGCAGACAACCTGTGTGAGATTTTCAGTCAACTGGTTTGAGACACTGCATAGCTGTTGCATTCCCCTGCCGATCCAGCCCTCAGTATTTTGTGATTTTATTTAGGTTTCCTTCACTGGATTCTAGCCTTTGCTACTTTGTGCCATGTCATTTTATATTGTACAGGATCCAGATGTTGAGGAATGGAATGTAATGAGACAGGCTGAGATGTAATTTTGGCCTCCCCCCTCCAAACAATAAACACACACACACACACACACACACACACACTCACACTCCTGTATCCCCAATACCTGCTAAAAAAGCTGCAGTCAAACCACTGCACTGCATTTCTTACATTTGTGTGTGTCTGGTTCATAATGATTGCATGCATAGGTAGCACACCACTCAATTAATCATACTGCATACATTTAGAACTGCCCAAACATGGGCTAATGTTACTTTGAGGTACACAGATGTTTGTCAACTGTAAGCAATGTTTACGGTCCTGTCCACTGAGATTGTACCTGTGGCTCCACCTCAATTCCCTTGACATCTTCTTACCCCCACCCACATGCTATAGATGGCACTATTATGCAGCAGTTCAACAGTAAGCACCCTCACCCATGACCAGTCATGTCAGAACATGCTTCAATACAGTACCTGAAATATAGGTCTTCCCTTTGTATCATTCGCCACACAGCAATGACCCTTACTGCGTACTGTGCAATATACCCGGCCCCCTATGCCTGAATACGCACTGGTGACACCATAAAACCCTGGGCATATAGTGGTCCATCACCACCATTTGGCATTTAGTGACCACCGCCCTATTCCCCCCCAGTCCTGTACCATGATTTACTGGCACATCCCTCCTCACACCAACAATGCAAACCACCAAGATAACGTACTGTATATATTTTGCATGGTGACAGTTCCATTGTGCATCTTGCTATGGGAGTTACAGGAGTGCTATGCCATTAACACTATCTGTTCATGGGACTGTGGGTTAACAAGGGTAATGTCAACTACTTGCCTAGTGTTGGGTGTCACTATACCAGGCAGTGCTGGTGTCTTCAGAGCTTATTTGTACATAATGGGCATGTGTATGGGACCTTAGGTTACTGTGACAAACCAAACTGGTATATTGTGCTGCACTCTTAAGATGGTGATTGTTGGGTGGGCTGTCCAGTAGTAGGATACCAGGGAATGGCATATACTAGACATTTATGTATATTGCAGACTGTGGCATACTATTTATTGCTGTCTTATGTGGTAGTGGCGTGTGCTGTCTGCCAGTGCCCCTGCCAGTTTGTGAACAGCTAATGCCCTACCACCCTTCAGCCTGTGTCACACCTCTTGACTGAGCCAGTAGGGTCTGGACTCTGTCCTGTAGAAAATAGGCCAGACTCCAGTATGTTTCTTGCTCATCTTGTAGCATGTGTTATTCTAATGTCATAACTACTTTAGTGGTATGACAGCTTATATGTTCGACATCAGCTTGCCTGTCCCACAGATGTCAAGTCAATGTCCTATGAACACTGTTTGCAACCCAATATGTTAGACTGTGATGATCATCTAAACATGTGCCACATACCCAAAAATAGACTCTGCGACTGTCCCTGTGTCAACCTTTGTTCAATACTCACCTCTTTTCTGACTGTTGCCTTTTCTTACTTGCCATACTATTTCTGCTCACCTCCTCCAGTGGTTGTACCTTGTTTGTGCACAAACTGATCCTTGGTTACAGAAAATGTGGTGTTAGCAGAGTGTTGTACTGGTTACCTAATGGTACCCGAATGTTCTACAGGAACCCTGCAACACACTACAGTGCCCACTATCAAGTTGAGTTCCCTAGGTTAAAAAAGTGTAAGATATTCTATGTTTATAACATGGTTTTCTCAACATGGGATATGAGATACCATGTCTGTCCATTGCTTGTGTGAGTGGCTGTGGTATGCATTGTACTTTTTTTTCTTGATGACTGGTTAATGTTTTGTTTGTGTGTCTCTGTTGACATGTCGACTTGTAATGTGCTTCTATGAACTTTACACAGAATCACTGGGTCATCCTTCAGCATGCCACACTGTCTTACATTTGGTTGTGGGACACACTCTGGGAGACTATCGAAAGGAGTGTCCGTGTATCTTTTCCCTAAAGATACAAAGTTGGCAGAAATTTGGATGAGAAGATGTCGTACTGATGTGGGCAACATAAAAACGTTTGTCAGCAAGCAGCTGAAAGAACACCACATGAAGTTCAGTATTTGCTCTCTTCACTTTGAAGACAGCATGTTTGAACATGACTTCCAACTTCAGCTGTTACCACCAGAATTTCACCCTAGACGATTCACCCGTTGGCTCAAACCAGAAGCTATGCCTACCATTTTTGCAACCTCGGACCACAGTGAACAACAATCTTCATTGCATCGCATTGCTCGCCAGGACCGGAAAACTGTATGTAAAACAATCATACTTTCCGTGATGGTTGCCTCTGGTGATGTTATTTTACAGTTCTATTTTGACAGTAGTTGCAGCTTTTACAGCTTGCAGAGGAGTAACTGCAGTGCATGACTCCAAGAGAAGCAACACCAGGGAAAGAGAATCATTATTCGATCCAGGTAAGTAGTCTTCTACATGCCCTAGTTGACACCATCTAGCTTTTAGCATATTTGGATGCACCATTTTATTCTGTGTATCTGCTTCTGACTGACATTTTTCCTTGACCTTCCACCCTGTAGGTTTGTGCATTTCTGTGCAATATTAATGTCTTCTAGTGTCCTGTTCTCACATCAATGTGCCACTTAATGCACAGTAGTACTGTATGCAGTATCTGTGGAGGAAGCATGTGTTATGTAAAACACGAGAAAACCCAGGAAAAAGGCATTATTCCGTTTAAACCTGAACAAAGCGATTGCATCCTGCCACCCTGTGTTGCAGTCCCTTCAAAAATGAACATATGCCTGTTCTTATGTATGATGAAATGTCACATACTGCAGACATGATCTGTGACATTTCTTGTGCATAATATGGTGTGGTACTAAGGTAGGATATTTTCCTCCCACTGAACCACACATCTGTCCCACTGTGGATGCTACTACTGTGGATCACAAAGCATGGGCTGTGGCATTTATCTTGTCAACTGTACAAAAATTGGATGCACCACTTGTTCATTGTGATTACTGTGCCACACAATCTCATTCTGTGCCAACAGCATCCTGTCCATGCATGACCAGACTGCTGTTCATCAAGTCCGCTCACTGGCATTGTGGTGCATTGGTCACATTGTGGCCATACATATTGGGGTGGTGGGTGCGCCCGGACATTCTACTGTCTACAGAAAGTCTGATATAGATCAGCAAGGGGACATTAGACAACAGGATAGTGACTGTGAAACAGCAGTTCTCTGGAAAGAAATGACAAGAGAACAGCGTGCGCTCTGTGACAGGATGTCTATTTGGTGTGCGAGTCGGGAGAGATTGCAGGACTGTTACATAGATGCTTGTGCCATGTACTGGGAGGCTTCCCAGACAACAGTGCTGGGTTAGTTTAGAAGCCTTGGGGGGTGGAAAGAAGAAAGAACATTAAATGTGATTGGGAGTGATGTGGTGCATAGAGAAAGAGTTTGGGGTGGTGAGGTCTTGTGGGGGTTGGGAAATGGAGCTTCAGGGTGAAATGGCAGAGCTACAAAGGTGGCAGACTCAAAATGGTTACCTTGGTAGGAGGGTGTGGGTGGGAACAACGAAGGATTAATTTGTGGGTTTGGGGGGAGGGGAGTACTCCTGGTGGATTCCATGCTAAAAATGTATAAGATGGGGCAGTAAGGAGGAAAGGCACAGTCTTATATGGGTAGCTTCCATACCTGGATTATTGGTGGGCTGGGCAAGGCAGTCACTTCAGAAGTGCACAGAAAAGGGCTGGAAGAAAAAATTACTCACCATAGTAATTGCCAAATTGTCAAAGCTGGGACTCTGGGGGGGGTTCTCATTCCTTGGGGAGCATAATCCAATCAAGGGGTCTCAGGTGGCGGCTTCGGGGGCACCGACCGCCGATGACCATGGTTCCTGTGGTGACTATGCTGGGAGCTCTGTGGGGTCATTGGCACTTGGTGATCAGAGTCAGAGCAAGGGATAGAGTGGCTTGGGAGATGGAAGGAGTGATGAGGCAAGGGTGAGAAGGGTATAAGATTTCTGCAGGGTAAAGTTTTTAATATAAGCAAGGCAATAGATGGCACTGGTGAGTACATGGGACAGAGGTTTGGAAACCGAGCTTGAGCTCAATGTTCCATGCCTTGGCATACAGTTAACTCTTTCCTCTCTGGAGCAGTTCAGGTGCTGGGGCTAACTGCATATAGTCAGAATACAGCAAGACTCCATTAGAAGAAACACAATTACTAAGGTGAGTAATTTTTTCTTCCGGCCCTTTTCTGTGCACTTCTGAAGTGACTGCTTTGCCCAGCCCACCAATAATCCAGGTATGGACGCTACCCATATAAGACTGTGCCTTTCCCCCTTACTGCCCCATCTTATCCATTTTTAGCATGGAATCCACCAGGAGTATACCCCCTCCCCACCACCACCCAAATTAATCCTTTGTTGTTCCCACCCACACCCACCTACCAAGGTAACCGTCTTGAGTCTGCCACCTTTGTAGCTCTGGCATTTCACCCTGAAAGCCCATTTCCCACCCCCCTCGCGAAGCACGACCACCAACTCCAAACTCTTTCTCTATGCACCATCACCCCAATCGTGATGCTAATGTTCTTTTTTTCTTCTTTCCACCCCAAGACTTCTAAATTAACCCAGCACTGCTGTCTGGGAAGCCTCCCAGTGCATGGCACAAGCATCCATGTAGCAGTCCTGCAGTCTCTCCCAACTCGCACACCACATAGACATCCTGTCACAGAGTGCATGCTGTTCTGTTGTCATTCCTTTACAGAGAACTGCTGTTTCACAGTCACAATCCTGCTGTCTAATGTCCCCTTGCTGATCTATATCAGACATTCCGTAGACAGCAAAATGTCCAGGCGCACCCACCACCCCATATGTATGGCCACAACATGACCAACGCACCACAATGCCAGTGAGTGGACTTGATGAACAGCAGTCTGGTCATGCATGGACAGGATGCTGTTGGCACAGAATGAGACTGTGTGGCACAGTAATCACAATGAACAAGTGGTGCATCCAATTTTTATACAGTTGACAGGATAAATGCCATGGCCCATGCTTTGTGATCCACAGCAGTAACATCCACAGTGGGTGACAGATGTGTTGGTTTCGTGAGTGGAAATATCCACCTTTAGTACACATTACCATATTATGCATAAGAAATGTCATGATCATGTCTGTAGTGGTATGTGACATTTTAATGTACATAAGAGCAGTGTTCATTCTTGAAGGAACTGTAACACAGGGTGGCAGGATGCAATCGCTTTGTTCAGGTTTAAACTGAATAATGCCTTTTCTGGGTTTTCTCATGTTTTACATAACATCGTTAGCTTCCTCCACAGATACTGCATACAGTACTACTGTGCATTAAGTGGCACATTGATGAGAATAGCCACTAGAAGACATTAATATTGCACAGAAATGTGCAAACCTACAGGTGGAAGGGTCAAGGAAAAATGTCAGTCAGAAGCAGATACACAGAAAAAAATGGTGCATCAAATTTGCTAAAAGCTAGATGGTGTCAATCAGGCATGGAAGACTCACTTACCGATCGTAACAATGATTCTCTTTCCCTGCTGTTTCTTTTCATGGAGCCGCACTGCAGTACCCTCTGAAAGCTGTAAAAGATGCAACTACTATCAAAATAGAACTGTAAAATAACATCACCAGAGGCAAACCGTCACGGAAAGTATGATTGTTTTACATACCCTTTTCCGGTCCTGGCGAGCAATGCAATGCAATGAAGATTGTCGTTCACTGTGGTTCAAGGTCGCAGAAATGGTAGGCACAGCTTTTGGTTTGAGCTGACAGGAGAATCATCTAGGGTGAAATTCTGGTAGTAGCAGCTGAAGTTGGAAGTCGTGTTCAAACATGCTGTCTTCAAAGTGAAGAGAGCAAATACTGAACTTCTTGTGGTGTTCTTTCAGCTGCTTGCTGACAAACGTTTTTATGTTGCCCACATCAGTACGACATCTTCTCACCCAAATTTCTGCCAACTTTGTATCTTTAGGGAAAAGATACACGGACACTTCTTTCGGTGAGTCTTCCAGTGTGTCCCACAGCCAAATGCAAGACAGTGTGGCATGCTGAAGGATAACCCAGTGATTCTGTGTAAAGTTCTATAGAAGCACATTACAAGTCGGCATGTCAACAGAGACACACAAACAAAACATTAACCAGTCATCAAGAAGAAAAGTACAATGCATGTCACATACCACAGCCTCTCACACAAGCAATGGACAGACATGGTATCTCATATCCCATGTTGGGAAAACCATGTTATAAATACAGAATATCTTACACTTTTTTAACTTAGGGAACTCAACTTGATAGTGGGCACTGTAGTGTGTTGCAGGGTTCCAGTAGAACAGTCGGGTACCATTAGGTACCAGTACAACACTCTGCTAACACCACATTTTCAGTAACGAAGGATCAGTTTGTGCACAACAAGGTGCAACCACCGAGGATGAGACAGAAATAAGTGCGGCAAGGTAAGAAAAGGCAGTCAGAAAAGAGGTGGAGTATTGAAAAAGGTATGACATAAGGACGTGTCAGAGGTCTATTTTTGATATGTGGCACATGTTTAGATGATCATCACAGTCTAACATATTGGGTTGCAAACAGTGTTCATAGGACATTGACTTGATATCTGTGGGACAGGCAATCTCATTTCGAACATATAAGCTGTCATACCACTAAAGTAGTTATGACATTAGAATAACACATGCTACAAGATGAGTAAGAAACATACTGGAGTCTGGTCTGTTTTCTACAGGACAGAGTCCAGACCCTAATGGCTCAGTCAAGAGGTGTGACACACAGGCTGAAGGGTGGTGGGGCATTAGCTGTTCACATGAGCTGGGGCACTGGCGGACAGCACACTGCACTACCACATAAGACAGCAATAAATAGTATGCCACAGTCTGCAATATACATAAATGTCTAGTATATGCCATTCCCTGGTATCCTACTACTGGACGGCCCACCCAACAATCACCATCTTAAGAGTGCAGCACAATATACCAGTTTGGTTTGTCACAGTAACCTAAGGTCCCATACACATGCCCATTATGTACAAAAGCTCTGAAGACACCAGCACTGCCTGGTATAGTGACACCCAACACTAGGCAAGTAGTTGACATTACCCTTGTTAACCCACAGTCCCATGAACAGATAGTGTTAATGGCACAGTACTCCTGCAACTCCCATAGCAAGACGCACAATGGAACTGTCACCATGCAAAATATATACAGTACGTTATCTTGGTTTGCCTTGTTGGTGTGAGGAGGGATGTGCCAGTAAATCATGGTACAGGACTGGGGGGGAATAGGGTGGTGGTCACTAAATGCCAATTGGTGGTGATGGACCAGTATATACCCAGGGTTTTATGGTGTCACCAGTGCGTATATTCAGGCATAGGGGGCGGGTATATTGCACATGCACGCAGTAAGGGTCATTGCTGTGTGGCAAATGATACAAGGAAGACCTATATTTGGGGGTACTGTATTGAAGCAGTTCTGACATGACTGGTCATGGGTGGGGTGCTTCACTGTTGAACTGTTGCAGTATTAGTGCCATCAGAGCATGTGGGGTGGGGGGAAGAAGATGTCAAGGGAATTGAGGTGGAGCCATGGTGGGTACAAACTCAGTGGGACAGGACCGTGCACATTGCTTACAGCTGCCAAATGTCCATGTACCTCAGTAACATTAGCCCATGTTTTGGCAGTTCTTAATGTATGCGATAGTATGATTAATTTTGAGTGGTGCTACCTATGCATGCAATCAATAGAACCAGACACAATAATAAATGTAAGAAATGCAGTACACGTTTGACTTCAGCTTATTTAGTAGGTGTTGGGGGCATAGGAGGTGTGTGTGTGTGTGTTTATTGTTTGAGGGGAGGCTAAACTGACATCTCAGCCTGTCTCATTACATTCCAGTCCTCAACATCTGGATCCTTTTATAATATAAAATGACATGGCATAAATAGCAAAGGCTAGAATCCAGTGAAGGAAACCTAAATAAAATCACAAAATACTGAGGGCTGGATCGGCAGGGGAATGCAACAGCTATGCAGTGTCTCAAACCAGTTGACTGAAAATCTCACACAGGTTGTCTGCAGATGAACCAAACACCTGGTATCCCCTCCCCCACCACACACCAACACAAGTAGAAACCATGCAGCATCTGGCAGCACTTGCACAAATGGGAAGAAGATGCCACCAGCAAGCAAACTTCTCTTTCAATATTTAAAGTTGAAGGCAATGATACGAGCTGGTATTAAGAACAAAACAGGACGAAATTATGCAGACGGCTTCTGGTGCAGATCACATGAACACAGAAATACTGAAGGCTGCTTAGCCAGTGGATGACAACTGCTTAAAAGGATTACATTGGTCTACAAGCATAGAATCTTCTACACAGGACACAAGCAACTGAATCAAAAGTACAGAATATGTGGAATAAAGGGAAACTGAGTCTAAGCGGTAACAGTTTATATACAGTTGCATGCAGCGGTGGTGCTGCTGATAGGGGAGTAATTAGCATTGTTGGAGCAGAGAGACTTGTTAGTTGTGCTCCATGATGTTTGCAAACCATAGAAACCATTCCAGTGCTCCAGACAGCAACAGGCTTCCCCCCCAGCAAGAGCTCCCTCCTGGAGCAAGGAACACACAGGCGCTAGGAGGTAATAAACTACCTCCAAACTGCAGCACCCTTGTGAGGGGTGATAGCCCACACACTGTACACCACCCTGGCTTGGCATTTTATTTGTTGTTATTTAATAACATCACTTCCTGCTACTCATTTTAACTAAGTCCCCACTTTTCCATTTGCAGGTTATACTGCTAGCCACCAGAGGGACCCTCTGTCTTCCTCTATCCCCTATACCTGTATTACCCTCACACTTCTGGCTACCTCTCACCTGCTTAGGTTACTTCTTTCCCTTCTCACACCCTTGCCTCTACCCACACCCCTCCCTTGCCTGCCATCTGACTAACCCTTCACCCCTCCCTTGTCAAATTGTCCAACCATCTCCCAGCCTGCCACCTACCCCAGTGTCCACTAGGAGTCACTACTTCAACCCCATTTTCTGGCCCAAACATAGCCCGCCACAAGCCACCTAGTATCTGGATCCTGGCACTCAGCCTGACCTAAGCCCTTCTGCCCTACCAGGGTCTTGAACCCTGCACCCTGTCCACCAGAGTCCGTGACAGTACCACTACTCCAAAGTGGTATCTATGCTAATGGAGGCCATCAAGACATGTAACTCCTTATGGCGTTATTAAGTGTTATGAGCTGGCCTCTTCCCAAATCTGGCAAAATGACCCTTCTTCATCACTGGCACTACTGTTCTCCTCCATTTTACTATGCCTCCCACATCCACCTCCCTCCATGTTCCTACCTTCACCACCCCTGCCGACTATTCCTGACACACCTTCTTTTTGCCTCTATAACCACTGCTTCCCTCCCAGCCATCTCCTGGTCCCACTACCCCACTCCCCCTTCCTCCCCAGTCTATTCTTTCAGTTGCCTTCTGGCTCTCTCTCCCACTCCTGCACCTACCTATCCACACTGCCCCCACTACTACTACCCCGACCCACCGGATAGCCAAATCCCGGCCCCTTCATTTACTACGCTGCCACCTTACCATTACTCTACTCCTACTGGCAGCTGGGGATATTCACCCTAACCCCGGCCCAACCTCTTCTCAAAGTCCAGACCACCTTTTATCAAACCCCTCGACCAGAACAAACTCCAGCTCCCATCCTAGCTGCCTCCCCTGAGGCCTGCATCTCCTCCATCTAAATATTTGTAGCCTAGCACCTAAGCTTGATCAGCTCCAAGTCCTTGCCACCCATTATACCCCTGATATTATCATCCTATCTGAGACCTGGCTAAACCATAGCCTACCTGATAAAAATCTTGCTATTCTTGGGTTCAATATCATACGGCAAGACCAGCCCACCAGAGGCGGTGGGGTGGCTATCTACATCAGATCAGCCCTCCACTTCACTGTCTCCTTTACAAAAACAGTACCCAAAGCTTATGAGCTTCTGATGGTGAAACTGTCCCCCCCCTCCTCATTACCTATCTTTGTGGCTGGTATTTACTGCTGTCCAGGCACGCCAACAACAATAGTCACTGATCTGCTGGGCCAGCTCTCTTCTCTTGCCCAGTCGGGTGAACTTTATGTTATGGGCTATTTTAACCACAGTTGGCTAGCACCCACTCTAAACAAAACCCAAACTGAGTTAACTGCCCAACTCCAACTCCAAATTACAGAACCCATCATTTCAAACTTTAAGTCCGGCAATCACTCACCTCGACTGGGCGCTTACTTCCCACCCTCACCGGAACGAGTCAGCACAGGTCTTCTCCCTGATTCCAATAGCTAATTCTCACCTAATCTACCTGTAGTCCGCAAAATCCACAGAGCTAAATCCCCTCCCAAATTTATATTCCAGCGCTCGTATAAATCCCTCAACCTCTCCCCCCTTTTCGACGACCTTTACCACTCTAATTGGGTCCCAAGCTCAAACCGCTCTAATATGGACTCGGCCCTTACGCACTTTCGGAATACTTTCCTCTCTGCCTGGGACAAACATGCCCCCATACATTGGCCTAGAGTCCGCGGTTCTCACCTACCCTGGATAATCCCCGAGCTGATTGCCTGCCAACAAGCCCGTGATAAGGCCTGGCGAAACTATAAATCCCCACTCCTCCCAGATGACCATACCTCCTACTGCGTGCTCCGCAATAGATGCACCAAGGCCATCCACCTCGCTAAGTCAGAATATTTTAATAACACACTTAATACTAACATTGGCAGCCCATTCAAATTCTGGAAAGCCATTAACTCCCTTTTCTCCCCCAAAACAGCTAGCACTCCACCTCTTCTCCTTGCTCAAGGGTCTCTCCTTTCTGACCCCCAGAAGGTAGCCTCCGAGTTTAATTCCTCCTTCACTACCTGCGCCCTGACCCTCCTTGACTCCCTACCACCTACAACCACTCCTTCTCCTCAGTCTTCCTTCCCCCATCCATCTGGTATGAACCTCTTCTCCTTTAGACCCATTTCCCCCACCAAAACCCTAGACACCCTTCGCACCCTAAACCCCTCCAAAGGTAAATCCCCGATGGTCTTGATAACAAACTGCTCTTCCTATCTGCTCCCGCCATCGCTACCTCCCTCACAGCCCTACTAAACCTTTCCTTCACTACCGAATCACTCCCCTCTGAATGGAAGCACGCCACTGTTCTATCCCTCCCTAAAGGCGGGGACCCTACCTCCGCATCCATTTACCGCCCTATCTCCCTCCTCCCCACCCACCACCTCCTCCCTGCTAAGACTCACAGACCATATCCTCACTGGGATGGACAAAGGGCTAATCACTGCTGCTATTTTCATTGACCTAGCTAAAGCCTTCGACACTGTATCCCATTCTCTCCTACTATCGTGCCTTTCTGGAGCTGGGTTTGTTGAATCCGTCACAAACTGGTTCAGTGCCTACCTACTAAATAGAACCCAATCCACCAAAATAGCTGACCACATCTCTCCCCCCAATCTCCACTGGCGTACCCCAAGGCTCAGTTCTCGGCCCCATCCTCTTCTCCATCCTGCTAAATGACCTGCCAAACTCGTGCTCTTCTTCCGCCATTCACATGTACGCAGACGATGCAGTCCTCTTCACCTCCGTCCGGACCCACGAAGAAATCACCTCCAAACTTCAAACTGACTTTAACAAAATCCAGCACTGGTTCAATAGCAACCAAATCTCCCTAAATGCTAAGAAGACCAACTCCATGACTTTCGGTACCAGACAGCAGTTATCCAAACTCACCTCCCCTCTGAGATTCCACACCCTAAATAACACCATCCTCAAAGAAGTACCCACCTTCAGGTATCTAGGGGTTTGGCTTGACTGTCACCTCTCCTTCTCTACACACGTGGATGCCATCATCTCAAAATTATGCCCCAAACTTGGTGCCCTCTATAGAAACCGCACTAGTCTCCCACTTTCTGTCAGACGCGAAATTGTCCAGAAAATGATTCTACCTTCCTTCGACTACTGTGATGTAGTTTATAGCTCCACTGCACAGACCACCCCAGCCAGATTAGGACCCCCTTCAATGCATTCTGCCACTTGCCCTCGATGCCCCACCCGTACAAACCACTGGATGCTTTATCGTTCCTGTCCCTGCTCTTCTAAGTAACTGGCTCCAATTCATTGCGCTTAAATCTACTTCTAACATCTGGCTCGGCCCCTCCTCCCTCCCTACCTCTCACATCCGCCTCCTTCTCCCCTCCCTCAAACGCTCCCCAGATCTGCTGACACTCGGCTATTATTCATCCCCATCGAAGGACCTCCACCGCCAATCCGCCTTCTCTTACCTTTTCCTAAACTCTGGAATGACCTGCCAACCCAGATCTGCCAGTCTTCATCCAAACTCTCCCTTTCCTATGCCTCTCTAACTTCCTTACACCCAACTGCTGCTGCCCTGACCACCCCCCATTAACTCCCTTCCCCATTCCCCGCGCCTGACCAGCGGGCCGGCTATCACCTAATTGTCTGGCTTATCTACTACCCTGCACACTTACACTCTCTTACTCACTCCCCCACTGTCAATTTCTCCTTCCCCTTCCCTTCAACCCACGCCCCCATCCCTCCCCTCCTCACCTAACCTCCCTTCATAGCTAATCACCCCTACTCCCTCCTTTCCTACCCCATCTTGCTCTCCAAATCCCCCTGCCAACCTGTTACATCTCCCTTTAGCTCAACTTCTGCTACTGGCACTCAAGTTCTGCTATTACTACCCCTGTTCTGAAACTTGCACTTATGTACCTCATGCTGCCTCAATGTGTACCATGATTTGTATTCCAAACCTTTATGTTCATGTTCTGCTCTGTTCCAAACTCACTGTGTAACCAAGATTCTGTATATTCTGTCATTGTTTGATACTGTGGTGTACTATACTGTTCTCCATATGTACATGCTCAATTGTAATCCCTTCCACCTACGCACTGTTTCTGAATTGTACTACTGTTAAGCTCAACTATTTTATGTTTACTTGCCTCCTCTGTAACCCCCCCACCCCAGGCTGCACCGTGAGACGAGCATCTTTTTGCTCAGTGTGCCTTTCCTGGTAAAACATTTTCAATAAATAAATATATTCTTTCATCTTGTGGCTACTATAAACAATAATAAGGTGCTGCTCCATTTCTGCTACTTGCCACTGGTGCAAAACCAGAAAGGGACTAAGACAGCAAATCAATGCAGACAAGTATTTCTAAAAAGTGAACAGCTTATATATACACACACACACACACACACACACGTATCTATCTATCTATCTATCTCTCTCCACCAAGCAGAAAACAGCTGGATAAGGTACTAATATTTAGGAAACGTGTACTTACAAAATGACAGGCAGTGTGAATCCTGGTTGTGGTGTTGCTTCTGTGCTGTGACTGAGAGAGACTGTAACAAGACACTGGTCAGATGCATGGGCTATTAGACCTCAGAGCAGAGGGCACTCTCGGAAGACTATCTGGGACAAGAACTAATAAAAGAAAGGTAAATGGCAGCCTCCAAGGGCCATAAAATAGCAAGAGAAAGTTAGAAAAAAACACCTCACACAGCCTGAGCTGAAAAATAACACTGGGATGAACTAAGAACACACAATGGATGGTAAAAAATATATTTTCCTGATTTTAACATGCAGTTTTCCTTTAACACAGTACTAGTCACGCTTAATAATGCATTAAGCATTATAGGAAAGTGAAGTTAGTTGTGGCACTAAATGTATGACACAGTAAAATGTTTATACCTACTTAGTTATGAGACAGTATAGCAAACTAAAATTATACTGTGAATCAGCAAGTGTTGGCTATGAAAATTGCCACAACTGCTCTGAACTACACTGTTGTATTCCGCCTTTCATTTTGAACAGGTGGTAATCCGAAAACTAATGTTAGTGCTACTACCAATTCCAAACAACTTGAAGTTGCATCCAGCAGCACGGTGCCAGCAGAAAAGGGTGAGGGAGCAGGCAGCATTGCAGAGAAGACACCGTCAGATGGTAAGTGATATACTGTCATTTTGAATGTGCTGGTGTCAACCTCAAGGCCATAAAAAATATGTACTCTTGATGATTCTCTGAGTATCATCACCCTCCTCCTGTACAACTCCTCAGTATTGTGACATATGTTATCTGGGAGATGTGACGGCAATGTTTGGGTGTTCAATTCGGTTGTGGACTGACTGTTCCTTCTGGACACAGTTACCACTTACCTGGTGTTGGGGGGTGGGCATTCCAGACCCGAGACACTACAAGGTCCCAGTGTTCAAACATAGGTGTGGTTTTTATCTGGGAAATATGAAGGCAATGTTCAGGTGTTCAGTCTGGCTCTGGGCTGGCTGTTTCTTCTAGACACAGTTTCCATTTACCTGGCATTGGGGGGGGGTGGGCATTCCGGGCCCGAGACACTGCAAGATCCTAGTATTCAAACATATGTGTGGTTGTTATCTGGGAGATGTGACAGCAATGTTCAGGTGTTCAATTTGGCTGTGGCCTGGCTGTTCCTTCTGGACAAAGTTGCCACTTACCTGGTGTTGGGGGGTGGGCATTCCAGGCCCGAGACACTGCAAGGTTCCAGTGTTCAAACACAGATGTGGTTGTTATCTGGGAGATGTGATGGCAATGTTCATGTGTTCACTTCGGCTGTGGGCTGGCTGTTCCTTCTGGACACAGTTACCACTTACCTGGTGTTTCTCGGGGAAGGCATTCACTGGACTGAACCCAGACCCTAACCCTAACCCTTCCCTCATCATCCTTTGTTTGGGTATTGCAGCACCTGTGACAGCAAGCATGGCCATAGAAGAAGAACAGGCTGACCAGCATATAGAGGAGGGGGAGATGCAGATACCAGATATGCCTCCCAAAACCTGACATTGCAGCAACAGAACATGAGCTGCCTAGGATGATGGCAAAGGAGAAGGAGGTAGAAGATGCCACACAGCAGCACGCCCAGAAAGGGCAACAAGAAGTTGGTCAACTGACCAATACTGGGACTGTTCATGGGGGGCCCGTCCTTCTCAACCACCACCACCAGGACAGCATGTCCAGGAGCAGCAGGCTATCCAAACAAAAAACTTGTTAAAGAAATAAAAAATCTGAAAAAAAAAAGATAACAGCCCTGGAGAATTACATTGTAAAAATGGAGGGTGGGATCAGCCAGTTATTAAAGCTGTCTCGCTGTCGCAGGCAGGCAGAAAGTGTTCTCGGGTGCATTTCTTTAAGTGTAGTCCACCGCAGGTGCAGACAATGCTGACTTGTATCTGACCGAGTTTTACTGTAAATAGTTTTAAATTTCTTCTATTTTTTCATTGGTGTTATTGTTGTTGTTCATTTGTTCACTGTTATTAACAATGTAAATAGTGTGTGATTTTGTTGTTCTTAACGTTTAACATTGTTGTGGTTTTAATGAAAAATATAAAAAGTTATATTTTCATAACACTGTAGTCATGCTTGCCTTTTTTGGGGGTTATTGACCAACTGTATCTCAAGGTGGTTAAGAAAACATTAGGTTACCATGTTTGCTGGGGCGCTACATAGGCACTTTTGCTAGACAAGACTGTGACCACTTATCAGGTTTATGAACACTTTCTTAGATACATACAGTACTATCTTTGACTGCCAACTATGACTGCCTAACCCATCCACTATCCTAAAAATTCCTTAAACCCCCACCTTGTGTGTGCCCCCACCAAACAACCACTCAACTACTACCCCTACAACACGCTCTACATCTTGAGGAATGACAATAAGAATACTACAACTATAATACTTACCCAATTCCCTGGATGACATTGACAGAAAAAGATCAAGGGTATAAAATAGAAAGGTTTTCAAAAAATATCTTACCTGGTCAGTTGTGATGATGAACACATCATGAGGAAACACGATAACAGTGTCAGGTATGATCCTGGCATCAACAGCAGCATGTGACAGGCCTGGAAAGGAAATAAGTCAAGGTTACATAGCTAAAGAAACAAAAGCAATTTTGCTAGCCAAGACTGTGACCTCTTGTCTTATCAGGCTTTATGAACAGTTTCTTACATATGGTACTATCATTGCATGCATTGCCAACTGTGTCTACTCTAACACTGACTATCCTAAATCTTCCTAAAACCTTTACCTTGTATGTGCCCCCCCAAAACAACCACTCGCCACCCTTAAAACACACTGCACATCTTGAGAAATGACAGTAGGAATACCACTACAATACTTGCCTGCTTCAGTGGCTGACATAGCGAGAAAAAGATTAATGGTATTAAATAGAATGATTTCCCTACAATGTATCTTACCTGGTTAGTTGTAATGGACACATCATGAAGAAACAGTCAAAAACGGCATCAGGTATGATCCAGGCAGCCACAGCAACAGCAGCAGCAGCGTGTGACAGGCCTGAAAAAGGCAATAAGTCAGGGTGACATAGTTACAGAAACAAAAGCAATTTTGATATCAAGACTATGCCAAATTGCCATCTTATCAGGCTTCATGAAATGTTTCTTAGATACGTGACTGTCATTATCGATGCCTGCCATTACAGCCAACTATGACTACCTACCACACTGACTATCATAGTATGACCTAAACCTTGTGTATCCCCCCCTTCACTATCCATAATAACACATTCCTGTAGTGTGACAGAATTAGGATAATAATAATAATATAATACCTACCTGATTATCTCTTGTTCTTCATTTTTGAAAAAAAACATTATTGAGAAACCACAGTGAGACTTACCTGGCAATGGACAGTTCCACAGGACACATTCAGGGGCCACAAAAAGTCTGAAATGGAATGTAGGTCTAATCATCACATGAAATGGGAGCAGTGCGGCAGAAACAGCATCAATGATCATATCAAGACCTATGATATAAATAAGGAAAAATCAGTTTATGGAAGCAGTGACATTATTGAATATAGCAGTGGTTAACAGCAGTTTAAATATCATGTACAGTAAGTGCTAAACACATCTCTCTACAATCAAAGAGACTTTATGACATACTATGCATACAGAAACAAAGTACTGACGCCTTCCCCTCCCTGGCCCTGGTGTCAGTGTCTGCACACACACACACCCCGCAGAACACCAAAAATAAATTTTTCTATAGGATAACCTCTTAGATGACTTAATCATCAGTAGCAGATTCAGCAGCTTTCCTGGAGTAGTGGGACATGGTAGTTCCTCTTTCAGTTTTTCTTTGTTATAGCAATAATAAGATCAGCACTGGTGGGTAGATTTGATGATTATGAATATGTCGGTATAAGATGAAGTATTTTTTGGTCATATTATTTTCTCTTTCTGTAGTTCTATGCAGCGTCATACACATCATGGTGGTGGTGGTAGGTTCCAGAAATTGGTCATCATCAGCTGGCTTACTGCTGCATGCTACTTTCTTTGGATGTTGTTATTTGGAATGACAAACATGATCCAAGGATATGATATCTACAGGAAATGGGTCATCAGCAGAATTTATGTAGTGCACAGTAATTCCTGTAGATGTTGCTATTTGTATTTGGTATGGCAGGATTCGCAGTGGTTTCAGATTCGGTTAATGTATCAGTATCAACCATAGTACCATTAATTGTGGAGGATAGTGCTTACTCAGTTTGTTTTCCCACAGTGCAGTATGCATGTAAAACAGAGTCACTCAATTAAAGTTTGTGGTTTTCATGTTTTTCTTTTATTCCAACTGTAGGACTTGAAGCAGCCAGTGGTAAAAAAGTGTAAATAGTTTGAAATGTACTGTTGCCAGTGTTTTCAACAGGAGTAATATATATGCAGTTGCACTAACATCACGGTATGTAGCTAAGCACGTCAAACTTTGTTCAGAACATTATTTGGGGATAATTATATTTGTTTTTGGTTTGGGAGGGAGCAGTGACATTAGCATTGGAAAACTTGGAAAGGTGCTGCAGGTGCACCAGTCTACTAAACATTATGAGAAGTTGTAAATAACAAATAAGGGACAAGCAAAGATGTGTCTAGTACATTTTTTTTGGTGTTTCTATTAATTTTTATTTTTAGGGATGTGGGCCATCAACATCGGCTAACGTGGGAACATTAACAGGTACAGTAGCTGAGTGTTTACCTCAGCAAGTGGCATGCACCATGACAAGATCCACATCAAGAACAGTAACAACAGACAAGCCAACGTGTCTGGAAAATGTTTTTGGTATTTCAATCTATTTTTTTTTTCAGGAGGGGGAGGGCCATCAACATCGGCCAACTTGGAGACTAACTGAAAACTGACTGTTGCACACAGCAAGTGGCGCACCGCAGAACACAGCAATCATCATTATCAGTAAGGACAAACAAACATGTCCTATGAATTATTTTGCTATATATGTTTTTTTGTAAGGGTAGAGGGGGAGGGCCATGAACATTGGCCAACTGGGAGAGAAACTGGAAGCTGACTGCTGAGTGTTGCCCCAGCAAGTGATGTACCACAGAACACAGAAATCATCATCAACAGTAGAGACAAGTAAACATTTGTCCTCCAAATTTTTTTGGTATTTATGTTTTTATTAGGTGTAGAGGGGGAGGGCCAGGAACATCAGCCAACTTGAACAGTAACCAGTCACAACAGGCAGATACTGGAATGAATAAACTTTGGCAACATAGGCATCCACTCATAATACAGCTGCAGTCAACACATCCCTGCAGGTTGCAGACACATAATCTATGTCTTTCTCCTACTCAGGAGAACTCAAATCCCTCAGCTGTGTCTTCATCGGAGGGCACTGCTAAACTATCTTCATCCTCTGATGGCTCCTGCTGCTCACCGTTTTCTTTGCCAGGATCATGGAATCTTTGTGTTGCTGACAACATGTACTGCTTTGGGAAGAAATGGGAGTTCATTTTAACAAATGTTAGGTACTCCACATTACGTTCTGACAGGCAGCTTTGGTGGTCAGTCACAATCGAACCAAGAGCACTAAAAACTCTTTCTGAGCTTACGCTGGCACAGGGGCAGCTGAGGTACTCAATGGCAATAGCAGCAAGGGCAGGCCAGATTTGAAGCTTGCTTTACCAATACTCAAGGGGTTCATCCTCACTACTTAGCACCTGCAGGTCATCAAGATATGACTGCACCATAAGGCATGCAAACAGCTGAAGATCTGTGCTTCCCTCAGGTGCCTGCATTGTAGAGACACTAATGTCCTTCAGCATGGACCAGAGAGGGTTGGGCCACCACTACTAACTCGTAATGATGAGGGTGATGGAGCAGACACTGTACTGGTGGAGAAGAAGGATACTGGGTAAGAGGTGGTTGTTGCTTGATGTTTGTCCCCTGCTATTGTTTTTTCCACCCTTACCTCACACTTACTCATCTAGTTATTGATCTTGCCACACAGGATGACTACATAATGATCCAGATCATCCTTTCCACCAGGAAGAAGTGAAGTCATGCCCTGCTTGTACCTGGGATCCAGGGTTGCCAGGATGTATGCCTTGGAGTTGTTAATATGAATGACACGGGGATCATCGTCACAAAGATGCATGATGAGATCAGCAAGTTCAGCTCCAACTGAGTCTGCAGCCACTTACATTGTACAGTGCATGGTGTACAATGTGCAGCAATGGTATCACCTGGCTCAAGCATGCATTATCTGTACTCACCACCTGTGTTGCTTGTTCCAGTGGTCATAGTACCTGGATAACACTGTCCATCAAAAACTACTGAGATGGCATCAGCAACATGGCTGACTGTGCTTCCTGATCCCGCATGTGCATGATATACTTGTGGAGTGGCTTGTACTGTTCATACAGCCGCCCAAGCATACAGAGTGTCTAATTCCAGCGAGTTGAAACATCAAGCTTCAAGCGGTGCTGTGGTACATTATTTGCCTTCTGTAGAGCACGAAGATCTGCTATAGTCAGTGCTGAATGACTGAAATGGCTGCAAATTTTATGGCTGACTGCCAACGTGGCACAAACTGCTTGGTGCTCCAGAAAGGACCTCACAATTAGATTCAGCACATGTGCAAAACAGGGGACATGATAAAAGCAGCCATCAGTGATGGCTTTGATGGTATTACGGGCATTGTCACTAGCAATATATGCTGCATTGAATCCATGGGCTTTTTCCAGTGTGTGATGGCCTCATTGATCTGGGTGAGAATTCTATGTGACATATGGGACCCATGCATACTCTCCATGCTTAATGTGACATGCTGTCGACAACCAGCAGTACTGCCACCAGTATTCAGTGGACAAGTAGATGATGAGAGACAGGGGTGCAGAACATATACATGAGGGAAGCAAGCCCAATGTGCAGTAATGCATATATAACTAACACCCAATGATAGGCCACTGGTCCAGATGTCTGTGGTGAGGTGAATGCTGACTACTGCTGAGTGTGACAGAGCATGGGACACCATGGATGCAAGGTCATTGTACATAGCTGGAATAGCCTTAGTGCTAAAATATGTTCAACTAGGAACTTTATATTTAGGCACAGCCTTCTTCATCAGTTCTCTAAAACCCTCATTCTCAACAAATGAAAATGGCGAAAGGTCTTTTGCCAGCATCTTGGTGACAGCCATACTGAGTTCTTTTGTCCCCGGGTATTTACGATTATATTTTGTGTGCTTGCTTAATGCTGATTTGATATCTGACTGCTTAAGCTTCTGAGTATGCAGGACTGTGGGTTGTGGTTTGGCTTTGCCAAGTATTGTTCTGCGACTTTGGCTGACTTCGGCAGTAGCAGGGACATGCTGCAGAAACTTCCATATGGGTACAGATGAATCACCCTGACTACTAACTACACTTGTATCTGCACATGTAGGGGTAGAACACAATAAGGGGTCAAATGTTACATCATCTACTGCTTGGGGACCCTCGCTTTCAGTAGTGGAAGTAGCAGAAGTGGGCATGGATGACAACCTGTTATGTTGGGTCCACTTAATGGGGTGCTTTGTTTGCATATGACTATGCATGCCAGTTGTCCCATAGTGTGAACCTAGTCTGCCATGGCTAATCTTGGAATGACAGATGTTGCACACCACAACACTGTCATCAGAATCATCAATCACAAAGAAATCCCACACCAATGACTGTCCCCCCACATGCCAGATTTTTGTGGGTGGTGGGGCAGATGGGGATGGTGGCACAAACATAGGGGTAGGTAAAACTGTTTTGTTGGCATGCTGCTGCTTTCCCCCAGATCCCATTTTTGTCACTTGCTGACCCTTGACCATAACAGGTTGCTGCTTCAGAACTATGGAAGAGGGATTACTTTCTCTATGCCAATAACAGTTTTGGTTGCTGCTTGTGGATGGGGTGGCTGCCAACTAGGGTCTACTACTGGATCATCACCCTCACCACCGTAATCACTACTACCCTCCATCCTTTCTGTTATTTCCATTAGAGAAAGTAAAGGCTGACTATATGCAAGGTGTGCTTCCTCAGTGACATTCTCTGCAACATGAACACTGCCACCAACAGTGTGTTCTCTATGAGAATGTTTGTGCTCCTCAGATATATTTGAAAGCTGTATCTGCTGCTCATTATCTCCTCCCCCCACAGCAACTGCTCCTGCAACACCCTTACTGTCATCATCTGTCATACTGCCTGCCACTGTACCAAAACCCTCTTTGCTCTTACTCACTACCAGCCCTGAGTTAAATCATGGGTCTCCTGGGACTGAGGCAGTTGATTATTTTCAGGATCATCCTGAGACCACTGGGACTCCTCACATAATAGTGTGGCAACATCAAATGCAGTCTTTTTAGACTGCTGTTTAGACTCAGAGCAATGAACTACACTTGCACTGTGAGTAGCAGTACTATGCAGAGTGTCAAAGAAGTTTGAGGGTTTGATTCCCTGTGAAGCCAACACTGGCACAGCATGTGGTATGGATGGCATAGCAGTACCAGTAGAGCTTGCAGTGCTACTACTAGTAACACCTTCCACAGCACCATCTCCATGCCCTTGTGACATCCTTCTGACTGATGCATTACCTATTAAACTTTTTCCACATCCTACATGCTTCCTACTCTCTTTGCCTGACATGTTCCACTGTCTGTACTTTGCTGGACCCTGAAATACCAGAAATTATTTAAGAAATAAAAGAGACGCTAATACACAGACTACAGAACACAGAGTAACACAAGATATTATAATATCAAAAAAATTAAAAGCATTATGAAATATCTGTGACACAGCAGTCAAAGTACAGATAACAGCAACTTATATTTCTTCTACTGAAGAAAACTGGTGGAGTTAATCACTCTAAAAGCATGTTCTGTGCTGTAGAACAAACGCAGCTCTTTCCTCTTCAGATATCAACTGCAAAGTGAGTAGCTACGCAGTAAGATATGTGTGTTATCTCTCCCCCCTCCCCCCTGCACCTTATGTGGCTGCAGAGCTGAAAAACACATGACCCGAAGTAGCTGCAGTGTAATTTGACCTTTCTATGGGATTTCAGTACTTAATGAAATTTGCACCGAACCATAGAATTTTAACTAACCAGGCTGCACATCATGCGACTGTAGAACTGAAAAACGTGATCAGAGGTACTTGCAGAAAAAATTGGTGTACCTGTGAGATTTCTGAGCATAACTGCGGAATTCCAGGCTGCACACCATGTGACTGCAAAACTGATAATCATGTGATCAGAGGTATATGCATAGGAAATTGACATTTCTGTGAGATTTCAGTGCTAATTGCTGATATTTTACAATACTGCAGAATTCTAAGATGTTATAAATCTGCAATTTCCGCAAATAAACAACATTTCAGCAAAAAACCATAACAAATAAGAAACCACAAAAGCAATTACTTTCATACAGCACAGTTAAGGTGCTCAAGAGACAAGGTGATTACATTCAGTATGTGACCATTGCAATTAAGATACCACCTTCAGAAACTGAAATATGGACACACACATATATGGTGGGAAAAAATACTGCATAATCACAATTAAATTGTGGAAAAATACATGATATGCTGAAATTATTAAGAAGAAACATTATTTCCACAGTTTTCAACAAAAAGTCTGCAGCTTACAAGTAACTTTTATGCAGAACTAGGCAGAAATCCACAGTAAATAGGTGAAAGTTTGGAATTCCGCCACAGGCGAAAGAGCAGAAAATTCTGTTAAATTTTTGAAATTTCGCAAAACTTCCATGATGGCAAAAATCCACATTTTCACCTACCCCTACTCAGTAGTAAAAAGATCAAATATTTTACGAGATCTCACCAAGGTTAAGTGCAATATAGGGTTACTCCATTCTACGCCTTTTCTTTGTCAGCTGCTTGCTATAAAAATGTACTTTTTAAGTTTATGTTTCTTCTACAGAACATGGCACTAAACTGAAATATGGTTACCACTCAATTCACTATAAAATTAGCATCAGAGTATAAAAAGTGCCAATTCCCAATTAAGAGGTGTACAGTTGTATTGTTTTTAGCTTCACAATATTGACTAGAAGCTCATTTGCTACATTTGAATCAATAAGCCAGAAGCACCATAGAATGTAATTTGAACAAGTTTGTTATGTTTCTGAAGGCAAAATAAGCCAAGCATGTTTTTCTTCATAAACATATTACTTTTAAAATGATATAATGCAGGGCACAGCAGGCAGATATATGTATGCACAGGGTAATTATAACTCATTGATCAGAGCTGCTCTGGTCTTTGCTTCCAAAATATAATTACTGTATGACTCTTCTCATCTAATTAGAGACTCATTGATTTAAAATAATGATCCAATAATTATAGCAGAAGATGTTAATGTGACTGTGGGAACTAATACAGATACTGTAAATCAAGCATGAAATCAAAATCTGACTTTCAGTGGGTTGGAGATTTCTTTTAAGAATGAGGTGAAACTAGTAGGCACAGTACATTGCATATTTATTACTCCCCTGAGTGTAAATATATACTATCTTTATTTGATACAATCACACTCTATGTTCTTGAAATAAATATGTAATAGTCTGTTCAGAGCTAGTCAGTAATATTACTGAACTCTGCTCTGGTAGGAGATACATTTGTGCCCACTCAATGTTAGGTCTGAAAATTTCTATTTTATGTACTGTAAACTCACTTTGAACAGACATTGGTGTTTTTTATTTGTTTTGTTTTGTTTTATTGCCACAGTGCAAGACCTCCAAGAGCTCAGCCCCTGCTACGCCCAATCTGTACCCACCCCCGAGACTAACCTTGGAGTGGCAATCCACCCAGGCTTACCCCCTCTGGGCAGGGCCATCAGACAGCATGGCCCCCATGGACAATGGTTACCAGTCAATATGCTGTATGAAGTATAACTAGGGAATAATAGCATGTCAAAATAGCATTTGCATTTATAGTGCACCAATGTTATTGTCGTGTGTCAATTACAGTGCAGACTGGAGTTGTTATATATATATTACAGGGCTGTGGAGTCCTCCACATAACATTGTAAAGAAACTGTTTCGGCCCTGGTTACAGTTGTTTTCTTTGGCATGGTTCCTTGTCCTGCTTTGTGAGGTTTTGACTGCTCAGCATTTTATTAAGTAGTTGTTTTTGCCATAGCTGTAGTTTCTTAGTGGCTGCTGTCAAAAACATTTTTCTTTTAGGCATTATGACATGCTGTCTGGACAACTGATTAAGGGTCCTTGTGTGAACATCACCAGGAGGGTCCACTAGCTTACCCCCAGGGCAAGGCTGTGGGACTGGACTGCACCCATAGAAACTCATTGCTCAGTCACCAGCCAAGCACCACAGAGTGTGGGCAGAATTGGAGAGGTGGAGCATCATGAATGGAGCCAGTAGTGATATTTTTATTTTAGTAGGGGTTTTCTGGGAGGTGTGGCATGCAATGACATAGTTGCAACATGTGATATCTGGCACACCTCCCTGACAGCTCAGCTCCAGCAGCTGTATTGCCCCAGCTGCTGCCAGGAATCATTCACTCACCAGTCCCTCTTCCCCTTCCCCCCAGAGAAGGAGAACAGTCCCTAGGATGCACAAACCTGCTCCACCCAGCTTGCCCTCTGATGCTCCTAGTCTGCATTTGAGCCCAGGGCATTGGAGTCACACACAGAAATCCAACCACTGCATCGGTGGGTCAGTGAGACAGTGTTGTTTTAATTATTCTCTCTGGTGTACCCCTGAGATCAGAAAAATGATTACTAATAAGACAAGTGAGGTCTGGAGCTAGGTGTTCTACAACTAAATTCCTGTGTAAGGTGTGGAACAATTATGTTGTAGTTATAACATTTTGAAAAGGTTTTGTAGCCTTTTTTTTCAAACTGAATAAACTTTATTGAAAGGATGAAACAACAAATGGTAAGTAATGTACCAATCTGAAAATACAAATCTGAAAAAGGGAACAGCAACAAACTCAGAATACAGAGCTTGTTATGTAAACCTCCTTCCCCAGCCCCCAGATCACCCCTTCAACTCTCTCTTCCCTCACTACCTAAAGTAGACCAGACCAAAACACTTGATATACACATAAGGAGAACTCAAAAAGGTTGTCCTGCATAGTCATATGTAGGGACCCTATCAAAAAAGTGGGACCCAAAATTATATGGTTAGTAGGACATACAAGGGTTCCCAAATGTATTTGTAGTTGTAACATTTGCCCATCATATTAGCTATAAGATGTTCCACTTGTAAGGCAAACAGCACCTCCCTGTACTATTCAAGGAACTGAGGAGTGCTCTGATCCAGCCAGTGCTGAAGGATAACCTTTTTCACAGGCTGAAATCAGGGCCATTTGTGGTCTCTGGGTACTGATCAAGGTACCAGTGTATTCCCCCAAAAGGCATATTTCTGGACAAAATGCCCAATCAGTGAGTCTAGATGTGTTTGGATTGACCTCCAAAAAGAGACCACTGTTTTGCAAGACCAGAGGATATGCAACAAGGAACCTGGTTCATTTCCACATCTGGAATAGGTGTCAGTGGGTAGCTTACCCATCCTATGTAATTTTACCAGACTATAATATAGGCTATGTAAAATCTGGAATTACATAAACCAGTATCTATCCCATTCAATGTACTTATATATAGATGTGTCCATATCTCAATCCAGTTCCAGGTGGAATTATTGGTCGGGAGGGCTTGGTCGCAATAATAGAACTTAGGACCTTCTCCATGGGCCAGGTAGTCCCTCAGAGATCGATAGTAGTATGAGATATACTAGGAGGTGAGAGCAGTCTTAACCAGGGGAAAGACAAAGTTCCCAAAGGGGCTATGCAAGGGGCCAGTACTGAAAAATTGAAGAAGCATGTGCGAAACCTGAAAGTATCAAAAAAACAGTATAAAGGCCAATGGTATAGTGCACTCACCTCCTGAAAGGAGAGAAGTTTTTGGGTGCAAACTAGATCCGCAGTAGTGTTCACACCCATATTAGGCTGAAACCATTAAGAAAGCATCTGCCCAGCTATTTGAAGGTTTGGGTTCCCAAACAAAGGGTTGGAGATGTCCTTATATGGCCAGTTTTTTATTGCAGAGCATAGCCATAAATGAACTTGGAGAGATGCTTCCAACAGAGTGCCCCGCAATGATTGAGAGAGTGTCTTCCTGGGAAGGTACAGAAGTGATCAAATATCTAGGGAAATACTAGAGCACAAAGAACACTCTATATCCACCCAGACTGGGATGTAGGACCCTGTGAGGTCTCCCATGGATGATCCACACCAATTAGAAAGTCTGGTACAATGTACTACCGAATAGTACAAAAAGAGATTGGGAACCTGTAAGCCCCCATCCTGCTTAATGCACATTAGTTTGGACAGGGTCTAATGAGCCACCTTACCCCACCACAAGAAGGATGTAAAAAGTTTATGAACTTGATTAAACTACGACTGGGGTACAGTGAAATTACACATCTGCAAGGGGTATAATAACCGGGATAGTATATTCATTTTTAGGATATTTAAATGACCTTACAGAGAAATAGGTAACAGGGACCAACGGTCCAGGTCTGATTTGATGCGGGTTAAAATGAAATCAAGGTTAAACCTTTTCATTTTATTAAATGATGTACTAAGGACAATCCCTAAATATTTCAACTTATCCCTGACCCAGACTAACCCAAGATGTTCAATATCCGCTTTCAAAGTAAAACTGCTAAGTGGCATTACATCGGTTTTAGTTAAATTCAACTTATAATTGGAAATAATTCCAAACTGAGAAATAATATGCAAGGCAGCAGGCAAGGATGTAGCAGGGGAGAAGACATGCAACAAGATGTCATCAGCGTACACCGATAGTTTATATTCGTGAGGACCTATTACAATACCATGAACCAGCAGGGAACTGTTAAGCTTATGGATCAGATGTTCCAGGAAAAGACTGAAAAGATAGGGTGAAAGTGGACTCTGTTGCCTGGTGCCTTGCTGGAGGGCAAATGGGGTGGAGAAGACACCGTTACAAAGTATACGAGCCGATGAGGAAGAAAAAAGTATGCTAATCCATTTGATAAACTCCTGGGGAATATGGTATGCAGGCAACAGGGCAAACAAATAATCCCTCGAGACTCTATCAAAAGCCTTTTCTGCATCCAGAGACACCAGGGCCACAGGGGTATGGGAGTCCCTAGATGCAGAAATAAGGTAGGATAACTTCCAGAGGTGGTCTGCCGAAAGTCTGCCTTTCACAAACCCTGCTTGTTCTCTACTGAAAAGAGAGTCCCACACACGCCCCAATCTGCAGGCCAATAACCTAGCCAGGATTTTAAAATCCACATTAATTAAGGATATCAGCCTGTAACTGGAGACCAACAAGTGATCACGGGCCAGTTTAGGGAGTACAACAATAGTAGCCTTGGTTAACGAAACATTTGACAGTCCTGCCATAAAGATATAGTTGCCAGTGTCTAAAAGTATAGGCGCCAATTGACTCTTAAAGATCTTATAAAAATTAGTAGTATACCTATCTGGGCCAGGAGATTTGTCTGAAGCTAAAGAGTCTATAGCTTGCAAAATTTCAGCAAGGGTTAGAGGAGATTGCAAAACAGCAACAGAAGGGTCAGTCAGTTGGGGGAAGGGTATATCTTGAAGGAAAGCCTCAAATAAATCAGGAGAAAAAGGAGAAGGCAGAGCATATAACTGTTGATAAAAGGCCTTAAATGTAGCCACTATATCCCGTGGGGAAGTAAGGAGTTGGCCAGAGGCAGAGCGGATGGAAGAAACAATCCTATCCACAATCTGAGAACACAACTGAAGGGCCAATAACTTCCTGGCCCTCTCCCCCTGATCAAAATATTTCACCTCAGAATGCAATAATAAATGATCTGCCTTGTCACCCATTAGGATATTATACTAATATCAGGTTCTCCAAATGTTCCCACTCTGACTAGGATGAGGTTTGTGAAATGCATCCATCTAAGGCCCGAATATCAGCCCGCAAGGAGAAGGTCTTGGCCATAAGCTACTTTTTACACCTAGCAGCCAAGCAAATCAGTTCTTCTTGAAGGGCACACTTCAAAGCTTCCATGAGTAGATCAAGTTTAGTCATATAGGGAAGATTGATTAACATAAAGGCTTCAACAAAAGATTGGATATGTTTCCTAAAATCTGCAAATCTGAATAATTGATTATTGAATCGCCACACCTTATCCCTTTCTAATGAGGGGAAAAGACTAAGCTGCATGAGTATAGGGTGGTGATCTAATATAACTTTGGCAAAATAGTGAGAAGAGATAACCTCAGGGAGATGTTCAACACAAATAAAAAATAGGCAAGTCTTAAAAGAGAGCTGGGGGGTTAAGGAGAAAAAGGAATATTCTCATTGGTCAGGGAACAAAGCCCTCCATGGGTCCATGGAGACCCAAAGACCCAAAAAGTCCATGAATTCACAGAGAGCCATTTGCCTGGCTGAGAGAGCTTGTTGAGCCTGACCAGACCTAACCAGCTCATTGCAGTGCACCAGATTCCAATCTCCCCTCAGAATAATCAGAAGAGAACTCCAGGGAGCTAATAAAGACACCAAAGAGGGGAAAAAATGAGGATCATCCTTATTAGGACCATATGTAGATCCCAATATCACTTCCGAGTGGCCACCCAAGGAGCGAAGAAAAATATAACAACATGAAGGATCCGTTACTTCCTGCAGAAGGCAGAAGGGAATTCTCTTGGCTATCAGAATAGACACACCCTTCTTATAGAAGTCAGAGCTTGCCCCAAAAACCTAACCCACCCAAGATTGCCTAAAACGGAGAGCCTGGGATAGGAGCAGGTGGGTCTCCTGCAAAAGATCACATCTACTTGTAACTTTTGTAAATGGAGCAGGACTTTAGCCCTTCTGATGGGGGACTGGGCGCCTTTGATATTCCATGAGCAAAAATTAAAGATACGATCACAGCCAAAGACATGGCTAGATATTTCTTGAAATTTCTATGATATTTCAAGAGAAATCCCCTGCTTTCTGCATTTCCACAGTAGGAGCAGCAGAGAGAAACTCTTTGGAAATTTTGAAAAATATCTGGAAATATCTGGCCATGTCTGTGGCTACTACTGTAGCTATTATATGGCAACAACAGGTAACAGTGGTCTGGAGAAATACAGGAATAACTGAAACAAATCTTCCCAAAAAAAACAACTTACAGTGGTGTTCACCCTCCCACTCCCCCACACTATCCCCTTACCCCCACAGAATAAGTAGAACAGGTCAAATAAAGCATAGATCCCAACACCAGTGCAACCCACCCTCCTCCTCCTACTGTATAACCTCACAAATAGTTATTAACAACAGTCCACAGATAGTAACAAAATAACCCCCTCCCAACCACCTAAATCCCTCTTAAAATACATAAACTATAACATCCCATAGAACCCACCCTCAAAACAAAATCCCTAGATATAATGACAAAGCCCACCACCAAAACCAACACTAAGTACTATCAGGGGAACCCCCCCCCCAACTTTTTGGCTCATGCTTTCCCCTTCTTCAGCAGCATCATCTACTGTACCTCATCCACTGCCCCACCCACAATCCTGAGAGCCCAATAAAAAGGAAGAGTTAAGTAGGGCTCCCAATCAGGATAATGCACACCCACCTCAGCATACCAGTCAACCCATCTCCATTGGAATCTGAAGGGAAGTGAAAAATAAGGTGGGGTGAAAAGTCCCCATCATAGTCCCTCAGTCAACTCAGTCAATAAGGCTGAAATGGATGGTACAGGAGAATAATATAGGGAAAAAGGAGTCCAACAAAGGGCAGCCAGCAGCCAAACTAAATAAAAGCCTCAAGCGTAGAGGACACAAATGTCAAACCTATACCCCTCCACCATGAGCCCCTCCAAGACAAAAAAACAGATGGAGTAACCAACCTCGAAAATGGTTGTACTGGCAAACTGAGTGTTAAAATATATATATATATATATATATATACACACATATATATTTTCTTATGCCAAAATGCGGACTGGCCCCCCCACCCCCCAACCTACATAACCAACTTATCCAACTTATCGCATTCAGAGCCAGTGCATATAAAGGAAACCTGCAACCCTGCAAACATTGGTTCTTCCCAAGTAATAATAAGAAAGAAATTATTAAAAAATTGTTACCAGCGTTCACTGCCTAACAGAACAGACCTGTCAGGGAAAGAGTCCAGATGCTTGACATGGCACACTAGCGTAGTTCAAACCACAGAGAAAGTCCAACCTTAAAAATAAATGCCAGGTCAAAGCGCTGCACAGATCTTTCTTCGATGAATGATGGTATTTCAGATTGGGATTTAGGCTGAAGTGATGTGGCAAATGGATCACAAGTATGGCAGGGAAACAGCTTCACAGGAAAATAATCTAGTTAAACAGAAGGGAGTAAACAGAAAGCATGGAATGCAGAAAATAACCGACAAATTCCAGGCCACTTATGGAACAGTTCTCCAATCACAGACCAAGTCCTCTTAAAGTTCAATCAAAGATAAGCACAGACTTGATCGAAACATGAAAAAGAAAGAAAATCCAAACAGATCCTGCTTTGAATGAGGATAATAGGTCGAACTGTGGCTAAAGTTTTATTGCAGGCAAAATTCCTGAACAGGCCAATGAGTTGGTCCCCAAGAAGCCAGACAGGTAGGTCAAAGGGAAAAGATACTTAGAGGGAGGACAGGAAAGCAAGTATGCATCCCAACATTAAAGAAACGGTGTACTGTATATTGGGTGGCTGATGACAACAGCAGACCTCGTAGGAGCCATTCTATCGCAGGAGCAAGGTAAATTTGCTACCAACTCTTACTGAACTGTAGCATACCAAGTCTTGCAGAGTAGAAATAAGAGCCAGATCCAAGCCCAACACCTAAACACAAGTCCAGCTGGTTAAAGAGGTCCCCCTAAGAGCCATACTATATGCATAGTGGTGTCAAGTGTTAGCAAACAAGTCAGGCAGCAGCTGCCACAGTTCTTTATTCACCTGGTCCACTGAATCGAATGAATGCCAGGTATCATTACAGTATTAGAAAGTGTCCTGTGATCGCACAATGGAACAGATGGTGCCAGGTAAAGAATTATATCAAAATGAAAAATGTTCTGTATAGTTGCACTTCATCAGGGCCCGGAGAAGGTATTTCAATGTGTCACCAAAATTTAGGATCTTCACTAATTTCACCACAACAGAAAAGATGAACTATCCACTTTCAACAGTGAAAATCTAACTTTAATTGATCTGTCGTGGTGAAAGAACAAACAGATAAATCCTTTATTCAGCAGCAGTTCACCACCAGGTAAGCTGGACTATTAGTGAACTGCTGCTGGTGCAAATTTCTGAGGGGATCTTATCCTGTTTTGTTTCTTTTCACCCCTCATTGGAGCAATTAAAGTTGGAATTTTTTTGCACTAATTCAAAGTGGATAGTCCTTCTGTGTCTGTTGTGGTGAAACTTTAGTGAAGACCCCGAATTTTTGGCGACACATTTGGAAATACCTTGTACAGGTGTCCAGGCCTCGGTGGATGCTGGCTATACATGTACTGTTATCATCACTGTATAGCTGGAGCCTGGCTGGGTATAGGACCTTAAAACGGATAGTATCTGCCAAAGGTTTGACCACAATCAGATAAAAGGCAGATCTCTTCTGATGGGTCACAGCTGGAAGATCTTGGGAAATTCGGACCCGATGTCCTTCCCAAGTGATTTCTTTGAGCTCCCTAGTTTTCTGGAGAATGTGTTGTTTATCCAAGAAGTTTAGTAATTTCAGAATAAATTGCCTGGGGGAGAGCCCAGAGGTGGTTAGTGGCACAGAGACCTATGAGCCCATTCAACAATGTAGTATGGGTTGTTAGGTGAAGGACCGGCAATGTGCTCCAGTAACTTCTGAGCTAATTTAATTGGAGTTGCAGCCTCTGCATCCTCAGGTAAACCAAAGACCACTATATTGTTTCTCCTGCTCCATCCTTCCAAGTCTGCCAATTTGGTTTTCATCTTGCTTAACTTCTGACGGAGCAGGATTACTTCAGGGTCAGTACGATCTCTTCAACTTTCCAAGAAGGTGGCCCAAAATTCCAGGTCCTACACTCTCTGCGTGGCAGTAGTTAAATCCATTCTTAGCAATTTAAGCTTCTCAGACAACGTTTTGATGTAGTCTTTCAAAGGTTGCATTTCTGAAAGGAATTTCTCCTTGGTGAGCAGGGGGAAAGCTAGTGTAGCAGCAGAAGGGTGCCCTGAGGTGACGCCCTAGTCCTTGGCCTTTTTAGTACTCTTGTTCAGCATCAAGGGTAGTGTGTGGTGCGGTGGGGCCTGACACATTTCGGCATCCATCCTGAGAGCAACAAATGACCAGGTCCAACAAAATATAGTAGTCCAATAAGTCCCGAGTGGTGTTGCCCAAGGATTTGAGGTATTAAGGCAGGGTAATAACAACAAAACAAATCAAACAAAGACAAAGTAGGCAGACTCGGAGGAGCAGTGCAGCCACTAGTTCAGAGGCATCATGTGATTCCTTGAAAAGGTTTTGTATCCTGTGGAATTTTCTCTTTATAATCCTATAAGCCTATATTGTGACTAATTCATTCCTATGAAATACTGAGGATCTTGAAACACCAAGCTGCTTTTAGAGTTAACACTATTAACCTATTGAAGACTAATAGCCTCACACCTATTTTTTTAAGATGCAACTATATCGACTATTATTTACAAACTTCCCCTCCCACCTGGTGCATAGTAGAAAACCCCCAAGTTTCCTTCCACCAATCCCCTATGTTCAACCATCCTGTGATCTACCATAGTAGGTTGCATTGTGTGGTGGTCAAGTCATTCAGGTGAAGTGGCACTGTGGCCAAACCATGAGTTCCCTCAATTTGTCTGTTGGTTGGTCCGGACTCTGGAGCTGTAGTATTCCATCATCTGTCCATTGTGAGAGAGACTTAATGGGGCTGTGGTGGTTCTGCACTAGGGACAATTTTCTTTATTACATGTTGATTTTGTGTGTGCCATTGGGGTGGAGGGTGGTGGGGACCAGAGGGGGGTCGGTGAGGGTTAAGGGCTGGGTGTGCTTATTAATAAAGACAGTGGGATTCAGGTGAGGGAGGTAGGTGGAGTGTATTTGGTGCATTGGTTGAGAGAAAGGATTACATTTTGGCACAGAACAGCCAACATGCATGATGCTAGCAGCATGCAGTTCCCGGGCAGGAAGGAGAGGGTGTGCAGGGGTGGGGGGTATCATGATTTCTATGGTTTTGGATGGGGGGAGGGTGTAGTGTAACAGACAATTTACATTGGGATCTGCCTGTGAATTGGCCAGTCACCACACAGATCTGTCCAATTCCCTGATGAATAACAACACAAATTGCAGCCCTCAGCTTCATGAATGTGCCACAATTCGTCAATTTTTTCATGGAGTGAATTTCAGCAACTTTACACACCACTAATTAGCACCCACCTCCCTTCCCCCTCCCACATACACAGCACACAGTGCAGGTGAAGTAATGATTGTATAACAATGTAATAAGCAATCACCACTGCCAATTGTAAAATATCCAATCCCCCCACTCACTCCAAAGAAATAACCACCACAACTCCCACTCCATCCAGACACCTAACCTCAATAATTCAAGAAACAACCACCCACCATACCACGTGTTGCACTCAACCTCCTCCCCCACCTCCAATTCCACAAAACATTAAAGGATACAGAGGAGTGTGGTGAGAAGTACAGAAATATACTCTCTTTTAGGAGCGGTCAGCTCTCTTCACTGTTTTGTCAATGAATTAAATGACATCCTGAGTAGTAACACCTGGTTGGCTGTCACTGAGGCTGGGTGAGTGGTAAATGTGTGAAATGTATCTGGGAGGTGGGCAGGGTGGTTGATGCTTGCACCAGGGATGCCGCTAGGGAGTGTATTTTTGATGCTTATGGTTTGATATGGAAAATGCTTTGGAGACCCCCATTATTTTTGCAGTGGGAGCTGCCAGAAAGCCTTGGTCAGAGGACTTCAGGTTCCTGGGACAGAGCTTTATATACTGGAACTCTGATAGGAGAGATGAGGTAGTGTATCACAAGGATTTCACTGTTAGGTATCTGAGGAAATTGGCTCTGTGGGCAGTAGGGGAGAAACACTATAGACTGGGGAAAAAATGCAGTTTTGTGTGCTGAAGAGGGCATAGAGGGAAAGTGGCAGATGCTGTTTTAAGATTAAATAAGCCTCCCTGTTTCTTTGCCAGAGCCATTTAGAAGTAAGGGGCCCAACAGTCAAATAGAAGAAAGGATATTTTGGAAATGGCTAGACATACCTCAGAGTAAAACACTGTTTAGTCTTTGCATAACTTCCAGCTTGTGAATTATACAGTAGCTATATACACTTACTGTAGGTAACGTGGTCACTTTAAGATAAGTTGAGATCAGAAATATAATGAATGGAAGTGTTACCCCTTTTCCATTTTAAAATGATGTGCATACGTAGGTGTAAGTGTGTGTGTGTGTGTGTGTGATGCTTGGATTCTCTAAAATCCATTCTTTCTGCATCTGTTGCAATGTTTGAAATTCCAATTCAGACTCTGATTCCATTTCACTTTCTAATAAGGCACTAGCAGCAGAACTATATCAGAACTGGAATTTTTGATTCCACCTCTGAATATCGACTATTATTTACAAACTTCCCTTCCCACCTGGTGCATAGTAGAAAACCCCCAAGTTTCCTTCCACCAACCCCCTATGTTCAACCATCCTGTGATCTACCATAGTAGGTTGCATCGTGTGGTGGTCAAGTCATTCAGGTGAAGTGGCACTGTGGCCAAACCATGAGTTCCCTCAATTTGTCTGTTGGTTGGTCCGGACTCTGGAGCTGTAGTATTCCATCATCTGTCCATTGTGAGAGAGACTTAATGGGGCTGTGGTGGTTCATTAAGTCTTTTAACCCAAAGTTCCAAACTAAGAAAATGAAAGAACCTTGCAAAGACACCTGCTGACCACTCACTGTTCTCAAACGGAGTAAAAATTAAAATTTTAACTAAAATTAAAACAAAATCATAAACCTGATCCTTCTCCTTAGTAAAAATCAATACAGTAAACAATAAATGATAGTTTGAATCAGCTAATTTTCTAAGTTATTAATTTCTATGATTACAGAAGAGACTGCTGTCAAACAAATTTCATTTTTTACCCTAAAATGAAGGCTGACAGCAGTGGCTGCAGTCTGTTCTGCAATCATAGAAATTTTGAACTTAGAATATTAACTTTTTCAAACTGTATCATTTATTATTTATTGATTTTTATTAAGAAGAATGATCAGGTTTATTATTTTGTTTTAATTTTAGTTTAAAATGTAAATTTTTACTACATTTGAAAACTGACACACTTAAATCATGTAACACAAAATAGTATGCTATGCTTTTAAGAGAGCAATATTTAAGTGTAGTATTCAGGTATGTTAACTATCCTCTTGACAAAGCATGTAAATGTGAAATGTTGAGGGTCGGTACCTGGGAGAGGAGCCTGCCTGGTCTGTGTATGATGTTTTATGCCGGAAACAATAAAAGGAGCAACTTCTGAAGAAATACTTGTAAGGCTGCATTTCTTCATATGATGGGACTGGTGTGTGTGTGTGTGTGTGTGTGTTCTTGGCTTTCATTCAGTTTGTTCAAATAATTTTGCATTAGGCACCACATACTGTAGAATGACTTTTTCTTGCACACTTTCAGTTTCCTTTCTTAACTAGTGACTTGTGAGGGGCAACAATATTGCAGACCCTGTTGAAAGGTAGGATAAAGTAATCAAGGGGTGAGTTAACATCTTGTGTTTGAGTTAGTACCACTGCAGCTCTAAACAATCCACATGGGTAGATGCTGGTCTCTTGATAGTCAAAATCCAGGGCACATGTTAAATAACCTATTGACGCCCAAATCAGTATGTACGTTTTTGTTAAGGGAAAATGCATATGGGTAAACAAAGTTGAAAGAAGAGAAAGACATCAAAATAGTGCCATAATATCATTTGGATGAAGGCAGTTATTTAATGCCTAATTAGTATAGCTGTATTAATGAATGAGGTATCTAGGTAACCAGGTTGGGAGATGAGAATTAAATTAGAATAGTTTAATAGATGGGCCATAATGTCCTTTGTGGCAGGTTTGTATGCCATGCCAGTAATTGGTTCCTGAATCTTTGATTGCCTCATGTCCTCAAGTCAATTGTTTTGTGTTGGTTTCCTAACTAAAAATGATTATACTGTTTCTTCTATATTTGCACATGATACACAACTTCACAGCTATGGTTGTAATTATTAAAAATATGAATAAATTAATATACAATATAAACACATGAACTACAAAATTACACATACCCCTTAAAAAGGGTATCATGGGTAGTATATACAAATTTGGGCTATCTTGGCTTTAAGCAGGATGATATGGTGTCAACAAATCTCAAAAACAATCTCCAAAGGCTAAAAATAGCAAATCACAGACATATTTCCTCCTTGTTGGGACTCATCTGTGTGTTACTGCTGTTGCCTCAGCCCAGAATGGGGTGGACAACCAAACAATGTGAGTGGTTTTGCTCATGGTGAGTCTCCAGAAAATTAATTTAAATGACAAGAACCTCAATGCAAAATCATGGGTTGCCAAGGAATGAAATTAGCAAAAATGCCAACTTTTGAAGATATCAAAAATTGCACATACTCCCTAATGTAGAGTTCTATGAGCTGTGTATGGCTCTTTCTATTTGCTCAGGTGGCTAAGCAATGTTTTACCTCCCATAGATCCTACATTTTGGCATGTTAGCAGCACTTACTTTGTGCTCCATATTATAAGATATTGAGCATTAAGTGTTGGCTTGTTTGCATTTCTTGTATGTAGGGCCATCTTCCAGAGTCATATACATTTAATATCACATACAAACTAATGTCCGTGATTCAGGGCTGATATGATGCAGTCAAGCATTGTTGCAGAAGTGTGGCTATTGTTACTGCAATACATAGATACATAGATACATAGACAGTGTCGGCAGATAAGGGCCTATGGCCCACCCAGTCTGCCCATTTGAGCTTATAAGTTCAGTTTGTTTTCCTAGAAGTCTGCTTCCCCATACCCCTGACCTCTAGAATTCCTTTATGTCTATCCCATGCATTCTTAAATCCCGTATTGTTTCAGCCCCCACCACTTCCTTTGGCAGGGTGTTCCACTTGTCCACCAGCCGTTCTGTGAAGAAATTCTTTCTCATGTTTCCTCTGAATCGCCCTCCCTCCAACTTCATCCCATGCCTCTAGTCCTGGAACATATTTTTCGCTTTAAAATAGTGTTTTCCTGCACTCTGTTTCTCCCTGTAAGATACTTGTATGTCTCTATCATATCCTCTCCTCCTCTCCTCCAGGGGAGTACATGTTCAGTTCTTCAACCTGTCTTCATAGGACTTGTGATGCAATCCATGCACCATCTTTGTTGCCTTCCTCTGAACCTTCTCTACCCTGTCTTTGTCCTTACGTGGTATGGTCTCCAGAACTGTACACTGTACTCCAGGTGGGGCCCCTCACGTGTCATGTATAGCTGGAATTATGACCTCCTTTTCCTGCTGGTGATGCCCTGCCTATACATCCCAGCATCCTATTTGCTTTACCTGATGCCTTGTCACACTGTTTCCTCATCTTGAGGTCATCAGAGATGACAACCCCAAGATCCCTTTCCTGCTTGGTATGCTATATCCTCACCCCCAACTGATATATTGTGCCAGGATTTTGTGCCCCATATGCATTATCATGCACTTCTTTGCATTGAATTTCAACTGCCAAACCCTTGACCATTCTTCAGTTTCTGCAGGTCCCTCTCATTCTGTCTACACCTCTGGTGTGTCTACTCTGTTACAGAGCTTTGTGTCATCAGCAAACAGTGAAATTCTGCCTCTAGATCCATGCGAATGTCACTGATGAAGATGTTGAATAGACCGTCCCAGCACTGATCCCTGTGGTACCCCACTGGTCACTCTTCCCTCTGTGGAGTGACAGCCATTTACCACCACCTCTGTGTCCTGCCACCCAGCCAGTTACCTACCCACCACACTACTGTCCTGCCCACACCCATATTCCCCAGTTTGTGTAATAGTCTTCTATGTGGCACAGTGTCAAAGGCCTTGCTGAAGTCCAGATAGGCCATGTCCACTGCCCTCCCTGATCCACCTCCCTAGTCACCCAGTCAAAAATTCAATGAGATTGGTCTGACATGACCTCCCTGGTGAAACCATGCTGCCTTGGGTCCTGTAGTCCATTGACAACCAGATGTTCCACCAATCTCTCCTTCAGGTGCTTCCATGATCTTTCCCACTACCGAGGTGAGGCTGACTGGTCTGTAGTTCCTGCTCTCTTTTTGTTCCCGCTTTTGTATAAGGGACCACATCTGCTGTCCTCCAGTCTTTGGGTACCTCCCTGTTTCCAGTGATTGGCTAAACAGGATAGCCAGAGGTTCAGCCACCACCTCTTAGTTCTTTAAGGACCCTTGGGTGCACCCCATCTGGCCCATTGCTTTGTCAACTCTTATTACTTCCAGTTCCTTCAGGACCCTTTCGTGTAAAGGGACTTGTGTCCATTTCTGCACCATTCTCACCCCTGGTACTCCCTTCAGACCCATTACCCTCCTCTTCCTCAGTAAAGACTGAGCAGAAATACCTGTTCGATATGTCAGCTTTACTGTTGTCATCCTCCACGCGACTCCCATCCTCCCCCTTCAGTCTCACTATCCCTCCCTTTGTCTTTCTTTTTTCACTTATGTACCTGTAAAAGATTTTGTCCCCTTTAACCACTGATTTTGCAATGTGTTCTTCTGTCTGAGCTTTGGCTTCCCTTACTGACTTCCCTGCCTCCCTTTGTTTCTCCTGGTACTTCTCCTATCCCCTTCTGCCTGTGTCTTTTTGTATTGCCTGAATGCTATCTTTTTGGCTTTCTACTTTTGCTACCTCTTTGGAAAACCATAATGGTCTCCTCTTCCTTTTCTCTTGCTAACCTGCTTAATGCATAATTCTGTTGTTCTTATAATCCCCATTTTAAATACTGCCCACTGTTCCTCAACCCTGATTCCTGTCCCATTCCCTTAATGCTCTTTCAAGTATTTCCCATTTTCCCAAAGTCTGCCCCTAAAATCCAGGATACGTGTTTTTGTGTGGTTTGTTCTGCTCTTTCTGTGATTTCAAACCACAATGACTGGTGGTCACTGTTACCCAGGTGCTCCCCTACTGTTACCCCATCACACTGTCCCTGTTTAGAGCACAAGGTCCGTATTGCCTTCTGCCGAGTTGGTTCCATGACCAGTTGCTTGAGGAAGGCACCTGAAGGAGTCCAGGATAAACCTGCTCCTAGTTGATGCTGTTGCTGGGATGCTCCAGTCCACGCCTGAATATTGAAGTTCCAACCAGTACTACCTCACTTTTTGTCTGCCATCCTTTGATGGCTAGCATCAGCTCCCTATCTGTTTCTTCCTCCTGGGCTGGTGGTCTATAGACCACACCTGTGCGGATGGCTGGCCCGTTTTTCCTTTCCAGCTTAACCCACAGTATCTCTCCCCCATTTTGTTCCTCCTGGATCTCTGTGGCCCTTATGTCATTTTTCACATATGTGACATGTGCCCCATACTTTACATTAGTATTTTCTTTTAACCAGGAGAGACACACTAAGCTGAAGCTTGTTTACAGGTACAACCTGGGAGCACAAGGAAGTTATGTGACTTGCTTAGGGTCACGCAGTATGCAGGTGGGGGCTGTGGGATTCAAACCCAGGTCTCCAGGTTTGCAGCTCAGAGCCTTAAGCCACTGAGCTATACTGCCTCCTAATATATCAGAGCATCATAATCACCAGCTGTGTTGTAGATCTTGTCCAGCATGCGGCAAGCCAGAAACCATTTAAAAGCAGATTTGCCCATGGCCTAAAAGTCAGCAACCTAGGTTGGTGCTTAAGTCCAGGTCATTCTACATCAAATAGCAAAGTCAATGTCATGCATCCACTTTAGCTGCCTTGTGATTCTCTATAACAGCTCCCAAACAGCCCAAAAGAAATGGTCATTTTGGCTGGAATCTGCAGTGCAGGGGAATTGATGTAGGGTGGCTGGGGCCTGGTGGATGGGCATACACAACAACCCTTGCCACACTAAGAAGTTTGTGGCTCTACTGGTAGGGACAGTGTTGGAATAAAGGTAGGTAAATTCAGTACAATTGGCCAATGAGATGAAGTATCACCCTCCATCAAACCCACAGGGGTCAGCCAATATCGTCATCTCCCTCCTTAGTCCATTGACAGATGGTGAGTACACTATGCACATTCCTGTGCTCTAGCCCCACTTCAGATATGCACGTAGGATTTAGGGACAACCATGGTTGCATCAGAATGCTATTTAAAGGTTGGGCTGCGAGGGAGGTGATGGTTTATTGAGTGGGATGGGAGACTAAGGAGATGGAAGGAGGACCATGTCAAAGTGTGCAAGTTCAAAAAACTGCAAGAAGCAGTACATTAAAAACATTTGCTCCATATGCAATTACACTGGTGCCAGTGAATAAGCCATAAGTTAGTTCATGACAAAATGGGACATCCATCAGATAAGAGAAAACAGTAGATGAGAACATATATTTCTAGAAGATTGGGGTGCATTTGGCTTAATCAACAGGAATGGACATTTTTGGCATGAGGTTTGAAGGGAAGGTCTTGCTAGTAATAAGAGTTCATATTCCACCAGCATGCCACAGCAAAAAAAAAATTACATATGTCTGAAAATATTATTATGATATATGGAGGAAAGCTTATCCACAACTGGAAATAAAATGGGCGAGGAGAATACTGCTTTGACTCTGTGGTCTGCATTTAGCTAAGCACTTATCAACAGCCTGTTTCATTAAAGCCCTGCAGTTGCTTTGTACATTCAAACATATCATCAGTGGAGAGTTTGTGAAAGATGCATTTTTGAAAATGACTCAAGTCTTGCGCATCTCAAGAAGCAGAGTAGGATGATTCTATCCACCAAATTAAGGACCTACTTTTTGCTACAAATTCTGTGAAAGACCATGCACAGCACATTTAACCATGCAAAAAGTGAATCTTTCGCTTTATTGTAATAGTAAGTCAGTTTGAAGTGTTTTATCTTTTGCTTGATTAATTCATGGATATCAAGAACACTGTGCCACTGGCAGTTATGATCTAGTCTATATGTGCATCACCAAAGATGTATTGGGTTTCCTCTAGATGATCTTATTAAGGTCTTTTTGGCTTATTCAGATCTGAAGGCCCTTTGTTTTGAATGCATTGTGGGGGTAGCCCTATTAAAGAGCTAGTGCACAGTCTGGAATTAATAGTAATTTTCAGAGTTAGTCAGCTATCACTTCTAATTTCTGAAGGTTTTTTTTCAATTCTGTTTGTTAATTAGAAGATTTCCCACCTGGCAGTTGTGGGATGATGTGTGGAGCAGCCCTCTGTATGGAGGCTAAAAAAAGTCAGTTCTGTTCCTCCCACTACATCATCAACACTGATACCACACTGACTGTGACATCACTAGTAACCAAGAAGAACCATTTCTCGCTGCCAGATTATTCTCTTTCACATGAAGTAGCAGGGATAGGCTCTTCTTGGTTACCAGTGACGTCACAATTTCCTGCATTTTGATTGGTAACTTCCGACAGTCACTGCTCAGGCTGCAGGGTTGTGGTGCCTCAATGTGTTTAGTCACATTTCTGATGGTGTAGCTGGAGGAACAGAACTGACTTTTTTAGCCTCCAAGCAGAGTGCTGCTCCACACATCAGCCCACTACAGCCAGGTGTGAAATCTACTAATTAGAATACAGAATAAAAAACAAGCATTTGTCAATGCTGAATGTTGATTGCGTTGGTCTGTTGAGCTCGCCTACTGCCCCTCTGTCACTCTCTCAGTCTGTTTCTCCTGGTGCTGCAGGCTGCTCTTTTGTACTGGGCTCCTGCCTGCATTGGCAGCTTTTTCTGCCCACTAAGAAATCCGCAGCTGTCCCAACAGAGCTCCGTTGAGGTGGCTCACTCCCCCTCTCTCACTTGCTCATTCTGTTTCTCCTGGTGCTGCAGGCTGCCCTTATGTACTGGGCTCCTGTCTCTGTTGGTGGCTTTTTCTGCCCACAAAGAAATCTGCAGCAGTCCCAACACAGGTCTGTTGAGCCTGCTCACTCCCCATTTCTCACTCACTCATTCCGTTTCTACTGGCACTGCAGCCTGGCCTTTTGTACTGGGCTCCTGCTTGCGTTGCTGCCTTTTTGTGCCAACAAAGAAATCCGCAGCTGTCCTGACAGAGTTCCGTTGAGGTCGCTCACTCCCCCTGTCTCACTCAGTCACTCTGTTTCTCCTGGCGCTGCAGGCTGCCCTTTTGTACTGGGATCCTGCCTCTGTTGGTGCTTTTATCTGCCCACAAAGAAATCTGCAGCAGTCCTGACAAAGTTCCATTGAGCTCGCTCACTCCCCTTATCTCACTCACTCATTCTGTTTCTGCCGGTGCTGCAGGCTGCCCTTTTCTACTGGGCTCCTACCTGCATTTCCGCCTTCTGCCCACAAAGAAATTTGCAGCAGTTACAATAGAGCTCCATTGAGCTCACTCACTCCCCCTCTCTCACTCACACTCATTCTGGCTTTCCCCACTGCAGGCTGTCCTTTTGTACTGGGCCCCTGCATGCATTGCTGCCCTTTTCTGCCCACAAACAAATCTGCAGCAGTCCCAACAGAGCTCCGTTGAGCTCACTCACTACCCCCCACTCGCTCGTTCTGTGTCTTTGGCCACTACAGGCTGCCCTTTTGTACTGGGCTCCTGCCTGCATTGGCAGCTTTTTCTGGCCACAAAGAAACCCGACGCAGTCACAATAGAGCTCCGTTGAGCTCGCTCACTACTGCTCTGTCACTCGCTCGGTCTGTTTCTCTTGGTGTTGCAGGCTATGATTTTGTGTGGGTCTCCTGGCTGCATTGGCACCTTTGTCTGTCCACAAAGAAATCCGCAGCTGTCCCAACAGAGTTCCATTGAGGTCGCTCAGTCTCCCTCTCTCACGTACTCATTCTATTTGTCCTGGCGCTGCAAGCTGCCCTTTTGTACGGGGCTCCTGCCTGCATTGGCATCTTTTTCTGCCCACAAAGAAATCCGCAGCACTCCTGATAGAGCTAGGTTGAGCTCACTCAGTCACCCTGTCTCACTGGCTCATACTGTTTCTCCCACCGCTGCATGCTGGCCTTTTTTACTGGGCCCCTACCTGTATTGATGCCTTTTTCTGCCCACAAAGAAATCCGCAGCAGTCCAGACAGCGCTCCGGTGAGCTCGCTCACTCCCCCTCCCTCACTCGCTCTCTTGTTCTGTTTCTCCCTGTGCTGCAGGCTGCCCTTTTGTACTGGACTCTTGCGTTGGGGCCTTTTTCTGCCCACAAACGAATCCGCAGCATTCCTGACAGAGCTCAGTTGACCTCGGTCACTCCCCCCTCTCACTCAGTTGGTCTTAATCTGTCCCAAACACTGATTTCCCACGGTGACCATGCTATTCTCTGGCAGGAGTGCAAAAAAATATTTTAGCCAGGATGCAAAAAATGACAGCTGTACTGTTCATAAGGAGGTGTGAAAAAATGCCACTGCTGAAAATGTGGTGTGAAAATATTATTAATTTGCAAAGTTACAAGGGTGCATGGAAACAGTTCAATGCATGCTTGTAACGCAGTCATATTATGGAGTTTCTTCACCAAATTTTCAACATAGGGATTTTAGGACCTCTGTTCATGAACAGTGCCACTGTCATTTTCTTAATCTGTCCCAAACACTGATTTCCCACAGCGACCGCGTTATTCTACGCTGGCACGGTGAAAACACATTTCAGTCAGGATGTGAAAAATGACAGCTGTACTGCTCATAAGGAGGTGTGAAAAAATACCAGCGTTGAAAATCTGGCGTGACAATATTACAAATCTGCGCAGTTACAAGGGTGCATGGAAAGTGCGCAATGCACACTTGTAACACAGTCATTTGATGGGCTATGATCACCAAATTTTCAAGATAGGCATTTTAAGACCTCTGCTCATGAACAGTATCACTGTCATTTTCTTAATCTGTCCTGAACAGTGATTTCCCACAGCGACTGCTTTATTCTGTGCCAGAAGTGCGAAAGCCCATTTCGGCCAGGATGGGAAAAATGACATCTGTACTGTTCATAAGTAGGTGTGGGAAAATGGCAATGTTGAAAATCTGGAGTAAAAATATAAAAAATTTGCAGTTATGAGCGTGCATGCAAACTGCACAATGCACGCTTGTAACACAGTCATTTTATGGAGTATCATCGCCAGATTTTCAATATAGGCATTTTAGGACCTCTACTCATGAACAGTGTTACTGTCATTTTCTTAATCTGTCCTGAACACTAATTTCCCACAACGACCTCGCTATTCTATGCTGGAAGTGCAAAAACACATTTCGGCCAGGATGTGAACAATGACAGCTATACTGTTCACAAGGAGGTGTGAAAAAATTCCAATGTTGAAAATCAGGTGTGAAAATATTGCAAATTCGTGAAGTTACGAGCATGCATAGCAACTGCACAATGCGCACTCATAAAACAGTCATTTGTTTGATTTTTTCCACCAAATTTGCAACATAGGCTTTTTGAGAGCCCACCTCATGAACACTGGCACTGTCATTTCATTAATCAGCCCTGAAATGTGATTCCGCAGTGACCGCAAAATCACCTTTCAGGGCAAATTAATGCCATGATAGTTCCAGGATTCATGAGGTGGTGTCCCAAAAAACCTACGTTGAAAATTTGGTGCCAAAATTCAAAAAAAATGACTGAGATATGCATTAAAGTTGATAAAAAAACATTTATTCCATTATACAGCTTACCGGCATTTCCTCAGTTCACGGTCGGCTTTGAAGAGTGCAGACATGTTCCCGGTCCACGGAAGATCGTTGCGGTGAGTTCCAGTGGTAAGTATGTGGTGGGGGGTGTGGGGAGGCAGGGTGCACAGTGGGTGGGTGCAGGATATGGGAGGGGGGCAGGGAGACCTCCAAGAGACAGTTTCCTTTTTGACAGGTTTAAAAAAAGAAAAAGACATCGTGGTACAGTTTTTTATTTTACAGGGGCATGTGGCACACTGGGGTGGGCTCCCAGCATGCCACCAGACTCTTTCTTTTGCAGGGGGCAAGCTGTAGCTGATAGGGGATTGGGCACCCCCATTGGCACACAACAAAGGGGGGGGTGACATTATGCTGACGGAGATTGAGCACTGCATCGGCAGACAATCTTAAGTGGGGGGGGTTTACATAATGCCGATGGGAAGTGGGCTCCCCGTTGGCAACATACATATTGGGGTACTGAAGCTGACAGGGATTGGGGCACCCGTCGGTGACAAACACCGTGGGAATATTGTTTGTGAACACAGAGGCAAACCGCCGCCATGTTCACAAACAATATCAATGGTTCAAGATCCCTCCCTGAAATGATGGGTCACTCCCTCATTGCAGCAAATGGCTTACGCTGCAATGACGAGGCGGCCCCTGATTGCAGCAGCTGATTTTTTTACAAGGTTGTGGCACGCTGGCTGAACTAGTGTCAGCAGCAGCATGCCATGGCATTGGGGGAAGGGAACAAGTCTTTACAGTCTGTGGGGGCATTGGCCACAACAGTGCCGCGTCTCCACAACCTGCTTGTGGAGAAAGCTGCCGCAATATTTTTCTTGCACATGCACGCAATCGACATAAAAATACTTCAGATGTAAGAAGTGATAGCTGTCTACATCTGAAAGTTACTATTAATTCCAGGCAGCACACTAGCTCTTTAAATCAGTTGGCACCAACTTTGATGAACATTTTTAAGTCTGTTTTGGGGTCTTGAAATGCTACCCCTTTAGCTATTACGAAGAATGAACTTGAAATCATTCCTTTCAAACATTTAGCAATAGGATGGATGATTTTTATGTTTGCTTGTGCACATGCACAGAAAACATCTTGGGACAGTACATGGCATTGGAGAGGTGTGTGTCACTGTCTTGGCCAATGTAGCACAAACTTTGTTGGGCTCGTTCCTGACACATCAATGAGTCTGAGAAATGTCTATGATAGTAGTCAGACTGCAGTAGGCAGGAACAGTCTGTACTTGAAAAAAATGTACTGCTGCAATCAGGGACGGGTTCGTCACAGCAGTAAATTGCATAAGAAACATGCATACCTCCTCTTAGGTGAAGCACCCTAGATCAAGGACCCATTCCCAGCAGCTCCCTGTACATGTGCCCTTCAGCCTTAATCAGCATCCCCACTGCAGAAGAACCTATATCAATGCGGGGGATTGCAGCAACACTGCTCCCTTTCTAGCTCAGTTTCCCTGTTGCTCATGCTCATGGTGCCCAAACGCCTGACTCCCATTAACTGAGCAGTGAATCCCTCCTGGCCCCCCCAGTGCAATACAGATCCCCAAAACTGTTCAACAGTGACCTGCAGTCTGGCCCCATGACTTAATTTGCTTTACAATTCAGTTTCAATCCTGTAATCCAAGCTAGTTCAACAGCTCCCAATCCCATTATTAAAGATCATTTTCCTCCTTAATGTGCTTTACATTTGCATTGTTTTATACAGCCTATATGAACTAGTTTTGTCCCCATGACAAATGTTTACCTTTATTTTATTGTTCTGCAATGCTAAATTGTGATAATGCGCTCCATTTAAAAATAATTTGCCTCCTCGATGTGCTTTACATTTGCATTTTTTAAACAGCCTATGTGCACTAGTTTAGTCCCCATGACAAAATAGATCCAAAGAGACTTTTAGTATGGCATCAGTACTTGATCAAGGTAAGAAACAACACTTAGATGATCCGAGGGGGGCAAATGACCTCTAAATTATGTATTACAAACAACTAGTACCCTGTTTGAAAGTGCTGCACCCCACCCTGCTGGCCACCGAGAACAAAGGAGTTATCAAACTGCTATGCTTTGCCTTGCTGCTGTCTTCCCAGCACTATGAGACACTGGGGAGCCCTCTCCCAGTGTCCTGAAATCAACCTTGTTTGTCCTGTAAAAAAAGAAAACTGTCCCCCATCTTTTTTTTATTTTTTATTTTGGAACAAAGAAAATGGTCCCTCATAATCTCCCACAACCCCTTCCCCCATCTGGGCCCTCCCTCTGAGCATGCAGCAACCTACCCCACCACCTCCTTGCCCTACACTTACACCTGGAGATCATTTTCTGCCCTCTTCTATGGACTGGGACACAGCTGCACTCTTCAAAGCTGAACCGAGAACTGAAGAATCAAAGTAAGTGTTGTATAATGGTTGTCATGAGCATTTTGAACTTATGTTGATGTCTTGCCCATTTTTCCACATTTTTTCACCAAATTTTCAACATGGCCTTTTTTGGGACCCTTCTTAAGAATAATGACACTGTCAATTCATTACTTGGTCCCAAAAGATGATTTTGTGGTCACAGTGCAGAATCACCTTTTTGGGACTGAGTAATGAAATGGCAGTGCCACTGTTCATGAGGTGGTATCCCAAAAAGTCCATGTTGAAAATTTGGTGCAAAAAAATGCCCATGTTACACTCGTTCATTGACGTTTTCCTAGGCGCATATGCAGCATTGCTAATGTTTAATGCTTTCACTCCAAATTTTCAGCATACATATTTTTTCACACCACCTCATGAACACCATGGCTGTCATTTCTGACATCCTACCTGAAATGTGTTTTTGCACCTCTGACACACTATGGCACAGTCCTTGCACAAAATCACCTATTGGGATGGAGTAATGAAATGACACTGCCAGTGTTCATGAGTTGGGGTCCTAAGAAAGCCCATGTTGAAAACTTAGAGCAAAATATCCCAAAACACCTGAGATATGCATGATCATTAAAAATTGTCTATACACACTCATAAATTCGGAAATTTTTTATATTTTCCCTCCAAATTTTCAACATTGCCATTTTTTTACAGCAACTCATGAACTGCAGCTGTCATTTTCCACATCCTGCCCAAAATGTGTTTCTGTACCTGTGGTGCAGAATGGCACAGTTGCTGCGCATTATCACATTTTGAGACTGATGAACAAAATGACAGTGGCAGTGTTCATGAGGTGGGGTTCTAAAAAGGCCATGCTGAAACTTTGGAGAAAACAATTTCCTTAAAATGCCAGAGTTACATGCATCCATTGAATTTATTCCATGCACATGGATAACTTTGCTAGTTTTTTATATTTTGCTGCAAAATTTTCAACATAGCCATTTTTTTACACCACCTCATGAACCTCTGTACCTCCTACAGTACCAATGCCAACACAAGCAAGCAGACATTTGGCATTGACAAATGCATGTTATTTAATTAAACAGGAATGAGAGGAGATATAATCCCAGCTCTATTCCTAAAACAGAAGATATTTTTAATGGTTTTAATGGTGCTGTCAATCCTGTCTGACTCAATTGCACTCACAAAACTCTGAAAAAATGGCTTTGTGGGCCTTGCAGATCTCCCATAAATAGGGACTGTGGTCAGTCTAAAAGGTAAATGTTTTTTAAGGAGAGAGAGAGTTATGGATATTGCAAGATAACACTGATTTTCTAAGTGTACTATATTCTCCTCGTGGCATTCAATCTTATAATCTGACAAAAAAAAAAACAGACGATAGGAAAACATTACAGCATACAGGTTCCTAACACTTCCTAATGCTATTTTAGATTTTAGATGGATTGGAAAAAGAGTAAAAGAGGGAATCAATTTTGTAATAGTAGTTCTGAACAGGTAGAAAAGTTAAACCATGTTCTTTTAAGGTGCCCATTACTTGGTATTTAAAGACAAAAGAATGAGATATGTCCATCATGATTGTCTCCCACTCCTAGTGGGTGTGTTAGTCCCTGGTATCTGTCCATTTAAGATATTTATCCAGTTCAGTTTTAAAACCAGAAAAGGTTTAGGAGTTGACTAGATCCATTGGTAACTTATTCCATGCTGAGGCCACCCTTACAATAAAAAAAAATTTCCTTTTATTGGTATTTTCTTTAGGGATTGATAACTGTGTGTCATGTGATCTAAGAGATAGAGTTCTAATATTGTATTCAGTTCTACACAGGGCTGATAACTCAGGATTTTGAAGAATTTTATAGAACTGTAGTAAATCCCCCCTCTTCTATCTTCCATTTATCCTCCAGTCTAACTAGACCAGTTGCAGCCAATCTTTCAGTGTATGTCAGTTTTTTAATTTGTGGTATTAATTTGGTTGTTCTGCATTGAACTTTTTCTACCATTTCTATGTCCCTCTTCAGATACAGATCCCAAAAATGGGATGCGTAATCCAAATAAGGATGAATGTATGTTCTATATAAAGGCAATATGCACTGCTCACTTTGTGAAACAAATGCTCACTGGACACTCTTAGTATTCTACTGGCAGTTTCCAATATTTTGTTACAATGATCATGAGCAGATAGACTGCTGCCCGAGTCCTCCTGCCAGGATCCTCAGCCTTCCAGCTGGGACCTCCCTTCCAGGGACCGCAGGCTCAACAACCGAACCGCTCAGCCCCCCGGACCGATGGCACTCCTCAGGCCGCCACCTGAATCCTCCTGCCTGGATCCTCAGTCTTCCAGGTACAGCACTTGCTGCCAGCCAATCAGAATGAGAGCACCTTTCCTGGGCCCACTCCGATTGGTCCGGTGCTCTCCCTGGTCTCTGCTCCTGCTAAACCACCAACTTTGCTCACTTTTACATGTTTCTACCTAAATGTATGCTAAATTGTAACTGTATTAGAGTTTAAGCTGTCAAAATATTCTGAAAAGGGCTGTGATTACAGATCTCCTAGGGAACTGGTGCTGCTCCATTGAAGTGCAGACTTTTTGGCATCCAATCTCTGGTCCCATTGTTGTGTTAAGTGGGTTCCCTGCTGTATTGTTTGTACCTCCTGCACTCAGTCAGCTACTTAACTCTCTCTCTCTCTCTCTCTCTCTCTCTCTCTCTCCAGCTGAAACCTCCCTTCTAGGGACCAGAGGCTCAACCACCAACCCGCTTGGCCCCCAGACTGACGGTGCTCCTTAGGCTGCCACCCATGTCCTCCTGCCTGGACCCTCAGCCTTCCAGGTACGGCACTTGCCACCAGCCATTGTACCCAGCTGGTGCTGTGCACCGGCTGCCCACCAACCCGTGTTCAACACTTATACTTATAGTCACCGCTGGACACCTGACTGGCTTTTTTTTCTATCTACCTAATTTCCTATTGGCTCCTTATATTTCTCCACCACTAGAGGCATCAGGCTGTGGCTCCCCCCTTTTGAGCCGCTGCTCGCTTACTCTACTCATCAACCTCCTGCATTCTCTTGCCATCACTGTGTGTACTATGGAGTCCTGGCAGACTTCTAACTTGTGGCTCATCCCATTCATACTTCTTCCAATCTGTACTGAGCTGCCGTCTGACCAACCTAATCTGCAGGCATTCCTTATGGTGGTTGACAATTTAGCATCCCCCACTTTGTACAATGCCCCACCCAGTTGCTACCTCCCTACCCCACTGCCATACACTCTCTTGTTCCACGATCATGTCGGCGCACGCTCAGCTTATTACCCTCCTTAGGATAGCATCCTCACCTTTCATTCTGACTATCCCTCCTAAAATTAGTAAACAACTTCTCTGTCACTCTCCCAAGGGATACAGGCTCCCTCAGCTTCTTATTCTCCTGCTTCTTTTAGCAGCCGGCGACATTCACCCAAACCCTGGTCCTGCACCTGCCCATCCACCAGCCGGTGCCCACCCAGGCACAAATCCACTCTCTCTACCAAATGGACTTAAAATCATCCACTTAAACATAAGAAGCCTTGCTCCCAAAATCTCCCTTTTACAACCCTTAGTCCAGGATTACACCCCTGATATCATTGTGATCATTGAATCCTGGCTATCCAAATCCATTCCCGATCAGGCAATAGCTATCCCTGGCTTTACTATATCTAGACAGGACAGGTCCGGGCGAGGTGGCAAGGTGGCTATTTATACCTCCTCCACCCTTCAAATCACTCCCTCCTTCCCCACATCTGTCCAGTCATCTCACAAGGCTCTCCTTTTAAAAATCTCCTATCCCCACACAGCCCCATTTTTATTGCAGGAGTTTACTGTCACCCTGGTCAGCCACATTCCAATGTCACTGACTTGGTCTCTAAGCTCTTCTCGCTCGCCTGCGGTGGCAAACTTTTCATCTTGGGCAACTTAAATCTAAATTGGCTGGCACCAGCACTGGCTAACATCCTCTCCACCATCGAAGCCTTAAACCTCCATCAGCTGATCCAGGAACCCACTTGTCTAAACCTTAAAACTCTAAACCACTCCCTGCGGGACCTGGTTGTCACCTCCCATCCACATCGAGTAGTTGCCCTTAGGGCTACTTCCTGACTTTATTAGTGACTATCATATGACATTCATAGTGCGGAAAATAAATAGGCCTAAATTCCCTCCTAAAATTATTCTCATTCGTCCCTTCACATCACTCGACCTGCAATCCTTGCTTCATGACCTTACGCAAACTGACTGGTCCCCCTTATCACAGCAGCTTCTGTTGACAATGCCCTTGCTTACTTCATGTCTAAGTTTCTGCAGGTTTGGAACTCCCATCCGACCCCCACAAAACCAGGGTTTGTGGCGGTCACCTCCCCTGGGTCACCCCTGAGCTTCTAGCCTGCCAACGTGCTTGCAACCTGGCATGGCGCAAAGCCAAAACCTCCAATTGCCCTGAAGATCACCAATGCTACCATGAATTGCGGAATGGCTGCACCAAAGCAATCCACCTTGCTAAAGCAGAGCCCTTCAAATCCAACTTCCAAACCAATACAAATAGCCCTTGTAAGTTCTGGAAGGTTGCTCACTCCCTTTTCTCATCTTCCTCCACCCCTCCACCCCCCTCCCTCAGGCACAACTATTCTGTTCTCTCAGAACCTATTGATATTGCTAATTGCTTCAACTCCCACTTCACCACCTGTGCCTCTTCCCTACTATGTACCTTTCCTAGCACTTCCCCTGACTCGTTGGCCCTCTCTTGCACCCCTTTCACTGTCTTCTACCCTACTCGTATTCCCTTGCCCCCAGGCCTCCCCCCCTCCTATCCCCTCCTCCCCTGCTCTTCAGCTCCGTCCCCCTCTTCTGAACCCCTTACACCTCTTCCCATTCTCCTTCTCCCCTGTCACCCCTGCTTCTACCCTTCAAGCTCTCCTGGTCCTTAACCCTATCAAAGGCTCCTCGCCTGATGGCCTTGACCCCAGGCTCCTACACATCTCTGCGCCTGACATAGCCTTTCCTCTATCCCTGTTACTAAACCTCTCCTTTGCAACTGCCACTGTGCCCTCTGTCTGGAAACATGCTGTTGCCCTCTCCCTCCTGAAGGGTGGCGACCCCTCTTCCCCTGGTAACTATCATCCTATCTCCCTACTGCCAACCTTAGCTAAACTACAGGAACACATAGTACTTGAACAACTCCCACTGTTTCTCTCTGACTCTGCTTTTTTCAGCCCCTTCCAGTCTGGCTTCAGGAAATCCCACTCTACCACCACTTCACTCCTAAGATTAACTGACACCATCTCTTCAGGCTTTGACAAAGGGCATATTACCTCAGCTATCTTTGTAGACCTGGCTAAAGCCTTTGACACTGTTTCTTACCCCCTCCTCCTTCACAGACTCTCAGCTGCTGGTCTATCCCCATCTGCTACAGGATGGTTCAGTGATTACCTGTCCGGCAGGTCTCAATCAGTGAGAATTGCTGATGCTACCTCTTCCCCCCTGCCTATAACCACTGGGTTCCCACAGGGCTCTGTATTAGGCCCCATTCTGTTCTCCATCTTTTTAAATGACCTCCTCCGGGTTTGCTCCACATCTAGCATCCATATATATGCGGATGATATAGTATTGTTTACCTCTGGCAATACTGTTGCTGATGTTACTACCAGGCTTCAGTCTGACTTCACCAAAGTCTAACTCTGGTTTAGATCTCAATGCTTTCTAAATGCCAAGAAGATGGTCTTCATGTCCTTTGGCACAACGCAGAGACTCGGCAAACTCACCTCCCTTCCTTCCACACCCTCGATGAGACTGCTTTAGAGGACTCCTCCTCTTTCAGGTATCTCGACATCTGGCTGGACAGACACCTTGACTTCTCTGTACATATTGATGCCATTCTGAAAAAACTAAGGCCCAAGCTTGGGGCACTTTAGAGAAACTGCAGCTGCATCCCACTCACCGCCAGGCGTGAGCTGATACAGAAGATGATCATGTCCATTTTTGACTACTGCGACATAATCTACGATGCCACCCCACAGTCCCACCTATCCAGACTGGATCTTCTCTTTAACTCGTTCTGTCATGTTGCTCTTGATGCCCCTCCTGTACCCATCACTGTGACCTCTACCGCGCTCTCAACCTTCTTCTCCTACACTCCCAGTGCACTCTTCATGTGCTAAATTCATCTCTAATTTCTGGCTTGGTTCTCTCCCCTCTTATATCTCCTCCTCTCTTGGCACTCCTACCCTCTCCCTCTATTCCCTAAGATCCCATGCTGACATTCGCACCCTATCACTCCCTTGCAGAACCACTACTTCTGGCCAAAAAGCCTTCCCCTACCACCTGCCTAAAATGTGGAATACTCTCCCTCCACAAATCCATCACTTCTCCTCCCTCTATTCCCTTATCACTGTGTTGCACAACTACCTCACTCCCTCTTGCACCTACTCCTGACCCCCCTCCTTATCTATCTCCCTCTCTGTCTTTCTCCCCATCTCCCTCTCACCCTCTCACCCCCCCTACTTACACTTATTCCTATACACCAGCTCTTATATTGGGGTGACTGGTTCCTACGTGCTCAACCTACCGCATATTGCACTAGTATACTGTCTATATTTTATGCATTGTCAACCTTGTATCCTATATACTGATTCTACTCTGTATGCTGCCCCTAAGTTCTGCTTGCACAGATACTCTACAGCCTTTATTGTCTCAAGTACCTTGCTCCTGTTTTTATAACTGTATGTATAATTACACCATTTGTGTGTATTTACCTGAACTGTACTCTGTATATCTGTATATCTGTACTCTGTATATCCCTTTCCCCTTCCCCCAGGATTTACCGTGAGATGAGCATTAAGTTGCTCAGTGTATCTTTCCTTGTGAAACAATTCAATAAATAAATAAAATAAATAAACTATGACACCCAGATACCACTCTTTGTCCACAGCCTGCAGTGGTTTACCATTTAGTGTGTAGGTGTACATTGGCTTGTTTCTGCCGAGATGTAGAACCATGCATTTGTGCTGACTTAGGTCCATCAAGGTTCAGTGTATTGCCCTATTAGTGATGCATATTGGGCCATCACCTATAGATCTAGTAGTGCTTCTGTTAAGGCCCATAGAAGAAATTCATAATTATAACTTTTCAATTAAACTCAACATGTGGCTTTGGTAAAAGTGTAAAAACATTCACTAAGGAATTTACATCACAAATTTTTTTTGTAATTTCTGTTTTAACCCCCTTAACGTCGGCACTGTCACCCAACCAACTTTGGAGAAAACAATGTAAAAAAAGAAGTCCGAAGGGATAAAATAAGTTAATTTATAAAGAATATTAGTGCAGCAATGGATCCTAAAAAATTCTGGAAATATGTAGCAAAATTACAAGGTCCTATAAGAACTAGGGCCTCAATAAAAATTTTGAATGACAACATTTTGGTGGAGGACCCAGTGGAAGCATCAAGATTACTTAATTTGTATTATTCAGAATTACCAGATTTATATATAAGTAAATCAAAAAAGAAGACTTCATCTATTTCTATATCTCAGTTATTGAAAGATAAAGAGTCTAATAGTGAACAACTGAATAGATTTACATTTAGACAAATTAAGGTTAAAGATGTAGAAAATGAAATGCATAGCTTAGATGGTTCTAAAGCAGGAGGGAAAGATGGAATTGAAGGGTATTTTTAAAAAATAGCTGCAGTTATGCTGGCTCCCATGGTAACCTATCTCTTTAACTGGAATGTGTGTGAATCTATGGTTCCTGATATATGGAAAGTGAGGAAAATCATACCAATTCATAAGGGTGGATATAATATAACTCCTTCAAACTATAGGCCAATAACCTTGTTACATGTATTATCTAAACTACTAGAAAAACAAGTACATAGGCAGCTCTATGGATATGTGGAACAAAACAAAAAGCTTACTGACTGTCAATATGGATTTAGAGAGGGCAGGTCCTCGAGCACCATCCTAGTAGATTTTCATGACTTGGTGTGATCTTTTTGAACCAGGGCACGAAGGTCGGGGTGGTGTTCATGGACCTGAGTATAGGATTTGATTTAGTGGAACATTCAATAATGCTGAAGAAGTTATATGATGTAGGGGTACATGAACAATCTTTATATTGGTTTAAATCATACTTTTCTAACAGACAACAGTGTGTTACATGTGGATCCATAGACTCAGACTTAACTGAGATAAACAGGGGTGTTCCACAAGGTTTGATTTTAGGTCCTTTGATGTTTAATATTTATAGTATGTAAATGATCTTTCAACAGTTATACACAATAGTAAAGTCAGATTATATGCAGACGATACCATATTAGTGGCAGCAGATAAAAATTACAATTTTTAGAACACAAACTTCAGCAGGATTTAGGTAGTATGGACAATTGGTTTAGAGATTCAGGTCTTTATTAAATGGTAAAAAAACTCCAAGTATGATTTTTTCAGTTGGAGCTCCCATACAGAGTTCTGATCTGAAACTTCGGTTAGTGGATGGAATCCCTATAAAAAGTGTTACAAATGATAAGCACGTGGGGGTCTTGGTTGACCAAAGGTTGACTTATAGTGAACAGATTAACCAACAGGTTAAAAGAGTTAACCAAAGGTTGGCGGTGTTAAGATGAGCATCAAAGTGTTTGGAAATAGAAGTAAGAAAAAAAAAATTGTGGGACAATTGCTGCTACCTGTGCTGGAATATGGTGTCTTATTGTATATGAATTTGACTAAAAATTCCTAAATAAAATAAACCAAACTTATTACAGATTAGCCAAGTTTATAACAAACAGAAAATATGGTTCCCACCACTGTGAAATTTACTGGCTACAACCGGAAAACAAGAAAATGTATCTATGGCTTCTATGGTCTCAAACTGGTCTACATCAAGGGGAAATCATCCACTTGCTAAATATGTAACATTTCATATCCCCATAGTAAGAGAACTTTTATATTAAGGAATTTTAGAATTCCAATGGTAAGATCTCAGAATAGATTAGGAGATTCTATACTGCAAAGTTGTTTAGCAACTCGCTGGAATACATTACCACAAGAACTAAGTTATTTGATAAGTTTCCCCAAGTTTAAGAATGCCTTGTATAAATACTTGGCATCTATTTGCACATGCTGCACCCGATTCGCAAAGCCCTGCATCTGACACAAGGTGCTTGCCCAAAAACAGATATGGTGCAAGGTGTACCTTACGTCCAGGGCTGCCTCCATGCAATTCACAAAGGTTGCCTGCATCAACCGCAGGCTGCCTGCCCCAAACAGGGCTTGCGCCAGCCCTGCGCCCTGCACTGCCCTGAAATTTGGTGCTAGGTGGACTGCACTGATGCAAGCTGCAGCTTGCTATTCACAGACAGCACCCAGCGGGAGAAATTCTAAGTCCCCTTAGACCAGCCAGGGCTGAAGGACTTAGACATCGTTCCCCTGGGTTAGCTGTCCTATGGGTAGTGCATTGTGTCCCACCTCCCCAACCCCACTGTTCCCCACAGGTGCCACACAGTGGACCCTCCATCCATGTTGTGCCCCCATAGGGCATCCAGGGCAGGAGCACCCTCCCGATCCTTGATGTGCCCCTCAGCATGTTGGTAGTGCCTCCCTCCAGATCCCAGTGTCCCAGTTGGTACCAGGACAAATTCCACCAGCCCTTCCACTGGTGCCCCATGCCCCCCTTCTATGCAGATAGTGTCCCCCCATCTCCAGACAGAGCAGGGGATCAACACAGCCCTCCTCATACCTCCAAGGCTGGTCTCTATGCAGACAGACTGTGCAGCAGGCAGTCCAAGGGGCTTGTGGTGAACCCTCCCATGCACCATGCATTTGCCGCATAGCTGAGGTTGCTGCAAGCATTGGGACTTAGGCACCAGGACCCCTCCTGTACCAGAATCCGGTGCAGGGTCTGTGATGCATGTGGCTTTGGTGCAAGCTGCTGTTTGCCGCAGCTTGCACTGAACGCAGCCCCCTTTGAGAATCAGACCTGCTATGTATAATTGTGGGAGTTTAATGTATGTTGTTTTAAGGTTTTTGTGTGTTAAGTTAAGTTATGCAATTATTGTACTGTATGTATTTGTGTGTAATACAGGACACTGTTGTAAATGGGGGTGATACCCTAATCAATTTGTATACTGTATAAATATAAATTTTAAAGAAACAAACAAACAACTAAACCTCCAATGCCCGACCCCCTGGGAGGACCCCCCACAGAGCCATGGCTCTACGCTGCAGGCAGAGATGAAGTGGGAGAGGGGCCCCCTGGCTCAATCCCATCCCCTGTGTCGTATCTTACAATTTCATCAGGGTCCTTCCTCTGTGGATCAGGGCACTGGTGGGTGAGAGCCATATGTCCAGTTCTCTTGCCAGTGTCACACCAGGGCCAAGCTTTTTAACATGTATGCCCCCCAGGAGCATGATGTGTGCATAACACCACAGCTTATACTGGCATCCGTCATGCTCCACCCAAGTACTGCATGCTTGGACATGCCGAACCTCCAACTTCTGCTAGAAGTTGGTCATGCACCAAGTCAAGGTTCCCCCCTTCCCACAGAGGAGACAAGCAGTCCTAGGGATCTCAAGCTTCCTCCCCCTGGCCGGCCTTCCAACGACCCAAGACCATTCCTGAATCCAGGTTGCCAGCATCGCAAGCAGTAGTGCTATCGCTGCACCAGTGGGCCAGCCTACATCACACAATTTTGATAGTTTGATGTTACTGAAGGATAACAAGATTTATTTTAATCTGTGAAATAATCATAAGCACCTCCTAGTAAGGGCATAATCCCCTTCTCCTGACTTGGTATTGAAAACATATGGTCATCATGCAAATGTATAATACAGTTTATAAAATTGCTTTTTTTGTCATAGTGTGATACTTTTGCAATGTTATTGTCTTGAAAATGTATGTAAATATTCAGAAAATTAATTGTAATGACCTTTGGTCAATCAACAAAACATTTACCTAACCACCTACAGTATTGGGTGTTTACTCACCTAGTAAAGGTGATTGTGTTGGTTGGCATCTATGGCACTCCAGACATTACCTCATGGTTACAGCCCACCTGATAGGCTAATGATGCACATGACCCAGATCAGATTTCCAGTATATCCAGGTCCCAGGAACCCCTGCTCTCCAGTTTGAATTTTCCATAGCTGAAAGGAATGATGTTAGTACCAGAAACAATACACACAATATAGACTAGGAAAGATGAGGTCTGCTACGACATGATGACAATAACGAGGCCAGAGGCCTGAGTTTATTCCCTATTATGTACACACTATCTCGAACCGTGGTTTGACTAATTTTTAGCATTGGAATTGAATTCTGACGGACTGGTGTAAGGACCTCCTGATCTTACTGGTTGGACGCTCCGATCATCCCCGAGGGCGGGCCTTGGAGTGCCATGGTTGCCAACCAACACAATCACCTTTACCAGGTGAGTAAACACCCATTGTGATTGGTTGGCATCCCATGGCACTCCAGACATTACCTCATGGGAGATAAGAAGCAGTTTAGACCTCCGGGTGGGATTCGGATGGATCGGAGGGTCCGGAGATGGAGCCGCTGCCAGGACATGGGATGCAAGCTGGTCTGAAGTCCTGGAGTTGTTCCAGTCTGTAGTGCCTGGCAAGGTATGTGAGGGAGCTCAGGTAGCTGCCCCATATATCCTCCCGGATGACACGATGCTCTCTCCACGGGAGATGGATACGCTCTGGTGGAATGAGCTCTGATTCCCTGGGTGGTGTCAGTCGCTTGCCGTCTAAGCGTGGTGGACGACCCTTCTGATCCACCCTGCGATGGTGGTTTTGGACGCTGTGAGTCCCTGTCTTTGGCCTTTCGCGATGATGAAGAGTCTCTCCATCTTACGGATGGCCTGGGTTCTGGCCAGGTAGATAGAGAGGGCTGGGCCCACGTCTAGTGGGTCAGGAGCGCCACATTCGGCAGGAGTGGCTGTGCGTGGCAGGGTGGGTAGATCTATGGGTTGTTCTCTGTGGAACCTCGTCGGAACCTTCGGCTGGAAAGCCGGTACTGTCCGGAGCCTTACCCCTTCGGGGGTGAAGATGGTGTAGGGTGGAGCGCAAGACAGGGTGCCAAGCTCCCCTATCCGTCTGGCTGAACAGATGGCTACCAGGAAGGCAGTCTTCAGTCCTGCCCAGAACAGGTCTGAATCGGCGAGTGGTTCGTACGGTGTCATTCTTAGGGAGTCCAAGACTAGGGGTAGGTCCCATGGTGCAACGTTAGGCCTGGTCCTAGGTCGCATGAGGTCTACCGCCCTCAAGAAGCGGATGGCGTCTGGATGGGCCCCGGGTGGGTGCCCTTCGACTAGGCCTCTGGCTGCTCCGATGGCCGCCAGTTGCACCCTTAGGGAAGAAGGTGCCAGTCCCTTGTCCACTCCCTGCTGTAGGAACAGCAAGATAGTGGGGAGGTTGGCCTGTTCCGGTACCGAGCCTCGTTGGCGGCACCACTGTGTGAAGATGGCCCATTGTCTCTCGTATGTGGATATAGTGGAGGCTCGTCGAGATCTGAGAAGTGAGCCTATGACCGACTCGTGATACCCGGTGGCGGTTAGTCGTTCCCTCTCAGGAGCCAGGCCGTGAGCTTTAGGGTTCAAGGGGACGGGTGCAATACCGGGCCCTGTGTCAGCATGTCCGGGTGGGCTGGAATCTGGAGGCTGGCTCGGGACATTTCTGTGATTGCCACGAACCAAGCTCTGCGGGGCCAGTACGGAGCCACCAGGATGATGGAGGTCCGGGATTTTCAGATTTTCTCCAAAACCTGTGAGATGAGGGGAATCGGGAGGAACACATACGAGTAGTCCCGAGACCATGCCTGGGAGAGGGCATCCGTGCCTTGGGAGTGCGCGTCTCTGAACCGGGAGAAATAGTGGTCCACCTGGGTGTTGTCTCTTGATGCCATTAGATCTATGGACACTGGCCCCCATGCCTCCCAGATCACCTGGAACAGATCCGGGTGCAGGCGCCATTCTCCGGGGTGGATCTACTGTCGGCTGAGCCAATCTGCCCTTACATTCAGTTTTCCCGCCAGGTGTACTGCTCCCAGGCATGATAGGTGCATTTGTGCCCAGTTCATCACCTTTGCGGTTTCTCGTGACATGGCCCTGCTTCTGGTACCTCCCTGCTTTGCGATGTAAGCCACTGTCACGCGGTTGTAGGACCTGCTCAGGACCGACTGTCCTTGGATGATGTGTCGGAATGCCCTCAGGGCGTGGAATACCGCTCTCATTTCCAGGGCATTGATTGAGAGCTGTGACTCCGCCGGGGACCAGGGGCCCTGTGCTGATTCGTCCCCCAGACAGGCTCCCCAGCTGGATAGACTCGCGTCCGTCTCGATGGGGATCGGGTGTGGCGCCTCCAGGGGAACCCCCTTTGTCAGATTTCCCGGGGTGACCCACCAGTCCAGGGATGATCTTACTTCTGCGGGTAACTGGACTTCGCAGCGCAGGTTCCACTCGTTGGGTGCTCCGCGTGCCAGAATGTAGTTCTGGAGTGGACGCATGTGCCACCTGGCCCAGGGGATGAGGTCGATGCAGGAGGCCATGCATCCCAAGAGTCTTGCCACCTTCTCCACCGTGGTGTGAGGGTGTGACCTTAACTGTCTGGCCAGGCTGCGGAGGCTGTGGATCCGAGCTGGAGCCGGCCTCGCCCAACCCTCTGCTGAGTTGATGATGGCTCCGAGGTGTTCGATTTGTTGGGTCGGGTGGAGATGGCTCTTCTCTCTGTTCACCACCCAGCCGTGGTCCTCGAGTGCTCACATCGCAAGCTCAGTGTGAGTATGTGCCTGACCCTCGGATCGAGCGCGTATGAGCCAGTCGTCTAGGTACGGCACTATGTCTAGGCCCTGCTCCCTGAGTCTGGCTACCAGGGTGATGGATACCTTGGTGAAGACTCTGGGGGCCAGGACAGAGCGAATGGGGCGCCAGTATTGAAAGTGGTGTCCCAGGATGTGAAAAAGGAACCTTCTGTGACTCTTGACGATGGGGATGTGTGGGTGGCGTCAGCAGAGATCGATGGATGTCAGAAGTCGCCTACCCTGATGCCCTGAAGAATTGGATCGGACAGTCTCCATTTTGAACCGGCATGGGATCACGTGTCGGTTCAAGCGTTTGAGGTCAGGATGGGCCTTAGCTCCCCGACTTCTTGGGAACCAGGAAGAAGATGGGTACATGCCCTCTCCTGCTCCTGGACCAGGGCCAGGTTGAATGCCCTGTTCTGGATGAGATCTGCCAGAATACCCTGGACCTGGTGAGGTGATGCTCTTCGTCTGGAGACCGGGGACGAGCTGAGCGAGGGGGAACCGAAGGATGGTACAATTCTATGGTGTACCCTCCGTGACCACGTCCCGGACCCACTGTCCGGCGTGGTGGGCCCAGCGGTGGCGAATAGGGCTAGCCGTTGTCGACAAGAAGTACGAGCCTTGGTGGGGAGGGCTCGGTGAGGCCGAGTCACTGTTTTCCTCTGAATCCTTCCTCGACCTCCGGACTTTTGTCCCCAGGGTCAGAAAGGGGAAGACTTGTAGCTGCTGTAGACGTGCGTGCGTGGGTAGGATGGTGATGCTCTACCCCGAAAGGAGTGGTTCTGGGGGTAGGAGTCCTTACGAGTTTGAGTCTTGGCCCCCGGACGAAACCTCCATCTAGCGGAAGGTAGGTGTGAAGGTCTTGACCGGTTTCTTAGGAGGTCCCTACCTTCTTCTTTCTGCTTTAAGTAATTCTGAAGACCCTCCCCGAATACATGAGTCCCCTTAAGAGGTAAGTTCTGCAGAAGAGTCTTGGATTCTGAGTCAGCGTCCCAGAGCTTGAGCCATAGAGCTCTGCGGGCCCGATTTATGATTGCGGACACCCTGGCCTGGAGGCATAGGGAGTCCACTGCCATGTCTGCCAGGTATTTGGCTGCATCGAGGGTGCAGTCTAAAAGTTCAGCCTCCCTGGACTTGGGACTCGCCTGTTCCTGAAGTTCCTCCAGCCAGTGTATCTGGGCGCTAGAGGTATAGATTGCTGCCGTCATCACCTTGGCCATGGTGCCCTCAATTTCAAAGGTCCTCTTTAACATGTCCTCGATTCTTTTGTCTGTGGGGTCCTTGAGGGCTATGGTGCGCATGGTAGCACCGTCTTCTTACTCAAGGCCGCCACCTGTGGATCGATGGAGGGCGCCTTGCACCAGGCTTCTGATTTGTCACCTTGAACCGGATACATCCTGTGTAAGTTCCTTCGGTTTGGCATCCTGCCCGGGTCTGTGGATTGCAATTCCATGTGGATCAGTTCCTCAATGGCCGGGCAGACTGGGAAGGTCTCCGGGGTGGTGGTCCTTAGCTGGATCATTGGGTCCAGCTTTGATTCCGTCTTCTCCCCTTCCTGTTCTTCTGTGGACAGGCCCATGGTGGCCTTGATGACCTTCATAAGGCCGGGGATTGTGTTGAAAGCACACAGTTTTGATGTCAGCGAGGGGGCTGTCTGCTGGTCGATGTCCTCCATGTCGGACTCCACGCCATGCTCCTCCTCCTCGTCTTCGTCGAATTCCTCCTCTTTGTCCCTATCTTCTGGATTGGCATCAATTGGAATGCTGGGAAGAGGGTCCTGTGTGCCTGGTGGATTCTCTGGGAGGTCTCTCTGGTGGATGAGCTCTGCGCCGGGTGGCCGAGGTCTGTTTTGGGTGAGCGCCTCCAGCTTCTCCATGATCTTCAGCATGAAGTTCTGCTGACTCTCCATCATGGCGACAGCCGCTTGTTGTTCTGTATCAGCAGAGAGCCGGATCTACCCAGGTTGAAGTGCTGGGGCCTGGGAGGGAAGGTGGCGTGGTTCTCTCCATCGAAGACAGTTTAGGAGATCAATAGGCAGGCCGCAGAGAGGGCCTGGGGTTTGAGGAGGAGGAGGCGTTGCACATGGTACATTTCTTTGCTTTGACCATCTGAAAGATAAAGAGAAGGTCTGAGTGAGGAACGAGACTCCGGAAAACTGTCCCCTTCCCTTTTCTGGCATCGTTACCTGACTATCCCCTCTCAGGTGATTGCTACCCCGGATAGGCCTGGGTCCGCTGTGGGAGGGGACCATGGCCACCGAGGAAGGGGATAGCTCTGCTAGAGCCTGCCAGGGTCGCTATGGGAGGTACCCTAGCATGGACTCTGCGGTGTCCGCCTGGGGTCACTATGGGAGGGACCCGAGTGGACTGAGGGTTTTTTTTTCTTTATAGTCCTTTTGCAATGTCACTTATATTTATTTTTATTTATTTAGTTGTTTATCCAGGTATAGCACACTAAGCTGAAAGCTTTTTTACAGGAGCGACCTGGGAGCACAAGGAGGTTAAGTGACTTGCTCAGGGTCACACAGTATGCAAGTGGATGCTGTGGGATTCAAACCGAGGTCTGGTCTGCTGGATGTCACCAGATTAGCAGCTCAGAGCCTTAGACCACTGCACTCTACTGCCTCCTTGCGAGTGGCCTAAGTAGTGCCCACGAGTCGCTCGCTGTCCCCTCGTTGTCCCTCCGACAGGCTCCTGGTAGGCCTCCCAGAAGGCCTAGGAGGAAACATGGAAGGCCCACTCCTCGGCGCCTACCCCTCTGAGCGGTTCTGGGGGAGGGGCAAGGCGCGAGAGTTGGGAGCCTCGAGGTCTGTGGGCAGCAGGCCGAAAAGTAAGGAGGGGTTGGTGGTGCGCGTCCGCTGCGCTCCTCACAGAGAGGGGTGGGTGCACCCACAAAGAAAGGCCCAGCAAGGCCTGGAGGAGATCCGTGCCTCCGTGGGTGGGCGCGGGAGTCGCCAGACTCAGAACAGCGTCAAGAGCGCGCTGCGGTCGACTTCTCCCCTTCCCATGGGGCCGCGACTTGCCTGTGGGCCGTGTGGGAGGGAAGGCCTCAGAGGGAGGGGGGGAAGGTTTGGATTCACCGCGGAGTCGTGGGAAAAGAGCGACTCGCGGTGATGGGCAGGTGTGTCCAGCGGGGTAGTGAACTGCGGAGTCGCGGGGGAAAGAGCGACTCATGATCTTGGTTCCTCAAGCTCCTCACCCTTGCCTCTGGCAGTGGCCCTAACCGTGGAGTCGTGGGAGAAGAGGTGACTCGCAGAGGCAGGCCAGGCAGGGGAGGCTAGTCATTTACCTCGGTGAGGGAGAAGAGGCACTGCCAGTTTTTGGTAAGCCAGGCGTGGGCCTCGGCGGGTTCTTGCCCCGGGGGCGAGCTCCAGCAGCGCTGGGGGAGTCCCAGAGGAAGAGCGCCTCGTGCGTCGATCCCTTTTAAGGGATCAGGGCCACAGGAGAGCCGCGGAGTCGTGGGGAAAAGATGCGACTCGCGGTGGGATCTTTTAGGTGAGGGCCTACAGGATGAGCCCTCCGGGCCGCGTGGACTCTGGCACAGAGGACACGCGGCCTGCGAGGCCAGAAAAAGCGACTTGTGGCCCAGAGGCCTGCTGGCTCGAGGGAAACATCCTGGAGTGCCCAGAGAGCATGCAAAAACCGTGGGAGGGACACACATTAATGCAAGATTAGCAACATGAGTGACAATAATCCTGTTTGACCAATTTAGGACTATGGGCAGCGGGCCCCAGACAGTATAAATAATAATTAAAGCAGCAACTTGAAAGCTTTTAAAGATAAAACCAAAGTACAGTTCCTACCTTAGAATTTTAAGGAGCAGACAGGGGTTCTCTGGATGCTTCTTGCCTAATCAGATGCACAAATTACAACTGGAGAGCAGGGGTTCCTGGGACCTGGATATACTGGAAATCTGATCTGGGTCATGTGCATCATTAGCCTATCAGGTGGGCTGTAACCATGAGGTAATGTCTGGAGTGCCATGGATGCCAACCAATCACAAACTGTATGTGCATCAAGATATAAAGAAGAGTTGCCAACAGCTTTGCCCTTGAAGCTATACAGCCATGGATATAACTATTTTCAGTGCTTGCAATAAGGGGTTGAAGAAGGAGATGTTGTCTATGGATAAACATATTAATATCTATTACTATTTGCACAGATTGTGTACCAAGAATGACAGACCTTGCAAATGGAGACTGACATCTGGGACTTAAATGGCAAAATGCTGGGGTATACAGTAATGTATACACTTTTTGTAGATTTGCAATTAATTGTAAACTTACATCACTTAATGAGAGTTTTTCAGTGCCTGCCTTGCTTTTTATCCCAATTAAATAACATGCCATTTATTCAAATAACATTGAGTGATAAATCAAAATTATTCTTATGCATTACAAAAGATGTCTATATGCATATACTCATATGGTTTTGTGGTGATCAGACCAGTCACAGTAGGTGGATACATGATTTTCACTGCTGAAAGGTTTCAGACTCTTGTCTAAGTGCAAGCAATCAAGGGTAGTACATGCAAGTCACTGTGAAGAAATTTAGACTGGCTCAGTTTAAGGCTAGACTGCATGGTGCCAAAAGGCCTCACAAATAATCAGAAAGAGCTTAAAACAGCTTGTAACATGGCAATTAATGTTACAATAAAATACAGCAAACCGATTCGATAAAGTACCACACATGACCAAAGCTGAAGATGGCATTAATCCCCTAATAATCACTGGGTAGTGGTTTTTCCCATAGGGAAACCCAGTTATAATTTACCATTATAACCAGCTCGGCCGGTTATAATGGCAAACACGTGCCACGTTCCCCTCGGACCATCCATGCGTCAGTCGCCAGTCTGTGACGTTCCAACGAATAATCCTAAATTGCCCCACACTTCACTGTCCCTCGCATTCAACAGTAATTTTCTTTTTTTTTGTTTAAAAAAAAAACCAAATCACCTATCAGGAAAATAAAAGGAAAATGAAATGAAAAACGTCTGCCACGTTTTCCCATTGGCATGTTGCCTGTGCAACCGAATGCGTGCCACTGACTCTCCAAGCTGGGAAAGATGCCACAATCACTGTTCACCAGTAAGTCTATGTTTTTAAGAGAAGCACAGAAACAGAAATTAAAATATTAATTTTTAACCCCCGACAAGCACAGCACTGTTATTTGTACCTCGGATCACACAAAATCCAGACTGGTCCGCGACTTTGTGAACACTAATCTGTTATTTTATTTTATTTTCTATAATTGCTGAGGTGAAAAACTGCACACCAGCAATTTATAAACAATAAAATATAGGGTGGTGTGTGTAAAACTCGATTTTACACACATTCTCGTTGTGGGATACTTTTTATAAACCCCTTGGGCTTCATCCTTGGGGTTTATGTAGCATCCCTCAACTCAGGTGTGTGTAAAATCTCATTACGCACACCACCCCATGTATTATTCTCTATGTAATGCCCGTTCCAAGTTGCAGTACTTAAAATAACCACTGTCAAATCACCACCCAAATCTATATAATAGAAAGCACATGTTTACTCCCACCCACTGGAACTCTGACAATCGCACAGAGCAATGAGAATCATTGTGGTGTCTCGAAAATGCCTAAAATATTGAATTGCTCCCAGGTCACCCCTGAAAACAGGTACTTGTGCCAAGTGGGCCTTACCTGGTTACCAAAGCCTAAAATAAAATAAAAAAAATAAAAAAATTGCAATGTTACCATATCAATAAATTTTAATTATTGCAGCTCTCCTGAGAAGAAAGATACCAGTTTAACACAAGCTGAATGGGTAACAGTAATAATACCTGTTCTCCTGACTGATGTTCTTCTCAAACCAACCCATAGTTAAGAAGTAGAATTCATAGTGCAGAAGTGTTTAATAATACTTTAAAAAGAACTGTTTTGTAGCACAGCTTGCACTGCTTGCAGCTTGCGCTACTAGTTAGAGAGCCGCAGCTGAAAGCAAGCATATGCAGATAACTGTATGAATCAATCCTATTCTGCAAAGTAGCATTAAACATTAGTGTTTCAGGAAATTTTCGAGTGGCATAGCAATAGCTGTAGTAAAATTTCTGCCATTCCAAAAGTTGTTAAATATGTTGTAAAGTGTAATACTTCAAATGAAAGTGTGGATATCTGTAGGTGATGATTATACCCCCACAATATTAATAAATTTTAGCAGTCTTATGATGTTTGGTGTTGATATTGCATAGCAAAAAACTTCAAAATCCCTGAAACTGTTGTCTTTTATTCTCTTTTCTGTCAATTAATGGCTTAAACCATAATTGTTGACTTGCACTTGCCATGTTAAAAGCATATTAAGTGGCTCAGAAAGAGGCTTCTACTGTGGAATAAATGCATGCTTGGGTGATTGTAGGCCTTTGGCCTCGTACAACCCACAGCCATTAATTCCCCAGTAAACTCCTTCTTCATGACTTAATGCTTACAAACCACAGAGCTGTGTTTTGTTCTTGTTACGATTCTTCAGTAAATTACAAGCTCTGAACAAGTGGAGATCCAGTCCAATGACGATAATCATTTGGGTCATAGTGAGCACACAATAAGAAAGTAATTTAAATGACTTTGCATATGCTATCCGCAGCACCTTCCATTGGAAATTATGTATAATTTTTTAGTTACATAAATACAATGGTGCGGTGTCAGGTCTTAAGTACTGTATCTTGAGCTCTTGTGACACTACTGTCATGTTATGCTTAGTGATGATTATAAAACGTTGCTCTGATTTGTGAAGAGAAGGTCATACATGTAATTATGGACCCTTAATTACATGCCAGATCTACTTTTAGCCAAGAGTACCTTATCACAAAAACACACAGACATATCAGCACACACCATACTGTCTGTCAGAATAGCCATGGATGACATGTTTGGATTACCTGCCTCACAGAAACACTTCAATAAAGACATTTTCTGGAGAAATTTTAGCCAGATAACTTAGAAGAACCTAGACCAGAGGAAAATACCACTGAATCCATTGACATGATGTCCTCTGCTGCTGCTACTACAACCTCCTCTGAAAATGAAACAGAAGAAAGTAAAACCAAAATTGTGAGTAGGCACAGCACCATTAAAACAGAAGTAAATGAGGTGGAATCAGAAAAAACAAGCATTTGTCAATGTCGAATGTTTGCTTGCTGGCATTAGCAGTGGAAGTGCAGGCGTTAGACAGATGCAGTATAAGAATGTCAGTGAAGAATTGAACTGATGCCAGCTCCACCCCATCCTGCAGAGATTGACAGGCATTGGGGTGTGCCTTTGGGTTGTTGCCCATGACGGTCATGACATTTCACCTCATCCTACCCTGCAGACACTGACAAGTGTTGATGTGTGCCTTAGGATGTTTGGGCTTTACATTCACCTCATTCCATAAGGAAATACACTGAAATGAGTACAGTGTAGGAAAATGGAGTGAACTCAGGGGCCAAAGGGTCCAAGATGCACCTCAATGCCTGTCACTGGCTGCAGGGTGGTGGTGGGGGTGGAATGGCATGAGCATTACTGTCGACAATCCCAAGTCACACCCCTGATGCCTGTCAGTCCCTACAGGGTAGGGCGTTATGGTCAAAACCCCTAATGCTCTGGGTATTTCTTGGCATTTTTACTCCAAGTTTTCAACATGGGCTTTTTGTGGCCCCACTGCATGAACAGTGACACTATCAGTTTGTTAGCCAAAAGGTGATTTTGCACAGCGACTGCGCCATTTAACGCCACAGGTGCAAAAACACATTTTGAACAGGATGTGAAAAATGACAGATATACTGTTCATGAGGAGGTGTAAAAAATGGCAATGTTGAAAATCTGGATTGAAAATATAAAAAAACTGGTGAATTCAGAAGCGTTCATAGAAACTGTGCAACCCACACCCGTAATGTAATTAGTTTGGGGATTTTTTACAGCAGATTTTCAACATAGGCATTGTGGGACCTCCACTCATGAACAGTGTCACTGTGATTTTCTGAATCTGTCCCAAACACTGATTTTCCACCGCGACTGCGCTATTCTGCACTTGAAGTGTGAAAACACGTTTTGGTCAGGATGTGAAAAATGACAGTTGGACAGTTCACAAGGAAGTGTGGAAAAATGCTAATATTAAAAATCTGGACTGAAAATATTGCAAAGTTGTGAACTTAAGAGGGTGCTGGAAACTGCGGAAGGCACACTCGTAACACAGTCATTTTATGGACTTTTGTCACCAAATTTTGAACATAACTAATTTAAGATATCTGCTCATGAATAGTGTCACTGTGATTTTCTTAATCTGTCCCCAAGATTGATTTCGCACATCTACCATGCCATTGTGCACTACATGTGTGAAAACACATTTTGGGCAAGATGTTAAAAATGACATCTGTACTGTTCAAAAGAAGGTGTGGTAAAATGGCACTGCTGAAAATCTGGAGTGAAAATATTGAAAATTCTCCAAGTTATGAGTGTACATAGGAACTGCGTAACACACGCTCGTAAAGCAGTCATTTTTAGGAATTTTTCCACCAAATTTTCAACATAGGGTTTTTAGGGCCTACCTCATGAACTGTGACACTGTCATTTTGTTAATCAGTCCCGAAAGGTGGTTCCATGCAGTGACCATGAAATCACCTTTTGGGACCGAATAACAAAATGACAGTGACTGAGTTCGTGACGTAGGGTCCCAAGAACCCCATGTTGGAAATTTGGTGAAAAAATACCCAAAAATGGCCGAGATATGCACCAAAGTTGAAAAAGAAACATTTATGTCATTATACAGTTTACTGGCATTTCTTCTGTTCGCAGTCGGCTTTGAAGAGTGCAGACGTGTTCCTGGCCCACCAAAGATCATTGCTCTGGCCTCCAGAGGTAAGTATGGGGTGAGAGGAGTGTGGGGAGGTGGGGTACGCAGAGAGTGGGCACGGGTTGGGGGCAAGACAGTCAATCAGGGACCGTTTTCTTTTGTTATAGGTGGTTTAAAAAAAAAGACAATGTGGGTCTTTTACCACACTGGGGTGGGCTCTCAGCGTGGCACCTGGAAGTTTGTTTGGGGGACTGTGGAGCTGATGGGGGATTGGGCACCCCCATGGGCCATACAGACTTTTACCACACTGGGGTGGGCTCCCAGCATGGCACCTGGAAGTTAGTTTGGGGAGGCAGTAGAGTTGATGGGGGATTGGGCACCCCTTTGGGACATACAGACTTTTGCCATGCTGGGGTGGGCTCCCAGTGTTGCACCTGGAAGTTTATTTGGGGGGGCAGTGGAGCCGACAGGAGAATGGGCACCCCCGTTGGCCATACAGTGTGCGGGGGTGGAGGGGAGTGCATAAGCACGCTGGGGTGGGCTCCCAGCAAGCTACCTGGGTGTTTGTTGGGGGAGCACTGGAGCCAACGGGGACCAGGCTGTTCCATCGGAAAGAAACAAGCTGTCTATGACAGCAGTTCAGATGCAGTGCTGACGTGCAGGTAATTTGCATACAGTCAATTGCCTACACGTTATCACCGCTGATTGTAGCGGTGGTTTTCTCTGAACTGTATGCCACTGCATCTGAATAGCTGTCATAGACAGCTTGGACATTCATTGGTATGGTGCGGCCATGCCTGCAAAAAGAAGCAGGACATTGGAAGTGGGGTGGCACACCTATGAAAAATCGTATGGTGGCACTATGTTTCTTGCACATGCATGTAAGCAAACATAAAAAGAATCAAACACTATAATGCAAACTTGCTGAACTATATCTGTGTTCAAAAGTTGACTAGCTGAAAAAAATGTAGACTTAAAAATGATCACACTACAGGAACTGAAAGAGGAACTCAGGGAGTTCTGTGCCACAGTTCATAATTCCCATGGCAAACAATATAGCTTATTAAGCTGCAGTTGCCTAAGAGCAGCCATTAACAGATACTTGAACTCGCCTCAAATAAATAAAAACATTAACATATTAAACAATTGCAACTTTAGTACTTTTAACAGTGTCTTTGTTGCTATTGTAAAACATTTCAGAAAACAAGGCACAGACAACAGTGAACACTATCCAGGTACTGTTTTACAAATGAAGACCTGCAGGAACTCAAACACTCACATGCTCTTTCTCCTGACACAGCTCCGGGGAGTAGCGAATAAAGTCTGGTTTGACTTAATCTTGCTTGACATCTTGCCCACCACTGAAGATAAGGGCATAAAGACTTCACACCTCAGAGTTTAAAGATTAACCATGACAACAAGGGTCTCTGTTTCATCAGAATGTCATTTACCAAAATATCCATATGCCATAAAGATCTCTGACAGCCTAACAAAGGAAAACTGTGGGGGTTTATCTTTGACTGGCCACTCGATCCCATATGTCCAGTCCACAGATTTTTCAAATACCTTTCAAAACTGGTCCATGTCATTATGGTAATTTCAAAAAGGTGAACATCAAAACAGCGAATCCATATAAGCGCATTCAAAAACGCAATTAACGGCGAGCGGTACTATATAGCACAATTGCATCCATTTCATACCTGCAACTGCACATTGTACACAATGCCATGGAGATAATCATATCTCTCTGACACCATACTCCTGCACCACTTGTAGCAACCTCTCATTATGATCACAGTACCTCCGGTGCCCTGGAGCGGTTGAAGTACCCAACACAAGTTGCTCGTAACGCAACTCAGTAAGCCTCTGCTCCTCCCTCAAGCATTCAATAAATTGCCAAATGTTTGGGTAGCATGCTCCTAGATGGGTGTTGAAACCCGTATGCCAGCCCTCTACTAAATTTTTTGTCCTTGCAAAACCCTGCAGAGTGGACTCATAGCAGTTCAATAAAGTGATAGCAAATACTGGACGCCTCCTCCCAGATCTGCTAATAGGATGTCCCAACCAAGTATCTCTGTAGTAACCAAAGAGAGTCTCTAGAATCTCTTCATTATCAGTGAAATATTGCCACTCCTATAGCAACTCAAAGGTCTCTACAACATCAGGTACAGGCATGAATGCAACTGCTAGAATCATTCGCACATGAAGTGCAAACTCCGCATCCCACACATATCATGCATGAATATCACCACATTGCTGCACACTCCTCCAAATTGCCTGACAATAGTGAAAGAAACACCCTTTCAGTGTAACAAAAGGGAACACATTTGCAAAAGCCCTACAAGCAGCCCTTTCAAAAGCCATCATAGCGTTTGTAGGATGAATGGTGCCACCCCAACTCTTTAAGGTATTAAACATACTTTTGTAGGCAGCTACAGTCCAGGAGCACATTAATACAAACACCGATGGTATATCACATTCTCTCTCCTCAAGCCATGAGTACTGTAGAGCTGCTTAAAGACAGTAGGGCATGTTCTGAAAGTGCCATCTAAAAAACATTCCTGGCACTGGGACACAAATTGCAGGTTTTGCTCTGTTGCAAAAAGCAGAACATGGTAATTGCCTGAAGCACAATCACAGTACAGAAATTGCTAACCCACTAGTGTCCACCTGTATTCATCAGGAATGACCAGCTTGTCGATACTTGTTGGCGGCACAGGACACAGTCATTCTAACCTCCTTACATGCTGCACAGTCCTCTTCAACAACGAGACACGGGGTAGTTGCCCTGACACTGTGTCACCTGCCTGCACAGTGCTCTGCAAAACCACTTGCCCTGTGGTCTCCATGCTCATTCACACTCTCTCTCTCTCTCTCTCTCTCTCTCTGGTTCCCCAGCACTTCATGAAATCCAACCTCTGTGGCATTGGCAACATGGTTGTGGCTTGCCTCTACTGCCACAATGTCCTCTCCACTAGTATGCACTCTGACAATGCAACACAACCTGTGGCTCTTCACACTCCTCCAATAGACCTTGGGGAGCACCACTTTGTCACAGTGATAGATGTACCCTCTATGTTGTAGCAGAGGATGGCCCTTCTGACTGACAAGGTATGTAGCCATATTGAATGTCTAGCCTACAGTTACACACTGTTTGTGCTTATTTATGTTAGTGGGGGGGGCTCCACCCCCAAACCCCCCACTATTTCTATTATTCTAACTCTGAGGCACACCTGGATACTGGGGTAATGGTGCACCTCAGAGTCACTATTTAATTCTGCTCGCTGTTAATTGCTGTTATGACTTTCGCTATTGTCATATCACCGTTAATGTGTTGCCTTATTGACTTGCTACCTTCAAAAATACCGCCAGATGCTAAGCATTTATTCCTGCACCCTATGTGGGTTGTCCAATCACAAGCCAATAAGCATTAATAATCTTGCCACAGTAATGAAACTAAGAGGGGAAAAGTTTAGGAGAGATGTGCAGAAATACTTCTTCATGGAAAAGATGGTGGATGATTGGAACAGTCTGCCTGAGCAAGTAGTTGGGGGAAAGCTGTGGGGATCTTCAAGCATGCGTGATAGAGGTACAGGTGCATACTAGGAAGAGGGACGGGGGAATGAGTGACAACTATGACCAACTAGGGTCAGTGGTGATGGAATAGGCAGTGACAAGCAGCAGATTGGATGAACCTAAGGGTCCTTTTCTGCTGATAAAAATCTGTGTGTTTATGTTTCTGATGCTGCCCCGACTACCAGCTGAAGCCAAAGTTAGCCACCGCTATATGAATCATTCATTTAGATGTACGGCAGTTCACATACTCACAAATGCCAGTCTCAAAGCCCACCAGATTATGTCCATCCGGAGGCACAGGAGTGAGTCCAATCCAGAAAATTACTGATCTGCATCCGTATGAGACAGCAAATGAAGAAGCAACAAGATTGGCAGCATCAACATAATTGGTGACACTTCCATCCTGAAACAACTATAACTAACTGATGACACCAAGTCCAGTACTAATTCAGTAATCCCTGCATCTCAAGATGTTGCCAGCACTTCCTCGGCAAGGCCACCATCGCAGCAGATCTCAAAACCCTGCAGCTCACGAGAAGATCCTGTAGATGTCATGATTGATGACAGCACTGAACCTCAGCCAGCCAGCAGAGACCCACTCACTGAAGACCCATCAGATAAAACTCAAGGAGGAGACCAAACACCAAGGACCAATATGGCAATAAAACAAACATTCTGGATAACATGGGAAATGTAGACTAGCCATTTTTGCATTAGCCACTGAGCCACCTAAATGCACTTTCTAATTGTTGTGATATACACACAAGCACTGACTAATACATATACACTGTCTACACACACAGAGCATTGCCACACACACACTAACACACATCAGTATTGCATTGTGGAAAGGAGAGGAAGGAGTTAGAAGAAGACTGTGCAATAGTTGCTTGAAGTCTGTTTTTGGGTGTGGACAGGAGGGATAGGAATGTAAAAAGCAGTTGCTCAATCTGTCTAGAATCGGCACTTGGGCACGTTCCTTAATTTTTCCTGGAGTACCTTTGACTGGCCGGAGTTTGTTGATGTCATGCAAATTGTCCAGGGTATGTGCCCTATGTGCTGTAGTTTGGGTCCAGGCCCAACTACCCTGATTATAGGTTGTTGTGGCATCATCAGCCTGGTCCTCGCATGGATAGTCTGGTGCTCCCTTGAGTTAGGTGAGTTTCCTAGCTCCCTGAAGGAGGTGGTGGTGACACCTATCCTGAAGAAAGCTTCTCTGGACCCAGACTGCCATGCCAACTGGTCAGACACCTGGCAACTGTGGTTTAATGCTAAAAAGTGCAAGGTGTTGCATTTTGGGGTGAAGAACCCAAGAATGAGTTACCAGCTGGGGGGAGTGCAGCTAGCTGAGACAGAGGAGAAGAATCTGGGGTGCTCATTGCAGGCTTAATGAACAACTCAGCACAATGTAGGAAGGCAGCTGTAAAGACCAACAAAATGCTCAGTTGCGTTGCAAGGGGTATATCCTCGAGGAGCGAGGAGGTGATTCTGCCACTGTATAGGTCATTAGTTAGACCACACCTGGAGTACTGCATGCAGTACTGGTGCCCGTATCTAAAGAGGGACATTAAGTTAGGAGGGGGTGCAGCACAGGGTGACAAAGTTGATCAAGGGGCTGGGGGACTTATCATATGAGAGGAGGCTGAGGGAGTTGAACATGTACTCGCTGGAGGAGAAGAGGGATGGGGGGACATGATTGAAACCTTTAAGTACATGAAAGGATTAAACAAGACAGGTACAGAGAGGCTGTTCAAAGTAAGGGAGGGTAAGGGAGGGACACCCAGGGCCATGATATGAGACTGGAGGGAAGAAGGTTCAGGAGGCAGATGAGGAGACACTTTTTTACAGAGAGAGAGTGGTAGCTGTGAGGAATGCTTTACTGGCAGAAGTGGTATCCAGTCGAACTATGGACTGCTTCAAAAGAGGCTGGGTCAGGGCAAGGGGAGAATAAATGGAGGGGAAGGGCGGAAAGAAGGTGCAGCTGCAGAATAAGGGGTGCTAGCTGCACATTCGAGCAGACTTGATAGCTCTCTAGGCCTTTATCTGCTGGCAAATTTCTCATGTTCGTAAGTTCGTACACTGCCATATATGGCATTTATTTATTAGAATTTTGGTAACCGGGTAAGCCCGCTGAGACCATGCAGTCCCTTTTTCAGAGGGGACCCGGAAGTTACTTATAAATCTAATGCTAACTTTTACTGTATTAGGGATAAACATTGTAGTTTGCACTAACTCCTTGTACTAATCTATGGCATGATGACCAGCAGGACTAGAACAAAGTGCCATACACACAGACACAGACACACACAAACACACAAGCACTGCTTCATGTTCTGATCAGCGTCCATTGCTAATGTACAGCATTACAGCCATTTGCAAGCTGACTACGAGAAGGTTAATGTATCAGGAAAGAGTTAACAGAGTGGTGCACATGTGCACACACACGCATGCACTCATGCACACACGCACACACACACACACACACACTAACTCTTGCAGATCTCCTGAACTGATAACAACACTGTCCTTTACTCAGAGGCTCAGAAAAACACAGCTGTTAGGAATGTGTTCATCTGAGGCATTTCCTAATAGCCTCTGAAATCTGATAGCTTAGTTACAGATGTCTGTTTTATCTGGACATCCCATATAACTGAAATGCCACACAGGAGGGTGAGAAAGAGAAAGCGAGGGAGTGGGTGTTGTTTTTCTTTCTTTCTTTTCTTTCTTTTTTTTGGGGGTACGTGATGGGCACATCTCACCGCTCTTTCCCCTTCATGTTAGCTAGACCAGACGTCAGCAGCAGAGCAAATAAAATAGTGCAGGTGAGAGCAGGAGCAGAGACAAAACGAGCTGAAACAAGCTGCATGTGCTGTTTACACTGAGCACATCCACTGATTGTAATTTGAGCTGGCATGAGTATGCTGCATGTAGGAGAGATGCATGAATGAATCAAACTCTCTCTCTCTCACTCTCTCCCCCTCTCAGTGGAGTGATTGTGCTCAAACTCCAATTTTTGAAGTCTGTTCTGAATCTGGTGAGCTCCATTTTTCTACTGTAATAGCAAGACATCTGCAGAGCTCCATCCTGCAGCCGTAAAAATGGGTAAGAAAAATATTGCATCCTGATTGACTGAAAGAGTACTAGATGATGTCTGTTATGGATGAACTACCACCGAGTCATACTGAGAACCCTTCTGGCAACAAGGATTCTGTGCACATATATATCCTTGCCTCCCAGAAATCTTTTGAAAAAAAAAATCTGGCAGCTATGTTTGTAAGGCAAAAAGCTTTAAAAAACCCTACCTGCAATCATTATAATAAACTAGTTTAAACCATGTTTTAACCCAAAAACCTCCCAGCATTATCTCAAACATTTGAAGCAGGCAGTATAGCCGAGAGGTTAGAGTAATGAGCTGGGAATGAGCTTGGTACATCCTGCAGACCTGGGTTTAATTCCCACAACCTCACTTGCATACTGTGTGACTCTGAGCAAGTTACTTAACCTCTCCACTGCTCCTTGGTCACCCCTGAAAATAGGCTTTTGTGCCTAGTGGGCCTTACCTGGATACTGAAATAATTACAACAAACATGAGGTTCATGCTGAAATATAAAAAAAAAGCATCTCTCATGATTTGGCTTCTGTTTCTGTAGTCTCTGCTTGTTATGGGTCTCTAAGTCAGTGCTTTCCATATGCACCTGACCCAGGCCCCTTCTAATGCTCCCTCCCACCATGCTGAGCCTCTGTCCAACTCCACACCACTCAACTTCTGGAAGGGGGGCTGAATTGACTCAGTACCCAATAGCTCTTCCCTCATTCCTATCCGTGCTGCTTTCAATTATGTTCAACTGCTTTTTAAGTTACAAACAAGACAGTTATTTCCTTACTTCTTGAACGTGTTTATTACCAGTGCTCACTCTGTCATCTACACTGAGCCAGAGTTGCACTCTCACTCGTACACCCACAGCTGGAAGCAACAGCATCTCTCCCTCACAGTGCCACACCACTCTCTGTCTCTCTTGCTAATTGATAGCCGCACTGTTCTCTCTCTCTCTCTCTGTTCTCTAACATTTAAAAGCTTATTTTGGAGGGAGGCGGAGCAAAAATAAAATATTTTTTCCCTACACTGTATGGACGCATGAAATGTGGAATGAAAGCAATGTGCAGGAGAGGGCTGCAAGAGACACTTTTTTTTTAAACAAATGTCACCTCCAAGGCAGCCCTGCCTTTGAGTAGGTCTGTCTCTGAAGCAGACATTATGGTTAGGGCTACCTCCCAAACAGGGTTTTACCTCTACAGCTAAAGAGCTGAGCTTCACCAGGGTGCCATCTTGGTGGTGTAGTGGAAAGGTCTACAGTCTAATAAACAAGAGATTGTGGATTTGAGTCCAAACAAGATCACTTCAGTTTCCATTTTTTAGAATTTCACTTGAGTAGTGATCAATGGTGGCATGGAGTTAGAATCAAAAATATGTAACAAAAGGAACTTAGATGTGAGAAAGAATAAGTGCAACAGTAAAGGATTGCCTTGGAGGCAGATTTGCCTTGGGGTGACTTTCATTTAAGAAATGTGTCTCCTGGGGAGAGGGACAAAGCTGAGCAAATCAGCACAGGGAAACAATTTTAATAAACAAAAAAATCATTTTTAATGTGCTTCATTTTAATGCTTTACCCTCAAATTATTTACTGGGGACCATTTTAGCAATGCAATAAACACACTGGGGTGTTAGTTGTGTGATTAATGCATTTTCAGGTGCTAAAGGCACTCAAGCAAATGCCTTGTGCTTCATTATGCACCTGGGCATGCCTAATATCTGTGTCAGAAAACATTACTCATCTAGGTGCAGTGTACACTTTACAGTTTAATGTACAGTGGTGCCCAGTGTCAGGTTCCTTACTGTCTAGTCATGTCACTCAGGAGCTTCAGTGAAGAAGTGACAAGGATAGACAGAGTTATCACTTGCAACAGTAATTGCTTAATAGCCTTTAATTACTAAATGTATTCAAACATTGGGGTCTATGCACTATCATGCAGATTGCCTATGTGCTGTGGTTTAACAGCGCTTAGGCAATCCTAAGTGACAATGGCATGCACCAGAGGTCCCGCAGCCCCCTGCATGCATGCATGGAAGGGACACATATCCCTTCCACACTGGGACCCCAGCCAATTGTGCAGCTACATGCATGGCTTGACCAGGGGTACATTTTGGCAGAGGCGTGTATACATTCCATGTCTTTCACAAAGGTATGAAGTGCCAGATGAGGGGAGGATGAGGGGAGTGCAGGATATAAAGGCAGGGACTCTGCTGTAGCTGTTGCGTGCCATGCTAGATTTTGGCCACCAGCTGTGGCAGACACAACCACCCCCACCTTCACCTGTCCACTGGTGCTGAGCTACATGGGCCAGGTACATGCAATCCATGCATACCTGGCAACACAATGATGTATAGCCCCCACTATGGTTATATGTGCAATAAGGCATGACAGGTTGTGTGACTATGGTCAATGATTATGCACCTCTTGGGGGTGTTGTTAGGCATGAGGTATAAGCACCGAATGCCCTTAAACACCCAAGAGAGAAGTATGATTATGGTCAATAATCACCTTCCCTGAAGTGCCTTATTGCACTATATATATATATATTATGGTAGCACGGTAGTGCTACCATAGTTAGGGTTGCGGAGCCATTTCTATGTTAAACCCCACAACTTTGCACCTTAATAACATTGCAACTGTTTGATGGATTTGCCTGAAATTTGGAATTTATGATCAAGAACCATAGGCCTTGGGATCTGCTAAGTTTCATACTGGTCGGATATACGGCTGCAGAGTTATTAAGTGTGATCTGTCGTGCTACTTTTCTGGAATTCTATGGTCGCTTCTACAGGTCGTATCGTGGTTTGTGCGACTGGCCTGAAATCTTCAGGGAAACATGTGGGCCAGGTCCCGATGTGCCTTTCAAAGATTTCATGAAAAAATATTAAACGGTTCAAAAGTTATTCAAAAAACAGTTTCCCATTATAAGCCAATGGGAAAAGTTAACAAAAAGTTCAACACTTTCGCCAAATGCATTTTTACTTTCGCAAATGGGCCTGTTACTTTTTAAATCGGCCATTTGTTTTCAGTTGGTGATCAGAAAAATGGTTGGCATTTAAATTTGGGACCCTCTAGCAACCTAATTTTTTTGTATTCACGTAGTCGGGCCCCTGAGGATGCTTGCCATGTCTTTATTTTGTGGTAAAACACCCCAGAAATATGTTTTCAAATTTCTGGAAAAGTACTTTCACAAATTACTTTGCGTTTCCACGAAGTGAAACATAAATTTTTAAAGCTTCCAAATTGTGACAGTAGTTTTCTAGTCTGTGGGAAAATGACAGCAATTCTTTGGCACTGCGCTGCAAAAGAACCGTTGGGAGTTTTGAGCTGAAATTTGGAGGGAATGGAACCAACATCTCACAGATGTGCCTTTCAGTGTTGTATTGAAAAAAATATTACATGGCGGCAAAGTTACAGCACTCCAAAGTTGACAGTTTTTCCCATAGGATAACATTACGGCGCCCAACGCATTACAGAAATCCTTTGGATCCCTGCTACAAAATAACGGTTTGGTCTTTTTTCCTGAAATTTGGAGGGAAGACAGCCAACAGCTCACAGATGTGTCTTTCAGTGGTTTGGTGAAAAAATATTACAGGGAGGCAAAGTTATGGTGCTCCGAACTTCTCTTTTTTTCCCATAGGATAACATTACGGCGTTCGCCGCGCCTTTCAGGGCCCGTATCTCGTAAACGGTGCGAGATACGGAGTTTTCGTCGGAAAATTTTTAGCCCCCTAATAGGGACTAAGTACAAAACTAGCCAGGACAGTCATAAATCATACGACTTTTAAATTTTTTTTCTACGTCATACGGTTCCTGAGATATAACTTATTTAGTATTCCAAGTCCCCATTTTCTGCTCCGATACCCATTATTATGCATACATTCTTTGTACTCACTGTCTTTCTCTATTCAGCTTTTTGGGAAAACCAGCCTGTGCGCTTACATTACTGTTACCATTGCCCTTTCTGCTTGCGGTTCCATGCACGTTTCACTTACCGTTGACGTCTGCGCCACCACGTGCGTCATCCTTTGCGTTTTCATTTACGCTTGTGTTTCTGTTACTTTTTTGCCATTTGTGTGTACCGTACTGTTTCTCTTTCTGTTTCACTTTGCGTCACCATGCCCATTGCCATTTCGATTTACAGGCACCATGTTCTATGTGACAAGACATCATGTGGCACACCATTCCCGTCTATGCCACCGTGTTCGTTATCCTTTCTGTTCTCATTCGCGCTTGCGTTACCTTGTGCGCCACTGTTAGCGCTTCTGTTTGCATTGCTGTTCCTGTTACTATGCCACAAGACATCATGTGGTGGGAGTGTGGGGCCCTTTGGGCCCCACGCTCCAGCTGCCGCATTATGTGCCGGGAGCGCAGGGCCCTATGTGCGTTATCCTTGCTTTTCATTGCTTGCTTTTCTGTTATTTTTTGCCATTTGTGTCTACAGTACTGTTTCTCTTTCTGTTTCACTTTGCATCATCATGCCCACTGACATTTCCATTTGCAGGCACCATGTTACTATGTGATAACACATCACGTGGCAGACCGTTCCCATCTATGCCACCGTGTGTGTTACCCTTTCTGTTCTCATTCACGCTTGTGTTACCATGTGTGCCACTGTTAGCATTTCTGTTTGCGTTGCTGCTCCTGTTACTATGCCACAAGACATCATGTGGTGGGAGCGCGGGGCCCTTTGCATTACATTCACTATTTCTCGTTACCATTCTCAAAAAGAAGGGAAATTAGAGGCAAAAAACTCCGTTTAATGCATTAGTTAGGGTTGTTCCACAGCGACAAAAGTGAGAAATTCGCTGTTAGGGTTGAAAACCCTAACTCCAATTCACCCCAGCACCACACACACACACACACACACACACACACACACATTCAAGTATGGGAAGGACCAAGTCAACACAACCAATGACAGACATCCAGCAGCAGGTGACAGAAATAACAAACAATTGTCTAAATGTACTACGAGACATCCCACCCACCTGACCAGGTACTGCATGCTCAGTGGAGATCAACAGCAAAACTGAGGCCATGTACACCAAACGTACACATCCCTGATTGCAGCTGCACGCTACCACACTTAGTAGTTGCATGGCCTTACCTACCGATGCTCCACACCAGACCAGACCACATGTGGTGGGCCACCTGAGCAATAGAGTTCAGCAAAACCAAGGAGTTGTACAGGTATAATATCTTTGATTATAACAAGGGTTTGAAATGCAGCTTTCTAATTGACTGTAAACATTGTAACAGCCTTATGTTTACTTTTTATTAACATACATGTAGAGCCTAACCATATGATGAACATGGTTTAATGTTGTTTAAAAAACAGTTTTATTATGATAGCAGTAAGCCACTCCCAGGTATTATGTTAATGGTCAGTTTATCACTGTCTAGCGATATGTGGCACTCGGCTATGCCTCATTCAACATTAAACCCCCACAGGGTGATTAACAGACCATTTAACATAACTGTTGGTCATGCCTTATTGCTTAATTGTCTTTATGAGTAGATAGTCTCCCTCTGCTAGGCACTGTAGCAGCTTTGCAACACAGTGTCCCACCCAGTTACACCATACACTGTCTAGTTACTGGAGAATGGCTGTGAATATGAACTCATGAAGATGAACAGTGTAACTTGATCATTACAGTCATTGAAACCTTAGTGTGATTATAACTGACAGAGTCAGTGATAGAGAATAACCCCTGCTGTCCTAGTACACTTACCCCATTGTGAGTTAAATCAATACTAAAAGACATTCTGTTTATATCTACGCCATACCTACTTGATTCCTGTTGTACCTCAATTAACATAGTTATCACTTTGATAGCATCAGTGACAGAAGTGTGGCAAACCCAAACACTAGGCATACAGCCTGAGTATGAAACAACTGTTAAAAAAAAATTACACTGTGTCCATAAGTGGCATGAATCACTCATTGCAACAATAGTAAATGTATTACTATTTGAATAAGTTAGTCATCACCGATTCAATGAGATTGTCTTTATCAGGTACAACATACTCAGTAAGTGCCTACAGGAAAATCTATCCATTATACATCTCCGATACAGGTACGTCATTGTTGGCTCAGTAGTGCTATGATATTTAGAAGTTGCTTGGCCTGATCCATGCAATTACAATGTTTCTTACAAAGAATACTTACTGCATCTTTAGTATTGAAACACACTGAAGGTCTATGTATGTACATGAGCAGTACACCTTCATCAGTAAGAATGCATCTGATACTGGCAGTGCAATTTCAGAGCATTGAACAGGCAATGCTTTTCCATACTCTTACATCAGCCTCTCTATCTTGAGTAAACCATTGCAGTAAATGTACTACTATGTAAATCACCTACTAAATGTAACACTACTTTTATCTTGAGCATGCTAGAGTCTTGTGGTTAATTTATGTACTTCTCTTAATTAATGTATACTCACTAGTGTTAAAACCTTTCTACAACTGTCATCATGCACCTTCAGCATTTATATTGACTAATGGCACAGTACCAGTTGTGGTGTGGTGTGGGGCATCGGTGGTAAGGCCATGACAACTACTAAGTATGGTACATTGTGTGCAGCTGCAATCGAGATGTGTCGTTTGGTGTACATGGCCTCAGTTTTGCTGTTGATCTCCACTGAGCATGCAGTACCTGGTCAGGTGGGTGGGGATGTCTCGTAGTACATTTAGACAATTGTTTGTTATTTCTGTCACCTGCTACTGGATGTCTGTCATTGGTTGTGTTGACTTGGTCCTCCCCCATACTTGAATGTGTGTGTGTGTGTGTGTGTGTGTGTGTGTGTGTGGTGCTGGGGGTGAATTCGGAGCTAGGGTTTTCAACCCTAACAGTGAATTTCCTCACTTTTGTCGCTGTGGAACAACCTAACTAATGCATTAAACGGAGTTTTGCCTCTAATATATATGTGTATATATACAGTATATATATATATATATATATATATATATATATATATATATATATATATATATATATATATATATATATATATATATATATAAAACACAGAGAAAAATTCTGTTAAAAAAAGCAGCCCACAAACTGTTTTAACTTTCTGAAAAATATTAAATGTATCGAATTTCAACATATGGCAAATAAAGTAGCCCCTTTGAAATTTTTTTTTTACTGTGAAATGAATTCTTTAACTACTGAGAGTGCATTATTAAAGAGTCTGTGTGTTTGACACAAACTGTTTTTTTATGTTTTATGTCTCTTAAGAATAAACTTTTGGGGAATGCTTTGAAGTGTCAGTTAGCAGAGTACCTGGTTCATGTAGTCTCCTTTAATTAATACTGAAGACAATGGTTCTTGATATAGCTCCATTTTGAAGGATAGTACTTGCTTTGAATTTCCCTTTCTCATTTTTTGGTGTTTGGTCTCCTCCTTGAGTTTTATCTGATGGGTCTTCAGTGAGTGAGTCTCTGCTGGCTGGCTGAGGTTCGGTGCTGTCATCAATCATGACATCTACAGGGTCTTCTCGTGAGCTGCAGGGTTTTGAGATCTGCTGCGATGGTGGCCTTGCCGGGGAAGTGCTGGCAACATCTTGAGATGCAGGGATTACTGAATTAGTACTGGACTTGGTATCATCAGTTAGTTATAGTTGTTTCAGGATGGAAGTGTCACCAATTATGTTGATGCTGCCAATCTTGTTGCTCCTTCATTTGCTGTCTCATACGGATGCAGATCAGTAATTTGCTGGATTGGACTCACTCCTGAGCATCCTGATGGACATAATCTGGTGGGCCTTAAGACTGGCATTTGTGAGTATGTGAACTGCCTACATCATGTCATATTAGTTTCTGATGATGGACTTGATGTAGTCTGAAAGCTAAAGCACCTATTTGCTTTTCGTAACATCTATGTTGGTCCAATAAAATATATCAAATCTTCTCTTTTTTCTGGACCCACTATTTAGATCAGTTTCAGTCTTACACATGTTATTACTGATTTAAATGAGGTGCCTAGTCGCAACTATTCACCCTCCAATGTCCCACGGAGCCTGAAAAGAACACTGCCCCTCAATGTCTTTTTTCAATCTGTAGAAAAAGGTCCATCACTGATGTGACCCTACACCCCCAACCCAACCTCCCACTGAGCACCCCTCACACTGCAACCCTCAGACCTCCACACACACCCTCACTCACCTGACCCATGGAAGACACGCCTTGCTGGTGGAACTGGTAACTGCTATATGAGAAAAAGAAAAACAGTTGAAAACTCCATGGAAATATATTGAACTGCATATACCTTATTTCTCATATAGCAGTCACCAGTTCCAGAAGCAAGGCATATCTTCAATGGCAGGGTGGATCTTTACACTGGTACCTGTTCAAGTAAGTAAGGGTGTGTGGGGGAGCCTGGGAGGTGTGGGGTGGTGAGCTCTTAGTGGGAGGTTGGTCTGGTGGGGTGTGGTCACATCACTGATGGACCTATTTTTAACAGATTTAAAAAAACAAGACATCAAGGGATGGTTTTCTTCTTTTCATGCTCTGAGGGACATCATTGGATGGTGGGGTGCCACTATACACCAGGGTAAGCATAACTATCAAGTGGGACAGCCATTGGAGGGCGGGGTTGCCACTAGACACCAGGGATACATAAATTATTTATGGGGAGAGGAATAGGAGGGTAGAAGGTGACTAGCTACCAGGGAAAGAAATGTTAAGGGGATGACAATTGGAGGGTGGGGTGTACCACTGGGCACCAGGGGAAAAAAACAAAACATATACATACAGTATATAGGGGCTCAGTCATGCCCCTATATTTAGGGTTGTATGGGAATTTCAATGTTAAACCCCAAAATTTGCACTTTAATAACTTTGCAATTGTTCAAAGGATTTGCATGGAGGTTTGCACACACAGTCTTGTGGCTTAGATATCTCAACTTGACATGCTTTGTTCTGGTCAGACGTGCAGATTCCGAGACACAGATAGTGGAAAAAGTGAATTTTTTTGAATTTTTTACCATTGGTTAGAATGGATTTTCTGTCAACTTGGCTAGCGCTCAGATGGTTTTAAATTTTGGTTTAAAAATTACTGGGTAGAAAGGGGCTGTTTGGTTTCAAATTATGACTACTTGGTTCTGAGCATGCTCAGTAAGCACAACAAAACAGCTGTATAAAATGAAAAAATAATGATTTTTTCATACATCGTCCTTTTCCATTTGAGAAAAATCCTTTTTAATGTGGCCACCATCTTGTTTTCAATTTTGCCTGAGAAATTCAAATTTGGAACCCCCAAAAATTATATTCTGGGGAGGAACCAACACAAGTAGCTTGCTTGTCTGGACCCCCTTAACTGCATTCTGCACTTTACTGCTCAAGAAATGCACTTAAAATGTGTTTTTTTTAAACATTGAAATTCTTTTTTCATATGGGCATCATACGAAAAAAGATCTTGTTTCATATGATGACTCACAAAAAAAGATATTTTTTCATATGGGAAATCAATGTATTTTCAACTTTGTGCATGACTGCCATTTTTGCATATTTTAACACCAAATTTTCAACTTATCCTTTATGACATACCTTGTCATGAACAATGAGGGTGTCATTTCACAAATCCTGCCCAAAAGGTGATTTCATAGTCGGTTGGCGAAATCACATTTTGGGTGGGATTTCAAAATGTTCACCATTGTTGTTCATGAGGAGGAGTCATAAGAAGGGTAAGTTAAAAGTTCAGGGTCAAAATATGCTAAAATGGCCAACTTGTGTGCATCAGTTGACATTTCACTATGCTCACTCATTACTTTGTTAATTTTCAATATTTCAACTCCAAATTATCAACATACTGTAGCCATTTCTTTACACAGCTGTCATTTTTCAGATCTTGCCCAAAATGTCTTCTTCTGCCACTGCCACTGCCATGGAATTACATTGTGGTGGTGCAGAATGACATTTTGGTGAGAATTTGACCATTTTTACTATTGGGTTGATGAGTGTGGGTAATAGAAAGGCTATGCTGACAATTTGGTTGCTATTGTCTTACAAATGTAAGTGTGGACCCTGTACTTCCTCATTAAACATACATATATGCAACTATGTAGGAATGGGAGCAGGTGAGGGAGAGGACCCTGCACTGCCACAAGAAAATAAGGATACCGTTATACTACCTCAAAAAGTAAGGGCATTCTTTGAAAAAACCTGTGTTAATGCAACATTTTGGGTTCAGGCTAAAATGGCAAAAGTTGGGAAATGTGGATTTAGAGTTTCCAACCTAAAAACTCTAATGCACCCCTAAGGCAAATTAGGGGTGGAGTCTTCCTAGAGGTTATCAACCCTAAAACTCACCCCATTCTATACTCTCCAGAAACACACACGCCTGATGGGGTGAGCTTTACTCATGAAAAATTTGTAAAAGCAGGTGCCCACTGAAACTGAAATATTTTAGCTGCTCTATTCTGCTACTGACACTCACACCCTATGTGTGTGTATAACTGTTGTAATAGCTACATGTGTGTGTGTGTTTGTACATGTGTGAGTGGGTTGCACATTTTCAAGGGAGTGTGTACATCCAGAACCAAAAACGCTGTTCACTGCATTACCTTGATGTTTATGGTTTTGTTTTTTCTACTATTGTGATGTAAAGGTGAGACTTTTACATTATTTATTTAATGATTGATTGATTTACTTATTTATTTATTTGAAAGGTTTCACCAGGAAAATATACTGAGCTGAAAAATAGCTCATATCCAGATGCATCCTGGGGGGAAGGGAGAAAAGAGGTGTAAGAACAACATAGAACAATAACTTATACAATAAAAGATCATACAGGGATATAAATTAAACAGTACAAAATGAACATGAACAAAGTTCATCAGACAGGTAAAATTATAGGCAAATATTTTACAAGGACGCAGCAGGGAATCTGTCATATGGGTACAAGCAATAAGTACTTTTCAATGGTGAGGGCACCAGGGGATAGGGCGTTGAAGGAAGGTGCACAGATGGGGAAGAAGGGAAAGTGCAGATAAGTGAGGGAGGAAGAAGAGATGGAGGAGAGTTGGTGAGGTGAGTGTTGGGACTAGGAGGAGGAGAAAGAGGGGAAGATGGTAAACTGAGTAGTGGAGAAGGGCTATGCCTCAAGGACAGCCACAAGAGGGAGCAGTGTCATTAAGGAGAAAGAGGGAAAGAGGGTTAACTGAGGAATGGAGAAGGGCTATGACTCAAGGGCAGGCACAGGAGGTAGAGGTGTGGTCATGAAGCAGAGAGCAGAGAGAGCATTTGGAAGAGGTGGAATGAATGGTTAAGGGGAGAGAGTTCCAAAGCTTAGGAAAGGGGAACGAGAAGGCAGCCTGACCAGTGAAGGATTTTATATCACAGTAATACATCTAATAACACATTAATTCTATATCTTTTCCCCAGTATCAGTCATTCCCCTAGTTTTTATTTTGATAAGTTGATAACTATTTTTGTTCTTTGGTCAGTTCCACAACTTATTGCTTGGTAACATTTCTGTCAATTTATTCTTAGACATAATTGTCCTCTTTGTCTTTGTTACACTTATTCCACTTCTAGGCACGTTACATTCTTTATTTTTGAATCTATTATATCTTCCCATTTCCCTAAGACACATCTGAAAACCAGCTGTTACTAGCTCAGTATGTATTTCCTTGTAAAACCTTTGAAATAAATAAATCTCTTATCATGTATTAGCAGCTGTTGTGGACCACAGCTTGTATTATATTAAAATTAACCACAGACATTTAGACCAGTAGGTAGATATTTGACTCCATGATTGTGACAGCTTGCTAGCAATGCTTTATGTATTCATCGCAGAGGACCACCAACTCTGCCCTACAGTGTAAAACAACTGGCTCTTTGCATTCAAGACATAGCCTTGTCAGTCACTTAGTAGGTAACACACTCACCTCTGGAGTTGGAAGATCAATAGGTTATGAGTACTATCCTCAAACCTGGTACTTTGGGTAACACCCATAACTGAGGCTGTAGTGCAGTACTGGGAGGGGGTTGCACTGGTGAGGTGTGATCCTTTGGACAAGACATTAAAACTGAGGTCTCTTCTGCCTCCCTCTGGTCACTTTCTAGGTGGAAGTAAAAGAATCCATGGGACTAATGAAAGAAGAGCAGAGTAGGTCCACTGTGTCATGGTCAACATTTCCCCTGTCAAATATAGATGCATGCACCCCGAAGGATGTACTTGGATACATGCAATATATAGCTTAGCATGCCTTTCCTGGTTAAAAACAAATTAGAAATAAAGACAGACAAGTTATGTAAAAATATTTTGGTGGATCTGTACCAGTAGTTCAGTATGTGACTTATGGCACATAAGTCACATTCTACAGTATGTGACTCATGGCTAGGGACATAGTAGGATCGGTAGATAACTGGCAAAGGGGGAGGTAGCAGAGGGTTGTGGTAAATGGGGTCTGGTCAGCAGAGAGGGAGGTCATGAGCAGGGTACCACAGGGATCTGTTCTGGGCCCAGTCCTTTTCAATGTTTGTCAGCGACATTAGAAAGGGAATCCAGGGCAGGTTGTGTCTCTTTACTGATGACACAAAGCCCTGTGGGAGGGTGCATAATGATAAGAGAATCAGGGAAATTCAGAGTGACCTTCAAAGGCTAGATACATTGTTTAAGATTTGACAGTTGAAATATAACCCAAACAGCAGTCACTCTATCACTCAGATAAAATGACTCTGCTGTTTAGAATGACTCAGTTCTTTGGAACTTTGTCGTGGTGGACCGCATAAATAATACAGAATGATTGTTGTATTTGGGTGTGACCAACCATGTTCTCCACCACATTTTGGAACTGAAATTTAATGCCAAATGTGCAAGGTGATGCACCTAGGGAACAAGAACCACAAGACTGAGGACTGGATGGGAGGGGTAAGACTCAGAACTAGGGCTGAAGAGCAGGACCTAGGAGTTACTATCAGTGACACCCTCAAACAATCAAGAGAGTGTAATGAGCCATACAGAAAGGCAAACAGGAGACAAGGGCGTATTGGGAGTGGTACTTACAGCAGAAGGAAAATGGGAATTCTACCCCTTTATAGATCTTTGATGAGACTGCACCTGGAGCTCTGTGCACAGTTCTGGAGTCCTCATCACAGTAAAAGCAACAACTGGCTGGAGACTGTGCAGTGAAAGTTCACTAAGATCATTCAGGGCCAACAAGGTAGGTCTTATGTTATACCATCACTACAGCGACAACTTTACAGTGACATGGTCGATGCCGACAACATCACCATGTCACTGTGAAGTCCACCTGGGACCGTGGCACATTTTCCTAAGGTCCTGCACCCCATCCCATAATCAGCTCCATCTCAGAGTTGATAATCATAAGTGGGGGGCATTGCATTGGGCACAGCCCCCTGCATGGGGGGTGCAGAGGGCACAGCTGCCCACAAAACAAGAACTTTGATCTCTGCTGCACCATGCCGACTTTAATTGAAGTTGATTTAGTGGTGTCGGGGAAACGTTGCATCGACAAGAAATTGTTGATGTGGCATCGTAGATCTGGTCTTATGAGGAGCACCTCAAAGCACTGAATATGTACTCGCTAGATAAGAAGGGAGAGGTGGAACATAATGTAGACCTTCAAGTTCCTGAAAGAAATAAACAAGGTGGATTGCAGGAATTATTTAACTTGAATAACAGTTTGAGGTTACGAGGGCATGAGTGAAAACTGACAGAATGGAGGTTCAGGAGGAACATGAGGAAATACTATTTTACAGAAAGGGTGGTGGAACCATAGAACAGTTTACCAGCTGAGGTGGACAGTGCTAAAACCAATAATGGTGTCAAGCATGGCTGGAACATAGTGAAGAGTATGGTTTCTTGGGATGACAGAAACTGTGAGGGGAATAGTGGGGTTGATGGGGAGTGCTAGGACCTTGAAAGGGCACTAGGTCCCAGGGTTGGGTAGGGTACCTCAAGCTGACTGGATGGACCGCTGGTCTTTTTCTGCCATCATTGTCTATGTTTCTATGTTTCTGTGACTTACCTTAAATAACCTTAGAGTAGAAACAACTGTCCATCAATAACTCCAGTGTTGTAAAAGAAATCACTGACAGAATACACAAACAAGCATATTGTTCTGTACACTGCATAGCCCCAATAATTAAGGGATGGAAACAGATGGCGAACAAGTACTGACTCTCATGTGTTGATTGCAGTACTTAAATGATGCTTCAGTTTGGTTACTGTGATATTCATGCTTTTGGAAGTGCACTAGGAGGTGCAACAGTACACATTGCTACTCCGTTCCTTCCCCTGAAATATAACCAAACTCCTCTCCCATGTACATTCCATATCCACAAGAACCTGTCACCCCATAAAACTTAATATTAAAATATTATCTCCCTTCAAATCCTGTCATCTGCACATCCAATCTTGACCCCAGCACCCAATGTCTGAAAAAAATAACAATATTTCTTCATATGTTCCCAGAGGTTTTCTTGATCTCACCAGGCCCTGACATCTCACGTCTTAACATTATCACCTACCACCCACATCCCTCAAGCTGCCCCTGACAAAGGATACAAAAAATAGGCCCTTTGTAAATTTAGTTTGGCTTTTAGTAGGGCACCATGAATTCAGTTCAACTTCAAGAATATGGTCTAACCACTTCAGGCCTCAGTAAAATAATTGGCATGGGGTAAAGCAGACTAGATAAAAGACTTGATGTCAACAGTGAATGCTTATTACCCTAGCTTTTTATGGCAGGTGGTGACTAATTCCACTGCTAGGGATTGCTATGGTTACAGCGTTGTGACAGTATGCAGCACACCAAGCCATAGCTAACCCCAGTAATAGTTAATTGTCCTTACTGCCTCCAACCCTTAGGCCTCCTGCAGTGTCTGCTTTACCTCCATGACAATTACTGTATTTTCCCTCTCCCCATAGCTTTTCCACGTATATAATGATTCTTTACAAAAAACTTAATTAGCCCACTAGTTAGGGTTCAAGTCAATGCCATTAAAGTAGGGAAATGTGGCATTAGGATTTCCAGCCCTAACTCCCAAACCCCACCCTCCAAGCAGCAAACCAAAAAAATGTGGGTCTCCAGAGACTTGGTGAATCAGTGGTGGAATCTTCCTTAGGGCCATCAACACTAATACTCACCTTTACCCCCAGCCCAAAGCACAAGGTAGAGCTACAAGCCAATGGCTCATAGTGATAAACTCTTCAGTTGTAGAGAAATATGTCTCATCACCGGGACCACTGGAAAATTGTGGAAAAGGTGACCCAAACTTGCGGGAAATTGTTGGGGTTCGACTATAGACCCTGAGTGCTTCACACTGCATTTTTTAATATGTTCTGCATCATATATTAGTCAGTATAAATTGCTAAATGAATATACTGACACCTGAATATGTTTAAAACATAAAGAAAAGTTTATGTTCCTAAAAGGAATGCTAAACTGATAAGCTATCATAAGTGTTGCCTATCTTCGAAAATTTAAAAGCATTTGCCTCATACAGTGCTAAATAGTTTCTGTAAAGTGAGCCACAGCAAATCAATACTAAATAAAACCAGACAATGTTTTTATTTGTTTCCGAATGTAGAATAACGTAGCCTAATCAACAGCTGTTTACAGTGCTCTGCCAGCTATTCACCCACTTTGGTACAAGAAAAAAATAAACAGAGTGACGAATAATTGAGTTTTAGTAAAATGTTGTTAAAGTGTTTAATGGTAATAATTTGTACTGCAGGAACCGTACACTATTTTTGAAATCACATATTTAAACTTTAAATCTGGGGGTTATTGGGGCTGGCAGTGTAATCTAGAGGTTAGAGTAACAAACTGTGAATGAGTTGACGACATCTAGCAGACCTGGGTTTGATTCCCACAACCTCTACTTGCATACTGTGTGATTCTGAGCAAGTCACTTAACCTCCTCAGTGCTCCTGGGTTGTACCTGAAAACAGGCACTTGTACCTAATGGACCTTACGCAGTTACTAAAAAATGTAAAACAATACCAATATATTTTTACTGCATCATACAGTAGTCAGGGTACCCTGTAATTTACCTTTGTTTACCCTGGCTGCAGTGATTTTGTTTAGTTAAAGATAAATGTTCAGATACATTTTGTGTTTTATAAGCTTATTTTCAGACTTTAATCAGGTTTTTATTGTAGTCTTTGCATGTGAGCATTTAGAAGGTAGATTGCTAGGAGTGAGATCACTGTTAGCAACTAGCTTATTCAAGTTTAAAATTGGCAGGTCTATCCAAAAATCTTCAGCTGTTTGAATCAAAACTAGTCTGAATGAAAATATGCACACAAAGAAAAACTTGCCCTGCCACATACAAAAAGGCTTCATAGTTAGCACCCCATTTAAGATAATGGGATATTTACACCTTTTCTCCCATCTTTTGTTTCAGTCTGTGTGCAACAAAATATTTTATGATAGACTGCTTCAACACAAAACAAATATGAAGTGTTTAAGTGTACTTATGCTTGGCCAGTGGATTTTGAAACCAAACAAGACAAGGATTCAAAAGAAATCAATGTCACGTAAAACCCTTGACCTACCTTGCAATGCATTGTTTTGACCAAACCCAAGTCTGCATGCAAAATTGTCAATATATTTGAGAGCATTTTATTTAAAATGTTATTACGTTTTACACAATTCAATACAAAAACTCAAAAATTACAAGAAATTGCAGAACATGCCAGTTTTTGCGGAGAATGGTGAAAATTGCGGATTCCTCAAAAAAACTATGGGCACAATTTTCCAGTGGCCCTGCTCATCACATGTTGCCAGAACAATCTGTTGTATCTTTCTTCATGCAGGGCCCTGTGCAAAGAAAGAAGATCATGTCTGACATTGATTGCTCGGGGAACAGGATGGGCGTTAGGGCTGACAACCCCAACAATGACCCCACCACTGATTCACCAACTCTCTGTAGTCCCAAAACCCTAATGTTTTTCCTTTTGCTGCTTAGGAGGTGAGGAGTTATGGTTGAAATCCTAATCCTAATGTCACATTTCCCTACTTTTGTTGCATTAAATTGAACCCTAGCTAGTGCACTAACAGTTTTTTGCAAAGAATGTTCTTTCTTTTTGAGATAGTGTAATCATCCTTATTCACGTGTGCCACTTCAGAACCTGAGTGAACACATGCAGATGCATAGGGATCTCTGGGCCCTGCACCAAGGAAAGACTCTGTCTGCCTATGGAAGTGCAGGGCCCTTGTGGGCCCTGTACTTCCCTGCAACAATGGATGTCAAGAATTCATGGGGTTGCCTGGTGGACTGTGGAAGCACAGGGTCCTCTGGTCCCTGCACTTCCATATGGGTGTAGACAGAGATGCACATAGCAAAGACTTCATCTGTCAGCCAATGCATAGGGCCCTCTGCCACCCACGGGGGCAGAGGTGCAAGAATCTATGCCAAGAGAAGAGTTGTCTTCACCATATGGCACCTGGGCCCATGCTGGCAACTCTGTAGCTTTCATTCCCTGGCTGTGTGGGGGTCACATAACAGTACAATCCACCAACATGTAGCTGAGTCATTGAGCTTGCCCCAAAACTGAGCTCACCAGCATAGAATCACAAAGCATGCCCACTGGGGTGCAGACTGGCACACTGCACAAAGTTGCTTAATAATTATACTTGTTTTTTAAATTTTGATCCCAAATTTTCAAGATAGTTGTTTTATGAATCACCTTATAAACATGACATGTGGCTTTCATAGCATATTGCCCAAAATATCATTTCGTACCACACGTGTGAAAACACATCTTATCCAAGATTTAAAAAAATGACACTTGTCACATTCATTGCACTCTGTATTTCACTGCCATCTGCCCAAGCAGCCCATCCACACAGCAGCCTGTCTGGACAAAGGACCGTGTGCTAACAACATCGAGGAGTCTGCCTGGAGTGAACTGTGAGTCAGCCGTTTGGCCAGCTACACTACTCCATAGACCCTCACTCTCTGCTTCCTGCTGCCCCCTTTTGGAATCTCCTGTTAACTGTGCATGAACCTGTTTTCAATCTCTTGTACTTATTGTTTGCAAACTGCTTTCTCTCTACTGCCTCTCATGGTTCTAACATGCAACCATATCACCCCCTTTGAGTACCTGAAGCTTTGTGGTGTTGCTACTGTAGCTACCTTCCCTATCACTGCTGCTGCACCTGATTTGGAGTTTCAGTTACTTGCCATGCTATCTGACCACCTACTGTTCCAGTCCCTGTTTTCTACTTGCTTGTTCTTTCTTTACCTACTTTTCTACTTAGGTAACAAGGTCTGGGCTGCTTTTGCCCCTGTACAAGTTTGCTAATTGGAATTTCCACTTGCCCCAAACAGTACTATAACCAGTTCTATCTGGTCATTGCCCACTCTCTTTCCCTCAGCTACATACCTCTGTCTGCAAATATGTTCATACTTATCCAATCCTGCCCTTTGTTCCTGTGCCTCCCCTGCTCTCAGGTACTCCACTCCCCACCTCTTATCCTTTCTGGGTCATTGCCCCCTAAGATCCCAAGCCACCCATACCCACTTTCTACCTACACTGCTGCACAATGCTCCTCCTGCTATCACTCTATCCTATCTTCCTCCCCCTCCTCTCCCCACTCTGTCTTCCCCATCTCTCTTTCAATACCTCTGCCCTCGCCCCTTCCTCTCCTTCTCCCCACTTCTCCCCTTATCCTGTACCTACCACCCAATCTCTCCTCTCTCTCTACCCACCTCTTTAACACATCTCTCATCCTCCCTTTACATCCACCTAGTCTCCTGCACTCCCCCTTACTAAACCTTGAATTTCTCTATCACTCCCTTCTCCCCCACCTTACCTCTCCTCCACTCTCCCTCCTCCTCCCAGAAAGCAGAGGATTCTCTCCTTTCTCTTCCCCCTAATCATTCTCCTACTCCTAGCTGGTGATGTTGAACGAAATCCTGCCCCCCCTTCCTCCCTCTCCTTGCACATCAGTACCCAAAGGCCTCTGTATTGATCACATTAATATAAGAAGTCTCCTCCCTAAGCTTGACTCACTCGGAGTCTGGATGGCCCTACATTCTCCTGACACCCTGTGCATTTCTGAGTCCTGGATCTCCTGCAGTATTCCTGACTTTCACCTAGCCCTCCCTGATTATCATCTCTTTCACCAAGACAGAGGCAAACGTTATGATGGCATTGCTTTATATGTTCGCCAGACCATCTCCTGCTTTATCTCCTTTAAGGAAGCTCTCTCTGCCTCTCATGAACTCCTGTTAGCAAAGCTATTCCTTCCCTCCACCTTTCCCATCTTCACAGGCATCCTATTCCTTGCCTATGGCCTCACACTTCTCCCTTCTCTCCTACCTCTCCTCTCTCATCTACCTCTCCACCCCTGGCAAGCTCTTCTTCCTTGGCAACTTCAATGTCAACTGGCTCTCCCCGACCTCTAAACAACTCCTCCACTCCGTTGAGTCCCTGACTCTCTCACAGCTTATCACTGATCCCACCAGACTCAACCCTGCCTCATCCAACCATTCCCTCCTGGACTGGGTGTTATCCTCCAATCCTCATCATATCTTGGCCACAGGCATCCACTTTGATGCCCTCAGTGACCACTGATTTACTTACTGTGTTAGGAAAGTGAGATCTCCCCTGTCCACCCCAAAGAACATCCGGCATGGATCCCTTAGGTCACTCAACACCAGTGCCCTCCTTTTGAACTTGGCCTCCACGGACTGGTCCGCTGTTTACATGGCTCACAGCATTGACTCTGACCTTTTATCTTTCACCACTGTCCTATCCAGCATCTGGAACACTCTTGTCCCCCTTCGCAAGACCAGTGTAAAATGTACCCACCACCCCTGGATCACACCTGATCTAATCAAAATGTGCAACTCTTGGGACAGCTCATGGGCCCATTTTAAGACCTCCCTTTTTGCGTCTGACCACCAACTTTTCAGGTCTCTGCATAACACCTGCATTAAGGTGATTCATACTGCCAAGGCCCTACATTTCAAATCCAGTCTTTAGTCCAACCTAAACTCACCATTCAACTTCTGGAGTGAGATCCACTCTTTGTTTGGCCCTCTGCCCAATCAGCTAACCCCTCCTAGCCAATGGCTTCCTGGTCTCTGACCAACTCACCGTTGCAACCCTCTTCAACAGGTTTTTCACCACCTGTGCTCTACCTAGCCAGCCCTACTCTGCTCCTCCCTCCCATCTCTAACATGGCTAATGACATTAGCTTCCCTCTCATCTCCCCCCATGAAGTCTTACACTCCCTTTGGTCTCTCAACCCCACCAAAACACAGTCCTGATGGCTTGGACCCCAAACTTCTCAATATTTCTGCCCCAGCCATTGTTTATTCTGTTACCTCTTGAACCTAAGTTTCTCCCTCTGGACCATCCCTAGCACCTAGAAAGTTGCTAAAATACTACCAATTCACAAAGGGGGCAACCCTTCCTCCCCAGAAAACTACAGGCTGATCTCACTCCTTCCCTCCCTTGCCATACTTCAAGAGATCTTAATGTATTCCAGACTTGTAAGCTTTCTAAACTCCTTGTCTTTCCTCTCTCCTTTCTAGTCTGGCTTTAGAAAAAGCCACTCCACCATCTCCTCTCTACTGCATGTCACTGACTCCATTATCACTGGAATGGATCAGGGGAACATCACAGCTGCCATTTTCATTGACCTTGCTAAGGTATTCAACTTGGTCTCCAACCCCCCCAAATAAATTGTCCTCAGTTGGCCTCTCTGCCTCAGTAGTTGCATGGTTTCCCTCATACCTCACAGGCAGGCAATCATTTGTCCAGGTGGACAGTGATTTGTCACCCCCCCCCCCACATCCTAGCTGGTGTTCTCCAGGGCTCCATCCTGGGCCCTGTTTTGTTCTCCTTTTTTTCTAAATGATATCCCCTATGCCTGTGCCTTTTTGCACATACACATGTGTGCTGATGACATGCAAATTTATTCATCAGGTCCTTCTCCATCTGCAGTTGAAGTCTTACTCCAAAGGGACTTCTTCTATGTGCTACACTTGTTCCAGGCAAACCCGCTCAAAGTTAATACCAATAAGATTGTGTCCATGACTTTTGTCTCCTCCCAGAAGCTTGCTAGGCTCTCACCTCACCCTGTATTCACCTCCCTTTAATGCACCATCCTGGAGTCCATCCCTGCCTTCAAATACCTTGGAGTCTGGCTGGATAGCAAACTTCTCTATCTGCATTGATGCCATACACTCCAGACTTCACCCAAAGCTTAGTGTCCTCTGTTGTAAGAAGGACTGTCTCCTCCTCCCCATTTGCCGACATCTGTTAACCAAAATGACCCTCCCTACCTTTGATTATGCCAATGTGGTATATAGCTCTGCCCCTCCTTTCCAGATTGGACACCCTCTTCAATGACTTCTGTCATTTCACCTCTAACTCCCCTCCCTACCCATCACTGATCCCTCTACTCATCCCTTTCCATTCTCACTCTATCCCTTTGTCACCAGCACCACTGCACCACCTTCACTGCCAAATACTGGTTTGGCTCTCTTCCTTCCTACCTTTCTTCTTCACTCTCCTCTATCCCCTTCTACTTTCTACAGTCTAGGGACTCCCACACCTTCTTTCTTCCCTACCCCCACACACAACATGATCAAGCTGCCTTCTCCTACTGGCTTCCCTCCCTATTGAATTGGCTTATCTATCCTCTCCACCTTTCCCTCTCTCTCTGTGCTCTCTAAAACATCTTATCAGGCTCTCTCCTTCTTCACTCTGCTCCTGTCTCACCCCCTCCTGACTCCTCATCTCCCTCTCTCTCTCTCTCTCTCTCTCACCTGTTGCCCTCTCTCACCCCCAACTGTAGGTTCCTACCTTTATTGTCTCTACTTCTCCCCCTCCTTGCCTTCCTGAACATGCAAAACCTCACCCAAACCTATTTCACAAGACTTTAAGTCTGAATCTGTTTTAGTGTACTGCTTCACTATCCTGGTATTCCATTTAAACTGCTGCTAGGTGTTGCAGTTTGAAATTCTGCATTTGTTACTGCTTTTTTGTGCTTCTGGTGTTTTTCCTGTATTTTGTATTTTAAAGTTTATATCTTATCTGTATGCTAAATCCCTCCCCCCCTTCCCCTGGGTCACACTTGGAAATGAGCCCTGTCTCAGTGTACCTTTCCCAGTCATCAAGTTTTAAATAAATAAATAAAATAAATAAAGTTCAAACTCCATTGAAATACATTAAACCAGACTTATGCCATTTTATAAAATCACAATCGATGGTTCCAGCAGTAAGATATGTCGTTGATTGGAGAGTGGATCTACTGTATGTTATGGGCCATATTTATATGGCTGAGGGTGTGGAGGGGTGTGGATTGGTGGCTGCTGGGTCAGAGGTGGGTGGTGGATGGGGCTTTGTGTGTGTAGGAGAGTCAGATTGGTCAAGGGCCATTTTTTTACAGATTAAAAGCCAAAACAAAGAACAACAGCTAGTGATAGCTTTATTTATTTCAGGAGGCTTGACACTGGAGACTGGGCAACCCAGTGTCAGGCTACTATTAGATGGCACTGGGGTGGGCACACCTGAGCTGCCATGTACATAATGGGAATGGAGGTGGGAGATCTGGATGGGAGAGTGTCAAGAGATGTGGTACCAGGTGTGGACACCCCGGTCCACTTACATTATATATTAAATATATAAACATTGGGAAGTGTGGCAGGTGACATGGAGGGGAGGGAGAAAAGAATAGTACCAGAGGTGGGCACCCTGGTCCCCTTCAGAAACATTTTAAATAGACAGATAGATAGCTAGATAGATATGTACATACAGTAGATAGATAGATAGATAGATAGATAGATAGATAGATAGACAGACAGACAGACAGACAAAGAGACAGGCAGGAAGGCAGGCAGACAGACAGAGACTGAAACAAAGAGAGAGAGAGACAGAATCAGGGAGAATATGGGATCACCATCTCAGTGCTTCAAGTGAAGCTGACAACACAACTCCAGCTGCATCTTTAGTATTTAAGAAAGTCCCACTGTTTTCATACACAGAACATGGGTGAATGGCTCCTCTCACTATGCATGTTACCTTGGATTTTGGGGTGCCCAGAAAAAGTATCTCTGGACATTTTTTTAAAAAACAAACACTGGAATCAAGTTAATAAGTCCCATTTATCTAGATCCAGGTGTTTGCTTGTTTGTTTTCTAATTACCAATTTTTGTGTAATTTCCATGTTTTTTAATACAGGGGGAAAAGCATGTTGGCGACCGTCATAGCACATAAATTATTTTCATGCTGTAAGAAGCAAGTAGTGAGAAGAAAGTGGTGAGAAAAAACAAACAATCTGTGACATGGCACTTTTAATGTCATAGCAAAACATCCAAAAAAAACCTACTGAGAATGCTCAGAACAGCAACAACAAACAAACCTTTAAATCCTTATAACTCCAGAGCCATTTAATATTTTTTCACAAAACCTTCCAAAGGCACTAACTTGGCACATTATGCTGCTGCTGCCCTGAAAGTTTCAGGAAAAAATTCCATTCCGTGTAGGCTGTACAAGAGATAAAAAGCGAAAACCCATGCTAAGTATATAAAATAAAATTAGATGTCTACAGGAAAATGACATATGCGGATGCCAGACAGCTGCCATCACAAAACATTCCACATATTTAGACCTTGCCTAATGGATCATGCATGCAAAATGTTGGCTAATTTCATTAAACGCTGCCAAAGTTTTTAAGGTTCAAAGTTGGGGAGTTAAACTAGAACCTGTTGGTCAACCCTAACTATACTGGTGCTACTGCACCAGTATAATATCCACCCCACCCAAAAAAATGCATCAAGAAACATAAAAAGATGAAATAAAGAAATAACTAAATAAATTGACATGTTTTTATTGCCCTTCACAATATTTTACCATCCAGAGATTGCAATTAATAGTTGCTATTTATTTTTATATTTTGTTACGTTTTATATTTATTTTTTTATGAAAGACAACAGGTAGTTATAGAGGAGGATGACAAGGAAGAGTAGGAGGAAAAAAAAAAGAGGTAAAGTTCATTTCATTTCATTTATTTTTTATTCTTGTAGGCCTGATGAGCATAAATGCCCATTTTCACAAGCAACAAGTGACAGACAGAAAATACATATACAGCATAAACTTAGACATACAGTACAATAACTGAGTGAAAAAAAAACAATAACCATATAATATGCAAAAAGTTGCAGTAAATTGACCTGAGGTGATGTAACATTTGTTCATTCCCTTTTCATTTACAGTGGTGCCAGATGAATCTGTGTGAGTGTACACAATACTGAGCTGCTTGGTGACAGCAATAGCACTACTGCATGTCTTGAACTGGCACCATGAGAAGACAGACAAGGCAGAGGAGTAGTATGACCGGGAGGCTGTGTGCGTGCATATTCCTTCATGGGCATTCTATAACCCAATGCAACAGTTTTTTTTTTGGTTTTTTTTTGTTTTGTTTTTTTAACTCCAGGCAACCAGTAAGAATCAACACATGTCATCGTGGCTACCATTAGTGTACCCCTTCCCCTCCAGAAAAAAATACCTCCATTTAATACATTTTTAGTACCCAATAGAAAACACTACCTCCATTTACTTAATTTTTAAACTAAGTTGTTATAATAATTTACAGTATATATTTATATGTTCATTGCAAAAAAACATTGTTATTGTACCAGTTAGGGTTAAAGTGAGAAAGGTAGGGAAATATGGTGTTAGGGTTCCCATCCCTAACACACCACCCCCACCCTGCAGGCAGCAACAGGACAAACTGTTACACTTTCACCTCTCCTGAGTCTTCTCAAATCAGGCGTATGGTGTACCTTGGGGTTGTCAACCCTAACTTTCACCTCATTCCATCAGTAAATAAGCTGAGATATGTAGAGTATATGAGAATATATAAAATAGTTTTTCATTTGAGGGCATTCTTTTTTCTATGAATGAAAAAAAATGTATGAAAAAGGATCCCTTCATATGAAAAAAGAATCAGACAAAAAAAAATAAGTCCAAAATCTTTTTTTTGTATGAAGGCATCCTTTTAGTATGAATGAAAAAAAAACATGTAAGAAAGGATCCTTTCATATGGAATAAGAATTTGGACTTTGTTTTTTTTCTGATTCTTTTTTTTTTTGAAGGGATCCTTCTTCATATTTTGGGGGGGTTTATACAAAAAAGCATGCCTTCATAAGAAAAAAGAACAGGAAAAAAACTATGTCCAAAATCTTTTTTCATATGAAGGGACCCTTTTTCGTATGACCAAAATCCTTTTTCCTATGGCCATACAGAAAAAAAAAATGAAATCAACTCCTAAAAAAGGATTTTAAAATGCATAAAAAAACATTTCTGGGTCATTGAAAAAAACGTAAATGCAAAATAAACCTGATGGGGTCCCAATTCACAAGATACACGTGTTGGTGTGTGTGCAGGATGTCATTTTTGTGTGTTTTCAAAAAAATTGGGTGGGAGGAATAGAAACAAGATGGCGGCTGTATGAAAAAATATGTTTTCCTCATGAAAAGGATTACCCCCATATGAAAAAGGATCCTTTTTGTATGGACCAAATTCTTTTTTTTGTTTCAAGTAGCTATCAAAGAGATTACTGGAAATGCTCAGATCCAAACTTTCAAAATGTAATAATGTAATAACCTTGGAACAGATTAATATTTTTTCACCAAATGAGCAAAAGGAACCAATGTAGCCCAAGCCCTTGTTACCTTGTTACCTGTGTCAGTGGCTCAGCAGGTAGCAGGCTCACCTCTGAGGCCGGGAGATCAGTAGGCTGTGGGTTCTATCCCCACACCAGGCACTTGGGTTAATGTCCCAATACTGACACTGTAGTGCAGCATGAAGGGGGTGCTGCACTCCTGAGGTCCCATCTGCCTGTTCTTGTGGTAGTTCAGGTGGATGTTAAAGATCCCATGGCACTTCTCGAAAAGAGCAGGGGAATTTCCCCAGTGCCCTGGCCAAATTTCCTCCATTCACAAAAAATACCACCAACAGCTTAATCTGGTTCAAGGTCAGTTGGCATTCATCTGTATCTCCCCCTCCCCTGGGTCGTGCCTGAAAATAGGCAGGATTTGTCTAGTGTACTTATGCAGTCAACAAAAACTAAAATAATAATAAAAAAAACATTTCAGACCAATATTCAAAACCATCTGAGTGCTAGTCAATGACAAAAAAACAGCAAAAAAAACAAATTTGTTTCCACTTTTTTCACTGTCTGGATCTTAGAAACCACACATCTGATGAGAACAAAACCTGTCATATCAAGAGATCAACACCTTGAGACCACATATGCAAAATCTCATGCAAATCTGTTCAGTGGTTGTAAAACTATTAATGTTCAAAGTTTGAGGTTTAACATAGAAACCCCTGTGCAACCCTAACTATAGTGGTACTACAGTATATTTACAATATATATTTAATACATTTTATAATTGAGTTATACCTTATTAACTACATTTATTGCATGAAATGTACTTGCTTTTAAATGTTTTTAATTCACATTTTTCAAAGGCAGATGTACAGTAGCTTTTGATACTGTCCACCATAACTTCCCTAACCATTCTCCTTTAATTTTCTTTCACACATATCCATATTTCCTGTGCTTGCCTTTCACTGAATATTTGGTCACCAAAGCATTGACTGGTTTTACGTGTAATAAAGGCACAGACCTGGATGTATTGCATCCTTTATTCTTTAAAGTGACTGCCCTTTCACCTCTAAACACCTCACATACTTGTTTAATCCCTCCATCACTGAGAGGGCACAACCAAAAAATGGAAAACAGCATTGTTTGTCCCTAATTTTAATTGTGGCACTGTCACTGACCCTAACTGCTATTGTCCAGATTTGATTTTGTCTGAATGCTTGGAAATTCTAGAAAAACTTGTCTTTACCCAACTGCTGCATTATTTGAACTTTGACAAGCTTCACAATATCAGTTGGGATTTATGTATCACACTACTACTCATGCAGTTTCAAAGTTTGTGAACGTCCTCCTCAGGTCATTTGAAGGTAGAGGAGGTGTATCCAGCTGTTTTCCTCAGCCTCACAAAAGCATTTAACACTGTTGACCATAATATCCTGATCAATGGAACAAACCCCAATTGGTGAAAAGTTCATAGCCCTTCTGTGATTCAGAGCTAAATCTCTGGAAGGTCTGAATGCATTTGCACTTCTAGCTTCATATCTTAAACCATTTGTAAAAGTGCCCCCACAGGTCTCAGTACTAGGGCTTCTTCTGTTCTGACTCTACATCAATGACCTCCCTCAATTCTGTTGTTAATTTCACTATTCTGCTCTATGCTGATTACACTGTTCTCTACTCCATCTCCAAATCTGTCCCAGCTGCTATTTCCCACCTTTAGTCAGACTTATACAGGATACAGAGTGCTCTGCTGGATTACATTTGATACTTATTGCTAAAAAATAAAACAATGGGTGCTGTCCTCCAAAAGTAAACATGGTGCCAATGGTTCTCCCACTCCTCACCTGTCAACAACTAACAATGGCTAGCTTGATCATGTCCCATGCTATATAGTACATACCTATGGTAGGTACCTTCCCAGATAGTACACTTCTGTTTAAACATCATAGTAACTGCCGTGCCTCAAACTTATATGTGACACTGATTTTTACAGGCTCACAATGTTGCTTAGCTTCCAAATAAAAAAAAAACACTTGTATCAGCTCTCTTTCTTCCCAGACTTGACTATGATGTTGTCGTACAGTATGTCACACCACCTCTGAAACCTTACTTTTACTTGACCCTCTTTATTGCTTGCTGCACCATTTGCTTTATTACCGTCTCCTCCTTCTGCACTCATCACAGAACTTTTTACAACCTTGTGTATTCCTCCCAAGCAAACAGCAAACAGAAGACTCCATCACCAGTAAATCTTTAGCAACAGGTAATTTTAGGAAAGTCCCCCTCCTTCTGAACTCATCTCATTACCTTTAAATTCACTCAACACCAACCTTGTTCTGCCAAGTTGGCGTTGCTTAGAAAACCTAAATTCCTCTCTAAAGCTGGTTGTTCTTCATTTAACATTTCAATACCCATTCATCATCCTTCCCATAAAGATCTCAGACACTGTAAACATTGGTTAGTGTATGCACATTTAAGAGTTTGATCCACATTATCTTGTTTAATCTTTTGAATGTTTTAAAGAACACCATGTTATGGCAACACATTGTTATTGTTTCTATATTTATTTTTACCTGTTATTGTATAACAGCTCCCAACTTACCACTTGGTTGTTCCAGGGCCCTCGGGGTCTCCACCATACAAACCTCCTGAGTGGGCCAGCCTAGGTTCACTAATGGGTATGCTACACTGGATTGAATGGTGTGGTGCCTCCACCTGGGGTAGTGTTATGGGGTACCTGACAGATAGAACACAAGGTTACCAACCCCCTGGAATACGTATTTGTTCCCTCCTACACACAGTGATTTTTCTGCACGTAGTAGTAATACACACCAAGCAATAACCAGTGAGCCACTATTATAAAATAAAATAACCTCAGATTTAGTACAGGGGAAGTGTAAAGTGGAATAAAACAGCATAAACCAACACCTTTGTGCAACAGTTGTACCCCACACAGTCCGAGTACCTCCCCATGGGTGCAACCAGCTTTCATCCCCAAACAGCTATACAGGTGTGAACAGTCTGTTGCAGTGGGTACCTCACTGAGCTGCTGGTGGCCAATCAGTGGATGCAGGGTCAGTGCACTGACAACTTTCAGATACAGAGAGAGAACAACAGTTTTGAAAATAACTTGCAGAACTTTGTAAGGGGCCCCAATAATAATTCACTCAAACGCAACAATGACTTTTCCACTCTTCTGCCTGGGCTTATCCTGTAGATTGTCAAGTCTTGCCAAGGACTTGTTCTCCTTTGAACTATTTAACTAACTGGAATGCAGATCTCCTTGGGGCCCAGAGGTACTTACAGTCTCCAAAGGCTTCAAGGGGTGCTGGGAAACACAGTTTAGCAGTACAGTTCTGGCATTGGCAGGTAGTCTTGTGGTGCACCACATCAGCTGGTTATGGATATGCAGCAAACCGAACTTTCACCTATCAGGTCTTTCCTTGGATTCACCCCGGGGCCTTTTGTTGTCTTTGCCTGACAGGCCTCTCATCTTCTTTATCTCTTCTGGCCTTTTGTCAGCCCAGGGTGTCTAAGCTGGTTGGTAGTCACCCTGGACATCCAAATGGACACTCGGCTTTCTCTCGCACTGAAACACACCTGGGATCCTATACAGTCTCAAGCCCAGCACCAATAACTTTTCTTCCAGGCTATTACACAGTCCAGCAGTCTCACAATATCCAGTACTATAAACTACAGAGCAGCATTGCAGGTTCAGTTCTCACACAGAGAAACAAATCCACTGTCCACTTTATCCCCAGATACTAAATAAATCTTGTATGTGATCTACCTAGAACAGCCTTTTGTGGCTCTGAGGGATCTTAATGCACCCACAATTGCCCTTGAGCTGGTGCAGCCCCTCTCCACCCTCTCCCTCTTGGATCTCTCTAGGGACCTGTCTCCTTTTTACAGGCTCTGCACTTTCTTTTATAGCAGCCCGAAAACTCCCTATCTGATTAGCTGATTCTTTCCCAGGCTTTCAATTGTACCCTTTCACACTTCTCAGCTGCCCCAGCAACAGGAAAACTCATGGGGGCCACCATTAGTGTTTATATAGTGCTGCTTCCTTGAGCAGCTTATATATTTTTAGTAATAGCCTGATTTAGGAGCAAATGCACAAATTCCATGCCCAGAGGTGCTACTTTAACATATCCCAGCTCTGCTGCCTGCTGTGGAGCCTGGAAATCCCCCCAGAACTTGCCCACCCACCCAGATATTTTTTTTTGGAGCCATGACTCCTTTAAGACTCTATGGTCACACATGTGCTTAGGTCTGCATGCCAGCCATATTTGTTTTACTGTCTGGTCCACTTCTCGACTACTCCCAGACCAGGTGAATGTTCCCATGACACCTGGAGGCATAAACACCACCACAGACCTCTCCCCCACTTCTCCCAATCGGGGCCAGGGAACAACACATCAAGCAGCAGTCACCATAAAGATCGAGCAGGATCCATGGCCCAAATCCCACCTGGAGCCACTGAACAAGCCCTCTGGCCCAGAGTCTGCAGTCCAGTGGACTGGAGGCATAACATGCCTTCAGGACAATGGGGCCACAGTTCAAATGGATAAGCCCCAGGTTGGGAAGGGGGTTTACAATTTACTTTCTGTACTTTTTTCTCAACTTTACTGGATGCAATTATAAATGAGATCTGTGCTCAATTTGCTTTCCAATAAATAAATTGAAACTGATTTTCATTGGAATTTTCATAATGGAAGTAGTTACCTTCTGTAATTCAAGAGGATGGGGAGCAGTAGTTTAACAAAATTCATGAGGAGAAGTAGCATCAAATTTGGCCTAAGAGTGATAATAAATAGTACTATAATGATGTGCTATGCTAATTGTATTATGTTTAGGTCATTAATAGTATTTTGTATTTATATGCGAAGAATAACATGACCTGGATTTTCCCAAGCATTATCTGAAAATGGAAAGAGACAGAGCATGCAAATACTGTATGACCTTGAAAGTACTATAACATTCGGTGCAGGTACTGTAGAGTACATACTGCACTTCCTGTTGTGCTGTGCAAAAAAATAGAGACAGAATGACTTTAAAAATGTATGACCATGAAACTAATATCCAGTACATGAAATTACAATACTGACATATTCAGTAGAGATACAGTACAGCTCAGGTCCAAGCACATCTTGACATCGGCGGTTTTCAGACTACAGTAATTACTATTATAACATTATCATAACATAAAGGATAATGGATGGGTACCAGTTAATAACAATGATATGTTCTCATCGAGAGATTGTCATGACAACCTAGTAAACCACAAGAGTGAAGCTTGAGAGGTTTACAGGTACCATGACAACCTCAAGATGGGAACTCCACGTTGCTATCTGGTGCCTATCCATTGTTTTTTATAGCATATGGGCACCAGTTAAATAAAATTTGTCCTTACTTTATGTTTTTTTGTTTAGTGTCATTCTACTTCAGGGCCAGCTCTCACAGCCATGCCCTTTCATCCAGTAATTCCAGAGACGTGCATGCACAAAGCCATTCATGTTGTTATGCTATCATTGGGACATATTCAAGAGGGTATAGCAACCTCTTGACATCACAATAGCATAACAAGGATACAATTTCATTGAATTCTCTCCCTTACATTATATGACTGTTGTGTTCATTCACTGCTTGAAGAGCTATTGTACTATACAACTGCTCAAAACTAGAACATTACATATTTAAATGTAATGCAAGGTGCTTGGGTGGAGCCCAAACCCTTGCATTTCCTTACTGTATTTGCTTGTTAATCATGTAATCTTCTGTGGGGAAGGATGGAGGAGTTGTGTCCTCCATAGATAGTGGCTGAATTGTGCAAGATCTTAAACATGCTATACATTCCTATCCAAAGCACTGTGCTTTGCTTCTACAGATCAGTACATTATTATTTATTTTATTTAGTGTTTTCCAGATACAGTAGGTGATGCAGACAAAAGAACATCTTCAATAACTAAATAACTAAACTAATTAAAAGATGTCCATGAGATATGAACATTGTAAAACAGATAGGAATAAAATACAAAAAGAGGAGTGAACATACATATTAGGCAACAAACAGATTGGTACAATTGGTGATAAATATACTTGATATTAGGGTACAGTACTGACTCAGTATAGAAACAAAGAATTTGGCAGCAGAAAAAGGCCCATTGGCTCATCCAGTCTTCCCACTACAGCTGTGTGGAATGCATAATTCTGCAGTTAGAACTGGTGAAGAATGACATTTTTCACTTCTGAACTATTTTTTAGAATTTCTTTTTAAATTTCATGGAATTCTGAAAAGCATTTCTGTATTCAGTGGATCACATATTATTCCATGGATTGTGGAAAAAGAACCTTCAAGTTATGTAAACTAGGAATAATTAATCCATCAAAGCCATTTTGCATGTGAAATACCCAGATTCCACTACAAACCAAATCCACAGAATTTTCTTAAATTCCATAGAATTTTCTGGAATTCAACAGAATTCCATTTTGTCAAAATGTCAACATTCCACACAGCCCTACTACTCACCCTTCCTACTTCTCCTAAAGTGGCTCTGTGACCTACCTTCTCCTTTACCCTTTGCTGCCCCCTAACTACCTATCCATTCTTCTTTGACTCTACACACTGTTTTGGCCTACGGCTCTTCTTCTGGCAGGATTTTCCACTTGTCCACTACCCATCCTGTTAAGAATTGTTTGCAGACATTCTTCCTGAGTTTTTTTCCCATTCAGTTTAAGTGACCCATCCTGTGTGCTCATGTTCATGCTGAAGAACAGTTCCTTGCATGACACCTGGTTTATCCCATACAAGTTTTTGTAAATTTCTGTCATCCCCGGTCTCCAGAGTGCACATAGAGAAGTCTCTAAGTTTCTCCTCTTATTTATTCTCCCCCATTGCCTGGATTATTTTGACCATCCTTCTCTGAATAGACTTTACCACTCACAGTCCTTCAATAGATATGGTCTCTAGAGCCTTGCACAGTGCTCCAGATATGGACACACCAGAGATCTTTACAGGGGAAGGATCACCGCCCTCTTTCTTCTGCTAATTTCCCAGCCTGCAGAGCCCATAAGACAGAATGAGTACTCAGAGCTATTTTAGAGCTGTTTTGGGGGTCTTGGGATTATGATAACTGAGAGATGGCAATTCTGATCTTTTGTTTGCAGCATTTTCATGCACAACAGGAGTGACCCTGGACCCATAACAGGAACCAAATCAGCAGCTATCTTGGGGAGGGAATGACTGTAAGACCATGTGGGGCAGGAGAGCCAATCAGCAGTAAGCAGGCAGCTGTTAGAGAGTTCTATGTCAAAACTGTGCCTGCAAAACTAAGCGAGGCAATGTGAGTGACTTAAAACAGCACATTCATAACGACGCGAAGTGCAACACAGCACTGAACAACAACGGCAAAACCCCTGTTAGAAGTCACTTGTGCCCACCCAGTCCCCCTAACTAAAACAAAAACTCCAGGCAGCAAAAAGTACAACACAAGAGCAATACCCTTGGCAGCACTAAACTTAAAATGCACTGTAAATACCACATTGCTCAAATGATGAGCGCTGTATTTGCCTAGCTGTTTTTGAGTCACTATATTTGACTCACTAGTTTGATGAGATATCCTCTTAGAGGAGATAAATTGAGTGGCACAGAGCATTCAGAACACAGAACAGCTGGTATGAAGGCATAAGTGCTTAGAGCTGTTTTAGAGCTTTTTGGGGGATTTGAGGTTTAAAATCACTAAGAGAAGGCAGTTCTAACCTTTTATTTACAGTGCTGTCGTGCACTGGCCTTGGGCTTGCAACAAGAACCATATTGGCAGACATTTTGGGGAAGAGAAGGACTTTGAGATCATGTGGAGCAGGATAGCCAATCAGCAGCAAGCAGGGAGCGGCTATAGGAGCATAAATTGAGTGACACAGAGTACTCAGGGTACAACAGAGCTGGAAAGACGGCTCAAGCACTTAGAGTTGTTTTAGAGCTGTTTTGGGGCTTTGGGGCTTACATTAGGTAACAGAATGCAGTTCTAATCTTTTGTTTGCAGCCTTTCCATGTAGTGTAGAGATGGCCTTGAGATCTCAGTGGGAACTGTATCAGCAGACATCTTGGGACAATGGAGGACTGTGAGACCACGTGTGGCAGGACAACCAATCAGCAGCAAGCAGAAAGCTGCTCGAGGGGGATGAATTCATATATCCCAGCACATTCCATCATGCTTGTGTCCCATTGTATGAGTGGGACAGAGTAGTATCACAAAATCTACTATAGGAGCATCTGCAGAGTGTACACAGGGAAACTGCAGACCACATGACACTCTGCAGGGGGTGACACCAGGCCAAGTTAAGGAGGTAACACATTACTGGTTACTGTTTACTGGAACAACCAGCCAGGAGAACGCTAGCAATACATTGTACTGTAGCCATGCAACAAGTGAGTAAGAAGTAGTAGACACCCAGGATAAGGAAGGTACAGGAAGAAGGGTTAAAATTGGAAAACAAGAGTCATCCTATCTAGGGTAGGGTAACAAAGTAAGCTTCAGACAAGCAAATGGAGAAGTAAAAGTCAAATGGGAGTAGGAAGGAGGCAGGAGGGTACAGAAAAAATTAAATACAAACTAAGCAATGGAAGGCAAGGTCATGAGACTGCTGCAGTATAATAGTTGTGGGACTGCAGTCCTTCGGGATACCTTCTGGAGACTAAGGTGCTGTGCCATTTGTCATCACAACTCTAGGCTGTAGGCAGAGGTTTCTGGACTCCAGGCCAAACAGGGAAAGCTACAGAGCATCTTCTGTCTTACCCAGGGGCCACCAAGTCTGCCACCACTTCCCCAGGAGATCCCTAGGCAGAGCAGATGAACCTTGGTGGACTCCCAGAAGGTTGGGCTAGTGGGAAGGGTACATGCTCTTCCTCTTATTCCACTGCAGAATTCCTTCACTATAATGGTGGGACAGGGCAGTCAAGAGGAAGCACCTGTCTCAGTAGGAAGGGAGGAGGTGGGGGTCCTCAGAAGTGAAGGCCCATGGAAGGGGGGGGGGGAGAGGTCCCCAGCCAAAGAGCAAGCAACTGCTAGTGAGGGACTCTGTTGTCAGGGGGATATATTTGGGAGCAGAGGGTAGGAAGGTTATGTAGGCAGATTGCTAAGTGGTGATTAAGCTAGGAGGGATGGAGAGTATATCCAGAGGGTTGCTGGGGCAGCAGGAGCTAGGAGGGAGCTAGATATCATTGTCTATCTGGGGATAAATGACCTGGCAAGAAATAAGGTAGCGATAGTGCAGGGTCACTTCAGAAAGTTGGGAAGGGGCATTAGTTGCCAGTCTCTTCCCTGCTGCTGTTCTTATGTAGATGGACTACATCAGCTCTTCTCCAGTCCTCCAGAACCATGCCTGTTTTCAGTGTGTTGGTGAATAAGACTGTCAGTGGGCAGCTAGTAACTCCCTGAGTTCTTTTAAAACCCATGGAGGTATCCTATCTTGTCCCATACCTTCAGAGCTGCAAGTCCTTCCCAGACTCTTTACTCAGAAAATGGACCTGTGTCCACCTCTCCCCTGTTCCTGATACTGCCTGGTAGTCCCCCCCCCCCATGGTGAAGACTTTGCAGAAGTACCTGTTTAGGATGTCTGCCTTTTCTTGGTCCTCTTTTGTCTCCCCATCCTTATAATCCTCACTGTCCCTTCATCTGCTTTCCTCTTCTCACTTACTGCATGTAACTGAAGAAAGTCTAATTCCCCATTGGTAATTCTTTCCTCTGTCTGCACCTCTGCTCTCTTCACTGCCTGACCTGCTTCTCTCTGCTTTCCTAGGTATACCTACCTGTCTTCTAGCCTCTGTGATTCCTTATACTGTACCTCCTGAATGCCACCCTTTTTTCCTTCATCATCACTGCCACTTCCTTGGAGGACCATTATAGAAACATAGAAGTTGAAGGCAGATAAGGACCGCAAGGCCCATCCAGTCTGTGAACTCTTTTTCCTTCTGCTTGTACTGTGCAAAAGCATGCACCTAGGGCATAGGAACCCAGGTTCTGAGTGTAGGACGGGGGAGGTACTGATAGTCACTAAACAGGAAAGGGACAGTGGGGTTATCATATTTGATGACATAAAAGTGGCAGAGTAGTGTGACAAAGCAATAGGTATGACTGTTGGGTTGCTGGGGTGCATAGGGAGAGGTATCTCCAGTAGGAGAAGGGGGTGGTGTGTGTTGCCGCATCATCACTCACTGATGAGACCCCACCTGGAGTAATGTGTGCAGTTTTGGAGGCTGCACCTTAAAAAAAGCACATAGTGTGGAGGCAGCCCAGAGGAGGGTGACTAAAATGGTGGAGGGGTTGCATGAGAAGCTCGATGAAGATTGGAGACTGAGGGATCTCAATATGTACACCCTGGAAGAAAGGAGAGTTAGAGGTTACATGATAGAGACCTACAATTACCTCCCAGAGGTGAACAGGTTGCAGGAGGGGAGTCACTGTTAAATGAAAAAGAGTACCAGGATCAGGGGGCACGTGATGAAGCTGAAGGAGGGGAAATTTAAGAAAGATGTAAGGAAACATACAAACATTGAATTTTTGGGCAGAAAGTGACTGCTTGGCCCATCCAGTTTTCCTAGATGTTTACTGCCATGTCCTTCTCTGCAGACCCTAACTGGGCTCTGGCGACCCTTCCTCCTCCCTGACTATATGCTAACCTTAGGCTGCCAGAAGATTTAGAATGGATAGGTTTTTAGGACAAGATATCCTGTCGACTGCAGCCTGTCTATCCAATGCATACTTGAAATTCCCCACTGCCTTTACCTCCACAGTTTCTGTTAGCAGTCTCTTCCAGGTGTCTACCACCCATTCAGTGAAGTAATATGCATTTCTTCACTGAAACAGAAACGTAGAAGGTAACAGCAGAAAAGGACTGTGTGGCCCACCTAGTCTTCCCCTTTTCCCAACCTAATGCAATACAGCAGACCCTAGTTGATCTGTGGCTTACCCTCTCTTCCCTATTGGGAAAGTACTCTTATGTCTATCCCATGTATTCCTGAATTCCCCTACCATTTCTGCCCCCACCACCTCCACAGGGAGGCTGTTCCAAACATCAACTACTCTTTCTGTGAAAAAGTACTTCCTCAAGTTATCCCTGAGCCTACCTCCCTCCCTCTAGCCTCATATCATGACCCCTTGTTCTTGTACACCTTTTTTCTGAAATATGCTACCTTCCTGTACCTTGTTTATACCCCTGAGGTACATGAATGTTTCTGTCATATCCCTCTCTCTCTCCTCTCCTCCAGGGAATACATATTACGGTCCTCTAGTCTTTTCTCATATGACTTGGTGCAGTCCTGCACCACTTTTGTTGCATTTCTCTGGACTGCTTCTATTTTCTCTATGTGCGTCCGGAGATATGGCCACCAGAAATGGACACAGTACTCCAGATGAGGTCTTACTAGAGATCTGTACAGTGGCATAGCCACTTCCTTTTTTCTACTAGTGATACCTCTCCCTATGCACCCTATCACCCCCCTGCCTCTCCCCACAGCCTTCTCACATTATTTGGTTGCCTTTACGTCATGCAATATGATCACCCCTGGTCCCTTTCTTGATTGGTGACCATCAGTACCTCTCCCCCCCCCATCTTGTACTCCTTCCTTGGATTTCTGTGCCCCAAATGCATGATTTTGCAGTTCTTTGCATTGACTCTTAGTTGACACTCTCTCAAAGACTCCTTAAGCATGTTTAGGTATTTTCTAATTTTTTCTAACCCCCCACCCGAGTGTCAACCCTACTGCAGATCTTAGTGTTGTCTGCAAAGAGGCATACCTTCACCTCCAGCCCCTCTGCAATGTTGCTTATGAAGACATTAAAGAGGACTGGCTCCAGCACCAAACTGTTTTTGCACACAAAGTGCACACAAGGGTAGTAGATGCCTGGAACAGACTGCCAGCAGAACTGGTGGAGGTGAAAATGGTGGTGGTGGGGGGGGTTAAAGTATGCATGGAACTGACATAGAGGTGTTTAAAAAACAGGCATGGGAAGGGAGTTCTGCTAGATAGGGCCAGTTAAGGTCTGCAGAGACAGATTAGGCAGGGAACCTCTGTGCATACTGGGCTGGCCAAGCAGTCCTTTTCTTCTGACAAATTCTTGTTTCTATGTACCCCAGTATCCATTTTGCCTTCCCCACTGCCTTGTTGCACTGTGCCATAATTTAATAACTGTCTGACATTATCACTCCCAGATCCTTTTCTACTGCTTTGCTTTCTAACACTACTCACCCATCAGGTATTTCATTTTAAAGTTATGTTCCAATTGTTCATTACATTGCATTTTCTACATTAAAATTCAGCTGCCAAATCTTGATGCATTTTTCCTGCCTTCCCAAGTCTTCTCTTATTTCCCACATCCCATCCTCATTGTCCACCCTTGCTCAGCTCTTACTATAATTTGCGAAGGGGCAGATTTTGCCCTGAACCCCCACCCTTATTTGCAAATGAATATGTTGAAGAGAACAGGCTCCAGGACTGAACCCTACAATACTCTGCTTGTTGACACTTTAATGTATGTGAACTCCCATTCACCACCACTGTCTGCATCCTACCTCCCAGACAGCTTTCTACCTATGTTACTATCCTCTTCTCTACCTCTAGGCCCCACGGTTTATTGACCTGTCTGCTGTGTTGGACTAAATCAAGGTCATTATGTCAACTGCCTGTCCTTTATCAGCCATCCTAGCAACAAAGAACTCAATCAGGTTTATCTTGCATGCTCCCCCTTGTAAACCCCCTTTTTTTTTTGTTATCATGCAACCCTTTTACCCTCCGAAAGTCTACCAGTCTTCCTGTCGGTATGGCCTCTAGCATCTTCCCCACAGTAGCTATCAGGCTGGCTGGTCTATACTCACCCAGCTCATCCTTTCTGCCACTTTTGTGCAGGGCAACCACATCAGCAGTACTCCGATCCCTGGGGATCACCTCCTTGTTTAGCGAGCAGTTGAAAATATCAGCCAGAGGTGTCATTAACAGCTCCACTGTTTCCTTAACTATCTTTGGATGCATCCCATCTGGCACCATTGATTTATCTACTCTCCACACCCTAGCACCTCCAGCACCCTTTTTTCTGTGCACTCAAAAGTACCATGGGCTACCCAGGCAGTGTAGTCCCTGTACTGGCAACCCTCATGGTCATGATGGCAGGAATTAGTGGCACCACAGCTGGCTCCCAATGTCTATGGGGAAGGGCTTTGTCCCACTGCTGCCTCAAAATTATATTGATCACACCACCTCCATAGCACTGGAATGATATAAAAATAGAACATGTGTCACGTTCATACTTCTGTGGGCATCTTCGTTGTACCATGTACAGGTATGTACAGTAGTGTTACAATCCTAATTGTGTGATGCAGTAAATGTCAGTAAAATGCATATTCACTCATGGCAGGTTTATAATATTCCAGACCCTCCCTTCTGGGTCCTTGTGAATGCCCCTCCCCCATCCTGCAAGAAGGCAAATGGCAGGGGATAACTCTGGTAATAGGACTAGTACAATACTTCACCGCATGCCCCATCAGGAGTTTGCACATTTCATATATTTCAATATGCAATATCCAACCTTCCAGCCCTCTCAGACTGCCAATATATTTTTGATACACATCTTTATACAGTTTTTTACAGTTGTGTATGTGTGATTGTGGTCATGAAGTATTTTAAAGTGCAGCAAATTATTTATTGGCTTGTACAGTAAGTCTTTAGAACTTTTTTTTATTTTGACAGTGTCTTATGCCCAGTTGCCCATCTGTGGCCCTTGTTTGTGCCCCTGTGTTTCACTTTTGGCACAGTTCTGAAATACTGCATAGCACTTCTCCTGCTTGACTCATTTTCCTGTTGAGTGAAGGAATTATCATGATTTCACTGTTAGAAGGGTCATCACCAGTGGTGTTGGTGCCCAATGAAGATGTCTTATATGCTCTGTCCGGCTGCCTTAAAGAACTGATGAGCCAAGGAATTATATTTTGACAGTGTATGTATTGCATATTTGCTCACAACAAGCAATAGCAATATATTAACATTTATTAATGCTGCAGCCTTCATTTTATTGAAACAGTTACAGTATATCATGGTATTCTGAGGGTATCGTCATGTATGTTCATTTGTTTATTCAGTCCCTGATCTTTCTGCAGGACCAGTGGTGCGTTGCCAAAAGTAATACAGTATTTATTATTAGTTTCCTTGTTAGATTTTTCCTGTCCCTGATAGCCCACACCCACTCAAGCAGCCTCTGTTCTCCTTGTTCAGCATACTACCATCCAAGACACCTGCCCACCACTGCCCTGATTGACTTCTCTCCTTAACCACCGCAACTAGTCTCCTGTATTCAGGCCAGGTTATAAGACTTGCTCAAATACAGTATTTATTTTTTTTTCCAATTTAGGCAGCTCCTGTCCTAGGCAGTACCCACTTCCTGGCCAAAGAGACTCTGTTTTCCTTGTTCAGCCTACTCGCATCCCAGACAACCCCACTCCCAAGTAGACTCTATTTTTCTTGCTCAAACTTCTCCCATCCCTGATTTTAGCCCCCACCCTGATTGAGTACTCTACCCATCCTACAGCCCAACAGCTAGTCTTCTTTGTACGAGATTATAAGAACTGCCTATAATAACACTATAATAACTGGTCATCAGTTTTTTCCTTTGCTTGACCCAGTTATAATTTGCCATTATAACCTGTGGGTTATAATGGCAAACCCACACCATCTCAATCAACTGAGAGTAGCGTCCTGATTGGCTCTGCACTCCTCTTGGGTGAGCTAAACAATTGAACAAACATGGCTGCTCCCCATCCAGCGGAGCGAGGAGTCGCTAGACCGAGTCGTCTATTCGTTTTTTTTTCTGTCAAAAAAAATGGCATTTTCACTAGCTTAAAACATATCTGGTTGATCCTACCATTCGGAAGCCGCAGAGTGCAACTCGCATGAAGATCGGCCACAAAGTGTCTCCCAAAGGTGGCACTATTTGCGATCTCCATCACCTCAGGGACCTAAATACAGTTTTTCACAAAAAAACTAACAAGCTAACGAATGAAGCAAGAAATGAAAAAAAAAAATTAAAAAAAAGAAGACTATCTCTTAGAAAAACAGTGTGTGTGTGTGTGTGTGTGTGTGTGTGTGTCTGCCTGCATCAGTGAGACAGCACCAGGAAAACCAAAGTGGAAAAAATTGCTGACTAGCAATTATAAAAAATAAAAGATGGGGAAGTGTGACTAAAACTCAAATTTAATGGTTGCCCTCAGTGTGGGATGCTTAATAAACCTCTTGGGCTTCGCCCTCGGGTTTGTGTAGCATCCCATACCTCAGGCAACCATTAAATTCTCGTTAATCACACTTCCCCATCCATTATTCTATATGTATTTATTATTATGTTCTTCTTTCAAACTGCTGTGTTTTCTTTGTTCAGCCTGCTCAAGTCCCAGACTCCTCACAGTCTCAGTTTGTTGTTGCTAGTTAATCTACTATTTTGGACTGTGCTACTGTCAGCCTAGACACCACAGCCATCACCATTATGGTTACCACCTTTTAAGAAGCCCAAAGTGGGACATTTCTTACTAAAACATGATTTTTTGCAGGACAGTACGTAACCTCAACCAATACAACAGACTTGTTTTCTCTACAAAATCAGAATTATGGCTAAGTATTGTAGTTTCTTAGTTGCTTCTATTGTTTCTTATCATTTTAAGGTACTTTAGTTAAGGTATGATAGTTTTCCGCACACATTTAGTGGAAAATTAGAAAATATTTTTATTACTATAAAGTCAGGACATGTAGCATTTTTCATGTTTTATTGCAGGACACAGCTGCCCAAATCAGGACTATCCTGCGAAAATAGGGACAGGTGGTAACCCTAATCACCATCCCTTAAACATCCCTAGGACCTGATTGGAAGCCCCCATCTCTGTTCTCCTGTGTGTAGGACAAGGTCTCCTTCCTCAGGCTTGCTTTTATGCAAGACACCCACTCCTACCTTGACTGACCTTCCCCCACCTCTGTTTTCCTTGCAGTATTTTTCCTGTGTATGTATTATAATAATAGCACACACCATTAGCTGAAAATAAACCAACATTTATTTTAAAGTTGCACCCAACAGTACAGTATATATTGATGTTTTTTTTTGCTTTCTTTAGTATTTTCTGTATACTGTAATAATGGTAGTGTACTGAAATAGCCCTTACTTATCAGTAGAGGTTGTAGGGTTAGTTAGTAGAATGTCAAGCTGGAGCCTACTGATTGGTAATGCCTTTGACTGGAGAGTCTGGTGGGTGGAGCTTAGATGGGTAGTGTGGTAGACTCCAGTGACAGGCCAATGACAGCAGTGGAGATCCCAGAGTAGAGGTGGTATGAAGTCAGGAAACCTCACATCGTGAAATATTTAACAAAGTTTTCCAAGTTTAGAAAGTGCTACTTTGTGTAGTTATTTGAGTAGTGAAATGCCAATATTGCTCATTGAACAATATGCATCATTGGTATTAAGTCTGTAAAGTGGCTTGTGAAAAGCCACTATGTGTAGTAGCACTTCCCTTATGAAAAACTATGTGAAGAGGTGTTGAGTTTAGCTTGTTTTCTTACAAAACAAGAAAACCAGACCACCCACTGAATCATGCCAGACTGTCTGAGGTGGTAAGGATCTCTCACAACGCTGATGTCAATGAGTTGCGTCTATCCCAGTAGTAATATCTGACTTGCTGATAACCACCCATTTAGATATTACTGCTAAGACATATGTCACTCACAATTCTTTCAGACTGCAAACACAGAAGAGTCACAATGCTCATTTTTTTCCATATTGCTTTTGAGAAAGAATTTTGACACTATCTCTTCTCCTCCAACATATGCTTCTGCTTCAAACCACCCTAACCCTTACTCTCTAACTCCACCCCTCTATCAGTTGTCTCCTGGGAGCCTGGGGTCCACTCCAACATGGAGCACTTCCTCTCAATTTCACTTCCTTACTTCTAGCATTCATCTTCCATTTCCTTTTCAACCCTTCTGGGTAATCTTGTTTGCTTTCTCTTCTCAAACTACACAGCCCTAATTTTTCATCACCAACTGTACCCTTCTGGGTAACCTGTACTTATACTAAACCCAATCTACACCCCCCCACCTATTGTCTTCTTACTCCCTCCACTTTCTCCCTAGCTCCCCCTTCATCTATTTCTGCCTGGCTGCTCTTGCACTCACAGCACTTTATCCCTCATTGTTACAACAATGTTCGGTCGCTTTAAATTTGACCTAATTGTAATAATAATAATAATAATAATAAACTTTATTTTTAATGCACCTTTCAAATATCAAGGTGCAGTACTCACTTAAAATAGTATAAAACCAATATTACATCATTATAAAAACATAAGACACCATTAGAGTCTGTCATCCTCAACACCATCACCATATGCCTTATTCCATAGATACATTTTCAGCGCTTGTTTAAAGCCCCCCCATAGTCATGCACTCCCTAATCCAACAGGGTAGAAAATTCCAGAGGGTTGGTGCCACGAACATAAATGCCAGGGCTCCAGAAAATTTTAAAAGCACCCTCGGGATCTCTAGCAACCCCTCATTGACCGAGCGGATCGGTCGCTCAGGGAGGTAAAGGACCAGAAGCTCTTTCAGGTAGTCAGGGCTCAGTCCATGTAGGGCTTTATATGTCAGTAATCCAACTTTGAAGGTGATCCGCCACTGAACTGGCAGCCAGTGCAGCTCTCGCAGCACCGGTGTGATGTGGGAAAATCGAGGAGTCCCCGTCAACAACCGGGCTGCGGAATTCTGCACCAGCTGCAAGCGGTGGATATCAATCCCTGGAAGCCCAAAGTTCAGGGAGTTGCAGTAATCTAAACACGAAGTCACAAAGGCATGGATCAATATAGGAAGGTCCCCGGATGGAACAAGCTGCTTGATCCTAGCAATGTTCCTCAGATATTAAAAGGATAACTTAATGACGGCCAACACCTGCAAACGAAGTGTCAGCCTGTCATCAAGAATCACCCCTAGGTCTCGTACCTGTTCAGAGATAGGAAGCTCGGAGTCCCAAAGAAATAAACCTATAAATTGACCTGCTCCAACCCCCCCATCCAGTAACCTGGATCCACAACCATCACCTCTGTCTTCCCTGGGTTCAACTTCAACCAGCTGGACTTCATCCAACCCTGGATTTTGGCGAGGCAGTTATTAAATACCGAGAGTGCTCCATCCTGGTTGGGTGCAAAAGATAGGTAGAGCTGGATATCATCAGCATAGCAATGAAACTTCAGCCCATACCATCTTACAATGTCTCTGAGGGGAAGCATATACACTGAAAACAAACATGAGAGACAGCACTGAGCCCTGGGGCATCCCACAAGACAGAGTGATGGGGTCGGAGGAAAAAAAAAAAAATGACTCCACCCTCTGAGTTCTACCAGTGAGAAATGAAGTAATCCATCTGTGGACCAAACCAGTGAGCCCACAGATGAATCTCAGGTGCTCAAGCAGAACCCCATGGTCAATGGTGTCAAATGCTGATGACAGATCAAGAAGTACCAATATGGACTGTTTTTTCTGATCTCTCGCCATCAGGAGATCATTGAGCACCCAAACCAGTGCAATCTCGGTACTGTGCCTCTTTCGGAAACAGGATTGGAGAGGCTCGTAGATGCTATGGATGGTCAAATGGTTCTCCAACTGAGCAGCCACTACTTTCTCAATCACCTTCCCCACAAAGGGAAGGTTAGAGATTGGCCTGTAGTTAGCAAGACAGTCTGGGTCCAAAGAAGCCTTCTTCAACAAAGGTGTCACCACTGCCTCCTTCAGGGAGCAGGGGTATTTACCAAAGTCAAGGGAGCACCAGACTATCTGCACCAGAACCAGGCCAATGACATCACCACAGCCCATTATCAGGGATGTAGGACCTGAATCTAAACTACAGCATGTAGTGTGCATACCCTGGACAATCCTCATAACATCCACAATTTCTGGCCATTCAAAGGAACTCCAGGAAAAAGGAGGGATAATGACCAAGCGCTGATCTTCAACAACTCCCATAGAGTGTGCTGCACGGGTTTCCAACCTGATGTCAGCCACCTTATCAGCGAAGAACCGAGCAAGCTCATCACATTGCAATTGTGAAAAAGCTCTATGAACCTGCAGACAGGCTGAGTTGCACAGCCTGTCCACAGTTCAAGAGCTGAGCTGGTCAGTTCTGAGCAGCAGCAATTTCTCCAGACAGGAATTCTGCCTTCTTACGGGACATTTCTGACTGATAAGAGCCAATAATGCTCTAGCAGTCTAAGATGGTCGGCATCTAAGCCGGATTTCCGCCAGCACCGATCTAGCACCGATCTAACCTGTGTCCTAGTCGCCACATCTCCCTCAGGTCCCCATCTAACCATGGAGATCGAGGGTGAAGGGAGAGAGGATGCACATGGACTGGAGCAATGGACTACAGTGCTAAGGTAATGGCCTTATTATAAGCCAGACCCAAAACCTCCATATCCATGCTTGCCACAGGAAATTCTGATAGATCAAGTACCGCAGTTAGACCATCAGGAGTTACATCCCGTAAAGGGCGGTACTTGACCATCTCCACAGGGGTTGGCCTACGAAGATGGGTGCAAAAATTGAATCACACAGTGTAATGGTCCAACCATCCGACGGGTTCCACCCCCACATCAGAGGCCTCCAACCCCAGGAGGAAAACCAGGTCAAGAGAATGGCCATGTTTATGAGTAGCAGAGGTAACCACCTGTGTGAGGCCCAATGAACTCATCAATTGGAGGAAGAGTTGTCCAAATTGCAAGAGTTCGTCATCGATCCAGGCATTGAAGTCACCCAGGACCATCAGCTAGGGTGACTCAAACACCGGGTGGACCACGAAGTCTGCCACTTTCTTAAGGAATAGCTTCTTGTCCCCGGGTGGACGGTAGATGAGAGCCAGCCAATAACCCCCACCTGCTACTACAACACATTCAAATGATCTGGTTTCCTCAACTGGGACACTTGTGAGATCCAGTTCAATCTTGAAACAGACCACAACCCCACCTCCCCGCGGTCCAATCTCGGTCGGTGTATCACTGAATATCCGGCCAGAACCGCAGCCTCAAGTATGGGGTCAGCGTTGCCATCCAGACAGGTTTCAGTGATGCATGCCAGATCTGTTGTGCCCACCAAGTCCGCAATAATGGCAGTCTTGCTCCCAACAGATCTGGCATTGCTTAACACCGCCCGAGTTGGACAGGACTCCTAGGTTGCCCCAGCCACCTGCCCACCATCAGTGCAGGTGCCCTTGACTATGGAGACCAAACAAGATAACCCACATTCTAGACTCCATTTCGCCCCAGGGTATCTTCTGTACTTAACGACCCCGATATGAGCACCCAGCTCTTCCACCCTCCGCTGTTCACACCCCCACCCCGCCCCACCCTCCCGCGGGAAATACCCAAAGCCCGCAGCATTGATAGGTAGAAAAAAGCAACAGTGTTGGGAAAAAGGGGCAGAGGGCATGAAGAACGGAGGCTGAATAGCACATGACCTGGGGGGTGGCACAGTGATGTATATCCCAGACCCCAAACATGAGTCAAGAAGAATCAATACACATCAATTCTAGCTTGTAAACACAGCTCTGTACAAACATAAATCTAAATGAATACTAAAAAATTAAAAACTGAAACCTAAACAGGATGTTAAATCACCATCAGAAGTTGCTTTCAGGAAATCCAGATAAAAAATTAAAACTGCATCCACATAAATGAATATCCCTTCTCTCACAAGACATTCCCATTAACATAAAATAAAATAAAATTATAATTTTAAAAAATAATAAATAAACAGTACAAATGATTACGCCCCAGGTCCTCTTACTACCTGGGTACCCAGAATTGTCATGCACTCTCACTGCTTGAAACATCCAACATAAACTAAATACACAGTATAGTTAGCTAGGCTCACAGGTCCTCTCACTACCTGAGTGCCCAAACTAACCGGGCACTCTCGCTGCTCGGAATACAGAGAACTTCCAACTTAAAATAAACAATACAAATTGTTCAGCATCCAGGGCCTCTCACTCCCAGGGTGCCCACAAAACCGGGCACTCTCACTGCTCAGAATACAAAAAACAAAAGCAGTTTATTTCCCAGAAAACATTCTTCCAATGGTAAGAAACGTCCAAAATTAAATTAAATCTTCCTGAAAAGTGCAAGATTGGATCGCAGTCCAGTTCTAAAAAACAGCTGGATTCCTTAAAACCTTTTTGTGAGGCCCAACCACAGGAAAAGTCAGTCCCACCACCACCTCACCCCCTTACTTATTCCCACCCTGCAGCTTGCCAGCAAGGGGCCTAGGAGAAACCTGAAACCCACCCGCCAGCTCCCCAGCTCGACTAGGCCCAGCCTCCCTAGTAGATGCAGATTCCCGTGACTGGCCACCCACACTTCTAGGCTCTTTAGTCCCGATCTAATGGATTCTGCATATTGACAAACAGGCAACCCAACAAAACAATAAGTCACATCAGCAAAAGATAAAATTCATACGGTTTCCGAGTCCTCCAATCTTCGTGCTCTTCTTAGCACTACAGATCCCCAAACACACACACTGCCAAATCCTCGGTTTGGTCACTCTCCTCAGAAAGTTCAAACACTTAATCAGGCAGTGTCCACTATTGCAAGTGACCCACGGTAACCACCAGTTCCGAAAACAGGTTACATACAGACTCCAACAGTCTCCTTCAATCTGTGGTTCAACAGAACCGAAGATGGTAAAAACCACCCTGAAGAGCTGCCACAAAGAGAAGCAGCCCAAACAGGCCCAGGACAAGCAGGCGGTAATCTGGCAGTCCTCGCCCTTAAGCCAACAGTCTGTAATTCAATGGGATCAGAGTCCTCACCCTTGAACCGGCAATCTATAATTCCACCAAACTGGAGGCATTAAACAACACCCCCAAGAGCTGTTACAAGACAACAGCCCGGATAATCCCAAAGCGAGCAGGCTACAATCCAGCAATCCTCAGCCCTCGATCCGAGGGAAGGCCACACGTGAAGCAGTACATGATCCACAGCTCCAAGCCCTCAAACTAAGGCAAACGACCATACCTTACAATATTAAAAAAATCTTAAAACAAGGCAAACCAAAAGAAAACATAAATACGTAGTGCCAACATAAATTAAATCTGCATAAATTAAAACTGCAGTGCAAAGCTATGCTATAGCCAGTGGCCAGCCCAGCGTGGCCGCCATCTTGAAAGTCTGTATTGTCATATGTAACCTTAAATGCTGCATTTGTTCTTACTACCTCAATTTTTTGTCACATTGCTGCTGTTAATATTCAGACATCTACATGTAACTTGTATTATGTATCATAATGTTCTCTTGAAGTTTGTCTCTGTACTCTCCCAGGTCGTGCCTGAAAATAGTTTTTCTGGCTAGTGCACCTACCCAGTAAACAAAAACGAAATAAGTAAATAAAAATAAATCCTATGAAGGAGGCTAGCAAGCAAGGCTTTGACTCTCCACTTGAGAGGGCTCGATTCCACCCTTGGTCACATGCATTCTGACCCGACAACTCTCCAAGGCAGGTTCCCCCATGAATTCTGCCTTCCCCTGTGGAGGGGCAGGGGGGGAAGGGCCATCACCCCCCCATCCCCGGTAAATAATCCAGTTAGCTCAGGGAGTGCTTGAGTTTGGGAACATGGCCAGGGCTTCATAGACCCTGCCAGTGCCCCTTTTCCATTTTCTCCCTTCCCCATTGCTGGAGTGCACACATTAGTGTGTGCACATGGAGGCGAGCACAAGCTGCACAGTCTCACAGCACCCTTCCATCTTTGTCACCCCCAGATCCGAGCTACCACCAGGCCTCTACCTGGTGGCAGTCATTCGGTGGGAAACACAATCTACCCAACCTGAGAGAGGAGAGGAGAGCATTACTCCAGAAGCTCAATCCTCTCCATCCCTAGCCAACCCCCAACAACCTGAGTCTGCTTCAGAACATGATTTGCCGAAGTGGCAAAAGGTAAGGTACCCAGCACCTCAGCTCTCCACACCACTGGGCTGGCTACTTGCTCCATTTCTTTTTTACAAGAAATATTTACACTTCAAACTAGGTTTTGGGAGCTTTAGGGTTGGAGGGTTAACTAGCAAAAGGGTGGTGAAGGGGTGGGGTTTCAGTCATCTTTTTGAGGGGTGGGGTGAATGGAGGTGAGGAAAACTTGCTTATGTAAGCAGAAGGAAGGGCATTCAATCAATTTACTATGGCAAATTTGAAAACATCAACAGTTACATGGGGAGAAGGGAGACAGGGGCCTAGCAAGGGTTCTGTTGGGGGATATTATTTTAAATCAGTTGGCATGGTGAGAGGGTGGATAAGTCTGAATCAATGGATGGAGGTGGGTTTTAAAAAAAAATGTTTTAACCTTTGTAAAAAAGATGCTGGCAAAGTTGGTATGAGGCCGGGGAACTTTGTGAAGTTCCGCCACTTCTCACCAATTTCTCCAGCAAATTACAAATTCACAACTTCTCAATTCCAGGGTTCCAGGATCTGAAAGCATTTAGTGTAGTTCACTTTTAAATACTGAGAATATGTAAGAGATGTACAAGGAGGGTGTTGGAACCCTGAGTGGCTCCCTTCAAAAGGAGTCCATGGCAGTTTTGCATCACAGGGAGGGTCCCAAAAAAGATAGGTTATTCACCTGTTGGAGCATTTACAGTCATGTGCTGGGAGATACTGTGCTGCTGATGGACAGACCTGGTGAGAGAGACCGAGCTGCAGGCTAAGGCAGGAGATATGCCAGCAGTGAGTCATGGATAAGTTATGAAAAAACTGACATGTGGAAAAGCAAATGTAATACAGATTCTCAGAATAAGCTAGACAAGACTGTTATATATTTCTTAGAGGCCCAGAAGACTGGAAAGACAAAATCAAAAACAACTGATGATCTAGCAAGTCTTCCAATAGTTTATTCTTTTAAAGATGTGCAACAGACATCGTGGAACTGGCAATTATCAAGAAAAAAAGAAGTCCTTAAACAGACAGTTGAAGGAATTACCCCAATGCCTTACAAGAGAAATGAGTCATGTTACTAGTCTTCAGAAGAAGTCAGTGAACACCCATCCAGCATAACAAGACATTACGCTGCAGGATCATGGTACTGTACATGTGATCACTGAGCCCAGAAGGTGCTAAAACGGTTAAAAGAGGCCCTTACAAAGAATACTGAAATCAAGAATCAGATGCAAAGGGACATGTCAAGTGTCAGGACAGAAATGAGTGGAGGGGAAGAAAAACTCTTGAAAGAGAGGGCATATTTGCGAGACAATTCACAGAGAAAAGGGGGGGCAATCACAATAATTCAACTTCACAAAATCCTTCTTCTGCCATTAATATTCATTTATTCTTTGATTTTGCTCCTTTTCACCACTTCTTGCACATGGTTTCTTCAGGGGATACCCTTTAAGGGGTTCAATACCTTAAAATGTTTAAAAAAATACATACATTTAGAACTCATAGATGAAATGGTTCTTTTCAGTGGTGTGTCAGATCCTGTAGCATGATAAACTGTGCTCATTACCTTTATTTGATAGTTTTTACAGTTCTTTTTAGTCTTTTAAATACTCTTTACCTTGCCTATTAAACATGAACATAAACATATATTACTTCGCTCTTGATCGTTTATAATTTCACTTTGATGTTTTAGCTGCAGTGCTCCACACTGTGCCACCGCCATCACCCTTTGTCAGTGGTGTCACTGCATACTAATGCCTTTTTACCCCTTAACTGAGATTCTCTCACTCTCATACCTGGCAGCAGATACAGAGAAATTTGAGTTAAATTTCCTTTGGGTTTTGGTTTCTGCTCGCGTACTCTACAATTGTTTTAAGTAACTCATTAACTTTCTTATTCCACTTTTATTTGTGCACTTATTGCTCATTTTATAGTTTTTTTTTTTTAGACATTTTGCAAAATTGTTAGTACAGTCTTACATGCTGGCTTGTAGCTCCTCTCCTTCATGCTACCAAGCAGGGAGTGGCTGAATCTCTGGCCATCTTCAGTCTGCAAAGAGCCTGGCATCCTCAGTAGTGATGACATAATCAGGACACATGCACACGTAAGCACACATTGAGTTGCTAAGCAATCCATAATACAGATGCTGTGTAGCTGCTAGCTTTCCTCCCAGACTCTTCAATTACAGGGAACATTTGCCTTTTCATAATCACACTTTCTTTCTTTCCTACATTTTGACTGTTAACAGCATTTGGTCTGATTGCATTCAATTATTTGCAACAGTATTGGCTCTACTGTAAATACTTAGTTTCTACATTATTTAGCTTAGGGATGGGAGAACTGGTTTGGCAAAAATCCAAACCAACCCGAACAAGCTGAAATGTTTGAAAACAAACAGCTTCAGAACATTTTCGGCTGTTCAGATTGGTTCGGAATACACCCCCAGTTTTCCTTTTCACTGGTGTCTAGCAGACCCCCTTCCCTATCCCCGATTGATCTCCTGTAAGTAAAAAAAATACAGTCCTAAAACTTCCTTTTGAATCTGTGGATCGGACCCCCCTCCCTATCCCCAATCCTTTTTGATTAAATTAAATAATGAAGTGTCCCCAAATTATTATTCTTCCCTGGTGTCTAGCAGACCCCCCATCCCTCTACTCTGGCAGGTACTGCTCCCACCCCTTCCCCCTCACCTTGAAACCGAGCAGACAACTGGCACAGCCCTGCCTCTCTGCCATGGCTAGCTGCCCACCCAACTGAGCTGACAATGAATGAGCACATACTAGTATAAGCATGTGTTCACTCATTGCCAGCTCCCGCTCATTCCCAAAGGTCCTCCAGGGTGCAGCAGAGATGAGCAGAGGGCAGTTTCAGTAGCCGTGATAGCTCATTCATTGTCAGCTTAGTTGGGCGGGTAACTGGCCATGGCAGAGAGGCATGGATGTGCCAGTTGCCCGCTTGGGTCGGGGGGGAGTGGATTGGTACCTGCCAGGGTGGGGCTTTGGGGGGTCCTCTAGACACCAGGGAAGAATAATAATTTGGGGACACTTATTTATGTAACCTGGTGCCACTATACCAAGGGCTACTACCTCTGCCTGCTTTCATGACTGCAGGCTGAGGGGCCTGGGTTCAGAAATAATAAGTACTGAGGTATGCCTACCAACAGTAGAACTACAAATACGGTGCCTTCACCCAGAGTAATATTTAAATGGATTGGTAACCAAGTGGGGATAGCCCTCTGGGAAGCTATAACCACCCAGTATTCCTCCTAGTGACCTTTCATGCTCTGTTTTGTGACTACAACCTTTGATACAGTGACTATAAACAATTATCAGCATTAATGATATGCTAATGCACTTCCACTTACCAGCAGGGTTTAGTCCTCTGGCCTTCTCCCTGCAACCCCCTGTAGGTGACAGTTTTGATAACACAACATGTACTTTCAATATATTTTGCAGTACTTCAGCCACTTTACACCAGGTAATAATATGCTCACAAGCCAGATTAACAAGCAAACAGTAAATCAGATTTATTAAGGGGGTGTTAACATGGCAGGGGCAATAATCTAGGCAAATGATTACTTGGTTATATTTAAAGCAGATGATGTTACTTTTTATCACTTTTTGTCCCTGAATTTATCAGGCTGGCAACTACTGGGTACCCAGGGTGGAAAACAGGCATGCCTGAAATGGTGCTGCGGGTTGGCCAGCATTGCAGCTGATGTTGGGGCCCTTGATGGAAAGAATGGTGGTTAATTGCTATTAACACAGTTGGAAAACATAAATTATTTGTATCCACGGCTGGATGGCCCAGTCATTTGCAAACACACTGAATAATCAAACAAGATCAGATGGTACCATTTACAAGTAATGATTGGTTGCAGGGAGCTACCCTGGTTTTACTCACTGTACCCAGATGAATGAAGAAGGTACGGGTGAAATGAAGACTCACTGCTTTCTTCATCTGTGGATGGGAACCTGTGCCAACATGACTCACCTCACCTTCATGGCCTTTCCCTGTTGGTGGTCGCAACCTGCGATCGATTGCTGTGCAGGGGCTGAATCCCCAATGCTGGTCTTTTGCCAGGATGAAGAAGGCACAGGAACAATCTGGATGGGCCAGGATCAGCATAGGCCCAGATGAAAGAAATGTCTCTGATAAAGTTAGGCTTGTTAAGCATGTTGGTGACCTTTCAGTGGGACTTCTGCACAAGAAAGTCCTTACTACACTGAAATGGCTCCTGTATAGGTTTAGGAGTCCCAGGGTCACAGTCTCCACCAACTCGGTAGGCCACAGCTCATAGCTGATAACACAGTAGCTTCTCCTAGATTTCAGCTTTTGGATGGTTCTTCCAGTCTCTTACTGGGAAACCTCTTCTAGTCTGCTAAGGATGCAGTTCCAGACCACTCGATCCCTGTTTGGACCAAGTACTCAGTTGCTGGAGGCGAATACAGGCCTCCCCTGTGAAATACAGCTACAACACACCATGCTCCCTTAAAGTTTGAGACTTGAGCAGGACTGACTATTGCTCAAAAACTGTCCCACAGTTAATTCGGGATTCTGGTAAACTGTTTGGCTAAAGGAGGTGTCAATCACAGTCTAGGCGCTCCTAGTGGTCAGTTTAGGCACCAACCTGGAACATTCATAGTCTCACCCATAATCCAGTGTAATTAGGTCCCCACAAGGACCCTTTGGTTCTGATTGGTCCAAACCAGGAAGTCCTGGACTAAACATGGCAGCTACCATCAGAACAACTGATACTAGCATTTCTTGTAGTCCAAACAATTTATTTTATCTAAGCCACAGCAATGATTTAGAAATAAATATTTACAGAACTTTGAAGGGCTCCCTCTGCACTGTTATCGACAGCAGAGTGGAGTGGATGGAGCTGTGCCTGGCTGGTCACAAGCTTTGATTTACTCAGACCCAGCCCAGGCTATCATACACTATATACAGGCCGGAGCTCTTAAAGAAACAGCTTGGTGGCATAGATGTGCACACACATGGAGAGCAACAGCAGGACACCATCAACTATAGATTTATCATCTATTGTTGGATGTCTGTCAGGCAGTGGGGCACCAGCAGAGCCCAGGGAAATAATCAAGGTCAGCCCCCTGAAATTGGGGAGGGGTTACATTAAATTTAATCAAAAAGTATTGGAAATAGGGAGGGGGACCCTGTTCACAAATTCAAAAGGAAGCTCTAGGATAGTATTTTTTTTACTTACAGGGGATCGATCGGGGATAGGGAGGGGGGGCTGCTAGATACCAGAGAAAAGTGGGAAAACAAAAAAAAAAAACAAAAGCTGCATATTATTCTAAAAGGTTTGGATAAGGCTCAGATAAGCATCCAAACCTTTTTTCTTTATCTGATCCTTTTAGAACCTTGAACCTTTTGAGGTTCGCCCATCCCTAACTTAGTTTTACAGAGTCTGTTTAGCACCTTTCATTTAATATCTTTTACAAATCATTAAAGAAACAAAAATGTTTTTATATATAAAATACAATAGCTTTGAGTACTCTATGAATTCTTCTGTTCTAATGCAATGTCTTCATTGTTACCCATTATAATCATTTTAATCAACTTCATCCCTACCCTATAACATCCCTACCAAAACTGTTTTTTTTTGTTTTTTTTGCTGTGTTTCATGTACTTTTTAATAAGACACTGAAACAACATAGAGAATACTGGATGGGCAACTATGCAGAACCAATGTGTTCTGCCACAGAGGTGTTCTGGTTCCCTATGACCTCGAGAGTGAAGCCTGAGAGGTCCATGGGAATCAGAACCCCAAGGTGGCAAAACACACTGGTTGTACACAGAGTTGCTCATCCTGTATTTTTTATAGTGTATAGTGCTGTGTGAAAAATGTGTTTTATGAGTTCTTTTGCTTTCAAAATGAAACTGACTCATGCAGTCTCTAGAGGTTCTAGAATGCTGTTCTACCACAGTAGAGTAGAACCACATTCCATGACCTTTGAACTGTGGTTGAACAGCAATTGGAAAAGGATGGAATTCTATACAGAACAACACTCCACTATACACTATAGTTTACTTCTGCCTGGTAATTTCCATATGTGGCTGTCTGTTTAGTTAATACATACATTTACCCAACTGAATCTACTCGATCTTTGTAATGTTATAAACAACCTTCTTAATTTTTTTTCAAAGTTAAGGTATCTACCAGAGGGTGATTCAACCCAAGACCTTTCAGGCAGGCCAAGTGCTATGGCCATATTCAGCAGGGACCCACAAGGTCACATTTGACTCAGAGTCCTTTGTTATTTGATTCTCAGTTTTGCCAATATGCTCCCCAATTGTTGTCTTTATTCATTCTGATACTTGGATTTAATGAGTCCATGCAATGGCTCCATCTCATTTATTTCCTTTCCAGAAGTTTATTGTAATCCATTACTCTTTGTGGTCTCTCTACTTTCTCCAACCCCCAGAATCTAAGTTAAATTCTGCTGTGGCTGTGTACCCTGAAATGTTCCACTACTGGTGAATCTTTATCTTGATTTCTTATTGTGCTTTTGTGTTTCTGAATCCTTGCCATTAACTGTCTCAATGTTTTTCCTATATAAATGTGGTCACAGAGGTGTTGCCAGTGCTAAGGGCCAGCATGGTCAGGAATAAAATGATAGAGGAATTCAATGAATGGCTAAGGAACTAGTGCAAGAAGGAAGGGTTCATCTGCATTGGGGACTGAGGGAAGACCTGGTCAAATGAAACATTCTTGGTACTAGGCAGACTGCACTTCAGCGGGAAGGGGGGCTTGAGGGTCCTCAGGGATAAACCTGGGTGGTAGATAACCCATAAATCTAATTTAAACTAATGGGGGGGGCTAGCAGGCCTGCAGTCCCAATGACTTCAGGAGGAGGAGGTCAACAGACCTCCCCCCCACACCAGTATAAGGAGTCTGGAGGGTTGAGGTGGAGGGGGAGTGAAGCAGTTGGATATGGGGGGGGGGTAGGGAGTTAGCATGAAAAGGGGAGAAATTAGAAAAAATGAAGTGAGAGAGAGGAAGGAGGCTCAGAATCTAGATGGATGGTAGTGGCCCTGAATATGCAAAGTCTTAGAAACAAGATTGACTACTTGCAGGCATTATTAGTACAGAGGGGTGGACATCATAGCAGCCACTGAGACTTGGGCCGAACCAAATCATGACTGGGACCTCTAGATCTCTGGTCATAAATTATACAAGAGTGACAGGGCTGTAGGGAAAGGAGGGGTGGTGGTTTACATCAGGGAGGGTACAGCATGCATCAGGGAGGAGTCAGAGGAGGGGAGGCTGGAAGTAATGTGAGTTTGGTTACTGTCTAACAGAGGAAGAAAGGTGAGGTTGGGGGTGGTTTACATACCACCCAACCAGGAAGAGGAAAGGGACAGGGAATTCAACAGACAAATATTGCATTCTGCAAGGCAGGGAGAGGTGGTAATAGTGGAAGACTTCAACCTGCCCAAGGTAGACTGGAGCATATTGGACATGTCCTGTGCCAGGAGCCAGGTGTCAGGTGTTCCTAGAAGTATTGCAGAGTGGGTTTCTGACTCAGTGCATTACTGGACCCACCAAGGAAGGGGCAATCCTTGCTCTAGTGCTCACGAATGGGGAGTATATACAAGACATAATGGGAAGAAGCCCCTGGGTGGAAGTGACAATTGCACAGTGTGGTTCTGATTGGATATGGGCAAGGACAACATCCCATTAAGACTAAAATCCTGTATTTTGGGATACAAGACTTAAAGAAGATGGGAGTTGCTAAGGAGGCACTACGTAAGCATCAGGGTGGATACAAGGGTGTACCATAGGTGGTCCATCATTAGAGGGAATAATGGTTGCCACAGATGAGTGCATTAGGCTCTCAGGTAAGAACTTAAGGGCTAAAGCACCCAGCTGGTTTAGTACTGAGGTCACACAGGTAGTAAAGGACGAGAGGTTAGCCTATAGGAAATTCAGGAGGACCAAGAGAGAGGATGAAAGGAGAATCCCAATTATCCAAACCCCTCTTATCTGGAAATCCCTCTCTAACAGATAACTGGCATGTCCCCAAGCTATTTTGCAGTCTTTTTGTTTAACTTCATGTTTATTCATTTGTAAAAACAAATATACAGTCTTAACACCTTCATTCAACATTGCAGATATATAGGACAATAAAGGCACCTCTCCTTATAATATGCTTGTTATGTTTGTTAAATGAAAATAAGATGCGTCAAGAGAGGGGACATCCATTATTTTATGATCAATTAATAATCCTAGTGCTGTAATAGAGTCCATGAGCCACATGGTATGGTAAAAGAAATATCAAGTCCACATTATTAGAGCCCTTTCCTAAGATAGGGAGATATTCACCATGCATATCCTAAGTAAATACACCGATTAGTGTTTAAAAGAAGGAATCCCTTGAGCTCATTACCTGGCGGGATACTCCCCACATAAACAATCCTGACATGAAACTTTAAACATTAAGAGGCGCTTAATAAAGAAAAGTGTACTTTCTCCTTAATACGAAGAGAACAATTTCCACGTAAGACTGGAAAACCTCTAGGCATAAACAGATTAGTTAGGGCATTGATGGGATAGGTATATAAAATACATTGTGCAACCCAAGTCCCAATGTTCAAATTCAGACTAGCTGAGAACTAAAATAGTGAAGTTAACAACTTTTATATGGGTCACTTGAAATGTTTCTTTTGATATTAAGAAAGTCCCCCCCCCTTATCCCTTTACCAATACTGTCCAAAGTCTTCTCAGAAAACAGCAAGGCCACTTATGGAACATGTTCTTCCGGTGTAGGATCGTCTTCCTCAGTGTCTCTCCTATGAGATGGAGCATTTCTTTGGTATCATTTGAGAGCCTCCACATATTCAGAAAAAAGGAAGACTTTGCCTCAGTGCACGATTCTCAACTGCACTGGGAAAATTAGGCCATGCGGTATTCCTGTCTCACGCAGCATCACCGTCACACTGTCAAACTTCTTCCTCCTCCTCTGTCTGGTAGCATACAACAGGTTGGGGAAAAGTTGTATTTGGTTTGTGTCGTGGAGGAGAATTTTCTTCCTCCTTGCCAAGTCCATAAGGTTATCCCGTGTGCCCACTCTGTCTAAGACCATCAACACAGTACGCAAAGCCTGAGGATTGTCTTGACACACCCGAAAAGCAACTCTGTAGGCCTTCTGAATTTTCTGGACTGTCGGGGTCACCTCAGCTCCCAGCTGTTGCATGATCCACTCTTGCAAAAATAGGATTAAGTGATCTTCTTTGCACCTTTCAGCTAGCCCCAGTATTCTGACATTGTGGGCTCTCAACTGGTTTTCCAGCATTTCCAGCCGAGAGCAAAGGTTTGTATTTTCTTTAATCACTGAGGCTATGGCCCCCATAACAGCATTGGCTATTTTATTAGCTGACGCCGATTCTATGGCAACCAATTAGAGGGTGGATTCCACAGTGGTGACCCATGTAGTAAGGGGGTCAAACTTATTTGATAGTCCCGCTACTGAGGCAATGAGGTGATTAATTTTTTCTCCCAAAGACTGAAGGGTCTCTTCTCCAGCTCCTGCCTTGTGGTCAGCTTCTTGGCTTTTGAAGTAGAAGCTCCCAGAGCCGTCCTCAATTTGGCTCCTTCTCCTGATTGTTTATCCTTGCAAGGATTACCCATTTTGCACACCGGTGTTTCTGCTTCAGTTGCATGTTAAACTTGTCAGGTTGTTAGAGGGAGAACTGCCCAAATAATTATATATTTCGATCGTAGCTGGCAGAGCTCTAAGGTTCAGCTCCATATTGCTTGGGCTCCACAGCACCCCCCCTTTTTGCAGTCTTAAGGAAGTGTTAGTTTTTCAGCAGGCTCTAAGTACAGCACTTGTGTCAGATGAACTGTGGTTAAATAGGAATTGATTGAAGGTGATTGCTGCTAATTAGTGGTTCTTAGCATCTGTGAAAACAGCTCAGTAAGGGCATGTAAATAATATTCCACTTCAATCTGATCAAAAAGCACTGGCCCGGTGGTTCTGAGAGTTGAGGCGCTGGACACCACACCTCACACCACACCAGTGACCCGGGCTCAGCAATGGACCTGGATCATCAGGGGTCAGCTGGGGCAAGAGAGGATCGAGGGTTCAAGGACAGCTCTCCTCTCCTGGGGGAGGGTGGGTTGTGACTCCCGCTGCACTTGTAGCTCCCTGTGAATGCTGGGAGCAGTGCAGCAAGTGGGAGTCTCATTGAGGGGATTGAGGCATTGGTGGACATCCTGTGGGTGGGTGCAGGAGAGTGCCCACCACGTGCTGGACATCATTTCACGTATACACTTACAGGAAAACAAGGAAACTGGATCCTGGCAACTGGACAGGCGAAGGTGGGTCCAGTGGTCGGCACCCACATCCTCAGCCAGATCCATCAACAGCTGGTAACCGTGTGTCTCCTCCACTCCTCAGCCACCCTTCTAGATTCTAGATGGAGCACTGGAGGAGTTAGGGTGGTCCCACCCTTGGGGGATCAAAGTCAGGGGGCAGGGTGGTCGGTGGCAGTGGTAGAAGGCACTCCCGGGAGTGGTAACTAGACTGGGGATGGTCTCAGTCGGGATATAACTGCACCAAGAGACCTCACTGGAAAGAGGGCTATGGGACCAGTGAAGGAGCACAAATAAAGTCTGAAAGAAAAATCTGATCAAAAAGCACCCCCCAACACACACACTAGAGAAGTTTGTTTTGCAGGTTTTACTTTCAAAATGCATCTGTGAAATTGCCTCATCAAGGACATGTTAAATAAAAAGATTTCACTTTGTTCTCCCTTCCAGTGAATTCCCTGATTCCCACAATCTCATATGTAACCCCCTTTTGGGGGCTTACTTAAATTGCTCCTCATTTTCTCCCATCTATCTCAGTATGCCTCCTGGCTCTACTCTGACCCCCATTTAGCAACCAACACAGCCCATGTTCTTCTGGTGCTCAAGGTTCCCCCAAATAGCCCCCACACTTGTTTTCGGTGCATTTCAGACTTAATATATTAAATCACGGCTGTCGGCGTTCCTCTATGCTGGCTGGCAATCGTGCATGCGCACAGAGAGCACTTTAATGTTGCCAACAGTCACTTCAGTCAAATTCGGTGAGCGTGTCAGTGGTCCCAGTGACCCTTCTAAGCTAAATGGGGACCAGTGACCTTAAGAAGGCAAGAGAAAAGCCTCGGGGGATGTTTTTAAATAAAGTTTAAATTGGGGCCTAGTGAGGGCTCATGAATAAAGATGAGCCCTCATGAATATTAAGGATGTCCTGCCTGCCACCTGGGGGGACAGTGCTTCAGCGGCAGCAACAGCCTAAGTACAGTGAATTAATGTATAAAAGTGGGCTTGCTTAATAGGGCGCAAAAAGGGCTTTATGACGGTGGGGAGATTAAAAGTAGAAAGTAATTACAGTGGCTGCACTAGAACTTTGAAATGGGGGGACTGCATAAACTGCATGGGACTGTACACTTTAGCAGTCATGTTTACAGCCAGCCAATCGGGAGCCTGGATGTAATGCAGAGACTTGGGAATAAGCAGAGACTGTTGGGAGAAAAAGTAAAGATTATTTCTGGCTCCTAAATGTGAATCAATTGAAAGACTGATACTATGAATTACATTTTGGGCAGCCAACCAGATTTCAGGACCTTTGCCCTTTATTTAAGAGGGACTGCTTGAACTGGAGGCAGTCTTTTGGAGTTCTCCTCTGGGCTGGGAGGAATGTTGGTGAGCTCTGTTTGAGCCAAGAGGCCTCAGTGCTTTGTGAAACCTTGCTCAAGACTTAAACCTAGGTCAATTGAGAGAAACTGTGCTGTTGTGACAAACATTTCAGGCATCCTGCTGGACTTTGCTGACTGGAGTAGATGTCTACTGAAGCCAATTGGTAACTGTTTGGGACTTGAGAGAAATCTATTTTATTAAAAGAGAGCCTTGCTGGAATTGGGTGCAAGCCAGAGCAGAGGTGGGTACCATCTGAAATAGAAAGCCTGTCCAAGTACTGTGCCAGTCAGAATAAAGGTGAAAGTTGTTCTGAACTCTGAAAGACTGTATAGAAAAGTTGGAGCAGGTGTCCGATGCTTTAGAACCCTGTCACTGTAGCTGTGTTCAGGTGTGAAAAGAAATTGTTGCTGTGGACTGCAAAATTGGCTGCCAAATGGCACTGGCAAGAGGAAAGGTCTGTAAACAGCCCGGTTGCACCCCAAAGCTGCTTGCTGTCATGGAAAGAAAAGAAACCCGAGGTTCTCAACTGCACTCAGAGCCAGGTGGGGAAACTGCTAACCCCTGCCAAGTGGGGACCACGTGGCTGCAAGGGATCACGGGTTTATTCCCAAGTGCTAGGGTGCTCTGACCTGTGAGAAAGTGGGGTTGAGGAGCCACTCCTAGGTCTGGGCCCTGTGTGGTTGGTGGGCCTTGCCCAAAGCTCTGTAATGGGACTTCATAGGCTGAAGGGGACAAGCTCTGAGACCTGTAATCAAGGTGACAAGTGGCCAGACCTTCAATCAAACTGGGGATTCAGCTGCAGCAATTTTCCTCACATTTTTACAGTTTGTCCAGCCATAGGTTCCAAGGTCCTGTTGTGCCATCAACCTTAGAGCTTCAGCCACAAATCCCACAGAGACTGATTCACAGAATCATGAGTAACTGCAAGAATTTCTCTGCATTTGGGGGATGTGTGAAGCTGAGTACAAGTTGTGCCCCATGGTGTGGTAAAAAAGTTAAAACATCAAAGAAGGAAGTTAAGTTGAGTTAAAGCAAGGGTCCTGACACTAGCTAACCTATGGCACTGAGTAGGCCTGCGATTAGAAAACTGCATGCCCAGTCAGAATAGTGGGACAGACACTGGTACCAGTGGGGGTAATCAGGCCTATGGGCTCTCATGTTCTTATTTGTTCTTAATTCTTTGCTAACCACATTTTTCTCCACAGGTATCCTTTGTCCAGGTACCCCATTACTAACATCTTACCCCAAATAAAGCTGTGTTTTGGTGTTGGAAATTGCTGTGTGAAGGGTGTTTTATGGGTCCCAATTATAAAGTGAATATGCTATATAGATGTGGGGTACTGCATGCAAATTAAAGTGTTTTATTGCAGTTCTTGTGTGGGCTCACTAGGTGGGTTGTGGGTAGGTACAACTTCCCAGAGGGTTTTGCTAACATAACATCTAACCCACTTAAGGAATTCCCTGGGTGGAGACACCATGTTAAGAGTGTTATAGTTAGAACAGAGGACCTGGTCACAGCCAGACCTGAACTCAGGCCCGCAACCTGCATACAGGTAGGCACGCAGAGGTAGTAGCCCATTGGCCCATGGCACCAGGGCTTCATCTTTGGAGGCACTGCTGGGATTGTCACCCCCTAGTGGCCAACCCGCCAAAATTTAATGTGTTCCCCACGTGGAAATTGGTGCCAAAATGGAGAAAGCTACTGCTCCTAGTGTTGAAATCCCTGCTCATTAAATGGCTGTACACCATCTGCTTTGTTGGTGCGAGGCAGAAGAGATTGACCCCCCAATAGCTTTGTTGTTGCTAGATATTCCCATGGGCACCAGTAAACGCATTATTGAGGAGACACTCACCAAAGTCAAATGCCTTGGTCAAGCTGTTGTGGAGAGTCAACAGGCTGATTTGATTGTATGGACACTAACTGTCCTGGTGAAGTGTAGCAATCTGGTGAACAGTGAAAGAGTGCCCAGTGTTATTCATCATGATGAGTCGGGGTGGTTGGAAAGTAATTACTATGTACAGTGTAACATCCACACTCGAGGGACCCCCTGAATCAGAAGGACTCAGAGAAAATTAATCAAGCTGTTGCATGCTGAAGTGTAAACCCTTGAGGACTTAAAAAAACTGTATAAAGCTCCTCCAGGCACCTCTTCCCTGGGATCTTCTCGTGCATCTGAACCAGCCCCAGAACTGGTACCTATGCCTGTACCAGTGCCTGAGCCTAATCCAGCACCTAGATCAGTTCCCTCACCAGCCCTCATGCCTGTCTATGTGCTCTCAATCAGTCATGACTCCCACCACAGGCTAAGAATGTTCTCTGGTACCCTTCCCATACCCCAGGGGGAAGATGACCTAGAGGCGTGGATAAACTATGCATTTCCCCTAGTCCAAGAGTGGCAATGTACAGAAGCGGAGAAAAGAGAGTATTATGGAAAGCCTCAGAGGGCCTGAATTGGCTACAATCCAACTGTTGAGGTCCACCTATCCCAATGCTCCTGCTCAAGAGTATTTGGTTGCATTAGAAACTGTTTTTGGTACCCAAGAGGATGGTGAACACCTTATGTGGGGGTTCAAAGCCACTAGGCAAAAGAGAGGGGAGCCACTGACCACTTATTGGACCAGATTAGAGAAAGGGTGGCAAAGAGTGTTTAGAAAAGGAGGTGTGGCCTCAAGTGAGCTGAATCGAGTCAGGTTGGACCAGATACTGAGGTTCACCAAGTATTCCAGTTTCCTATTGCTCAAGTTGCGACTAAAAGACAGTAAAGCTGATCCCCCCTCTTCCATTTCCTTGATGCAGGAAGTACAAGAAGAAGAAAAAGAGGAGGAATTGCTGGATCCTCGGGTTGGTGTGGCAACTACAGCTCCGACCCCTGGAAGGGGGCCTGCTACTGTTAATGTTTAGCCGGTTGATACTCAAAGGTGTGACATGGAGCTGACTGAGTCCAAAGGGACTGTAGGTGATTCACAACAGTTGAAGGACATACTAAAACAATTAGGAGAACTAACAGTAAGTGCGTAGAGTACTGTAGAAATGGTTAAGGAGCAAGGCACCTGGCAAAATGCATCTGCCATGAGAGTGGGACTGCATACCCAGGCAACCCCTGTAGATTACGGTATATAGAGGCTCGAATAAGTGAATTGTCTGCCATGGTAAAGAACTGATGGGACATAATGCACAGCCCCGGGTTTGGCAAAGAGGGAAGGAGACCCAACAAGGACCCTCTGCTGTCAGTGCTCCTGCCCAAGCATCAAATACCTATTCTTTACCACCCCTAACCATGACTATAGGCCAACTACTGATGTAACACTACAGCTGAGATGGTCCAGAGAAGTTGTGTTTTGTTACAAATGTGGAAAGATGGTCATCTAAGGAGAGAGTGGGAATTTAGATGGGACCCAGCCAGGGTGTGAGATAGACTGCTTGCAGAAAAGCACCTGAGACAAAGTGATTCTGGTGAAATCCTGACCCAATCTCGACACAACTCTTTTGTGGTGAAATTGTTTGTTCTAGCTCCTGCAATTCCTGCAACTACCCCACTGGACTGGTCAGAGTTGGCAGGCCCCTCCATGGAAACTACTGTGCTCATCGAAGGCATTCCTGTTAAAGCAGCACCAGACAGTGGATCTCAAGTCATGCTAATCTTCCAAGACTGGTAAGACCAGCATTTATCAAACTACCCACTACAACCTCTCGATGACTTACATGTATGAGGACTGAATGAGACATTATACCCTTATCTCGGTTACATTAAAGTCTGATTGTCTTTTCCATCCACCGTGGCAGGTGTGGATGATCCAGTAGAAACACTGGCATTGTTCTGCCCTCCTTCTGGTTTATATAATGATGTTCCTGTACAAATCAGCACTAATGGACACATGTTTGGCTGGTTAGCTCAGCTGTGTCAGGAAAGACAAACCCAAAAGATGGGGAGAACCCTACACATACATGCCATGTACAGAGGGTGTACAAGAAGTAAATATACCCTGCATAAGTTGATAAAGATGAACCTGTGGGGTTTCTATGGAAGAAAGACTCCTCAACTCTGGTCCTTCCTCAAACACTCAGTTTGTCGTCAGTGGAGAGGTGCACCTGAGCAAAGTTGTGGCTAACAGAATTTTAATGCTGGATGCACAAGAAGAGGGTAAATTACTGGAAGGCCTACTAGTCCAACCCTGTGTGCTCCCTGTCCATACCCACGCCTATGCTCAAAGAGTGGTGGTCCAGATCCAAATGTCACTGACCGAGACATCAAAGTGAGCCAAGAGTGCATGCTAGCAAATGTTTATTGCACTGATACTGCTGTCCTGCCATCCAAGTGCCCCAAAGAAGAAGATGGAGATGTATCCTCAGACATGTTCAACTTTGGAGAATCACACATTCCTGATGGTTGGAGGAAAAAGATCACCTGAAAGCTGGCCAAAAGGAGCAAAGTATTCTCTCTAAAGGAGTGGGACCTAGGTTGTGTTGCTGGTGCAAGGTATCACATACAACTTCATGAAGAAAGGCCTTTTAGAGAAAAAGCACACCGGTTAGCTCCTGCTGACATTGATTATGTCAGGCACCATCTACAGGAGACGTTAGCCGCTGGAATTATCCAGGAGTCACGTAGTCCTTATGGCTCCCCAATTGTGGTAGTTCATACGAAAAATGGCTCTGTCCACATGTGTGCTGATTACAGGACCCATAACAAACTAACAGTGCCTGACCAGTACACAATGCCTCACGTAGAGGACACCCTAGATTGTCTGAATGGGAGTAAGTGGTTTTCCGTGCTCGACCTCCAAAGCAGGTACTATCAGTTCCCAATGGCTCCTGAGGATGGGGAGAAGACTGCATTTATTTATCCTCTGGGCTTCTATGAATTTCTCTGCATGCCCCAAGGCATATCAGATGCATCAGCAACATTTGAAACATTAATGGAACATGCAGTGGGAGATATGACTCTCTTGGAGTGTCTCGTCTAGCTTGATGATGTCATAATCTTTGGCAAAACCCTTGAGGAGCATGAGGCTTGCTTATTCAAAGTGTTGGACAGACTTGAAGAATTCAGATTAAAATTGTCAATGGATGAATGTCAATTCTTTCAGAGCTCCGTAAAATACGTGGGCCACATTGTGTCCTCTGAGGGTATGCAGACTGACCCCAGTAAAGTGGAGGTGTTAACTAGTTGGCCAAAGCCAGACAATTTAAATGAATTTCAGAAATTTCTCGGCTTCTTTGATTACTACTGCCATTTCATTAAAGACTACACCAAGGCATTGCGCCCACTGCTGAACTTAACTCAATGGTACCTATCTACTCACAAAAAAGTTCAAAAAAGGCACTGACTGAGAGACTGTAAAAACCTGTTTCAGACCTAATGAACTTTTTGGCCCAAGATGGACTCTTGACTGTGACACAGCTTTCCAAGAAATTATTTTTCAGCTCACTAATGCACCAGTACTCACCTATACAGACCCATCTAAACCTTATGTGCTGCACACAGACACCAGCCTGGGTGGCCTAGGGGCTGTACTTTACCAAGAGTACACTGAGGGATTGTGCCCAGTAGCCTTTGCAAGCCAAAGTCTGACACCTTCAGAAAAGAATTATCCAGTACATGAATTAGAATTTCTCGCTCTCAAGTGAGAAATCATGGATCAGTTTCATGAATACTTGTATGGTAGTAAAATTCTGGTTAATACGGACAACAATCCGTTAACTTACATCCAAATGTCTGCAAAACTAGATGCCACTGGACACTGGTGGCTCTCAGCTTTATCAACATATGATTATGCAGTGGAATACCGACCCGGCCTAAACCATAATGATGCCGATGCTCTTTCACGTGGTAGCACACCACCACAACGACATTTCTACAGCGAACACCACCACAGTGACAAATCTCGCCAGGTTGAGATTGGTCACTGTGGTGGTCCACTCTATGCCGACGCCGTGACTCCCGGTGTTTTGCCCCCACCCTGAACCAAGTTTGACTCAGAATTGGTTTACTAGGGATGGGGGGTGTGGGGGCAAAGCCTCCCACAGAAAAACACCTCTTCCCGATGGGAACACTGCAGATGGTCGGTATTGTTCATGTCACTGTCGAGCATGTAGACGATGGTGTTGTCGATGTGTTGACGTGGAACCCTTTTACATAGGCCTGCCTCACATTCACAGTGGATACACATTCCCCGAACAGTCAGTAACAGCACTATGCCACAAGTTTGATCGTGATGAAACCCCATCCTCAGAGACTGTAAACTGTTTAGCTGATTGCTTGGGACCTCCTGATAGATGCCTCCCTGTGACATATTGTAATTGCGCAGCCTTGGGCTTGAGTATTTTACCACAGCTAACTCCAGCTGACATCCAGAAAGAACAGTATTATGACATAGTGATCAAACCAGTTCTGATTGCTTTAGGAAAGGGTGACAACATTTCAAAAATGCTGTCTAATGACCCTGAAACTGCTTTGCTTTTACGAGAAGGGCCTAAACTTAAGTTAAGTTAGCAACTATTGTACAGAGAACTAACTGACAGCCAAGGAAAGATTGTCAAAAAGCAACTAGTACTGCCCACCAAGTTCAAAAGCGTTCTATTGAAAGCCTTGCATGACAACATAGGACACATAGGCAGTGAAAGAACTGAATTTAGCCTATGCACGTTTCCACTGACCTAAAAGGGGGCTGGACATTGATCAGTGTGTGAAAACCTGCAGTAGATGTATTCAGCGAAAGTCTCAACCACAGAGAGCAGCTCCATTAGTTAACATAACTACTAGTGCACCAGTGGAACTAGTTTGCATTGATTTCTTAACCCTGGAGCCAGATTCAAGAAACATCGCCAGTATGTTAGTAGTAACAGATCACTTTACACTGTATTCTCAGACCTATCCAACAAAAGACCAGAAGGCCACCATTACAGCAAAAGTCCTCATAGAAAAGTTCTTTGTCAACTACAGCGCTCCTCAGAGAATCCATTCCAATCAAGGCAGGGACTTTAAAAGTTACCTCTTTAAAGAATTATAGTCTATCTGGGGAGTAAGAAAATCCAGAAATACCCCGTATCATCTACAGGGAGATCTGCAACTGGAAAGGTTTCATTGGACTTTGCTGGACATGCTTGGCACTCTGCATCCTAAGGATAAACCTAGTGGAGCCAACAGCTCAGTGCCCTTGTACACGCCTATAATTGTACTAAAAATGATGCAACAGGCTTTTCTCCCTATCATCTCATGTTTGGATCGGAAGTTCACCTTCCAATTGATATTTGCTTTGGTGTTTCCCCGGATGGTGCTCAATCAGACAACTACCTGCAGTATGTCAAGAACTTAAAAGCTCAACTAAATCATGCATACCTACTTGCAAACACTATGGCAGCAAAGTAAAACCTGGCCAACAAAGCTTGTCATGACAAACATGTTAAAGCCCATGAACTTAAACCTGGAGACCATGTATTAATGTATAACTTGGAATTTCGGGGTAAGCACAAAATAGCTGATCACTTGAGCCATATTCCATATATTGTTGTCAGCCAACTAAATGGCTTACTAGTGTACAAAGTGTGTCCAGAAGGAGATCCTTGAGCTGCCAAGACCATACACTGAAATCACCTTCTGCCAATTGAGCAAATAGTTTTGGACACAGTACCACAAGCTGCGGCTCCATCCGGCTCAGAAACCAGATCTGCTACTCATAAGCAACTAGCTCAGCCTTCTGCTGCTCAACTTCCAGAGCTTTCCACTAGTAATGCTACTGCTGACAGTGATACCCAGTCTGAAGACAGTGACAGTGAGTTTGGTGTGGCTTACTGCCCTTCTCTCAAATTAAGCCAACTCTTCCAAGGAGCCTTCCACCCTACTTTCTGTGATGGCTCTAACAGCCCTGAGACCTTTGATAATATTGCTCTCTCTATTGCTCCTAACCTCCAGAGTGATGCACAAAGTGTAACCTCTGAAATCACAGATTCTCTCTGCATGGTGGAGTTATTCAAACTTAAGTTGACTGAACCTGAGGAGACTAGTAGTGAACATGCTAGTGAATACACAAGTGATGCTGAGCCAACTTGGCTAAGTGAATTGTTTCATTCTGAAGAGAGTATTGCTGGTACAGAAACCACCAGCTGTGTTGTGGATGGCACCCATTTCGTGAAACTACTGTAAATATTTTCCACCAGGATGAGTCCAGAGTCACAAAACAGTGATGATGTGCCCAATTATTTATTTTTATTTATTTAGTAATCGGAATTACAACCTTTGAGCTAAAAGCTAATTTACAAAGGATCGTCATCACAAGGGTAGGGAAGGGGAGGGTACACACGTTTCAAGTCAGTAGCAGATTAATAGGCATTGTCAAGAATATCTATTAGTAGGAAAAATGTGAACAGGAGAAATCAGTAAACATTTGCAATAGCATAACAATGTAGGATAACACAGACAAATAACAACACATAACCAAACCGAGGGTACATAGTCAGTGGGATTGGGTTCACATGTCATGCCATACAATTAAGTGCTTAAGTCATAGTTAGGTGCTAGTTTGAGGAAAACATGCATTTGTCAATGCTGAATGTTGCTTGCTTGTATGTGCTGTTTAGGTATTTGGAAGTGACAGTTTCATGCCTTCCTCCCAAGACATCCACTGTGTCTTTCCGTTCAGTATTCACAGAAGAGTGGGAGGGGCAAGGCCCACAGCAGTACAGCAGTTGCCAAGGGGGTGAAGAGGTGGACAAAAGAGTCCTGCAGGAGCTCACTAAATTGAAGGTAGACAAAGTGATGGAACCAGATGGCACACGCCCAAGGATATTAACAGAACTGCGAAGGGAGATAGCAGTACCTCTGGCAGCCATGTTCATTGAGTCATTCAACATGAGTGAATTGGAGGAGGGCACATGTGCTTCCTCTACACAAGTCCAGCAGCAGGGAGGAGGCAGGGAACAATTGGCCATTCAGCCTCACCTCAGTAGTGGGGAAGATCATGGAGACATTGCTTAAAGAAAGGATAGTGGGGCATCTAGATGCCATCGGAACCCAGGACCATAGACAACATGGATTCACAGTGGGGACATCATGTCAGATAATCTGGTTGATTTATTTGACTGGGTGACAAAGGAAGTGAATCAGGGTGGGGCAGCGGACAACGCTTACCTTGATTTCAGCAAAGCCTTTGACACCATCCCATATAGGAGGCTGATAAACTAGCTGGGTAGGCTGGACATGGGGGAAAGGGTGGTAAACTGGGTTAGAAACTGGCTAACAGACAGGAGGAAGAGAGTGGTAGTAAATGGTATGCAGTCTAGAGAGAGGGGGCGACCAGTGGGGTGCTGCAGGGATCGGTCCTGGGGCCAGTTCTGTTCAATGTCTTCATTAGTAATATTGCAGAACATCTGAAGGGAATTTTTTCACCAAATTTTCAACATAGCCATTTTAAGACCTCTGCTCATGAACAGTGTCACTGTGATTTTCTTAATTTGTCCCGTACATTGATTTCGCACACCGACTGCGCCATTCTACTGCACATGGAAGCACATTTTGGGTAAGATGTGAAAATGACAGCTGTACTGCTCATAAGAAGGTGTGGTAAAATGGCAATGTTGAAAATCTGGAGTAGAATATTGAAATTTGTGAACTTACGAGCCTGTGTGTAGGAACTGCACAAGACACGCTCATAAAACAGTCATTTTTTGGAATTTTGGCACCAACTTTTCAACATGGGTTTTGGGGCCCCTTCTCATGAATGATGTCACTGTCATGGTGGTATTTGGGCCCGAAGGGTGATTTCGCAGTCACTGCTGAAATCACCCTTGGGGCCTGAATAACGCCATGACAGTGATATCATTCATGAGAAGGGGTCCCAAAAACCCCATGTTGAAAATTTGGTGCAAAAATTCCCAAAAATGCCTGGGATATGCAACAAAGTTGAAACCCCCCTACCTAGCCCATTATACAGCTTACCGGCATTTCCTCAGTTCTTGGTCGGCTTTGAAGAGTGCAGACGTGTTCCCGGTCCACTGAAGATTGTCGCTCCGGAGTCCGGAGGTAAGTATGGGGTGAGGGGGTGTGGGGCTGGGTGTGCAGTGTCTTGGTGCGGGTTGTGTGGGGGTTGGGAGGCAGCGCTGAACCGTTTTGTTTTACAGGTTTTAAAATAAAAAGACGTTGTGGGACATTTGCCATGCTGGAGTGGGCTCCCAGCGTGGCACAAGAACGTTAGGGGGGCATTCAGCCGACGGGGATTGGGCACCCGCGGCCAGAGATTGCTTGCCATGCTGGGGTGGGCTCACATGGCACCTACTACTGGGACGTGGCTCAGCCGCACGGGACTGGACACCCCGCCGGCTATACAGTGCTATGGGGCACGACGCCCGCGCAGGTCTGTCAGAGGGAACTGTGCGTGAGCAGCCGATATCTTATCGGTACTCACTGAAGCGTAGCTCCCCCTTTCAACTGTATGCCACTACATTTTGGAGCGTGTCATAGACAGCTCCAAAATGCATTTGCTTACAGGGGCAGCGCCTGCCAGCACACTGACTGAATTGAAGGAGGAGGTGACACACCTCCGAAATTTCCGATGATGGCACTATGTTTCTTGCACATGCGTGCAAGCAATCTAAAAATCAGAGGTGGATGCTAGGCAGGATCTTGTATTGGTAGGAAACAGGAGATGGAGCTGTTCATCAAAACTAATACCCAAAGTTTACTAGGCTATAGCCAGAGGTAGAGGGAACCAATCAGGATTAGGTAGGAGAAGAGGAATCAGAGGAGGAGGATGACGGTAGGCTCAAAGGTGGGTGGTGTAAGGAGGTCAGCAGTTGAAGGTTTGTCAGAGACAGTGTGAGAGGAGAAAGGTGAGCAGGCAGGTGGGCAGACATTGGCAGGTGGTGAGTAGGGAGTTTTGCTTCAAATTGTAGAAGTGAAAGAAGAACCTTGGCAAGCCTAGGGTTCTTGTACCTGCTAGGCTAAGAGTGGATGTGGCAGTGTACAGGAGGGGAGATAGTCTTTAGGAGCATGCCTTTGGTGAACAGAGGCATGCTGGCTTGTGGGTTAAGAGTGGCAATAGCAATGTACAGGAGGTTGGATAGGCTTCCTTAGCTCAGACTTGTAAGGACCAAGTTGGGTAAGGCTTGTGGTGATGGTTGGTAGTTCATTTATCCAAACAGGGGCCCTGACGGCAAAGGCCCATCTCCCCAAGGCAGTCCTTCTGAATGGAACAGCTAATGCATGTTTGGTAACACTTCTTGTGGCATGTTCAGCTGGAGCAGGATGGAATAAGGCTTGTATAGAGGGAGGTACAAGTCCGAGTAGGGCCTTCTGTCCCAAGACGCAGTCATTGGAGCTTAAAGAGGTCCATAAGTGGGAGCTATTCAGTCCATATATACAGTTCACATGTATGTAATAGATGATCTGCCCCTAACACAAACTTACAGGCTTTATTTAAGGAGGCGTGCACCTTGAACAGGCTAGTTTCAGTGGCGGCCCCATAGACTAAATTCTCATAGTCCAGGATTGGAAGGATTGTACCTCTGACTGCCTGTGTCCTGGCCTTGAGAGCAAGACAGAACCAGTGCCTGTACAGAGCCCCTAGTTTCTTATTGACCGCCGTAGTAATACTGCGTATACGTTCGTTGAATGATAGAGACTCATCTATGGTGAGACCAAGATACCGGAAGAAGTTACCTGCTCCAGGGTGGTGTGAGTGCTGCAGGTAACTGAGAGAGGTGCAGTGGAACTCTTCTTTTGTTGTCCAACAAAGAGCATTGCCTTGTTTTTTTTTTTACTATTGAGCACCAGCACGCTGTCCTTGAACCATTCCTGTAGTAGGTTAAAGTTATTCTGCAGCTCCTTAGTCAGTGCTTCCTGGCAGGAGTTTCATGTGAATAGCAATGTGTCATCTGTATATATCTCAGATGTGGGGCAGGCATCAGGGAGGTGGGACACAAAGATGCTGAAGAGGAGAGGGCCCAGTATAGATCCCTGGGGTACACCTACTGACACCTCACAGGTGTTGGAGGTTGTACCATTAATTTGGACTTTTTGAGATCACCTGGATAAATAGCTGGAGAACCATTGGACTGAGTCAGGGGACAGCCCTAGGCCTCTTTACCTGTGAAGCAGCAGCTGGTGGTCCACGAGGTCAAAGGCTTTGGTTAGGTCTATAAAGATTGCCCCAACCAGCTGACCCTGGTCGACTGCCTCATGTGTGTATCCAGTGAAATTAATAAGGGTGGTATTAGTACTGTGCAGTCTGCGAAAGCTGTGCTGTTGGTGGGAGAGGTGGTCGTATTTGTACAGATGGTCCGTGAGTTGGTCAGCTATGATATTCTCCAGAGCTTTTGAGAATGGCAAGAGAATTGAGATGGGCCTATAATTTGAGACTAGTGACCAGTCACCCCTTTTGTGCACAGGTGTGACCAAGGAGGTTTTCCATGTGGAGGGGAAGGTAGCCAGTTGGAGTGACAGGTTGAATAGCTTGTTGATGGGTCTGATGACCTCGGGAAGGGCTATAGAAATCAGTTTCATGTCTATATCATCTCCACCCATCCTAGTTTTGCCAAGGACTCTGGTAAGGTATTTTTTTGTTTCATTGATGGTTACCCTCCTGAAGTAAAAGGCTGGGGAGGTCCTGGTATTGGAGGAAGAGGGCGAGTGGTCAGAGGTTGCTATTCCATCCTGGTATGTAGCCAGTTTTGGTGGAAGGATGGCACTGTAATCCATAAATGCATTGTTGAAAATATTAGCCATAATATCTGCATCAAGTATTACTTCATCACTGAGGTGAAGCATGGAAGGGGAGGAATCTGTCTCTGCTTCCGATGAGGTTTTCTATAGATGCCCAGAATTTCTTGCCATCACCCCAGCATTGAGATTGAAGGTCTTTGTGGTAAGTAGCCTTAGTCTGTTGGATAGCCCAAGTACACCTGTTTCGAGCCGCTTTGTAGCTTTGGATATCCGTAGCAGTCCCAGTTGCTCTAGCCCAGTAGCAAAGTAGATCACGCTGTCACATCGGCTTAGGATTTGTGGGGTGGCCCAGTCCATGCTGCAGCCTTTAATCAGTTTCTTTTGAAACGGGGCAAATTTATCCACTGCCATGTTGAAGTGGTTGAGGAAGAGCTCCAGGGCAGTCTCAACAGAGGGGCATGAGTCAAGGAAGCTCCAATTTATCCCTTTGAGGTAATTCCTAAAGCCACCCATTGTGGCTTTTTTTATTACTCAGTTCCTCACCATTCTAGGAGGAGACTTAATCTGTTTAGTCGTCTACTCACATTGAACAGGTGAGTGGTCTCTGAGGGTGTTAGGAAGCACCTTGACATTCTTTAGCCACTCCGGGTTTGTTGTCAGCACCCAGTCAATCAGTGTGCTACAGCCTGTGTGGTAATTTGTGCGGGTGCAGCTCTTGATCATCTGTGTTAGATATAGCTCTGATACCAGATCTCTGTGTGAGGAGCTGGAGCTGGCAAGCCAGTTAGAGTTAAAGACTCCAGGTACGATTGTTTCTTTATTCTGTCTGACTTGGGTGTAGAGGTTAGCAAAGGCTTTTAACCCCACTTGTTGCTGCTCTGGTAGGATGTATACAGCCATAACAATCAGATCTTTACCCCCTTTGCCTGTCAGGATTTTTATAGCTAGGCATTCACAGTCATTATTAGTGGCTGGCAATTGGACTCTGTGGCATTGCAGATTGTTGTGGGTATAGATTAAACAACCACCTCCTCTTTTCCCTGTGCGGTCCAGCCTATGCAGGTTGTAGCCAGATATGGAGACTGCTGAGTCAGGTGTGCACGTTGTGAGCCAAGTCTCTGTTAATGCAATGATGTCAGGCTGGGTAAGTGTCACCGAAAACTCAAGCTGTGTCATTTTGTCTAGAAGGCTGCATATATTCATAGCCACAATCCTTAGTTGTCCATTATTAGCTGGGGTCTAGGCTGATGAAGCCAGTGGGCCTGGGTTGGGGTGGATGTTTCCAGACATCAACAGTAGTATTAAAATGAGTTTCCTGCTTATTTTTGGGAAGAGGAACTTTATTTTAGACTTCTGGTGATCTTGTGAGTTGCAGTTAATAGCTGGAGTTCTAATTGCTGCGCTTAGGCTGGGGAATAACCATAAGGTTGGGAATGAGATCCCTGCGATAGTGGTGGAGCAAGACAGTTGTAGCAAGGGGTGAGCTTGTGGGGGCACTCCGATGCTAGTCTCCCACTGTGATGGCTTTTTACTCTGTAGGACAGGATAGTCAGTGTGGCGAGTGGCGTTAGTAGACTCATGGTGTCTTTGTCCCAGGATAGTCACCAGGAGAAGAAGCAGCTGCAAGGGGGTACCTCTTGGAATGTAGTGAATGCTCCCTTTGGTGGACATTATTTGGAGTAATAATATGTAGCCTCCCTTGCTGTGGAAGTTTTACAGTCTTGAGCTGCTAGAAATTTGTGCTGTGCAGGGTGGCAGGCCTTTTTATATAGACTCCTTATGCTTTTGTTCTCCTGACAGTCCGTCTTATTAATGAGATGAGCCTCCACAAGTTCTTCTGTTACGGCTGGGTCCCTGTTAATTTATAGTGAGGAGGGCAGCCTAGTCCTGAGCAGATAATATTGGGAGTGACAGATAAGCCCACAAGCAGGAGAGAACTATGGAGTTGAAAATTGTGCTTTAAGGGCTATATAATAACTGGTGAAGCCCAATATCAACTCGTTTTTAGCAACTTTGAAAAGTCGTATCAACCCACAGGTTGATACAAAAAAACTTGCAGCAACCTGCCGGTTGATACAGCTTTTACATCCTCGGCCAAAAAGCATACACCAGCACAAACCAATGAAACTGTCCGAGGCAGCGCGAGACCGTTCTCCAATGGTAAACACACGCTCACAAGCTTACCATCGCTAAAAAGGCAAATTAAGTGATCGCCAACTCATAACTGTAATTCTTCTGAGACAATTTTTTCTTACACCAGTTATTATAAAAAATAAAACATATGTAGGGGGTTTATATGGAGTTTTTTTTTTACACTCTCGTTGTGTGATAATAGTAAAAACTCTTGAGCTTCGCTCTCAAGGTTTACATATTATCACACAACTTGGATGTGCAAAAAAACTCCACATGAACCCCCTACATATGCATTATTCTATATTTAGCTCTCAGTTTATTTAGGAAGGGTAGAAATGTCCTCAAGCAGGAGAGCACTAGGAAAATTGTCCTCAAGCAGGAGAGCATTAGGGAAAGTTTACCGAAGACATGATTGGTGGGAAGGGGGGGAGTCTAAGATTTATGCTACACTAGAAAGATGCAAGGACTAAAGGGCTGATAAAGATAAGGCAGCAGCAATATTTGTTAAATTTAAGCACAAGAGAGGATCACCCCTTTAAGATGTTGCAGGAAAGAGAGCCCCTTTAAGAAGTTGCTGTAATTGACTGGTATGAGGCCTCAGGGAGCAGGGATCACTGGGGAAGTGTATTTAATAAAGGAGGCAGGGGGAGGGGGAGTGGAAAAATGTCCAATGAGTAGTACAGCAAGGCAGTGGCCGAGCTGTGATTTGAAAAAGGTGCCTTGGGCGCTTGCTTTCTCAATGGGGTTCTGCAGCATCCAATCGGGAAGCAGTCACAGTCCCCAGGAGCCAGTCCAATTATGGGGATTGAAGCCTGGCAGCTCTGAGCTAGGAGCTGACCGATCGTGCCTGCTTTCCTTGATCGGGGGTGGTGGGCTGGATGTAGAGGTCCAGCCACCAGCAGGTAGCAGTGATGGGGCCACTTGGCTGAAGTGGAGAGCCTGATTTGGGCTTGTGGCTAAAAAAAGAGCAGAATAAAGGTGGGCTATCAGTTAAAAAAACAGAGACAAAGCCCAAGTAAATTGGTGGGAGGGACCTGGGCAATTTAGTGCTCAGGGCAGAAGTAGGTGCAAATAGTGGGAGAGAAAGGGTTGCTGCAGAGAGTCTGGTCAAAGGTGCCAGGTGGGAATTTGGCAAAACAAAAGGCTGGTTCAGGAGGCTGAGCCTATTTCACCTTCTGATGTTCAAGAAAGTGCAGAGGTACCCTTTTCTTTGGAAGCTGCTTTACTGGTGGACAGTGACCCGGGACTGATCATCCCGAATGTTAATGTTCAAAGCCAAATGCCCATGCCCTCTCTGCCTAGATGATCAGAAAGAGCTGTAAAACCTGTGGTTTGGCTTACTACTGGCACACCTGGAGTACCTTCTAACTTGCCAACAAATGTTGTCCACAAGGGAGTGTATATCACAGCTAACTCTCTTCCCAAAATAGTATTCACTGCCTCCTCCCGAATAAAAATCAAAACCTCCACCCAATATAGGCAGGGCCCTAGGTACAAGGAAAAAAGGGTCATACGAGGTACAGGCTGGTTTATGCTAAAACAAGGTTTAATGTCTAAGAATTTAAAATCAAAGGGTTATGTCATTTTATGAGGTTAGACAAATATAACAAGTGTAATAATTGCATTTAAGATGCCATATCAAAGTGCCAAATAATTAGATTATACACAGTATTTCCAAAAGTACCATTTAGAGGAATAGCATGCTATACTGTATATAGGTGTTATGTATCAGGTCTGATATAGTATATATTTAATAATGCATATAGTAAAGGTTATTATAATTACTAGTTTATTATTGACTTGGTGAGGGCACCAAGTTTTGCAGGCAGGGGAGCGATGTACCCCCTTTGGGGGCTTACCTGAATTGCCCCCATTTTCTTCCATTTCTCCTGGTATGCTTCCTAAAGCTCCTCTGAACCCCATTTAGCTACTGCCACAGTCTGTGTTCTTCTGGTACTCCAGCTTCCCCCAAATAGCCCCCACACTTGTTTTCAGCCCATTTTGGGCTTAAAATGTTAAATCGTAACCACCAGCATTCCTCTATGCTGGCTGACGATCGCACAGGCGCACAGTTAGCACTTTAATGTTACCGACGGTCATTGCAGTCAAATTCGGGAACTGTGTCAGTGGTCCCGCTGCCCCTGCTAAGCTAAATGGAGACTGCTGACTTTAAGAAGGCAAGAGAAAAGCCTCGGGGGATGTTTTTAAATAACATTTAAATTGGGGCCTAGCGTGGGTTCGTGAATAAAGATGAGCCCTCATGAATATTAAGGAGGTACTGCCCGCCACCTGGGGGAACAGTGTTTCGGCAGCTGCGACAGCGATAGTGCAGTAAATTAATGTATAAAGGTGGGTTTGTTTAATAGGGCACAAAAGGGGATATGTGACTGTGGGGAGATTAAAAGTAAAAAGTATTTACATTGGCTGCACCACAACATTGAAAATTGGGGACTGCATGGGACTGTATACTTTATTAGCCATGTTTACAGCCAGCCAGCCAATTGGGATCCTGGATTTAATGCAGAGACTCTTGGGAATAAGCAGAGACGGTTGGTAGAAAAAGCAGGGATTATTTCTGGTGCCCAAATGTGAACCAATTAAAGGACTGGGACTGCTAATTACATTTTGGGCAGCCAACCAGATTTCAGGACTTTTACCCTTTATTTAAGAGGAACTGCTTGAACTGGAGTCAGTCTACTGGAATTCTCCTCGGGGCTGGGAGGAGTTCTGGTGAGCTCTGTTTGAGCCAAGAGGATTCAGTGCTTTGAGACGAAACCTTACTCAAGACTTAAACCTAGGTCAATTGAGAGAAACTGTGCTGTTGTGACAAACGTTCCAGGCATCCTACTGGACTTTGCTGACTGGAGTAGATTTCCACTGAAGCTATCCAATGACTGTTTGGGACTTGTGAGAAACCTGTTTTTCTAAAAGACAGCCTTGCTGGAATTGGGTGCAAGCCAGAGCAGAGGTGGGTGCCATCTAAAACAGAAAGCCTGTCCGAGTACTGTGCCAGTCAGAACAAAAGTGAAAGTTGTTCCAAACTCTGAAAGACTGTAAACAAAAGTGGAGCAGATGTCCTACATTCTAGGACCCTGTCGCTGTAACTGTGTTCAGGTGTGCAAAGAAATTGTTGCTGTGGACTGTAAAATTGGCTTGCACTGGCAAGAAGAAGGTTTGTAAACTACCTGGTTGCACCCCGAAACTGCTTGCTGTCGTGGAAAGAGAAAAAACCCTAAGTTCTCAACAGCAGTCAGAGCCAGGTAGGGAAAATGCTAACCCCTGCCAAGTGGGGACCATGTGGCTGCAAGGGATCACGGGTTTATTCCCAAGTGCTAGGGTGCTCTGACCTGTGAGGAAGCAGGGCTGTGGAGCCACTCCTAGGTCTGGGTCCTCTGTGGCTGGTGGGCCTTGCCCAAAGCTCTGCAACGGGACTTCATAGGCTGAAGGGGACAAGCTCTGAGACCTGTAATCAAGGTGACAAGCGGCCAGACCTTCAATCAAACTGGGGATTCAGCTGCAGCAATTGCCCTCACATTTTTACAGTTTGTCCAGCAATAAATTCCAAGGTCCTGCTGTACCATCAATCTTAGAGCTTCAGCCACAAATCCCACAGAGACTGATTTGCAGAACCATGATCAACTGCAAGAATTTCTCTGCATTTGGGGATGTGTAAAGCTGAGTGCAAGTTGTGCCCCATGGTGTGGTAAAAAAGTTAAAGCATCCAAGAAGGAAGTTAATTTGAGTTAAAGCAAGTGCCCCAATGCTATCTAACCTACGGCACTGAGCAGGCCTGTGATTAGAAACCTGGGCGCCTAGTCAGAACAGTGGGACAGACACTGATACCAGTCAGGGTGGTTGGGCCTATGGTCTCTTGTGTTGTTATTTGTTCTTATTTCTTTGCTAACCACATTTTTCTCAGCTATCCTTTGTCCAGGTACCCCATTCCTAACCTCTTACCCCCAATAAAGCTGTGTTTTGTTATTGGAAATTGCTGTGAGAAGGGTATTTTATAGGTCCCAATTATAAAGTGAACATGCTATATAGATTTGGGGTACTGCATGCAAAGTAAAGTGTTTTATTGCAATTCTTGGGTGTGGGGTCACTAGGTAGGTTGTGGGTAGGTACAACTTCCCAGAGGGTTTTGCTAACATAACATCTAACCCACTTAAGGAATTCTCTGGGTGGAGGCACCATGTCAGAAGTGTTATAGTTAGAATAGAGCACCTGGTCACAACCAGACCTGAACCCAGGCCCCTCAACCATACAGGTAGGCAGGCAGGGGTGGGCTACACATACATTTGCCAGTTTTCAGAGAGAAAGAAGCCAAGTTGTGGCTGAACAACTGACTGATCACCTGGAGCCTCATTCCATCTGTGAACCTCTCCAGTCAGGGTTTCTGCCTTGACACAGCACTGAGATAGCTCTTATAGAGTGACCCATAAATTATAATCTCCTCCTTGCAATGGTTGGAGGGTTACTTTCAGCATCAGTGCTCTTGGATCTTTCATCAGTGTTTGACACAGTGGATCATGGGGTGCTGTTGGATTGCCTGAGGAACTATGCAGGCCTCACTGGTGTAGCTTTGTGCTGAGTTAAAGTCTACTTAGCCGCATACCTCTTAACCTTTTGTCATTGAAATGAGGGACAGGGACACTCAAAAGGAGGGACTATGAGGAACATTAACCATCATAATGAGGGACATATCCTCATACTTGGAGATATAAGCTCAGAACATCATGTAACTACTGTGTTTACTTGTACTATGTTTATTTTTAATTTAGAATATTAGAATACTGTGACTTTCCACTTTAAGGTCTAAATGTACACTACATTCCCTGTGTAGTTGGGACCTTTTCAATGAAAAACGGATGAGGAACAGAGCAATTTTAAGGGGTAAAATGAGGGCTGTCCCTCATAATGAGGGACAGTTGAGAGGCATGCTTAGCCGGGAGAACACAGCAGGTGGCTCTTGGGAATTTTACCTTGGAGGAATCTGTGTTGTCTGTGTTGTCCTGTGGAGCTCTGCAAGGCTTGATCCTCACTCCCATTTTGTTCTCTGTGTAAATGCTTCCATGGGAGGAGATCATTAGATGGTGCAATGTGGGATTTCACTGCTATGCAGATGATACACAGTTGTACCTGTCTTGTGCCCTCATGATACATCTGCATCTTTTATGTTGAGCTGTTGTTTAGATGAGATGAATGACTGGATTTCCTCAAACTGGTTATGTCTTAAAGGAGTCGTCCACCCAGAATGTAAAAAAACATATGTTATGTAGAGTGTTTTGATATGTATGTTAAATCCTAGTGTGTCCTTCTCTCTGTCTGCTATTTGGAGTTTTTCCTAAATTGCCTGCTAGCTGTATGGTAGTTTTACGACCCCTGGGGATCTCCATAACAAATAGTTTTATTGGCTTTCTTTCTCCCAGGATGCCCCCATCTCATGTGACAGTGATGTAGCCATGCCCTTAGATTTAGCATGTGTATTGCTTTAAAATTAGTTTAGCAACAGCAGAACCTTGTAACTTCTCATCCAGTGAGCACAAATGGCAACAGTTAGTTTAGCAGATACCTGAGAGCCAGGTAACGGGTTTCTGTAAGAAAACAGCTACTAAATTGCTTTAATTCACTATTTTTGTTTTCTCTGTGCATCAGGTCTAGCTAGCAGGAGTGTTGTAACATCAAAAACACAAATAATGAATTAGAGCTATTTAGTAGCTGTTGTCTTACAGAAACCCCAGTTAACTTGCTCTCATGTATCTGCTAAACTAACTGTTGCCATTTGTGCTCACTGGATAAGAAGTTACAAGGCTCTGCTGTTGCTAAACTAATTTTAAAGCAATACATATGCTAAATCTAAGGGCATGACTACATCACTGTTACATGAGATGGAGGCATCCTGGGAGAAAGAAAGCCAATAAAACTATTTGTTAAGGAAATCCCCAGGGGTCGTGTAACTACCATACAGCTAGCAGGCAATTTAGGAAAAACTCCAAATAGCAGACAGAGGGAAGAACATACTAGGATTTAACATACGTATCAAAACACTCTACATAACATATGTTTTTTGCACATTCTGGGTGGACTACTCCTTTAACTGAGACAAGACAGAGGTCATGGTAATTGAACCTGGTCAATGGAACTTGTCTGCTGCAGATGGTATGGCTCCTGCTGTATTTAGTGGCTGCTCCCTTGCGGCAGCTGGTATGGTTAGGGACCTAGGGGTCATTTTGGTTGACAGATTTACATTTGAACATTGGGTGCCTTCTGTTGTCTAATCTGGCTTTTAACACCTGTGGAACAACACCAGGATTAAATCGTATTTAGCATAGGAGGATCTAGCGACAATAATCCATGCTTTTGTCATCTCTGGGTTGGACTACTGCAATGCTCTTTACCTAGGGCTATCTGGAGGATTGATGCATTGCCTGCAGCTGGTGCAGAATGCTGCAGCCTGGATGGTAGTGGCCTCCTTGTGGAGTGACCACATCACATTGGTTTTGTGTGCCATGCACTGGCTGCTTTTGTGTTCGTGCATCATCTTCAAGATCTGCTTGTTAACATACAAGGCCCTACATGGTCTGGGACTGGACTACTTAAAAGAGCTCCTGATTCCATACCACCCAGTCTGCCCTCTCCACTCCACTGATGCTGGTCTGCTGGTTGTCCCCCTGCAAGACTTAAATCCTCAGGCAAGAGAACATGGACTTAACTCCTTTGTGCAACTGGCCGCAGGAGTGGCTGCTCCTATAGTTTGGAAATCACTGCCTTTCTGCATTTCTTAGCTAGCACAGCTAGGCCCTTAAACCCTCACTGAAAATGTTTTTATTTGCTGAAGTTTTCACAGTATAATTGTTTTTACTTCCTTTGATTTTATCTGTTGGTTATTGTTTTAATGTGATTCATGATGATTGTGGTTTAACTCTGTAAAGCGCTCAGAGCCCATGTGGACTGTATGCTACATAAATAAACTTTGTCTTGCCTTGCCAAATGGTAGTGGTTAGCAGAAAGTCTTCCATTTTGCTATGAGGATAAAGAGAAACTCATCAGTCCAGCAAAAAGCAGCGAACCCCCACTAGAGGAGTTTCACTCACTTGCCTGCTGCACTCCGTGAATCAGCTGATCTAACTCCTGATAAATGCCCCAACTCCCATACCTGCAACTGTGCTATCACAGTAATATAGTACAGTCATTATTCAAATTTTTTTTACAACCTGCTGCATTTTCAAACACACTCTTGCCAGAGGAGAAAGCGAAACTCATCGGTCTGGCAAAAAGCAGCCCACTAGAGGAATTTCACTCACTTGTCTGCTGCACTCTCTGAAAGCTGCCAACCCAACTCCCAGTGAATGCCCCAACTCCTGTACAGCTCTACTAACATGGTAATACAGTAGTCATTTTTCGATTTTCTTTTTGCCTCCTGCTGCATTTTCGAACACTCCCTTGCTCCGTCTCAGACAATGCAGGACATATGGACACTCAGTCATTTTGTGCATTTTGTGGCATCCCTTCAGGTGCATTGTGCCACACTGCTTCAGAACTGCTTCACATCACCTGATCTCATCTGGTCTCTTGTGCTGATACAAATCTCCGAAAACAACTTTTTCCCCAACATTAGAGGGGCACTCAGCCTGACTGTAGCTCTGAACTGTGGTGGCATGTTTACGGTATATACAGTACAGTACTTTGTTGGTCAGCACAGATTGAACTGAAAATTCTGACAATCTGGACTCCCAATAATCTGAACTTTTCTGATGTCTCCTATGCGGTTCAGAAAATCAGGAATCCACTGTGCCTAAAGATGGCTAGTAAGGCAGGTAAGGTAGTCTGGAGGGATAAGGCTCTGAAGGAACTGCAGATACTGTAGCTGAGAGAATTAAGAAGGGGAGAAGGCCTTTTCTTGCTATATAATGGAGAAAAGGGAAGAGAAGGATGGGATTGTTAGTCTTCAGAAAGGGTGGTAGAAGAAGAATGGGGGAAAAACAGGTGCTGAATGAATACTTCTGTTCTGTCTTCACCAGAGAGAAAGACCAGTGCCAAAAGATGGGAGAAGGGTAACAGAGGGAGGACAGCATGGATGAGGTGGTAGAGAGAGATAGGGTGAGGACAGGGCTGCTAGCACTGAAGCTGGACAAATCACCAGGCCCAGACAGCATACACCCAAGGGTGCTGAGAAAACTGGTAAATAAACTTGTAGAGCCACTGGCTGGCCTGTTCAATAGTTCACTGGAGTGAGGTGTGGCACTGCAGGACTGGAAAATGACACATGTGGTGCCCCTCCACAAGAACAGTCCCAAGGATGACCCAGAGAATTACAGACCAATCAGTCTAACCTCAATCATGTGCAAGCTCTTGGAGAGCATACTTAAGGAGAGGAGCATCATCTCCAGGATGCAAGGCTGCATGGGTTTATGGAGCAGAGGTTGTGTCTAATGAATCTGATTGACGTATTCAATTGGGTCACTAAAACAGTAGACAGAGGCCAATGGGTGGATATCCTTTACCTGGACTAAGGCAAGGCCTTTGACTCTGTACCACACAACAGGTTGATCAGGAAGATGGGAGATCTCCAGATTGGAGAGAAGATGACTAGATGTGTGGAACACTGATTGAGAAACAGGACCTAGAGGGTGGTTGGGGGGGGGGGAGTCATTTAGCACCAGGGAGGTCACCAACGGGATCCCACAGGGCTCAGTGCTTGGACCAGTGTTGTTCAATGTCTTGATCAATGATATTGGTGATGGCATAAAGGGCAAAATTGGCCTATTCATGGACAACACTAAGATCTGTGGGAGGGTGGACACAGCCAAAGGGATATAGGACCTGAAGAAGGATCTAGAAAAACTTCAGAGGTGGTCTGGGATTTGGCAGCTTGGCTTCAGCAGGAAGAAATGCAAAGTTAGGCACATTGGAGCTAAGAATTGCAGGATGGAGTACAGCCTTTGAAGGGTCCAGGTATGTGTAACAGAAGAGTTGAATTATCTGGGAGTGATGATCACTAGCAACCTGAAGCACTCCACACAGTGCTGGAAAGCAGCAGCAAGAGCAAATAAACTGTTGGGCTGCATTGCCAGGGGAATCAATGGTAGGTGAGAGGAGGTTATAGTGCCCTTATGCAGGTCATTAGAGAGGGCACATCTGGAGCACAAAGTACAGTACTGCTGCCCACACCTCAAAAAAGAAATTAACCTGCTGGAGATGGTCCAAAGGAGGGAAACAAAGATGATCATGGGCTAGTATGGCAAAGCATACAAGAAGTGACTGGGGGCTCTGAACATGTACTCCTGGAGGAGAGTAGAGGAGAGGAGAGAGAGGAGAGAGAGGAGAGGAGAGAGAGGAGAGAGGGGGCATGAATGAGACTTTCAAGTGTTTGAAAAGGTTACATAGGGTGGATAAGGAGTGTCCCTTTAAGCTAATTGGCAACTGAAACATGAGGGGACCAGTCTTAAGTTGGAGGGTGAAGGTTTAGGAGGGAGACTAGGAAGCATTTCTTTACAGAGAGGGTGGTGGCATGTTGACATGTGCTGCCAGAAGACAGAGAGTCTCACTGAAGACAGTGGACAGCTTCAAGAGAGGCTGGGAGAGCGTTAATGGGTAAGTAAGGGTCAGGGAAGGGGTGGAAGAAGAGTATAGGAGAAATGGTGAGGGGTAGCAGGGTCAGTAGCATAGGCTGTGTACCCATACGAGCAGACTAGATAGACCAAATGGCCTTACTCTTCTGGCTTCTCTGTAAGTTTGTGTGGTCACATAATCCTGTGAAATATGCCAATACTGATTCACTATTTTTCCTCACGTCTTGAATTTTGTCAATATTTTTGATGGTCAAGACTACTCTATCTTTGTTTTCTGTTTTTCGTGCTTGTCTTCTTGTCATTGCCTATGAGTGGGATATAGTATCTATCCCTTGCTTTGCTTTGCTTTATTTAAGGCCTTCCTTGAGTATCCACTTGTTCTAAATCTTTCTGCAGTGTTCTCCAACTGATCCTTAAATTTACCTTCCTAATTAGAATTGTGCCGCCTGCTCAGAAATCAATAATACGGTATGCTGTCCTTTAATATAATTTCATGGTAACTAGTGTGGTGCAGCAGGGTGTTATGGTGTGTGGGTTTCCTAAATAGACATGTGTGTGTAGTTTCCCTCTTTGATGTAGATGTTCAGATCTAAGTATGGTGTCACATCGTTTTGTATGTTCACTGTAAATTTGAGTTCCTTAGAGCACGTGTTGATATATGTCAAAATATCTCTCTAAGTTTGCTGGATTGCCCTCACACAATATAAACACATTGGACCCAATTTTAAAAAAGCTCTTAGAGCAATGCAAGTTGCATTGCTCTAGGGCTGTGGAAAACTCTGGGTGCATCGGGGACTCTGCGCCCAATTTTATAAAAGGGGAGTGGTCCCTGAGTCAAAGACCCAGGAGTTGCTGCAGCCACAGGCTTGCACCAAACATTTGCCATACCTTTGGGGATTGACAGAGGGATCTAGCCCCCCACCTGGTACAACACTAGAGAGGCTGTGAAGGTGAGGCAATAACTATGCATGCCAGGAGGGGCCAGAGACAGCAGGAGCATGGGGGTGCCCAAGGGGGTGTTGGAGAGACAGCGGAATAGATGGGTGGTGATGTGGCACCCGTCAGGGTTTCCTTTTGCAATTCCAGGAAGCCGATGGGCTGTGGTTCATGGAGGGTTGGCAGGGAGGGAAAATGACCTGGCCCCAGGTGGGCATAGTCCTGGCACCTGACCCAGAGGTGCCATGATCCCAAACCCTGTGAGCGGGAGGTAGCCTGCCACAACATGAGGGGTTCTGGGCACCAGAGGACTGCTGTGGTGGCCAAAGAATGTTTTCTCCAGCACTAGCAGACCTCATCCTGCAGCCAATGCTTCCCACCTACAGGGTTGGAAATTGTGGCACCTCCGGGGAAGTTGCCAGGGCTGTCTTCACATGGGGTCAGGTCACGTTCCTTCCCTGCCAATCCTCCATGGACCACAAGCCCATTGGCTGCCTGGCATTGCAAAAGACACCTCCGCTGGGTGCCCCATCACCACCCTGCTATTCTGCTGTCTCCCTGACACCCTCTATGGCACCCCCTGTGCTCCTTCTGCCCTGGGCCCCCTATTTTCAGGTTCCCCCACAATCACCACAGTGTCTGGCAGTGGTGCATGTCCCTTATACTACATCCTGGCTGGTCTAACTTGAGACCCCTTTTGTGTCCACAGTGGGGCTTCCAAAATTACAAATAAGGGAATGGTGCAGCCTCATCATGGCAAACCCCCTTGTGACCTGGGGAAGGGGCACTTCTGTCTCAAGGGTGGTGGGGGGCAGCTTGGGCACTAGGCATCCCTATTTCAATGCAGCCTGCATTCAAAAACTGGGATTGCTGCAGTTTGATGCAATGTGCCACTTGCGTCATACCCATTTGGTGCAGACACCTTGCATCAAACATATCCTTTTTAAAATTGGGCCCATAATCTAAAAAAAATTTAATAGATTTTCATGTTGTCATAGTAATGGTTCTTCTTTAGATTTAGGATATTGTCCTTTTCAAAAACATATACAAAGGAATTAACATATACTGGTGTCATCACTGACCCCATAGAAATTCTTCTGCACTATTCATAAAACTCTGGCTTGAATCTAAAATAATGCTTCTGCAGAATTACAGCTGCCAATTCTTGAAAGACTACTGTTCTAAAGTGTAGTAGTACTGGGAGTCACGAGATGCAGCAGTTCAGGTAGTAACTCTGTGACTGTGCTCCCACTTCCTCCTACTAATTTTGTTAATTTTTTTGAAATTTGGAGAATTCCATTGAGTTAGAAGTTATCACCTGGGTTGTTTATCTATTCTTCATCTCTTGTGGAGTTTTTGGCTGAAGATTTTACCACCATGGATGGCAAAATGTGACAAGCGCTTCCTCAGCACACTCCACCTGCAACACCCGACAAATCTTCCAAGCGTACCAAAGGCCAAGGCACAAATGCCGGGTGCTCCATTACTACAATCCCGGTGCCTACTCCATTAACTGAGGAGCACTTCTTATCAGAATTTCAGCCCTTTAAGGATTCACTTCAGGAGTTCACTGTTGAGCTGAAATCCTTACATTCTGACTTAAGTGACATGGGCCACCACATAGGGGACGTGGAAGCCCAAACCTATTCTTTGGACCAGTGGAGGGACAGTATAGCACCAGATATCTGAATCATTTGCCAGAAAATCACCAAACTGGAGAGTAAAATGGAAGGCCTTAAGGGGAGAAGTCAGCATAATAACCTTGTTATCTTTTGTCTTCCTGAAGATGCCGAAGGTCCGAACCCTGTACTTTTTGTGCAAAAACTTCTCACAAACATTGCTGATCCTTCTCAGAATCATCCTAATTACATCATTAAAAGGGTGCATCACTCACTTCACCCTAAACCACCAGCTGGATCTCCCCACCCCCGAGCCTTCATTATGCGGCTCTTAAACTTTCTAGACCAGCAGCATCTCTTGCAGACAGCCAGGGAACACCGTGAATCCTATGGGAAGGATCCTGACTGTGCCTTGCCCAAGATTTACCTCCAACTATTCACCAGTAAATAGCTGCACATGCATATCACACTGCTGTAACAAAATTAATTGCCATGGGGATCCGGTTTTGGGTCCTCTATCCAGCCCAACTACAGGTCTCCATTCAAGGATCCTGGCATTCATATCAGTCTGTGGACCAAACTTCAAAGGAGCTTAAAGTTCTACTTCCTGTCTTATACAAAGATCGCTGAAGTAAGTGTATATGAACTGCTTTTTGGTTGACTTCCTTCTACTTTTGGCTACACAATGTGAAGTTACCATCCTTATTCATATCAGAATCCTGCATTGATCTAAGATTATGGCTTGATTTTTGATCAAGTTCTGGAACTCTCTAGATTGTTTCTGGTTAACATGCAAAATGATTTTGTTTTTGGTTTATTGGACCTTTACTTTTTACTTGTACTTTTTGAGTATGCATCCTCCTGAGACAATAAATGACTATGATAATTCTCTTGACAACCCCTTGGTGGCTTCTTTTTGTTTAACTACACATTTATGAGGATCAGCAGAATATTGCACATCAATATAAGATCCTCGACCAAATATGGATGGTTCCTACTTTTGTTTTCCCACCTACCTAGGTTCCAAATCCACATTATGGCAGGATGGTCTATGCATTAGAGGATTCTTCACTACCTACCTGCACGGACTGACCTAGAAGAATGCCCCAGTACCTATTCTTCTCCTCAGCCTGGAACAGACAATTATTGATATTTTAAGATGACATGTTTGTGCTTTTCTTTCTAGCAGGTCTGGTGTTTAAAAAGTTTAATTGTATTTCTTTCTTCGAATTTGAAACCTATATTGACCAAGGGGCCTGCTTTGGAACAGCTTTATATAGCAAATATTTCTAAAGAGCTCCCTAGCACTGTTCCCCTTGGAGTTTAAACTGGACTTTTACTTCTCACTTGTACTTTTTGGGTATGCACCTTTCTGAGACAATAAAGGAATAAGATAATGTTCTCGACAACCCCTTGGTGGTTTCCTTTTGTTTATCTCCGCATTTCTGAGGATCGGCAGAATATTCCATATAGATATAAGATTCTAGATCGAATCTGGACTTTCATTTGGTGGCAGCACATGCAGTACACTACATTTCCTTTATCCAGCTTGGAAAGTTCCTGATAGATGTGCATAAGAGCCTACTTGTATTTTTGCCATCTGTTTGGCTTCTACTTTTGTTTTCCTATCTGTCTAGGTTCCAAATCCACATAGTGGTGGGATGGTCTATGCATTAGAGTTTTTTTCACTACCTATCTGCATGGTCGAACCTGTGAGAATGCCTCGGTATCTGTTCTTCTCCTCAGCCTGGAACAGGCAGTATTGGTATTTTAAGATGATAATGTTTGTGCTTTCCTTTTTGCAGATCTGGTATTCAAGAAGTCTAATTGTATTTCTGTCTTCGAAGTTGAAACATACATCACACTAACAGCCTGCTTCAGAACAGCTTTATATAGTGCATATTTCTCAACCGCTCCCTGACACTAGCATTGTTCCCGTGGAGTTTTAAACTGCTTCTAGTCCTTTTCATTTACTTTATTGACATCTCATCAATTTTATGGTCAGTCTGGATCTATCTCTACTTATGTGTAGTGGGGATAGGACAGGGACTCTATTTTGAAACTGATTCTGCCTCGTACTGTTTGTTCTAGATCTAAGAGGACTCTGCTGCAATTTTTCCTTTTATGCCCTGAGTAGGATCAGCCCATTCACATATATAATATTTGTTTTTTTTGATTCACATCTGCCTTTCATTGGTGTATGGAAGTATGTTTTCATTTTGAACTGGGCTTCACTTAATATGGGAAATATTGATTTGATGGGGAAAAACTTTTTTTTGCTTTCTCTTGTGTGGAAAACTGGGTTCAGATTACTCTGTTTAGTTGACGAGATGTTCCAAACACCAGTCCTAGAGGACCATTTTTAATCCCTGGATGGGTAGGTTAATTTCTTACATTTATCTATTAGTCTTAGGTTTCCCATCCATCAGATTGACCACTGGGGTAGATTTTTCTAAATGGCCTGATTTTCACTTATACCCCACCTGGTTTTCTTATTGTATTTAGGGCATACATACGGGAATACTATGTTGTTGTGGGGTGCTTTTTTAAATGTATCCCTACTCTGTTTCAACTTGGATGTCTGAGACCTATATCTAGTTGAGGGAAGCTCTGGCCTGGTTATCTGCCTAACTACTTACCTTAGAAATACCAGTGTAATTGGTTCATAATTTCTTAGTCTTATACTTTGTCTTTACTGGAATTTATAGCTGTTTGGGACGTTATGGGATATATTTTCTTACCCTTTTTTTTGTTTTAGGGATAGCCAAATTTCTAAGGATTTCGAGCATGGGGGGAGTTGGGAAAGTCATTGCCTTGTACTGCTGAGCATCATGGTTAAGGTTCAAGTTTCAAGTTCAAGTTTATTGCAGGAAAACTCCATTGAGCAAGCTCATTCACAGGGAGGTCCTGTGACATAAACACTTAAAGTACAAACACAGATTAGTAATAACAGTATATACATGAAATGCACGTTACATGATACAGGCTGGATATACATACAAGGGTACCACATAGGGTGACCGCAGGTGGTAAACATTGATATGAGACAGGGAAGCGACTTACAGGTTGCATACTGATAAATGAAACATGATGACTGGTGCGTGCAATACATATACAGTATTTTGGCAGCTAGAACAAACAACAGTCTACAACTGATATGGGGGGGAGGAGTGATTTGATAGAGTAGCAGTGGAGCATAAGCAAAGGGTGCTTAGCACATGTAAATTTGTAATCAGAGGGGAGGCCTCCATGCTTTGGTTCTTGACCTGTTCACTGTCTTTATTCTCTTTACGCATGGAGGCTACAGTACTTCCCCCTGTTTTCTGTTCTTTTTCTGTCATTATCAAGGGACAGCTACATTCTTTATCCTCGTTTGTACTATTGTACTTAGTTTTTATGGCAAAGCTGGGGATTTTATGTTATGTGTTTGTTTAGGAGGGAGGGATTTTGTCTCTTTGTGTTTGGCTCTGTGGGAGGTATGTAGGAAGGGTTCTTATTGACACTGATTTGGGGGAATCTGGGGGTCGGGGGTCGGAAGTGGAGCTGACCTGTATGGATATTGGATTGTATGTTCTTGTATGCAGACATTAGTATGTGTTATTAGTAAGACGTGACAATGTCTAGCTCATTATGTTATGTTTCATGGAATGTCAAGGAAGCCTGCTCTCAGGACAGGTGTTATCAAATACTTAAAGAGCTAGTATACTGCCAAGAAACTGCCTGCAATTAATAGTAATTTTCAGATGCAGTCAGCTATCACTTCATATATCTCAAGTAATTTTTTTCTGTTTGCTAATTAAAAGATTTTCCATCTGGCAGTACTGGGGTGAAGTGTAGAGCAGCGCTCTGTCTGGAGGAAAAAAAAGTCAGTTCTGTTCCTCCCACTACATCAACACTGAGACCACACTGACAAGGACATCACTAGTAACCAATGAAAACCATTTCTCACCACCAGGTTTCACTTTTACATGAAGCAGCAGGGACTGGCTCTCCCTAGTAACTACTGATGTCACAATGTCCTGCATTTTGATTGGTAGCTTGTGAGAGTCATTGCTCAGGCTGCAAGGACTGTGGTGCCTCAAGGTGTTTGGTCTCATTTTTGATGATGTAGTGGGAGGAACAGAACTGACTTTTTTTTTTCCTCCAGACAGAGTGCTGCTCCATGCATTACTGCAGTACTGCCAGGTGGAAACTCTTGTAATTAACAAACAGAAAATAAAAAAAACTTCAGATATTGGAAGTGATAGCTGGCTGCATATGAAAATTACTATTAATTCCAGTCAGTACACTAGCTCTTTAAACACTTGATGCAAGTACAATGCAATATCGCCATTTTGAAAGAAAACCATCTCCTGCCTACAGAAAGTAATTGGTTCCATAGACAATTGGAAGGTAAAGTCTTTGCGGCTGGTAATAGCATGACCAGTAGAGGCATTAATTTTCTGATCAACAGGAACGTCAGTTTTCAATGTACCCAGAGTCTTTTAGACTCCCAAGGGAGACATCTTTTTATTAAAAGTGTATTGGACCGAGTGGAGGTGGTGTTGGGCAGTGTTTATGACCCCAATTCAGATGATCATCAAGAGGAAGGAGGTGCTGGTAGAACTTTACAACTCTACTGGGACTTATGAATTAGAACTCTACTACTGGGACCTTCAATTTTGGGTAAAGACAAACAAACAAAAAAATAAAACAATGGTTAGTGTGTTTGTCTTATTTGGGTGACAGGAACTGTTATCTGTGCAGTTAGCTAGGTGAAAAAGGGAACTGTAAATTATGGGGCTTGGCTTAGGCAAAAGGAAGCCAGGTGTTTCCATTTAAACTGCCCTAGATAGCTTTTGGCAGAGAACAGCAAGAGGAAGGAGGTGCTGTTGGAACTTTACTACTGTACTGGGATTATATAGCCCTCCCTCCTCCCTCCACCCTCACCCTTAGCCAGTTTCACTTTTATAGTCACAGGATGTGACTGACAACAGGAACTTCCTGTTTGGGAACAGGAAGGAGTGATCACAGAGGCACAAAAGACTCACCATCCTAGAAGTAAAAGGATAGCTCTCCATTCCCCCTAGCTGCTGGAGGTCTGACACTGAGCAAGTAAGAAGAAGACTATTAAGGAATGCAGGAATGTCCTGTCCTAGAACAGGAAGAGCAGGGGCTTTAATGGCATGGAGGAAGTAGGAAGGTAGGGAGAAAATAAAATAAATAAAAATAAAATAAAGAAATTAACAGAGAGAGGAAACAGTAAGCATACAAAACAACAGTTGAGGGGTCACAAATAAGACATGTTGGGAGTGGTGCAGTGCAGTGACTGTGGAATGGAAGTCTTCTGGGAGATGTTCTGGAGGATGCAGTGTTGTCCCATCTGCAGGCACCTCTCTGGGCTGAGGGAGGAGACTGCTCATCTCCAGGCTGAGCTGGCCAGGGTTCCGGAAAACCTCTTCTCCCACCTGGGGACTACCATGGCCACCGCCACCACTGCCTCAGAGGTTGCCAAGAAAATGAGCGGTTGGATCACAGTGCACTCAGGGAGGGTGAGGGTGGTGGAACAGAGGCACATTCCTCCAGTTGTACCTCTCCACAATTGATACTCTATTCTGACAGACTGTGGTTCATCAATGGAGGCACCTGAATTGGAGACCAAGGAGGATGCTGGGAACCTTCACAAAGAAGACTCACAGGAGGGTGGCATGGTACCCCACAGGGGAAGCAAACAGCTCCTAGTGGGGGACTCCATTGTTAGGAGGGTATAACTGGGGGTGGAGAGGGAGGTAATGTGCCTGCCTGGTGCCATGGCTTGGAGGGACAGGGAGTGAATCCTCAGGATCGTGGGACCAGCTGCATGGGGGAGGGAGCTGGATGTCATTGTCCACCTAGGGACAAATGACCTGGCTGGGAAAAGGATCAGAGCAGTGCAGGAGGAGTTTGTGGAGTTGGGGAGGGGCCTTAGACAAGTAGCATGCAAGGTAACCTTCTCGGAGGCTGCCGCCTGTCTATGGCATGGCTGAGGCTAGGGTGCTCTGCACCATGGGATTCAATCAGTGGTTGAACAACTGGTGCAGAGCTCAGGGTTTTGGCTTCATTGAGGACTGTGGGTCCACCTGCAGGGATTTAGGCCTATACTGGCACAATGGTCTGCATCTGTCCAGGAGGGGAACCAGGATCCTATGTGATAGGTTTAAATGCTTCATTGGCAAGCATTTAAACTAGCCAAGTGGGGAGGAGGCACTAAAAAGGAACAGGGAACTCCTAGCCCCCCCAAAAAATCAGGGTAGTTAGTGAGGTAAACACCAAGATAGAGAAGTCAATAGGGAGAAGGGTGAGGGTAAATGGAGAAAAAGGCAGTACAGACAGGGATGGGGCAAAAAGGGGCATGGCCATCAAAAAATGGAGGGTAATGAGTACCAACGCCTGTCGTCTAGTTAACAAGCTCCCTGAACTGGTGGCCTTGATGGAAGAGGGATGCCTGAATATCATGGCAGTCACAGAAATATGGTACACAGAGAACCATCACTGGAATTTCAGCATACTAGGGTACACAAGCTACAGGACAGTCAGGGAGGGTAGAAGAGGAGGAGGAGGAGTAGCTCTCTATATAAGGGAATGTATCAAACAACAACTGAACTAAAGGGGAAACAGGGAGGAGAGGAGGCACTGTGGGTCACCTTGCAGACCACAATCCGCACAGGGGTTGTATACAGATCCCCATCTCAGGGGGAGGAAATGGACAAGAAAATGATAGAAGGTATCATTAGGATGGCAGAAAAAGGTGAGATATTGTTCATGTGGGACCTGAATATGCCAGATGTTAACTGCAGCACCTTTACTGTAGCCACATCCAAGAGTAGGGTCATTCTCGATGCCCTAGAGGAGGCATGCCTCAGACAGCTAGTGTTGAAACCTACTCAGGAGGGGGAAATCTTAGACCTGGTACTCTCAAACAGAGATGAAGAGAGGATCTCAGATATAGAAGTGGGTAGCCATGTGGGAACAAGTGACCACCAAACAGTGTGGTTCACGATAAACACAGCCACAGAGTCAAGCCATACAAAAATAGAGGGTCCTGGACTTTAGGAGGGCTGACTTTGTCAAAATGGGAGAGTGCCTCAGAAAAGTACTAGCAAACAGGCAAGAAGGAGGGGTGGAGGAACAATGGAGAAACATCAAAACTGCCATCACAGAGGCAACAAGCCTTTGTGTGAAGCAACTAAACAAATCAAAATGAAAGAAAAAACCCACTATGGTTCTCAAAAGAGGTGGCGGGAAAGGTTAGGCAGAAAAAGATAGCATTCAGGAAATATAAGGAAACTCAGAAGAAGCAGAACAGAGAACTGCACCAGTTAAAGCAGAAGGAAGTGGGGAAGGCAGTCAGAATAGCAAAGGCCCAAACCGAGGAAAAGATAGCCAACTCGGTTAAAAAGGTGGATAAAACCTTTTATAGGTACATTATGGAGTGAAGAAAGACCAAGGGAGGGATAGTGAGGCTTAATAAAGGTGAGGTTGGGTGGGCAGAGAGGGACAGTGAAAAAGCAGGGATACTGAATGAATACTGTACATCTGCTCAGTATTCACAAAAGAAGAGGAGGGGGAGGTACCTAATCCAATCAATAGAAGCACTCTGGAAAGGGGGGGTCAATACCAGTCTTTTCACAGAGGAATGGGTTCTGAAAGAACTCCTAAAACTGAAGGTGGACAAAGCAATGAGGCCTGACTGGATTCACCCCAGAATTCTAAAAGAACTAAGGGGAGAACTAGTGACACAACTGACTGCCTTTTTTAGCAGATAATGGGAGGATGGTGGAGGGTGGCTGCGATTCTCCTTCACATAAGTGGGAGCAAAGCAGAGGCAGGAAACTACAGACCTATTAGCTTGACCTCAGTGGTAGGGAAAATGATGGAATCACTTCTGAAAGAGGTACCTTTGGAAATGAGCCTCTGGCTCAAAGGTTGTAAACTGATTGCAATATAAAATAAATAAATAAAAAGAAAGAATTGTTGAGTACCTAGAGGCCAGTGGGGCACTGAATCCAAGGCAGCATGGATTCACAGTGGGAAGGTCATGTCAGATGAATCTAATAGATTTTTTTGACTGGGTGACCAAAGTAGTAGACCAGGGAGGAGCTGTGAACATGGCCTACCTAGACTTTAGCAAGGCATCTGACGCAGTCCCACATAAAAGATTAATAAACAAATTAGCCAGCCAGGGAGTGGGTCCCAGGGTGGTAGCCTGTTTAAAAAATTGGCTGGACAACAGGACACAGAGGGTAATAGTAAACTGAGTCCACTCTGAAGAAAGGGGGGTTACTAGTGGGGTACTGCAGAGTTCAGTACTGGGTCCAGTCCTTTTTAATGTCTTTATAAGTGACATTGCAGAGGGACTGGAAGGAAAAATATGCCACTTTGCAGATAACACAAAGATCTGCAACAGGGTTGATACACAAGGAGGGGTGGAAAGGATGAGAAGGGACTTGGAAAGGTTGGAGGAATGGTCAAAATTATGGTGGCTTACATTCAATGCAAAGAAGTGCAAAGTAGTGCACCTGGGAAACAAAAACCCAGGGGAAGCATACACAATGGGGGGTATTAACAACAATAAAAATGGAAAGGGACCTGGGGGTAATCATATCAGATGACCTAAAGGTAAGCAAGCAATGTGAGAAGGCAGTAAGGATGGCTGGGGGGATACTAGGATGCATAGGAAGAGGCATCACCAGTAGAAAACAAGAAGTTGTTATCCCTCTGTACAGACAGTTGGTGAGACCCCATCTGGAGTACTGTGTGCGGTTCTGGAGACCCCATCTCTGCAAGGACATAAACAGAATGGAGGCAGTCCAAAGGAGGGCAACTAAAATGGTGCAGAGTCTGCAACAGAAGCTATACAAAGAGAGACTAAAGGAGCTTAATGTATTTACCCTTGAGGAAATGAGGGAGATGGGGGACATGATAGAAACTTTCAAGTACCTCAAGGGAATCAACAAAGTCCAAGAGGGTAGAATCTGTCAGAAAAAGAGATGTGCAAGAACAAGGGGGAAACAATTTTAAGATAGAGGGGGGACGGCTCAGGGGCAATGTGAGGAAGTATTTTTTCACAGACAGGGTGGTGGACACATGGAATGGCCTTCCTGAGGAGGTTGTGGGGTCAAAAACAGTGGGGGAATTCAAGATTGCATGGGACAGACATAAGGCACTTCTGGTGGGGGGTAGGAAGAAGAAGGCTGTTAGTTAACTAGGATCTGCAGCTTATCCAATAGGTAGGGAATTGAGCAGACAGGGCCAAGTGGTCCTCATCTGCCATCAAAGTCTATGTTTCTATATTTCTGTTTCTATGATCCTTCCTTTTTCATAGAGCTTGCACCACTACTTGCTCTGTGTCTCTCGATTCTGGTGATTGTGGGGGGAGATCGGAATATTTCTCTCACGCAGGATCTGGGCAGATCTGGTAGACTCTTTGCTGGCTTGTCCCCTGCCCAGCGCTCAATTCAGGATATCATGGAAACCTTTGGACTCTGTGATCCTTGGTGAATACTTCAACCACAAGTCCACAATTACATTTTTTATTCTCCCATTCATGGATCACATTCCCGAATTGACTATATTCTGATCAGTCAAACAGGGATAAGTGGGGTGCTGTATTTCCCTCAAGTCATATCAGACCATTCCCCTGTATGGCTAAAACTTTTGATTTCAAATATCCAGAGGGATACCTTGTGGAAATTGAATAACTAGTTGCTTAAAGACCCATACATTGTTTTGAGAATTAAGGAGCAAATAGAGGTTTTTATATCCCAAAACATGGGTTCTATAGACAAATGTGATTTAGAATGGTGTACTTTTAAATGCTTCCTAAATGGAGAATTTATTTGCCTGGCATCTAAATGGAAATAAATCTGCATGAATAAAGCTACAACATGCTACATCGTATTACTGAGCTAGAACAATCTATACCTCCTCAGTCTTCGAACAATGTTCATAAAGAATTATTGCTTTTAAGAGACAAATATGTTCATTTGTTATGCCAAAAGGCAGAGTATACCATTTTAAAAACACAGTCCAATTATGCTGACCAAGTGGAGAAGGCCACCACTTGTTGGCCATTCACCTTCATAAACAAGAGGCTTCCCACCTGATCCCTTCCATTAAATCATCAGCTAGAACAGTTCATACAGTGCCTAGAGATATTGTGAGGGAGTTTAAATTTTATTTTAAAGATACACCAGTGGACAACTAAATATAAACTAGAACTAAATGTGGGGAAGTGTATAACTATGCATATGGGGAAACAAAATCTGTATCATGCATGCAACATTGGGAATAACAACTTACTACAATCAAAAGAAGAAAGGGACCTAGGTGTCAGGATCACAAATGATCTGCAATTCAGCAAGCACTGTAACTTCATCACCAAAAAAGCTAATCAATCCCTAAACTGTATTTTGTGCCACATAAATAGTAGAGACCGCAAAGTATTGCTCCCCTTATACCAAGCATTGTTATGTCCCCATGTGGAATATTGCGCACAAGTATGGTCTCCGTACAAGAAAGGGGACATAAAGAAACTTTAAAATATCCAAAGAAGGGCAACAAGAGTAATGACAGGTCATGGAGATGAAACATACTCAGAAAGATTGGGACATTTAAATCTGTTTACACTACACTACAGGAGAATCAGGGGAGGCATGTGCATGGTATAAAATCTGTTTACACTACACTACAGGAGAATCAGGGGAGACATGTGCATGGTATATAGGGCACTTTTATGAGCAGCTAGGTCTGAAGCAAAAGAGAACTATGTACGAACCAAGGGGTCATGCATTTCAGCTAACTCTAGATAAGTGGAATCTTCAAAAAAGAAGATATTGGTTCAGCCAGAGAGTGGTACCACTATGGAACAGTCTTCCAATAGAGGTAGTCACCAGTGAAATGATGAACCAATTCAACCATAGATTGGATAAATTTTATCACAACAAACACAAACCAGATTAGGACAAATGGCAAGCAGAAATGGACACAAGTCTGCAAAAGCTGATAAACACCTACGATACCTACAGGTATGATTTGTATGGGCCTATGGCTCATCAGCCAGCCAACTCAGATGTGGACATATTTTTAACTAATGTCTCCCTACCACAGTTAACTGAGGCACAACAAACTTTCCTAACTAAGCCTTTGACGCCTTCCAAAATCATAGTTTGGCTCTCGATAAAGCACTCGGCCCAGATGGTTTTTCATCCAACTTCTATAAATTGTTCACTAAAGAACTAATACCATTATTGCACCATTTCTTTCACTATATTTATGAATCTGGCATTTCAGGTCCTATCATACTCAAGGCCCTGATTGTTTTGCTCCTCAAACCTAGTCATGCACCCGACAAAGTCACTAGTTATAGACCTATCTCCTTATTAAATTATGATATTAAATTCTTATGAAGATCTTGGCCTCTAGAGTTGGTGCAGTCTGGAGTGGGCTCATTAGTGAAGAAAAAGTAGGCTTTACGCCTATCTGATCATCGTCTCACCATTTAAGTAAACTCAGTCACATTTTTTCCACATCCAGAGATTATGATATATGACATTGGTTTTTCTGGATGTGAAAAAGCTTTTGACAGAGTCAACTGGAATTTTCTTTTTCTTACCCTCTTAAAATTTGGTTTTCCCTCGGCTTTTCTACATTGGCTTAAGGTTGTTTATTCTAGTCCGACTGCCAGAATATACTGCAATGGGGTATTTTCTTCTAACTTTGTGCTGTGTTCTGGTACTTGAAAGGGATGTCCCCTCTCTCCTCTGTTATTTAATTTATTCTTGGAACCTCTGATCTGGAGACTTAAGCAGAAACTGGAGCAAACTGGAATATTGGTAGGCTCCAAGTCTCTTCAGCTTTCGGTATATGCGGACGACATATTATTGCATGCCACTTAACCTCAAATGGCTATTCCTGCTACATTACAAGTTATCATGGAATTCAGTCTGCTCTCTAACTATAAACCAAATCTTGACAAGTCTGAGGTAATGCCTCTTACCTCGTTGGTTCATAAATCTGACATTACATCTCTAGGACTAAGTTGGGCCCATCAATATATTAAATATTTGGGTATTAATGCCAAGGCACTATGGAAACTGGGAGTGTTGGCATTGATATGCATGAATGCCATGGAGTGGGGTCATGTGGACCCTGCACAGCAATCACGAACTGAGCGCAAAACAGTTATGCACCCAATCCCCTGGCTGTGTGGACAGCAATGTGCTGGGGGCTGGCAGGGGCATACTGGGGGCAGGCAGGCACTACGCACCAGTCACAAAAGCATGTAGTGGTGGTTGCAGGGGGCATAGTGTGGAGCAGGTTATGGCAGCCGGGACCCTGCCATAACCCACTGTGCATCCTCTCGAATATGGCCCTCTGGTCACAGCAGAACATGGATACCAATCCCCGTGATGACTCAGCCCACTAGGTTGCTGGTGAGGGCTGTGGCAGCTGATGGGGCAACTGCCCGGTCAAAGGAAGGCTGGGTTCATAACGGCAGTGCCACTCCACAAACCCCCCATTATGGGCCAACTCTGACCCTGTGGTGCCATGCACTCCTCCTCCCCACACATGCCCACCCATCCCCATGCTGTACATGCCCCTCATATGCCCAGTCCCCAATGTGGTACCCAGGCCGACACCACCTCAACACCCACTGGTGCCAGGACCGGTCACACATGGCAGACCCTTGATCCCAGTACCCCAACCAACCATTGGTGTCCAGTGGTGCCCCCCCATGGCACTCAACCCCCCACCATACCTGCAGTGTCATTGCCACAGTCAGAGACAGTCAGTGGCACAGCCCTCCACACACCTTCATGGCTGCTGGCCATCTGACATATGCAGGAGTGTGCAAGTGACTGTGGCACCAACACTGCAGGTACTGTAGGGGTGGTCAGTGCCACACTGGGGCACCACTGGACACCGATGGTGGGTTGGGTTACTGGGTTTAGGGGTCTGCCTTGTGTGACCAATCTGGGCACCAGCCGGTATTGGGGGCGCCTTGCTACATGGGTGCTGGTGGGCACTGTGTGATGGGGAGGGGGTGGTGGGTGGCCCCCATGCTCCAAGGCCTTGGCCAGGGGTCCAGCACCCAAAGGGGCATTGCCACATGGGTCCGTGTGTCTGCAGGTGCAATTCATGGACCCGGGCCTGTGCCCAGCTGTGTGAGTGCTCCATGAGTGCTTCACTTGGGACCCAGGATGGGCATCTGATTAGATGCCCAGCTGGGTCCACTATGCCCCCATTGGCCACCCTTCGCAGACCTGGGTGCTGGGGTGGGACCACGGACAGGTGGTGGCTGGTAGTGAATACCAGCTGGTGAGCACCTGTCCACAGGTGCAGCGCTATGCAGGCAGAATATGTGCCTCTAGCATGTATATCCCACCCATTAGTGCATAAGGCCTGATATGCTTAACATTTGGCTTCCCCTCTCATGGTTTTGACATCTCCATGGTTTGCTGTCTGATTTTATCTAGGCCGACAAAGCACTGAGGAGATCTTATAATAAACTGGCTGTCCCTTGACAGTTTGGCATTTTCAGACTCCCACACTTTACAGTATACTACTTTGCCAGTCACGCTATCAAATTCTTTAAATGGAATGCCCCTCTCCCCCAGGCTGGGTCGTCTGCATATATTGCTATCTGGTTGGAATTAGAGCTGGAGTTGATTAATAAAGCTGGCTTCTCCCCTTCATCTATTTTTTTTTTATTTCCCCGAAGGTCATCCCTGGGGACTTACGGGAATCTGTAATAGATACCTCGATTCATGTATATTCACAATTTTGCTCACTATTAAAATACACTTCTACCAAGGATGTTACTCAAACAGTTTTATGGAACCTCAATTCTAGGGTGGGTGGTCATGTCTTGACCAACGCTTGGTTGCTGCAACTAATTGACATTAAGGTTTGTGATTTGCTTTTTCAAGGAGCACTCCATTCTTCCACAGATATCTTAGAGTATTGGCACTTGGGTAATGTTGCTATTTTAAAAATTTTTCAACTAAGTCATGTACTAATGCAATGGTTGGATCTGGTTCTTGGAAGATTGATCACTCTGAGTTCCTGCAATCTATTAAAGATTTAATTCTGAAACCGCATGCAGTGGCTGCACTATATTCCTTTTTCTTCTCTAAATTATTTATTGAATTAAATGGTTACTTCCAATGTAGCAATGTCAGTGGTTCAGCAAGTAGCACACTCACCTCTGAGGCCGGTAGATCAGTAGGCTGTGGGTTCTATCCCCACACCAGGCACTTAGGTTAATATCCCAATACTGACACTGTAGTGCAGCATGAGGGGGTGCTGCACTCCTGAGGTGCTGTCTTTCAGATGAGACATTAAACTGAGGTCCCATCTGCCTGCACTTCTCTAAAAGAGCAGGGGAATTTCCCAAGTGCAATGGCCAAATTTCCTCCATTCAAGAAAAATACCACCAACTGCTTAATCTGGTTCAAGGTCAGTTGCATTCATCTGTATCCCTCTCCCCCGAGTCGTGCCTGAAAATAGACAGGATTTGTCTAGTGCACTTACCCAGTCAACAAAAACTAAATAAAATAAATAAATAAAAAAACATTGGAATGCTCATTTCTCCTGTAACCCTACCCAATGGCAGAAAGTTTGGAACGATTGATATATATATATATATATATATATATATTACCCAGGATAAACTTTGGTTTTCTCCAGTTTAATAGTTTAAACAATATGTATTTCACACCTGTGAAACTTACTAAAATGGATAAGCTACCATCTTCCCTATGTTCGAGATGTAGGCAAGAGGAAGGTACTCTCTTACATATTTTTTGGCACTGTCCCAAAGTGGCCCCTTTATTGACCTCGACTGAAGCTAATGTAGACTCGTTACTATGATTATCCAGCCTTTTTGCTACTGAAATCTGTATAATATGTGATTATAGTTCCATTTTGATTAAAGAGAGGAAATACTATATGGCTTTAATTTCTCTTTCGGTAAAGAAGGTTGTTTTGTGTCATTGGCTTGATCAGTCTTCTGTTTCATATAGAGAATGGTTGCAGGAACTCTTGTTTAATCTCTGAGTAGAACGTATGATTGCAGGCCTTCATAATAACCCTAAAGTATTTGACAAATGCTGAGTAAATTACATACTCTATATACATCCTAAATATGTGATATTGTATTACCCTAGCCTTTTCTGTTGATATATTTTTGGAAGAATAGCATAGGGGTGGGCTCATGCCTTTATTCCTTTTATCTGTTATGGTTCAATGTTATTCTTTTATGTTTTTCTGTGTTACTTTTGATTGATCGCTCCACTGGGGTGGATAAGGGTTGAGGGGTGGAAGGGGAGTTGTTTTAGTTTTCTTTCCTGTTTGTATTGTTCATTGTTGTTGTATGTTATCATGACCTCTTAATAACGTTTATCAAATCAACAAAAAAGTGTAGTAGTTGTAAAAATATTTATTTTTATACAGGATTTGATGGTACATCACAACATTAGGGCCACAAGATGGTCCTGTGCAAGATACAAAATGTTGATACAAAAATATTAAATGTCATACTTTTCAAAGACAATAGAATGAAACCATACATATTATACAAGACATCCTAAATCAGGAGTTACCATATGATATTGATCATATGACCACACAGATCTCCTGGCTAGCATCTGGCCCTTAGCTCTTACCCTGCAGCACGGGGAATAGCGTGTATGGACGTTTTGCCCCTGGATGATTCATCGAGGTGCAAAAGTCACGGTCAGCATGCTGCTGGGACAAATAGTAGCTACACTAAATGTCACCAATGAAATAACATTACAGACAAATCATCGCTGAGCAAACTGATAGTGTGACAAAATGCTGCTCCAAATAAAACATTCCCACTTGGTGAAAGGAATCACAGAGATTCAACTGTATTCAGCTACAAAAAATATATATAAACTCACCCTGCCTGTTACTTGTCACTGCCCATGCTGTATACCATTTCCCCTACTGGAATGAAACAGAAAATATCAAATAAAACAGAATAGCAGACTCCCACTTGGTGCAAGGAAGCATATAGATTCAACTTTATTCTGCTCCAAATAAAATATAAACTCACCCTGCACATGCTTGTCTCTGCCCTCAGGAGAGATGTCAATATGACTTTCACCAGCCTCCCCTGTCCCACCAACAATGCTCTTGCCATGTCGGCAATATTTAGGGAGCAGAGTATCATGGAGCTTATGCAGCTTAAAGTAAAAAATGTCGCAAACGGAGGGGTTGTATTTTATAGGAATATTGCACAGTCTACTAGGAAATTGTAAACATTGACTAGAGTTGGCTATGCTGGAAAACATAGAAAATAATGTGAATTGCAAGAAAATACAGGAACTTTGAGTGGTTCAAGAAAGCAGAGCTCCATTGGACAAAATGTCACACTATAGTCGGTCATGCAGTTGCCGGTATTTTGGATGCGGCAGAGTCATTTAGACTGCAACTGTTTAACCGGCGACCAAATTTCCATATCACATTTTGACCGATGATGTGGATGGCAGCATTCCGTCCATATGCCAGATGACATTGGTACAGATATTGGCTCACTCCTTGAAACAGTTGGCCTTCCTGGTGAATTTTGTCTGTCCTTGTATATTTTCAGAATTGAATTAACACCAGAAGTATGGGATTTTTTAATGAGTTCTAAATGTATATTTTTTTATATATTTCAAGGTATTAAAATCTTAAAATCTTAGCAAACCTGTGCTATGTAACCTAAAACTCTATGTATGTCTTTAATGTGACAAGGTACCTTTGGAAACGAGCCTCTGGCTCAAAGGTTGTAATCTGATTTCACAAATAAATAAATAAATAAAATCTATATCCTGAAAAAGCCATGTGCAAGGAGTGGTGAAATGGGGCAAAAGAACAAAATAAATGAATATTAATGACAGAAGAATTTTTGTGAAGCTGAATTATTGTGAGCACCCTCTCTCTCTTTTTTTGTGAATGGCTTGCATTGTATCAGAGGCTGCTCCAGACTATAGTTGTTGGAACATGGTTTCATAATTTCTTGTAGCATTTTCTATTGTTCATATTTGTAAGAATCCTTAGCAAATGTACAAAAATAATGCCATTCACTGAGGAGACAAGAACAAGAGGCAACAGCTCTCAGAGTCAGTTACAGGCATCCAAAGAATGAGAGGGCACTGCTTATGCAGAAGACCACCAACCTCTGTAACAAGTGTTCAAAACTTCAACAGGTTTAACAGAGCAAGGACCAAGATATTACAGATTTGGAATGGCAGCTTAATGAAGTGCAGACAGAAAGAGACCACTCTCTTACTAACTTGGGAATAAAGCAGTAATTAGTGGCAAAATAAGTGACAGTAACCTTGCTAGAGGAGCAGTTGGCTGAACAGGCTAATGAATTAGAAGGGAACAAAGATAAATGGAGTTACTGTTTTTTAACAAGATGGGTTTGAGAAGGAACTAAAAAGAAACAGATTGGGACCAATTAATGGGGAAAAGGGGAAAAATTGCATAGTCTGAAGGAATTCCAGTCTCTAAATACAAAAAAACATAATACTAAGCAGGAGCCTGATGCTATGAAAGAAAAGTGTAGGTTGTTGGATGCTGACAGACAGAATGCAAAGGAAAATGTCCTAAATTTCCAAAGAAGCAATAATTAGGTACACTTAAACAGCAACTGTGCACTTTAGCATGTGCTTTCATAAATTAGATGTTTCAGCTACTACAATTTCCTATAAAATACATTTTTTTATTTTCACTGTTCCTTTCTAAGATCTTGATAGTTCATCTAAAAAGTCTGTATAGAAAACATTTGAAAATCTTTGCCTTCCCCTGTTAACCCCGCAGTGCCTTTGTTTATGACATCATAGTGCTCACAATGACAACAGACCGTGATGTCACAAATAGCAATTGTGTGGTTAGCAGAGGAGAATCCAATACATTTTGAAAGACTTGGTGAAATAATTGTTGCACTCTCTACAATATTTAGTAGACCAACAGCAGGGGAAAGTACAAAGAAATAACATATAACTAGAAAACTATGAAGTTAAAATATATCTGTTGCAAATCTAGCATCTTAAGGCTTTTTATTATAATAGAGAGTTGCTGTTTAATAAAGAGAAGCTACAATTTGCTCAGAGTCTCTCAAAGTGACTGAAGATGATGGCAGAATTGTGTCAGAAGCTACTGTATCTAAAACAGGATCCCCAGATAAGATTAGTAACTTGGAGCAACAAATAGGTAGCAAAAGGGAGTGTATTAAACAGCCGAAGAAAGAAAATACCAAAGGAGAAAATAATACAGGGAGAGAATCTGGTCTCTACCCTGAGAAGCTAATTGGACTTGGTTTCCCAAGAGAAAATTTGGCTTGAGGTAAAATTAACAGAGTTAAAAGACAAACTTTCTAAGGAGAAGGATCAAAACAAAATTGAAAAATTGCTAGGTTAGAACAGGAAGTTGAGGATTTGACAGGTGAGTTCCTAACAGCTTACAAGGAGAGATCCAAGCAGGAGAGTAAGTTCTACCAGTTTAGGGGTAGAACTCCTGCAAGCAGTATTAGATTTCCATCTTGGAGCAAATCAGGAGTTCATGTCCACTGACAGTGCTTGTTTCCCCCTTCAAGGTGAACACAGTAGAATACAGCACCACAGACCCAAATAGTCTATGCAGTGGGTTGTAAAGGACCTGTGAATGCCTATGTCTCCACCTATGCAGAGGCCCTTCTGCAAACTTATTGGGAAGCAGACCCACTCCTGGGCTGGTTGCTGACAGGTCCAGACCTATTGATTAGGGCCAGAATGCACCCATGAATGAGTGAGGGGCTGAAGATATCCCATCCTCCTGACCCCTAAAAAATCCTTGAGTTTGCCTCAATATTTCCTCTCTCCCACAAAAACTGGTGCATTTGTGAGTGAACAGTATGGATTGTCAGCAGAAAATAATGTCAAACATCAGAGTATCAAACATATTCTTTAGAAAATGTATTTAAAACTAAGCCTCTTATTTTATCAGCTTTCAAAGTGAATGTCACCAGTTTTTAAGATGTGTCCTTGATTTTGGTAATTATTCCCTGATTATTAATATGGTATACAGTTTTCTTGCCATAAAATGCTTGACGGCCCTCTGTATTGTACTTTGGTACTTCACACATCAATCAATTGGCATTAAGAAGAGAATTGCAGGATCCCATTAAAGTGTAGTAATTTTATAACCAGAGGGGGTGGATTACAACTGAAGTTGCTTGATTCCTGTGCTTGAGACCTAGGATTTGGAAGGATATTTGTGCAACATTTTAGAAGTGTCCTGCTGGCTGAGGAGTGAGTTTTTATCCCTGGTTTCAGAGAAGGGTTTGTGTATTAGAATCAGACATAGCAAAGTGTCTACATTGAAAGGCCTGCTTACATCACAGGTGTCACTAGTCAATCAATTGATTCTGGGTGGGGCTTTTATCACTGAGCTGTCTTAGGCAAACTACACAGTGAGAAGCCAGTCAGAAAAGACTTGCCTGCTTCTGTTTGAGGCTGAGAAACTTGCTATACTGCAGAGAACAAACTGAATGTATCTGAGGAACTGGGAACCTGGCAAGACATAATATTGTTGGGGACATGTTAGGAAGGTAAGGTATGCTTTCTACAGAAAGTTTCATTTTGTCTTTTTGGCATTAAGAAGAGAATTGCAGGATTCCATTAAAGTGTAATAATTTTATAACCAGAGGGGGTGAATTACAACTGAAGTTGCTTGATTCCTGTGCTTGAGACATAGGATTTGGAAGGATATTTGTGCAACATTTTAGAAGTGCCCTGCTGGCTTTGGAGTGAGTTCATTTTTATCCCTGGACTCAGTAGAGTGGTTTGTGTAGGAGCAGTGGTCTAGTAAATTGTGGTGTTGGTTGAATTACTATAAAGGGCAGTACTCACCAGGGTGGTGGAGCAGTGGTGTATTTGATTGTTTCTAACAGTCACCAGTGGTTGTGGCATACCCACCACCCACCTTCCCCTCACCCCACCCACCTCAGGCATGTCATTTCCTTTATAGACAAGGTTCTGACATCACTTCCTCAACAGGTCTTGCGGCAGAACTGTCATATTCTTAATAACCCAGCACAGTGTATAAAGGGTAAGTACACACCAAAAAAAAAAAAAGAGATATTTTATGTATTACTCATTGTATATTATAAGGGAGAGGGACATGTGGGGAGTGGTGCAATGCACTGGCTGTGGGGCAGCAGTTTTCTGGGAGACATTCTGGAACCTGTGTTGCTACCCTATTTGCAGGCAACTTTTGGCTCTGAGGAAGGAGGTTGCCCACCTGCAGGCTGAACTGGCAAGGACTAAAGAGGCCTCCCCCACCCAAAGAGCACCAGTTCCACAACCACTGCCTCAGAGGTTGCCAAGTGTGAAGAGAAGTTGGACCACAGTGGGTTCTGGGAGGGTGAGGGTGGTGGAACAGAGGCATAGCCCCCTAGTTGTACATCTACACAAATCATATGTCAGTCTGGCAAATCAAGGTTCCCCTATGACGACACCTTCAGTGGAGACCAAGAAGAATGCTGGGGAGTTCCACAAGGGAGACACACAAAAGGGTGGCAAGGGACACCACAGGGGAAAGAGACAGCTTCTGATAGGGGACTCAATTCTGAGGGGTGTAGACCTGGGGAAGGGAGACAAGAGGAGAGGGAAGTAAGGTGCCTGCCTGGTGCCATGGCTTGGAGGGACAGGAAGCAAATCCTCAGGATTGCAGAAGCAGCATCACAGGAGAGGGAACTAGATATCATTGTCCACCTTGGGACAAATGGCCTAGCTAGGCGTGAGATCAGTGCAGTGCAGGATGAATTTGTGGAGTTGGGGAGGGGCCTCAGAGAGGTAGCAAGCACAGTAACCTTCTCAGAGTGGCTGCCAGTCTATGGCAGGGGTGAGGCTAGGGTACTGCACACCATGCAGTTTAATGAATGGTTGCAAATCTGGTGCAGAGCACAGGGCTTTGACTTCATTGGGAACTGGGGGTCCACCTGGAGAGATGAAGGTCTATACTGGCATGATGGTCTGCATCTATCCAGGAAGAGAAACAAGCTCCTAGGTGACAGGTTTAAATGCTTCCTTGGCAAGCTTTTAAACTAGCCAAGGGGGGGAGGTGCTGATAGGAAGCAGGAAAGTTCAAGCCTCCCCCCACAAAACATGGTAAGAAGTAGGGTAAACACTGAGGTACAGAGCTTGACAAAGGGCAGGACAGGGGTAAATGGAAAAATAGACAAGGGCAATAAGAGCAGGGATGGGGTAAAAAAGGATAAAGCCAACATTAAATGGAGGGCAATGAGTACCAATGACTGTAGTCTGGGAAACAGTCTTCCTGAGCTAATAGCCCTGATGGAAGAGGGACACTTGGATATTATGGCAGTCACAGAAATATGGTACACGGAGAACCACGACTGGGATGTCAATATACCAGGGTACACAATCTACAGAAGGGACAGGGAGGGTAAAAGAGGAGGTGGAGTAGCTCTCTACATAAGGGAAGGGATCAAAGCTACAGAACTAAAAAGTAAAGGGGGGGCAAGAGGCACTCTGGGTCACCTTGGAGACAGGGAATGGCATCACAATCCTCGCAGGGGTTGTATACAGACCCCCATCTCAAGGGGAGGAAACGGACAAGAAAATGATAGAAGACATTCTCAAATGGCTGAAAAAGGGGAGATACTGTTGATGGGGGACCTGAATATACCAGATGTTAACTGGATGATATGGACTGCAGCCATGTCCAAGAGCAGGGTCATTCTCGATGTCCTACAGGGGGCATGCCTTAGACAGCTAGTGGTGGAACCCACTCGGGAGGGAGCAATATTAGACCTGGCACTCTCAAATGGAGAGAAGATCACAAATTTAGAAGTCAGTAGACATCTGGGAACAAGCGAACACTACACAGTGTGCTTCACAATAAACACAACCATCGAGACAAGCCATACAAAGACAAGGATACTGGACTTTAGAAGGGCTGAATTTGGCATAATGGGTGAATACCTGAGGAATGAATTAGCAAATGGCCAGAAAGGAGGGGCTGAAGAACAATGGAGAAAAATCAAAACTGCCATCATGGAGGCAACAAGCCTTTTCGTGAAACAAATAAAGAAAACAAAGCAGAATAAAAAAACACTATGGTTCTCAAAAGAGGTGTCAGGGAAGGTTAAGGAGAAAAAGGCTGCATTCAAAAAGTATAAGGAATCACAGAAGGAGCACGACAGGGAACTGTATCAATTAAAGCAGAAAGAAGTGGGGAAGGTTGTCAGAAAAGCAAAGGCCCAAACAGAGGAAAAGATAGCCAACTCAGTTAAGAAGGGAGATAAAACGTTTTATAGGTACCTTAGGGAGCATAGAAAGGTTAAGGGAGGGATAGTGAAGATTAATAAAGAAGAGGGGAGGTGGGCAGAGGGAGACAGTGAAAAGGCAGAGATACTGAATGAATACTTTTGCTCAGTATTCACAAAAGAAGAAGAGGAGGAGTTACCTAAACCAAACAATAGAAGCACTCTGGGTAGTGGGGTTGACACCAGTCCATTTATAGAAGAAAGAGTCCTGAATGAACTCCTAAAACTCACGGCGGACAAAGCAATGGGGCCTGATGGGATTCTCCCTAGAATCCTAAAAGAACTAAGGGAGGACCTAGTGACACCACTGACCACACTTTTTAACAAATCATGGGAGGATGGAGTGGTACCTGAGGACTGGAGGAGGGCAGATGTGATTCCCCTTCACAAAAGTGGGAGCAAGGCAGAAGCAGGAAACTACAGACCTGTTAGTTTGACCTCAGTGGTGGAGAAAATGATGGAATCACTTCTGAAAGAAAGAATTGTTGAGTACCTAGAGGCCAGTGGGGCACAGGACCCAAAGCAGCATGGATTCACAGCAGGAAGGTCATGCCAGATGAATCTAATCGATTTCTTTGACTGGGTGACCAAAGTAATAGACCAGAGAGGGGCTGTGGATATGGCCTACCTAGACTTTAGCTAGGCATTTGACACAGTCCCACACAAAAGATTAATAATCAAGTTAGCCAGCCTGGAAGTGAGTCCCAGGGTGGTAGTCTGGGTAGCAAACTGGCTGCACAACGGGACACAGAAGGTAATAGTAAATGGAACACATTCCAAAGAAAGGGGTTACTAGTGGAGTACCTCAGGGCTCAGTACTGGGTCCAGTCCTCTTTAACGTCTTTATAGGTGACATTGCAGAGGGTCTGGAAGGAAAGGTATGCCTCTTTGCAGATGACACAAAGATCTGTAACAGAGTTGATACACAAGGGGATAGAAAGGATGAGAAGGGACTTGGCAAGGTTGGAGGAATGGTCAGACATATGGCAACTTAGATTCAATGCAAAGAAGTGCAAAGTAATGCACCTGGGAAATAAAAATCCAGGAGAAGAGTACACAATAGCCGGGAAGGTACTAACAACAACAATAATGGAAAGAGACCTGGGGGTAGTCATATCAGATGACCTAAAGGTGGGTAAGCAATGTGAGAAGTTGGTAAGGAGAGCCAGGGGAATACTGGGATGCATAGGGAGGGGCATCACAAGTAGAAAAAGGGAAGTGGTTATCCCTCTGTACAGACAGTTGGTGAGACCCCATCTGGAGTACTGCGTGCAGTTTTGGAGACCTCATCTACGCAAGGACATAGACAGGATGGAAGCAGTCCAGAGGAGGGAAACTAAAATGGTGGAGGGTGTACATCAGAAACCATATGAAGAGAGACTGAAAGAGCTTAATATGTATACCCTTGATGAAAGGAGGGACAGGGGGGACATGATAGAAACTTTTAAGTACCTCAAGAGAATCAACAAAGTCCAGGATGGCAGCACCTTTCAGAAAAAGAGATGTGTAAGAACAAGGGGGCACAATTTAAAGATAGAGGGGGGACAGCTCAGGGGTAATGTGAGGAAATTTTTTTTCATGGAGAGAGTGGCAGACGCATGGAACCGCCTTCCTGGAGAGGTTGTGGGGTCTAAAACAGTGGGGGAATTCAAACATGCATGGGACAGACATAAGGCAATTATAGTGGGGGGTTGCAGGAAGTAGACTTTGGTTAACTAGAATCTGCAGCTTATCCAATAGGTAGGGAAATGGGCAGACTGGGTGGACCAAGTGGTCCTTATCTGCTGTCAAAGTCTATGTTTCTATGTTTCGATCTCAGTAAAGTACTATTAGTGTTGGAATGATAGTTTATGAGATTTGGGAGCAAGGGGAGCCCTTAGTAGCCCAATCTTTAAATTAAGCCCCTATCTCATTATAAGTTAGTGGCAGTGATGTGCGAGCTACTGGGGCTCACTTCAGAGGTTGGGGGGGCAAGCCCTCCCGGTAATTCCAACACTGGAGTACTGTACTATCAGGTATGGGCCCCATATTGTAGCTATTTTGAGGACAGAGCTGCAAAAGGAGAGCTGGAGGCCTTCAGGTTTCTTAAATCACAGGCTTCTCTTAGCCCCTGATCTGAATTACATAAACCCATCATCAAGCCATTAAATACAACATGTACTATACATGTCTCTGTTGATGGGTTAAAAGAACATTTGTGCTGGTAGCATCACCCCCATATGGCTGTAGAAATGGCAGAGGCAAGAGCTCATTACAGCCTGAACTCCCAAGCTACTTCATTGTGGAGTTTCTAGGGAAACAGAGAACTGTATTGTACACTTAGCCATTAAGAGCAGTGACTGGCATACTGAAGAGTAAATAGAGTCTGTACTGTACTGTGTGTACTGATACTGCAAGAAGTAGTAAAAGATTGCTACTGTATGCTGTTACAGTAGCCTTAAAACACGCCTCTTCTATCCTTTGCATAACACCACTGGATTAACAGTCTCCCTCACTGAGGTCCCAGTGAAGAGGACAGCTGTTGGTGATGGAGCACATCAGTCCTTATTAAGGGACAGCACTCCACTGCTTCCCAGCCTGTAATGGAGCCAGGAGAGGAGGGCCTATAAGGACCCCTACTACAGGGAGTGGGTGATGGTCAAGCATCAGCTGAGTGTCATTTCAAAGTACGTTACAAGAACAGTAAAGTACAGTACATGCTGCTCTTCGGTCTTCAGTGTACAAAGAGGCACCTTGTGTCTATCAGATGGATAATATCTGAAAGGTAATGCACCACCACAGGGGCACCTGAACCAATTCTCCATACAAAAGTAGCTTCACAGTAACACCCATTCATTATCCCCACCCCACTCCCTCTGTGAAGTTATATACTGCAATAAAAATGTTGCTTTTATTGAAAACTGCTTTTCCTTGTTCTTTGTTGCACTGCTGTGTATTCCTCTATGTATATACTGTTCTATGTTCAGTTCCATTATTAATGCCGAACACAGAACACTTCTCTATGAATTGTAAAGAGATGGGGAAATCAGCCTCCTCCTCCTCCATATGTGGAAGAAAATTGGCACACATACTGTAAAATAAACTTGACAGAGCACAGTAAACAGTCTGCAATTCCTTGCAGAAGATGACCCATTGTCTGCAGCCCTTCCCCTGAAACCCACCCTCTAGGTAGGCAGGAAGGGTTCCACTCATGGGGTTGGGGAGGTGCCCTGGCAACACTCCCATGGGAGGAAATACTGAGGCTGCCCACATGGTGGGACATCTGACTGGGGGAGGAGACTTGTTAAAAAGAGCTGAGGCTGGTGGCTTTCTCTCACTTCTCCTTCCCAGCTGAAGATTAGTTCCAGAGGTTTCCAGAAGCTCCCAGAACAGAAGGCTCCCAGATTCCTTTGATTAAACTGGTAAAGTGTGTGGTCCCTCACTTCTGTAACCTGTTAGCTTTAGCCTTGGTTTAAATTTCACTGGATGCATAGTTGCTATGCGGAAGTCATTTTTTTGTCACTTGGCAGGGCAGTTAGAACTGCCAGCATAGGGAGCCTAGAGAAATGCCTGGTGCTGATCAGCATATAGATTGAAATTTATGTTGTTCCACTCGAGGGTATGGCCATGTTTTAATACAAAAACAAAAGCATACCTGTGTAGGTGCTACCTGGGATGACCGCAGGTCTGAAAGAAAAATCCAGAGGATGTGGTTTTGTATTTTTCTTCTGCTGTCTCAGCAGCTCTGGATCAGGTCGTGCTGCGGGAGGTGAATGGGTGAGACCACTGGTCCCGGACAGGATTTTTATTTCAGGTCCACGCTGACCCACCAAATGGCCTGGGCCAGGAAAGGTGTTCTCAGGGGTCACCAGGATCCCCAAGCAGCAGTGGTGATTGCCGCTCAATTACATAAACAAACTGTGCTGCCCTGACAGGATGCAAGCAAATAGCGCCCCCCCAAAACCCTCTGTGGCAGAAATAAGCAATCCATGGCAGGTGAGTGACTGGTAAAAGCTACAATCGAGGATATTTCACAAAAAGAAAAGGAATAATACTGAACATAAACACTCGACTTTAAGATTATTGCTAAACAATTTTCTTTTTTTTGTGTACTGTGCTCTAATTCTATCTTTTGTAGCTAGTAGTATCACAGTAGATGCACACATGAGTTTCACTCATTTTCATAATAAAATGTGATATCTGTTGTGAATGGGGTTACCCTGGGCAATGCTAAGGGAGTTGGCTGGTCTCAGCATGTGCAGACATTGCTGCTAGGAACAACCAAGAACCCCCCTCCCGCATCAGCATTAGTGCTGGTGCCGTGGTGGGGGGAACATGCTGGCAAGACCACATGGCCACCTACACAGCTATATATTATGTTTTCAAGGTGATCACTATGCATATGTGAGTTGATCACAATTTTAGTTGTTAATCAGGGGTAGTTCCTGTCTAGGAATACTATCTGTTTTCCTTAAAGAAAAAAAGAGAATGGGAGGGGAACAAGCCAATAGGCCCCATGGTTACTGAGTGGCCATCTGCTGTTCAGCTGCAAACACTCCCACTCTCCTTCAGTGAAGGCATAGATTCGGCACTTGAGGCAAATGCCTTTTACCTTGGCTTTCCTTCCACACCTTGCAGCTGGGGATCATTGTGCACAGACCAGCTGGCTTGCATGGAAAGTGCTGCAATAGTAATTAGGATGGGAAGGCACATCATTATTAAGGATCCAGGTGCAGTGTGTAGCTGCATAGGCTATATAAGGCCCCTTTTTCATCCATTTCCTGAACACTCTTCTGGAGCTGGCAAGCCCAGAATGGGGCTCTTCAGTTTCCTTTCTATTAAGAGCACTGTATTATCAAGTGCCCCTTTTTGCAACAGACCCTGAATTAGCATTATCATTGGTATTTGTCTGGGGAGAAAAGTGGCTCAGCACACCGCATGGTCATGAATGCACATCACACATGAGCAGGTAGATACAATGGCAAGCCATGCACGTTGAGTGCCGCTAGATCATGTGGTTGGTGGGTTTCAAGCATGCCTTATTCTAGTTGGATTCTGCTGCTTTCTACAGAGCCCTCCCGGCCCCTTCCTGGCTACTAGGATTGGGGAACAAAAGGAGCAGGGTTTTAAACAAAAGGGAGAAAAGCTTTACAAGTAATACCTCACCTATGTGACTGGCTGGGGCTTCACCTGGCAGGGCACTAGGTCACGATAGCGTCGACCACAATAGCGCAGTCAACAATTACACAGTAACAATGCTGCCCACAATAACAACATCACGTAACAATGCCTCAACACACAATAGCACCAATGGTAGCAGTCCAAAAACACACGGACTACCACTACCATGGCAAGAAAAAAAAACATCAACATGTGATTTTGAGGGGGGCTCTGCCCCCTGCACCCCTCGTAAATAAAATATACAACTCCGAGGGGGGCAGATCTGAGGATAAAAGAGAAACTCAGGGACCATGGCATTTCAGCTGTTGGCTGTTAAAAAAAAAAAAAAGAGTACTCTTCAGGTGGAGGAAAATAGCAAACTGCTATGTCAGAAGACCAGGAACAGAACCCTAGTCTCCTGCACTGTGCTGGCTGAGCTGCTGCTGCCTTAACCATTTCTGCCACTGCAGCAGCTCAGCCAGCAACTGCATTTTCCTAATACTTCTGCAGTCCATCCTAACCATTGCCTGAATATCTACAGGGGTGGCGGTAGTCAACATATACTATTCTACCCGTGTCGCTATTTAGGCATTACGCGATCCTGACAGTTTGGTTTAGACAGTGCTGTTTAGGAGTCACTATTCTGATAGGATAGGCCTGACAGCTGGCCATGGTGGGGCAGGCCTTTGGCATAATGAAAAAGAAAAGTGGGCTTGCATTGATGTCAAGTCCCATAGGCTATCCTTTGCAGTGCCTGACAAAGTGAGTTCCTGCCAGTGGGAATTAGGAACAGTTTCTTTGTATTAAATTCCCCCCAGAAAACAGGTGAGCAAATGCCCTGCTTTGCTCCCAAAAAGGGTGAAAGTACTCTGTTTTGCACCAAAGCCCTTGAAACAGGAAAGCTTACCTAGGGAATCACAGCTATAATGAGATACAGTATGAAGGGGGTTTCAACAAAAGGGAAATCTCAAGTTATGGACTCTGTTTTGCCAAGCATGATGTACTGGCATCTCCTGAGGAAGTTCATTCATTATCTCCTGGGCGGCCATTTTGTGTCAGGTTAAGCAATGGATAGTTCAGACTTCATTCAAAACTACTGTAAGTATTTAAAAATGATTCTCCAAATTATCATATATGGGTATACCTCCTAAATGTCTTGATGTTTACCTACTCTCATGCTACCTGGAGGCCGGCCACAGCATGGCAGCAGGTATATATAATGAAACACTGCAAATCTCCAGCAGGGGAAGAGAAAAAGGTCCTGGGAAGAGCATTAGTGGGAAGCTGGGCTGCCATAACAAGTCCCTCTCCCCTGGAGCACGGGTTTGCTTAGACAACTTTGGCACATGAGTAGCGGTCATGAGAACAATATTAACATTGTTTTTAGGGGCCAGTAGCTTCTTCTAATTTCAGCTATTGTAGTATAAGAATGCCCAGCAAACAGAGGAAGGCCCCATCTGGCAAAGGTGGCAGCAATCAGGGTGCTGGAAGCCCAGCTAAGGTCATGTATGTGGGGAAAGGTTGAGCCTGGTTGGATGCCTGTCTATTGGGGACCCTGGTGATGAAAGACAGTCCAGACTATGTCTGCTGTAGGTGAGACAGAGAGCAGCCACCGGCATCCTTATAGCAAGGAGGTGATTTAATAGAGCACACTGAATTGAATTCTTAATGTTGGGGCCTGTTTATGTAACTAAGTAGAAGTCAATGTTTTGGTTCTCTGTTTTTGGGGTTGACTCTTCTTAGTGTAACTTTAATTTGCTAGGGAGGAAATTTAGCTTGGAGAATATTTACAGTCATTTGTGACTAGACCTGTTACTTAAGCTCTGTGAAATAGGTGTCTGACAAGGGGAATAACTGAAAGGGGCCTGAGGAACTGTGGAATTAAAAACAGGAGATGTTTGTGGACTCTGTCTGCTGTAAATGAGACAGAGAGCAGCCACCAGCTTCCGTATAGCAAGGATGTGATTTAATAAAAGTACACTGAATTGAATTCTTAATTTTGGGGCCTATGTAAGTAGAAGTCAATGTTTTGGTTCTCTGCTTTTTGGGCTGACTTTTCTTAATGTAACTTTTATTTGCCAGTGAGGAAATTTAGCTGGGAGAATATTTGTAGTCATTTCTGACTAGATCTGTTACTTAACTCATTGCCTCCTAGAAATGCCTGTAGTCGTCAGCAAATCTAACTGCAGTGTGTCCCAGAATGCCTACAGAAGTCACCTACAGACTTCCTGTGTGCCCTAGAAACGTCTGTAGAAGTCACTCGCATGTTTTAATATTACTTGCCAGACAAAATAGATTAGAATTGACTGCATAGTACCATTAGAAAGGCGATGTTGTGCTGAACAACTTTGCCACTGACACTTTGTGTGTATCACGTTCACTTTAGAAGTTATTCATATTTGTTTATGACATTTTGTCCATCTAGAACCACCTAAGCACTTTGAAAAAAACACACATTCTGAGTATCTCAGCCAGTATAAAACAATAACCAAATTGAGTACAGTTGATTGCACAGAACCGTTGGAAAGGCAATTTTATGTGCAACAACTTTGCCACTGATACATTGGCCCAGATATTCAAACTGCACCATGCTGTGGCGCAAGCTTGGACGCAGCTCAACTTGGCTGTGCAGGGGTGTGGACTGGGCGATATTCAGTGGAGCTGCGTCATGGCTCAGCAGCTTGGAATATCACACCCTGGCCACCCCCAGTGTGCATGGCGCAGTGGCACTGCGCCAGCGCAAGTGGCCAGAGTGGAGCATGGAGATGCGCTAGCACAAGTTCCATTGCGCCATGCACAGCAACCGCGATATTCAAAACTTGACATGCAAATGGGGCATAATGTATGCAAGGCGCACATGGGGCCATTTGCATGTCATTATGGCCCCATTTGCATGCAGGTGCGCTGATCCCCGATGACTTGCACCTGGCACCCAGCCAGGCAGCAGCTGTCGGGGACCAACGCCCCCTGCAGCCCGATTGCGGGCATCTGTATCTAAAAAGAAATATTCCCAATATCCCTGGTGGTCCAGTGGACCGCTATCTGCCCGATCACGGGCATCTGTAAAAAAAATAAATAAATATCCATCCAATATCCCTGGTGGTCCAATGGACCGCTATCTACCCGATCGTGGGCTTCTGTAAAAAAAGCAATGAGTCCTATATCCCTGGTGGTGTAGAGTACCCCCCTACCTGCCCACTATGCCCCACTGCCCCACTCCTCCCTGTCAGATGGTGGGCAGCAGCACCCCACCCACCTGCCACCCCACTGCCCCTCCGACTGACACGTCGGTAGGCTGTAACGCTTATTGGCTCACAGTGAGCCAATGGGTGTGCAGCCCATATCGTACTACATATCACACATCTGGAATGTGTAGCATGGTATGGCTGAACACCCATTGGCTCACGCCAGAACCACGGGCGACAGCCCTACCGACAGTGTCGGCCGGCAGGCGGCGGGTGGCAGGCGAGTGAGTGCTGCCGCCCACCAGCTGACGGTGGGGAGCAGGACAGTGGGCATAGTGGGCAAGGAAGGGGCACTTAGACCACCAGGGATATAGGACTTATTCCTTTTTACAGATGCCCGATCTGGCAGATAGTGGTCCACTGACCACCAGGGATATAAGACTTATTCCTCTTTTTTTACAAATGTCCATGATCGGACAGATAGCAGTCCACTGGACCACCAGGGATATTGGACGGACATTCCCTTTTTTTTACAAATGCCCACGATCGGGCAGATAGTGGTCCACTGGACCACCAGGGATATTGGATGGACATTTCTTTTTTTTTACAAATGCCCGCGATTGGACAGATAGCGGTCCACTGGACCACCAGGGATATTGGACAGACATTTCTTTTTTTTTATAAATGCCTGCGATCGGGCAGATAGCGGTCCACTGGACCACCAGGGATATTGGACAGTTTATTTTTTTTTTCACAAATGCCCACGATCAGGCATGGGGGTGCACTGCCTGGTGCAGCCAGAGCTCTGGTGGCCACCCACAGGTGGCAGCTGCTGTGTTGCGCCCTGCAATGTGGCAGCTCACCTGTAGGTGGCCATCAGTTGTTCCTTTTTTTTTGGATCAGCTTTGTGCTGGTGCAGGTAGGGGTTGCGCATGCATGGCTCTGCACATCCCGGGATGAATATCGGGCTGTGCAGGGTATGCATGGCCACGGCCCACCTACCTGCGCCTGCATACAATACTGATGCACTCCGGCGCATCGGGATTTGTACAGCACACGTTTCCCTTTTGAATATCGTGCTGGGGTGCATCAGTGGGTTGTGCATGGTGCAACACTGTTGCGTCATGTGCAACGCTTTTGAATATCTGGGCCATTGTGTGTATCATGTATACTTTAGGAGTTATATGCATTTTTTTATGGTGTGGTGGGTATGGTTCAGATTTGTCCCTCAAACCTCACCAACACACCTTGACTCAAATGTGGAAAAATTATGTTTAATACTACAGAAATAACTATTTGTTTTACAAACAAATTATTAAAATTACATCTAATGTCTGGATGCGTAATTTGGTGTTGATATGTTAAATATTTCCCAACAAAAAAAGGTTTATGGTACATTTTTTTAGTGGAAAAAATATTTTGTTTTGCTGTTTCGACCAGTACAGAAATTAAAATAAATGGCCTGCTATTCCTTGCATAGGACCATTGGAAAGGTAATTTTATGCTGAGCAGTTTTGCCACTTTTACTTTGTGTCTAGCACTTACGTTTTTTGTGCTATTAGCATTTGTTTGCGGCATGCCAATTATGGCTTGATTTTGCTTAGAAAGGCCCAGGATTAACTGTTAACAGTATACAGGAGACATGTGCTGCAACTTCAGAAAGCTCCTGTGGAGGCAATGAGTTAAGCTCTGTGAAATAGGTGTCAGGAAGGAAGGAAGGAAGGTACTCTCTGGGGTAATGGGTCAGAGTTGTAGTTGATTGTTTCTGGAGGACACAGGCCTAGTCCCACCCACCCTGCTGCTCACTCCACCCACCACAAGTGCATCTTTTCCTTTATATCAGGGGTTCTGACATCACTTCCCCAAACATGCAAAGGACATACACCTGTTCATATCCTCAAAGGCACAACACACTGAATAGGGGGTAAACACACTCACACGCTTGCACACACTAACAAAAAAAACAGAAAAAAACTCAAACAGAAAGGGATGCAGACATGTGGGGAGTGGTGCAATGCACTGGCTGTGGAGTGGCAGTCTTCCAGGAGATGTTCTGGAAGCTGCGCTGCTGCCCTATTTGCAGACATCTCTTTGGTCTGAGGGAGGAGGTTGCCTGTCTCCATGCTGACATGGTGAAGATTCAGGAAACCTCCTCCCCCACCCAGGGACCATCCAGGTCACCACCACTTCTTCAGAGGTTGCCAAGAAAGTGAAGTGGTTGTGCCACATTGGGCTCAGGGGTGGTAGAACAAATGTTCAAGAGGAACAGCGTCTTTGGGAAGCAGGCAAGCGTTTCAGTGCATTTGGGCGTTAAACGCTATTACGGATAACATTATTTTGGGTTATCATAAAATGATTTGGATATATTTCGAAACAGAAATCATTTTAAAAGGCTTTGAGACATTCGAGCACACTAAGAGGGTGAGTGTGATTCATTCGGAATAACATAAGAAGAATAAATATGTAATAATTAACGAACATAACTAAAGTTGTGGACTGAAGGATTCTTATTGGTTTATTTTTAAAATTACAGATTCATTTGAAATATATCATAATCATCACAAGAATCATGCTAGCAGGCTTCCCAAGGTATGCGTGTTATGGGGGTTTAGTGTTTTCACTTATGTTACATTTTGGCACGGTTGTAAATTCAATTTAAATTCATGGTGAACAAAAAGAAGTAAATGATTAAACAATTCATATATATTTTTTTGTTAGGAGAAAGAGTGAATTTGATTTGGAATGATTTTTGAGCCTGAGGCTTTGAGATTAATATTACTGAAGGTAGATACATGCATTTAAAAAGTTGATGTATTTAATATTATTTGTAATAAGAGCAAAGATTAAAAAAATGCATTTTATTTTTAAATTAGATATATAAAAGAGCCCCGTGATCAAGCTCATAGCAGCGTAACGTAGGGGTGTTGTTTCAAATAAAGAAAACATTTTGAGAAGCTAAAGCAAGACTCCGGATCCTGTTGTTTTATAGAAGTCTACTTCACCCTCTCAGAGTTTGAAAATATTTTTATAAAAGATTTTATCATTTCCCAGATATCAATGTATAGTGTGTGGTAGAACAGAGGCACATCCCTCCAGTTGTTCCTCTTCACAATTCATTCACCATTCTGGCAAAGTGTGGTTCCTCTGTGGAGACACCTGCAGTGGAGACCAAGGAGGATGCTGGGAACCTCCACAAAGGAGACCAACAGGAGGGTGGCACGGGACCCCACAGGGAAGGAAACAACTCCTGGTGGGGGACTTAATCATTTGGGGGGTAGAACTGGGGGAGGGAAGGGAAGGGATAGGGAGGTAAGGTGCCTGTCTGGCACCATGGCTTGAAGGGACAGGAAGTGAATCCTCAGGATCATGGGAACAGCTGCACAGGGGAGGGAGCTGGATGTCACTGTCCACCTAGAGACAAATTACCTGGCTGGGTATGGGATCAGAGCAGTGCAGCAGGAGTCTGTGGAGTTGGGGAGGGAGCTTTGACAAGTGGTACACATGGTAACTTTCTCAGAAGTGCTACCTGTCTATGGCATGGGTGAAGCTAGGGTACTCCACACCATGGGATTCAATGACTGTTTGAAAAACTGGTATGGAGCTCAGGGATTTGGCTTCACTGGGGACTGGGGGTCCACCTGGAGGGGTGCAAGCCTATACTGGCATGATGGTCTGCATCTGACCAGGAGGGGAACCAAGACCCTAAGTGAAAGGTTTAAATGCTTCATTGGCAAGCATTTAATCTAGCCAAGGGGGGGGAGGCACTGAAGAAAAACAGGGAAATCCCAGCCCCCTCACAAAACAGGGTAATTAGCGAAGCAGACACAAAAGTAGAGAAGTCAGTAGGGAGCAGAATGGGGTAAATCCAGAAAAAGGGAGTGCAATGAGTACCAATGCCCATAGTCTGAGTAACAAGCTCCCTGAACTAGTGGCCTTGATGGAAGAGGGAGGCCTGGATATTGTGGCAGTCACAGAAACATGGTACACAGAGAACCATAACTGAGATGTCAACATATCAGGGTACACAATCTACAGGAGGGATGGGGGGATAAAGAGGAGGAGGAAGAGTAGTTCTCTACATAAGGGAAGGAATCAAAGCAATGGAACTAAAGGGTAAACAGGGAGGGGAGGAGGCACTGTGGGTCATCCTGGAGACAGGAAATGGCACCACAATCTGCACAGGGGTTGTTTTCAGACCCCTATCTCAGGGGTAGACAATAGAGAAGGAAATGATAGAAGAAATCCTTAGAATGGCAGAAAAAGGAGAGATATTATTGATGGGGGGCCTGAATATGCCAGATGTTAACTGGAACACCTTCACTGCAGCCACATCCAAGAACAGGGTCTTTCTTGATGCCCTACAGGGGACATGCCTCAGATAGCTAGTGTTGGAACCCACTCAGGAGGGAGCAGTCTTAGACCTGGTACTTTTAAATGGGGATGGAGAGAGGATCTCAGATTTAGAAGTGGGTAGCTATCTGGGAACAAGTGACTACCAAACAGTGTGGTTCACAATAAACACAGCTGTAGTGTCAAGCCATACAAAAGCAAAGGTGTTGGACTTTAGGAGGGCTGACTTTGTCAAAATGGGAGACTGCCTCAGAAAAGCACTAGCAAACAGGCAAGAAGGAGGGTGGAAGAACAATGGGGAAAAATCAAAACTGCCATCACAGAGGCAACAAGCCTTTGTGTAAAGCAAATCAACAAAACAAAATGAACGAAAAAGCCACTATGGTTCTCAAAAGAGGTGGCAGGGAAGGTTAAGGAGAAAATGATAGCATTCAGGAAATATAAGGAAACACAGAAGAAGCAGGACAGAGAACTATATCAGTTAAAGCAGAAGGAGGCAGGAAAGGCAGTCAGAAGAGCAAAGGCCCAAGCTGGGGAAAGGATAGCCAACTCTGTTAAGAATGGGGATAAAACTTTTTATAGGTACATTAGGGAGCAAAGAAATATGAAGGAAGGGATACTGAGGCTTCATAAAGGAGATGGAATGTGGGCAGAGGGTGACAGTGAAAAAGCAGGGATACTGAACAAATACTTCTACTCAGAATTCACAAAAAGAAGAGGAGGGGGAGGTACCGAAACCAAACAATAGAAACACTCTGGATAGGGGGGTCTATACCAGTCCATTTACAGAAGAAAGGGTTCTAAAAGAACTCTTAAAACTAAAGGTGGACAAAGCAATGGGGTCTGATGCGATTCACCCAGGAATTCTAAAAGAACTAAGGGTAGAGCTAGTGACACCACTGACTACCCTCTTTATTAAATCATGGGAGGATGGGGTGGTACCTGAGGACTGGAGGAAGGTGGATGTGATTCCACCTCACAAAAGGGGGAGCAAGGAAGAGGCAGGAAACTATAGACCTGTTAGTTTGACCTCAGTGGTAGGGAGAATGATGGAATCACTTCTGAAGGAAAGAATTGTTGAGTACCTAGAGGCCAGTGGGGCACATGACCCAAGAAAGCATGGATTCACAGCAGGAAGGTCGTGTCAGATGAATCTAATAGATTTCTTTGACTGAGTGACCAAAGTAGTAGACATGGGAGGGGATATGGACATGGCCTACCTAGACTTTAGCAAGGCATTTGACACAGTCCTACACAAAAGGTTAATATACAAGTTAGACAGCCTTGGAGTGGGTCCCAAGATGGTAACCTGGATAAAAAATTGGCTGGACAACAGGATGCAGAGGGTAATAGTAAATGGAGTACACTCTGAAGAAAGGGGGGTTACTAGCGGAGTACTGCAGGGTTCAGTACTGGGATCGGTCCTATTTAATGTCTTTATAAGTGACATTGCAGAGGGACTGAAAGGAAAGGTATGTCTCTTTGCAGATGACACAAAGATCTGCCATCATGGTTGATACAGAAGGTGGGGTGGAAATGATGAGAAGGGACTTGGCAAGGTTGGAGGAATGGTCAAATGTATGGCAGCTTAGAGTCAATGCAAAGAAGTGCAAAGTAATGCACCTGGGAAACAAAAACTCAGAGGAAGAATACACAATGGAGGACGAGATACTAACAACAACAAAAATGGAAAGGGACCTGAGGGTAGTCATATCAGATGACCTAAAGGTGGGCAAGCAATGTGAGAAGGTAGTAAGGAGGGCTGGCGGGATACTGGGATGCATAGGGAGAGTCATCACCAGTAGAAAACAGGAAGTTGGTATCCCTCTGTACAGACAGCTGGTGAGACCCCATCTGGAGTACTGCATGCAGTTCTGGAGACCCCATCTCCCCAAAGACATAGACAGGATGGTGGCTGTCCAGAGGAGGGTAACTAAAATCATGCAGGGTTTCCAAATGAGCTCATGCGCCTGTTGTTCTTTGGTGGGTGAAGTTTTTTGAGATGCCACTCCCAAAAGTTACTGAAAAGATAATAAACTGCACTACCTAGAGAGTCAGTAATGTAAGCATACAAAAGTATGATGCTGAATTTCTTTTAATAGAGCTTAAATGCTCAAATTCTGGACAAATACGCAGGGTTGTGGATACATGGGCCGGCCTTTCTGAAGAGGTAGTGAAGTCAAAAACAGTGGGGGATTCAAGAATGCATGGGACAGACATAAGGCAATTCTAGTGGGGGGGTAGAAGGAAGTAGGCTATTGGTTAACTAGGATCTGCAGCTTATCCATTAGATAGGGAAATGGGCAGACTAGGTGGGCCAAAGCGGTCCTTGTCTGCCGTCAAGTTCTATGTTTCTATGTAGCATGCTGAAAGAGGAAGCAGCCAGCAAAGGAGCCAGCAGTTCCTCTGAACAAGTTAGCCAAGAAGCCTGCAGAGAAAGGTAAGGCAAGCATAGCATAGTAACTGTGATTGCCACTAAACAAGACTCTGGTTAAGCACTTCTTCCCCTTCCAGCATCCACCCCCCCGACCCCTCCACTCTCCCTGTTCACCTTACTTTATGTATCATCCTTATGTTTCAATGTGCTGATCTAAATAATCAGTGTTTCTGTTGACACTGCCTTTTAATTGTCCCACCATTTTATTATATTGACTCAGGGCAAGTTGCCTTTCGTGACTCTTCTTCTGTAACCAGTATAATGTGTATTCACAGTGCTTTCAGTGCTCTCTCTACCTCTGTTATCATGCTATTCCTTACTATTGTTAGTATGTTATTTTCACCTCCTTTGTTATTATTCTCACCATGATGTGTAGCCTTTGTAAAGGAGTCTCTGACTCAAAGGGTTGTAATTCTGATCTCTATAATAAATAAATAATAATAAAAAAAAATAATGTATTGTCTGATGAGGAGTTCAGGGAGTTGATCTTGAGAGTGTTCAGGGGTGCACCTCTACTGACATCCTCCCTGGCTTGGATCTCACCCAGTACCAGGGTAAAGAGGGCCTCCAATCACAAAGAACCAAGCCCAGCATGGTGGTGGTAGGGGATTCCAAACATCCTGGGCCGATCCTGCAAGGTTCAATCCTGTTCAGCTGTCTTCACCCAAAAGCTGTTGGAGACCATAGCTGGGCTTTCTGCCCCAGATCAGAAGCTGGACAAGCCACTGAAGGCAGTAATGGGGCTGATCAGTTCTGGCCCAGCAGCAGGGGCAGCTGGGGTCCAGCCAGTGACAGGGTCAGGTGCCAGTGGAGCAGCACTGGCACCAGCAGTTCCTGTCCCAATGCACCACATCAGTGTAGCTGAGCCAGTGGGAGCACATCTCTTGGACAAGGTCCACCAGCAGATACATGGGCTTGAATACATGGACATGTTTTCTTTGTTGAGCCAGCTCAGAGAAATGGATGAGAACAAGGACAAGAAAGGAGAAGACCTAGACAAGAATAAGGTCAAGATGGCTAGGAAATTTGTTAATTGATTGTCAGTGTTTATAGTCGTCACCAGTACAATTTGTCAGATGATCCCTAAACAAAACATTGGCCTGTTCAATTATTTGAATTTGTCCAATTGTGCAGCATTTGCACCAACAATACAGTATTCAAAAAGCAAGCAAAAGAGATGTTAGACAGATTTAAAGAGTGAAACTATTGTGAATCTGTCCATCAGAATGCTTTGACTAGAACACACCGGCTGGATAGGCATACTCTGGTACATAAAAAAGAGCACAAAGTAGTGGGCCCAGAACAAATAACCTTTGTAACACAATATAGTCCAATATCAATGGATCTAAAAAGTGTTATCAAGAAACACTGGCACTTGCTAGGACATGACCCAGATGCCAGACCTAGAAAAAGTATCCATGGCTGGCCCAAGGGTGACATTCTGCAAAGGGAAGAGATTTGATGACCAACTAATGCATACTCAATGTACATCAAGAGACAACACAACAGGCTGGTACTTTCCAAAACCAGTGGGTTTCCATCATGTCAAGAATTGCAATGTCTGAAGTTATGGCACTTCAGTAACTGTTTTTATACTACCTAATTATAAATCTCAAAACAGAGTTGAAATTCAACAGTTTATCACCTGTCTGATGCAGTTTGTTATATATGCCCTCTGGTACCCCTGTTTAATCATTTATGTAGGTAGAACTGTAACTTGTTTTAAGTTCAGAATACAGGAACACTTAAGAGTGCTAAGAAGTGACAAACTGGGACACCCCATAAGAGCACATCTTAAAGCTCTACACAATGATGATTCCACTGTAGTTGGATTTATGGGCCTAGAGGTGGTCCCTAATCACCAAACAGGAGGAGGTATGGTCAGAAACTCCTTCAGAAGGAGACCATGTGGATATTCAAGTTGTATGCACTACAGTCCAAGGGCGTTAATGAGGAATTAGATATTCTACCATTTTTGGAATAACAGTGAGTATCCCATTTGAGGGAAGCAAAAAGAAATGAAAAAAGATGTATAGGTACACCGAAAAAAACTTTCCTCTAAAAAACATTTGTTATTATTTTTATTTCCAGATCTGACCACTGATCCCACTGTTTGATTCTTGATTTATCTGTTTCAGATAAAAAAAAATTTAGAAAATCAAATAATTTTCTCTTGACTTAATGAGATTGTTTCTTTCCAAATAGTTTTGTCATTCTAATCACTGCTTCTGCATTCTTCTTATGTAGTGTCCTGTCTGTCCAGCAATGCCCATCCTGCTGACATGTCAGATATATCAGTTTTGATCTTGCACTGACAGAAGTATGATCATTAGTTTTATGCACTAATGTACTTTGATGCACAAAAAATGTCCTTTATGTAATTTATCATTTCCCTTTTTTAATCACTCACCCAAGTGGTTTTGGCTGTTATCTATTTTTAATGGGGTAAGTGCACACATTTTTATTGAGTTTGCTACTGTAACTATCGCTGGAAAGACTTAGGCTGTCACTTGTATTTTTTTTGTCCCTTTTTCATTTGTGCATACATGCCCCCCCTTTCATCTGCCACCCTCCTCCTTCTCCTCCTCCCAGAATACAACCCCCCCACCATTGCCTGTTGTTTTTTCTTTTCCTATACATCTTTTGCCCATCTGTAGTTTCACTTTCTTTATAGACTTGTAGACCTGTACTTACCATTTTTTTTTTCCTTTTTTTACTTTCTGATCAGCCTTCCAATAGCGTAACTATCCTTCAGTGCAGAGTTGGCACTTAATGCCATCACATATATAAATGCAAAACCATTTTTCTAGTTATGAAAGGTGCTTATAAGATATGTTACTGTGATCCAGCATCCAGTAGCAATTTTTTTTTATCACTTGACATATGCAGTTATTGTTTTTGGTGTGATATGTTTTGCACTACATGAACAAAGCTACGTGAAATGACCCTCAATCTGAAAAGGCTCGGTCAGTAACATATTTTTTATGGTACTTCGATGTCATTATAACATATTTATTATTTGATCTTATATTTTGAGGATTTTCACTTTTAATTATGTTTTGTATAAAATAATCAACAAGCCATGGATGCTGTATGTATTTTGACGTCACCATAACCCAGTATTTAAAGCTGTGCCAGGAGACATACAGTATGGCCACGCCTCCTGAAGAAGAGGTTCACCTTTGAAGCAGAGACAAAAGAGTTTTTTTTACTCTGGCAACACAGGCCTCTAGGGGCCAAGGGCCCATTGGGAAACCTTTGAGGATCTTCATCCTCAGATGTATGCTACATAACATTCATTTCAAAGCTGTACATGACCCTGGTGTTGAGAATGGTATTGCTGATGTTTTATGTCATTCACAGTGGCAGAGGTTCAGGGAATTGACTCTAGCAGCAGACCAAGATCCACATTTGTTCCCACCTTTCCTGGGGAGGCAGTGATCCTGAGACCTGGGAGGTGAGAGGTAATTTCATTGCACTACAGACCAGAGTGGCATATCATAGAGGAGTGGGGAACTTCTATACCATCCAGTTGGGAGCTGGTTGGCGAAACAGTTGGCTGATTCCTGAAGAGCTTTTATGTAGCTACATCTTGGAGGCAAAGCTGCAAGATCTGACATAGGGCTGTGGTAGAACAGTACCTTTTTTTTTTTTTTTCAATTGTTTAACCAGGTGAGACACACTAAGCTGAAAGCTTGTTTACAGGTGCAACCTGGGAGCACAGGGAAGTTAAGTGACTTGCTCAGGGTCACACAGTATTCAAGTGGGGGTGCAGGATTCAAACCCAGGTCTCCAGATTTGCAGCTCAGAGCCTTAAACCACTGTGCTATACTGCCTCAAAGGTGCCTATAGTACCTAATAGGGTTGTTCATGGTTCACCCAGGTCATGGATTTTGAAGTCACCACTGAGGCTTTCATGGTCATAAAGATCCTTGAAGACCGGAACAGGGTAACCCCAAAGGAAGTTGACCAGTTATGCCCCCTTAGCCCAGATATGCTGGAGAGTGTGTAGTCTGGGAGGCCTTACTGGCAGTTCGCTGGTCTCCATTTGAAGCAAGGTTATTCAATATTACATTTTTTGTGGCTTTCTGTGGGACCTTTTTGGTCTCGAAAATGGTGCAGTTGGCCAGAAGCAGTGTCCCTGCCAGCCTGCAGGATGAAGATGTGGCAGTGACACCTGACAGCATGTTCACCAGGCTCCACAAAAACAAGGATGACCAAGGATATTTAGGATGCTGGTGCACTTTATGAGCTCCTGGGGATCGATATGGGAAGTGGGGCCATGATATCAGAATACCTGGCCCTCTGCCCATATGCCAGATTGGCTTTCCTGTGACATGCAGATGGCACTTCGGTTACGGCCTACCAGTTTAGACACATATCAGGTTTGTCTCTTCAGCAGGCATGGCTGAACCCTAAACAGCTTAATATTCACTGTTTCTGGATAGGGCAGCCACAACTGCCAAGGTCCAAGGGCTTACTGGCATATTCAGCCCTGGTCCAGTGGGGGTCATAAGGGTTTCTATGATACGTGAGTACCACTACATCTACTGGAGCCAGTTTGCCCAAGATTTCACTCAGTCCAAGATATGCTCAATTTATTTTGGAGGAACTCTACAGGCAGGATACAATCAAAAATAAGAAAAAAGAAGAAGGTTCACTGCCTATATAGTAATGAATTCACATTATTTTGTCTTCCACCATATGTTTCAATGTTTCACGACCACACCACTTAATCAGGATTGGTGGTTTCTCAAAATTCTCACTTGAAAAACTCTAGAATTAATTCTAGTGTACACTTGTGATGTTTTTCAGCTTTCCTGCCATGTCTACAGCCTTTTTTGTTACTGCCACTCATGTTGCTTATTTTGTCTTATTCAAAGCTCTCCCATAATTGGCCAGTGTCCCACTGTCAGAAGCCAGGCTACTTAGGAGCTGAACCTTCTTTTTTGTTTGAGTTTTTCTACTACACACAAGGCCATATACTGTATGCTTTAGGATTGTCTTTGCTGTTTTCCAGGTTCCCCAATGGTACCAAGCATATTTGGCTTTGTGGACACTCCTTTGTACACTAGGTGGTAGAACCTGGCATTTACACCACAGAATGTGATTCATTGACTAAGTCAGAGGGGAATGGACTCTCCCTAGGCAGGCAGTGGATGCCCAAAAAGGTGTTTTGTTGTATATACTGCTGGTTCATCTGGATAGGAATGATCTGGTACTCTGGAAAGCTGTTGGTTTGCTACTCAGAATAAAGGAGATCCATTCATGAGATGTTTCCTTGCACCAGAATCCTTTGGTCCCATATCATTCAAAGGCATTACTCATATACTAGGAGTTATACTAGGCGATATAGACATACAGAAGGCTGAAGCCCATATAAGTATGTCTTCAGCCAAGCTGGTATATTCCATATTTATTATAACAGTAATGTATCAAGTTTATGTTTAAAACTGACATGGTCAACATTTTCTACTAGGGAACTAGGGAGTGAATTCCAGAAGGGAATTATCCTTTGTGTATAATGAGATCTCCTTTTATTGGTTTTAGGATATGTAAGGGTCAACTGATATTTATGATGTCTTAAATTACAGTTATGTTTATTATAAGACATATTTAATTGTGTAAGTAACTCATCATCATTGTGGATCTTATGCATAAATAGAGCATCCCCTGTTTTTCTTCTTTCTTCCAGGGAATACATTCCCAACTCTTCCAGTCTTTTATCATAACTTTTACTGGAAATGTCCTCCTACATCATGCAGAGAATCCTTAGGCCATGAACAAACCATATATATGCATTAACAGGGAGATGCATACTTTCATGGAATCCATTGGGGGATCTGTGGTGCCACAAAGTGACATCAACACATCTGGCCAGGTACTTTATGCTAAGGATGGTGTTCATTTGTAGGACAATGGCTGGAACATGCTTTTAGATTCATTAAATCAGGTCTTACAGGAGTACTTGCAGTGAGTTGCTTGGGGGGTCAGACTTCATTCATCCTATGGCAGCTTGGTAGTCTCTGAGGGTGATGGTCTGCAAAGCCTTTCAGCAGACAACCCATTGTCCTCAGCCCTTCCCCTGAAACCTGGCATCTAGGTAGGCTGGTAGGAGTCCACCCATGGGGGTGGAGGGAGGAACCATCAGAGTCACCCACAGGTGGGGGCATCTGGTTGGGGAAGGAGACTGAGGAGTTAAAAAGAGCAGTAGCTTGTGGCTCCAATTTATTCTTTCCTCCCAACTGAAGATTTCCTACCTGTCATAAAGAACAGGGTTTCTGTTTGGCCAGGTCAGACCAGGGAACTCTTTGCCCACCTATGGGGGATTGCACTAGGGGTTGGAGAGGAGTTTTCCCAGTTTTCCCTCAGAGGGTTTCTCCCAGGTTTTTCACTTCCTCCAAAGGGATAATTGAGGTTAGAGGTAGTTTTCACTTGTTGCAGTCATTGTAACAGTGAGCAGCTTGAGAGTCACTCAGGGTGATGGTACAAGGGGAAAAGGAGAAAATATTAAATTCTTCCAAAGGGCTCTTCTCCCCCAGTTGGCATGGGGTGATGGACCACAAGACCTGGTTCCCAGTTTGGGAGGGTGAGGTCAACCTCATCCAGATTGCCTGTGGGTACACAACCAGACTGGGTGGTCTCTTGTCACATGGCCATATGACTCCCCCTACTCACTGGGGTTTGGGTTTCAACTCAGAGAGGTATATCATTCTGTCAGTACACAAATGCCAAGGTTCTGAGGCTGACTTGGCAAGACTTCCTGAGCTGTGCCTGTCACTCCGATAATGTAATATGTTGGTTAATAAACATACGAATGTTGCCATTTTCTCAAACACTGGAGTGGTGTATGTTTGTCCAGGATAAGACATTATGGGACTTAACAAGACAATAGCTGCCGGCCCAGTGGTGCTGAGGGTTGAGGTGCTGGACATCACACCTCGCGTCACGCCGGCAACCCGGGTTCAGGAACGAGCCCGGACCGCTGGGGGTTGGCAAGGGAGAGAGAGGGTCGAGCATCCGACAGACTGCTCCCCTCTCTCGGGGGGCGATCCAGGGGTAGCCCAGCGCAGCAGCAGCCCCCAGTGGAGACCGGCGGCACTGCTATGCACTTGGGCTCATAGAGCAAAGGAAGACATAGGGCTTCAGCCTTTGGTCATGGGTGGAAGCACCTTCATCAAGGGCTGGGCAGCACTGCATGTCCCACATCAGTGGGGCATAACCAGAACAAGGAAAAAACTGGCGCCGAGGATCAGGCAATGACACCTATCCCCATGTCCCACACTGGGCTTCCTCAACTGGCCTTCGATTTCCCCCACCCATTCCTTGACCGCTGCCAGAGACTGCCTTACTAAAAGCACCCAAGTAGAGGGGGGCAACCCACCCCAGATGGGTTAAACCGGGGGTGCTGGCAGTGGACAGGGGGAAGAGAGGAGACACAGTTCGGGGATCCTTAGACAGGGCAGGATAAAGATGGGATGCCTGAAAGAGGACCTCGGAGCTATGATGGGAGTGAAATAAATTCAAAAAAAAAAAAACAAGACAATAGCTGAAGGTTTATCATGTCACTTACAATGGCCCCCATATTTTACAGTGCAGTACGTCTTTCAAAAGTACTGTACAACATACTGTAATAACATGCTCTTGCTGCTAATACAGCACACTACTGTGCACTACACCTACCAATCATCAAGTGGATGCCCATGATACACTACAAGTCCACAGCTAGTGGACAATAGGTGTGGAGAAGGTTTTGCTCAAAATGCCATCTCCTAGAAATAAAGCAAAATAGGCTGAAAATCAGATGAAATAATTAGGAGAGTGTAATAACAAAGTGACCAGTTCTAGCACAATAATGCAAGTGCTGGGGTCAAGATGCATTATGGGTTTGTGGCCCTTCTGTGCCAGATAACGTCAGAATCTGACATGCCGCTAGCCTTGAAAGTAGGTATATAGTTTGGGTTCTATACATATGTTGGTATAATTTATACTTGAGTTGTATAGGTGCACAGCTTCATTGTACATATTACAGTCTGATTCAGATTTACCCACTTAGCAACTACTAAATGAGACGTTGAATAGCATGATGCACTGATTAAAATTCAGCAAGACACTTCAACGTCCCCTTCATTCCTTGGGCTGTCTCCAAATTTGAGCAAATAATTGGGGATTGTCATTGAAACCTAAATAAACTTCCTTAGTATTGATTATGGCCTGTTGCCTTTTGTTATAAATTTTATTTACAAGCAAGTAATAGATCATACCCTTTTTTAGTCATGTGGAATGGAATAAATATCTGAAAATAATTTTGACGATATGGAATTTTTATAAAGCTATGAATGTGTATGGTATGATTATTTCAATCTTTGAGTCACTGTAAAAAAGTTATGTTTTTAAGATGTATATATCTGTACTGCAAATGTAAGTGACTTGTTATAACTTGTATGTATAAACTTTAGATGTCTTTTCTGGTTGCAATAAAAGCAATATCTGTCTGTCTGTCTGTGTGTCTGTGTGTCCGTCTATCTATCTGATTAATACAGTTATTGTAATGTTAATATTGCTGTGAGCAAGGTAAGCTAGGTTATAGAGTACTGTATAAAAACTGAGTAGCAACGATCCACTAAATGCAATGGATCAACTGTACTGCCATACAGCAGTTGCATGGTTTATCTAAATACTTATAGATCAGCTGACTTCAGTAATTGTGGCAGCACCACACTTCCTGGATATCGTGAGCCTATAACATTGGTACCCACCAATAAGAGCTTTGTTGTTCAGAATCTCAGGTTCAGTAAAACAATAACACAAGTTGTTAGTCAAACCAAAGCAACTTTGATTACACAGTCAACATTTTGCAGTGGCAATACTGCATATTTACATCATCACACACATAACAGAGACCTATTTTATTCTAAACAGATTATCAGTTTACTCATCCCATAAGGGAGATTTTATGAGCGTCCCTTTACAGCATTCCTTTCTCTTTACAAATTGGGTTATATTCATCCAATAGGCTGGAGACATATGTGTGACTTAGAAATTTTGTAATCCAACTCTTCCTTCTTTCCCTGCATTTCACTGGCTCCTTAGTTTGATTCTTCCCAAACTTACTGGCTGTGCTGTAATATGTTCTATGTTAGGACTTGTAATAAGATGATACTTGCAATAGGCATCAGACTGCAGTGGAGAACACTGTTACATTGCGAGAGATTTCTGTGCGAGTGATTTATTTAACTATTTATCTGAAATCAGGCATGCTGTTAATTACGTATGGAATAATACATGATGGAGGGTTGGTTAGTGTGTGCTAAATAAATATCTAGGAGAACAGTGATGCACAAGGCCAAAGGCCATAAGCCCCACTACCCTCAGAAGTGCATGTATCATAAATTATACAATGACAAGAAAGAATCCTGGCTCCTGATCAGTTGGCCATCACAGCAGGGATGTTATCCTGGCATAACATCCATGCTGATGATATGCTTGAGGACCACCATACATTGCTTGCATCTTTTCTTAAAAAATATTTTAAACACTAAATAAAATTCTTTACAATTCTTTTTTTCTGTATAAAACAATGAGCCATTGTATAAAAGGAATAATGCTCTCCAGGGTGGGTGTTATGCTGGGATAACATCCCTTCTCAGGTGTTGGACGCTCTCAGTCGGTGGCCTCGGGCCCAACCACCTGAGGTGGGATGTTATCCCAGCATAACACCCACCCTGTCAGGCATTATTCCTTTATTAACAAATATCACAAAGTGTGTTATTGCACTTAAAACAAGCATTTGTCAATGCCGAATGTTTGCTTACTGGCATTGGCAGTGGTAGTGTAGAAGTTACAGAGCTGCGTAATAGGAATGGCAGTGAAGTATTGAACTGAAGCCAACCCCACCACCACCCTGCAGAGAGTGACAGGCATTGGGGTGTGCATTTGGGTCATCAGGCATAACGGCCACGCCATTTCACCACACCCCACTCTGCAGAGACTGACAAGTGTGACGTGTTCCTTGGGGTCTTTGGCCCTTATGCGCACCCCATTTCATTAGGAAATACGGTGAGATGGGTGCGATATAGAGAATGGGGTAGTTTGGGGCGAAGAACCCAAGGCATACCTCGATGCCTCTCAGTGACTGCAGGGTGTGGAATGGTACGAGCATCACAGGCAAGAATCCCAAGTCACACCCCTGATTCCTGTCATTCTCTATAGGGTTGGGTGATTTGGTTGAAGCCTAATACCTCAGGCATTCGTTGGTATTTTAACTCTGAATTTTCAACATGTTTGGTTTGTGACCCCACCTCATGAACAGGGGGAATATCAGTTTGGTAGCGGAAAGCTGCTTATGCACAGTGACTACGGCATTTAGCACCACAGGTGCAAAAATATTCCGAACAGGCTGTAAAAAATCACAGCTGTACTCTTTCATGGGGAGGTGTAAAAATGGCTATGTTGCAAATGTGTAGTAAAAATATTTTAAAAAAAGCTGAAGTCACGAGCGTACATAGAAACTGTGCAACGCACACCTGTTATATAAGTAGGTTGGGGATATTTTATAGCAGATTGTCAACTCAGGCATTTTGGTGCCTCGATCATGAACAGTGTCACTGTGATTTTCTTTATCTGTGCCGAACAATGATTTCCCACAGCGACCACGCATCTTCTGCACTGAAAGTGTGAAAACACACTTGACCATCTTGTGAAAAATGCCAGCTGTACTGTTCATAGGAAGTGTTGAAAAATGCCACTAGTGAAAATCTGGACTGAAAATATTACAAAGTCATGAAGTAACGAGGATGGTGGAAACTGCACAATGCTCACTCAGAACACAGTCATTTTATGGACTTTTGTCACCAAATTTTCAACATAGCCATTTTAAGACCTCTGCTCATGAACAGTGTAACTGTGAGTTTCTTAATATGTCCTAAACATTGCTTTCGCACACCAACAGCACCATTGTGCGCTACATGTGCAATAACACATTTTGGGAGACATATGAAAAATTGCAGCTGGACTGTTCATAAGGAAGTTTAATAAAATGGACATGTTGAAAATCTAGAGTGAAAATATTAAATCTGCAAACTTATGAGCATGCATAGGAACTGTGCAACGCACACTCGTTAAAGTAATTTTTAGGCATTTTTTCACCAAGTTTTCAACATAGCCATTTTAAGACCTCTGCTCGTGACCAGTGTCACTGTGGTTTTGTTAATGTGTCCCATACATTGAGTTTGCACACCGACTGCGCCATTGTGCGCTACATGGGCGGAAACATGTTTTGGGCAGGATGTGAAAAATGACAGCTGTACTGCTCATAAGGAGGTGTGGAAAAATGGCAATGTTGGAAATCTGGAGTGGAAATATTGAAAATTGCAAACCCTACGATGCGTGAGGAACTGTGCAATGCACACTCGTAAAACAGGCATTTTAGAATTCTGTCACCAAATTTGCAACATTGCCATTTTAAGATCTCTGCTCATGAACAGTGACACTGTGATTTTCTTAATGTGTCCCATACACTGAGTTCGCACAACGACTGCGCCATTGTGCGCTACATGGGCGGAAACACGTTTTGGGTGAGATGTGAAAAATGACAGCTGTACTACTCATAAGAAGATGTGGAAAAATGGCAATGTTGAAAATCTGGAGCGGAAATATTGAAAATTCGCAAACCTACGAGCGTGCGTGGGAACTGTGCAACGCACACTCGTAAAACAGTCATTTTTAGGAATTTTTTCACCAAATTTTCAACATAACCATTTGAAGACCTCTGCTCATGAACAGTGTCACTGTGATTTTCTTAATTTGTCCCGTACATTGATTTCACACACCGACTGCGCCATTCTGCGCTACAAGGGTGGAAACACATTTTGGGTGAGATGTGAAAAATGACAGCTATACTAGTCATAAGACAGTGTGGTGAAATGGCAATGTTGAAAATCTGGAGTGAAAATATTGAAATTTCATGAACTTACGAGCCTGCGTAGGAACTGCATAGCGCTATGTATTAAACAGTCATTTTAGAATTTTAACAAATTTTTCATAGGGGTTTTAGGCCCCTTCTCGAATGATTCACTGTCATGGCGATGTCAGTCCCGCGGTGATTTCAGTCACCGCGCAGTCACCGCGCCGGAATCACCCTTCGAGCCCTAATAACTCCATGACAGTGACATCATTCTTGAGAAGAGGTCCCAAAACCCCATGTTGAAAATTTGGTGCAAAAATTCCCAAAATGCCTGAGATATGCATCAAAGTTGAAACCCCTATCTCAGCCCATTATACAGCTTACCGGCATTTCCTCAGTTCGCGGTCGGCTTTGAAGAGTGCAGACGTGTTCCGGTCCAGCGATGATCTGCCGCCGAGCTCCGGAGGTAAGTATGGGGTGGGGGTGTGGGGAGGCTGGGCGCAGTGGGTGGGTGCGGTTGTGGGATGGGGCTTCGGAGACGCCATGGGACCGCTTTTGTTTTACAGGAAAACAAAAAAAGACATCGTGGGACCTCTTGCCATGTGCTGGGATGGGCTCCCGGCGTGGCACCAGGACAGAGGCGTTCAGCTGACGAGGATTAGGCACCCCTGTCGGCAAAAAAATAAAAAACAAACGGCTGGATCGCTTGCCACGCTGGGGTGGCTCCCAGCGTGGCACAAGGACTTTGGGGAGGGGCGCTAGCCGACGGGGATTGGGCACCCCGCTGGCAACAAGACGGATTGCCACGCTAGTGGGCCTCCAGCGTGGCATCAACTACTGGGGAACCGAGACGATGCAGCTGAGCCGACGGCATATACGCTGCGCAGTAGGCGCACGATGTCGCGGCGGGGAGCTGCGGTGAGAAGCTTTATCGCTGCTCACTCAAGCGAGTGCGCCAATTGTTACTGCATTTTGAGCGTGTCATAGACAGCTCCAAAATGCATTGGCTTACAGGGGCCGTGCCTGCCAGCACAGTGCCTGAATTGGAGGAGGAGGTGACACACCTCTGAAATCTCCGATGAAGGCACTATGTTTCTTGCACATGCGTGCAAGCAAACATAAAAAGGCATATGTTGAAAAACATTATACAATGGCAAGAAAGAATCTCGGGCTCTGATTGGTCAGTATGGGACTGGACCTGTGGTGTTATCCTGGCATAACACCATGGAACTAGTCCCATTACACAAGTGACCACATGTAAAGCAAAATAAAACATCTCTCAGCTGCCTATAAGCAGCTTCAATGGTTCCTGCTTTGCCACTCTGCTCCCGGTACCTCACAAACAAAGAAGGTGCACAATGACAGAAGCTAAACAAAATGACACCCACCCACAACCCTTTTACAACAAAAGCACTAATGTTCCTCTCCTAAAAAAAAATCACTAAAACCGTTTCATGGAGCGAGCACGCCCAGCAATGAAACTGAGATAGACAGACAGTTGTCTTCAGTCACTGCAGGGCTCTCGCTCACTTGCTCAGTAATTTACTTTCTTTCTCACTCGCCTCTCAAAGTAACAGCCATGCAACTATCTCATGTGAAAAGAAAAACAGAAAGCTTCCTATTGACAAAACACAAATGTCCACATTCAAAGTGAGCTCGCACAGTGAGCAACTGCATCTTCAAACTGTCATGGTGCGGCTCTCACTTGCTCGCTCTCAAAGTCACTATCTTACTTTTCTTTTTAAAACAAAAGCATCCATCACGTAAAAACAAGTACAAATAACTGGAAATACTTCTGTACCTCATTCTTTCATCTTTTCAGTAGCGAGACAGTATCTGTGGCGGGGCAACCTTACCAAAAACACAGCAGCTCCACCTACTGACTAAACAAGAAATCTGCCCTATTTTTTTAATATGCAATCCTACCCATTCCTAAAAATGACAAAAAAAAACCTAATTATAAAGCATTTTTCTCTTTTTTTTTTCTTTACAAATGAGCCATTGTATAATAGGAATAATGCACTCCAGGATGTGTGTCATGCTGGGATAATGCCACGCCTGGGGCATTGGCCGCACTCGGCCTGCTGCCTCGTGCCCAACCTCCCCAGGCATGGCATTATCCCAGCACAACACACACCCTGTTGTGCATTATTCCTTTATTAATATTGTTTAAACATTTGTAAAACTTTACAAAAATGTATACTTTTATAATAAACAGTCCCTCCGCTTTCCACTAGGTTGTCCGGGTGCCACTAGGGGTGCAGTGCTGTGCCAAGTTCTGTAAAACTGACCCTCTGGGGCACTATGTTATGCCACCAGCAAGACCACTGTTTTGCTTTGGTTGTGCCAGCAGCACACTACCATCTGAGGCAGTGACTTTTACAAGAGTGCCAGAGGCTTCATTCACTGCTGGTCAAATGGAAAATGAGAGAGTGTGGACGAGTTGAGTGATGACTGTGAAGAAAGAAAGAGAGAAAGAGAGACAGAGAGGGGGAGAGAGAGAGAGAGAGAGAGATAGAGAGAGAGAGAGACAGAGAGACAAAGAGACAAAGAGAGAAAGAGAGGGAGAGAGAGAGGGAGAGAGAGATGGGGGGGGGAGAGAGAGAGAGAGAGAGATATGAAACGTTTTTGCGAAAGGTGCTTTCTTTTTATTTCGTTTTTTTGAGCCGAACAAATGAAAGCAGCATCCAATTGTTAGGGAAAAATGGCTGCCACATCACAGATTTTAAACTGTATCAGTTGCTCCTGGATGCTGGTCAGTAAACAGGTAACTGGTACTGGGCCTATTTTTTTTTGTATGCTATACTCAGAATAAATAGCATGGCTGGAATTGTGTCTCAGTCAATCAGAAACAAGGACAGTCTTTATCCATTGCTCAATACATCTTGTGACATCTATGTGGTTCCATAATAGCTACTCTACTAAGCTAAAATATTTGACCCCATGCCCCAGCTGTTTTTGGAGGGCATTGTCCCTTGGTTTGTGGCCAATGGCCTACTTTTGGATCCATCTTCTTCACTTGTGAGGGCTTAGGAATGCTGCAAATGGATGCTTATACAGTCACCTTTACAAGGTGAGTTAACACTGTACATTATAAATCATTTCCCTTTACATCATTCCTGGCTCATTATGACCTGAGTTTTCATTTAGTACCAGTGTAGTGTTGTAATGGAAGGAGAAAAAGAAGAGTGGCTCTAAGTGTCGTTCAAGTCTATGTTTAGGACAGTGTTCAGGAGCTTTATTCCAAATGATGCATGATCTATGTCCATGAAATTGGTTTGATAGTGTCACTTGAATATATGGATAAAGGCCCACATGGCCCCTGCACAGATCTCCTCCATTGAAGCCTTCCTACATTCCACCCAAGAGGTGGCTTTCACTCTGTTGAAGCATGCCTTGATTGTGGGTGGGGCAGAACAGCTGAAAGCATTGTAAGCCTGTGCAACTGCTGCCTTTATCCAGTTAACTTTGGTTGCTTTAGAGGTCACTGTTCCTGGTTTGCGTTCCTTGTTGAGGATGAATAGTCTTTCCATCTTTCTTATCATTGCTGTTCCATCGAGGTACAACGTGAGAGCTCTGCTGATGATGAGCAGGTGTAGTGCCTCTTCCAGGTCATGTGAGGGCTTTGAGAAGAACCCTGGTAGACTGAATACTTGTGAGTTGGAAAATCTGGGAAAAGCTTTGGTCTGAATAATGCAATTTTCTTTAGTATATTTCTGTTACTGTGTAAGACTAAAAATGATTCCTTGCAGAATAGTGTGCTTAGTTAGCTGACTTAACTAGCAGAACATATAGCTGTAAGAAATGCAACCTTCTGTGTTGGGAGGATCATGTAAACCAACTCTAAAGGTTCAGAGGGGTATACTGTCAGTATCTGAAAAACCCAATTAACTTTTAGCGGTGAAACTATTGCCCTCATCCTCAGTTTGATGTTTGTGCTGGTCTGAAAAATCTTACAATGTCAATGTGCACTACTGGTGCAGGTGGCCCCACTCTGCCAGGATACAAATAAAATGAAATGTGCTATGGAGCTACAGTTGTTGCTAGAGCTATAGTAGGAAGAGACAGCTCTGGATATAGCAAGTCCACAACATGAATAGTTGCACACTCAAAGGAAGCAAGGACACTAGTGAAATTAAAGCTGGAAAAATGTACTTGGAAGTTAAAGCAAGCTGCACAATTACAACACACCTAGTGCCACATACAAGAAATGGCCTGCCTAATGGGCCTGCTGGTGAAATCTCAAAGCAAGCTGAAGTGCCAGGACATTTTGCAGGCTGTTTCTTGTATGTGACCTAGCAGTGTTGAAATTGTGCAACTTGCATTCACTTTCAAGTAAAGTTTTTCAGTTTTAAATTCACTAGTGTCCTTGCTTTCCCTGAGTGCACAGCTATTCATGTTTATAGCCCAGATCTACTGACTGTTGCCCCCAATAGCCATAAGTAGTGCCAAAAAACCTTTGTTGATCCCTGCTGCAGAAAGGATAGTATCTGCATTATTGAGGTGGGATGCTCAAGAATGATGTATCTCACTGCTGGCACTTGGCACACCATGAATCGTATACATTCCATTGTCTTTTCTATGTGACTTGTTTCTGGATTAAATCATGGTGTCAACTACTCCAGGGTCATAGCTACAGGTGGGGAAAGTCATGTTTCACCAGTGTTGGCAACTCACATGCTTTACACTCCACAAAGTGCTTAGCTTTGCATGGCAAACTCACATGAACTGTCAAGTGGCCAGTGAATGAGGCAATTCACTTAGTTTTCACTAGAGGAAGTAGGCACTAGGCCAGAAAAAATACACAAATTGGGGCCATCTTGCCTTTTTTTGCCACCAAAACAAGAACAAGTTTCAAACTTCCTCCCCATACACTGTGCCATAATTTCTCCCCTTCTACCCCTCATATATTTTTTATAATGTGTCTCCCTCCCATCCCCCCTTATCCCCAGCCTCCTTCCTCCCCATCCTCATTTGCAAATTTGCTACAGTATATAGTACATATTATTAGTGGTCCGTTTAATTTAGCGATATTAGCTGAAACTGAAATCCCGCTAATATGATCGGACTGCTAATATTATCAGCTGTACCATCTACCAGATCACCATAAATCATCAGCTATTAGCACATATTCAACACATGATTTCTGATAGTTTTCAAACAATGCAAAGTCGGAGTCTTAAGTAGATGCAAACCAATACTTTAATTTCAATCACAGCTCTTCACAAAAAAAGTGATTTACAAGTAAAAGCAAACAAAGAAACAACAAAAGAAAACAGGTGCAGTCTTTCAAATGTCAAAGTCAGTCACAGCAATTTAAGATATAGGAAGTACAGTCTGCTCCAGCAGTGACAGTAGACTTCATCTTCTTCTGTTTCATTCATTCACCTATGAAGCAGAAAGAAGAATCTGTATACTGCACAACAGCTGATGTAAAAAACAAAGCCAAACTCAGTAAAGCCTACTAACCTCATCCAGGCAGCTCTTATGTGCTTGGTGTATGCCTGCCTGCCAAAATCCGCGTATAATGTCCTTGCAGTGCTCCCTCAGGCTCCTAATGCTTTGATCCATCCAGTGCGAGTGATGTTCATTCAAGTTTGGAAGGTGCAGGTCAGCAGTTAGGTTGTCCTCCTCACCAGCCGAAATTCGGCTAGAAGCAACACCAGCATATCAGGACATAAACTGCTTAATGAAGTCCTTAAAGATTTTATTAATGGACACATCTAGGGGCCGTAAAGGATCTGTGCATGATGTGGGCACAAAGACAGGGATGATGTTTTTTCCTCAAGATGTTTTAAAACCTCCTTTGTTGAGATCAAGCACAAGAAGAGCTTTCTGTTTGTCCAGTACTGCAGAAGCCGAGATTAGGGCTCAAACATGCAACACAAGCACATTATCAATAAACTGTATCATTGTTTCAATGTTTGCCCAATGATTCTCAGAGTGGGTCACATCTCACTCTGCCGAAAACTTGTGCCACGGGTGACAAGCCGCAGTCTGCCCCTTGTAAATTAACTGTGGGGTCAGCATATAGCCTGCCAGGGTGCAGGCTAGAACAACGGTGATTTGGCATTTGTCACCAATGCCAGTGACAAGACAATTGTTTTGCCCCAGTCACCTCCCTTGTCCACTCCAAGAGAGGGATCATGTTGACTCCTGTCTCATCCATGTTCATAATCAGTTCAGCAGGAATCAGCTCTTGTGCACTGGTGGTGGAGATTCTTTTTAAAAATAAAGCTTTTAAAGAATCGAAGTTGCTAATTGCACTTTAGCAGCAGCAGCAGTGGAGGTGGTGGTGATGGTGGCAGCCTATGTGGCAACAACTTTAGTCACTACAGAGGCTGGAACTCACACTGGAACAGTGATGGTGGCAGCGGTACCAGCAGTGATAGCACTGGTTGAAGTAGCAACTGGTCTGCTTGGAGTGAAGGGGACAGAAGGACAGCAAATATATGTCGAATGTCAACCCCTGTCTGAATCACTTTTGGAAGGGCTGATCTGCAGATGTTTTTGACTGTACTTGACTGTGTGTCTGACACTGTCATTCGTCAGTAAAACTGCCTGAAAAAGTGAAATAATGTTTTTTTTATTTTTTTTAATATTGTGGTTTGTTTTTAACTTTTTACTGTTTTAACAACAGTCAGAAACTCAGACAGCTAGGCACAGACAAAGTCTGTTGTGAGACAAAAGGAGTCTTACATAATTTTTAGGGCTGTGGGTGGAGCCTACAGCCATTTTGCGAGAGCTCTGTAGCTCTAAAAATGGCCAATCATGGAACCTTCTGTTGGACTTTTGGAAGTATCCTTCCAAAAGCCCAACGGAGCTTAAAACCTTCCACCATGATAGGCTGCTACGGAATAACAGCAGCACTATTTTATCTGTTAATTCCGCATTCCGGTGCATGAACTGTGCATGTGCATGACTTATGCACATGCGCAGTTCCGTGGGTGCTGCCATGTTGCGAATGGCAAAATGCCATTCACTGTGCAGATGTTTTCGACATCAGCCACCAGCTTGTGGCATTCTGTGCCCCCCCCACCAACTCAACTGTCACACTGGGAGCCCACCCCAGTGTGCGCAAATATTTTTCTGTGTTCCCATCCCCAAGTCATGCCCAACATCGGGTGACCAATCCCCATGTCGGCATCCTGTACAACCCCCCCCATTCATGTGGCACACTGGGAGCCCACTCCAGTGTGTCAAAATGTTTTTTCTTTTGTTTTCTGTGTAACCCCCCTGCAAATGGGGGTTCCCAAAAGACTTCCAGGAGCTTGCTTGAATGCTCCAAGCCTGAATGGTGTTTGGCGTTTAAGCCATTTATCAGTGAGTGTTTTTAGAACCTCTGGTACTGTCTCTTAAGAGCTGTCTGCTTGCAGACATAATTAGTTTGTATGGGGACTGTGTGTTTCTTTGATTGAGTACCACTCAAGCTGCTGCCAATTCACTCCATTTTGCAGTCACTAGGAGTGCAAAGGAACCTATCTGAAAGATGTAACTGTTTGCCAGAAACCATTTAGAGTAATAATGAAATTACAGTTTGTCTAACCTGCTTTCTTTGCAGTCAGAACTGTGTCTGCCTAGTTCCCATTCTGGTTTTGAACTGCTGAACTGGACCAATCAGTGTGGGGTAAGCTAGCTCTAAAATGGTGCCTTGGACGAATCGGAACTTGGACTCATAATCTGAGCCAGCCCCAAGAGGATTGTATGGGCAGTGACTCTGGGAGATGTAGTTTAGACTTCGGCGCCTTTTTGGACCAACAGCAGCAGTCTATTGTGAGTGACAGCCAATCCAGTCAAGAACTGGGAGGAACTCAAAGGAAGTGCCCGGTTTTGTCTGTTGGAGTTTCAGTTTTAGCTCTGGCAGTGAAGGGGAAAGGAACCCTGTGCTCCTTCAGTGCACAGTTTTAGTCAAAAAACATGTGTAAGGTCCAGAGTTCCGGTCTGCAGCTTGTGTAAGTGCTTGTTAGGACTGAATCCGTCCTGTGAAGAGAATCAAAGGATATCTGAAGAGTAGAAACCAGGCTCACCCTGTAGAAGACTGGAGGAATTGCACTCGGTCTGTCAGGAACTGAATCTGCTGTGTGTTCTCCCGGGTATTGTGCAGTAATTGCAATTGGGATACAGATGCAGCCTGCCTGGTATAGTGCTTTCTTTTTACCATATAAATGTGTGAAGAGGTTTGTGTACCTCAAGTGAATCCTGCTGCCATTAAATGACTTTTGCCTGTGACTGTTTACCATATAAATGTGTGAGGAGTCTCTTGGAGCTCAAGAGTAGCCCTGCTGACATTGAAGGACCCTATCTTGTTTGGAGGTCGTGAGTACAAAGTCAGGGTCGCTCCCTGTTGAATTGCCACATTAAATCCAAATGGAATTACTGTACTGCTGACTGTTTAATTTTTCTTTTCTCTGTGTGAAAGGGCCCCTACCAGCTGCCACGGTTTGGACTAGCCACTAGGGCTTGGGTACCCAGGGACAGTAACTGATAGGGATAGGCCTGTCACAGAGCCATAGGTAGATGAGTGAGGATAAGCTAATTAACCTGATTTCCCCTGTCCTTGTTATATACCTAAATAAATCAGAGCTGCTTGTTTCAGCAAAGTTATACTGCCTGAGGTATTTGTCTATGTTAAAGTACTGTACTGTGATTGTTGCACTGTATCTTATTTCACAGGAGGTCCCAGTGCGGAACCAGTCCGGGGGTAAGTGTATACTGTGAAGGTAATTCTGATATGTGTGTGGGCCACTAGTGGGAAGAAAGGGGGGTTGCAGTGTCCCAGAGGGCTGTGACCAAGTTAGTTTAACTACTGCAAACCCTGACCTCTGGGTGGAGGCACCCGCCATTGGATCCAGGCCCCTCAACCTGTTAGTGGCAAATCAGGCAGGGGTAGTAGCCCCTGGGATAGCGCCATCTAGGGGTTACATCTGTAAAATAGAAAATGGTCCCTTGTTGTCATTTTTTTCCCTGTAAAACAGAAAACTGTCCCTTGTCATCACTGCAGTCCCCCTCCCCACCTTCCCACTGAGCACTCACCTCCCCACACCCTCCTCCCTTACCCATACTTCTCTGGAAAGAGACACGTCTGCACTCTTCAAAGCCCAACCACAAATTGAAGAATCAAAGGTAAGCATGCTATATGGTCATTCAATGTGGTTTTCATCTTATGCTGCTATCTCAGCCATTTTTTGGAATGTTTGGCCCAAATTTCGAAACATGGGTTTCTTGGGACACCAGCTCATGAAAACTGTCACTGTCATTTTGTTACTCGGTCCCAAAAGGGTAATTTTGTGGTCACTGCGCGGAATCACTTTTCGGGACCAATTCATGAAATGACAATGCCACTCTTCATGAGGTGGGGTCCCAAAAAGCAAACGTTGCACATTTGGTGAAACAATTCCAAAAAATGACTGCATTACGAGTGTGCATTGTGCAGTTTCTACGCAGGCTCCTAACGTCGCCAATTTTTTATATTATCACTCCACATTTTTAACATTGCAATTTTTGCACACCTCCTTCAAAACAATACAGCTGTCATTTTCCACAACCTACCCAGAACATGTTTTCACACCTGTAGTGCAGAATAGCATGTTTGCTCTGTGTAATCACCTTTCGGGACAAGTGAATAAAATGACACTGGCACTGTTCATGAGGGGAGGTCCAAAAAAGGCCATGTTGAAAATCTGGTGCAACACCTCCAAAAAATGGCCAAGTTACACCCAGGCATTGAATAATTTCTACACATAAGTGTACATTTAGTCACTTGGTAACTATTCACAGCCCTATCGGCTCTGGCTAAACTTGTTTTGTATAGGTGTTTTACAAAATAAAGCTCAGCAAATAACTGCGTGATGGCAGCAGCACTGACAGTTGTCATTTGGGCAGCAAGGGTGCCCCCCTGGCTCCTGCCTACAGTGGGGCACAGACAAAGTCTATCATGAGACAAAAGACTTACACAATTTATTTTATATAGGTGTTTTATGAAATAATAGCTCAGCTAAGAACTATGGAATGGCAGCAGCACTGGCAGTGGTCACTTGGACAGTAAGGGTGCCCCCCGGCTCCTGCCTACAATGGGGCACAGACAAAGTCTGCTGTGAGACAAAAGGAGACTTACACAATTTTTTTATATATAGGTGTTCTATGAAGTAATAACTCAGCTAAGTACTATGGGAGGGTACCAGGTAGAGTCAGGAATAACAAGTGTAAGCCCAAAGCTACAAGTTCCACAAAGCACACAAGGCAGTACTCCTCCATCCTTGCTTTCAATACACTGGCTGCCGTGGTGGCAGGCAGGTAAGAAAATGCCTAAGTGCACTACCAAAACAAAGACTGCAGCATCCCAAGAGAAACAAGTATTTGTCAATGCCGAATGTTTGCTTACTGGTATTAGCATTGGAAATGCAGGAGTGAGACAGATGCAGAATAGGAATGGCAGTGAAGTATCAAACCTCACGCCAACCCCACCTCCATCCTGTAGAGATGGACAGGCATTGGGGTAAGTGTTTGGGTCATTGCCCATGATGGTCATGCCATGTCACCTCATCCTTTTCTGCAGACACTGACACACGTTGAGGTGTGCCTTGGGGTGTTTGGCTTTACAGTCACCCCATTCCATAAGGACATATGCTGAAATAGGTGCAGCATAGGAGAATGGGGTGAAGTGTGTTGCTGAAGAGTCCAAGGCACACCTCGATGCCTGTCAGTGGCTGGGGGGGGTGGGGGTGGGATGACATGAGCAGTACAGTCAGTAATCCAAAGGCACACCCCAATTCCTGTCAGTCTGTACAGGGTGCAACGTTGTGGTTAGAAACCCTAACATCACAGACATTTGTTGGTATTTGCACTACAAATTTTCAATGTGGCCTTTTTGTGACCCCACCTTATGAAAGCATTTGAGACCTCTTCTCATGGCAGTGTAATTTTGTCAATGTGTCCTGAACTTTGAGTTCCAACAGTGACCGTGCCATTCTGCGCCATATGTACGAAAACACAGATCAGGCAGGATGTGAAGAATGACAGTTGCACCATCCATAGGGAGGTGTGAAGAGATGGCAATGTTCAAAATCTGTAGTGGGAATATTAAAAATGCTCGCACTTCCGAGCATACGTGGAAACTGTGCAACGCATGCACGTAGCACAGTTATTTTATGGATGTTCATCACCAAAGTTTCAACATAGGCATTTTAGGACCTCTGCTCATGAACAGTGTCACTGTGATTGTCTTAATGTGTCCCAAACACTGATTTCCCACAGTGACCACGCTATTCTGCGCAGGAAGTGCAAAAACACATTTCAGCCAGGATGTGAAAAATGACAGCTGTACTGTTCATAAGGAGGTGTGTAAAAATGGCAATGTTGAAGATCTGGAGTGAAAGTATTACAAATTTGTGAAGTTATGAGCGTGCATGCAAACTGCTCAATGCATTCTTGTAACACAGTCATTTTATTGACTTTCATCACAAACTTTTCAGCTTAGGCATTTTAGAACCTCTGCTCATGAACAGTATCACTATGATTTTCTTAATGTGTGCCAAACACTGATTTCCCAAAGCCACCGCGCTATTCTGTGCCGGAAGTGCAAAAACACATTTCGGCCAGGATGTGAAAAATGACAGCTATGCTGTTCATAAGGAGGTGTGGAAAAATGGCAATGTTGAAAATCTGGAGTGAAAATATTGCAAAGTTATGAGTATGAGCGACTGCACAACACACACTTCATAAAACAGTCATTTCTTGGATTTTGTCCTCCAAATTTGCAACATAGACTTTTTAAGAGCCCACCTTATGAACACTGGCACTGTCGTGTAGTTAATCGGTCCCAAAAGGTGATTCAGTGCAGTGACCAAGAAATCACCTTTTGGGACTGAATAACGCCATGACAGTGGCTGAATTCATGAGGATGGGACCCAATAACCCCATGTTGAAAATTTGGTGCCAAAATTCCCCAAAATGCCTGAGATATGCACCAAAGTTGAAAAAACCCTATTTATGCCATTATACAGCTTACCGACATTTCTTCAGTTCGTGGTTGGCTTTGAAGAGTGCAGACGTGTTCCAGGTTCACCAAAGATTGTTGCACTGGGCTCCGGAGGTAAGTCTGGGGTGAGGGGGGTGTGGGGAGGCAGGGTGCGCAGAGGGTGGGTGCAGGTTAGGGGGCGTGGCCACCGGATTTGACAAGGGATTGTTTTCAGATTTACAGTGAAAAAAAAAACAATAACATTGCAGGACTGTTTCTTGTTTTAACTGAGACATTTGGGACGCTAGGATGGGCTCCCATCATGCCACCTGAATGTTGATTTTTTTGGGGGCTGTAGCCAACAGGGGATTGGGCACCCCCTGTCAGCACATATGGGGGGACAAGAGCCGAGGGGGATTGGGCACCCATCTTGGCAAAAAACAATGTTTTTTGGGGGGTATTAAGTCAACAGGGGGTGGGCTCCCTTTGGCAAATTATACTGGGAAAGGGGACTGAAGCTATGGGGATTGCCTCCATCAGCAAACACTGTTTGGGGCACATGATGCCAAGGGGGATTGGGCAGCCCCTCGGCAGTGGGGGCTCTGTAACATTGTTTGTGAGCATGGTGGTGGCTTGCCACTGTGTTCACAAACAATATCACAGTACACAACGTTCCACCCTGCAATGATGGGTTGCTCCCTCATTGCAGCGGAATGGCTGATGCTGCAATGATGAGGCGGCCCCTGCAGTGAAAATGTTACAACTTGCTGGCACTTTTGGAAGCCAGTGTCATTAGCACACTGTGCCTCCATTGGTTCACCTGTGCCAAGACCCCAAATGCAGTGCCTCCATTGGCTGCCACAGTGCCGCGCCTCCACAACCCAGTTCTCTCCTAAGCTATTCCATGCATTCTTGAAGCCAACCACAGCTTTCACCCACACCACCTCCGCTGCAAGGCTGTTACAAGAATTCAGTACTCTCTCTGTGAAAAAATACTTCCTTACAATGCCCGAGTCTGCCCCCTCCAGTTTCATATCATGTCCCCTTGTTCTTGAGCATCTTTTTTTCTAAAAAATGCTTCTCTCTTGTACCTTATTTATACCAGTGAGGTATTTGAAAGTCTCTATCATATCCCCCCTTCCCTTCTTTCCTTCAGGTTGTACATACTGAGGTCCTTTAGTCTCTCCTCATATGGTCTCTGGTACAGACCCTGCACCATTTTTGTTGCCATCCTCTGGACCACCTCTACACTGTCTATGTCCTTCTGGAGATGTGGTCTGTAGAACTGGACATACTACTCCAGGTAAGGTCTCACCAACGATTTATACAGTGGTATAATCACCTCCCTCTTTCTGCTGGTGATACCCCTCCCTATGCACCCTAACATCCCACTGGCTATCCCCACAACCTTGTCACACTGTTTGGCCACCTTTAGGTCATCAGATATGATTACCCCTGTACCGAGTGAAAACGCTGTTTCAATAATAGCGTTGTTAAAAGAGCACTTCAAAAACCAAGTCTGCCTTGACAGCAACAGGGATAGGATAGTGCAAGTCAGTTACCACTACCTGTGGAGCTGGTAATTTCCCATATCATGTCTGAAAAAAGTCATTTCATGGCTAGCATGCCCACCCGGTAAACAAAACCTAAATAATAAAATAAACAAGGCAGATGGGAAGAAGTCAAGGCGCTAGAAGCGAGGTGCTTGGTTGAGCTACTCCCATGGTGGAGAGGCTCAGGCACTGGCACCTAGTATAGAGGAGACCTGAAGACTGGGGTTCTGTTCCTGGTCTCACAATTGTTTTATTGTCTTTGTTTTTCTGTTCCCCCAAGTTTTTATATATACTATGTTTTCCGTCCCCCCCAAGTTTTCATTTTCATTACCAACTATTGTGTTGCCTGAGCCCCCCCCAAGGTTCTCTCTCCCCTTGTGGAGTTGATTATATAAATGTTGGGTGGGGGGGGTAAAGCCATGGTAGCAGTCCTCCCTGTGATTTTGGACCACTACCATTGGCGCTATAATTGCAGGTGGCATTTTCCTTGGGCACTGTTTTTGTTGGTGTCGTATTTGCTGTGTGATTCTTAACTGCACTGTAATTGAATACGCCATTTTGACTTAGTACCAACTACCCCCAGGTATCGTTCCTGTTTGGTGGTCATCAGTACCACTCTCTGCATCTTGTACTCCACCCCTGGGTTTCTATGCCCTAAGTGCATGATTTTGCACTTCTTCGCATAGAAACTTAGTTGCCACATTCTTGACCACTCCTCAAGCTTTCCTAGATCCCTATTAATTTTTTTTCCACCTCCCCTAGTGTGTCTACCCTATTGAAGATTTTAGTGTCATCTGCAAAAAGGCACACCTTCCCTCCTAGTCCCTCTGCAATGTCACTAATAAATGCATTAAAGAGGACCGGTCCCTGTACTGATCAGTTCCGTGTCATAACGGTGATCCTGGAATAGAGATCGCTGTTACGGCTCGTGTACATTGCCAAAAAAACAAAAAGGTGATGTACATTCCCAGTGAGAAAACACGACTTACACAGAAAAAGTTGTTCTGCTTTGCCCCACCCCACACCCACCTTACAAAGTATTATTAACTCCAGCGGGGTGCATGTCAGGGAGGGGGAGAAACTCGGGGGGGAAAAAATTTCCAGACAAAAAAAATCAAAACACTATGTCCCTCTCCAGCCCCAAACCCTGCACCCTCCCCACTGCAGCCAGCCACTCTCACCACTCCACCATAGCACCAGCTTGTCAGCCTACTGCTGCACTACCCCTTACATACCTGCCCTCCTCTTCCGGTCTCCCTCCTGTTCTTCCCTTTCCCCTGTTCTTTGCCTGCCTCTACCCTTACAGAGTAGCCCACATAACAGGTGCTGAAAGTGAGTCACTCATATTCGAGTCGCTCACTTTCAGTCGCTGTTATGATGGTATACCATACTGATCCTTGTGGTAGCCCACAGGTCACCTTCCCTTTCTCTGAGTGAACTCCATTTACCACCACACTCTGACACCTATCCCACAACTAATTCCTTACCTAGTTTACTACTTTTGGCTCCACTTCCAGGCTGCCCAGCTTGTTTACTAGTCTCCTATGTGAACGGTGTTGAAGGCCTTACTGAAATCTAGGTAGGCCATATCTACCGCTTTACCCTGATCTACTTCTCTGGTCACCCAGTCAAAGAAATCTATCAGATTTGTTTACCATGACCTTGCTACCTCAGATCCTGTAAGTTGCTGGTATCAAGATATTCCACAGTCCTTTCCTTCAGCAGTGATTTCATTAATTTCCCCACAGCTGAAGTCAGGCTGGCTGGCCTATAATTTCCAGCTTTCTCCCTTCTACCACTTTTGTGAAGTGAGACTACATCTGCTCTCCTGCAGTCCTCTGGAATGACTGCCAACTCCAGTCAGTAGTTGAACAGGACTGTCAGAGGTGCAGCCAGCACCTCTCTGAGCTCCTTCAATATACTTGGATGTATCTCATCTGGCTCTACTGCCTTGTCCACTTTCAGATTTGCGAGTTCCTTCAGGACTCCTTCCTTTGTAAATGGACTAGTGTCCACCTCCCTTTCTTTGATGCTCCTGTCACTTAACTGTGGTCCCTCACCTTCCCCTTCCTCCATGAACACTGAACAAAAACATTTTTCAGGACGCTTGCTTTTTCCTAGTCCCACTCCATCTACTCCTCCCCTTCCCTCCTTAGCCTTACAATTCCTCCCCTTCTCCTTTTAACTACATATCTGAAAAATGTCTTATCCCCTTTCTTTACTGCCTGTGCTATTTTCTCCTCTGTTTGTGCCTTTGCACTCTTGACTGCTTTGCCTGCATCCTTCTGCATCTCATGATACACCTCCCTATCCTCCTTCCTGCATGTCTCCTTATACTTCCTGAATGCTCACTTTTTTACCCTTACCTTCCCAACCACATCTTTTGAGAACCATACTGGTCTCTTTTTCCTCTTGCTTTTGCTTACTTGCTTGACGCAGATATGTGTTGCCTTCCCTATGGCCCCTTTTAGTGTTGCCCACTGTTCCTCCACTCCACCTATACCCTCCTCTCCTCCCTTCCCCTCCCAGGGCATCCCTGAGGCATTCCACCATGTCTGTAAAGTGGGCCCTACTAAAGTCCAAGACCCTCACCTTAGTGTGGTTCAGTTTTGGCCCAGTAGTTATACTGAGCAACACAGTATGGTGATAAATGAACCCCAGGTTGTCACACACCTCAATGATTTCAAAGCTGTCCATGTTGGTGAGTACCAGGTCCAAAACTGCTCCCTCATGAGTGGGCCCCTTATTAGTTGTGTGAGGAATGGCCCCTGCATGAAGTCCAGGATGTCCCTGCTTCCAATTGAAGCTGCATCTGGGATGCTCCAGTCCACATCTGTCAGATTGAAGTCCCCCACCAGCAGCAACTCCCCCCTGGTTGCCATCTTTTTGTTGGCTTCTACCAGTACCTTATCCCCCAATGCTAGAGGTCTGTAGATTACACCAGTACAAATAGTAGTTCTGTTTCCTGTCTCTAAGGAAACCCACAGTGTCTCTGCCCATCCCTATATTCGTTGTGTCTCTGTAGCTTTTATTCTATCCCTTAACATGTTCCATTTTCAATCAGTTCTCGCCATTTATGTACCAGACTACAGAAGCAGACCAGAAAAGGTAATATTTCTTTACCTCTGATGTAACCCAGAGACTGGTACCCTTTTTATTAAAAAGAAAAAAAAAACACTGATTATAAGATCATTTCCTTTAAAAAAATGTAAAAGAGGTATGCATCACAAATACAGATCTGAAATAAAATGAAATGGGCTACCATCTTGTTCTCTATCTTTGTATACACAACAGACAATTGTGTATTCATCAAACCTGGTTAGAGTTTTGGTTAGGTTTGTTGTAAAAATCCTAAATTCTACAAGGAGTCAGCCAAAATATTTGATCTGTGGTCAGCAATGCTGGTTAAAAAATAAACATGTAACTCTGTCATTCTGCTCTGTAGTCCTTATGAAAAGTGAATCCTTTGTACTGAATTTGCTTTCTGAAGCATCCAAACAGTCTGTGGTTTGAGAAGATGTGAAACAGGCTTGAAGTGGTTCTCTTTTGTAAGCACACAAAATAAGATAATGCTCTTACAGGTTCTTGTAAATACTTGCCTGTCCTCAGAGGCTGCAGATTAAGCAATTTGAATCGTTCATTTAAAAAATGAATTAAAAAGAACATGAAAGCATTTGTTATGTTTTAATCTTGCTTACTCATGATAACATGAGTTTAATAATTAACTATTCTATTGAATGCATTTATTTCCATGTATGTTGCTTCCAAGTTGGGTTTTTTTTTTTCAGATTTTTCTGTGACTAAATTTAGAGTGAAAAAACAGGAATACATTAAAAGCATTTAGCCCTAAAGTCCTCTACATTTCAAACTGAAAAATATAATGTTCAAGAGCACACTTCTGTTTTTTGTGCTTGCCGATGTATTAAATGGCCATTGTCAACCCCTGAGGGCCTCCTCATCCTAATTTATTAAACACATTTAACCATTGCTGAGTTTGTGTAGAATTTGCTGATGACACTTGGGATGGATGACTTAGTATGATGTCCCAAGTTGCACACATCCCAATGACATGCCTGCTGTTCTTGGACCCCCTTCCAATGACAGATCAATATGGAGGGAGTACAGCACAGAGGAGGGAAGTCACAAGGCACTGCGGCATGGTATTACAAATTATACAATAGGGTCCCACAATCAAGCATTCTCATTGGCTGACTGACACCTTTTACCCATAGTAAATCCTGGCATTACCAATGGGAAGAAGTGCCAGTCAGCTGCATCTCAATAACTGCAAAAAGAATTTAAAAATCATTCCTAGCCCCCATCTTGTTTTCCTCGTTAAACATTGCTGTACAATTGAGCCTATAACTGTGCAACCACAACAACTAAAAAAAAACATACTCATTTAACCAACATATTACCCAACAGGACTTTCATAACTCAGTCCCTTAAACTGACCAGTGTACCTACTGAACGTGTAGCTTTTTCTCCAGTACACTCCCACTTACTCTCAACTCCGTCCCGACTCTCTCTTCACTGCTGTGCCACTCTCGGTTACCCCATAATTCATAAAAAAAAAAAAAAAAGCCAATTTTGCCAGACAAAAGCTTTACAATAAATTTCCCTCTATACCATTGTGGCTACTGAACACAAAACCATGATCTCGGACGCCCCACTCGCAGCGCTGAACACACCCCACTCTTTGCCTGTTTGAGCCCAACACCTGCTCGCAACGCCTTACCAAAGCTGAGAGACACAAACTGTCAAAAAAACAACTGAAGCCTTGTCTTCTGTCTTTCTCTGTAAGTGAGCAGCAATGGACATTTAATTTTCACACTGCTGTCTCTCTTTTGAGTCGGGGAACAGAAACGTTTTAAACAAAGTTTCACAGCCTCTCTCGTTTTGTGAGCTCCAGCCGGCTGACCTCTCATTTGCTGTCCATTACAGCCTTCTTTTCTCTCTCATGTACAAATTGCTTTCTCTCTCTTCATCGGAGAACAGAAATGTTTTTAAAAAACAAAGCTTCACAGTCTCTCTCTCTCTCTCACTCTGTAGCATGCTCAATCTTATAAGCCAGCACAGATCAAATGGCTCCCCGAGGCTACACTTTTTTTAACCCAAATACACTGTACTATCTTTTCTAGGGTAAGTACAAATTAAATACAAAGTTATAAAAAGTGAAAAATAATTATTTGTCTCTTCATTTTTTTGAACAAAAAATTAAGGGGGACATTGTATAATCACAATAAACCACTTCAGGGTGTGGGTGATGCTGGGATTTAGCCAAGCCTGGATGGTTTGGTCACTCAGCCTGCATCCTCATGACCAAACCATGCCAGGCATGGGTAAACACAGCATCACCCACACCCTGGAGTGGTTTATTGCTTAAATGTCCCCAGTTTGGAAAGATGGTGTTGGCATGGCAGTCAGTCTCAAGGACTATGGTGGACAGTTCTTCCAGTTATGGTGGGCAGCCCATTCAGGGGAGAAAAAGAAGAATGTCGGTGGGATGCTCAAAAGGGCAGGTGCTGATGTAAATGTGACTTTTGCATCAATCAGCCTCTACCCATTTGTGTCAAAACTTGACTGTCCTATTTTTAAACGTGATAATTTTTTTTACAGTTTCCAAGATTTGCAACAGCTTGCACAACAAAATTGCTCATTAATAATTTTTTTTATGTATGTGTCACCACTTTTTGTGCAATTCATCAAATATCTGCTGCAATTTCTTAAAAATCTGACAAGAACCTTTGGGAACCCTCCTGTATATTTGTAAAATATATGTTATGAGAGGTATCAACTTCCCAAGCACATTTTCCACAGATTTGTTATCACGAACATTAATACTTGATGGAGGAAAGCAATTCACTTTTCAAGATCATCCCTGCTACTGTACAAAGATTTTGACACTGAATATTGTAGGTAACTTAGGTGATATTGTAGACGCCCTGACACTGACACTGATAAATATTCTTAACCAAGTGCTCACCCACTATTCAGAAAAATTAGCTGTCATATCTGATAGTATATGTAACCCCCACCCCCATCATTTTGCAAATGACAGGTGGTATGCTGTTTGAATCTGACAGCCGTACCAGGTGGGGACTGGGTTTGGGGAGGAATAGGTCACTCAGCACAAAGGCTAGGTTTGGCTACTCTGCACAGGGGCACCCAAATAACTCCGAACACAGGAAGCAATAACTGTAATGTCCAATACTAGGAATGGGATTCTAAAGTGTGGCTTTTATTCACATCCAAACAGAATAAACAAAGCATAGATGGACCCCCATGGGGCTACACTCCTGGTAATGCAGATTAAAAGAATCAAGAACACTTCTTCAACACTTCAGCCCTCAGGCTCTGAACCCACCAGGCACACAGCCAGGACTTGCATGCTGCTTTGGGTACACAGCCCGAACTTGTACACTGTTCTGGGTTTTCCCTAGCTCGGCTCCCTTGCCAGCCACTTGGACACCTTCCATATGCCATGGAAACATTTTCTGGTGGCTCCCTAAACCACCTAAGAGCACCTCAGCTCTATCAGGGAATCTTCCTTTTAATCTCATGTCTGGGTACTTTCCTCAGGCACTGGCCAAGTACCTGAGAGAAAGTAAAAAGTGCCTCAGAGCAAATCCATAGAGGTGAATTTGGTTACTACTGATGGGGGGGGGTCCCAGCTCTCGCTCACACAATTCATACCTGGTCATTTCTCTGGACAATAAACACCTCCTACTGTAAAGCTTGGCAATGTAGAATAAGGCTAAATGTATGTCACATTTCCTCTACTTGTCTTGCTTTCCCTTTGTGCTAGACTTGAACATACTTTTACTTGCCATAGCCCATTGCTCTAGGCCCTTCACTGATTAAGCAGTCCAATCCCTACTTCACTCTTTGGTGCTGGACTTGAACCTACTTGAGTTAATCGGCAATGTCTATTACACTAGACCTCCTACAGATTAAATAGTCCAATCCCCACTTTCCAACAGTTCAGGTGAAAAACATTGCCCTCTGTCAGAGCGAACTCACCCTTTGGTTGCAGGTGCCCCACAGGCAATTCCTCCACAGGAATTTCTCTCTCAGATCTTCTGGTGCCTCAGCACAACTTGAAATAGGCAGCTTTTTTCCTTAGCTGGAACCAGGAGGGTTGCCCCTGGAAGATAGGCAAACGTTTTCCCCCCATCCCCTCAGGGAGGGAGCACTTGGACCAGTGACAGCGGTCTCCACCACTTCAGTAATAAGTTTCTGTGTCCCTTTTACAGTGGAAACACACACCTTCCTTACAGTAGCTCTAAAGCAGAGCTTAAGGCTCTGACAGCCTGCACACAGACTGCTGTGCTGCTGCTCTCTCCATGACTGCACACAGACTCTGTTCAAAATCCCCAACATTCTATCCTATCTTCCAACTGCAGCACTCCAGTGTGGCTCATTCAGCTGCAAGAGTTCTATGATGATGTCATCCCTCAGTCTCAGCTGAGACTGAGAACAGAGTGAGACAGTGTGAAATCCATTTAACTGGAGTTTCACAAGCTGCCTTCCCTGCCTACCACTAGGTCTTACTGGGATTCTAGTAACCCCAGGTAACAGGGGGGTTACATATAAGTAGATAAAAAAACCTATAGTATACTGCTGGATAGTACAATATGCCAATCTCTCCCAGAAACAACAAATCAGAGATTCAGCCTTCCTGTACACCCTCAGAAGGCTAAAAAGAAGTCAGCAAAGTTTACATTGGCAACAACCTCCAGCAACCCAGCCTCAGGCCTGGGCCCAGGCAATCCCCTGGTAGGCCACTACTGGACTCTATCCCTTACTTTAGCTAGTCGAGCTTCAGATCTTGGTACCTTATCACCTTGGGGCCTTCTGTACATTTGGAGCAGCCACTGCCCAAGATCCTCAAAGCACTGTGGAGAATGTTGATGGCAGTAGTCCAGTTCTTCACATGGCATTCATTAATATAACATGCTAAATGCTGTGTAATCTAGGTGTAAATTATCACTGGACACGGTAATGTGGTTTTGAAGCTGCCTGTCTAACCAGTCTCAGTGAATGAAAATAGATGTCTCTTTCTCTCAGACACAAGCAATACTTCAATCAGGGTGCCCCAGGGCTCAATACTCAGCCCCTTTGTATTCAGACTGTTTACTGCCTGAGGCCTGTTAATCTACTTCAGGCCTACCCCTCTGCTGTATACTGTTGTATCAGCAATGCTTTTTTAATGACTCTGTTACAGCGACACCAACCTGTCGACACCTGCAGTGTCGACGGGATTGACAGAGCGATGACCATGTCATCAACTCCAAAGTTTGCCCACTCTACCCGACATCTGCCCCTCCTCCCAGAGTAGGAATCTATACATCTGAGGAGTGCCAAACAGATGTCGGTGTGATCCCTGGTCAGAGTTGTGACCTGGCAGTATCAGGTATGTCGACAACCATGTGTCACTGTGGGGAAGGTTGGTGATATTCTTGTCACCACATCATGGTGGAACCCCAGTCTGTGAGGGTACTGCTAATACCAGCCACTGTAAAATCAGCACACACCTCTACACCAATTACAGGTACCCGCAAAAATGGTTCACTGCCAACAAGTTGGTACTGAAATATAAAAAAAACTATGTTCTTCTTGGGCCCACAACTGAAAAAAAAAACATTCCCCCTCTAGTCATCCTAAACAATAAGAGATAAATTCTGGAACAAGCACACACTTTTAAACATCTCTGCATCTTTCTGGATGATACCCTTACATTTGCCCCACACATGAACAACATTGTGGCCACCCCTAACAGAAGACTGGGTGCCTTGTATAGGAACTGCCACAACCTCACACCAGACCCAGATGACGTGTTGTCTCTAGTACTATATTCTCCCTCATTGGCTTGGCCTCCCAATCTTTGCTGCTGCTTCTGATACTTTATTAAACTGAACCAATGTGATCTGCAATAAAGCTCATCAGTTTGTTCTGGGAGCTGATATGCTCACCCATGCCTGTATTCTATACTCGCTAACCAACTGGCTACCCTGTATGACAGAATAGAATAACAGTCCTGTCTGCTTGCCAAAAAGGCACTGCTGGGTATATCCCTTTGGCCATACAAAGCTGCTTTAGACATGTTAACAATCAATAAAATCTGACCTAGAACTTCCTCACTGGATAACAAATCTAGGGAATCACACCTTTGCTGTGCAGGCAGCAATCTGGATGAATGAATTACATGAATCCATTCTTAGCCTACCAAACATTATACAATTTTTAGAAGCTTTTTATGCAGCCTTCTCCCCCACCTCCAACTGCACTTGTCACCAATAATCCAAAAGCATGCATTGAAGATCCTAAAACCCCACACAGTGGCACAACTGTTGGCTTAATTGTACCCTACTCACCCTATGACATGTTTCGTTTGTATTGGCTACATGCCATTGGAAATGCTGTAATTGTGTTTTATTCTGTTTGTAACTACTATATGCTTTGATGTGGAACCTTGTAAACAAGCACCTGTGCTCAAAGGTACTCTCCCAAAATATTAACATAAAAACAAAAGACTGAGAATAAAGGAAGTGTTTGCAGAAAAGTACTGTATGTTATTTTGATTTTTTTTCTCTATAAAGTTTTTATTGAATTTTATAGCATAACATAAATGAAACACATAAAATACAAGCAAAAGGACATAATAAAACCAACAATACATTAATAGTTGATTGGCAATTCAAAATAAATTATTTAAAATAGATAATAACTTGTTTAGGGTAAGAAACACTTATATCTGAGCAAAACAAACTACTACTTATTTTCTTGCCTCATACCTTATGCACCAATATAAAAAGTGGGAATGAAAATAAAAGAAGCAGAACAGGAAAAAGGGAAGCCAATGCAGACATGTCTTGTTTAAATGTAAGAAAAGAAAAGAGAAAGAGAGGAAACTGAGAAAGTAGAAATGTTTTACAGCCACCACATATATTGATTCTTGTATTAAGGAACAATTCAGTAGGGTTATGGTCAGGTTTTCATAGAGGGCTGTGATAAAATGTGGTAAGTATTTATCTATAGTAGATAATCACTTTTAAATAGTTTTCCACTTGGAGTTACATTTAAATCCTTGTCCTACTACATAATGAGCAAAGCATTCTGTTCTGACTTCCAATAATTCTTGCCTCCACTCCTTAAAGAGCCACTGACACCTCGAGGAAAAACTTTCAAAGACATAATATTTGGACACAAAGCAGCTTATATTTCTCATCAGCTCAGTACTTGTTAACCCCATTATTTATTACTGAGGTCATTTGCTTCAAAAACAGGATAGTTGTTTATTGAGGGTTCATCAGTTTCTATTGCATCTTCCCAACCTGATGTCATAGTACTCTGCTTGTGACATCACAGTTATCTCCATGGCAACACTCTGTGATGTTGCAACAGGACATTATGATTTCAAGTTGGGAACAGGCTATAGAGACAGATGAACGCTAAGGGATGAAGATCTTGTTTTGTGGGAATATCTTCAGTAATAAATAGGAGAGGAGAAGTATGTACAAGGTATATGAAATACAAGCTAATTTGTGTCTAAATATTATGTTTTCCAAAGTTTTTCCAAAGGCATCAGCTGCTTTTAAAAGAGAGTGCCCTGTTTTAAGTCATATTTCTTTAATTATATTCCTCATTGTGACTCCAATTGGGGCCAGAATGTGTTTTTGTTCCAGGGTCCAGTTAATATATTCTGCAAAATGTCCCAATATACAGATTTCAACTTTCTATCTATTTCTAATTAATTATATGTAGAGATGTTGAGAAATTATAATCCACCAGCAAAGCTTGTAGGAATCTGCAGAAATTCACAATTTACAAAATGTGCGAATTCCGCAGCAGACACACCATCTTTGCCTGGAGATTTTTTTAAATGAAAAACCTTAACAAAATCTCCTCCCACCCACTGTTCTGAAGAAACCATCCTTTCCCCCACCCAGAAATGATTACAACCAAACACCCCCTTCCCACTATGTTCCCCATGATTCCACCATGTTTCAGTTATTGCCTATAATGCATAACTATTTTGTGACACCAAGGATCACAGTTCTTCTCTTTTGTACATCAGGCTATGTGCATTGATTAATATACATTACAGATTGTTTGCTATGCTGGGGGTGTTTCCCTTCTTAATTTGATTATTGTTTCTTTTACTCACTTTTACTGTTATGCTTCCCTCTGATATCATTTTAAATTCCCATCACTTTGTGTTTTCAATATGCTAATTACTGTGCATCCTTTATTATTTAGATACAGGCTGCCCTTTGTGAACAGGTAGCATTTGTTATTAAAATCTTCCCAGATATTTAAAAGGTTTATATTCTCCTTTTTTCACCAGTTTGTTAGTCAAATGTTTACACACTCAATGGTTTTATTCTTCTCTACATACAGTAGTGTATGCCCTCTTTATCGGTAGGATGCTAGATACTGCCGCAATGCAGCCTTTGTTTTTTACCTTTTTTCCTAATGTGAATAGATCATAGCAAATATCTTTTTCATGGATTTTGCCAACATTGTTTCTTCAAACAATGCAGCACTACCGATATATTTTTCCCATTCGGACCTACTATCAGTTCTATTTTTATGTTCTGTATTCTAGCTCCTGAGAGGCACATCACTGTAGTATTCAGTTTATCATTTTTAGTAATAGTGGTATTGGTGTAACCAATTATGGAGTCCCCTATGAGATTTTCTATTGTTTTGTTTTTAGTTAGTGTTATTTTGTTTACTTTCATGACCTCATGTTTCAGTTGGCTAAATCTATTGAAATTTGTATAACATCAAAGGTACCGTTCACTCTCATTCCCCTTCCCCTTCTCCTGCTTTTTATCCACTACACTAGGCATCAATTTTCAGTTTAATCATTAATTTCTTCTGAATCTCCTCTCCCTTGTGCTTGGTACTTGCAGTTTTCTGTTTTTACAAAGAGCTTATTTTTAATAAAATGTTCCCCTTATTAAATTGTTATACAGCTCAAATTACAGTACCTGAACAGAATCTGGGTATGTATCCCTCCAGAACTGGGCTAGCTTTTAAAACAGATTCTGTGGGATGGGAAGTATGAGTGTGGTCATCCTCCTTCACAGGTTGCCGTGCACGGGAAGCTGATAGTGCTTAGAGAGGTAGAGATAAAAACAAACACTTAATTTTTTTAATATTTTTTCTGTTTTTCTTAAGAGGTCTGTCTTAAAGTTACAAACACACACAACAAAAGGCAGATAGAGCTGCCAACACACAGGTTCCAGTCCTACAATATGCAGTGGCAGTTGACAAACTTTGCCAAATAATTCATATTTTTGTATAAAGCTTATGTAGCCTGAAAACTGTGGATGACAACCAAACTGCAGCCCACAGTAACGAATAATGGTTCCAAAAAGTATGTCTGTTCATCACTGAAAATCCTTCTGGACATTCTGGACAAGGCTTTAAGTTAGGCTGGAGATAGACAATGTTCCTTGACCAAAGGGTTGGACAGAGTAGTTGGCCACATTTGCCAAGATATTCAAATATTTGTAAATGGCTTATGTAACCAATAACAAGTTGGTTATAACAACAGTACAGTTGCCCATATGTGATATGTTATCAAGGATTCTTAAAATGTGTCTACAGTACAAAGCTAGAATAAATTCTAGCCCTTCTTGTGGTGTGAGGAGCAGCCATCATACAGGCATCAAAACCACTCTCACCAAGAAGTTAGACCTTGAACTGCACAGCCTGTACAGGAAAAACAACCACAAAACAATTAGGGCCTATCTGAGATCAAGCAGCAATGTGGGTGCGACACCAAGGAGTGGATGGACTATATTAAGCAGCAAGAGAAAGAGAGGATGCAGGACATAGCTGCTCAAAGAGAAGAAAACTAGGAGAAAATACTCATGTCAAATCTCTCAAATCCTTCCTTCCTTCCCTCCTACTTCCTACCTTGGCAATTCTCATTCTTCCTTCTCACTCACTCCCTTCTCTTCCCATAACTGTTTCATAGGTTCTCTTAAGCTCATTGTCTCCTTGTTGTTTTTAGTTGCAGCAGATATTGAACTCAACCCTGGCCCTTCCTATCTTCTCTTCTCCCCAAAAATTTGAGAGTGCCCCATGTCAACATCCACATCCTGCTCCCTAAAATTGACCTACTACAATCACTTATGGTTATCTTAATCCTGATGTAGTGATGATCCTGTGACCTTGGCTCTCTTCTAAGGTCCCTGATTCCTCTGTTGCCATCCCATGTTTTACCGTTATTCATCAGAGTCATGCAAAGAGGGGTAGAAGCATAGCCATTTGCCTGTCCTCAAATACTCAATTTGAGCCTGTGCTTTCCATTTCTATTCCCTCTGCCTATGAAATGCTTCTTCTGAAACTCCCCGCCCCTCCCCTTCGCTACACCTGCATTTATTGCTGGTGACTACCGCTGCCCTGGTATGACCACAGCTTCAGTAACTGAGTTACTCACCTCCATTTCCTCTCAGGCCTCCTCTGGTGAGTTATTCATACTAAGTGATTTTAATTTAAATTGGTTTACCCCCTCTTTTCATAAATTTTTGCATTAACATGAAGTCCCTCTTTTTATCTCAGCTGATTTCTGTCCCTACTCACTTTAATTTCAAATCTCAAAATCAGTCCGTCTTGGACTGTGTCCTCTTCTCCCATCCCCAGCTTACTATGGATGCTAGCACCCTCCCATATCATCTACTGTGTGTGTAAAATTCACCATCCAAAAGTTCCCCCCAAATTCATTAAGCTTTGGTCATTCCACTCAGTGGACTTGTCCCACCTTAATGCTGACCTAGTAGCCACTGACTGGTCCCCTCTTTCTACTGCTGGTAATGTGGATGATGCCCTCAAATTCTTCACCTCTAAATGTATGTCTGTCTGGGATCATCAGGCTCCCCTTAGAAGAATCAGGATCCAAGGTTCACATCTCTGATAGATCTCAGCTGAGTTACTGACTTGACACTGTGCACATGACCTTGCCTGGAGGTCTTATAAATCCTCCGGCTCCACTTCTGACCTTACTGATTACCAATCCCTTCATAATGCTTCTACTAAAGATACTATGTTTGTGAAGTCTGAATACTTCGCATCCATACTCCAAAACAACCTTAATCACCCCTCTAAGTTCTGGAAGGTTAATCATTCACTTTAATGTCCAACAACACAGTCCCTTCTACCTGTTCTCAAGATGGCTGATACTCTTATCTTTGATCCCACTGCAGTCGCTTATTCTTTCAGTTCCTTTTTCACCTTCTGTGCCCATTCACTCCTCTCTTCCTCTTCCTCAGCCTCCTCCTCTCTCTGTCTCTCTCTCTTCTCCTCTTTGCTCTCACTCTATCCCTCAACCTCTTCCTCTGCCCACTCCTCCATTTTTAATTTTTCACCCATTACCCCTGCTGTTGCTTTTAAGGCCCTTTTGCTCTAAATCCTTACAAGGGTGGGAGTCCTGATGGTCATCACCCTAGACCAATGGTTCTCAGACTTTGTCACAGTGAGCCTCCCCAAATCCATGGAAAAGACTTTGAGCCTCCCCCAAAAACTGAAATAATCTTGGGCCTCCCCAAAGAAAAATAACGTACTGTACTTCGTGCAGTACACCATGAATAAATTGAAACCCTTTTGAGTACTTGGTTCACATTCAGTTCTTTGTCTTATACTGACTTGGAACTTTTGAAAAAGAACTCCTGTGCTCAAAGGTGTTATCTGAATAACAAATAAATAAAATAAACAAATATTATTCAACTTATTGTAAACCTCCCCCCTCCCCCCACAGGCCAACCTACTTGCTCTGCTATTTTAACTCTTGAACCATTGTTACCCCTTGTTGTAGTACCTTCATGGGTCTGACTACTTCCTCTATTTCCTCTCTATATGAAATAACCTTCCTGCATACTTTGCCTCTCCTCCTCCTTCTCTGCTCCTAAGCAACATCTTGGGGATTACTTTGCTCCTTCCTGCTATTGCTCTTAGCACTTCTATGCTCAACCCTTGTATTTGGGCTGTTCTGCCATCAGTTTACAAATTGATCAATTACCAGCACTCATTATTAATTGATTGTTCATATTTATTAGCACTATTGCTCACTGTATATTTCTTGATTGTTTTGCAGTTACCTTTTGAAATGTATTCACTCCCTACCTACCCTTCCCCGGGTACACCTGGAATGAGCCTTGGCTCATTCACCTTCCCTTGTCACCTATTAGAAAATAAATACATAAAATTCACCTACTATTATTATCCTCTTTCAGTTTGCTTCATCTCTTCACTCAAACTATATAAAACCCAAAATTTAAATACAGTACTTTTTCAGACTTGCTTGAGCCTCCCCTGGAATAGGTTGGGGCCTCCCAAGGGAGGCTGGCCTCACCATTTGAGAACTCCTGCCCTAGACTACAATTTCTCTCTGCTCATGCCATTGCCCTCCCTATTACTTACCTCCATAGCCTTTCCTTTTCATTATCCTGTGTCCCTAACTCTTGGAAGTTGACTGCTGTCATTCCCCTTTCCAAAGGGGGTGATCTATTTTCCTTTAGTAACCTTTGATCTACAGTATTTCTCTTCTTCCCACTTTGACTAAGCTCCAGGAACACCTTGTTGTAGCCCAACTCTCTCCTTTTCTTGACTCAACTTCCTTCTTCACTCCTCTCCAGTCTGATTTTAGAAAGTTTAATTTCACTTCCACCTCTTTCCTCCAGCTCACTGATGCTATCTTCTCTGGCATGGATGAGGGCATTGTCACTTCAGCTATATTTGTCAACTTAGCCAAAGCTTTCAACACTGTAGCCCATCCCATTGTCCTGGACAAGCTTAAGGCAGGTGGACTCTCAGTATCTTCAGCTGAGTGGTTCTGCTCCTACCTTGAGGACAGGTCACAAGCTGTCTGTATTGAAGACTTCCTTCCCCCCTTCACTCCCTATCAGCTCAGGTATCCCCCAAAGGTCTGTCTTGGGCCCAGTTATTTTCTCCATTTTTCTAAATGACTACTCCAAGGTCTGCTCCTTCGTGTCAGTATGTATGTACGCAGATAATACAGTTCTCTTTTCCTCTGGCTCCTCTTCCCTTGACCTCACAAATCAGCTCCAACTGAACTTTAACAACATCCAGCTTTGGTTCCAAAAGAATCAATTATCCCTCAATGGTAAGAAAATTATCTCTATGACTTTTGGTACCAGGCAGGGACCTGCTAGAGTCCTCCCCCTTCCTTCCTTTCATGCCATTAATGGCGCAACTATTTACGATGTCACCTTCTTCAAGTACCTCAGGGTATGGCTAGATCACCATCTAGATTTTTCTGCTCATGTGGATGCTATCCATAAGAAGCTCCACTGCTAGCCTGGGTCCCTTTACAGACATGAAGGGAAGCATTCCACTTCCTGCTTGCAGAGAAATCCTCACAAAGATGATTCTGCCCATTTTTGACTGTGGAGACATTGTTTATAGCACTGCTTAAAGTCCACTTTAGCTAGACTTGACCCTCTCTTTCACTCCTGTTGTCCCTTTGCCCTTGATAAACCCACGCGTACACATCATTGTACCCTGTATTCTTCCCTCTCCCTCCCCTCTCTTGATGTCAGGCACCTTACCCACTGTGTTTCCTTTATATCCAAATTTTGGTTTGTCTCTGTCCCCTCCAATCTTGCCTCTTTCCTCTCCTTCCCCCTTTATACTATTACTCTCTGATCACAGTACTTATTCTTGCTATTTTGTGCTCTCTCTCTCTCAAATGAAATCTACTGCTGGCAAAGCTACCTTCTCATTTTATTTCCGTAAACTATGGGGCTCTCTCCCCTTTTGGTTTGCTCTGCTCCTTCCTTTCCTGCTCTTAAATCTCTCCTCCATTATTTCTCTATTCACTCCAGTGGTTGCTTCTGATATTGGTTTGTACTCCTTTCACCTCTAATTCCGTATCACTGACTTCAGTACTTCTCCACTTCCCTAGCATCTCATTCCCTCTGTTCTTTATTTTGATATTTTTTTTAACCTTATTTTTTCCTCCTTGCATGCACCATCCCTCCACTCAATCAAAGTCCCTCAAGCTGCCTTCACAACATCCCTTGGCACCCCCAGGAGTCTGCTCCCAGAATGTCCGTCTGCTCAGAGATCCCTAGATACCCTGGTATACCCCCAGGGCAGGGCGAGGGAAGGACTCCCCTAACCTTCCCCCGTACAATGGTGGAGTGGGCAGAACACAGCAGAGTCTGCCCCGGTGAGCACTGATGACATGGTCCAACATCAGAAGAATCATCACCTAGGAGTGACAGGCTCCATTTTCCTCTTTTCTGGTGAGCCCATACCCCACAGTCACTGGCACACTAGGAGAGCCAATTGGGAGGCATACGTTGAGACACAACTCCTCTCCATGCTCTCAGCTGATGCTGCCCCTCTCAAGGTATTTCCTGACCTGCATCGCCAATCCCAGGTTCACCCTGAAGATGGCGAAGAAGAAGCGGAACAGACCTGCAACCTTCCCCAGAAAGGGATAGCCACCGTTGGGCGTTCAGTCCCTCTCTCCCCCCTGCCAAGCCCCCTGTGGTCTGAGTCCATCATTGAACCTGAGTTGCTGGTGTGGAGCGAGGTGTTGCATCCAGCACCTCAACCCTCAGTGCCACCGGCCTGGCCTTTATTTAGATATGTTGATTATTATTTAATTGTTCTTTTGCCAGTTCCACATTTTACTGTATGTAACTTACCGATTGTTAGAAAATGGCCTTTTTATTTCCTGGGCTCTGATTGGCTTGTACCCCTGCCAGGGAGGGTACACTAACTTTTAATGGACTCCCAGGAAATAAAAAGTTCCAACTTGCCATGCCTCACTGAGAAACTGGTATCCCTGTGCCAATTAAAATTTTGAAAGACAACAGCTGCCATTTTTTCCCACTTGATTAGTGAGAGAAGCAAGCAAGTCAGCCCCCCACCCTCATGAGTGAACTGTATTTTAAAATAAACTTAGCCATTAAAACACACACACACACACACACACACACGCATGCACACACACATAGTTTTTTCCCCAATCATTTGTTCTACAGTAAAATCTTCTTTTAGAATTGCTGTACAGCTGGCCTTGCTAGCCACGCCGCTCAACCCCATCCCCTCCAGTCATTCATAAAGAAAAACCTTTAAATTCAGTAGCTGCAACAACTCTTCAGGCACATTAATACCTTACTGTAATTCTTGCTGCCACTGAAATGCTCCCATTTGGTTGTGCCTGTCTGCAACCGATGGCTGCCTGACCATGGTCTGCCGAATCAAGACCAGGGTATCATCTCCTACTAGTGTGCACACTTACACAGCAACTCCTCAGTATGGTCCTGGCTCCCACTATTGAAATAAAAATGATGTCATTCAAGAGCACTAAATAGTGCCAGTCTTCCAGATGTGCCATCGCTTTCACCCCACCACATTCCCTCATAACAAAAGAAAAAAGAGAGAGCGTGACAGAGGAAACCACAGAACCAGGTAGAAAAATGCAGAGATAAGCAGGATCGCAAATCCATCAGAGCCCCCTACTGTAATTTATAGCAACAGCACCCTGTACTACCAAAGCCAGCAGTAAAGGGACTACTTTACCAAAAAATGGCTAAAAACTCAATTATAGTAATATTTTATAGCATTACAATTTTTTGTTTTCTAATATTATAAAAAATGACGTATAACCCCTTTTCTAAGTGCAATAATACCCTCCAGGGTGGGTGGTATGGGCAATACTGGACCTTCCAGAGATTATAAGGCCTTCCGTCTGTGGTGTTGGGCATCATTATGCCCCTGGGCAGTCTGGCATCTCTCAATACCGCCCACTCTGTCTGATATTATTGCTTACTCAATTTATTCTTAAGCATTATATCTTGTTTATTTTGACATACTTATTTCCATTCTATGTATTTTATACTCTGTATTTTGCATCAGTTCTCAACTCCTCTCTTCCCCTTCCCCCGGGACACATCTGGCAAAGAGATTATACCAGCTCAGTATGTTTGTCCTGGTAAAACCTTTGAAATAAATAAATAAATAACTGGAAACAAACACACACAGAAGCCGTCATTATCCATCACACCTTTTTACAGTACTCCAAATGTAACAACTGGGTCATAGCAGCGTCTTCTCATAGACTGATGCACAAAACATTTGGGCCCAGATATTCAAACTGCGCCAGGCTGTGATGCAAGCCCAGGTGCAGTGCAACTTGGGTGCTGGTTCCACAAGAGGAAGACAACCTCTCCTAGGAGGACTAAGAACCCAGATAGGACCTCTTTGCCATATTTTGCCAATTCAACCTTATACCAGAGATCATTAGAATGGTCTGCAAAACTCTCAAGTTTGAGAACCCAGTTCCACAGCAGGAGCAAAAGCTGAACCTGCTGGTGAGAGAACAAATAAAGTTGACTAGTATATTCCCCGTATACAAGGCCCTCAAGGACATCCTAGCTAAGGAATGGGAGACCACAGACCCCACAAAAACAAGGGAGTAGACCACCATCGAGAGGAGATACCCTTTTACAGAGGAAAAACAGGCAACCTAGCTTGCCCCACCAAAAGTGGACATGGAGATCGTCTCCCTCAGCAACAAGATGGTTGTACCCTCAGAGAGATCGTCAGCACTAATCTATCCCACAGACAAGAAGGTGGAGGACACCATCAAGAAAGCCCATGAAATTCTCATGACATTCATGAGGGCCTCCACCACGGACATTAATACAACAAGGGCCATACTGAGACGGTTCAAAGCCAGTCAGCAGGATCTACCAAAAGCAAGTCCACACAAGGCCACTATGGATTGTGCATTACAAGCTATTAAATATGTGACTGACTCTACAATTGATATCTTCAAAATTGTAGCCTGAGCAGCAGCAGCTATTAACAGACCCAGATGGCACATATGGCTTAAGCACTGGCAAGCATACCAGGAATCAAAAAACATATTGATGAAGCTGCACCTTAAAGGAGACAAACTGTTCGGCCCTAGGCTGGAAAGGTGCATGGTACCCAAGGGAGGAAATAAGGACCCACAGGGGAGGCAGACCGCCCTACCTTCTTTTCATAGTAACTGCTTCTGATGCTATCACCACAAGAGCCACTGGGTGCACACTACCCAAGGGAATGAAGATCATAACTTCAGCTTCAGACACAACTACTTTAACCACAAAACTAGTTACCAGAACAGCACAGGCTGAGGGGGCCAGTCCATGGACTGGGGTGGCTACAAGAGCAACACCAGACAAACGAATTATCAGGCATGAGGAATCGCAGGGTCAAGATCCAGAGCTAGCAGTTGGGGGGAGACTTCAGCACTATGCCAGCACCTGGGCCAAAACCATCATGGACAAATGGGTGCTGGAGGTGATAACCAGTAGGTACACAATGCAATTCATCATGATACCCAGGAAGCCACGATTGATGCAGTCACACCTCCCAACAAACACAATATCGATTAACAAATCAGAGCAATACTAAGCCATCTCTTGCAAGAAGGATCCATAGCTCCAGTACCAGCTGAAGAGAAGGGATCAGCCATTTATTCTATCTTCTTTTTGGTCCCAAAAAAGATGGGAGACCTACAACCAATTCTTGAACCTAAAGTTTGTAAACTGATTTGTCAGATATCAGAGATTCAAGATGGAAATCTTAAGCTTCACCATAGCAGTGATTCAGAAGGATGACCACTTTACATCCATAAGCATACCTCCACATACCATTCATCCAAGCCACCACAGGTTACTCAGGTTCTGTGTCCTTGGACATCATTTTCAGTACAAATGCCTTCCTTTCAGCATAGCATCAGCACCCAGAGTCTTCACCATGGTTATGGCGACTCTGGCAGTATAACTGAGGACTGAAGGAATACATGTAATCCCATGGCTGGATGATTAGCTAATCAGAGCCAGGATGAAGACCGCGTCCCACAGTGCAAACAGATGGGCAGTAGAGTTGCTACCCAGTGACGGATGGATTGTCAGCATTGCAAAGAGCCATCTCAAACCAACAACAACACTGGTGAACATCTGAGGGTGGTCTTTGACATCACACAAGGGTTAGTCAGGCCCTCATATACTTGCTTAAACAATTTGAAGGCAAACTGCGGTTGAGTACTGGCTCGCAAATGACCAACACTTTGGGATCTATTGCAACTACATGGACTGATGGCAGCATGTATAGACCTCCACAACTGGGCAAGATTCCACATGAGGCCCCTGCAGAGATTGCTACTGGACAACTGGGATCACAGGACACAGAACTTCAGCAAGAGACTAGCCATCCAACCAGTTACAAGGACATCCTTACCGTAGTGGATGACTCCACACAGTCTGAGGCAGGGAGTTGCCATCGGCAAAAAAATCTCCAGGATGTTCAACATGGATGCAAGCCTGTCCGGCTGAGGGTCAGCCATGGGATCAAGGCCAGTGCAGGGGAAATGGTCAACAGCAGCCCACCTCTCCATCAATATCCTGGAAATGAGAGCAGTCTATCTAGCTCTCAAACATTCCAAAAACTGGTGCAAAATCAGCACATAATGGTGCAGACCGACAACAGGGTAGCCATGGCCTACATCAACAAACAAGGAGGAACAAGAAGCAGAGCCCTGGTAAAGGAGGCATCTGTCCTGCTGACCTAGGCAAACATATATCTCCTCAGCCTCTCAGCAGTCCATCTGGCAGAAGACCTAAACACAAAGGCAGACTGGCTGAGCTGGCAGTTGCTATAACCGGGAGAGTGGCAGCTAAACCCCCCTCCCCGAGTCTTCCACTTGATTCAAGAACAGTGGGGGCCATTTCAGATAGACTTAAAGGCATTGACCCAGAACAGGCAAGTGCAAACATTTTTCTCCAGGTACAGCAAGAGCGGATCGGCAGGAGTAGATGCACTTTTGACACCATGGCATTTTAAGAAGGCCTTCATCTTTCCACCCATTACAATGATAGGAAGAGTGGTATGAATGGTTCAGGACACCAGCAGTACAGTCATATTAATATCTCCCAACTGGACAAGACAGACATGGTATGCTTTGATCATGCAAATGCTGATAGACCAATCAATGTCTCTACCCCACAACCAGACCTTCTCCTACTGGAACTTATATATCACCAGAACCCACACTCATTAAAACTGATGGCATGACCACTCAGAGGCACAGACTGTTAAAGTTGGGACTATCACACAGGGTGGCAGACACCCTATGCAAGCCTGCAGACCATCTACCAACTGCATGTATGACAGACACTGATTAATTTTCAGTAGATGGTCCAGGTCAAAAGAGCTGGACCCACCACCTCCTTCATTTCTCAATTATTGGACTTTTTACAGAAATATTTTGATAACAGTCTTTCCACTGTCTTACTTAGAGTACAAGTGGCTTCCTTTGGGGCTATCAGGGGGAAATGAGTAGCTGTCACCTATGGTCATACTCCTTCATGCAGACCTTCCTTAAAGCCACCTCAAACATTAAACCCACACACACAGGTCCACTACCACTCCCTGGCATTTAAACTTAGTCCTGGATGCCATGACTAAACTGCCCTTTGAACCCTTGGAATCCGTATCCTTACAGTGTCTCACCCTTAAGTTGGTGTTCTTGGTGGCCATATGCTCCTCTTGTGGAACCAGCGAACTGCAAACCTTATCCTGCAGGGAACCTTTTCTCTCTTTCCAGTCAGACAGAGTGGTACTCAAAATGGTACCGTCCTTTCTCCCTAAGGTGGCATTACCCTTCCACCTCACGCTAGAGATATCCCTGCCCACCTTTGACCCAGGACTGGGAGATCCCGACAGGGGCACACGTCACCTGCTGTATCTTGCGCACTCACTCAGGATACATCTGAGCAAAACTGTTAAGTTCAGAAACTCAGAGATTATTCAAACTCACACAGGGACCCAAGCGAGGATCCCCAGCTTCCAAGTTCACTATAGTGTAGTGGCAGAAGACCACAATTTCCAAGATCACAGGGCTTCAGTACTCCCCATCTCCACCCAGGTAAAGGCCCACTCAACCAGGGCAGTAGCAACCTCTTGGGCATAACGCAATTTGGCATTCATTGCAGAGATCTGTGTGGCAGCCACCTAGTCATCAGTTCACACTTTTGCTAAACATTACAGGTTGTACACCTGGAGTCAGGAGAAATCAGCCTTTTGCCACTTTGTACTACAGTCAGTGTTTTGCCTTCTTCCTCCTTGTCCCACACTGTTGACCACAGGCACTGATTCATAATCACCCTGTTGTTACATTTGGAGTGCTGTAAAAAAGGTGCAGTGGATAACTGTAGTTTACTCACCTGGTAAAGATGATTATGGGAGCACCTTTTTACAGCACTGTGCATCCCGCCCAATGAGGAGGAAGATGGCAGCTTATCCTGCATCAGGGTTAATGTGTCTTATGAAATCAATGTACTCTTTCTTGATTTATGTTCGTTATAGACTACTGATTTTTTTAAACTTGCACATTGGATGTTTAACCTGATGGGAGTAAAAATGTTTAACCTCTTGGAATTAAAAGCTTGGAATCCATGCCACCTTCTGCCTCCTTCCCTTGCATTCTAAACATGTCTACCATCTCTGTTAGTGCCGTGCTGCATAACAATTTGTTGATTCCAGTTGGGATGGGTAAGCTGGCTCTGGTGAAATTCTAAACCACCCTGCACCTGGCTGATTCGGTTCTGACCAGGAAAACTGAGCCTTTCTTGGCTTGACCTGAACTGGCGAGTTGGCCCTTTTTTGAAGTCCGGTCCAGTTCAGAATAACACCCTCACAACCAGTACTGCATGGAAAAGGCAGCACAGAGTGCAGAAATGGGGCAGAAATATAAAAAAAAGCATTTTTTTCCCAATCTCTGATGAATACTCCTGAGTACCTGGACCATCACATGACAAACAAAGACAAACACTCATGATTCTGTGGCACTGAAGGGTGCTGACCAATGAGGGTCTCTGTTCAGTGATTGACTCATGTTCTAGCCAATCCTTTGTGTCAGCCACCACAGGACATCCCTGGTAAAGAGTGTATGAAGTGCATTTGGGGCTTTGCATTCAACAGAAACAGTCACTTGTATATGCAGAGAGACCCTCCCTTAAAAAATGGCAAAAACGTTTTTCATTTTGTTAGAGAAGGACAGGGAGAAAGGGAGAGTAGAGAGACCAACGAATTCAGCAGCAGAGTGCAGATGTTGCAGCAGACTGCAAAATAGTCTGTAAAAAAATGAATTATTTATTTCTCATTAGAGAGAGATCATTTATTTTTTTATGTATTGTGATCTTGGATTAAGACCTTTGAGAACAAGCTCATTGCATAGGTTCCATAATGATTTAAAAAAATTACATTTAGGTATACAGTAGAACTGTAAGTGCAGGCTAATAACAAATAGGAGTCTAAGTATAAATCTAAATATAAACAAGAAGACAGAGTCAGTGGACTAAGTCAACAGGCTATTATAAGCACAAAGAGTGTCTGAGAGGGTTAAGGCAGTTAAGGGAGAGAGGACAACTCAGACAGGGGTGCCTGAAAGGCAGAGAGAGGTACTGCAGCAGACTGTGTTGTCAGAATGGAGGGCATTGTACAGGGATTATAGCAGCCCAGGGCAGCCACACGTGCTCAAGACATAGAGAAACATCAGCCCAGGAGACCAATTAACTGAATACATAGAAAAGCACACTATACAGTGCCCACAGCAGCATGGGTTTCGCAAAGAACACAGCACCACTACTGCATTGCTAGACTTTACTGATTATATTCACTATTCTCTGGATCATGGTGCACTAGTTGATGCCACAGTCATCAACCAGTCAAAAGCCTTTGACACAGTTAATCATGACCTTCCAATTAAACAGCTTGCATCTATTGATCTGTCTAATGATACTGTCAACTGGTTTAAGAGCTACCTCATGAATCACTCTCAACAAGTTAGGATTGATAATGTCCTATCTGACACCCATTCACTGCAGTATGCCCCAGGGCTCCATCCTGGACCCCATTTTATTCAGTTTGTTTCTAAACAGGCTGAGAGAAAGAGATCAACAAATTCAACAGCAGAGTGCAGAGCAGACAACAGCAGCATGCAAACATTGCAGACTCCACAATAAAAAAATGAAAAACACCTGTTTTGTTAGTCAGAGAGAGAGAGAGAGAGAGTAACCAGTTCAACAGCAGACAACAGTAGAGTGCAGAACGTGAAAAAAAATATATAATTTGTGTGAGCAGAGTCAGACAGGAAATAAGAACTCTGTCTGAAGATCATAGTGTCTCAATAATTTTGAGGGGGGGCTTATACTGCAATACAGATTTTGAAGGGGGGTGTGTCACCCACATTTCAGACTCTGTGTTGCCCATCTCTGTGCTGCACTGAAAGGCAAGAGTGCTGTAGACTCTGTTGCCCATCTCTGTGTCTAAATTATTACTAGACCATAGTGCCATACAGATTGTGAAATGGGGGGCAGGTCTCATATTTTGTGTTGTCCATCTCTGTGCCTGAACTACTACTAGGTCATAGTGCCATACAGATTGTGACTTGGTGGGGGAAGGGGTTCAGGTCTCAGATTCTGTGTTGTCCATCTCTGTACCTGAACTACTACTAGGTCATAGTGCCATACAGATTGTGAATGGGGGGGATCACGTCTCAGACTACAAGTTGCCCATCTCTCTGCCTAAATTATTACTAGGTCATAGTGCCATACAGATTTTGAAGGGGGAGGTGAAGTCTCAGACTCTGTGTTGCCCATCTCTGTGCCTGAACTGCTACTAGGCCATAGTGCCATACAGATTGTGAAGGGGGGGTCATGTCTCAGACTCTGTGTTGCCCATCTCTGTGCCTGAACTGCTACTAGGCCATAGTGCCATACAGATTGTGAAGGGGGGGTCATGTCTCAGACTCTGTGTTGCCCATCTCTGTGCCTGAACTACTGCTAGGTCATAGTGCCATACACATTGTGAAGAGGGGGGATCACGTCTCAGACTGCATGTTGCCCATCTCTGTGCCTGAACTACTACTGGGTCATAGTGCTCACTGTTTCCTACGAATGTCATGTGGTGGCTGACACACAGGATTGGCAAGAACAACAGTCAATTTATTTTATTGCAGTTGGCAACTTGCTGATCTAGAAAAATAACACAAAAATGCAGATTGAATTTTATACATTGACTATTTTGTGCATCAGCCTATGAGAAGATGTTGCTATGGCCCACCTGTTACATTTGGAGTGCTGTACAAAGGTTCTCCCATAAACATCTTTACCAGGTGAATAACCCAACATCTACATCATCATCATCCTGTGTTCATGCTGGTGGTGTAGGAGACCCATCGTTCATAAATCTTGAAGTAGAAGTGGTCTTGTTTAAAATGGGCAGGTTAACTTTAAAAAAAAGTGAGCATCTCTGCATTTTTAAAGCAAAGGCATGCTCTGTTTTTATTGATTATATTGCCTGAAGCCCCATAGATTGTCTCTGAACATCTGCCTGCAGGTGGGCAACTGACTGACTGGCTCTGTCTTTGTCTAGTGCCAGTTCAATACAGGTGTGTTTCCTTCTGTCAGTGTTTATTCTCATACAGACAGTCCTGTACCATTTAGTATGCTGGTGTCTTTGGAACCATTATGTCAGACTGTGACTTGCTGGTCTTTTATATTAAGGAAAGAAAAGGAAAGAAATGTGATTTTGTATAGTGCCTTTCATACAGCTGTATTCCAAAGCACTTTACAATCCAGGGATGGGAAGAAGGGGAGAGAATGTTGCCTCTGTTTTCAGTGCAATGGAATATTCCAAGACCAGAGAAATAACACAGAGAAAGAGAAGGGGTGGGGGGAGAGAGCTAGAGATTACATAGAGAATAATGGATGAGTATGAGGTTATAACGATGGTTTTACACACCCCTGAGGGGTGGGATGCCACATAAAACCATTTATTAAGGCATCCCACTCCAAGGGGGCATGTAAAATCTGATCTTGATACACCTACCCATCCTTTATTGTGTATAATTGCTGGGGATCATTTTTTCACCACAGCAATTATACAAAATTAATGGATTTGTCAAAGGAGTCAAGTTGTGGACCGTTGGAGTTTCAGGGCAGTCCATAGCGGCTCCTAAACTGAAGCCATGTTTAGTTTTTTTTTTTATGCCACCTTATGATGATTTGCTGTGCCCAGTGATATTTTTGTTTAAAAAAAATAATTTACTGCCAATTTCTTCTGTTGGGGAAATTTACAACGCTTAGGAGCGGGGATGGCGTGGAATGGTAGAGAGAAGAGAAAGATCATGGTTGGCACATGCGCCCAGCTAGAGAAACAGGGTGCATGTTCATCATTATAACCAGCTGGTTGTAATGACAAAACATACAACCCAGTTTCCCTTTGGGAAAAAAATGAAAGCCAGTTATTTTAAAGAGGTTACACATAGGGAGGTTAAAGAACTTTGTCAGGGTGTAAGTAGCAGCTACGGAATCCAGTTCTGGGTCTCCACGTTCACATCTGTGTATTCTTACCACTAGACTAAACTGCCTCCAAAGCCTTAGTCAGACCAGTGATCTCACTGTGGTTTGTCATTGCCTAGTATCTTTTGGTATTTATAGCAGCAGCAGTAATTCTGGGTTAACTCAAGAACAATAGTATACAGCCCCCTTCATGTTCATTATCAGCAGCAACACCACCTTAGAATCCATGGGCTCCCTCTTCTCTTTTTCTACCTGGCTTGTCACTTGGAGTGCAGGTCATGACTATTCCTCTTCTTTTTTTACATGTAGCTCATTCATAGGTCATACATGCAGAGACTAGTTGAATATGTCAGGAATTATAGGACTGCTCATTCTTTTGCCTTGGACATCAAAGGATATAATGTGCCCTTGTAGCAAGGATCTAACAGAAGGGCCAGGATGTAGTGCTCAGTTGTATGTATTTTAGAAATATGCATATCACCAAATAAAAAAGTTCCAGTTTTTTTCTACCAGATTAACAGACATGTTATTCTCCTTCTCAGCGTTTTGGGGCTTCATGTGAACAAGCTGAAGAAGAAGAAGAATAGTGAGAAGCAATACCTGGCTTAGACTGGCTGTGTCAGCACTTATAACCCATGTGGCCTCCTCAAAGGGCTTCAGCACAAGGCAGAGGGTCTATATGTTGTTATGCTCAGATTGGCAATTCATTTATTTATATTCATAATCCAATATTCCCTTTTCCATTTCTTTATTATCAAATTTCCAGAAATTTCATTTATTGCCATTTACATATCAATCTCTGATTATTCCTCCCCCAGGTGAAAACCTGGGTGCCTTCTGCTTCTCCTTTTCTGCTAGGTAACGGTGAAAACTGAGACCGCTTTCTTCTTCTTCCTCTTCTTCCTCTTCTTGTGTTATTCCTTTTTTCCCCCCTCCCCTACTCCCCCCCTTTTTTCCCCACTAGCCAGTCTCCAGCTTGCGTTGGATGGCAGGCTTCCCCCATACTTAGGGTATCACTCTCCCTTACCTCAGGGATGATCCTTTCTTCTTTTTTTTATATATACCAGTTTTTGCCTGTTTTCTCCATGCCTCTATGAAACCCATCATTTCTGTATTGAACATGTCTATGGCTAGATCCGACAGGTGCACACCGTCTGACCAGTAGAAGTCCTCCACCCATTCTTCTACCCCCCACAGTATCACCTGCCCCCCCATCTGCCTTATCAATGTCCCTTCCCTTCTATTCATCTTTCTCCTGGCCCTCTCCACCGTCCTGTGGCTGTGCTCCTTTCTCCATACCCTTCTCGGTATCATATCTGACCAGGCAAGGCACACCTGAGGCCACCACTGTCGTATTGCCACTAGGTCCTTTTTATCTGTAAGTATGTGTGTACCCATGGTCTGCCCACCAGGTCATTGCCCCCTAGATGTATAATAATTAGATCTAGACTGGGCTGACGTCCCTTGAGATCCTTCGATGCGTGCCATACCAACCTACACTGTCTCACATCCTGGTACAGCTGCTTTCCCCCAGCTTTCTTCTCTGCTCTCTTTTCAGCCCAATAAATATAGGAATGGCCACAGATCCAGACTTACGTGCTTCTCCCTCTGCCTATGGGGTTCAAGGAAAATTATTTTACACATACTCTTAGTGCCATCACCGTATTATCCCCCCCATTTCTTTCCCCTTTTGCCCCCCAATTTTTCCCTCCACCCCTTACCTGCAATTCCCTCTAGGAGCACTACCTTCCATACCACACTTTTTTTTTTTTTACTTTAGTGCTCTAATGTATCTCTTATAACTGGCTGACCACCAGTGCCCTTTTTCCAAAATGTCCTTCACGGGTTCACCCATTGCTGCCCACTGTGAGGCAGCCCCAATCCATAGGGAATGGGATGAGTAATTAACTGGGTCCTCCACCATAAATTGCATGCCCTTTTTAAGCACTGCTGTGACTTGATAGCCGGTGACCCTTTTCCTGTCACCGTGTACAAATAGCTTTCCCGTCCTGGTCACCTGCTCTGCGGCAAAAGCCCACAGAGCCTGTACTGGGCATATTGCAACCTCTACTTGCCCTTTCAGTGTCACCATGCAACCTTGCCCTCTTTGGTCCATTTTTTGACCTCCTGAGCATGATCCATATCTCTTTCACCCCCCCCAGCTTACATCTTCCCATTCCAAGCCTCCTTCCTTGTCCTCTTTCCCATGGCCTACCACCTCACTCACTCTCATAGCTCCTGCAAACATTATCACGTAAATCGTGTGAAATAGCTGGGCCTCAGTCTTTGATCTGCAGATTACCGGGAGCACCTCTTTTAGCCTTATTAGCCACTGCTCTCCTATTGGCCTCCTAGTATCTCCTGGCCCAAATTTCAACCTGCCACATCCCTGCATCATTCTCCTGATGAGCAGTGATTTTGTCAGGTCCTTCCACCCCTTTAGGCTGCAGATAACACTAATCCCTGCCAGATAAACCCCCATTGTGGCATGGTTGGTCCCTTTCTGCCACTGCTCCATGGTGAACATTCCCAACTGTTCCTCTGTGAGTTGCCCACTTACCTCCTTCTGGTGCTCAGCCCTGAATGTCTAAAACACCCGCCAGGCCCCATCGTAAGCCCTCAGAGTCCAAGGTGCCCATGAGCTGTGAAACAGCAGTTCTGCTCCTTCTTGCCAACGTCCCAGATGTTCATTGGTATAGGTGTTTTTTGTTCCTCTGCTGTTGGTGCCAGCCTCCGGAAATGGTCCAGCTGCAGACAGGAAAGGCTGTCAGCCAGGATATTGTGTACCCTTTCTATATGTTTTGCTCTGAATGACATGTTCAGCTGCAAAGCCCTCAAAACTAAACATCATAATACTTTCATGACCGTCTCTGACCTGGCTCCCCTGTTGTTATGGACCTCTACCACTGATCTGTTATCATACCAAAAGGTCACTTTCTGATCCCGTAGTTCCTCTCACCATACCAGGGTGCATGCCCATATGGGCATGATTTCCAGCAAGGTTGTATCTCTTATTGTCCCATCCTTTACCCAACTACCAGGCTATGGTTCTGTGAACCACCTGCCCCCCAGGTAACCCCCCATGCCAGACCCACCCGGCTGCATCTGTGTAGAGATTGAGGTCTGTGTTGTACACCCACTCTTCTTGCCAGAATGAACAGCCATTATATCCCTTCAGGAATTCCTCTCATATCCCAAAATCTTCTCTGACACCTTTTGTCAGGTCCACCCAGTGATGTGGTCTGGTGACCCCTGATGTAGCCCTAGCTAACCTCTGTGTGAATGCCCTCCCTGGTCCAATGGCCCTGCAGGCAAAGTTCAGGTGCCCCAATACTTGCAGAACTTCTTTCAGCTGTACCCATCTCCTGCTGGTGTGTAATTGAATCAATTCCTTCAGTTTCTTTACTTTATTGTCTGGCAGCCTGAATATCTCTTTGGGTACATTTATCTCAGTCCCCAGAAATTCCATCACCCTGCTGGGCCCCTCTGTTTTTTCCGGTGCCAGTGGCACCCCTAGTTCCCTACACAATTCTTGAACTTACCCAGCATATTCTGCATCTCCCGTTTCCCCCTCCCAATGAAAAGGAAGTCATCTAGATAATGGATGATCATTCTACAACCCGTCCTTTCTTGGAATATCCATTGCAAACACATGCTGAAAGCTTCGAATGTCACGCATGCTATGGAACATCCCATTAGCATGGCATTGTCAAAATAATACTGCTCCCCAATTTTAAAACCCAATAGATCCCAGTCTTCTGTCCTAACCGGTAGTAGTCTAAAGGTGGACTCAATATCCGTCTTTGCCATCCATGCATCCTCAGTAGCCCAGATTATCCGAACTGCATCCTCCAGTGTCGCATATGTCACCCTACTGTGCTCCTCCCCAATGAAGTCATTCACCGAATCCCCTCCTGGATAAGACAGGTGGTGAATCACCCTGTACTCTCCTTCTTGTTTTTTGGGTACCAAGCCCAATGGCAAGATCTGCATATCTTGGGGGGGTATCGAATGGTCCCTCTACCCTTCCTGCTGCCCTCTCTTTCTCTATCTTCTGTCTCAACATTTCTTCCTTTCCTTTTTTTTTTAATTCAACGTATTTTATTAGGCATATCACAGTGTGACAAAGTTTAAGGGTTGAATGTTGTACCATCCATGTACACTGCCAAGAAAGCCCTAAAATATCTCCCCCCTCCCCCAAAAAATCCCCCCTCACCCCCCTCGCAGTGCACTCTCCGATCTTTATTATCCTAAAATTAACCAAGGAACAGCAAGAGCAGTCATTGAGATATAATTAAAGAGGGAGGAGAGGTTCGTGAAGGCAACCGGAGAGGTCATATCAAGATAAATACAGAGCATATAACTTCCACCATTTTTTGTTGAAAGATGAGAGGCGATGGTGCACACTCACAATTAAATGTTCTAGGCAGAGTGCAAATGATATTTCATGCAACCATTTGGCATAGGAAATGGTAACTTGATCCATCCAGTGTCTAAGCACTAATTTTTTGACCGCCATAGAGATTAAAGTGATATGAAAACGTCTCTCTTTCACCGGAATTCCGGAGTAATCTCCCAAAATACATATGACAGGGGAGAAAAGGCTCTGTAGGCCCAACAAAGTATCCAGAGCAGATTCAATTTGGTTCCACAATGGGGATATCCTTTCACAGGACCACAATATATGAAGGAACGAGCCTTCCTCTTTATTGCACCTAGTACACATATTGGAGGTAAGCCTCTTCATTTGGGCCAATTTTACCAGAGTATAATACAGATTATTTAGGATGCAGTATTGTGTAAGTCTGTATCGGTCCTGGGTGAGATATGTGTATAGGCCCATCCATATTGTATGCCAGTTAATTACTTCATCAGAGAATGAAACCTGCCAGACTGGAGAACCGGCTCTCGAGTGAGACTGAGAGAAAGCGAGAATCAGCTTGTATACTGTGGAAATGCCATGGGATTTACAAACCGAAGTCTTTATTTGTTTGAGAAAAACTTCAATACGAGAAGGGTTACACTCTTTCCCTATTACCTTAACTAGTAGGTGTTTAAGCTGTAAAATTTGAAAGGCCACCCATGATTTAAGGCCCAGCTTAGTGAGGCTCTTCTCAGTAGATAGTATAACACCATTTGAGTAGAAATCTGCCACTGTAAGCTCAGGGGGGAGGGGTAGCCAACGTCTGGTTATAGAGGTTCCCTCTATTTTAAGATTCAAATTGGCATAGAGCGGCTGAGAAGGGTCCAAACTCAAATGTACCTTATAGAATCTGAACATTTGAGAGAGAACTCTTAGCGAGGTACCTAGCGGGAAGGGCTGCAGGGATTTTGGCAGTTTTTTAAGGGGCGTATAAAAAAGCGATGAGGGGGCTACATTATGGGTAGCGAGAAAGTCAGTCTCTACAAGTAGCCAAATAGGAACATAGTCATGGTGAGCACCGAGATCAGTTAACGAAAGCCATTTCCCACACTTATTAAGGTGACAGGCCCAGTAGTAAAACAAGAAGTTAGGAAGACGTAAGCCCCCCATCTCCCTGGGTAAAGAGAGCTTACTGTAAGATCTTCTAATCACCTTGTCCTGCCAAACAAAGGAACTAACTTCAGAGTGAATACGTTGGAAGAAGGACAGGCGTAACCAGACATCTAACAGATTTAATGGGTAAAACAGTCTAGGGAGGACATTCATGTTGACGGTATTAATTCTACCCCAAAGCGAGAGAGGGAGCTTATTCCATCTTGATAAGTCCTGTCGAATGTTGGACCATAGATCTTCTAAATTAAGTTTGCGGAGTAATGATAAATCTGAGGTAATATAAATTCCCAAGTACTTAATGGACTTGGGAGTCCATTTTATGCCAAAATCACTGAAAGCTGAGCTATATATTAATGAATTAAGGGGAAAAATTTCAGTCTTAGTAATATTGAGTTTGTAATTTGAAAATTTACCAAAAGTATCAATAATATGCAATGCTTCTGTTAAAGAGGAGACCGGATCTGAAAGGTGAAGCAATATGTCATCTGCATAAACTGAGAGAGCGAGAGTCCTATCCCCTATTGGAATATCAGTGATTAAGGGGGAGGAGTTTAGTCTCCTAATCAGGGATTCAAGATATATGTTAAAGAGAAAAGGAGATAGCGGGCAGCCCTGTCTTGTGCGCGAAAAAAGAGGAAAAGCCTTGGACAGGACTCCATTATAGTTTATTTTTGCCTGAGGAGAGGAATACAGAGTCTGAATCCATTTGATAAAGATTTCAGGAAAGCCCATTGTCTGCAACGTAGCCCACAGGAAATTCCAATCCACTCTATCAAATGCTTTTTCAGCATTGAGGGATATAAAAGCCATTGGAGAGGGGGAGGTCTTAGCCACCTGGACCAGATACGCTAATTTACGAAGATGGTCAGCAGGTGTTCTACCTGACACGAACCCAATTTGCTCTGGGCTAAGAAGCAGAGTCCAAACCCTGTAAATTCTGCTAGCAAGTATCTTAGCCAAGATTTTAATGTCACAGTTTAACAAAGAGATAGGACGATAACTCGCGGGAGATTGGGGTGGTTTATCTGGCTTAAGAAGAAGGATAATAGAGGCTTCTAATAGGGATGGATCTATAACCTGACCTGAAAGCATATATTGATATAAATGTAGTAAGTAGGGAGCAAGATCGTTAGCAAAAACTTTATAAAAGTTTGAAGAGTAACCATCCGGACCGGGGGCCCTATCCAAGGCAAGTTTATGGATAGCAGACAAGATTTCCTGAAGAGATATAGGAGCTGATAAACAAGCTTGTTGTGAAGGAGAGAGAGTAGGCAATGGTAAGGCAGATAAATACTCAAATAATTCAACCTGAGACGGGGTTACAAGACACTGACTATAAAGGGAAAGATAAAACTGCCTGTAAACGGCAGTTATGTCTCTCAGGTGTGTTTTAATGGTTCTGTCCAGATCATTGATTGACGGAATAAATCTGGATGCCTCTAATTTCCTCAGATGCAATGCTAGAAGATGACTTGCCTTTTCCCCCTGCTCTATGTATCTTGCCTTAGTTCTTAAAATAAGAAACTCTGCTTTTTCCTGTACCAGACGAGAATACTGATTCCTTAAATTCAATAAAGATTTTAGCACATCGGGAGAATTGGATGAGGTAAGAGAATGCTCAAGTGTGCGAATCTGACCCAGAAGGGAAATAGCAGCCACCTCTCTCTTTCGTTTACGAGTGGAGGAGAGCCTAATAAACTCGCCTCTCAAAAAACATTTTAGGGCACACCATTCATGGTCCATCCTGGTGACCAAACCCTGGTTATTTGCAATAAAAAGTTGAAACATGTCTGAGATCCTGGTAAAGATGTAATCTTCCTTTAGAAGCTGTGTATTTAACTGCCATGTTGAATCCCTTTGGAGGTTTTGATTTAGCATAACTGACCCAAGTTACAGCGTGGTCCGACATAACAATCGGCTCTAGGGCAGAGTCATTAAGACCGTGAATGAGAGAATGACTAAGTAAGATATAATCCAGCTGAGACCAAGTGGAGTGCACCTTAGAGTGAAATGAGAAAGTGCGAGTCTCAGGATTTAAGAGACGCAAGGGATCGCATAATCTGTTAGTATCCAGAAATTCAGCAAGAGCCCTTTGGGTTTGAGTAAGGGGATTAGGCAATGAATTTGATTTATCCAAATCTTGAGTGGGTGGCAGGTTCCAATCCCCTCCCAGGATTAAAGGGAACATCGAGAACTTCTGTAATTCTGTTGATAATTCCTGAAAAAATATAGGGTTTCCCCCCACAGGCCTGTACACACTCCCCAGGACCAATTCAGTGCAGTCCAATAATCCTTGGACTAAAACATATCTCCCCTGTGGATCAGCAATTGTTATTTTGGGTTGAAAGGCTATTGCCTTATGAATTAAGATAGCAGTGCCACCACTGATGAATGAGTTACCAGCAGCAAAAACTTGCCCAATCCCAAGTCTGCGCAAACCCCCCGTTTCCCCAGGGAGCAGATGAGTTTCCTGAATGAAAGAGATATGGGCCTTCAGCAATGATATGTGTTTTAAGATCTGAATTCTCTTGTTGAGATCACGAACCCCCCTTACATTCCAAGATATAAATGTTTTCAAACCTGTAGCCATTGGATATTAAACCGAACAATACATAACCAAAACAATATACTATGATAGTGCACCGCTAAACCCTCCCCCACCAATCTTACATAAGTTTTATTAGATAGGTATTTTTTTCCTTTCCTTTAATGGATCCCAAGTTGCCCGCCTCTCTTGCTTACCTGGGCCCATCACACTGCAGTGAAAACCCCGTCTTAAAACCTTGTATAATCATCGCCTATACTGCTCTGTCCGGATGTCTGTCCAAACTGGTTGCCCATGCCTCTGCGTTGATGGGGGTTCTAGCTACCCTGAAATGCTCCTTGTCTATCCCCCATTTTCTGCTCCCTAGCCCCCTTCCCATCTTGTGCAGGGTTCTTTTGATCAGTGACTCTGACCCCCCCACTCATGTGCCCTCTACCCCTCCCACCCTTATTCCATGTCTGCCCTTTAAACCCCCGTCCTTCCCGACAGTACTGTTGACTTGACCCTTGTCCCCCATGTCCCTGTGCCCCTTGGGTCCATGCCATCCTGCAACTGGTCACCAGGTGTCCTCCACCACATTTTGAGCAAGCATGGTGAAAGTGACATTGGGGCCATGAGAAAAAAGCCCTGTTGTAGGCCCAACAACATCTCTGGGGTGTCGACCCTTTCTTCCCTCATTCCCCTTCGGGCATGGACTGATCAGTAACATAGTCTGTCCACAAATCTAACTGCTTCGTGTCCTATCTGACATCCTCGAATGTTGCCATTCTCTGTCGAAAGAATTCGTCATAATATAGCCACCCCACCCCCCTCTTTTCCCTTTGTCCTCCTTATGATCAACGAATATGTGATGAGCGGGATACCCAGCTCCAGCTTTCTCTCCAAGACAATGGCTGAGAAAGTGGCAAAACCTACAAACCATCCATCCCAGGTCTTTCCCTTTGTGAACTTGTCCCCCTCCTTTTAATTCCCAAAAGCACTATTGCCGCTGCCATTTCGCTCTTACCTAAGTGCTCGGTTTCTTCATACTTTGCTGCCGTTTCCCGGCTCACCAAAGTGAATATATCCACATACTCCCCTTTCCATATTTTCTCTTTCATGGCCAGTGGGAAATGCTCTCCTATCCTCATCTCGGGTGCACCTATCTCCCTTGTACCTTTTCCTTCTTTTTCTGCACTCTCTTCATTACTTTTTGGCCCCTCTTTTTCTCCCCTTATTTCCGCCAGAGCCGATTCCATCTGCCCTAAACCTCCTGTCCCCAGCGCCGCTACAATTTGACCTATGTATTCTTTTATACTATCACCCACTGCACTGGGTGCGTTACCTGTAACCTTGTCCGGGCCGTGCAGCCTGGCCTCTTCCACTTGCCCCCTTTTCTCTTCTTGTGGCTGAGGAGGAGGGTGAACCCCTATGGTTTGTGGAGGGAAAACCGCATTCAGGGAGTCTGGCCCGGGTTCCCCAGGGAAGATCCCACCTTGATCAGGGGGAGGTACTGGCATTCCTGAATCTATGGGCTGCAGAGGTACTGGATCCGCCGCTCTTGGGGGTTCCACCACAAGCGGTGGTACCCTGGTGGGACTACACGACCCTTCGGCTAGTCATTTCCCTCTGCCCCTTTTCTCCGGGCCCGCTTTCCTTTTCTCCCTGGGTCTCCCTGGTTCCTCCTCTTCCACCAGCTCCCACATTCGGTTGGTCTTCTCCGCCAACTCGATTATGGCCCTGTAGGAATCCTCCTTTGATGGCTTGCTTTTCTTTGGTGCCATTTCCTTCGCTTTTTCCCTGTGAAGACAGCTATAGGAAGAGAACAAGAGTCATTACCATGTATATATTATATATATATTTTTTTTCTTTGCACCCTCGTGCCCATTCAGCTTTTCTTTCTTTCCTGCTTGTCTTCTTTCTTTTGTATTCCTTTCACCCCCGACGTCTCTTCCTCTTTTTTTGGGGGGTCGTCACGCTGCGTGTGACCTCAGGCCGGGGTCACTATCCTGCTTAACTCCTCCCTGTATTGGGCCATCTTCTGTTGGCCCACCTTTCCCCCTTTTTTTAAAAAAAACCCTTCAAACTACACCCTTGTGTCTGTAAAAAAACTCTTGCCTCTGTGCCCCCCCAAAAGCTTGTCTTGCGGCCTACACCCTTTTTTTATTTGCAGCCTTGCACTGCTACCTGCTCCATTTTCTTTTTCTGGGTCCCTCATGCATTTTTGACCTTCTGTCACCCCCCCATGAGGACCCATGCCACCAATTACTATACTTGCTGTTGCCCTGCGACACCCGTGGGTCGCTATGGCAAAAATTTTTTCTTCCTCCTTTTAATGGGCTTCTCCCTGTTGGACCTTTCGTAGAAAACACTCCCTAAAAAACCTTGTGTCTACCGAGGCCTCACTCCTAATCCCCCCTGCAAATGTTTTCCTCATGACCAACCCGTGGCGTGCTCCTTCGCGCCAGATGGCTGCGTGCGCCAGTCCCTCACACAAGAAACCCCTGTATTTTGGCCTCTTCCCATCCTGGTCTCTCCCCCTACCCCCCATGGTTTGTAACCACGTTTGTTAGTCCTCAATATCCCATTATCCCAGCACTGGCCCCAGCTCTCTCCAGCCAGGCGCTGCTCCCTGTTCCCCTCGCTTCTGGCCCATTCCAGGCCTCCTCCCTTTTGGGCATTTTCCCCACCTCTCTCGTGAGGCCCCTTGCCATCAAATTGCACAGCTTGCTGTCCCCCAGGCCTTCCAGCCCTATGTTTCTGCTCCCTTCTCCCCAATGGCTTCTTAGCCTCCCATCCAGGTCCCATGCAGGGCCCACGCCAGCTCCAGACTCCACGCCATGCTGCCCCACAAGTTTGGTGTTCTATCCCCACACCATTTTGGCTTTTAAAGCCCTGTCTTCTGGCCTCAGTCCTCCCCCCTTCTCTCAAGGCCCACGCCAGCCACCCTACACTCATTGTCCCTTGAATCAGCCTTGCGCTGCACCACCATGCTCGTTTTCAGTGGAATTAGCCCTTCCCTGTGATCCTTTCTTTTTCACTCAGTGCTTGCTGCTCCCCACTTGTTCCCATTGAAGGCCCCTCGCCACTACCGCCAGGCATGTGCTGGAACCAAACGCTCATTTCTCTTTTGACAAAACTGCTCTCCCCAGATTGCTTCTTGACACTGCTCCCTACAAAAACGCTCGATTTCTCTTGAACTGCGTTCCACAGGCTTAACGACAATTTTCCCAACCATGTGCTGCAAACGCTCATTTTTTTTTTTTAATTCCCTCTGGAAACATCTGCTAACACAGGATTGCTACCTGCCCCTACTCTCAGCCATGTGCCACAACAAACACTCGTTTTTCTCCAACCCAAACTTGCTCTCCCTAGGAACGCTACTTCCAGGTCCTTGTTTCAACCATCCCTCACCTAACTTGCCTAGACAAGCTCAGGCACCGCTTGCTCCACTCGCTCTGCTCCTGGCCCTGCAATCTAAATAATATATTGCCAAGCCATGCAACTTAAACATAGAAACCACCTATGCAGATAAATTATTTCTTTTTTTTTTAAACAATTAGCAGCCATTGTAACACATTTTCTTCTCTTTCTAGCATTGTATGCAAAACCTTTTTTTTTTAAACACATCCCAAACTCATTCTCTCTTTTAAATTGTACCTGTTTTCCTGGTTCACAAACTTCCACCAATAGTTCTGCCAATCTGATGTGCTGCAGCTTCCGTAAATCAAAAAACTCCAGCAAAACGTGGCCGAGGTCCCCTTGAGCTGTCTCTTATGTACCTCCCTTCGCCCCTCCCTTTCCTGTTACCTGTCCATTGTTGTGGCCCTTAGCCCCTCCCCTTCCTTCCCCCCTCCCCTCCTTAGCACAACCATTCCATGACAGAGGGAAGGTGTGCACCAGGACAACCTGGTCTGCCCCTTAAAGGGCAAACTCCATTATTCTTAGAATTATCTAACACAATAAAATCTGCTGTTACAGTGTGACTTAAGATTTACAAGTGATATTTGACAAGCAAGCATGAAAGCAAATGAGATAACAGGCTGTAAAAGAAGATATTTTCTTAGCAAAATTAAACAGTAGTGTTCCAGTTGTACCAGCCCGTAGTCCACTCACTCCTAGACTATTGTTCACAGTTTTGGTGCCCACATACAAGACAAGATGTTAACAATCTGGAAAGGGGCACAGAGAAGGATAAAAATATTTATAATGAGTATGTAAGACTCATTAAAAGATGAGAATGGAAATATTGGGGATTACACAGTTTAGAGAGGAAATGTGTCTGGGGAGACCTCATACTGTTGTATCAGCTATTAAAATGTAAAACCTTATTGGTGGAGCTGGGGCTAGAATTTAGGACTAGTATATATTATACAAAGGCCACAACATGCAGGTAACATGTAGACAGGGTAGAGAAGGTTCAGAGGAGGGCAACAAAGATGGTGCATGGATTGTATCACAAGTCCTGTGAAGACAGGTTGAAGGATCTGAACATGTACTCCCTGGAGGAGAGGAGGGAGGGAGAGAGGGGATATGATAGAGACATACAAGTATCTTACAGGGAGGAACAGGGTGCAGGAAAACACTATTTTTAAGTGAAAAAGATGTTCCAGGACTAGAGGGCATGGGATGAAGTTGGAGGGAGGACGATTCAGAGGAAACATGAGAAAGAATTTCTTCACAGAACGGGTGGTGGACAAGTGGAACACCCTGCCAGAGGAAGTGGTGGGGGCTGAAACAATCACGGGATTTAAGAATGCATGGGATAGACATAAAGGAATTCTGGAGGTCAGGGGTAAGGTGCAACAGACTTCTAGGAAAACAAACTGAACTTACAAGCTCAAATGGGCAGACTGGGTGGGCCATAGGCCCTTATCTGCCGACATTGTCTATGTATCTATGTATCTATGAAATCGGCAAAATGATAGAACTACTGAAAGGGTGTATTATTTCTCACAAAGAGAGGTAAAATTATGAAACAACCTGACAAGAAAATTCATTGAGGCAAGAGATAGGGACACCTTCAAATGACTTAATGATAAATATACACTATGAATGGACATCTGAAATTTGGCTATGACCACTGACTGGAAGGAAGTAGTCACAATGGGTCTTTAGGAGTTCTACCTCTAATAATAAAAAGCCAGTGCCTGAGGTTTGCTGGGTTGAAACAACCAGTCACACACCCCTTTCTGGACTAAATAAACCAGCTTCTTCCAGTCTCATTCAGAAGCTCCATTTCTTTTCTCACACTATCCATCTCTTCTCCTCCAGTGGCTCACTTCTCTCCTTGGGATTCTTCTTAAGGTACCTTTAGCCAAACATCCATGCTCCTACAGTACTTCTAGGGGTAGGACCCTCCTCAAGAGGGTTCTTTTGCATTCACGGTACCTGGCAAGGTGGTGGTCCCTCAGGAGACAAACAGTCCAAATAACCAAAGTAACTGCATAAGTTTGACCTTGATAGTAGGTAAAATGATGGAAACCCTGCTTATGGAAAGGCTGGTGGACTACCTAGAGATGGGATGGAGACATTCCACTCCACAGCAAAACATCGTAGCTAAAAATGCCACAGCGAAAGGGTACCTAACAAAAACAGAGTCTGGCAAAACACCAACCTGTTTCATGCACAGCACCCATTGAAAACAATTGGTCTTTATGTTTTCTTGTGGTGGGCTTTGCCCTCCAAACCCTCAGAACTTAAATAACTAACTCCGGGGGGGTCCTAGGGGATGGGGAGAAACTCGGGAGGGGAAATTTTTTTTTTCAAATAACTGTAAAATGTTTTACCAGGGGAGACCCAGGGGGGACCAAACCAGAGGCCTAGGTCTCCTGACTGCACTGTGTATTCATGCCCTAGCCACTCCTCCACAGGACTAGCTCAACCAGACACCCAGCACATGGCAACTTGTAAACTCTCCCTTTCAGTATGTACTGGCAGGGGTAGTGGTATTCCCTTACCGCTGTTCTATCCCTATCACTGTAAACCCTCATGCTCACTATACAGCATGGTTAATACCATGCTGTCTTACATGCACAGTATTGATCCAGTACCCCTAGAGACAAGGGGGCTGCTGGACCCAAGACAACATGGATTCATGGCAGGAAGGTCATGCTGGACCAACTTGACTGATTTCGTTGAGTGGGTGACAAAGGAAATAGACCAGGGCAGAGCAGTAGATGTGGCCTATCTGGACTTCAGGAAGGCCTTCAACACAGTCCCACACAGTAGACTAATTCACAAGCTGGAAAATCTAGGTATGGGGACAGAGGTAGTCACATGAGTTAGAAACTGGTTGAGTAACAGAACACAAAGCAGTGGCAAATGGGGTTAGCTCACAGGAGGGATGGGTAACAAGTGGCATACCCAAGGGATCAGTGCTAGGAGCAGTGTTCTTCAATGTCTTCATAAGTGATATTGCAGAGGGTCTAGAAGGGAGGGTTAGCCTGTTCATGGATGATACAAAGCTATGAAACAGGCTAGATACACAGGAAGGTATAGAAAAAATGAGGAGAGCTCTGAAGAGGCTGGAAAACTGGTGCAAGGAATGGCAGTTGGGTTTCAATGCAAAAAAGTGCCAGATTATGCACCTGGGGAGAGGGAATCCTAGGGTCGAGTATGAACTAGATGGGGTAACACTGGAGGCTACCAACGAGGAAAGGGATCTAGGGGTAGTCCTAGAAGACAACCTCAAAGTGGTTAAACAGTGCGAAGAAGCAGTTGTAAAGGCTAGCAGAATACTAGGGTGCATAGGGAAAGGTATAACAAGTAGAAGGAGGGAAGTGGTGATACCATTGTACAACTCCCTAGTAAGGCCTCATCTGGATCACTGTGTTCAATTCTGGAGGCCCCATCTCCAAAAAGACATACACAGGATGGAGAAGGTACAGAAGAGGGTGACATAAATGGTGTCCGGGATGCAGCACGAGTCGTATGAGGAGAGACTCAGAGCTCTCAATATGTACTACCTGGAGGAGAGATGGGGGGGACATGATAGAGACCTTCAAGTATTTGAAGGGAATCAACAGGGTACTAGAAGGGAGCATCATTCACATGGAGGGAAATAGCACAACAAGGGGGTACAGCATGAGACTAAAAGGGGAAAACTTAAGGGAACCTTGAGGAAATTCTACTTCACTGAAAGGGAGGTGGAGAGATGGGACAGTCTCCCCCAGGAAGTGGTGGAGGGGCCATGGTTCAGAGATTCAAGAATGTGTAGGATAGACACATGGAACTTATCAAGCTAAGCTGAAAGGGGGGAACTTGTCATACCATCTAGGGTACCTTAAGCATTAGAAAGAGGGATAGGGCAGACTAGATGGGTCACAAGGCCCTTATCTGCCGAAAACATCTATGTATCTATATAAAGCAGTCAACAATCCAATCATACTACTAGCCTTCACCTATCAAAATGTTGCACAAGCACGACTCCATACCATGGTTGCATATGCCCATTAAACCAGAATAACAGGTGTGGTATCAAGCTCAGCTACTCATCACATTTCTGCTTAAGGCACTCAAGCAAGTTTTCTGTAAGGTGATCTCTGTTGAATTCAAATGCAAAAATCTGCCTGCTTGCACACATCTTAAATTTCCAGTGGCTTGTACTGCTGCTGTCACTTAAACTAGGGGAGGTGAAAGAGAAGGAAGAGGGAAGAAAACCCATTGAGTGGTTAGAATAATATGTCAAGGAAGTGGGGGTTTTGGATTGTTATCCAGAAACTTATATTACAGTATAACATCTCTTGGACAACTCTTGCATGGTTTATTTTACAGTAACACATTTTTACTATTGTATATTTTCTAGAAGCAACATTTTTTCCTCTGTAAATCAAGAAACACACTCACAGCACTCAAACTAAGGGGGAAATATTTAATGACTTACCTGTTGTACCTATCTCTTTATATACACAACACACCTTTTGAATGTTTACTACACCCTTCAACATTTTTTTACAATTGAAAATATGTCTTAAGTTGCTATGGTAACAACATAGATCTCCATGTTTCCTTTTAACAGTTTTACAAAAGTCTTATTTAAGAAACTGGTAAAATTTATTAATTTACCATGGTTTCTTTCTATACTGTATTTTAAATGTTATAAATTGTAATGGGAAAAAATGTCAAAATATAAACTAATAAACAATAAACACTGGGGGGGTTATTGGCATGTAATTTCTGGTCTGATGGCACAAGGATGTCCTCAGGGCATGTGATACAGTCTGGCGGACACTGTTAAAGATCTGGAATTGTCATTGTAAAGTGCTGTACATATTGTTTGTCACTTGGTACCTTGGCACTGAAACTTACATTAGTGATAGAAAGCCTTCTTTACTCACATACCAGAAGGGCAGCAGGTCAGTGGCTATCATTTCTTCAATTGCTGTTGTTACCATTATGATCTTAGGCCTGTTTTGTGTATGTTTCTGGCTCTTTCCAGTAACTCAGCTGTGGACAGTTGCCTCATTTTGGGTTTTGTTCCATCTGATAGCTGGCTCCTACTTTTGCTGGCTCTGGAGTGGATGTGGATTTGCTTATCTGAGGTGTGGTAGTCAGTGGGCTAAAGAATCTTTACATGGACAATGGAGTTGTGCTGCCTCTTGAACTGTGATGACTTACTTCCTTCTCTCTAACTACAACGTTCTCCTTTCAATTCCCATGATGGTGTAATCATTCATTTGCTTCCCTTCTCACACTCAGCCCTGTAGTATACAACAGAAGGAAATGCCTTGTCATGGTAGATGTTTCCAGTAGTGTGCCCTTCTTACCCCAGCTACTGTAAACTTGTCCTTATGTTCAGTATAAGGCACAAAGCAAATGTCCTTGATTCTTTGTCCAGTCTAATGTAATCCCACACCCCTTACTTCACCAGTTCAGCCTTGTCTAATGATAATTCCTCCAGCTTCACCATGTCTACTGAGATACTTCTTTCTTTCTATTTTTGCACTGCTTTACTAGGGGGTTATTTAACTTATTTGGTATTCTTTCTTATTCCTTTTTGTGAACTATTGTCTGTCTTAACCAGTCTCATTTGTGCCCTAAATCCCTCCTCCACCCTTCCCCAAAATTGCTGCTGCTACCACAAAAAACACTGGCCACATTGTCGGGATCAGTATTTCTTTCCCCAGGCTCCTCTGGACCAATATCATCCTCCTCCAATTCAGATACTGCTATCATTTTTGAGGTTGCTTGGCATAGCCAGCAGACTTATTGCAGCTACACAAGAGTTGGCCTACAGGGAGGAAGCAGGAAAATTGTCCAATGACTGATGGACAACTATTATGTGCCTCCACCATTGCTTCAGAAAATGCTAAATACTTGTTACTATTAAGTTTAGGTTTACTGCCTATGCATGGATAGCAAAATCTGGATGGTGTTGTAAAATCCAGTGTGCCAGTAATGAAGGGTAGAAACACAGTCAGCTTGTAACCAGGAAGGTGAATATGAAAGTGATGTTCTGCATGAAGCAGCACACTGGCAGAGGTATGTGCGCTGATCAGCTTTAAGCAACAAAATGCATACTGTATGAGGCAGTACCACCCTTAAACTCTGTTCCAATTATAACAATGGAGTATTATTTCCTTGCAATAAGTGGGTGATGCTATCTAAATGTTTCCATGCATATTTAGTAGTTGTAGACAAATTTATTTTGACACTGCTTTTCCTATTCTTCATGTCAATTGTTTCACATGGAGGCTTCCTAATCAGATGATCCTTTTATGTTGTCTTGTGCGTGCAGCGTAAGCAGCATTTTGTTGCAGCTTGCTGGAGTAGCAGGTTGTGGAGGTGCGGCAGTGTTGTGGCCAATGTCACCACTGCTTTTCTGGGCTTGTCTCTGTGGCACCAATGAATGAGCCTGCTGTCTATGGCAGCAGTTGAGAAGTGTGCCACCAACTTGAAAGAAATTTCCTCCGCAATGAGGGAGTGCCCCGTCATTGCAGGGTGTGCCTTGCCTGCTAAAACATTTCAATAAACATGGCGGCAGCTGTTGTCATTCATTTCTCACAATCCTTAGAAAGCCGACTATGGGGGGTGTCCAATCCTCCTGCTGACATGTTTATAACCCCCCTTCAAGACTGTGTGGCACACTGGGAGCCCACTCCAGTGTGCTTCGTGTGTTCCAAAGCTGACCCCTTCGGCATGTTTCTGCCCCGCCCCACCCCCATTGTGTGCCACACTGGGAACCCACTCTAGTGTGGCCAACATAAGCCCCTCCAAAGTCATGGGGCACACTGGGAGCCCACCCCAGTATGCCCAACAGTTGTTTTATTTCACCTGTAAATAAAGAAAACCTTCCTGCAATGTCCGTTCCTGAAAAAAGAAAACGGTCCATCGTTGAGTCTGGTATGCCCCCCCTCCCCCAACCCGCGTCCACCCTCTAGGCACCCCACCTCCCCACCTCCCCATACTCCCACCTCACCCCATACTTACCTCTGGAGGTCTGGCGCTGTGATCTTCACTGGAGTGAGAACACTTCTGCAGTCTTCAAAGCCAACCTCGAACTGAAGAAATGCTGGTAAGTTGTATAATGGCATCAATGGGGGGTCAACTTAGGTGGATATCTCTGCCATTTATTTTTACATTTGGCTCAAAATTTTCAACATGGGGTTCTTGGGACCCCACCTCATGAAATCAGTCACTCTCATTTCATTATTCTGTCCTGAAAGGTGATCTCTTGGTCACTGCACGGAATCACCTTTTGGGACTGATTAATGAAATAACAGTGCCACTTTTCATGAGGTGGGCTCCCAAAAAGCATATGTTGCAAATTTAGTGAAAAAATTCCCAACAATGACTGTGTTATGATCATGCATTGTGCAGTTTCCACACACGCTTGTAACTTCAAGACTTGTTAATATTTTCACTCCAGATTTTCAACATTGCCATTTTTTCACACCTCCTTATGAACAATATAGCTGTCATTTTTCACATCCTGTCTAAAATGTGTCTTCTCACATCTGGTGCACAATGGCGCGGTCGCCGTGGGAAATCAACGTTTGGGACAGAGTAAGAAAATCAGAGTGACACTGTTTATGAGCAGAGGTCCCAAAATGCCTATGTTGAAAATCTGGTGAAAAAATTCCAAAAAAATTACTGTGTTGCAAGTGTGCATTGCGCAGTTTCCACGCAGTCTCAAAACTTTGAGAATTTTTAGTATTTTCGCTCCAGATTTTCAACATTGCCATTTCTTCATACCTCCTTATGAATGGTACAGCTGTCATTTTTCACATCCTTCCCAAAATGTGTTTTCGCACATCTGGTGCAGAATGGCGCAGTTGCTGTGGGAAATCAACATTTGGGACAGATTAACAAACTCACAGTGCTGCTGTTCTTGAGCAGAGGTCCCAAATAATTTCATGAGGTGAGGTTACAAAAAGCTCATGTTGAAAATTTGGAGTGCAAATACTAACACACTCCTGGGGTGTTAGGGATTCTAACCGTAACGTCCAACCCTGTAGAGACTGATAGGCATCAGGGGTGCGACTTTTGATTGTCGGCTGTAATGGTCATGCCATTCCTCCCCCATCCCCACCTTGCAGCCAGTGACAGCCATCAAGGTCTGCCTTGGACTCTTCAGCCCCAAAGTTCACCCCATTCTGCTATTCTGCACCATCTCAATGTATTTCCTTATGGAATTGGGACAGCATAAGGCCTGATGACCCTGAGGTACAGCACGACACTTGTTGGAGTCTGCAGGGTAGGGTGAGGTGAAATGGCATGAGCGTTATGGCCGATGACCCAAAGGTAAACCTCAATGCCTGTCAGTCTCTGCAGGGTGGGGTGGGATTGGTGCCAGTTCCATACTTCACTGCCATTCCTATTATGCATCTCTCTAACTCCTGCACTACCAATGCCAGCAAGACAACATTCGGCATTGACAAATGCTTGTTCTTATTTTGACACTGCTGTCTCTATTCTTCTTGTTAAAGGAATACTACACCCTCATAACTTGTAAATTTTGTATCCATGTCAACAGACAACTCTTTTCATGTAGCTGTTAGGTACACTGTATACAAAGTATGATTGCTTTAGTTTATTTTCAGTATTCATACTAGTGCCTATGACTATCCTGGGGATCTCCATTTTATGGCTGTTGAAATCTCACTGTCCCTAAAAGCTTCATTAGCATATGAGAACATGACATCAAAACACTCTTTAGTTTCTACAGTATGCCTGTTTGCTTAATTAGATTTCAACAAAACTAGTCATAGCAAAGTGTGCAATTAATCAATATTCTTTATTTGCTTGACTTTCCAGTCATTACAAAAATAGATTTAAAAACAGAAGTAAAAGGAAAGCATTTTGTAATAAATAAATACAGCACATCTTATCATCACAGTCCTGTATCAACTGTACTTGAGTGTAATTTAGACTGCTTCAACTTTATGTAATCTTTTAAAGAGCAGTTTATTTTAATAATCTTTCTACAGTATGTGTTTTATCTCAGTTTCTTACTAAAATAGGCCTTCCTTATACAAACAATAACACTTCAAGTATAACTAAAAACTATTTAGCAACATTATTGCACATTTTCTTGCAAATCCATTTTATATGGCCCAGCATTCCTTTTGCTATAAAGTCCAGAGGGGGGTTATCAAGATTCTTAAAATATCTTGTTCAGAAAGTGTATTTGTTTGGAAATATTGTAATACTTCCTTACTCTTCATTTTATTGTATTTTGGACAATGGCATATCACACGTTCTTAAGTTTCTATATCATTTGTCCCACAGTCACAAAAGATGTTTTCAACCTTTGCTTCTTTTTGCGAATATGTATTTTACAATTTTAGATGGGTATAATTCCAGCCTAAATTAAAAACAAGAGCTCTGTCTTTCTTGTCTTGTAGGTACATTAAATAGTTTTCTAAAACATGATTACTTTTATTTTGAGCCTACCAGTGATGAAGTTTTAATAATCTAATTATTTTCATATCTTCCTCAAATGAAGCCTGTATGAGCCATATTTTGATTACTTTATTATAACTTGTAGCTATGTTTATGCCCTTTTGTTGATCTGTCCAAAGATGTAATAAAGAGAGAATAATAGATAGGCAACTGTGTGTTATGGATTTTTTTTTCACACCCAAGGTGTGTGATGACCCATAAACCTTGAGAACAAAGCTCAAGAGGCTTATGAGGTCATCACACCACGAGGGTGTGTAAGAAAAATCCAAAAACACACAGTTGCTTATTTTTTATTTTTCATAATAACTGGTGCAGTTTGTTTCCTGTCTCAGTCTGTCCCCTATTTACAAACACACACACACACTGTCTCACAGACACTGCTACACACACTGTCTCACTGACACTGTCTCTCTCTCACACACACACACACACACTTTCCCTTTCTCCCGCTTTGCTCAGACTTACTTTATTTTTTTCTTTTTGGTGTCAGCCACGGCTCATGCTACGTAAGGTCTGTCATGAATTTCAGTTGGAGTCTGCGCATCTACCGATTTGGGACACGGCGAGATCAACCAAATATTTATTTTGTGTTTGAAAGGCAGGATTAACTAGATAAAGATAAAAAAAATAATAGAGATGTGGATAGGGAAGTAAACAAAAGCAGCTCCTAGGTAAATGGAAAACTGAGCAGCCATTTTTGAAATGCTGCTCAGCCCACCCACAAGCAGAGTGTGAGCCAATGAAGTGGCTCAATATGACTGAGTGACAAGCAATGGACACTAGCAGTGAAAAAAAGTTTAGTGAACGCCGTAATTACTTGATTTCGGGTTGTTACGCCATTTTTACTGTGCCTGAATTCAGGTTACTAAAGGGGGTCACCAGTAATTATATCTATGTTCTTAAGTACCTCAATCACTTGTGCTAACCAGAGAGATGACTGATCTTTGTTTAGAAGTTTGGCTTTTTCCACCAAACATTTGTTAGCTTCTCTGTTTTTGTTTAGGTTAGAGCATCTTATCCAGTATCTTACAAACATATGAACATATGAAATTGCCAGCAGATACAGGCCTTATGGTCTATCTAGTCTGCTCAAGTGTGCAGCACATCTGTCCATTAGACTGCAGCTGCCCCCTCCCTCTATCTCTGCCCTCTCCCTGGCCCCTCCCAGTATGTACTTTCCCCTTAGTTTGGTTATTTCTGCCAGATATTTAATCCTTATTCTGCTCAATTCAGTCCTAGCTACTTGAGGTGGAGCTGACCTTGGTAAATTTAATATAGATCTGTAGAGACACGTAAAAGGTTTTTCCAAGTTTTGAGTATATTTATTGAGCCAAATTTCCACAGAATAAAGGGTCACTGGGTTCATTTTCATTTCTGCTGCACGAAGCACTGCTGGGATAGAATTTCCAAAATATTTTGCATCAAACTTTAACCCTTTGAGAACTGAATATGTGTGAACGTATATAGATTCTGGACATATGTATATGTCCACAGTCTTCTAAGGGTTAATAATGCACATTTACTTTGATTTAATGTGTTTTGATTATATGTCCTCTGTTTATTTTGTTTCCCATCATATGATATGTAGGTCCCCAAAGAGCTATCATTTGCAACTGTTTTCATTGGAACATTGTTTATCTGCCAGATGTACTTATTCTTATGTTTACCTGTTACTAAAATTAGAGTTTTTTTTGGTTTTGATTACAAGCATACTTTGTAAACAATACTTTTGTAAAACCTTTAGTTGCCCACCTAATCCAATTGGAGATAGAGATATTAATGCCAAATCAGCAGTGTAAATTAAAATTGGCACAAGAGTACCATTTACTGATAGAGAATGGGTTCATACTGGAATGAACAAATCCGGTAGAGCATTTATGAATAAATTAAATAATAAGGGGGCTAAAATACAGCCTTGTTCCATGCCCTGATTTGAAGTAAAAGGTTTTGTTAGATTTCTTAAGTCATTTCTAATGTAAATTCTTTTTGTGAGTATAAATTGAGAATCAGCCTCTAAATTGTTTGATTTATGTTTAGAGTCAATAACTTATTCCAAAGTATATTTCTATCAATTTTGTCAACGACACCTTGAAAATCAAAGAATGTAATGTACATCAGCAAGTGTTTTTTAACATAATATATCTCCATGATATGATTTAAAATAAAACATTGATGAACTGTAGAATGTTTCTGTCTAAAACCTGCCTGAAACTTACTTATGATGTCATTTTGATCTACCCACAAATTAAGTCTAACGAGAATTACCCATGAAAAGATCTTGCCAAGAGTGTCCAATAGACTAACGGATCTGTAATTTTTGGGTGAATTATGATACCCTTTTGTGAAAATGGAAATTATTATATTTTATTTCCAAGATTGTAGTATTTTATCTCCTCCACTATTTTATTGAAAAACAGAGCCAACAGCTGGTTCCACTAGTCTTGTTTTATTTTACATAGAAACTGTGGAACATGGTCTGGACCAGGTGCCTTATTAGGTATAGTTAGAGAAATAGCTTCTGAAATCTCTTGTGGAGTAATGTTTAAGGGGATATGGGCCTCTGTAAGTTTTGAATAAATTTCATACTGGGTGTCCTGGTCTCTATTTTGATAAAAAAAAAAATTTTCATAATATATTACCCAGATTAGTGGGGATATATGACCAGATATATTATTTGCAAAATGTCCAGCACCCTTAGCTACTCTTAGACAGAATTCTTTTATATTTCCATTTTCAATTGTGTCTAACATGGATTTCCATTGAAATTGCTGATATAGGACATTTTTTTTGGTTAAATGCTATTTTTATTCTTTACTAAGTTTATTTAGATGTTTAATATTTTCTTTATTTTTATTTTATTACCTTGCTTTTTAATTTATGTATTCTAGTTTTGAAATTCTGGCAATCCTTGTTGAATCATGTTTCATGTTCTTTGATTTTATTATTTTTGTATAACTTGGGTAGAATTTTATTGGCGATAATTCCAAGGCTATTTTCCATTTCTGCTACAGAGTTTTCTTTTTTTTTATACTATTGCTTATTCTTTGAATGTTATAGCTTTTTATTATATCATGGGGTTGTCAGGTCTAACTCTCACCCCATTCTCCTATACTGTACCATGTCAGCTTGTTTACACATGGAATGAGGTGAGAGCTAGGCCTGACAATCCCATGACTCACCCCAATGCCTGTTGGTGTGTGCAGGGTGGGGGGAGTGGGTGTGTGTGGTAGGGTTGGGAACCCTAACATTGAATTTCCAAACTTTTTTTGTCACTGTACTATCAACCCTAATTGATGCACTAATGGATTTTTTGCAATATATATATATATATATATATATGTATATATTATAGCGTGTGGTCGGACCCCTTAGTTAGGGTTGAGTAGGCAGTTCAATGTTAAACTCAAATGTTTGCACTTTAATAACTTTGCAACTGTTTGATGGATTTGCACAAAATTTAGTATGCACTCTCCTGTGGGATAGATGTTTTGTTGAGACAAGTTACGTTCTGGTCGGATGTGCTTTCTCCAAGTTATGGAGAGGTGAAGAAAACATGTTTTCACTCATTGACTTTGCTGGGATTTTTCTTTGAACTTGCCTACAGCCCAGAGGGTCTGGTTTGGTTTTTGGGTTTCAAATTTTCAGGGCAGAAAGGGACTACCCCACATATGTACTTTTTGCTAGCCTGGTGAAAAAATAACAAGCAGTTTTCAAGTTATAGCACTTTAAAATTTTGAAAAAAATCATTTCTGAGCATGCTCAGTAAGCACTTCAAGATAGCTGTATAAAACAAAGCAAGAATCCTGCTTTGTATGGGAAAATTCCTACTTTGTATGGTGGCCATCTTGTTTTCAGTTTTGCCTGAAAAATTCTAATTTGGAAACCTCCCAAAATGATATTCTGGGGAGGAACCAACACATGTAGCTTGCTTATTGTGACCTCCTACAGTAGTAGAGCCAAATTTGTCAAGCAATTTTGTGAGATTCCCTATTTATACTTCACAAAATTTTGGGAAAAAAATCCTCTAAAATTCTTTTTGTTATACCTACAGAAAGAGGCCAGTTCCTATTACAGTACTTAAGTGCCATCTGGTAGATTTTCAACTACACTATCAGATGAGGCAACCCTCTCTGGGTAGCAGTGAACACATTAACAAACAAAACAAGATCCCTAACTAAAGGTTTCATAATTCTCAATAGAATTTCTAAAAATCCTTAAAAATCCCTTGACTAATTCGATGCTAGTACTGTATATGCATTCTGCACTTCACTGCTTGAAAAATGCCCTTATAATGTGTTTTATTTAACACTTCAATTCTTTGTTCATATCAGCATCATACGAAGTAGGATTCTGCTTCATATGCCGAGATATGAAGCAGTATCCTATTTCATGAGTCATACAAAGTTGGATCCTGCTTCGTATGCCGAGATATGAAGTGGGATCCTACTTCGTGAGCCATATGAAGTAGGATACTGCTTCATATGCTGAGATACGAAGTAGGATCCTACTTTGTGAGACATATGAAGTAGGATCCTGCTTTGTATGCCTAGATATGAAGTAGTATCCTACTTCATGAGCCATACAAAGTTGGATCCTGCTTCATATGCTGAAATAGGAAGTAGGATCCTACTTTGTGAGCCTAAAGTGCAGGAATGTTTGAACTTATGCTGATATCTCAGCCACTTTTCATTATGTTCTCACCAAATTTTCAACATGGGCATTTTGGGACCCCACCTCATGAACACTGGTGCTGTCATTTTGTTACTCAGTCCCAAAAAGTGATGTCATGGTCACTCTGTGAAATCACCTTTTGCAACCAATTAACAAAATGACAGTGCCAGTGCTCATAAGGTGGGGTCCCAAAAAGTCCATGTTGAAAATTTGGTGCAAAAATACCAAAAAAACCCAAATTATGTGCAGTCATTGAAATTTCGCAATGTACACATGTAACTTTGGCAAATTTTAATATTTTCACTCCAAATTTTCAACATTTCCATTATTTCACACCACCTCATGAACAGTACAGCTGTCATTTTTCATATCCTGCCTGAAACATGTTTTCACTTCTGTGGCACAGAATAGCATGTACACTGCACAAAGTCTCCTTTCAAGACCAACTAACAAAATGACAGTGCCAGTGTTCATGAGGTGGGGTCCTCAAAAGGCCATGCTGAAACTTTTGTGAAAAATTCCTAAAAATGCCTGAGTTATGTTTGTCCATTGACTTTATTCAATACACTCTCTTAACTTTCATACTTTTCAATATTTTAACGTCATATTTTCAACATAGCCATTTTTTCACACCACCTCATGAGCAGTACAGCTGTCATTTTTCACATCCTGCCCAAAATGTGTTTTCATGCCTGTAGCACTGAATAGTGCTGCAGTTGCACATTATTTAGTTGTGTCTTGCATTTCACAATTTCTGTGTACTGGGGTACATGAGGTGGAGTAATAAGATGGCTATGCTGACAGTTTGGTCACTGTTGTTTGATACATAGATATGCAGGCCCCAAAGGGCCCTGTGCTTCCACACCTACATACATATGTGCATCTATGGAGGGGTTGGAGTGCAGGGTCCAAAGGACCCTGCTCTCCCACAGTAAAGTAAGGACATTATTATACTATCTCAAAAAGAAAGGAAATTCATTGCAAAAAAAAACTCCATTAATGCATCAGTTGTGGTTCCTATTACAGCAACAAAAGTATGGAAATTCAGTGTTAGGGTTCCTACTCATACCACCACACCCCACCCCTACCCTCCACACACCAACAGGTGTCGGGATGTACCTTGGGGTCATTGGCCCCACCTCTCACCCCATTCCATGTGTAAGGAAGCTGAGATGGTACAGTACAGAAGAATGGGGTGAGAGTTAGGGCTGATGACCCCAAGGCATACCCCAATGCCTGTTGGTGTGTGGAGGGTGAGGGTGGGTTGGTAGGGGTGGGAATCCTAACAGTGAATTTTCACACTTTTGTTGCTGTAATAGGAACCCTAACTGATGCATTAATGGAGTTTGTTTTGCAATGAACACACACACACACACACATATATATATAGATAAATATTAGTGCAGAGAGTATTTTTTAGCTGAAACACAAATGTAACCATAATTGTGTAAATTAAATTTATCACTAAGTCATTAGCACCAAACTCCCTATAATGGAAAAAAGTGCTAATAACACTTTAACACTGTGATTTTCAATGAATCTTAATAATTATACTATCATGTTACACGAGGTCCCTGCACCCTAATTGATACCCTCAGGGGTACACCGTAGACAGCTAATATTTAGGCATAGGCTATACTAATACGAAAGGCTAAGGGCATCTACCGTACAAGAGTAGATGTCAGGATATGAATACATATTATTGTAACTCACTTTGCTTGCTAATGCACACACATTATACCATGTATTTTCTGTCTATTTCTTACTTGTCAGATGCCAAGACACCTGTCCTTGAAGTAATTATAATGTGAAGGCAACATTGCCATCTTTTGGTGATGGACACCACTCACCTTGTTATGTAAGACTTTGTATAAGAACATCTTTGTTCTAAAACTGATGACTTTACAGAATTATATAATGTTATCTTGGACCGTGGAGCCACCTCTAATTTAGCCAATAGGGATCATCTCTATAACTAGAAATGTTTCTATCTTTCAGTAACCATAGTAATTATCATAGGTATATAATGTTATGCACAGGCTTTACACCTCAGAGACCCGAGAGATCCCAAGAGACTACAAAGAAACCTCGAGGTGTAGGGAACGCTTAGCACTGGCTCCCGGTTCGTATTGGTAAGAACTGCTTAGGGCAACTGTAATTTATCCCTTTCTGTAGTAATAAACTTGTTTATTACTTGAATGCAACTTGTCTGTGATTATTTGCATCCCCAATATTGCCAAGAACCTGAAAGTGAGGTTCAGACCTCTTACAATTGGTGACCGTGTGCAGGCGATATTGGGTGTTGTAAGTTTTCACTTGTTGCTGTAAATTTCCCTTTTTCCAGGGGGACTGTAGGTGTACATTCCCGTATCACCTCTCCCGTCTTTTTTTTACCAGTTTGTAGATACTTGCAAGGTCTGGCTGACTTTTTGGGTGCGGTCGATGCCGTCTCGACCCACTCCATAGCGGCTTTGAATTGCAAGCCTACAACTTATACAGTAGCCCGGCTGTGTTTAAAGTACTTGTGTTGTGGATCGACATGAATGCGTGGTCTTTTCACAGTTTGAATTTTCATTCCCTCCCACATAAATGGCCACCGTATCAGATATCTGGCGCAGAACTGAGACTCGATGTCTCGAATCTTCTTACCTCCCATGGAGGATGGCTGACTTCGCATGCACGCAAGTCAATCCAAAACCCTGTACTGGGGATTTCAACTCAGTACGCAGAGGCGCCACAATCAACCAATAAGCGTTGTTAAAGGGTTGATAGCGCTGCTCTATGCTGCTTTGAAGCCTCCAAGTGAGGTTTCGAACCTTGACCTGCAGATCGCATCTCTTAAGCAGGGAGATGGGTTTGCAGGAAACAGAATGTATTTGATACAGCAGAACTTGGAGTCAGAACTCCAATCTCTGCGTAGAATGAAAAGGACTCACTATTGCATCATTCTGCACAGGCTGGTGAACAAGAAATGTGTACTCTGAAGCATGAGTGTGAAAGTTTAAGACAGGATAAGAGTCAGTGGTACAAATGAATGATTTGTTGAGTGTCGCTAATGCACAATTGAGTGATGAGATGGGTTAATTGCAGGACAGATCAATCAGGTACGAATGATTTAGAGACAGCTTATAGGGACAATCGCTAATTGAGCGCCGCTGCACTAATGCTTTGCAGAAACAGAAACAGGATCAGGTTGATATGGATGTTGCAAGTGTGAGTCATGATGAATGTAAAGCTAAGATGGATAAACTGTGCCATCAGCGAGAGGTTTTGACTGGCCATGTTAAGGCAATGGGTGGCGTAGCCCCTGCCTTTCCTTCATCATCGAAGGGGGAGCCATCCGACGATGACATCTCACAGTACAATGCCCAGTCATGCCCCTACTATGGCCCAGATTCCCCACCCAGCCATCCACAGTATGGTGGGTCCCCGCCCACCACTCCCCAGGTCACACGTAGATGACGTCGTGATGCTCATCATGGGAAAATTCCATCATGGCGGCGCCCATGATGGGGGGGAGCAGGCCCAAGCCTGGTCCCGACGGCGCCTCCGGTAGCCGTTATTAGTGTGGAAGATAGGCAAGAGATTGAAGCCATGATTGATAGGGCATTGGGAAATGTTCCTCTTCCTGAAACAAGTATGAAAGCCATTAAAAGTCAGATTCGACAAATTTTTCAAGAAGCTGGCACTCAGGAAGGTGTTGTTCAGACTGCGGCTGAAGATGCAGCTCGTGCAGCATTGGATGGTGCGCGAGACGCACTACCCTTGCCTGATCGACCACCAACTAATCCCCTGCAAATGGCCTACTCTGTTCAGCAAATTGCTGACAGCATCAGTCGGATGAACCCGTCCGACAACCTCAGCTGCCATTTGGAAAAGGTGCGCTCCAAGTGCAAGATGCTTAGTCTCACCGCAGAATACCAGGTCCAAATACTACGCCAGACCATCGATCCTGGTTTATGGGCAAAACTCCCCGAAGTAGTTCACCAAGATGGGAACGCTACCTTTATCGAAGTCGCAGCTGAGCTCATTTCCGCTCACAGCCCTGGTGAGGTTGGAGTAATGCTAGCATACCCCATGAAGCAAAATGCTAAAGAAAGTCCAGCGACTTACCACCAGAGACTCTGGATGGCCTATCGAGCAGGGAAACATCTGGCACAAGAAGCCGCGGATGCAGATCTTATTGAATATAAGACCCTGTTCCTTAGAAACTTGATCCCAGCCGTAAGAGAGAAAGTAGAGCCAACCACATACCCAAATATGGATAGGTTTGCTGATATTCTTCGGAAAACTGAGAGAGTGTACCAATTGTACATCCGCGATTTGGGTTCCGGTTCCAAAAAGGTTGCAGCTGTGGAACCCACCTCTGGGACCACGACACACTACATGGTGGAAGGGCAGGCCCAGCAACAACAACCCAAACCTCCATCGGCCCCTCCAGCTAGCACCCAGTAAAACCCCCAACAACAACAACAACAACAGTGGGGTGGGAACCGGAATTGGCCTAAAAACAGAAGGCACAAAGGCAAAGGGAAGCCATTACAAAGATTGAGTCCCTCATATAAAGAGATAGCTGAAGAAAACCGGAAATTTCGGGAGCTCCTGGGGCAAGTGCATTCTGTAGCAGATGCTGTTCCCGCACAAACACTTGCAGCAGTACAACCGGTGACCCATGACACTACTGGCCATGGAGACACTGGAAGTATGGGTGCACAGACCCATACCAGCCTGAACCCGGAAGCCCTGCCTTACATTGCATCAGTGCAACATGGTGAAGTCATTCATGCAAGCCAAGCCCAACCTCTGCATGCCTCCAACAATAACGGATTGACAATTACAGGCCCCAGTCCGCATTGTAAACAAGCTGGTCTTGGATACAAACGGAAGGCCCTGCACCGAGGCTGAGGTCGTGGGCCGCCAATTAATTGTCTTATTAGATACAGGTGCAGCTGTATCTGTGTTACACGACGACCACCCTGAAACGTCTCCATGGTCTACCAGACGGAAGACCAATATGTCAGGAGTTGATGGTGCTAGGTTACCTGCATACCATTCTCTGTCTTTACCGGAAGAACTAGGCCATTTGAAGGCCTCACATGCTTTCCAACTGATGGTGTTGCATGATCACCCTAGCATCATCGGGATTGACTTCCTTGCACCACACGGCTGTGTGGTGGATCTAGCAAACATGCTGTTGATACAGATCCAGGGTCAATACCATACTGTCTTAATTCCTGACTCACATGCTGTGGCAACGATATCCATTAACAACAAAGAGTATGACGTCATAGATTTATTCAAGAATCATGAACTTTTCCCAAAACTTCTACCTATCCTGCAACGACACTTGGCAGCGTTTGCAGTCAACAAACATGATTGTGGCAGAATGCATACTGTTATTGAGGTGCCAGGCCCGGCACATGAGAGACAAAGGCAATACCCATTTCCCTCTGAAGCCTTACCCTCTCTTCGAGAAACAATCAAATCACTCCTTAAACAAGGAGTAATCAGAACCTGTGTCTCCACTGCCAACTCTCCTGTTTGGCCTGTGAAGAAACCCACAGGTACCTGGAGACTTACTATTGACTACAGGAAACTGAATCAGGTCACTTCCAGTTGTTCCCCAACTGTGGCGTCTGCACCGGATGTGCTGTGACTTTTAACACCAGATCAGAAATGGTTCAGTGCTCTGGATATCTCCAATGGTTTCTGGTCATTACCATTGGCCCTCAAGAGTCAATATAAGTTTGCCTTCACTTTTGAAGGGCGACAATATACGTGGACTTGCTTGCCACAGGGGTTCCATAACAGCCCATCTCTCTTCCATCTCCATATGATGGATGCCCTACAAGGTTTCTCAACCCCCCAAAGTCTCTTACAGTATGTGGATGACCTGCTGCTGGCTACTGCCACACAGGAACAACATCTGGATCTCTTGGATGAACTATTGACTCTTATTCAAAGAGCAGGCTTGAAGTGTAATCCTGCAAAAGCACAACTATGTCAGAAGGAAGTACTCTTTCTGGGTTTGAAGATAACAGATCAAGGTCGGAGTCCTACTTGGAAAAGATTCAGGGTTACAAGACTTGCCATTACCTACCAGTGTGGCAACTCTTAGGAGGTTTCTAGGTATGGTAAATTACTCCAGAGATTTTATTTGTGATTTTGCACAGAAAGCCGCTCCACTGTACGATTTACTCAAAAAGGACGTTCCATGGAATTGGGACCCTGTCCATACCCAGGCTGTGACGTCACTGAAGCAGGCCTTGGCCTCCGCTCTGGCACTGGTAAACCCCAATCCAACATTACCCTTCCATCTAGAGTGTGCCACCTCTGACATTGCTATGTCAGCAGTGTTAGCCCAAAAGGTACATGGCACTTTGAGACCTATTGCATATGCATCGCAGCTCTTGACCCCAGTAGAACAGAAGTATGGCCTTTGTGAAAGGAACCTTCTGGCCACTTATTGGGTGGTCAAGCACTTCCTGTATATCATTGGGTACTCCCCGCTGATTCTTAACACCAATCATACCCCTACCACCTTTTTGCTCTCAGACAGAGTGAAGGATGGGTCAGTCTCTAACACCAGGCTGACACATTGGTCACTCCTCCTCCAGGATAGGGATATTCAGGTCCATCAAACCAAAGTTCTATCTCTACTAGCACATGGCCTCCTCTTCCAGGGGGAGTTCCACGACTGTGCCTTGCAGTCACCTGATCTCCCAGATCCGGGTCCATTCTTCCCTACCACCCCTGAGATATTAGAGAATACCTCTTTGTGCCATGTTTTCACCGATGGATCAGCATCATACTATCAAGGTGAACAAATTGCAGGGATGGGTATCATGGTGGTGTATCCTTATGGGAACACTGTCAGGATATCTAAACGCTGTACTGTAGCTTCATCACAGTATGCAGAGCTGGCAGCAGTGGCCTGTGCATTAGAGTTTATCCAACATGGAACTCAGGACACCGTCATTTTTACTGACTCTAATTGGGTTTGTTGTTCCCTTACAGAATTTCTCCCTTTCTGGCAGAAGAACTCCTTCCTCTCTTCTGATGGCAGCTCAGTGAAATACAAAGAATTGGTGATTTGCATACACACATTAGGTCAGAAATACCCACACAAACTCTATGTACACAAGGTTAAAGCTCACTCCTTACATGATCCCTACCACACATTCAACGACACAGCAGACACCCTTGCTAAGGAAGGTGCCTGAGGGGGGGATGTCTGGGTGATGGAACATCCAGAGGCCAACGCAGCTGTACAGGTTGCAGCTCTCAAAAAGAAATCTGAATCTTTTTCCCCATTGGACCTCTCAGCAGCTTAGCATTTGGACACTGAACTCAAAGAAGTGTTCAGATTCTTGGACAAGGGTACTGAAGAAAGACTTCCTACACATAACCCTTACCGTAGGCATGAAGGTAAATTACACTTATCCCCTGATGATAAACTCATTTGGTTCCAGCCAGAGGATACTACCACCAAATTGTGGGTAGTCCCCAGACATTTGAGATCTGAATTCTTGCACCAGGTACATGACACACCTACTGGTGGACACCAGGGGGCTGAAAATACCCTCCAATGCCTCAAAACCACCGTCTGGTGGCCTGGGATTACCAAAGATGTTAAACAATATATTGATAATTGCCTTGTGTGTGCACAAAACAATCCAATACCTACAAAACGGAATGCCAAACTTTTACCACAGAGACATACTGGCCCTTGGCATGCCATCCAAATTGATTTTATTGGTCCTTTGACCAATACCAGTAGAAACAACAAGTATGCCCTTGTAGTGACCGATCTATTCTCTAAGTGGGTTGAGGCTTTCCCCACCAAGACTTGCACTGCAAAGACAACCGCCAAAATCCTGGTAGAACAGATTTTCTCCAGGTGGGGCCTGCCTCTCAAGGTAGACTCCGATAAAGGAACCAGTTTTACAGGTGAGTTGATGAAAAGTCCTTGAACTCCTAGGGGTTCAGCAAAGTTCCACATACCTTATCACCCTCAATCCTCAGGTCAAGTAGAAAGAGCTAACAGACGGATTAAGCAAATGCTTTCCAAATTCATTGAGGACAATCCCAAGACCTGGGATTCCCTACTGCCTTTACTCCTTATGGCAATTAGGGGTACGCCCTCAGCCACGACCCAGCTTACACCGTTTGAGGTAATGACTGGCAGACAAATGAGACTACCTGAACACTTGCTCTTTGACCTGCACACCCCCACTGCAGACCGTGTGTCTGTAGATCAGTATGTGGAAAAACTTAGAAAAGACCTCATACACACACACTTGAATGCTGCAAACTGCATGGGCAAGGCCCAGCAACAGTCCAAAATACAATTTGACAAACATGCACAAGAAGTGGATTGGCAAGTTGGAGATCAGATAATGGTACTTCGCTTAGCACATCCCACCCACTCCTTCTCCAACAAGTGGGAAGGCCCTTACCCCATTGTCAACAAGCTCAGTCCAGCAGTCTATCAAGTTAGACTCCTCCACAACAATAAACTGACTGACAAACGGTTACATGCAAACCAATTGAAACTGTACAAAGGAGTTAAACTTACTCTTCCTAACCCCATTGGGCGGAACTGTACTAATATACTAATCTTTCATCTTCCTTTTCAGATACATTGACAAGATGGCTATCTTGTTTCTATCTCTACCCTTGCAGGAGTAATCCCTTTCGCCTGCGCACGTACCGGACTCCTTCGACACCTTGATCTCCAGCACCTCCTGCAGAGGGAGTTTCATCAAAATTCCAGACACTATGATTACTGTCCAGGAAGGTTCCGATGCATACCTCACTGCCTCGGTCATTGCTCTGACAAATCCACCCTTCAAATTGAGTAGCAAACCACATCACAAGGACAAGTTCTCCTGTGGCCAAACCTCTAAGGGAACTTTCCAGGGTTGGCCTAACGCTAAATTGTCCCGAATGGTTCACTGTCCTTGTTACAAACTGCATTAAGACACTCTGGTTTGTGTAACATCACTGCTTTAATTGACCCTTCCTATTGTAACTCTTTCTCAGGATTCTGCCGCAGATTTTGTGCTGTACACCACATGGCCTCTGCAGCCATGTATCTATCTGTGCTGCCTCCTACTGACAAACAGCTTTTGGAATGTCCAAAACACACCCCTGGTCCCCGTAGTGGTCTCACAGCCACTGCCCTCCCAGGTTCTTTGATTAACAATTTACAGTTTATGCATATACCTGTTTTGTTTAACCTTACTTATTGGAATATGAAAGAATTTGGTATGTGTCACAATACCAATACATCTGCATTTTACAGTACTTTATTGCTTGATAGTTTAGCTGCATTTCAGATACGTACCAAAGATCCCTTTACTGGGGTTTATTCTACTGAACACAGAGGTAATTTTAGGAGGAAACCACCTCCTAGTACTCTTACTCATAAACGTACTAAACGTGAAGTTGACAGTTCTGATGTCACGGGTGCCACGGGAACTGTCACAGGTCTTTTTGGTACTGCTATGTCCATTTGGAACAAAGCAGACATTGCTGCTATCAAAAGTCATTCTGCAAAGTTCTCCACTGGTTTGGTTAATGATGTTTTACCACCTTTATTGCATGGTGTGGATGGTCTTAGTCAGGAAGAAAGATACACTGTATACAACATGCACGACATTGCAAAAACCTTCACTGATTCCAAAGATAAGATTAACGCACTCATACAACAGAATAATAAAGAAGCTGATAGACAATACATTGGTAGTGAAATACTTTGTTCTGCATATGGTTCATATATACTCACTACCATTAACAACCTTTTCAGAGACCTAGAAGCTGGAAGAATTCCTGATATTATACATGACAGATGTCTATCTAAATGGTATTGTCCTAAATGTAAATCTCCATCTTGTATTTCCCTATGTATGCAACAGACTCTGTCCATTCCTCTCTCCACAGCTCAAAATTTGGGGTTTGTGACCAGACATCCAAACACTGGTCCTTGTTTTTCTGCTAAGTAATGTTCTATAACAGATGCCATGTTTGTCTCTTTTACTGTCTCCTTACCACGTTTTGATCCTACTACAGCTTTGTTCGACAAGCTGGCACTGGCGCATTCTATAGGGCATTTGGACGAAGACATCTACCGAGAACACCTGGATCTACCACCTCTACTGGTCTACCATTCCTTCCTGGATGCCTGGGTGGCACACTTTTGCGGACTGTTGTGCTTAAAAGCAATACATCTACCTGTGCCGATGTGATGTGTTTGATGTTATACGCCCTGTTTGTGGCTACTCTCAGACAGCATTGACTGGACTTTCACTATGGATGCTGACATCACTGAGAATGGCACCAACGCTTTTGAATCAACTCAGTCACCGGATCAGCTCTACCAGTCCTATCGTGAGGAAGCTCATCGCCTGTCAACACAAATCTCCAAGACGACCTACACATGCCCTGTCCAGTTGCAAAAATGGAGACTGCCTACTGTACGATCACAGTACAACTCTGACGGTGAATATTGCATAGTTACTAATGTGAAGACGTATTCTTATGGTTCTGTTACTTGTGCAATTGATTACCCCAACTTCTGTTTTGTCCCCCATCAGAAAACTGTTATTGGACATACTGTCATAACCCCCATTCCCCTTATGGAAGCAGATATTATTGATTGTAATCCAGATTATTTACTCACACTTGAAGAATACCTACCCTATTTTAATGTACACATAGATCCACTTACACTTACACTGAAATCACTTTTAGATAGAAAGGACACACATCTCATCCACATCAGCAATAATATAACCAAAGCCAATGAAGCCATTCTTGACCTGATGAATGATGGAGACATGAATAATGCTTTGACTAACACTTGGTTAGAGATTACTTTTAAAGGTTTTGTTATAATACAAGCATTTTTGATATTTATTTTGATTATTATGCTTTGCTGCCTACGACGTACTCTTCGCCAACACCGTGAGCAGCTTGAGTTTCTTTACAAGGCTCGCGTGTCTCCTTATTGTAAGGAACCACTGCTCCTGTCCACTCCTTATATTCACTTGTGTTGCCCTTTGCAGGCAACAAGGAGGGGAATTGTTACACGAGGTCCCTGCACCCTAATTGATACCCTCAGGGGTACACCGTAGACAGCTAATATTTAGGCATAGGCTATACTAATACGAAGGGCTAAGGGCATCTACCGTACAAGAGTAGATGTCAGGATATGAATACATATTATTGTAACTCACTTTGCTTGCTAATGCACACACATTATACCATGTATTTTCTGTCTATTTCTTACTTGTCAGATGCCAAGACACCTGTCCTTGAAGTAATTATAATGTGTAAGGCAACATTGCCATCTTTCGGTGATGGACACCACTTCACCTTGTTATGTAAGACTTTGTATAAGAACGCCTTTGTTCTAAAACTGATGACTTTACAGAATTATATAATGTTATCTTGGACCGTGGAGCCACCTCTAATTTAGCCAATAGGGATCATCTCTGTAACTAGAAATGTTTCTATCTTTCAGTAACCATAGTAATTATCATAGGTATATAATGTTATGCACAGGCTTTACACCTCGCAGACCCGAGAGATCCCAAGAGACTACAAAGAAACTTCGAGGTGTAGGGAATGCTTAGCACTGGCTCCCGGTTCGTATTGGTAAGAACTGCTTAGGGCAACTGTGATTTATCCCTTTCTGTAGTAATAAACTTGTTTATTACTTGAATGCAACTTGTCTGTGATTATTTGCATCCCCAATATTGCCAAGAACCTGAAAGTGAGGTTCAGACCTCTTACAATCATTTAACCATTTTTGACTATTAAATCTAAATTATGTAGTTGTGCCCATGCCTCAGGTGAGTCCCATTTTGCAAGAAGGCTCTTAATATTTAAAGAGCAACTCTAACCCTCAGCATGTGCATTTATAAATAAGATGTTTTAGCTGTTACAGTTTACTAGAGAACACATTTTTTTTTCCATTTTCAATAATCCTTTCCAAGATTTACAGCATATGTTGGCAGTCCATCCAAAAGGTCTGTACAGAAACATCTGGTAGTCTGAGAGCCACAGAGGTGGTTCTCTGATGAATCTGACCTGTAAGACTGCCATCTGCAGTCCAGGTCTGAAGCCACCAGCACCTCACAGAAGCTCAGCTAGTCTGAGAGCCACAGCTATGGTTCTCTGATGAACCCAATCTGCCAGACTGACATCCGCAGTCCAGGTCTGAAGCCACCAGTCCCTCACATAAGCTCAGGTAGTCTGACAGCCACAGCCATGGTTCTCTGATGAACCCGACCTGCCAGACTGCTATCTGCAGTCCAGGTCTGAAGCCACCAGCCCCTCACAGAAGCTCAGGTAGTCTGAGAGCCACAGTAGTGGTTCTCTGATGAACTTGACCTGCCAGACTGCCATCCACAGTCCAGGTTTGAAGCCACAAGCCCCTCACAGAAGCTCTGGTAGCCTGAGAGCCACAGCTGTGGTTCTCTGACAAGTCCAACCTGTCAGACTGCCATCCGCAGTCCAGATCTGAAGCCACCAGCCCCTCACAGAAGCTCAGGTAGTCTGAGAGCCACAGCCATGGTTCTCTGATGAACTTGACCCGCCAGACTGCCATCCGCAGTCCAGGTCTGAAGCCACCAGGCCCTCACAGAAGCTCAGGTAATCTGAGAACCACAGCCATGGTTCTCTGATAATCCTGTCCTGCCAGACTGCTATCTACAGTCCAGATCTGAAGCCACCAGCCCCTCACAGAAGCTTAGGTAGTCTGAGAGCCACAGCTGTGGTTCTCTGATGAACCTGACCTGCCAGACTGCCATCCACAATCCAGGTCTTAAGCCACTAGCCCCTCACAGAAGCTCAGGTAGTCTGAGAGCCACTGCCATGTTTCTCTGATGAACCCGACCTGCCAGACTGCCAGTTGTAGTCCAGGTCTGAAGACACCAACCCCTCACAGAAGCTCAGGTAGTCTGAGAGCCACAACCATGGTTCTCTGATGACTCTGACCCACCAGACTGCCATCTGCAGTCCAGGTCTGAAGCCACCAGCCCCTCACAGAAGCTCAGGTATGCACTTGCTCTCAGGGACTGATTATCTCCAGGAAGGGAGCCCTAGCTGCCTGATTTTTCTTTTTTCATGAGGACAGCCGTCTCTGGGTTTAAATCCAGAGTCTGTTACTGCTGTGATCCACTGGTTGCAGTCAGCTTCAGGAACACTCCGATTGGCTCCATATAGCTCTGCACTGTTAATGCTTGAATTATATTGTACTAGATTATGATTTCTGTTAATACTGTCTTGCTAGCATTTTATAGTTGAAGTTTGCTGATTTAATTTAAATGCTTGTAGTGTGTTCCCTCATAAGACCTAGTAGCGATCTCAGCTCAGGTCTTTGAACCCTCCTCCTTTCACCTTTTTACTCTAGTATTGCATTTTAAATTGCCCTGTTCTTGCTCTCTCGGACCTTGTGGCACCTTGCCTAACATTTTGGTCTTCAACACCCCCCCCCATTTAAGACATTTTGCATTTCATTTTAGCTTCATGAGTGACCCTCCCACCTTTGTTATTTAATTCCCCTCTGTCCTTCTCTTTTCAGGTAGTCTGAGAGCCACAGCTGTGGTTCTCTGATGAACCCGACCTGCCAGACTGTCATCCACAGTCCAGGTCTGAAGCCACCAGCCCCTCACAGAAGCTCAGGTATGGATTTGCCCTCAGGGATTGATTACCTCCAGGAAGTGAGCCCTAGCTGCCTGATTTTTCATCCCACCCACTGACCCCACCCCGGTCCTCTTTAAATACACTTAAACTCTTCAGCAGCATTCTAGCTCACTCCTGCAGGCTACTGCCAGCCACACCCATCCATCACATCCCCGACCTCTATTAAATCCCCAAGGGTACCACCCAGTTCTCATCTACTTTGCTCTTATTAGCTATCAGTAGACTTATCCCACCTCCTCCTAAAAAGCCCATACCTTCTGCCCCAGAGAATGATATTTCTGACCTCTCTCTCTGCTTCAGTATGGGAATCTCTTTCCCACAAATGAGTCTGCTTATTATCCTCAATCTAATCATCTACTCTGGAAGGGCTGCTATATTGCGACCTCAAAATACCACCGACCTCTCCATTGAATTCCCATTATCTACCCCAAGGACAATCATGTACTTCTACTCCCTAACTCTCGCCCAAAACACACCACCCAGACTGCTTCACCTATGGTTGGCTCGCCCATCAAGAACACATGTTCCCATGCTCCTCAGCATCTCTTTCCTATTAATAGGTTTTCTGTCACTCAAATCACTATCCATTTAAAGAGGCTCCTAATACATTAACAGTATGGGGACAAAAGAAGTATATCAAAACTCTCTTAAAGTCCCTAATTATGATGCTGATCCTCATCTAAGGTAATGTCTACTTAAGCCCTGGCCCCCAACAGTCTAGCCCCTGTGGTGCTGACAGGTCTGGGGGGGGCTCCACCTGGCTACCATCAATATCTGCAGCCTCCTCAAAAAGCTGGATCTTCTCACTACCTGGGTCACACTCCACAACCCAGATATAATATCAGTAACTGAGACATGGCTATCACCTAAGACCCCCGACACTGCAATAACAATTCTGGGTTATGCCATTTTCAGGCAAGACAGATGCTCCAAGAAGTGGGGAGGCTGTGCCCTGTACCTAAAGGACACTCTAATCGGGCACACCCTACCTATACCTCACCCTACAAGTGACATCCAGGTCCTTGCCACAAAAATACATCTGGGGACCCACCATAAAACACTGATGGTGGCATCAGTCTACTTACAGCCCAAATTTACCAACCAAGGATTGAACTCTGTACTGGATGTCATTCACTCCCTAGATCAAAAATCTGAAACTATCCTTCTCGGGGACTTTAATGTAAATTGGTCTTCCCCCAGTGCACATAAGTATAAAGATGCCTTGACAGCTGCCAATTTCTTCCAAATGGCTAAAATACCTACCCAAGTAAACTACAGAACAGGTACCTCAACTCTTCTGGACTGGGTTCTTACAACCCACCCTGAACACATTACTAATACAGTAGTTCTCCTTGACTGTATAAGTGACCACTCACCAGTCCTACTCTCATGGTCCAACAAATTTATTAAGACCTCCTCAAAATCATCAACAGTAGAAAACTACTACCTGGCCACCTGTGGCTGCTAAAAACATGCCTACGAGATCATGACTGGTCACCTATACTGTAGATGCAGCCCCAGACATGGACACTGCACTTGACTACTTTATACAAAGCTTCAGCACAGCCTGTGATACACCTGCACCCTTCATAAAATGCAAGATTAAAGGTGTTAATAAGCCTTGGATCAACCTTGGTCTTCTTGAGTGAAGGAAGGCCCAGGATCACCTCTGGCAATGTGCTAAGCTGACCAGAAACAGGGCAGACACTCAAGCCTTCAAAGCTGCAAGAAATGCCTGCACCCACAATTCGAAATGAAAAGGCCAACTACTACAAAAGAGTGCCAACAAACTCTTGAAAAGGTGGAAATAAGTTTTGGGCCAACCTAACAGAACTAACTGGAAAAAAAAAAGCCCCACCCGCTATGGTCCACCTAAATGGCCACATCATCACAGATCAAGTCACCGTGGCAAATGCATTTAATGCAGCATTTAAAAACCTTAGCCATGTTTTACTGCCAACTTTCTTTAATCCCCCTCAAGATACCATTAACTCAGTCAAAGTCAGAAATTTTGATGGAAATCCACCATTCTACTTCAAAGTCATCTCCAAGAACATCACAAAAAAGTACCTCCTTCGAGTACTTGGAAAGTCTAGATCAAGCAGCGACTCTCTCAACCTGAAACTCCTCGCTCTTACCCTCGATGAAGTCCTGACCCCCCTCACCAAAATCCTTAACAAATCTCTCATGCTCTCACAGTTCCTCCAAAAATGGAAATCAACAATGGTGACACCTATCCACAAAAATGGCGATAAATCTGTTACAAGCAACTATAGACCAATCTCCATTCTCCACAAAAGCACTGGAGAGAATAGCTGCTGACCAACTGATAGAATACCTTACTAAGTATAACCTGCTATGTCAAGAACAACATGGATTTTGCAAGGGCCACAGTACTACCACGGCTCTCCTAGAGCTTACCTCCTACATCCACAATTCCCTGGACCAAGGGGATCTCATTGATGCCACCTTCATCGACCTAACTAAGGCATTTGACACTGTCAACCATTCACTACTGCTTCAACAACTATCTCTAATAGGCCTATCTCCAGACACAACTCTTTGGTTTCAAAGCTACCTCAGTGACCGAACACAGCAGGTAAAAGTTGGCGAATCCCTCTCAACACCCCTCTTGGGTCTGATCAGGAGTCCCACAAGGATCCATCCTGGGTCCTATGCTTTTCAACATTTTTCTAAACAGCCTCCCTTCATCTTGCTCAGAAAAAAATCCTACTCTATGCCTATGATGCTGTCATCTTCACCTCCCACTCTGACCCCTCCTTTCTTCAGTTGCTACCACAAGAAAGCTTCACTGATGTAAAGGCATGGTTTAAATCCCACAAGCTTATTCTTAACCACAGCAAAACTAAATCAATGCTGTTCCATGGTACCCACAGCAAACATAAAAACAGAGACCTCTCTATCTGAAACAGCAAAGGGGCCACCCTTGAACATGTACATCTATTTAAATATCTTGGGTGATTCCTGACCCAACACTTGGATACTCTGAACATATCACCTACGTAGCACAAACTGTGAATACCCACATATACCTGCTCTATAGACATAAGAACTGCCTCACAGATGAAGCCCTAAGCACTGCCATTCACAGTTTGGTAATCTCTATAATAGACTATGGGCTTGTGATCTACGGGTCTGCCACTGACACAGCTCTCTGATGCATCGCCACAGCACTAAACAAGGCATGTCATCTCCAAACATCTGCAAACTGCCTTACACACACCTGCGAGATCTACAAACACGCAAACTGGCTCCAACTATCTGGCAGAATTAAATAGCAAAAAAGCAAGCATTGGACCTACTACCCCTGGATCACAGGCACTGCTAAGACCATACAGCATCCCACAACAAACCAGGAACTCAAAGAACCTCTCCTTCACTGTTTCCCTTTGGAGGACTGCCCAAGGCCAATGATTCTTCTTTTTCAGAGCCTCCTCCTGGTTCAACACCCTGCCAGCAGAAGTTACCAGCAAAGCAACCGTGGGTGCCTTTAAGCTCAGCCTACATCAATACCTCATCTTCTGTGCCTCCTGTGACTGCAACACCTACATATCCCACCCTTCCCTCCGTACTCCTTCCATCCTCCTCTACTCCCTCCACACACCTCCTCGCTGACCCTGACCCTGATCCACCCTCCACTCCCTCTCTTTCTCCCTCTTTACACCAGCCTCTGGCCTCACCTCCCTCTATCAGATGGCTACCTATATGAATCTATATTGTTTAATTTGTTATAGAAGTGATTTGCACAACTGTGATGTTCTGGTAATTGACAAAGCCCTCCAGCTGCTATGTTTATTTCTCTTTTGCACAATACCACTGCCTGTCCTAATGTTTCAAGTAACCTGATGTGGAACCTTTGTAAAAGAGCCCCTGGCTCAAAGGTGTATCTGATTCCCTTAAATAAATAAATAAATAAATAAATAAATTTGAAAACACCTGCCTCTCCCCTTTTAAGCTCACAGTGATTTTGTTTATGACATCATAGTGCTCACCAGGACAACAGACTGTGATGTTGCAAACAACAATTGTGTAGTTAGCAGGGAGAGTCAGATAATTTTGAAAACTCAGTGAAATAATTGCTGCATTTTCTACAATACCTAGTAAACTAACAGCAAGAGGAAGTTAAAAAAAAACAAAGAACTAGAAAACAATAAAGTTGAAATATAATTGATATAAATCTAATGTTTTAAGCTGTTTTATTATACTAGATAATTGCTCTTTACATGAGCAATTCTTAACATTGGAATTTGTGGTTAATTGTGATTAACACTAATTTTACTTAAATTAACACTTGGTTTGGCTAGAAGTGAGAGCCTTTCAGGGATTCAATTTTATTAATAGTATAGGTTAAAAAATATTATTACATCCCTGTTTGTAGTTGAACACATTTTATAATTTTTAGGGGAGCAGGTTAAGTATACATGGGTTTTATTTATTTCCACTGCATGATTATTTTAAATGTAATCATGTTTCTTTAGCTGCTAATGTTTAGTTTTCTTGTATCTTTTCATGGTGCTAAGCAACAATGTTCCAACTTAAAGCCAAGACTTAATAAGTGGGATTTTGAAAGATGCAGTCTAACAGGGATAGTGATGGATTCAGTATCTAGTGGTTTGAATTTTCTAAGTACAAAACGTTTTATAATGGAAAAAGAGTGGCAAACCTGTTTTTTAAAGAGGCTATTTTTAAAATATATAGGACACATACATTTTTGTACTCTTAGTGGATCAGGAATGGGCTATTTTGTTTAAGAGTAATAACAAAAAAAGAGAGGGGACTCATACAATAAAACAATATTCAGCAAATTAATTGTCCTATTGGTGTTAATCTCAGATTAAGTGCACCCTCATTCAGGTGCAGTCGGTGAATTGGGTGAATCAAGTTTCTCGTCTCCCACATGTGTTAATTTATCATGAATTCCAATGTTAAGAATTGTTTGCTTAAACATTCAGACCCTCTTTGCAAAATAGGACTTATGTGAGGCATGGGTGAAACTACATAATTTTAATTTAATAGCATTATCTGAAAAAAGGTTAAATGATATGATGCACAATCTGGAAATGTCATTATAGGGTTATATTGCATTCAGACAGGATAGGTATAGGAGAAGATGGGATGGTTCAATGATCTATGCTGCACCCAAATTTAAAGCCCAAGAACTGCATCTTTTTTAAAGTTCCATAGGCTGTGATTTAACAACTGTCGACATCCTATTGGGATCTGAAAAACATATTAATATCAGTTCAGTCTATATTTCACCAGGACTCACTGAGAAAGGGCTGGAGCTGGTAGCTGAAGTTAAAAGTGAACTTCCTATTAATATGGAGTGAACATTATTGGGTGACTACAGTCTAATGGTATTAAGGATCTAGTTCTTTTTTTTTAACAGATAAGTGTCCAGCAATTAATTATTAATACAAGCAGGTATAATCACAAAACAGATAAAGGCACCACACTAGATTGGGTAGTGGTCACACAATCCTCCAAGGTTATCAAGTCTGAGGTATTGTCAGACTAAAACAGTGACCACTGCACAAACTATTAGTGGTCAGCCAAATGTGTTGGTAGTCCTTCTTTCTACATTACTTCTAGGAACTGAAAACATCCTAATTCAGGGAACCTAGTCACAGATTTTAGGGATATAGATTGGACTCACCTTAAAACTATCAGGAATACTGATGGCTTATTACAAAGATTTTGCAACTACAGCATTTTCTGAAGTCATTGATAAAGGTGGCCCAGAGAGAAGGCCGAGGATTAGGGCCAAAAGGAATCAGTGGGTAACCCCTGAGCTAATCAATCTCATAAAACAAAGGGACAAGTTGTGGAAAAAGTGTAATGCCTTAAACAGCAGTTGACATCTTCAGGAGAACTTTAACGAAACATAATATGTAAACACAGTTCAGCTTGTATTTCACATTAGTTCAGTATTCATCCTCACTATTGTTTATTATACATGAAAACAGGATCTTTGCTCCTGAAAAGTTCATCTATTCCTGTTGCTTTCTCCTTACCTGAAGTCATAAAGCACTGCTTGTGACATCACAGTTACTCCCATGGCAACAGATCGTGATGTCACAACAGAGGATTATGACTTGAAATAGGGAGTAAGCTAAAGAGGTAGATGAACTCTGAGGTATAAAGATCATGTATTCCTACAAACTGCCTCAGTAATAAATAATGTGGAGGATAAATCAATAGAATACATATGGAATGCAAACTGATTTGCACCCAAATATTATGTTTTTTTAAGTTTTCTTTGAGGTGTCAGCAGTCCTTTAAGAGATCCCGTGACTTTACAAGATTGTACGAGGCTACGCAATCATACCGGGTCATGATGTTGCACGCTTAATAGCGTACAGCATTAGTTCTCACGCTTTGTGACAGTGAGCTTCCCCAAAGACATAAAAAAGATTTCAAGCCTCCCTCAAATTCAAAAAAAAAATCATACATTGCACAATACACCAAGAATAAAGTGAGGCTAATAAAGTTAACTGAGTATATTCTCTTTTTATTCCACTTATTGTTCTCCCACTCCCCAACCCCACATCCCAGGTTATCCTTGTCACTCCACTTTTCTGACTGTTTTACCCTTGTTACTCTGTTGTTCATTTAGCTTTTCTGCCCTGCAAGTTACTCCGGGGTCGGCACTGCCTCCAAGGCAGCACCTTGTTTTTCACATATATTCTTTTTTCATAGCTAAGTCACTTCTCCTATATATTTACTATTGCACAGTGGCAAGAAAATTTCTTGCTGTCTGATTAGTCAGTGGGTGCCTGGAACAGTGATATTATTAAGCATAACATCACTGTATGAAGTCCAGGCGCACACATGACCCTCTCACATGAAAAATCCCTGTTAGAAATCACTACACGCAACTCAGTTTCCCCTAATCTGTCCCACATGTGGTTCCACAGACTTTAACATTTCGATTTCTACCTTCAGTATATTTGCCACGCATAGCACCCATCTGTGTCCTGTGTGCCCCAATATGAACCACAACTAGAAAATTTAAAATAAAAAAAAATGCTGTAACTGAATTCAGCTTTTTCTCTGCTCGACAGCTCATAACTGTGGCTTCTCACTTATGCGCTTCTTCCCCCAACTTGAAGGTGTAAACGAGCGCCCCCACCACAGTCCCAGTCCATAACACCTCAAGACACAAGTCATCTGCAGGGAAGCGAGCTATAAAGCACCTCACTTAAAGCAGTAAGTCTAAATTACAAGTTCCACCATACTGCAAACTTTTTTCCCTCCTCAACTTGCTGTAATATGCCGCTTCTCAGATATGGCTCACAGCACAGAAGTGTGTGCTAACTCCTGCAGCTCAGTTTCTTTATTTTTTGTTTTAAACAAAAAAACAACTTTGAACCACCCCCTACCTCCCTCAGGGTTCTGGCCAAGAGATCCAATAGAGGCACCGGCAGCAGGCCAGTGAAGATGGGATGGGGGCTGGCTACTGTGGGGATGGGGTGGAAGGCTCCCTCAAAATCTGTCACCATAACCATAATCTCCCGGTACAACAATTAAATACAGCAACAAGTGTACTGGGAGAATTGCAAGGAAGACGGGGTGGGGGGCACAGGAAAGCATATGTAACCACATGGGGGAGCAGGAAGCAGAGGCACCTCTGCAGGCAGCATCACTGAGAAAGGAGCTCCACCTACTGGTGGAAAAATATTCTGGACTTTTTCTTGAAAACATACCTCCACACACAACAAAATCAAATAAAAAATAAATACAAATTTTTTTTATCTTTTCCTTTTTATTAACAAATGAGCCATTGTATAATAGCAATAATGCACCCCAAGGTGTGGGTCGTGCTGGGATAATGTCAGTTCTCCGGTGTTGGATGCACTTGGCCTTCAGCCTCATGCCCAACCACCCAAGGGGTGACATTATCCCAGCACGACAGACACTCTGTTGTGCATTATTGCTTCATTGTAACACCATGCCACCATGGACCACCACTCATGTGAAATTCACCTACAGGCACCACAGGAGGGGAGATTAAAGGCCTGTCCTGTCTGGAGTGCACAAGCAGCATCGGAGGCAGCGCTACCCCTGGGGTAACTTTCAATGCAAAAAAACTAAATTACCTACTCTGCCTGTTTCCTCTCTATCTGGAATAACTAACCTAGCCACCATAATCTCACCCCCTTATACGCTGTTGTTAAGCAGCTTTTTGTACCCTTACCCCAGGTCACACCTGAAAACAAGCGTTGGCTTACTGTGCCTTTCCCAGTCATCAAGTTACATAAACACACCTACTGTAGAAACAAGCCTTGACTCAGCATGCTTTCCCAGTCACCAATTTACATAAACACACCTACTGTAGAAACAAGCTGTGACTTGGCATGCCCTCCCAGTTATCAAGTTACATCTACACATACCTAGAAACAAGCTGTGGCTCAGTAGGCTTTTACTGGTCACCAATTTGTGTATGAGCAAAGAAATTCCGCTGTCATTATCCATGTTTAGTTTTCTTAATCCTTTCACACAAAACATCCAAAATTTAAAATTTAAATACTGCAAATTTTCAGGCTTGACTGGGCCTCCCCCCTGAAATAGCCTGGGGCCTCCCTGGGGAGGCTGGCCTCACCATTTGAGAACCACTGGCGTACAGCATTATGGTGAAACCCAGACCTGTGTGCTCCCCGAGTTGGACCCCCTGGAGTTGAGAATCTTTAGTGGGGGTCCGGGGTGCAGCCCCCCCTAACAAGGGTGTGGGGCAGAGCCCCCCACAGAACAAAGACATGATGCCTTATGGCATTAATCGCGCAGCACAATAGTGCCATGCAGCATTATGTCTTGCAACATAATGACCCCGTGCCCTGCACAATAAATGTAAATCAACAGTTAGAATGAATAAAATTTTTTTTTTAATCTAAACAGCTTAATGATCTGGGGAACTGGGTGATCTGAAAACTTTGCAAACTTTAAATTCCCTGTTAGGCAGGAAAATTAAAAAGTATACTATCTCATTACTGGATGGAACTGAACCAATTAGTGAACCAAGACATGTAGCAAAAACATTTAACGAGTATTTTGGGAGACCTTGATAGGTTTAGGGTTGTATTTAGTGGAGAGGTACCAGTAACTAAAAAAGAACCAACAATAAAATAAATCAACCAAAATTCTATTCTCAAAGTGTTACACCTGGATGGGTACAGGATTATATCTTGAAATATGATCCACACCCTAATATTGGCATAGATAACATGATTATAGGGCTTTCAAATTGGCTTTTTCAGAACTGGTGACACCCCTTGCATTTATTTGTAATTATTTTTAGGTTATGGGCTTTTCCTAAACTATGGGAAGTAGTTATTATTAAGACTATACATAAAATAGGTAGCAAAGAAGTGGTTTCTAACAATAGACCCATATCACTTTTGACCCCTCTTTCAAAGATTCTTGAAAGAATTATCTTTTATCAACGTTTGAGTTTTTTGGATCAGTATAGCATGCTAACAGATGCTCACCATGGATTTAGAGCCAGTCATAGTACTGAAACAGCCTTGGTGGGGTTCACACAGCACGCACTGTACCCCTGATAAAGGGTACTATGCCTCAGCATTATTTATGGACCTCAACAAGGCTTTTGATCTTGTTGACCAAAGTCTGTTATTGGATTCCCTTTCAGAATATAATTTCTCACCTGATGTATTCTACTGGTTCTCTTAACTATTTAATGAACAGAATACATAGCACAGCTATTGAAAGGAATTGTCTTGGATGCTCACATGATTAAATGTGGGGTGCGGCAGGGCTCAGTATTGGGTCCCCTTTTGTTTTCATTATTTTTGAATTCTGCACACAGTCATGTGAAAGATCTGAGATCATTTTGTACGAAGGTGATATTGTTATTCTTAGTACAGGGCCTGTGTTGAGGGAAGCATTGGGTGCTGTACAAAATGATTGTGGTTATTTTCAAGGCTACTCCTGTCCAGAAGAATGGTAATGAACACTAAGAAAACTAAGACAATTAAATTTTGGGGTTCAAGAATGGATAGAGCTGTGGAATTACCTGTCGGTGATCTTAAGGGAGAATGTACAGATATTGTAGAAAGCCATAAAGGGGCACTGTCAGTTTTTAAGCTGTTTTAGTGCCTTTGGGCCTGATTCCAGAAGGTGGACACAAGGCTTCTGTCAAGCCCTGTGTTCACTGTGAACTGGGACGTAGTTGCACCAAACCTCCTGGGATGCGCCTCACTGCTATTCCAGAAGGGCTGGCACATTTACCACACTTTCCCCACTTTATGGTCAGTTGCGCCAAAGGCTTGGCACAAGTCCCATAAAAGTGGGTCCCTCTGGATGCAAAGTTAGACAAGGGGGAAGCTGGTCTAACTGTCTGTGGCAGGGCATTTTGGAAAGCAGTTTTTGGAATCGCACTTGACACAAGCGTTGCCGCAAGTTGCCACTTGCATCACCTACCCTGCTGCAAGTCCCCTGCAGTGACCGCATCGGGTTCTGGATTCAGACCTCTTGTATTTCTATGCCTCTTAATAGAGCTTTTCTCAGTATTTTCTCTGGTGGTGCTTAAAATGCATAACACACATTTTTAATGTGTATTTTTGCTAAAAAAAAAAAAAAGAGAGACTGTCGGGCATCCTGACTGAAATTCCATGGTTCTCTCCTTACCATGCATCCCTGCCATTGAGATAGAACTGAATGAGGCCGACTTGTGCATGAATGAGTTCAGTGATTTTGGATGTGTATAAATAAAAACAATTGCTTAATAGAGCTGAATATACTGGCGTCTACAATGTCAGTGCTTTTTTTTAAAACTGAGGGCTATTTTCTATGTAACTGTTACTTGAAAAGTGAAAACAGTGACTCCACACATGCGCGCTCATGCACGGAGTCCTGGTTTCACTGTTTAAATAATTAAATTAGAAAACATCTCTCAGTTTCAGAAAACACTGATATTGTAGAAGTCAATATATTCAGCACTGTTAAGCAATCATTTTCTTTTATACACACCCAAAATCGCCGAACTAATTCATGCATGAGTTGGCATCATTCAGTTCCATTTCAATGTCAGTATATATGGTAAGGAACGTACATTGGAATTTCAGTTGGGACAACTAACAGCCTTTTTTTAATCAAAAATATACATTAAAAAGGTGTGTTATGTGTTTTAAGCACCATCAAAGAAAACATCGAGTAAAGCTCTATTAAGAGGCATAAAAATACAAGGGTACTAAAAAAAGCTTAAGAAGCTGACAGTGCCCCTTTAAATATCTGGGGAACATTTTGGATTCAAATTTTACTTTTGAATCCCATGTTAGATATGTCACTGCTCTGATCCATCAGAGATTGGGACTGTTATTCAGAATTCATGACTTTTTAGTTTCAGAATCTTGTAGACTGTTAGCCCATAGCCTATTCCTCAGTGTACTGGACTATGGGGTTATAGTTTACAGTGCAACAAATGACAGAGTTTTGTCTAAATTGAAAGTAACCTACAACAATGTTTTCTGTTTTATTACAACCCTGCCAAGTAGAATGCATCATTGCACATTACATAAAACAGCTGGCGGCCTTACTTTGGAAAATAGATGCAGTTTAAAGATGGGTATTATGCTTCATAAAAGAATAATTGGACAGTTCCCACAAACAATCATACCATTATTCCCTAGGGCCATCTATTCTGAGGGAATGAGAACACAAAGTAAATTTGTTTTAAAATACCTTTTCTTCAAAAACCTTTGGTCAAAAATCTTTATAATTCAAGGCTCCTATCTTTTACAATTCGCTGCCAAGTGAAATTGTTATCTATCCAAAGATCAAAACTTTTAAAGTCAGATTTAAGCAATGACTCTTTGTAAACAAGCATTTGTCAATGCCGAATATTTGCTTGCTGGTATTTGCATTGGAAATGCAGGAGTTAGACAGATGCAGAATAGGAATGGCAGTGAAGTACTGAACTTCACGTGAACCCCATCTCTATCCTGTAGAGACGGACAGGCACTGGGGTATGTTTTTGGGTCGTCGCCCATGACGGTCATACCATGCCATCTCACCCTATTCTGCAGACTGCGACACATGTTGAGGTGTGCCTTAGGGTGTTTGGCTTTACAGTCACCCCATTCCATAAGGGCATATGGTGAAATGCGTGCAGCATAGGAGAATGGGGTGAAGCCTGGGGCCAAAGAGTCCAAGGTACACCTCAATGCCTGTCAGTGGCTGGGAGGTGGGGGTGGGATGGCATGAGCAGTACAGTCAGCAGTCCAAAGGCACACCCTGATGCCTGCCAATCTGTTCAGGGTAGGACGTTATGGTTAGAAACCCTAATGCCTCAGGCATTTGTTAGTATTTGCAGTACAAATTTTCAACATGGCCTTTTTATGACCCCACTTCATGAAAGCATTTGGGACCTCTTCTCATGAAGTGCGGCAGTGTGATTTTGTCAATATGTCCCGAACATTGAGTTCCAACAGTGACAGTGTGATTCTTTGCCACATGTACAAAAACACAGATCGGGCAGGATGTGAAGAATGACAGCTGTAGCATCCATAAGGAGGTGTGACGAGATGGCAATGTTGAAAGCCTGTAGTGGGAATATTAAAAATGCTTGCACTTCTGAGCATATATGGAAACTGTGCAACGCATGAATGTAACACAGTCATTTTATGGACTTTCACCACCAAATTTTAAACATAGGTATTTTCGGACCTCTGCTCATGGAAAGTGTCACTGTGATTTTCTTAAAGTGCCCCAAACACTGGTTTCCCACAGCAACCACGCTATTCTGCACTGGAAGTGCAAAAACACATTACGGCCAGGATGTAAAAAATGACAGCTGTACTGTTCATAAGGAGGTGCAGAAAAATGGCAATGTTGAAAAGCTGGAGTGAAAATATTACAAATTTGCAAAGTTATGAGCGTGCATGGAAACTGCACAATACATGCTCATAACACAGTCAATTTATGGACTTTCATCAGCAAATTTTCAACATAGGCATTTTAGGATCTCTGCTAATGAACAGTGTCACTGTGATTTTCGTAATGTGTCCCGAACACTGATTTCCAACAGTGACTGCACTATTCTGCGCATGCAGTGCGAAAATACATTTCAGCCAGGATGTGAAAAATGGCAGCTGTACTGTTCATAAGGAGGGCCAGAAAAATGGCAATGTTGAAAATGTGGAGTGTAAATATTGCAAATGTGCAAAGTTTCGAGCATGAGTGGAAACTGCATAACACAAGCTCTTAACATAGTCTTTTTACAGACTTTCATCACCAAATTTTGAACATATGCATTTTAGGACCTCTGCTAATGAATAGTGTCACTGTGATTTTCGTAATGTGTCCCAAACATGGATTTCCCACAGTGAACGTGCTATTCTGCACTGGAAGTGCGTAAACACATTTCTGCCAGGATATGAAAAATGACAGCTGTACTGTTCATAAGGAGGTGTGGAAAAATGGCAGTGTTGAAAATCTGGAGTGAAAATATTGCAAATTCATGAATTACGGCGATGGCAGCAACTGAGTAATGCACGCCAGAAACAATCATTTCTTGGATTTTTCCCACCAAATTTGCAACATAGACTTTTTGAGAGCTAACCTCATGAACACTGGCACTGTTGTTTCCTTAATCAGTCCTGAAAGGTGATTCCACACAGTGACTGTGAAATCACCTTTCAGGATAGAATAACGCCATGACAGTGAATGAATTCATGAGGAGGGGTCCAATAACCCCATGTTGAAAATTTGGAGTCAAAATTCCCAAAAATGCCTGAGACATGCACAAAAGTTGAAAAAACCCTATTTATGCCATTATACAGCTTCCCGGCATTTCCTCAGTTTGCGGTTGGCTTTGAAGAGTGCAGACGTGTTCCCAGTCCATCGACGATCGTCACACTGGGCTCCGAAGGTAAGTATGGGGTGAGGGGGGTGTGAGGAGGCAGGGTGTGCAGAGGGTGGGGATGGGTGGCCAGACTCGATGCTCGATGAGGAACCGTTTTTTGTTTTACAGGGAAAAAAAACATTGCGGGACTTTTTTTTTTAACAGGGACATTTGGCGTGCTGGGTGTGCTCCCAGCATGCCAACCTAGTGTTTTGTTGGGGGGTAACTGTAGCCGACGGGGGATTGGCCACCTCCATTGGCATATGGGAGTTGCAATACTTGAGGGGGATTGGGTAACCCCCAGCACAAACCTATGTTTTGTGTGTGGGGAGGAGGCATTATGCCGATGGGGAGTGGGCTCCCCCATCAGAAAATTAATTGTGGATGGGGGACATTATGCCAACGGGGAGGGGGCTCCCCCATCGGCAAATGAAACTCGGACAGGGACTGAAGCCGGTGGGGATTGGGGCTCCCGTCAACAAACAAAGACTGTTTGGGGGGGCACAAGCTGCAGAGGTGGATTGGGCACCCCCTCGGTACTGGGGGCTGCATAATACTGTTTGTAAATGTGGCGGCAAGCCACCTGCCATGTTCACAAACAGTATTATGCTAACATTCTGCCGTGCAATGATGTGTCGCTCCCTCATTGCAGCAGAATGACTGATGCTGCATTGACGAGGCAGCCCCTGATTGCTGCGGTGAAAACGTTTGTACTTGGTGGCACTTTTGGAGACCAGTGTCATCAGCACACTGGACCTCCATTGGTTCACCAGTGCAAAGGCCACAGATGCAGTGCATCCCTTGGCTGTAACAGTGCCATGCTTCCACAACCCGCTTCTCTCTTAAGCTGTTGCATAATGTTTCTTGTGCATGTGCGCAAGCAAACATAAAAATGACAGAAACACACTGGAAAACTAAAAAAAAAATCTACAGACTTAAACAAAATGCCAGTTGTTGCCAAAGAATTTTCCTGATATTCAATAGATTCAGATTTTATGCAGTCTTTTTTCTAAGTTGAAAGTATGTTGCACAAGATGAAGGGGTGTTCATAAAGTGATTGTCCCTCCTCATTTTGACATAGAGTTGTAACTTTTAATGCAGAATTTGATTTGGCAGGAATTTCACCAACAAATTCTGTATTACACATTACAAACTTGAAGTTGTCCCCCATAGAATTTTAATTGGTAACTTATGCAGAGTACTCCACATAAATTAATTGTCCCCTCTTCATTTTTAAACAAAATTGTAACTTTTAATACAGAATTCGTTTTGGCAGGAATTTTCCTAACAAATTCTGTATTACACATTACAAACTTGAAGTTGCCCCTCATGGACTTTTAATTGTAAAGTTATGTAGCGTATTCCACATAAATTAACAAATAGAACTACATTGGAGATGAGTTTCTAATATTTAATACATAATTCATTATGGAAATTGCTGCCAAAACAAATTCTGTATTAGAAGTTACAACTTTTTGCTGAACATTTAGAGGGATCATTGGTTGAACTCCCAGTGATGCAATTTTTCTTGTGTGTTCCGCCCACCCAGTATTAATTATGCTATTTCTCTGCATGGACAGAGCAGCTCTTAGTATAATATGTCCATTTATCATTTGCAACCTTTTTTGACCTGGTCTTCTAACTCACTGTACTGGCTTTTGTTTTAATACTAATACTACCAATACCATAAAACTTGTGTAGCCAGCAAGTGCCAGTGAAGTTAAGAAGCTGCATTATTTTCTGCCCATACCATATGGAACTGCATCACTCACTTCAAAACCATGAACACAATGTCACTAACCTGATGAAAAAGTGGACTGCACCGGGGGACAAGGCCCAAGGAGGTGCTCTTTTAGTTTGCAGTGGCCAGAGCCCAGGAAGCTCAGTTACAACTGGGAGATTGGGGGAGGGGGGAGCACGGACAGAAGACATGGAGGACAGCGGTACCAGTACTGAACCTTGCAGCAGTGGACCATGGGACTCAATTTGAGAAATGCAATCCTTGGGAGGGATGGATCACTAGTAGCAGCAGTACTGTGCAGCAGCACACTGCAGGCCGGGGCAGTGGTAAATGTTGGAGGCTCTGAGCAATCTGTAGAATAGCAGCAGGTAGGGTACTGGATGCTAGTAATCAGCAGCAGCAGCAGGTTACGGTATGGAACTGGAGTGGAGCTGGTGAGCAGCTGCAGACATGAAAAATTAAACAACTTAAACAATTGACTGATCGTACATATGCCCCGATAGCCAGCACTTGCAAAGGGGTAACTGACCTTCTCCTGTTATTAGCAGCAGTGGCAGCGTGGATGGTAGGATAGCAAACTGGCAGACTCAAGCAGCTACTTACAAGAAGCAGTGAAGCAGCAAGTGATCAAAAATGAATCTTTACAAAAGGCTCACCCTAAGGCAGTCTTAGTTATACCACCACCTTAGAAGAGACTGGTACAGCATGGCAGCGGGAGGAATCTTAAAACATTTCTGAGGTAGACTCTATTATTTATTGGTCCAGGTCCACTAGCCATACTGTGCGCATGAGATACACATATGAAAGGTTGACTGGTGGACCAATCAGTAATAGTAAACTGGATCGTAAATCTGCTGGCTATCACTCCAGACTCAACCAAGCCAAGCTTGACTGCCATGGCCAGCGCCAATTAGCTGCTGGACTTAAATTTATGGCACACAGAGATATTGCTGGCATGCAAGGTATGTCAGAATCTTTTTTCTTTTACAACCCTGGCTTCACAGTTATATGGTCAAGGAGGAAACAGCCCTGAACTACTGGCGCTAAAACCCCATTGAAAAAAATAGGTCCCAGAGCCAAATCGCCGGCCTGGCAGCATAGATTGATTTTTATACAGGTGCTGGGGTTTCTTGATGAGGTACCGGGGCAGAGCCCCAGCTGACTCTGGCATAATCCCACTGCTGGTTACACCACACAAGGCACTGCCCTGCAATGATTGATTGCCCCTTCATTGCAGCAACCAAATCGTTTCAAGTTGGTGGCGTGCTTGCAAAACTAGTGTCACCAGCAGTATGTGCTCGCATTGGTGACACACGGCCAAGCCCACAAAAGCAGTGGTAACATTAGCCGCAACAGTGCTGCACCTCCACAACCCACTTCTCTCCTAAGCTGCCACATGTTTCTTGAGCATGGGCACAAGCAAAATAAAAATGAGTAGGTGGCAAGTTTCCCTAGATTGCTGTTTGAAACATTGCCAGGTTTTGATCCGAGTGACAGAAAAGGAAATCTATGATTGTGTGAACTGATTTCACGGGAGAAAATAAATGCCATTTCTATGTCAGTAAAAGAAGTCTCACCTAAGAGTTTCTGCACCTATAGCCATCCATTAAACATAGAAACATAGAATTTAACAGCAGATAAGGACCGCTAGGCCCACCCAGTCAGCCCATTTCCCTACCTAATGGATAAGCTGCAGATCCTAGTTAGCCAGCAGCCTACTTCTTTCTACTCCCACCCCCTAGAATTGCCTTATGGCTGTCCCATGCATGCTTGAATTCAACCACTGTTTTTGACTCCACAACTTCCTCCGGAAGGCCGTTCCATGCATCCACAACCCTCTCTGTGAAAAAATACTTCCTTACATTACCTCTGAGCCACCTCCCCATCTTCAAATTGTACCCTCTTGTTCTTGCACACCTCTTTTTTTGAAAGATGATACCCTCCTGGACTTTGTTGATTCCCTTGAGGTACTTGAAAGTTTCTATCATGTCCCCCCTCTCCCTCCTTTCCTCGAGGCTACACATATTAAGCTCCTTTAGTCTCTCTTCATATGTCTTCTGGTGCAGACCCTGCACCATTTTAGTTGCCCTCCTCTGGACAGCTTCCATCTTGTCTATGTCCTTGCGGAGATTGGGTCTCCAGAACTGCACACAGTACTCCAGATGAAGTTTCACCAGCTGTCTGTACAGAGGGATAACAACTTCCTGTTTTCTACTGGTGATGCCTCTTCCTGTGCATCCCAATATCCCCCCAGCCCTCCTTACTGCCCTCTCACATTGCTTGCCCACCTTTAAGTCATCTGATATGACTACCCCCAGGTCTCTTTCCATTTTTGTTATTGTTAGTATCTTACCCCCTATTGTGTACTCTTCCCCTGGGTTTTTGTTTCCCAGGTGCGTTTCCTTGCACTTCTTAGCATTAAATCTAAGCTGCCATACATTTGACCATTCCTCTAACCTTGCCAAGTCCCTTCTTATCCTTTCCACCCCACCTTGTGCATTAACTCTGTTGCAGATCTTTGTATGTCATCTGCAAAGAGACATACTTTTCCTTCCAGTCCCTCTGCAATGTCACTTATAAAGACATTGAAGAGGACCGGTCCTAATACTGAGCCTTGCGGCACCCCACTAGAAACCCCCTTTCTTCAGAGTGGACTCCATTTACTATTACCCTCTGTGTCCTATTCTCCAGCCAATTCTTTACCCAGGCTATCATCTTGGGACCCACTCCCAGGCTGGCTAACTTGTATATTAATCTTTTGTGTGGGACTGTGTCAAATGCCTTGCTAAAGTCTAAGTAGGCCATGTCCACAGCCCCTTCCTGATCTACTACTTTGTCACCCAGTCAAAGAAATCTATTAGATTCCTCTGGCATGACCTTCCCACTGTGAATCCATGCTGCCCTGGGTCCTGTGCCCCTCTGGCCTCTAGGTACTCGACAATTCTTTCCTTCAGAAGTGATTCCATCATTTTCCCTGTCACTGAGGTTAAACTAACAGGTCTGTAGTTTCCTGCTTCTGCCCTGCTCCCATTTTTGTGAAGGGGAATCACACCTGCCCTTCTCCAGTCCTCACGTACCACCCCATCCTCCCATGATTTGTTAATGATGGTAGTCAGTGGTGTCACTAGTTCTACCCTTAGTTCTTTTAGAATTCTGGGATGAATCCCATAAGGCCCCATTGCTTTGTCCACCTTCCGTTTTAAGAGTTCTTTCAGAACCCTTTCTTCTATAAATGGGCTGGTATCAACTTCTGTATCCAGAGTGTTTCTATTGTTTGTTTTAGGTACCTCCCCCTCTTCATTTGTGAATACTGAGCAAAAATATTTGTTCAGTATCTCTGCCTTTTCACAGTCACCCTCTGCCACCCCCCGTTTATTAAGCCTCACTATCCCTCCCTTAGTCTTCCTTCGCTCCCTGATGTGCCTAAAAAAGGTTTTATCCCCCTTCTTAACTGAGTTGGCTATCTTTTCCTCAGTTTGGGCCTTTGCTGTTCTGACTGCCTTCCCAGCTTTCTTTTGCATTAACTGATATAATTCTCTGTCCTACTCCTTCTGTGATTCTTTGTACTTTCTGAATGCTTTCTTTTACTCTTGAACCTTCACTGCCACTTCCTTTGAGAACCACAGTGGTTTCTTACGTCATTTTGTTTTGTTTATTTGCTTCACACAAAGGCTTGTTACCTCTGTGATGGAAGTTTTTATTATTCCACATTGTTCTTCCACCCCTCCTTCCTGCCCATTTGCTAGTGCATTCCTTAGGCACTCACCATTTTGGCAAAGTCAGCCCTCCTGAAGTCCAATACTTTTTCTTTTGTATGGCTTGACTCTATTGCTGTGTTTATTGTGAACCATACTGTTCGATTGCTTAACATTTGAACAGAGCTATATCAGGGAACTAATTAAGCCACTGTGGGACACTGCAAACTAATGGGAGACTGCTTTGATGCTTTTACGTTTGTAAAATATCTAAAACACGCCAAAAAATAACCCCATTATAAGTTAATGCCAATAATCAGGAACCATGGTTAAGATTTAGACAATTTAGCAACAAGCAGGCTCATAAAAGAGCTCATTAAAGATTTAAATTTCACTCTGTGCTCTGATTTACAGCTTGTGCTTTTCTTATGTTGGAATCTAGTTTAAATAAACAGTCTTGTTCACTATGTTTGAAAACACTGAAGGCTTGAACTATGACAAATGTATCATGAGTTATCTGTATGCAGAAAGAGTAAAACATGCTACATAACTTTTAGATATCACAATTACAATTCAGTTACTGGTTTTCAGAATGGTAGAAATGTCCGTAAAACATAGAGACAGCAGTGCATACAACTTGAGCCAGCTGCAGCTGTGTAGGATTGAAATTAACTTCAAATTATTCTGCTATTTGGAGACACAACATAATCTAAATTCAAACTTTCACTTAATATTAATCATGACCTTCTGAAGAAGGACTGGTTGGTCCGAAAGCTAGAGCACTTTGTTCTTGTTGTTACATCTATGTTGGTCCATTAAAAGGTATCAAATCATTTGCTTCTGGACTTAATATTAAAGCATGTATTGGAATCACAGGAAAATGCCATTTTGGAATATTTTAGAGCACTGTATCAAGAAAAAGTAATAACATTATATGTTGTTCTTTAACAGAATTTTAGTTCTGATAGCTCTGACAGTGGAGTTGTGTGCACTGCTGTTTTTATTTCTTCGTAGAGTTTTAAAGATATAGTACACCTTTCAAAAGATTGTATATGTTACTTATAGAAGCTGAACCTGCTGTATCAGGAGAAAATAAAGAATGTTGAATTTTTTCTGACCTGTAATCTGGCAGGCAGACCACAGAGGTCAGTTAAGATCAATACTTAAGAGCCCTGGCAAGATTCTGAATTTAACACTAATATTCCACACACAGATGGCATTGCAGCATGCCTTAAATACATACATAAGAAAGGACCGGAACAAAACATCGACCTTGAAGTGGTGGGGGAACTTATGGAATTCATTTTGACACATAACAACTTCAACTTCCATGGTAAACATTATGTTCAAACTAAGGAAAAAGCAATGGGCACCAAGATGGCTCCACAGTATGTTAACCTCTTTATGGCTGACTTGGAGGAGGATTTTTTAAGGCAGTATCCCCACAAACCACTAGCTTATTTCTGTTTCATTGATGATTTGTATATCATCTGGACAGAGGGCACAGATGCACTCAAAGATTTTCACCACAAACTTAATAATCTCCACCCTACCATAAAGCTTACCCTGGAGTATTCTACCACCAAGGTTAACTTTCTGGACACCATAGTCACCATTAAGGATGGAACCTTACATACTTGTATTTTCAGGAAGCCAACAGACAGACAGAGATACCTGCACAAGAAAAGTAATCACCCAAACCATACAAAAAAATCTGTCACGTACAGTCAAGCACTCTGATGCCACCGTATTTGTTCAAATGAGGATGACAGAGATACACATTTGGCTATGTTGAAAAATATCTTTATTGAGCAGGGACACTCTTCCAGGGAAATTGACAGGATAACAGAATGGGCAACGCAAGTACCAAGACAGCAACTACTTCAATATAAAGAAAAGACAGTTACAGACAGAATACCCTTAGTAGTCACATATCATCCAGACCTTGAACGTCTGCATACAATTATTAAAGACCTCCACCCAATATTTAGTGAGGATGAAACCCTTAATTGTATTTTTAAGGAACTCCCACTACTATCTTTTAAACAACTACCAAATTTAGCCAGCCTAATTATTAGGAGCAAACTTTCACCAGTACAGAATACCATGTCACACAATGGCACACAACCCTGCAATCAACGCCCCTGTAAGACCTGTGAGCTCATTTCTACCTCAGACTGTGTGGTTACATCACAAAACAGACAATTCCAGGTGCATGGGAGTTACACATGCATGTCAAAACATGTTGTTTATTTCATTCAGTGCAAGAGATATCCACAAACAGGTTATGTTGGAGAGACATGCCAACAGCTCTGCATTAGGACGAACTCGCACAGACATACTATTACAGCAAAGAAGACCGAAAAACTAGTGGGGCACCACTTCTCCCAGCCTGACCACTCAATCTCAGATATGTCAGTAATGGTCTTAAAAGGAAATCTCAAAAACACACAACAGAGACGAGCTTTTGAGATTAAACTTATTTTACATCTCAATATGGTAGCAGATGGGATGAACGTTGCTCTTGGTTTTGTGGGACACTATAGAAACTAACATCCACAGACCTCTTCTTCTTCAGACTGACATATTATGGGACATTAGCATGTGTGGGATGTGGGTGCGTGTGTGTATGTATGTGTGTGGGTATGTGTTGTGAGGTATGTGATATAACAGGTGGGCTTGCTGTCACATTGAGGTAGGTCTCTATTTAGATATATGGAGTTAAAGTGTGTTACTATTCTTACTTCACACACATGATGAATATAAATTCCTCCTTACTTTTTATCTTTGCCCGGGGGTGGGATTAATTCCATTGCACTATTTTTTTTTTAACTGTGTACATATTGGGGTATGTGATCTCATTTGCATGGGGGTCCTGGACAGATCTTTTTACATTAGGCTAATATCTTAGTCATTTGTTGATATGTAGGTATGTTAGACCTCTGGTCTTACACACGTACTTTATATTTACTTCTAGTTGTCTTATCCTGGGGAGGGTGGCAGATTTATTTCATGGTAGTTCTATCAAGAATCCTTGGAAATGTTACTATGCAGATAGTAGTATGGTTAAATAGTGTCACATTCTTGCTCTGCAGGTATTAGGAGACATAAGCCCTTTTACTTAGGATTTCATGACAAGTTGAATTCCTTTGGGGAACAATTGCAGTAACTGATGTGAATAAAGGTTCATTAGGAGAGAGAGTGTGTGTGTGTGTGTGTGTGTGTCTGTGGGAGAGAGAGAGAGAGAGAGAGAGAGAGAGAACATCTCCTTAAAGCTAGGTATTCCCCCCCACACACATTATGGTGATGTGGAGTGGGGTAGGGTATATTGCTTGTATGAAGTGGAGGAGAGAAATTACATTTTTATCTCTTTTTCAGATTCCTTAGACACTTGTACATCAAGTTGTTACATTCTCAGTGTATACTGACATCAGTACATATCAGGCTATATGGTTTTAATTCCTTGAGGTTCATTGACTAGAGTTTTTTGTTTGGCACTAATATTGTCAATTTATATTTAAATTATCATTTATACAGTCCTGTCACTACACTAGAGGTTTTTTGAAATTTCTTGGGCCTTATATCTAGCTTGAGAGTACAGCTGGGTGACAGGTCCAGCTAGGTTTTACACATCATACAGTGTACACTGATGTTTTAAAGACAACTTTACTAGTAAATTCTTATCTATAATGCAGGCATTGAAACTTCTTGGAGCCCTAAAACAATCTTAGTTTGTCTTTAATCTGTGTGGGGGTTGCCTTTCAGTAATCACATCCTTATACAAACTGTGACACTCATAGCTTGATTTAAGAGTCATCTGCTTCAGCAGTGTTACCTTATGTCAATTAAATTTATATGCAGTAGGATTCTTTGTATGTGTGTTCCACCAAGCACCTTTGACCCAGGGACCCTCCTGGCTGAAGGCAGTATGGTACTGTTAAACTTCTCTGACATCATCTTCTGTATTTTTTAAATGAGTATTTTAAACCAATGGGGAGTTTTTCTGTTTTTCTGCATGATCTAGCTGTTATAAGTATCGTATTTTCTAAACAACTGCCATTAGCTTCTGAAGAAGGACTGGTTGGTCCAAAAGCTAGAGCACTTTGTCTCCCAAGCGCCTGGCCCTCTTCCGTTCCCTTACCTTTGTAGCCTTAGCCATATCATCCAGGTTTTTTCTCCATTTTTTTATACCTTGCCTCTTCTGTTACCGATTCCAGTGGTAGCCGTTCCCGGTTCTCACTGGATTGCTCATCCTCGCTATCAGAATCAGACCACACCAATTCCACTGATAACTCACTGACTTGATCTCCTTCATACTCACCGATTTTTAGCTGGACCATTGTTGCCACCAGGTGGTTTTCCATTTCTTCATTCAGTGCCCTGGGCTGGACCATGAACTTGCTCTCCTCGACTCTGCTCTGTTTTTTCTCCGTACGCTTTCTGCATGTCTCTGCCGCCACTTGAGCCTTACGCTTCCTCTGCCCACCTTGCCCCTTTCTGTTACCAGCTTTTTTCTGAGCCATGGATTCCAATAATCTGGCCGACGGCTGGCTATGCCATGGTTGACGCTCCTCATCCTCAGCTGGTCCCTGAGGTCTGTGTTCCGCTATGGTGGGTGGGTCTACTTCTGGCCGCTGTTGCTCACCTGGCTGGGCAACCCACAATTTTGGTTCCAGCCTGGATATGGCCACCAGCCAATTTGACCCGCCAATGTCTTTTAAGCATTGCAGAGCCTCTTGTAAAGCTTAGTCCTGCCCTTGTGCTGGGGTAGTCAGTTCCACAGATTGTGTCTGGCTTCCTGGACCTGAAAGGTCTTGACTGGAACCTTGTGCTGGTGTAAAATTTTGGGGGGCCTAGCTGTCCAGAACCTGATTATCCTGAGATTCAGCCATTGTACATGTATTAATTGTAAGGGGCAAAGCGGTGCTAAATGATGCGATACCTATTTGAGACAAAAAGATGTTCATTACTCCTGACTATGTTTAAATGCCCTCTAACAATTAGCACTCTAATTGACTGTGCCCAGGCTATTCTTGAATATACTGCTCCCTAATATACAATCGCTACCTTGATGGGGTGGGATGGGGAGAGAAAATTTCCCAGGGCCTAGCTGGGGGATTCCCTTTTTTTTTCCTCTCTCTCTCTCTCTCTCTCCCCCTCCCTTCTTCCTTCCTTCCTATCCCTTTCCCACTTTCTCATGTGGAGAATGTGTGGAGGGGTTCCTAAATACCTAGCATTGAAACATACACACTAACTTGGACTCAGAATACCACCCTAAAATACTAGAGACACCAACAAAGGCTAATTGGAAAATTAGATACAAGCCGATAATACCCTTTCTCCTTCCCCCATACTAGCCCTTAATATGCAAAGCCACAGACTCCACTCTTTTATGTTCTCCACCCTGCTAATGCTGACATTCCCCATACCCACCCAACCCCTGAATGATACGGTGGCAGCATCCCATAATGACTCTAAAATTCTATAAAAAAAAAAAAAACACACACAGGAAGGAAACTGAACAGCAGGCAAAGGATCTACTACAACTTTTTTTATTACCCTAATAGATCCTACCCAGAGGGTAAATTGCATGCAATTAATAACTATGCCAGAAACTAAAGGCTAAAGTAGAAAGAGGCTATAAATTAAAAGGACCAGGAAAGGAAGGGGAAAACAGGGGAGAAACAGTAGAAGCTGGGCAATAACTGCTGTTGTGGAGGGTTGCCTAGAAAATTAGAGAGGGGGTGCATCAAGAGGGGCGGCAGCCAAAGCGCTGCCTGGCAAGGATTAATTGCAGCCTTTGTCTCTCTTGCTTATAGGCCTCTGAATCCCCCCCATGTCACAGAATTCACTGCCTGACTCACTGCACACACCTGGGGAAGAGCGGAGCATCCAGGGGCTTTAGAAGGTAAAGCCTGCTTCCATCCTGCTTGATTTCAGAAGGGGTGTTAGCCCGTCGATGCTTCACATCGACTGCCCCACCTGCCCCAGCCACCCTCGGCTCTACATTTATTGCTACATAGTGGTCGTGTGACATGTCACATGACTACACCCCATGATGACTAAGTGTCCACTTTCCCATTTGCAGCTTATACTGTTTGACCACTAGGAGTTGCTACTGTGCCCTTCCCAACCCCTGTTTTCCTTCCTCAGTCCACTCTATTTACCCTCCAAATCTCCACTCCTCCTTGCCTTACTACATTTATAACCCACTATAACCCCTGTTTTCTCCCCTTTTTGCATCTGTCCCTCTGCTGGCCTCGAACCCTGGACCCTTGGCACTATAGTCCACAACTCTTCCACTAAGCCAATGCATCTGGCTAATTTCTTCAGTTTTTTAACACCCTAAACCTCGTCAGCCCCCCCAACCTATCCAGTACTCATAATGACCCTGCCTACTGGTGCCACCACCTCTGCCTCCTGGCTTACACTGCTAACCCTAGCCTCCCTCATTCTGCTAGATCTCTCACCACTTGTCCTCCAACATGGTGAATCGAAACCACTTCCCACCCCAACCCCCCCTCCTCAACCACTGGGCCTCTGCACTCGCTCCACCAATGGACTGTACCCATATCCCACCTTTCTGATATAGCTGTGTTATGGCAGTGGATGCTACCATGTCTTGCCTCCCTCCTGTTCAGCAGCTACTGTCCTCACATCTTTGCATGCTTCTCTCCCTCCGATAGTTCCTAAACTGGTACAGAAGTGACAAAACTGGCATTTTGCACATCCTCCTGCTCCTTCTCCTCCTATCTGGAGAAGTCCACCCCAATCCAGGGCCCCCCAGCCCCCGTGACCACTGCTCCTAAGGATCTTTAAATTGCCTTCCTTAATATGTGTAGCCTCCTTAGCAAATTTGACTCCTTTCAGGGCTCAGTTGCCCAGAATTGCCCAGATTTCATCTCAGTAGTAGAAACATGATTCAATGACCATACTCCTGACTGCACTGTCTCACTCCCCAGGTTTACTCAATACCACACCAACAGAACCTTGAAAAAAGGTGGTGGATGTGCTCTATACATCCAGGACTTGCTACAATGTCTTGCCTTCCCACCCCAACCCTCAAGCATGGGGCCCAGGCCCTCACTCTAAAAATCACAGTTGCACCTAATAGAGCCTCCCTGTTCCTCTCTTCTATATACACCCCCCCAGAACCAGTAGCATGCCTTCCACTCTGTCCTCACCTACCTACAGACTCTCCCCAACAAGGCAGAAATTATTGCCCTTGGGGGCTTTAAATAAATTGGCTAGCTGACACATTGGCACCCTTAAGGGATGCAGCAGCCTCTCAAAACCTGTCCCAAGTTGAGTCCACCACCACTAGACTCAACCAGAGATCTGGCACTGTCACCATCCTTGATCAGGTGATCACCAATGCACCCCATAAGGCAATCCAGGTCAGGGTCTTACCTGATGCCCTGAGTGATCATTCCCCAGTGCTTTGTCACTGGTCTTATATTGAAAGAAAGACCCCTCCAAAACTATCCTCCAATGCCGTCTCAAACCTGGCAAAATTCAGGCCCTTACACAATATCTCTCAGCCAGTGACTGATCTCCCATTACAACTGTCATTGACATCGACACTGCTCTTGACCACTTCATTGTTACCTTCAATTCTGCCTGTGACCGGTATGCACCCTTAAGTAACAGGTAATCAAAGGGGTTGACATGCCTTGGATGTCATAAGCCCTACTAGACCAAATGCAAGATCATGACAACGTATGGCATGCTGCCCTGGAAACTGGGAAACCCTTTGATAGACAGTGCTACCAAGAGGCACGTAATAAATGCACCTGGAATATTCAGAAAGCCAAAGCTGAGTATTACCGAGCCTCGCTCACTGCCACTTGGGGCACTGGGTGCAAGTTCTGGGACTCTCTCAAAGAGCTTAGTGGTAAAGCCTCCTCTGCACCTCCTTCCCAACTCTGGGCAAATAGGTCTATCACCACAGACCCTGCCCTGATTGCAAATACATTTAATGCCTCTTTCTCTGACCTTAGTAGTGTTCTGCCCCCCAATTTCTTCTCCCCCACCTCCAAGCACCACCTATCTCCCCCTCCACCCCCTCTTTTCTGCTTTACAACAATATTGCAGCATGACACTGCCCCACCTTCTCCTCAAGGCCCTCAGCAAATCAAGATTCAGCAGCGACACTCTGGATCTTAAGCTGCTTAGGCTCACCTTTAACAAAGTTCTTCTCCCACTCACCATGCTCCTGAACCACTCCCTATCACTGGGCCAGTTCCTGTCCAAACGAAATCAGCTCTCATTACACCCATCCTTAAGAGCGGAGACCTCACCCAGCCTGGGAACTACCACCCCATCTCAATCCTGACCCCCCTCTCCAAAGCCTTGGAGAAAATTGTGGCCACCCAGCTTACGGACTACCTTTCCAAATATAGCCTACTATGTCCTGAACAGCATGGCTACCGCCACAACCAGAGCACTACCACAGCTCTTTTGGAGTTTACTAATGCCCTCCACTCCTCTCTTGACTCAGGCCACATTGCTGGTACAGTCTTCATAGACCTTTCCAAGGCATTCTATATGGTGCACCACACACTACCTCTTGATTCCCTCACCCAAATTAGCCTGTCCCCTGAGACCACTGCCTGGTTTGTCAGCTACCTGTCCAAGAGAACTCAGGTAGTCAGACTAGCCCAAACCCAGTCCTCCCTTCTCTAAGTCAGGTTGGGGGTCCTGCAGGTCTCTATTCTTGGCCCCCTACTTTTCTCCCTGTTTCTCAACTCCCTACCCAAGGATTGCTCTGGGAAACTACTCCTGTATGCAGACAATGCTGTCCTCTACCGATCCCACACTGATCCCACCATTGTCTGTAATACACTCCAAAAATCATTCACAGAAGCAGAATCCTGGTTTGTTCAGCATAGGCTAGTCCTAAACTACAAAAAGACAAAATCTATGGTGTTTGCCCACCCCCAAAACAGGAACAATGGGCATATCCTGCACATGCCGAACTCCTTAAATTACTCTCTTGAGCAGGTTACCTTTTTCAAGTACCTGGGTAACTCCTTAGACTCTGGATTCACCTACCATGAACATATCTGAAAACTGAAAAACTGAGCACCACAATTAATGTGTGTATTGGTTTACTACACCGATACAAGCATTGCCTCCCTCCTGAAGACCTCCACCTAGCTGTCTCAGCCTCAATCCTATCACTCCTAGATTATGGTATCATAATCTATGGAGCAGCTGGCAACACGCACCTAAACAAAATCAGGCTGGCCCTTAATAAGGCCTGTAGACTAGCCTCCGGCTGCACCAGACTCACACACACCTGCACCCTGTACACCTCTACCAACTGGCTTAACTTTGACAAGAGGCTCAAATATCAGACATACTTCTTTGCAAAATAAGTTACTGCAGGTCTCCTCCCACCTGCCCTCACCCCCATACTCCTAGCACCCTTGTCCTTCCGCCACATCCAGCAATCTGCAACAACCCACTACCAGGTACCCCTCTGCAAGACCTCCATGGGTCACAGAACATTTAGGTACCTTGCCCCTAGCTGGCTTAACTTTCTCCCTAACTCCCTCCTTTCAAAACCCAGACTCGGCTGGTTCAAGTCCCAAATATGAGACCTAATCTTTCAGGACTCAACCTGTGACTGTCCTTGATTGCAAAACCTACCTTTATCTCCCCTCATGTAGGAACCTTACCCTGGTCTTGCTGCCCTTGGGCATGCTTATATTTTGGACAATGGATACCCCCAGTCCAGCCCAGACTAATAATTAACTACCAGGACATGGCTGTTGCCACTGTCCTGTAGTTTATGTACCCTGTTAACTGATTACTGTCCTTACTGTGTATCTGTTCTTGCAACTTTCTGTAACCACTTTTGCAAATGTACATGTTCCTTGTGAACTATTGTGTCTTAATTTTGCCATTTTACCTGTTGTCTCTGTATTTAATGATGTGGAACCTTTGTAAAGGAGTCTTTGACTCAAAGGTATGTTTTCCAATAGCCTCAATAAATAAATAAATAAATAAAATGTTCCAATTTAGCTATGACATTAAAATCTGCTGCATCTATTATAGCTTATAGTTCATCTGTTTTATTGTCTAAGCAGTGTATATGACCTTGTGATTGCCCTTAATCCCATCTGCCAGTAGAGTGCATCATTCCACATATCATTATTCCTTTCCCTCCAGATTACCTACTAGTTGGTGGGAGACTGCGCTACTTTGAGTTGAGCACTGGGGTAGCTGAAGGGGGCACAGTTTCTTAGCTGTGGAAGATCAGAGGTAATGAGGATTCAGAGTAACAGGATGACTACTTGGAAGAGCCACAGAGGATATGGGTTGGAACCAGGAGAGTAAATACTTACATAAATATTAAAAAACATCTGTGCCACGCCAGACATAGTTCTTTATCCAAAGTATGTAAAGCTGCCTTACTGGCTCTCTACATGTAGTGAAGCTTTGAGAATACAGCCCTATAAATCAGCCCTACTAATGGTCACCTATAGTTTTCACTACAAAAATTAGAATAGGAACTGTTAAAGTGTGTGAAGGTTATAGGTGTCTCTTGCTTCGCTTCATCATAAGGATGAAAACCAAGGATACACTATTTTAATAATTCTGTCATTTTTTACTTCAAACTAAACTATTTTGATTCAAGATGTTTTTGATATCAAAAAGCAGCCTCCTCACATGGTGGCTTTATCAAAGACAAATCAAAACATGTCACCATAAAGCTGCAGTAATCTTAACAGCTCTGAGGCATACTTCATTTTTTATCTAATAAAGAAATCTTAGGAGCTTTATAGAGGATGCAAATCACAAAAAAAGGACAGAATTATTAACAAGCTTCTTAGAATCACCTTCTTTCTTTGCAAAGTAATATAGTGGCATGCTACAAAGATTTGATTTAATGTCAGCCATCTGTGCCACATACTTTAATTAAATGTAATTGCAGCTTCTGCTGTGATTTACTTTAATGCAAATTCATAGTTATTTACTTGACTGAAGTGCTTTTTGCATTTGGTTTGATTAAACTTAATTAAAATTTTACCCAAGTGTTGAACTTTCAATTTCACACAAATTAATATTTTAAACTATAAAAACCAAACATTAATTGAATATCTAAATGGCTCATGTTTTCTTCAATTAATAGTTTTTAAAGATATACTTTTAAGTTCTAGATAACTATTTTATTTATAAAAATGCCTTTCTATACTCAAAACACAGTACAAAGGAATAGAATCAAGAATCAGTAATACTAACAAACCACAAATACATTACAGAGCATGGTATATTAAAGAAAAAATATGCAACAGGATGTGGTATATCACGACTAAGATATCATCACACCTTGTGTGGATTGTGAGGCATGAGGAAAAGCCATGTACCTTCAACCACTGAAGTAGTGACAACATGCCATGACAAACCAAACCCTAGCTGGAGTGTATTATTGTGATTATAAAATGTCCACAAAGTGTTAGGAAATTATTAATCTTGGTAATGAGTTTTGAACTGTGATGATATACTGAGATATTGTCATGGGTCAAAAACTGTTTTAGCTGATTAGCTTCCAGGAGTTTTCTCATCTGTTATAACAATTTAGCATATCATTATTAGAATCAACGTTTGCATTTTTCACTGGATTTGAAATACTTCTTTTTTTTTATTTATTTATTACTAGGATTACAAATACCTTTGAACCAAGGGTTCTTTTATAAAGGTTCTGTGTCAGCAATGGATGCAAGCAAAACAGTGGTATGATACAATACAAGATCAGGATGTTAACATAGAAGCAAGCAGAGGTAAGATACAATACAGGTCAGGAGGTTAACTTAGTAGCAAAAGACAGTACATGTGTCTAGACTAGCACAGTAGCAAACAGTTAGTGGCAAATAACAATGCACAATTAACAATATGGGTCTATATACAGTATAGTAAGACACAGATACAAATGAAAACCATCCTGGGGTGACATAAGTGGAGCAAGGGGTGGGGGATAAGAGGGGGAGGTGTGGGGAAAAGAGGGGTAGACAGTCAAGGATTTGATATTGTCATAAGTGCAAGAACAGAAAGATAAGTGCTAGGTAGTCTGGGGTGGAGTAACAAGAGATAGTGTGATAGGGAGGAGGAGACAGGAGGAGAGGAGCAGGAGAGGGGATGGAATGGGAGGTGAGAGGGGGTAGAATGGTAGGTGGGGGTGGGAGAGAGATGGGGAGTAGCAGAGGATGGAGGGGAGGAGAGAAGTGGGGAGGGTAGCAAGGGAGGAAAGAAAAGGACTGAGAGGTGAAACAAAGCCGTAAGCCAATTCAGAGCAGTCACAGCTGCTGAGGTCAGTGAGGTGCTGGTGAAGTTTATGTTTCAATGGGCCAAGCTTGTTTTCAGCTGCAATTTCAGAGGGGAGGTTGTTTAGCAGCAGGGGGGCCCTGGTGTGGAAAGGATGTTTAGCCTGGTTGGTATGGCAGAATGGAACAATAAATGTTGGTTTGAGGGAACTGCATGTAAAATGTGCAGTAACTGTGGGCAACATTAAGGCATGAGTTGCAGGAGGTGTGAGGTCAAGACAAATTTTCTTAGCCAGTAGGCAGGTCTGGTAGGCAAGTCTACTATTTAGATTGAGCCAGTTGGATTGCTTGTAGAGATCACAGGTATGCATATGCTTCCCTGCGCCAGTGAGAAGTCTACAGCATTTGTTAAGGGCAGTCATGACCCATTTTAGGGTGGTGTCAACGGCATCCCCATAGCTTGGCAGAAGACACCAGGAGAAAGGACTGCTGTGTGACTGAACTTCTCTGCTGGGACTACAGTAGAAAAACATTTGTACTTGGACCTTTAATTTAGGGTAAAAAAAAACCTAACATACAAAACAAAAAAAGTGTGTGTTTGTCTGGTTTTACTGAACTGAATGGGTATCTGAACAGTTATTTAGGTGTAAATCTCAGGTGATTGAAAGGACTTAACTGTTGTGAGGTTTAAATTACTTGTAGAAAGATCCAGTAAGTAGGGGGAGTGGCTTAGCTAGAAGGAAGCTACATTTAAAGACTGCCTTAGAAAGATTCTGCTAATAGCTTGGCAGAAGACACCAGGAGAAAGGACTGCTGTGTGACTGAACTTCTCTGCTGGGACTATATTGCCCTCCTTCCCTCTCCTGAACCCCCCCACCGAATGCTAGTTCTATTTTTATAGGCACAGGATTTGACTGACAACAGGAACTTCCTGTTTGGGAGCAGGAAGTGAGTGATCACAGAACCACCAAAGATCCACTATCCTAGAAGGGCAAGAGTAGCTCTCCAGCCCCCTTTAGCTGCTGGAGGTCTGCCTCCGAGCAAGTAACTGGTCTACTGAAAAATATAGGATATTCTTGTCTCAGAACAGGACAATCAGGAGCTTAAAGGGCACACAGGCAGAAAGCAAGGAGAGAGAGAAAAAAAGAGAGGAAAGAGTAAGGATTGCAAACAGTTAAGGGGCAAGAAATAAGACATGATTGGAGTGGTGCAGTGCAGTGGCTGTGGAGCAGCAGTCTTCCAAGAGACGTTCTGGAGGATGCGGTGTTGTCCCATCTGCAGGCACCTCTCTGGGCTGAGGGAGGAGGTTGCTCATCTACAGGCTGAGTTGGCCAGGATTTGTGGGACCTCCTCTTCCATCCAGAGACCACCAGTGCCTCTATCCTTGCCTCAGAGGTTGCCAAGAAAGAGGAGCAGTTGGACCACAGTGGGCTCAGGGAGGGTAAGGGTGGTGGAACAGAGGCACATCCCTCCAGTTGTACCTCTCCACAATTCCTATGCCATTCTGGCAAAGTGTGGTTCCTCTATGGAGTCACCCGCAGTGAAGACCAAGGAGGATGCTGGGAACCTCCACAAAGGAGACCCACAGGAGGGTGGCAGGGAACCCTGCAGGGGAAGGAAACAGCTCCTAGTGGGGGACTCCATTGTTAGGAAGGTAGAACTGGGGGAGGAAGGGGAGAGGGAGGTGAGGTGCCTGCCTGGCGCCATGGCTTGGAGGGACAGGGAGCGAATCCTCAGGATTGCCAGAGCAGCTGCACAGGGAAGGGAGCTGGATGTCATTGTCCACCTAGGGACAAATGATCTGTCTAAGAGAGGGATTAGAGAAGTGCAGGAAGAGTTTATGGAATTGGGGAGGGGCCTTAGTCAAGTAGCATGCATGGTAACCTTCTCGGAGGTGCTGCCTATCTATGGCATAGGAGAGGTTAGGGTGTTCCACACCATGGGATTTAATCAGTGGTTGAAAAACTGGTGTGGAGCTCAGGGATTTGGCTTCATTGGGGACTGGGGATCCACCTGGAGTGGTGCAAGCCTATATTGGGATGATGGGCGGCATCTGTCCGGGAGGGGAACCAGGAGCCTAGGTGATAGGTTTAAATGCTTCATTGGCAAGCTTTTAAACTAGCCAAGGGGGGAGGCACTGGAAAGGAGCAGGGAAATCCTAGCCCCCCAAATAATCATGGTAGTAAGTGCGGCAAACACCAACATAGAGGTGTCGATAGGGAGAAGGGCAGGGGTAAATGGAGAAAGTGACAAAGGCAAGAAGGGCAGGGATGGGGCAAAAGGGAGTAAGGCCATCAGGAAATGGAAGGTAATGAGTACCAATGCCCGTAGTCTGGGCAACAAGCTCCCTGAGCTGGTGGCCTTGATGGAAGAGGGATGCCTGGATATTGTAGCAGTCACAGAAATATGGTACACAGAGAACCATGACTGGGATGTTAACATACCAGGGTACATAACCTACAGGAGAGACAGGCAGGGGAGAAGAGGGGGAGGAGTAGCTCTCTATGTAAAGGAAGGGATAAAAGCAACTGAACAAAAGAGTAAACAGGGAGGTGAGGAGGCACTGTGGGTCACCTTTGAGACTCGAAAGGGCACCACAATCTGCACAGGGGTTGTGTACAGACCCCCATGTCAGGGGGAGGGAATGGACAAGGATATGATAGAAGGCATTCTTAGAATGGAAGAGAAAGGGGAGATATTGTTGATGGGAGACCTGAATATGCCAGATGTTAACTGGAGCACATTTGCTGCAGCCACATCCAAGAGCAGGGCCATTCTTGATGCCCTACAGGTGGCAGGCATTAGACAGCTAGTTTCAGAACCCATTCATGAGGGAGCAATCTTAGACCTCGTACTCTCAAACGGGGGCAATGAGAGGATCTCATATCTAAAAGTGGGTTGCCATCTGGGGACAAGTGACCATCGAACAGTGTGGTTCACATTAAACTCAGCTACAGAGTCAAGCCTTACAAAAGCGAGGGTACTGGACTTTAGGAGGGCTGACTTTGGCAAGATGGGAGAGTGCCTCAGAAAAGCACTAGCAAACAGGCTAGAAGGAGGTGTGGAGCAACAGTGGGGAATTATCAAAACTGCCATCACAGAGGCAACAAGCCTTTGTGTGAAGCAAATAAACAAATCAAAATGAAAGAAAAAGCCACTATGGTTCTCAAAAGAGGTGGCTGTGAAAGTCAGGAAGAAAAAGATAGCTTTCCAGAAGTATAAGGAAACACAGAAGGAGCAGGACAGAGAGTTGTACCAGTTAAGGCAGAAGGAAGCAGGGAGGGAAGTCAGAATAGCAAAGGCCCAAACTGAGGAAAAGATCACCAACTCAGTTAAGAAGGGGGCTAAAAGCTTTTATAGGTACATCAGCGAGCGTAGAAAGACAAAGGGAGGGATAGTGAGGCTGAATAGAATGAACGGTGGGTGGGCAGAGGGGGACAGTGAAAAAGCAGGGATACTGAACGAATATTTCTGCTCAGTATTCACAAAAGAGGAGGGGGAAGTGCCTAATCCAAATAACAGAAGCACTCTTGATAGGGGGGTCGATCCCAGTCCTTTCACAGAAGAAAGGGTTCTGCAAGAACTCCTAAAACTGAAGGTGGACAAAGCAATGGGTCCTGATGGAATTCACCCCAGAATTCAAAAAGAATTAAAGGAGGAACTAGTGAAACCACTGGCTACTCTTTTAATAAATCATGGGAGGATGGTGTGGTACCCAAGGACTGGAGGAAGGCGGATGTGATTCCCTTCACAAAGGGACCAAGACAGAGGCAGGAAACTACAGACCTGTCAGTCTGACCTCTGTGGTAGGGAAAGTGATGGAGTCACTTGAAGGAAAGAATAGTTGAGTACCCAGAGGCCAGTGGAGCACAGGATCCGAGGCAGCATGGGTTCACAGCAGGACGGTCATGTCAGACAAATCTAATAGAGTTCTTTGACTGGGTGACCAAAGTAGTAGACCAGGGAGGGCTGTGGACATGGCCTACCTAGACTTTAGCAGGCATTTGACACAGTCCCACACAAAAGATTAATAGTCAAATTAACCAGCCTGGGAGTGGGTCCCAGGGTGGTAGCCTGCGTAAACATTGGCTACACAACAGGACACAGAAGGTAATTGTAAATGGAGTCCACTGAAGAAAGAGGGGTTACTAGTGGGTACAGCAGGGTTCAGATTGGGTCCAGTCCTTTTAATGTCTTCATCAGTGACATTGCAGAGGGACTGAAGGAAAAGTGCCCTTTTGCAGATGACACAAAGATCTGCAACAGGGTTGATACACAAGGAGGCATGGAAAGGATGAAAAGGGACTTGGCAAGGTTGGAGGAATGGTCAGAAGTATGGCAGCTAGATTCAATGCAAATAAGTGCAAAATAATGCACCTGGAAAACAAGAACCCAGGGAAGAATACACAATGGGTGGGAGGTAGTAACAACAACAAAAAGGAAATTGACCTGGGGTAATCATATCAGATGACCTTAAGGTTAGCAATCAATGAGAAGGCAGTAGGAGGGCTGAGGGCATACTGGGATGTACAGGAGAGGCATCAGCAAGAAAACAGGAAGTTGTTATCCCTCTGTACAGAGAGTTGGTGAGACCCCATCTGGAGTACTGTGTCCAGTTCTGGAGACCTCATCTCCGCAAGGACATAGACAGGATAGAGGCAGTCTAGAGGAGGGCAACTAAAATGGTGCAGGGTCTGCAAGAGAAGCCGTATGAGGATAGACTAAAGGAGCTTAATATGTATACCCTTGAGGATAGAAGGGAGAGAGGGGACATTATAGAAACTTTTAAGTACCTCTGTGGAATCAACAAAGTCCAAGAGGGTAGCATCCTTCAGACAAAGAGACTTACAAGAACAAGGGGACACAATTTAAAGATAGAAGGAGGGCGGTTCAGGGGCAATGTGAGGAAGTATTATTTCACAGAGAGGGTAGTGGATGCATGGAACAGCCTTCCTGAGGAGGTTGTGGGTCTAAAACTGTGGGAGATTTCAAGAATGCATGGGACAGACATAAGGCAATTCTTGTGGGGGGTAGGAAGAAATAGGCTGTTGGTTAACTAGGATCTGCAGCCTATCCTGTAGGTAGGGAAATGGGCAGACTAGATGGGCCTAGCGGTCCTTATCTGCCATCAAAGTCTATGTTTCTATGTCTATGTTTCTATAGAAGACAAGCCTATACACAGTGATGGGTAGGACTCAGGCAGTTATGGCTGCGTGCATAGCTTCTTTGGTAAGATAGCGACGGTGGCAGTAGAGGACCCCAATTCTTGAGTTGACTGATTTTGAGATGCATTGAACACGTGAGATGAAAGACATTGTGCAATCAAGGGTAATACCAAGTATTTAAACTCCTGCACTTGCTAAGGTGGCTGTTCAAGTTCATTATGTATGGTGAAGTTTATGGATCTTTATTTGCTGTGAGAGCTATGGAACAGCATGGACTTTGTTTTTTTGTAATTCATCAACAACTTATGTTGGAGAAGCCAGGTTTCAACTAGACTGAAGTTTGTCTATAGCACCTTGGAGAGTGAGACAGAGTCAGTATGGGAGGAAAAGAGGAATGCATCATCGACATAGAGTATTAAGTTATTATTGCAAGCTGCAGGAAGAGTATTGATGAAAAGCCTGAAAAGTAGAGGGCTGAGGATGGAACCCTGGGGTACACCAGAGCAGACAGGAAGGGAACATGAGAGAGAGTCAACAATTTTGACTTTTTGGCTTCTTGCTGAGAGGTAGCTTTCAAACCATTTGGTTACATCATTAGATAGTCCAAGGGAGGAGAGTGAATGAAGCAGGAGCTGGTGGTTCATGGTGTCAAATGCCTTGGTCAAATCAATGAACACTGCACCCAGTAGGTGGCCAGTGTCAATCACCTTATGAATATGGCTGGTGAAGTCAAGCAGGGCGGTGGTAGTACTATGGGCTTTTCTAAAGCCATGTTGTTGTGGGTAGAGTAAGTTATATTTGTTGAGGTGTTCAGACAACTGGTCAGCTACAATTCATTCCATCGCCTTGCAGAGTGGTGGGAGGATAGAGATAGGGCAGTAGTTAGAGAGAAGAGACCTATCACCACTTTTATGAATGGGTGTTACCACTGCTGATTTCCAGAGCTGGGGGAATTGTTTATGAGAGAGTGAAAGATTCAGAAGTTTAGTGAGAGGTTGTAGGACAATGTCAAGTGAGAGAGAGGAGTTTGAGGTCAAGGGTATCGCTACTGAAACTGACTTTGTTTAGCACTTTGTTAAGATATCTTTTAGCTTCAGACATGGATACTATCTTAAAGTAGAATGTGGGGGTATTACTGTGGAGATTGATTTTATTATTGAGGCAGTGCTAGTCAGAGTTGTCAAAGAAGTTGCGGGGAAGGACACTGCTAAGACTAGTGAATGTGAGATTAAAGGATTCCGCTATTTCTTTGGGGTCCTGTAAAGTGGAGCTGTTAACCTCAATCATAGAGGGGGAGGATCTGCTTGGTTTACTTGTGAGGCTCTTGAAGTTCCCCTAGAAGATTTGCTATTTCTCCATGAGTTAATACATTCCTGGTTGTAGAAGACTTGTTTGGCTCTCCATATAGCTATTGTGCACTGGTTCCTAGCTGCCTTATAGAGCTGCATATCGTGTGGTTTCCCTGAGTCCATGGCTCGGTGCCAGAGGTTATCTCAGTTTCGCATCATGGAGATGAGTTCGGAGCTAACCCAATACTTAATAAAAGCACACCTTTTAATATGGCCATCCCCCAGTGTCTGTCTGTGATTTCATCTATTTAGGAACACATGGGGCCCAATTTTCAGTCACAATAGACTGCTGTTAAATTGATGGAAACTAGCTTTGTGGTAATCCCTTGCTTGGGACTCCATCACACTATAGTTGAAGAGGGTTGAAGGATCCTTCAACACCAGCACACATCAAAGTGAACTGGTGCACAGAAGAGGGTGAAGTGAGCATGTGAATGTCATGCAGGGCCATTCACTTTGCCAGCTATAACTGGTGAACCTAGTGCAGCACTTCAGTGATGGTCCTAAACTACCACAAGAAGAACCTGGCAGTAGGGGCTGTTGGAGTGCTGTACTGAGTGTGCAATAATGTTGGGTGACACAGATCAGTGTGGGACCCTATTGGTGAATGACATACTGCATATGCCACATGTGGGGTTAGAGTGGAGGTAATAGTAGAGTACCAGGCACTAAAGAGGGATCATATGGTATTTAACAGAGTCATTCCACAGTAGGCCAGCAGCCAACCAATAGTTGGGGGGACCAAAGAGATCAAATTATGGTAAACACTACCAACGCATGTATATGCCATGCCATTGTGCCATGCACATCTGTGGTGGCACTAAGCACAATTACTATGTGTTAACTATGTTTGCACACATTGATCTCCATTACTGTGCATAAATCATGTTTGCATTAGGGAGAGCTGAGTGGTCAAGCCAGCAAAAGCTCATGAGATTTAGCAGTATGAAAGTCAGTTGCAGGGACTGTGGGTCACTCTTCTTCAGGGTTATGCTCTGGAGTAGGGGTCACTGCCCCTTCTTCAGAATCTTTGCAGAGCTCCATTCTCAGCTGATAGCAATGACAGAAGAGATATGTCTTCTGCACTACTGACTCAGTTGGAGCCCACACCCCCATTCCCACACAGGCCCACTTATCCAGGAGGGGGGCAGACAGTGGTTGGGAGGGGAAGTGGGAAACATAGCAGGGACAGTCACAAAGAGGTCAACCAACACTGCACCATTCCTATGGCAAATTGTTTTGCACCTCTAGAGGAGAGCCAGGTACCTGACTCCACTGAGGGGAACTCTGGGTCAGTCTAGGGAAATGGGACTGCTGACCTGGTGGCACCCATGGGTGAGAGTAAGAAAAATGCATTCAGGAGAGTATTAGTGGTCAGGGATTCTATGATCAGGGGAGTAGAGAGGGAGGTGGGTGGGAGAGGGGTGTGGGGGATGGTCAGGTGCCTTCCTGAGGTACAGTATTAGCCATCTGGAATAAAGAAAGAAAGAATAGCAAGTATAGCAGAGAGAGAAAGGGGACTGGGGGTGCTGGTACATTTGAGTACCAAGGAAATGAACCAGGATGTGAAACAAGTAAAGCAGAACAGTCACAGGCTGGGGGACACATTACTGGCACACTCGGCCTTGCTGGCCTTTTTTGAGGTCCTCCCTGTGTGGAATAAGGGTGACAGAAAGAAAAGGTACTGTTTTGTGTGAGCTGTGGGACGTCTGGGGCAGGAGGCTTTTCAAAGGTGATGGCCTTCACCTGACAAGAGAGGAGACCGGTTCACATGAGCAGAAGTTTGATATCTACATTAGACAGGTAAACTGACTGCAGCAGGTAATGAGGCTAGTGGAATCATGGTAAAGAGAATGAGGGAGGTAAACATGGCTAGTGCTCACTCTATACTGGGACAGGTACAGTAGCAAAAAGGTGAGTAAAAATAAGGTTGAGGTTTTAAAAGGAGTAGTGGAGCAGGGAAAGTGAGGAAGGTTCTCAGAGTCTGCAAGCACTAGGAAAAATAAAAAGGTAAGGAGGATGGGAATGAATACAGGTGTATGATCACAAATTAGCAGTATCTTGAGCTAGTTGGAAGGGGGTCTGCCTTAATGTCAGGTGCTTGGGTAATGAAATCAGTGAGCTTTAGGCATTGGTGGCTGATACTGAGGCAGACCTTGTAGCCATCACAGAAACTTAGGTCACAGAAAATAATGACTGAGATTTGTCTCAGGTTTCACAATGTTTAGATAGGATAGAGGGAAAGGCAAATCGGGGGGGATAGCTCTATATGTCAGGGAGGACATAGAGACTGTGGAAGATGGACACATCCTGGGAAGCAAAGGGAAAACAGAGTCACTGTGGGTTTACCTCACAGTGCCCTCAGGCAAGAAAATATGGAAGCTGGAAAACTATAGACTACCAGACAAGAGGATGAGTGAGATAGGGAGGTCAGAGAATAGTTGGCAAAGGGAGTGAAGAAGGAGAAGTGGTAGCGGTGGTGGGCGATCTGAACCTACTGGATATCAACTGGGTCATTCCAGTGACCAAGTGTACCAGAAGTCATGCCCTGTTGGTTACATTGCAGGACTTCCTGCTGGTGCAGCTAGTTAAGGAACACACTAGACAGGCAGCCATTCTCGATTTGGTGCTCACCAACTCAGAGATGGTGAGTGGGTAAATGGAAGGAGAGCCTCTGGGATCCAGCAACCACATCTCCTTTTGATCTAGGTTGGCCTCAGGATCAGAACGTCCCAATCAAAAACTGAAGTCAAAGATCTCAGAAGAGCAGACTTCAACCAGATAAGTGAGCTGGTCCAAGAGAACTTGACCAGGGTAGACAGCTTCAAAGATGCAGAGGAAAGAAGGGGACAATCAAGGAGACCATTCTCAAAGCAAGAAAATCATGCATGAGAAATGTTACAAAATGAAACTGGTACAAGAAACTAGCATGGTTCTTAGAAATGGTCAAAGAAGCAGTGAGGGCCAAGAAAAAGGCTTTTACCAGTAATGAGAAAAAGCAGGGGAAGAAGGAATGGGGGAGAGTACCAAATAAAAACTAGGAAGGAAAGATGATGGTCAGGGAGGCAAAGGCAGACATGGAGCTGCATACAGTGAAGGGGGTCAAGAGGGGACAAACAACTATTTAGATATATTTGGGAAAAAGGGAAGCTGGGAAGGGGTATTGTTAGGCTACAAGAGGGGGAGAGGGTAGAATCGGAAGATGAATAAAAAGCAACCATCCTTTACAATTACTTCTACTCTGTCTTCACATGGTAGTACAGTGGAAAGTGGCAACAAGATGGCTGTCAGGAGCACTCCTAAAATGATGTAGTCAGTATTTACACAAGAAATGGTCTAGAAGGAGTTGGAAGCACTCATGGTAGATAAAGCCCCAGGGCTGGATGGGATGCACCCAAGGGTGCTCAAGGAATTGGCTGCTCAACTGACTGAACCCTTATTAGGGATATTCAATGGCTCAGTTCAGACAGTGATAGTTCTGAAAAACTGGAGAGTAGCATACGGGTCCCACTACACAAAGGGGGGACAAGGAGCAACTGGGGAATTACAGACCTGTCAGCCTTATCTCTGTAGTGAGTAAACTGAAGGAGTCAGTGATGAACAGGCCCTGGTGGACCACCTTGAGAGCAGCAGTCTACAAGATAGTGAAGCATGGGTTTGTGGTGGAGACATCTTGCCAGACCATCCTGATAGTTTTCTTTGACTGGGTAATAAAGACAGTAGAATAGGACCATACTGTGTAATTAACCTACTTCAGTTTCATGGGTTTTGAGTTGGTACCACATAGAAGATTGTTGAAGAAGCTGGAGGACCTAGGTGCAACTAGGAAAGTAGTAAGATGTAGAGGAACCTGGTTTAAGGAAAGACCACAGAGGGTGGTAAATGGGATCACATCAGAAGAGAGGAAAATCATGGGTAGGGTGCTACAGGGATGTGTACTGGGTGCTGTCCTCTTCAATATGTTCATCAGTGACTTTCAGAGGACATTAGAGGCATGCTTCAGCTCTTGGCAGATGGCACAAAACTCTGCTATAGGGTAAATACCAATGAAGGGATCAGGGGGATGCAGAGTGATCTACAAGGGCTACAGAGGTTGTCAAATGTTTGGCAGTTGAAATTCAATGCCATAAAATGCAAGTTTATGCATCTAGGACAGAGTACTGGATGGGAGGGGGTTAAACTGAGCAATAAGGCAAAGCAATAGGACTTGAGAGTCATCATTAGTGACTCCCTCAAACAATCAGGTTAGTGTAACAACGCCTATAGTAAGACTACTAAGATGCTGGGGTATACCAGAAGGGGCATTAACAACAGAAAAAGGGAGGTACTACAACCTCTATATAGGTCCTTTGCGAGGCTGCAGCTGGAATGCTGTGCTCAGGTCTGGAATCTTCACCTAAGGGAGGGGCAGGCTGGAGAAAGTGGAACACAGGGTGATCAAGATGTTTCAGGGCCAACAGGTCAGATTTTATAAAGATTGTCACAAAGCACTGAACATGTTCTCACTGGAGACCACACTGGGGGGGGGGAGGGATTTGATAGAGGCCCCCCATGTTCCTGAAGGGAATAAACAAGCTGCACTGTGAGGTACTGTTTTGCAGGGTATACAGTCAAGAACCAATGGTCACAAGAGGAAACTGGCAGAAGAAAGGTTTAATAGGGGAATATGAGGACTTTCTATTTTATGGAAAGGGTGGTGGAGCCATGGAACAGTCTGCCAGCTGAGGTGGTGGGTACCAAGACCGTGAATGGTTTCTGGCTGGGGCAAAGTGAAAGATTTGGTGGCTGCTCAGGTCGGTAGTAGTAGGAAGAGTGCAGGGGGTTTAACCGTAAGGGTTAACACTCTCTATGGGCAATACGTCTCAGGGCACATAGGGAGCCCCGGGCAGACTAGATGGACCTTAGGTCTTTTTCTGCTGTCATTGTCCATGTTTATATGCTTCTAATAATTTGCATGCTGCATAATCTGGGTGCCATCATTTAAACATTAAGATCTGTGCTACGGAATCTCTGCCACTGATGCAGACCCTTTATTCTGAGCATAGCAATTTTATGGGTTAACGCAGTGGGATGCCTCTGTGGCAGTAAGACTGCATTTGAGAACTGAGCCTCAACTGTAGCATAAGGTAGGGCGTAATGTCTATTGCATACTAGATAATCTCAGTCACACAAAAAGGAATGTTAAATTAAGGGTGTTCAAAAACAACTGAATATACTGTGTACAACATGGGTACAGACATGCACCTTTTAATTATTTCATACCTAAAAAACTGCTAAAGAAATCTTAATATGGAGAAAAGCACCTCTTGTAAGACAAAAAAGAGTAATCTAAAATGTAATAAAAACATACAGCATATTGTAAACTAAAAGTTTACACTGTAACAGGCACTGTTACTTTAGAGAAAAAAAATAATTTAAAAGGGTATGGATGCTATTTTGGATGGTACTTTAAATATGATATTTTAGATGTTTTTTAAGGGAAATTTTAGTTATTTACCAGTATGTTACCTCTCAATAAATTAGCTTTAAATCTTTGTAGTTTTCACATCCTTTCCAGTTGTAGGTGCTTGTCTGTTTGTAACGATGAAATAGCAGTGTGTTAGTGTAGGAACGATGCCAAAAGGTGAAGTGGACTGTTCATACTGTAGTTCTGCTCACTTAACACAGTAATACAGTTATCATACTTTTTAAGAATGGACTATGGCTCTTCTTAGTAATAACAATGTTAACACAGAGTCTTCTCTTTTGTGACGAAAAAAGACCCAACTCTGCAAGTCAGTCCTCATAGCTTATGTTCTCCTAGCCCTCAACCTTCTTCATCACTTGTCTCTGGCCTTTTTTGGTATGTTGGTATTTTTTCTCAGAAATGGTAACCAGATCTCTACTCTGTATTCTAAATTGGGCCTGGCCAAAAAGCTGGACAAAGGCACAATACTGTTTCCAGATCTGCTTATGAAATTTCTCTTACTACATGTCAGGATTTTGTTGGCCTTGTTAATTTCCACCCTGCACAGATGGTTCCTTTGGGATGTGCTTCTAATTACAATACTAGTGATCTTTTGCTACATGCATTTGATAAAGTTTAACATATTTGAGTAGTATATTACCTTTTAAATTCTTCATTCTAAAGTGTATAACGTTGCATTTCTCCATACTGGAATTTGTGTGTCATCTCTGCCCACCATTTAACTCTGCTTGTGAAACAACTATTTTTCCAATTAGTGTTAACTGGTAAACTTGCAGCTCAATTTGTTATGCTCATACCATGTCATTTATAGGGGATATGCAATGGTGAGCTGTCATATATGTGATTTACTTTCATGAGTTCCCAGTGACCTTAGGTAACCTCACGAGTGGCATAGTGTAGCATAGCCATGAGTGGTTTATCTGACGTCACTACGAATGAGGGAAAATAAATCATTTATATCACAGCAGCCCCACTGCATATTTTATTTATGCAATAGGCCCCACCTGTTTGCCGATGTTTTTTTTTTATTTACTGTTGTTTTTCTTATATTTATTTTTTTTAGGGGACTTCTTTTTATTTGTTGTTCCAGGTTGCTATGGCTGTTGCTATGGCCAAGACATCAGGATGTTCATCATCCTGGTAACATTGCCTGTGATTCATTGAGTATCATGGCCTCTTGAAAAGGTTCGGGGAAAATGGCAGCCTCACTTAGTGAGTGAGATGTGAAGGTGCGAGTGGGAACTGTTTTTGTCATGTGTTGGTATTTATTTTAATGTGCTCAGCTATTCGTTGTGGAAGATGGCATTTTGGATACAAGAAAAGTTTGGGAGTGGAGTGAGTGGTCAGGCAGTTCATGAAACTGCGAGCAGCGAGATGTAGTCCATTGTGGTGGCAGCTGGGGAGTCTGACTTTGTTTTATTAAAAAAACTGCCATCCAGAGATGCAGAGTTACTAGAGAAACACTGTGCATAGTCCTGCAGTGGAAGACCTGAGAGCACAGACTTAGAAACATGACATAGAAACATAACATAGAGGCTGACGGCAGATAAGGACTGCAAGGCCCATCCAGTCTGCCCATTTCTTTTTCTGCCTTATAAATGTACCATCGGCCTTTGCTCTGTCAGTGGCATATCTATTCATACTCATCTGTATTGCTCCCTTACGCATATCCCATGCCTGTTTGAAGCCCTGCACTGTATTCATAGCCACTACTTCCTGAGGTAGGCCATTTCATGCATCCACCACTCTTTCTGTGAAAAAGAATTTCCTCACATTTCCCCTTAATCGGCCTCCCTCTCATCTCATGCTGTGTCCTTGTGTCCTGCTATTTTTCTTATATTTAAACATGTTAGACTCTTTCACCTTGTTAATGCCCTTAAGGTGTTTGAATGTTTCGATCATATCACCTCTCTACCTCCTTTGCTCGAGGGTATACATGTTGAGCTCTGTTAATCTGTCCTCATATGTCTTCTGATGCAGTCCCTGCACTATTTTGGTTACCCTTCTCTGGACTGCTTCAATTTGGTTAATGTCCTTGTGAAGGTGTGGCCTCCAGTACTGCACGCAGTACTCCAGATGGGGCCTAACCAGTGTCTTGTAAAGAGGGATTATTACCTCCCTCTTACGACTTTTGATACCCCTACTAATACACCCTAACATCCCCCTAGCCTTACCTACTGCTTTAGAGGTCTGCTTGGATGATTTCAGGTCATTGGTGATGATGATGTCCAAGTCTCTTTCTTCCTTTGTGACTGCCAGCACCTCCCCTCCCAGCCTATAGGTGGCTTCAGGATTTTTCTTCCCCATGTGCATGATCTTGCACTTCTTTGCGTTAAACCCCAGTTGCCATTCTTCTGACTATTTTGCTAGTTTATCCAGATCTCTTCTCATTCTGGCCACCCCATCTGGATCATTTACTCTGTTGCAGATCTTGGTGTCATCTGCAAACAGACAAGCCTTATCCTCTAGTCCATCTGCAATGTCACTAATGAAGATGTTGAAGAGGACTGGCCCCAGGACTGATCCCTGAGGTACCCCACTTGTGACTTGCATCTCTTCTGACTGTATACCATTTACCACCACTCTCTGTTTTCTGCCCATCAACCAGTTTGCCACCCAGTTGACTAACTTTTGACCCACCCCAAGCCTACCCAGCTTATTTATCAATCTTCTACGTAGAACAGTGTTGAAAGCTTTGTTGAAGTCAAGGTAGGTGACATCAACTACTCCCCCTTGGTCCACCACTCTGGTTACTCAGTCAAAAAAATCTATGAGATTAGTTTGACAGGACCTTCCTTTTGTAAACCCATGCTGTCTTGGATCCTGTGCCCTGGCACTTGGATCCTGTGACTGGCAGGATGAAGTGCTGTTCTTAGAACAGGTACATGGAGGAGGAGTGAGAAATGGACTGGAGGAGCTTGTAAAAGAAATTAAACTGGGAAGAACTGACAGCGGGCTGGTGAGGGATGGTTGATAAAAGTACTGTATGAATAAATGGCTAATGATGACAGTACTATACAGATACATTTTGGGTCCACAAGTTTATCTGTATAGTATTAAAATCATCAGTGATTTATTCATACTGTTGCCCTGATAAATATGTTTTATATATATGCATATATATATATAATTTAAAAAATCTGAAAGGTGTACTTAGTATGTAACGTGTAACCAAGGGGAAGGAACACCAATGAGGCAATGCCCCACTTACATGCTGGGTTCATTAAAAAAAATACCTGTTACATGCATTAGAAAACATGGAGCACGCTCAGGTAGATGGCATCTGCTGTGGTACGTTAAGGGAATGTACCAGACACCCAGTAGGTAGCATTTGGTATGGGTTCTACATTACAAAGGTACAAGGGGACCTGGAAGGCATAGCATAGGGGGACATTCCGATAAGAACCGGCATAAATGGGCCCTGGGGAGTTATTTCTATATATATTCTTTGCAAAAAAATTGCATTAATGCACCAGTTAAGGTGCAACTTAAAGCAACACAACTAGGGAAATGTGGAGTTTTGGGGTTTCCAACCCTAACTCCCCCCCTCACAAGCAGCCAAAGGGGGGCTGGAAGTATAGCCTAGATTTTAGAGTAATGAGCTGTGAATGAGTTTGGTATATCCAGCAGACCTGGGTTTCATTCCCACTACCTCCACTTGCATACTGTGTGACTCTGAGCAAGTCACTTAATCCCCCCAGTGCTCCCAGGTCACCCCTGAAAACAGGCACTTGTGTCTAGTGGGTCTTACCCAGTTACCAAAGTCTAAAATAAAATAAAGTAAAGAAAACATAAGCAACACATACAGCCATTGCCAGGTAAGACAAACAACATACAGATCTTTTCAGATAATACAAGAGACATCCATCATCGTGGTTCAGTGCTTCTCTAGCTTTGGATGGTATCACATAATATGGGCGAGCCAAATTGAGTGACTCAATTTGACCACCGGTAGGAAAAGCGAGTGTTGAAGAATAGCGAGGATTAGTATATAGAGAGTGTAGCAGTGAGGTACACTAGCTGTATAATGTTATGAGGCTGAATTTGGCCAGACAGTTGCTGGCTGGCTGGTGTAGTGGGTTAAGTCATGGCCCATGAAGCATGTGGACCCAGGTTTGAGTCTGGGTGGGGATTTAATTTGTTTTCCCAATAAAATAAATATTTTTATAAGTCTCGTTTCACAGTTCCCTCCTGTCTGCAGGTTCCCCCCCCCCCGAGTATCCCCCTCTCGAGTTTTCCCCTTTCCCCTGTGTCATCCTCCCCCCTGCCGAGTTGATTATAATTAGTTTGGAGGTTGTGGGTGGTTAAAGCCTTCTGCAAAGGGGAGTGTGGGGACATAGCCCCCTGCATACAAATGTAATCTATATTACCCCCCCAGTACAGAATAAGCATCCGTCACTGTTTGCAGCGGTTGATGTAATTGATGTCTCCATTTTTCCTTTTGATGCTCTTGTGGCCACTCTTGTGGTCGGCGTGCTTTTTGAGTTGCCTTTATTGCATAAAACTGCTTTGGATACACATGTACACTTCAACACATATACGCCCACTTCAGGTTGCAGTTATTTTATCTAATGTGTAACAGTGTCACTGCACTGTACATATGAAGTAATTTCCAAAATGTTAAAAATATTTAATTTGAATTTGATGCAATCGTGTCTGTATACTATTTTCAGTACTAAGAAATGGGATCACTATTGCATGCAAATGGTACATTTTTTATTTTGAGTTTTGAATGGAATAATGATTCCATGCTAATGCCAGTCATAGAAATGGCATGAAATGGCAGTAGTGTACCTTGAAATATTTCTTAGTTATATTACTGCACTGGGATCAGAATTTCTTGCAAATGTCCCAAAATGTTTTGTTATGGATGACACTTACACATAATTATCACCATATGGTAATTTCAATATGAGGAAACATAGCAAATTATAATAGTGTCTTCACAAACAACAATAACATTACTACATTAGGATCCATATCTCAAGCAAATGGTTGATTTTTTCATGACATCATAATTCTTCAGTAAGATGTAAATAAACAGGTGAAATAAAATGTTAGTGTGATCAAAAAATAGAAGTCATTGACATCATTGCATTTGAATCATGACTCACAATTAAAATAACATATTCAATGTTCAGTGCAATATATTGGATAATAATTTAAGGATCTACAGCACTGTTGCCGTTTGGTAGATTGTGTTTTTGATTTTTTTATGTTTTTTTTGGGGGGGGGAGTGTTAGTGTTAATTAGTGTGATTTGAAGTTTTATTTAAATTGGGGGTTTGGGGTTGCTGCATTGTGGGTGGTATGGGTTTAAATTGTTTATATTAATTTAGTTTAAGAGGTAGTTTTTAATTGTTATTTGTGAAAAATGTGTCTGGGACCAGGAATTATAAGACTCAGTTACTCGGGGAGCTACCTCCATGACCTCTGTCCCTTTGAGCTCCCTGAACTTCTAGCTGTAGTCTATAGGAGGTGTAGAGCCTTGTGAATAGCTCGGAGGAAGGGGACTGGGGGCAGTGTTGGTACCCAAGTGGCTGCCGGGGTGTCTGAGATTCAGGTGGTGGGGCCAAGGAGATGCCCTGGGGTGAAATGGGAACTGGAGAAGGGGTTTCCATGTTTAGTTCCCATACCCAAGGGTTCCACGATGGATGGTGGGCAGAGTGGGTTTGGTCGCCTCACTACATCCTACTCGGGTTGTGTTATGCAATGCCAGGTCGATGAGGAATAAGACTGCTATAATGGCAGACTTGATATCCTTAGTTGACCTGGCTTGTATCACAGAAACCTGGTTGAATGAATATGCCGCACCCATTTTGGAGGCTGCAGTTCTGGCTGGGTACTCCATGGCGGGGGTATTAATGGCTTTTAATGATTGATTGGGTTTTAATGGGATGGTTGGATTTTAAGTCTGTGCTGAACTGCTGTTATATGTATGTATATATATATTTTGTTATTGAACTGATCTGTACAGGGCCCAGAGTCTACGGAAATGGGTGCTTTATAAATGAAATATCTCTCTCTCTATCTATCTATCTATCTATCTATCTATCTATCTATCTATCTGTATATGAATTCATGGAAATGTACAGAATTGTTACATTTTTGTTAGGGCTTCTGTATACAATGATGAGCACATGATAGTGGGTATAGTAGCACAATGGTACCAAAAAACACATTTGCATATTCAGAATTACAAAGTATTAGGAGTACTGTTCTGGGATCATAATTGCATGCAAATGGTAGTTTTGTGGTTCATTTGTTTCATATAATTATGATTGTATAGTACTATGCATAATAGAAAACGGGGTAAATCATGATACTGCATTTACAAATACTGCTTCTTAACACTATTGCACAGAGATCAGAATTTCATGCTAATCTCTAGAAATTTTGTCTGGGTTAAAAAGTAACATGTAAACATCATCGCATAGCAATTTCAATAGTAAGAAATCATGACTGATAATAATGCTGAGTTTGAAGATATGTATGGTTAACGTTATAACATTGGGATCAAATTTCCATGCAAATGTTAGGAAAGATGTCTTATATTTTCATGGAATCATGATGGCATGGTAATTTAATGGTTCAAAGTGTCAGAAAATGATAACACTGCATTCAGAAATGGCATTTATTGTTACAGTTGCATTGAGATCTTGCACATGTACTTTTTTTTTTACAAGGTCCTCTGGTTCTGCAGCCAGAAGTGGGTGTGCATGTGTTGAAGTGTGCTTGTGTATCCATGGCTACAGAAACACTGCACCATGATGAACAATGTCTCTTGTGTTATCTGGAAAAAGCTGTATGTTTATCTTATCTGATGATGGTTATCTGTGCTTGCTTGTGTTGTCTTGTCCCTTAAACCTAAGGCCACATTTCCCTACTTTTATTGCTTAAAGTTGAACCCTAACTGATGCATTAATGTAGTTTTTGCAAAGAATTTCCTTTCTTTCTGAGACAGTATGCAAAATGTATATCTTTCCATGTGTTTCTTTTTACACCGCACAACGAATAGATGTCTTCAATAATGTTCTCAGGATTAGATGTATGGATCTTCACATGTCATCCAGCTTCGTCTTATGTCCAAGGTTGTTTTACATTTCAACATTTGCAAAATAGAATAGCTCCTTTAACCTGCTAAGTAATAGAGCTGTGTGGAATATAAAATCCCACCCACAGAATGCCCTTGGAATGACCATTTTGATTCCTTGGAATTTTGCAGAATTTTCATGAAAAGTCCATAGAATTTTGCAAAATTTTTAATTTCAGTTCTTTCACTATAATTTTGCAAGTACATGTCCAAGTGACACCAAATCAATCAATCAATCAAAATCTTTATTTAACCAGGTGGGCACCATTGAGCCAAACTTATTTTTGAGGTGAACCTGGGATAAGGTACAAACTACAGAAAGAAACAACAGAGTTGCGATTGCTGCCAACACGGCAGTATACATAATAACAGATATGAGCAGGCTAACGCAGAGCCATCGTACACAAGAATAGTAAATATACAAAAAACAGTACCATAAAAGAAATGTACAGGTTAAGAGCTTGGTATAATGTGGAACACTGAACTGGAGTAAGCTAGATTACAGTTTTTTTTTGTTTGTTTGTTTTTTGTTACAGAGGGCAGAAGGTAAGAGGATGCATAGGATAGAAGGGGAGAGGAGAGGGCAGGGATTTGGAGCAAGGGATGGAACAGAGAGAGAGAGCAGGAATAAGTACTATGGCTGTGGTCCGAGGGATTAAGGGAAGCAGTGGCAGGATTCCTTGAGTTGGCAGGTGATTAAAGCTTTAAATGTCGCAAGCCTGCAAGGGAGGTTTATTTTCAGGGTTTTTTGCATCTTGTTCCACAGCAAAGGAAGTACATGGCTTACTGACGCCCTGCCAAAGCGGGATCTAACCTTCTGAATTTTCAGGGTTACATAAGAAGCACTTCTTAGGGCATAGTTAGGTTGAGGACTTAATGGTAGGCAATCTGTGATATAGCTGGGCAGGTTATTCATAATGTCTCTGAAGGTCCAGAATACCACATTTTTTCTGGCACCTAAGGGTAAAGGAAGGCCAGCCCACAGCAGAATATAGAAGACAGTGATGGGTGGAGTAGGGGAGCTCCGTTATGAACCTTAAGGCTCTGTGGTAGAGTGTATTGAGTTTTGCAAGATTACTAGCAGGACCTTGGCTATATAGGAAGTCGGCATAGTCTAATGGGGGGAAAAAGTGGATTTTGGACTAGCCACTTTTTAGCCTCCCTTGGTAGAAGGGTTTTTATCCTGAAGAATAGCTCTAGTCTCTGTCTGAGTTTCTTTATAAGCTCTTCAATATGACCCTGGAAGGAGCGAGAACTTTTGATCCAAGCCCCGAGGTATTTGAAGGAAGACACATATTCCAACTGATCCCCCAGTATGGTAGTTATGGGGGATAGTGAACCATGAGAGGGAGGGGCAATAGAGTTGGACACAGGACAGAAGAGCATGGCTTTGTTTTTTTTCGCATTCAGGAGCAACTTCTGTTTTAGGAGCTGGAGTTGTAGCAGATCAAATTCACTCTAGAGAGAGAGAGATGAGAGTACAGGGTCGGGAGAAGGTCCACTAGTGTAGAGCACTGTGTCATCTGCAAAGAGATGAATTTTGGGCTTTTTAATGGAGGCACTAATTCTATTAATGTAGATTGTGAAAAGCAGGGATCCCAGGATGGAGCCTTGTGGAACACCCTGAGTAAGAGGTTTGAGGTGCAAGACCTCACCATCAGCCTTAACTTGCTGGGAGCGGTCAGTTAGGTAATTGTGGAACCACCTAAGAGAGGGAGCATCCAAGCCAATATTCTGTAGGGATGATAGTAGCAGGCGGTGGTCAACAGTGTCAAAAGCCTTACTGAGGTCCAGGAAGACTGCATCAACAAAATTCCTGTTGTCCAGCTCCCCCAGCTAGTGGTGGGCAAAGTGGGCTCAATCCGCTCCACGAAGCATTTCGTAGAGCACAGGCAGATTCGCAGAGTGCTCCATGACACAAAGCGGAGTACTTCCCATTATAATGAGGAACGCGGAGTGCATTGGAAACAGCGACTTCGCGTTACTCTGCCTCCACTGGTCACTACTCTTTCAATTTTTAAGGCGAAGTACATTGGTGGCAGTTCACTTCACCTCACTTCAACTTGTTTTTGAGTTCCGAAGGTGGATTTTGCAGTGATTCATGGGAGTTCAGGTCACATGGGCTCTATATTGATCTGCACAGCCTCAGTTCGGGGTAGTATGAGTTGGAAGGAGTAGGAGACAGTGTGCTCTGATAGCTGTCTGTAGGAATCTTTTAAAAGCTGTTTAAAAAGCATTTTTGCCTTTTTTGGGGGATCCAACTGTAGTTCATCGATTGTAGGAAACCCTCTTGTGCTCACATCATCGAGCGTTTTTGTTTGTGTGTGGATTTTGAATGTTAATTTACAACACTGAGTGTGTGTGGTGAAATACAGTGAAGTGTGCTGTGTGGGGAAGGGGCATATCTTTGTGTAGGTAGATTTAAGTTGGAGAACTAGTGATTTATTTGTATTTTGGTTATATTTTTGTTAAATAACTGACTGTGTTACTGTACACATAGTAAAATTGTCAGTAATAGTACAAATTGTCTTGCTGTTTGTTGTGTGAATGTGGTGCAGCATTTCATAAGGTCAGGTTGTTTAAATTACAAATTTACATTATGTGGCAGTACACTGAACTTTTGCATTTGCATCGCATTCCTCATTCAGCATTGTACAAAGGCCCAGATATTCAAAAGGGTTGCTCATGGCGTAACAGTGTTGCGCCATGTGCAACCCACTGATGCGCCCTGGCGTGATATTCAAAAGGGAAAAGTGCGCCACACAAATCCCGATACGCCAGAGCACATCAGTAATGTATGCAGGCACAGGTGGGGGGGGCGTGCCCATGCATAACCTGCACAGCCCAATATTCAGTCCGAGAGGTGCAGAGCCATGCATGCACAACCCCTGCTTGCGCCTGCACAAAGTTAAGCCAAAAAAAAGAAACAAATGATGGCCACTACAGGTAGCTGCTGGTGCAGGCACCATAGCAGCTGCCACAGCATGTGGTGGCCACCATTCCTACCCGCACCTGGCGGGTGCCCTCCCATGCCCGATCATGGGCATCTGTTTAAATAACCCCCCTGTCCAATATCCCTTGTGGTCCAGTGGACCGCTATGTGCCCAATCATGGGCATCTGTTTCAATAGAACCCCCCGTCCAATATCGCTGGTGGTCCAGTGGACCGCTATGTGCCTGATCGCGGGCATCTGTGTTAAGAAAGAGAACCCCCCCAGCCAACATCCCTGGTGGTCCAGTGGACTGCAATCTACCCGATCGCGGGCATCAGTACAATGGAAAATGTCCTATTACTCTGGTGATCTAGATTTACCCCAGTCCACTGAGCCCCATGGCCTCTCTCCCCAGTCAGCCAGCAGGCAGCAGCACCACCCGCCTGCTGCCCATTGCCACCAACTGACACCTTGGTAGGGCTGCACACCATTGGTTCGACGCGTGAGCCAATGGGCATCAGCTCATACTGTACTGCACATTCCAGATATGTGAATGATTTTATTTACATATCTGGATGTGTAGTACAGGCATGGGCTGCACACCCATTGGCTCATGCTGTGAACTAATAGGCATGCAGCCCTACTGAGGTGTCAGTGGGTGGGCAGCAGGATGGCAGGAGGGTGGGGTGTTATTGCTCACACCGGCCACCGGGGAGCGGGGCGGCCCAGTGGTGGGTGGGGAGGGGGTACCCTAGACCACCAGGGTAATAGGACTTTTCCATTGTACTGATGCCCGCGATTGGGCAGAATGCAGTCCACTGGACCACCAGGGATGTTGGCTGGGGGGGTTCTCTTCCTTAACACAGATGCCCGTGATTGGGCACATAGTGGTCCACTGGACCACCAGGGATATAGGACAGGGGGGTTCTCTTCCTTAAAACAGATGCCCGCGATCAGGTGGAAATCGGTCCACTGGACCACCAGGGATATAGGACAGTTTTTTATCTTTACAGATGCCCACGATTGGGCTGCAGGGGGCGTTGGTCCCCAACGGCTGCTGCCTGGCAGGGCTCCAGGCGCAAGTCATCAGGGATCGGCACACCTGCATGCAAATGGGATGCAATTGGGTCCATAATGACATGCAAATGGCCCATGTGCGTCTTGCATAAATTATGTCCCCATTTGCATGTCACCTTTTGTATATCGCAGGTGCTGTGAATGGCGCAATGGCACTTGTGCTATTGCATCTCCATGTTCCACTCTGGCCACTTGTGCTGGCACAGTGCCACTGTGCCATGCACACTGGGGTGTCCAGGGTGCGATATTCAAAGCTGCTGAGCCATAGCGCAGCTCCGTTGAATATCGCCCAGGCCACACCCCTGCACAGCCAAGTTGAGCTGTGTCCAGGCTTGTGCCACAGCCTGGTGCAGTTTGAATATCAGGGCCAAAGTGTTCTGTGTTGTGTGTGCAGTGTTGCGTGCCTCAAATATAATATACCTTTTAACATTTGTGACACAGACTAGTGTAAGTGCAACTAAGTGCAGCAGTGTGAACCTGCTATCCATTGCAGCTGCCTGATTTTGTACTGTGATTGTGTTCTCTGTTCTTAGTTTTGCTGCTTGTAGTGCTGTAAAAATCAGCACTGTCTGTATTCAGTGCTCCCCACCCCCACCCCACGTTGAAAAGGTATTTTTTACCAGACTTGATTGTTTTTGTGACCCCATCAGCACCATTGGTTACTAAAGTTGTTTTAATTCCATGATAGTGTCACAACACAGTAGTCTCTTATCTGTTGCTGAAGCCACAGTTGTTTATTTTGCTTCACATCCAGCCAGCGTCCCTCCAGTCAGAAAGTGAACGTATCAAAATCTGAATTTGGTAATAATATTTGTGGTTGATCCCCCAAAATGCCTGCAAAGAGACATGCCAGTAAAGCTGATTCTGGCCATGGCAATGTTAGCAGTAAGAGGGTCTGTGGGCGTGGTAGTAGTAAGCGGATGGAGAAGTGCATTGCTGATGTGAGGAAAGGTATTTCTCCTGCAATGTTTTTTATAGCCCAATCAGTAGCTTCACTGATAGTTGGAAGAGATGATGTTTTCCCAGCTAGTGGTGTTAGTGTTATTGGTGTTAGTGGTGGTGGAGGTAGTATCAGTATTGTTGCATCAAGTCCTAATTCCAACCAGTGTACCATATCCAAACACATTGAGTGTGAAGCAGTGCAAGTGAATGACAGCGTAGATGATGTCATACTTCCGAATAACATCCCATTAACTGAACCTGATTCTGATGATTATGTCAACGATAGCATACAATGTGATATTCCATCCACCGTGGCACTTAGCATCACACATTTTCCATGCAGTGATTCACAGTGTGGTGAAAAAATATCAGGTGATGGTGGTGTAGATGCTGATGATGAATGTGATGATGCTGATGATGATGATGTTGCTGTTATTGCAACATGCAGTCCGCATGTTAGCATCCAAGCAGAAGATGTGGATGTGTGTGACAGTGACGTTGATGAATATGACGATGATGTAATTGACCCAAGTTGGGAACCAGAGAAAAAGAAATTAAAAGTGGCTGTGTCTGAATCTGTTTGCAGGAATCCCACCCCTGTAAAAACTTATGATTTACCAGCTTTAGTTGATGATGATGATGACGACCCAGTAATCAATATGATAGGTAGTCGTGGTGGTCAGTTGCAGTCCAGGTGTGCAGTGCTAGAAACATCACATGCCCCCCCCCCACTTCAGTGCTTAAAATAACAGACTTAAATAAGTGACATCATCATGGACATGTTAAAAGCAGAGCATCACACTCCCTTGTTTGGGATTTTTTTGTTCAAGATGCAAATGATGATTCAGTTGCAATCTGCCAGGTTTGCCATGTGCGTGTGAGTCGAGGTAAAAAGGGGAGCCATCTTGGGACATGAGGACAGCATATGCATCTTAAGAATAGGCACTTGGCTCTGTGGACCCAGCACAAGCTGGCAGCTAATACCAGACTGGGGCATTCAACCGTATCACTGGCAACCATAGCCAGCATGTTATCCCCTTCCATGACTGTTAAGCCCAGTAGGAAATTAAATGTGTGCAGTAGTGTGGTAATAAGAGCAGAGGATTACTACAGGTATGATGAGGTGGAGGACCATAATGACTTTGAAATGTTGTCCAGTGCTGGTGAGAGTAGCAGTTTTTGTGGTGGTGGTGAATGCAGTATGTCTAGTGCAAGTGGTACATCAACCCCGGTTGGCAAATCTGGAAAAATAACATCATTTCTGGGTTTGTCATCATCACCTGTGCAACCGTCTTCATCAAATGTCCACACTCCACCCCCTTCCAATGGCATTCATCGCAGAGCACAACCATTTGTGACCAACAACACACCCCGTGTAAAATGTTGAAGTCAGCCTACGTTATAGAGTGTTTCTGTGCATAAGCTGAAGTACCCCCAATCATACAGTGTCACATGAACTTAATGCTGCTGTAGCGGAAATGCTGGTAATTGATCTTTTGCCCTTCTCCTTTGTGAAGAATTCTGGGTTCCGGTGGTTTGCTGCCCATGCCTGTCCAAAATGGAAAGTCCCATCCAGGACATACTTTTCTACCCGTGCTGTTCCAGAGTTGTTCCGCACTGTCTCAGACTCAGTAAGACTTGCCCTTCAACATTCCTCCTCTCCATTCATCCATTTAAGTATGGATATGTGGACAAGTGGCAAAACAGTGGGGAGTTCATATCTGTGTATAACTGCACACTGGGCGCAGGTGCCGGGGGTTGTTTGTGATGCTGGTAGTGTGAATAATCAGTGCAGGAAGGTGGATTGTCGTGGTAGCAATCTTCCTGGAATTCGCCAGAAGCATGCAACAATTGCTATAGCGCAGTGTGACCTGTTCACACTGGTGAGAACATGTTGGACATGGTACTGACTGAAATTGACAGATGGCTAAACCTCTGTCCCTGAGAGCTGGGTTCATAGCAAGTGACAATGGGTCAAATGTGGTGAAATGCATCATGAATGGTAGTTTTTCCGTGTTCCATGCATGACCCACTGTTTAAATCTTGTGGTTCAGGAGTTTCTGCAGCACCCTGACATAAAGGAAATGCTGACCATTGCATGACTTATCTGCTCTCACTTTTCAAGATCTGGAAAGGCCCATGACCAACTGCGGTAGCTGCAGATACAAAACAGCTTGCCTCAGCACCTCTTGAAGCTGGAAGTTGTCACCCGATGGAACTGCACTTTATACATGGCAGAGAGGTTGTATGAACAATACAAAGCCATCTCAGAATATCTTGTTATGCACAGTAGCCGTGGCAGTTCTGGGGCCTCCATGTCTATGACGACTGAACAGTAGCACCTCATGGACTCTGTAATAACAATTTTGTGGCCTTTTGAACATGCCACACAGGCAGTGAGTGGTGAGTCTGCCTCCATTAGCCAATCAATTCCACTGCTGCAGGTGTTGAGGCAGGCATTGGTGAATGTACAGCATAGCCTTGATGCTGCCGGAGATGGTGGTAGTAGTATGTTGCTGCAACACATGCTGACAGTATTCGACCAGAATCGTCACATTGTGAGCATTCAGCGTAGTGACAACTTTGCCATGGCAACAATGCTGGACCCACAATACAAACGTGGAATTGCATCAGTACTGGAGGGAGGGCCTGAACAGGTAAAAAATATCAGTGGTAAACTGGTTCGCTTGGTTCATGGGGCACAGAAGTCACATGCCAAGGTTTGCAAACCTCAGCAGCATAATCCAGCTGAAGGTGTAGCTGGAGGACCATCAAGCATATCATGCAAGGGTAAGGGGACTGTAGTTCCAGGTGGTCTGTCATATAAAGTGGGTGGCTTCAACCCGCTTTGGGAGGCTTTGTTCCAAGTGGGTATTTGTGAAATCAATCATTCTGGGGAATAGGCTGATGCATCACCAAATGGACTTAGTGAGGCACAGAGAATGGTTGAGTCATATTTGTCTGAAAACAGGCATCTGACAATAAGTGAAGATCCTCTTTTGTACTGGAGTGGAAAGGTCAGTGAATGGCCAGAGCTGACTGCAGTGGCACTGAAGTACTTCACATGCCCACCCTCCAGTGTAAGTGTTGAGAGGGGATTCAGCTCAGCAGGTGCAATAATCAGGGATCGTCGGACAAACCTGAGTCCCGCAAATCTTAGTTTGCTAACATTCATTAAAATGAATGAGGGGCACAGACTGTACCCTCAGTATTCATACCCCGGCCTAGTCATGGTGGTCTTGCTGATGTGGAAATGGAGCATCCTGGTGGCACTGGCAGTGGCTGCCTGAAACAGCCCACCACTGATGTAGATGATGATACAATGGAGAAAGAATTTCCCAGTAGTCAGACTTCAGACAACGATGACTGTGAGAGCAGTTTTCTTTATGAGGATGATGATGTGGTTAATGTTGGCAGGTTTTAAGTGCAGTATTTAAAAGGCTGTGTGCCATCCCAACCCCGGACCACCACCACCACCGGGACTGATGTTATGCAAGTCTGCCACCATGAGTCTGTCTGCCCCCCTGGACCACCACCACCGGGACTGATGTTATGCAAGTCTGCCATCATGAGTCTGTCTGTCCCCCATGGACCACCACCACCACTGGGACTGATGTTATGCAAGTCTGCCACCATGAGTCTCTCTGCCCCCCACGGACCACCACCACCACCACCATGTGCACTCATGTTTGTTATGCTGCCTCACTTTCTTAAGTTGTATGTTTTGTTTTCTGTAGCTTTTCAGAGCCGCAGTGGCAAAACACTTACAAAAAGTACACTTCTTTTGTTTCTTTTACAGGAGAACAAAAACAGGCTCCATCACTAATACTCATTGGGAAAGATGCTGTAGCTACACCGTACAGAGAGGAACCAATGTAATGTCCATGTGTAATCCATTCTGGTAAGTATGAAGATATTATTTCATCCATTTCATTGCTTTGTAAAGACTGCTGCAAATATTGCATACAACAGGTTGTCTTAGTAGTTGACAAGATGTGTCTCTGAAATGTAACTTGACAATAGGGATTGAGATTTGAGAACCAGGGAGGGACACATAACAATGAAGTTGTAACTTGTAAGAAGTCATTCATTTCTTTTTTTAGGAAACTTTGCAATGCTTTGTTGTTCTATCAAAGTGGCCTTATCCAAAAAAATTCTTCAACATCAGGCACACCCCTCCCCCAAACTTGGGCACACATGCAACATGCAGAAGTCGTTTCATTAGATGACCATGACCGTCATTAACAACCGGACTCCAGAAGGATGCTGATGAAATCTGTGAAGAAGTAAAAAAATAAGAAACCATTACAGACAAAACTGAAAATATGATTCCGCCCCCAAAAAAAAAAGAAATACTTACCTTAATGTGCTTGAGAGTTATCCATTTCCATTTAAGTGCAAAAAATTATCATTGAGCACTGGAATGTGCACAGCAACAGTTTATGAGTCACCTGTGTGATGCAGAACAATAGCATGAGTACATGTCCATGTCAAGTTCAACCCCCCACATCATCACCTACAAAATACACAACCATATATCTATATATATATATATATATATATATATATATATCTACTCACCAAGGCTACTGCTAGTGTACATCCAAAGGGCACCTTTCAATCCTGTTGAGATGATCACATTTCATTTGGTGGAATCGTCTCGCACAACACATTGGACAGGCAACATGAACCTCACAGTCATCATTTTATACTGGGGTATGTGCTGAAACAGTCTCTTTTCACTTTGTTATCACTTGTCAATTTTCTGCACACAAGGAGGATGCATTATGGGCCTGCAGAAAAAATCTGGGGACTCTGTGCCACCACTGTGCGCATGACTGAGTGCGCCATTAATTCTGGGGGACTTTGTATGTGCTGAAACAGTCTCTTTTCACTTCGCTACCACTTGTCAATTTTCTGCACACAAGGAGGATGCATTGTGGGCCTGCAGAAAAAATCTGGGGACTCTGTGCCACCACTGCGCACATGACTGAGTGAGCCATTAATTCTGGGGGACTTTGTATGTGCTGAAACAGTCTCTTTTCACTTTGTTACTGCTTGTCAATTTTATGCACACAAGGAGGATGCATTGTGGGCCTGCAGAAAAAATCTGAGGACTCTATGCCACTTTTGTGCATTCTGTGATTGTTGCTGTGAGCTCAGTCATGATGTCATAGTGACATTTTTGCAATTAAAGCAGCATTGCAAGAATGTCCTCACAGTTCTGAACTGTACTTTTTTATGCTACTTTAAATTGCCACAGCAACCACTACTTACATGTGAGTTGGCAGTGACTTGAATGATATGATTATTCTCACAATTTATGTCTGCTTCTCTTACTCCTACTTTTTTATGTATGAAAACAAAATGAGCATGTCTTCCAATATTGTTCCGACCAGCATTGTATTTATTTGCAGCTGCTTTTCAATAACTATTGTTCCGTGGTGTCATATAAAACACTGACTGATGCATAATTGTTAGTTAACAACAGAAGTGATGTATGACAACTACTTGATGTGATGGAGAAAAGTAGAGGAAAACAATGACAAAGACCTGGTCACACTCACTGTCAGCAGCACCAATTTAAAAGAAATGCTCCTTTCATTATTTCACACATGAAACAAGGATTTGTCAGTGCCGAATGTTGCTTGCTTCTATGTGCTGTTTAGGAATTTGGAAGTCATTGGAGTGCAAATATTGAAAATTCACGAACTTACGAGTGTGCGTAGGAACTACGCAACGCACACTCGTAAAACAGTCATTTTTAGGAATTTTTTCACCAAATTTTCAACATAGCCATTTTAAGACCTCTGCTAATGAACAGTGTCACTGTGATTTTCTTAATGTGTCCCATACACTGATTTCACACACCGACTGTGCCATTGTGTGCTCCATGGGCAGAAACACGTTTTGGACAGGATGTGAAAAATGACAGCTGCACTGCTCATAAGGAGGTGTAGTAAAATGGCAATGTTGAAAATCTGGAGTGAAATATTGAAAATTCGCAAACTTATGAGCGTGCATAGGAACTGCACAACGCACGCTCGTAAAACAGTCATTTTTTGGAATTATTCCACCAAATTTTCAAAATAGGCTTTTTGAGAGCCCACCTTAGGAACACTGGCAGTGTCGTTTCGTTAATCATTCCAGAAAGGTGATTTAGTGCAGTGGCTGTGAAATCACCCTTCAGGCCTGAGTAACGCCATGACAGTGACAGCACTCATGAGAAGGGGTCCCAAAAACCCCATGTTGAAAATTTGGTGCAAAAATTCCAAAAAATGCCTGAGATATGCAATAAAGTTGAAAAAACCCTATCTATTCCATTATACAGCTTACTGGCATTTCCTCAGTTCGCAGTCGGCTTTGAAGAGTGCAGATGTGTTCCCGGTCCGCTGAAGATCGTCAGCATGAGGCTCGGAGGTAAGTATGGGGTGAGGGTGTGAGGGAGGCAGGGTGCGAGTGGTGGGTGCGGGTTGTGGGAGGGGGCAGGGAGAAGCTGAGGACAGTTTTCTATTTACAGGTGTTTTTTTATTTAGAGATGACGAGGGACGTTTGCCATGCTGGGGTGGGCTCCCAGCGTGGCAGCTGAAAAGCTTTTCAGGGGCTGGAGCCAATGGGGATTGGGTACCCCGTCAGCTACTCTTACATTTTGCACGCTGGGATGGGCTCCCAGCATGGCACCGGATGCTGGGGGGCATGGAGCCGAGCCGATTGGGCACCCGTTGGCCATACAGTGTGGGGGGGAGGGGGAAGGCGCATGAGCACACAGTGTGCATGCATGCGCGTGTGTGTGGGGGGAAGAGCTCTGCTCACTCAAGCGGCGCTCTCCTTTTCAACTGTGTGCAACTGCATTTTCAACTTGCCATAGACAGCTGCAGCAGTGATTGGGGAACTGGGGCTGGGCCTGCAAACACACTGACTGCATTGGAAGATGGGCTGACACACCTCCGAAAACTCGGATGATGGCACTATGTTTCTTGCACATGCATGCAAGCAACATAAAAAGGTAGTACAGCACACTCAACTACTGCAAATTATTGTTTCATTCCAGTCAGTCAGGATGTAAGTAAAGGAGGTTGTAACAGCATTAAAAAATATACTGTAGGTCAGAGTTATCAACAGATTGTTGCACTGCTGCTTTACAGACAGTAATATGTGGGGGCATTACTACCACTGGAATATTTCTTGCTGCACAGAGTGCAATATATGTCTGTGAAAACCACCCATAATTTCATTACAGTAAGTCATATGATGGAGGAATTAACAATCTGAAAAGTTACCCACATTTGTGCCACACTTCCTCAGCAACGTTAAGACATGACGGCAGGGGGAGTGCAGGTTCATGCTCCACTATACTGAATGCCCAGCAGCTATCCCAAGCAATGTTTCCTAATGTTATAAGGTTCACTTTGTGGTGAAATGTGGGATGTTTCCACTACCAAGGCTCTTCTTACTGGAAATGTGGCCACACATTTCACAACAAACTGGCCATTAACATAAAGAAACATTCGCAAACCTGCACAATTGGATATTCACTGTAAGGAGCACGCACACACACTCTCCCTGCCATCATGTTCTAATGTTGCTGAGAAGGGAGACAGAATGTTGGCAGATTTTCAGAATGGGAATGCTTCCATCACATGACTCACTGTAATGCATTTACACATGGCTTTCAAAAAAATGTATTGCACTATGTGGTGCAAGAAAGATTCCCCTGGAAGGGAAAATGTGTATGATTTAATAATAAACAAAAAACACACAACAAAAGTACAACACAGTAGTGGGGTGGGGTCAGGGGGGTAGAGGTGGGTGTGGGGGGGCAGAAAACAATACCCAGACTTACTATGGCTGTGGGATGCCGTGGTGGTCCAGCAGGAGGTGCAGCACTGAAAGTATTTGCTGCTGCTGTGCTTCCACTCTGGTAACCTGCTGCTCCAAAGCAATGAAACACTTGTTTTTTTCCCCCGGTGCTGCCCACACCAGGAGGAGGTCAGACTGGCTAACAGGGACTGTGCCGGGGTCCACTGCAGTGGGTAATCCAGGTAGTGGGGCTGGTGGTGGACAGGGTGGTGCTGGTGGCTGTGGTGGCGGTGGTGGTGGTGGTGGTGGAGCACCTGATGTAGCCCTCCTCCTCCTCCTGCTGTGGTGGTGACTGCTGCGAGGCACATCTCCCACCCCAGCAGCACCCCCAGCCACTGCCACAGAAGGGCCAGCAGGTGGACGCCTGGCCCCTTCTGTGGTAGCCTGCCACTCTGCCCTGTGGTGATTCATCATGTGGTTGTGATGGCCACTGGTCCCCAAATGTGTCCCAGGGGGCCCATGGCGCACCAGCATACCACACACATGGCATTGCACCACTGTGCTGTCTCCCCCCACACAATTAAAAAACTCCCTCACTGGGGAGATGAGGGGGGGACCAGACACAGTATGCACTTGTCGGGCACAAGTCCCACCACCACCCACAATTGCCGGGCCACCTCCTGTGGCTGTGGAGGTGGTGGAGGGGATGAACTGGAGCCCCAACAGCTTCTGCTAGTGGTGGTTGCAGAGAAGGTGGATGAGCAACAGCTACCAGTGGCATTGGTGCTGCTGCAGCTGCTCCTGTTGCTTCCGCGGGGGAAGCAACACTGTCTAGGAGTCTGGAGCGGTCCAACATAACACGACCGCCCCACCCCCCATGGGTCCACACTCCTCCCCTCCTAACGCTCCCACATGCCAGCGACTCACCATCCCAGACTCCAACATGATCCTCCATCCTTCTGGGTCCACGTGACAACACACACACATACGTACACACACACACACACACACACACACAGTAAGTCACACACCCAAAACAAAAACAAAACTTATACAAAAAAATTCACTAACAAAAAAACACTAACACAATACAAGCACTAAATAAAATAGCTTTTAAAAAAGCTGTTTGAAATAGCAGTAACAAGAAATGACTCCGAGAGCCAAGCAAACTCCTCTCCTGTCATAATTTTGCTTTCTCCCTGTACAAATACAAAGGAGAAAGTGAAACTGCTTCTCTGACTCACTTCCTTCCTGCCTGGCTAAAGCATGTGACTTACAGTATTGCAGGCCATGTGATGTGCCTATTTTCTTCTCACTTCACCTTACTTCGCGTTAAGGCATAATGAGAACGTGAAGTGGTAATGATAACGTGAAGTGAGCACTTTGCAGGGTCCACTTTGAGTTGTGCTCTGCAGATGTAAAGTGGTCATTTCGCATCCACTTCATGGGCGGATTTATAATTCACTGCATCTCTACCCCCAGCCAGTCATTACTGACTTTAGCAAGGGCAGAAGTAGTACTATGTTGAGCCCTGAACCCGGACTGTAGTGGGTTGAGGAGGTTCGCTGATTCCAGGTGGGTCCTGAGTTGGGAGTTAAAGATTTTCTCCAGCATTTTTTTACAGTACGGGAAGGAGAGAGATGGGCCTATAATTATTCAGATCACTAGGATCCCCATTCTTGAGTACAGGGATAATATGGGCAGTTTTCCAAATAGTAGAAAGGACACCTTGGGAGATGGATAGATTGAACAAGTGAGTAATAGGCATGGCAAGAGCATGGGAGCCTGCCTTTAGAAAAAATGGATTGATTAGGTCAGCCCCAGGGCTCTTCCTTTCATCCAGCTGGAGTGGGAGATCCTCCACTTCCTTCAAGGATGTGGCTAGGAGAGAGAGAAGGATGGGCTAATTACAGAGGGGTCAGGGGTATCAAGCCCAAGCTGTACCCAAAGAGTACTAGCAGGGGAGGAATCAAAAGCTAGTCCAGCAGTAGCAAATGCTAAATGTGACACATACACAGAATCTACTGACATATGAACGTGTGCCAAATTTCAGATTCATAGGTTGAAAAGGGACAGAGATATGGGTGGCAAAACATTTAATCAAAATGAAATGTTCAGTTATTTTGATATTAAAATTTCTTATCCAGATTTCTCCACAATGTCTGGATTTAGAGAAGCACCCAACATAGGTGTATATACACCATGTTTTAAGTCTCAAGCTGCAATGGGAACCGAGTTATAGGTAGCCAAACATGTTGCCAAAATTTAGATTTCTGTAATTTTAGTAAAATTGTAATAGTATTCATTGAAATACTATAAAATGTGACAGGTGCACAGGTTATCACTACGTTTATATATGTACTTAGTTTCATATTTCTAGCTTTAAATGGGACTGAGTTATAACCTGCCAAACTTTTTGCTAACATTTTAATTTCAATTATTTCCCTCTAATTTAAAACAACATATCCAAATTTACCCAGAGTTAAAATATTAAAATTACTTTACCACATGGATGTTCTCAATAGTCCACTATTCAGCCACTATTCAGGATGTACTATTCAGTGGGTTAGGTTTTAAAATCTCTCAGAGCTATGCTGACCAATCAGAGGCTGATTTTGGAGTTCACAGCCAGGAACACCATGTAATCTCCTTACTCTGAATGTATAGCATAGAAATATAGAAACACAGATTTTGACGGCAGATTTGGACTGCTTGGCCCACACAGTCTGCCCATTTCCCTACCTAATAGGTAAGCTGCAGAACCTAGTTAACTAAGAACCTACTTCCTCCTACCCCAACCCCCTAGAATTGCTTTTTTTTCTGTCCCATGCATTCTTGAATTCCCCCAGTGTTTTTGACTCCACAACCTCCTCAGCAAGGCCATTCCATGCATCCACAACACTCTCTGTGAAAAAACACTTCCTCACATTACCTCTGATCCGTCCTCCTTCTATCTTCAAATTGTGCCCTCTTGTTCTTGCACACCTCTTTTTCTGAAAGATGCTGCCCTCTTGAACTTTGTTGATTCCCTTAAGGTACTTGAAAGTTTCTATCATGTCCCCCTGTCCCTCCTTTCCTCAAGGGTATACATATTAAGCTCCTTAAGTCTCTCTTCATATGTCTTCTGGTGCAGACCCTGCACCATTTTAGTTGCCCTCCTCTGGACTGCCTCCATCCTGTCTATGTCCTTGTGGAGATTGGGTCTCCAGAACTGCAAGCAGTACTCCAGATGGGGCTCTCACCAGCTGTCTGTACAGTGGGATAATAACTTCCTGCTTTCTACTGGTGATGCCTTTCTCTATGCATTCCAGTATCCCCTAGCCTTCCTTACTGACCTCTCACATTGCTTGCCCACCTTTAGGTGATCTGATATGACTACCCCCAGGTCCGTTTCCATTTTTGTTGTTAGTAACTTATCCTCCATTGTGAACTCTGCCCCTGGGTTTTTGTTTCCCAGGTGTATTACCTTGAACTTCTTTGCATTAAATCTAAGCTGCCATATATTTGACCATTCCTCCAACCTTGCCAAGTCCCTTCTCATCCTTTCCACCCCCCTTGTGTATCAACCTTGTTGCAGATCTTTGTGTCATCTGCAAAGAGGCATACTTTTCCTTCCAGTCCATCTGCAATGTCACTTATAAAGACATTGAAGAGGACCGGTCTTAGAACTGAACCCTGAGGTTCCCCACTAGTAACCCCCCATCTTCAGAGTGGACTCAGTTTACTATTACCCTCTGTGTCCTGTTCTCCAGCCAATTTTTTACCCAGGCTACCATCTTGGGACCCACCCAAGGCTGAAAGCTACGTATATAGAGAGAGACTGGAGTGTGTACTCCAATGACTCAGTTGAAGCTGTGCATCCACCATATTAGAGGAGGATTGAGGTGTCGGCAGAACAGCAGGAACCATTCTTGAAACTTAGCGAGCAGCACCAGCACACTTTTCTGACAGCAATCTGCTGATCCAGGTGGGCAAGAAGCACCATTGACAGCAGGGAAATGATGAAGTGGATGCACATTGTGGTGACAATAACAAGGTATGATTATTTGTACTTTGCTTGTGTATTTAGTCCGTTACTCGATTGCTGTCAGAACAGTGTGCTGGTGCTTCTACCTATCTACTGCATTTGCAGGACCATCATTTCTTGTAGTACCCCTTGAAACCTTTGTGACCATATAGAGATTGTCACTTAACTCCAGATATTGATGGAGTTATAGTCTGTGGAAGTTCCAGCGTTATCTTATGGGAATCGTTATGTTTTATTGCTTGCTTTTTTAATGGCCGCCATTATTTAAGGGTGCAGCATATGTTATTACTGTAGTACCGCTTGAAACCTCTGTGACCATATAGATATTTTCAATTAATTCCAAACACTGATAGAGTTAATTATGGCCTGTTGAAGTTCCAGAGTTATCCTATGGGAATCGTGTTGTTTTATTACTTGATTTTGTAATGTCCACAATTATTAAGGGTGTGGCATATGTTATTCTTGTAGTACCTCTTGAGACCTTTATGAACATATAGAGATTGTCACCTCTGCATCCTCCTCCTGAAGCACCAGCAGCACAAGCCAGCCTCAGGCACCAGTGTACAAGCCAATGTGCCGTGACTTCTGCATCCTCCTCCTGAAGCATCAGTAGCACAAGACAGCCCCTGGTGCCAGTGTACAAATCAAAGTGCCATGACCTCTCCTCCTCCTCCTGAAGCCATTTTAAGGTTCTGTAGCAATTCTCTAATAAGGCAACTTTCCTTGCTGAATACAGAGCACTGAATACTGAATAATGAATATCTGGGACCTGAACACAAATATTCTGTTGAATATTGGGGAAAGGTATTCATGCAACTCTACAAAATAACATCTTTACATAAAGTCAAATCCCATGAGTCTTTGTGAAAATTGTAGAATTTCATGAAAAATTCCATAAAACTGGAATTTTCTAATTTTACTCAGCTTTATCTGGAAGATTCTAATTAAAAGATAGGGATGTGAGAGGCACATAGTCCAGGAGGTCACCAGGTTCAGGAGTTAGATGCACAGTTTCACCAAGAAATGGACAGCTGAGCTGGGTAGCACAACAGTGGTAGACCCCAAGGTTGGAACAAGGAAGCATATAGTGCCAACAATTTCAACCTGAATGCAGGATATTTAAGAATCACATCCAGTAAATGTATGATCCAGGGAGCCTGATATACATGCAAGTCTGGGACTCAGAGGTGCTGAAAAAGATGTAGCTGGGGAAGACAATGTCTGGGACAGCAGGAAGGAAGAATTCTGACTATTTCAACAGGGTAGGTCAATAGGAAAAGGAGTAGGTGACTCATGTTTTTAGGGGTAGCACAACAAAAAGGCAAAAGCAAAAAGGAGACAATAATGGCAAAGGCAAAATAGCAACAACACTAACGGCAACCGCTAATAAACAGTGACAGGTAGGAAATGGTGACTATGCTGCCATAACCTATCACAGTGTTAAGCAGTGCCTTGAAGTAGAATAATTAGAAATAGCAGAAGTCCAAGGGGGCGCAGCCCCCCATGGGGGGTGTGGGGTTGGAGCACCCCCACATAAATGAAAGGATAACAGCTAACTGGATATCAATAGCAAATTCTCTCTATATATATGGCAGTCACTGTAATGTTAGGGTGCCGTTAATGCATTTTCCTTTTTGTATTTGCTCTTTTGACATTCACTGTTTATTTTTAGCTGTTATCACATGGAACCATTTTAAGGGAGTTTGTCACTGTGAAAAACAAAGAATATCAGTGGGATCATTAGTTCTACTGAGTCAATCTGGCTATGCCAAAAAAGATGGGGATAATAACCCAGAGAGGAACAGGAGGACTGCAAAAAGCTTAGCCCAGCTTATCAAATGACGTAGCAATATGTGCAGTGTTAATGTTAAATTCCACCAATATTTTTTTCTACTGCAAATTTAAAACTGCTAAACCAATTTATCCAGTTGTACTAGACACCAGGATACACTGACTATAGATATACATGTCAAATGTTAGCTGTATGCCTGCAAGAGCATAGAAGTTACAAAAATCCACAGTTTTGAGAGTTTTCACAAAATTTTGCAAATATTTACATAATAAAGATTTGAACCCCTGTAACTTAAAAATCTCTGTTCCAATTCTCTCCATATTTAGATCATTTTATAAACATTACAAAAAGGTTATTCATGCTAATTCACCCATATCTAGCACCAAAGTTGCCCGAGTTATATCACAGGTGTAAGCTGGAAGGAGGCAGGCTCAGAGGGGAGAGAAGGAGATGTTATTTCACTGAAAGGGTGGTGGAGCCATGGAATGCACTGCCCAGGGAGCTGGTAGAGGTGGAGTCTGTGGACAGGTTTAAGAGGAGGATGGGACAGATACAAAGGGAGGGTGAATCTGACCAGACCCAATACAGGTGGAACATCTGGGACTGGGGACAGTTTAACCCAAGGGGGGGGACACCAAAATCAGCCCTCAGTGCAGGTGCTGAAAATCAGGCAGACTCAAGAGACTGTTAGGCCTATTCTGCTGGCATTTTATTATGTTAGTATATGCAGATGAAATATTTCCATGAAATTTCCTGCAAAAAATAAAATGACAGATTTTGAGCACATATAATTTTGAGATGATACATCATATTGTCATGAAATCTGGCACATTATTAGAACAACTATCATCAAGGAATCATGCCAGATTTAAGATTTCTATCCCAATATATGGCTGAGATATATGCAGACAAAATGTTTCATGAAATTTTGCACAAAAAATAAAATGACAGATTTTGAGCAACTATAATTTTGAAACTATACATCTGAATGTCATGGCCTTTGAAATGTTATTGGCCCTCCACCCAAACAGAGAGAATGGAAACTTCAGAGCTCTAGCTTACACGACAACCAAGTTATGACCAAATTACTAAATTTTAAAAAATTCTGACAAAATTCCATGACATTTTGTGGCATTTTATGAAATGTTGTCAAAATTCTGTGAATTCATAATTTTTCCATTCTGCTAAGCTCTACTAAGTAACCTTCTTTTAAACAAATTGTAAATGTGATGTTTATGTACTGAATATCATTGCTCACCCGTGATATTTCTTCACTGACTGTTTGCAGCACAAGTAATAAACATATTCTTACAGTTTATAGTGAAATAGACACAACACAGTAGAGAAGTTTTAAAAAATTTGCTAGAGAAAAAATGCAAACTGAGTTAGTGGCAAACTGTTGCTGTGTGTTCCTAGATAGGGTGAAAAACCAACTACTACAAAAAAGCTATGAAACAATTATTTCAGTTAGAGCCGTAAGCTATCCAACACACACAGCTGATGGTTTACTATATATGTAATACATAAGAAATGCACAAACTATTTACAAGGGTGTACTTGGAAAATTCCTCACTCAACCCCTTAATAAAAGTAATCTTGTGAAAGAACAGGAACAGTGCATAGCCAACATACTAGGGAAATCATTTAAATGTTAATCAATTTTTCCTTATAAAATGGGGATATAAAATCCTTTATTTCGATTGGTTGTTACCTGTGCATCAAACCCATTTGATGAACAGGTAAAAACAAGTACTGAAAAGCACGACCACAGTACAAAAAGAAAAGAATATCAGTGTGCAGTTAGAATGTTCAGTTTTGAAATGCCACCATTGTTTACAAGCATTACCGATGACAGGGTTTTTTCTGCCTGTTTTATAGTTGTCAACTTTTAATCACTGATACTGTACAGCCCCTTGAAATGTTACCTTTTCTACTGAAAAGAAACTGGGTTTTCAAACTATCTGATTTCTTCTGTGCCTCCGGCAGACAGATCTGCTCCTGCTGAGGCCATTGTGCTGCTAGTCCCGTGGTTAAATAAAAAAAAATTGTTGCTTATTTATATTTTTTTAACAAAATAAGGCATTGCCTCAAATTTTTTTAAAGTACACTTTTCCCAAGCCATTTTGTTCATTTTCTGATAGGTTGTTGGAAGAAGTACTATTATTCTGTACCAGGATTCTTTAAATGGTAAGCTTCTTTGCCCTCTGCAGCAACAGTTTAACTTTCATTGCATTCCTTATTTTGTGTGCTTATTTATTCAAATCCAGCTCTAAGAAAATATCATCAATGTTTTTATATCTTTTATCCTTTCTACATTGTGATCTGACTTGTAAGTGTACCTCAGACATAACAGCACCTGAGCAGCTGATCAAGTGATTATAGAGACCATCACACTAGTAGCTGTCGTGTAAGGAAACTGGCAGCTTGTAACACTGTCAAGGATCCTAACAAGCACTCCAAGAAGAAATGCAAAACAACATTCACACTGTTGAACCTAAATAAGCAATCTATTTTATGAGATATTTATTCCTGTCATTGGAAAGCAGTACCATGACTCCTGACACAGCAGCCAGCACGTGTGGATTCAGGGACTGGTTTCCAACAGAGAAGTGTTTTAAGCTCCCTATACAAAACAACCCACAAGCAGTACTGTAGACAGCTGCTGAGAGTTGTGACTACCCACTTGCAGCCATTTCTACAAGTCCTCATGTGCTGCTGTGCTGCCATTGGTCATGGTTAAATAAAATAAACACAGTTGCATATTCCACGGATTGCATTCTCACTCCTTTTCCTGTCCCAGGATAGCAGCTTATACACAAGAATGTGGGGGTAGTGCTGACAAAAAATTGAAATCAGTGCTATGGATGCCACTGAAAGACAAACTTTGTCAAGCACATGCAAAATGATGTTATTTTATAGCAGGCAGAAGGATTATTTTATCATTAATTCCCATAAGCAAATCTGTTTTTTCTAAAATTTCTAAAATGAAAATAAAAATATAAATGTAAAAAAAAAAATAGCCCACTTTATAAGTGCAATAAGACACCCCAGTGTGTGCATTAAACAGATATTACTGCACTTCCAGGGGCTATAAGCACTCGGCCTGCAGGCTTGTGCCTCACTAAGGGCCTGGGCATGCGGTACTATCTGTTCAATGCACACACCATCACGTCTTATTGCTTACTTGTAATACATGTCTTTTAAACCTGTAACAAATTTGATCCCCAAATTAAGAAAGCAATAACCCACAACAGGATGTGCTGTTATTGGGGATTAAAACACACCCGGTTGTGTGTTAATCCCCACTAACAGCACACCCTGTTATGGGTTATTGCACTTATAACATGGGCAGTGTGAAAAACATGAAAACAACCTCAAAAACACTAGTTTCTTGTCTTTAAACAGGAAAAAAGCTACTGTATCCTACCATCTTATAAAATAGTCTGTAATAAAAAAAAAATCCCTGTAATTATGCACACAGAAATGTGACAGATACAAGATGGACATGATCTGTCACATTTCTCATCATAACATCCTCTGTTACTAAGCACATGCTGTAATATGCTTTTCTTTCACCCCCAACCCCACCCCACACACACATGCTCCTCCAATCCACTACACTGCCGACCAGTAACAGACACAGGGAATTGCCATATGTGTTGCAGGACTGCAGTGTAAACAACAAATTATTCAAGTGTGCATCTATGCCTCAATGTCTGTATGTCTGTTATGCCTCAAGAGACACAGAGACACAACAGACTATAGAATCTGTGAAGCCTATCTCCCAGTCCTGCTGTCTCACTCTTTCACTGTGTCACCAAATCTGTGTGTGCTCTGGGGGGAAGCTCACCTGCTATCAGACATCTCTCTCTCTCTCTCTCTCTCTCTCTCTCTCTCTCTCTCTCTTATGTATGGGAGGGGAACATACTTGTTCCCTCTGTCTGTCATGCTCTAACGAAATGATCTCAGTGTCTTTGAAGCTGGCACTCACTATGACACCATGTGCCAGTATTACATGGAACTCCATCATAGAGAGAGACAGAGAGAGAAAATTAACCACTGTGTCACCATTTCTCTCCCTTAATGACACACTGCAGGTCGCTCACCCACTCCACCATCTCACTGTGATGCAGAGCCGAAATGTCATCCAGCACAAAACAGTCCTGGCACTGCCTGTTGCTCTCCTCCCAAGCTGAGAGACACACACAGACAGAGAACTGTGTCCATGTGGGGAGTCACGTGATGCACACCACCAACTAGCTACCTTCTCATTTTGCTCCTGCTCTCACCAATCAAATGCTGTGATTTAATTGTAGATTTCAAACAATTATCTCATGGGAAGTTGCCTTTAATTGTGTTGTCTGTTTACTTACCTTTGATTTTGTGAATTTTCTGTGAGAGAATGGAGTCTGAAATGAAGGCAGCGCCACCGAAGCACACACCGCCAACTACTTTGGATAAATCACCAAAGCAACCCAAGGCTCAAACTGTTCCCATGGGCTGACCTACTACTTCCACAGTGATGCACCAAAGATAAATTTATGCAAGAATCCGCCCCTTTTAAAGAGACTATGCAGGTGCTTACTAAAGAAATAAGAGCTTTGCGAATGATTTGAGCCATAGGATGGGGGACAATGAAGCTAGAACCAGCTCTTTAGAGGACCGGTGTGCGAGGGTGGATCCTGAAACAGTAGCCCTCAGGCAAATGTCAGCCTGTCTTGAAGCAAAGCTGGAAGATCTAGAGGGCAGGAGCTGCATGAATAATGTTTTAATTATCAGTCTGCCAGAATGGGCCAAGGGCTCGAACCCAGTGCTTTCTGCCCAAACATTGTGTACAAACATGCCAGCCCATCTCCCAACAGACTCACCTATATCATAGAATGGGCCCATCATTCCTTAAGGGGTATGCCCTCTGATGGTTCCCCTCCAAGGCCTTTAATTTTGAAATTCTTGAACTTCCTCGATAAGTAGAATTTGCTTTCTAAAATCAAAGAATCGCAAGAGGTCTCCTGGGATGGGACTCAACTGCGGATAATCCAAGAATTGCCCAGTTCTGCTCGACAAACGAGGGTGGCTTACCACCCAATGGTTTCTAACCTAATTGCGGTGGGAATCCACTTCAGGATGTTGTATCCTGTTCATCTACAGATCCTGCATGGTGGAACCTGGAAATCGTTCGACTCTGCAGAGGATGCAGCATTGGAGGTCAAGGTAATGTTCCCTGACTTGTTTAAAAGCTGCTGGTCATGATTGCTTTGGATCTTAGTAGACTGCTTTTTATGCTTCCTCTACATTTGGAAGTTCAGCATGAAATGTTCGATTATTATTCTGAAGTGTGAGCTTAGCTATTGCTGGTATTTTGAAGCTGCCTATAAACTCTACTGTTTGCTTAAGTAGGTTTAATCACCCCATTTCCCTTTTAATTTTGGTGGTCGCTTCATAGTAATTGCAACAATGGGCATATCTTGGGTCTACTGTGCCTCTCCTTTGTTGCCTGATTTTACTTCATGCACTGGAGTACCAGGATCGGCTCACCTTTGCCTAGTACCGCTTACTGTTGTGTGCTGTATTAACAAGCATGTGACTTTGTTATCTCTGACTCTTCTCAGCTTTGATGCTTGGATAGGAATGAATTGCTGCACACTTCCTGATCATTAACGACCAGACTATATCAAGCTTTCAGAGAAGAACTTCTGTTTCAGCCGAAAGTAACTCCTGAGGGTTAATAATAGACATCATGTTATTCTCTCTGGATGTTTTCACTTGCCTTGACTGTCTTGATCACTTGGTACAAAGACATCTTTCCTATTTAATGTTAAGGCGTGTATAGACTTTACTTTATGCCAATGTGAATGTGCTATGCTTCCGTTTTGGGTATACACCTGAGTTTTTCTTTAGTGTTTTGTCTGAGTTAATTTGAAAGGCTTCTCTGTTTGGACTTATGGGTCAGCAATGGTATATATTTGTACTTTTATTTTTCCTTTCTTATTGTCCTTGCTGGGTCACTAATTTTTATAAATAAGAAATGTTGGTTATATGTCTATTGTACTTTTCTATATAGTCCAAGCCTGTTATTCTGACCTGTTCCTTGGATTCCAATATTATTTCATTCATTGCAGCCTCTGTATCTGATGTCAGATTTTTTTTTGTTATTTTGTTTTTATTATTTACACATCTAATTAGTGTTTGACCCTAGTCAGGTCTACTGCAAGCTCTTTTATGATCAATGTTGTGTATGCCTTTATTGGTTGGGGGGGCACCCAGGATTATGCTTGCCGAATGGCATTGTTTCATCATGCACTAGGAATTTTGGGAGGGATGACTAGGAAGGCCTGGAATTTTTTGGTATGTTATCTTGGCATTTATTGTGAGTTTTCTTAAATTGTGGTTTTGGGAAGAGATGGGTGGGTTCTGTTGTGACTCAGTTTTCAGTCTGTATAGTATTACCTTTTATAATGATACTGTTTGGGGTAAAAGGCCTCCTTCAAATTTTTACTAAAGTCTATTTCTTTCAGCCTGCTCATTTGGGATGTTGTTCATTAGATGGGGTTGGGGGTTGGGGGTTTGGGAAGGGTGGCAGAGTTGATATTATGTGGGAAAAATGCTAGTTCTTGCTCAGATAGACAACAGATTGTTATAATTTTGGGACATGTTTATGGCTAATTCCCTTATGTATGCTTCATGGAATGTAAAAGGGACTTGTTCCAGAGTCAAACGTTAACATATTATTAAGCATTTAAGACACTTACAGTGTAGTATAGTGTTTTTATAGGAAACTCATTTGTTGGCTTCGGAAGGTAATCTTTTTCATAGGGAGTCAATGGGTCAGGTTTTTGCAGCAGGAATTAGTACTAATAAAAGAGAAGTGGCTATTTTAATTTTTAAGGGATTTCATTTTCAATGTGCTCAGTGTCTCCAGTACCCCCAGAGTATGTTTATTTTTGTTTAGAGCAACTTAGAAACTAGGTGGCATAGCACTTCCAGATCTCCACAGCTACTATTACATGGTTCAACTTCGGATGGTGCTGTTCAGGCTCCACCCTCAGTATAATGCTAAATGGAGGGACTTGGAGTTCAGGGAGGAGGACCTTATTAAAATAAATAAAATATTGTTAAAATACCCTAATACCCCATTGAGGGATATAACAGATAACCCATTCACTGTTAATACCTTGAAATGTTGGAGAACCATATTAGAGTCCAGACATTTAACCAAATTTAGATTTTTTCTGTATTCCCTCCCATACCTTAATTCATTTTTACTGGCTCGGCTGGACCATGGCTTTCAGAGATGGGAAAACGAAGGTCTGCATCTAGTTGGACATTTCATAAAAAAGGACAGCCTGCTAACATTTGAGGAGTTGATCCAACAATACAGCATTTGCCAGCAGCAACAGTTTAGATTTTTTCAAGCAGAAAACTTTATTAAAATCTTGCTCCCAGATTCCCTAGCTGACATTCCCATTTCCCAGATAGTATGTGTATATATATATATATATATGTATTTATAGAGACTTGCACTAAATGGCAGAGCCCCTTTGGCTCTTATGATTTCCTATCTATATCTAGGAGTGACCTCCCTGAAACAGGAAGCATTGGCAATGGTGTGGGATGCATGAGAATCTGACCTGAACATCCACTTTTTTTTTTTTCTAATTGTTTAAACTGGTGATACACACTAAACTGAAAGCTGGTTTACAGGTGCAACCTAGGAGCACAGGGAAGTTAAGTGACTTGCTCAGGGTCATACAGTATGCAAGTGGGGGCTGTGTGGTTCAAACCCAAAACTTCAAAACTTAGAAGATCATGTCTGTGAGAGATACTTGACATTTTTACCCTCAGGTACTGCATCGTTCACCTGGAAGGAGATCTTCTAGAAGGTCACTTTTTATTATTTTAAAACCCCAGCCATCCAGGCGAAGTACATGGGGGACAGGGGAGCAGCATGCTGCAGGAACAGCGGGCACTTCCCGGCCACACATGGGCACATTTTTTTACCCTTTTATACAAGCACTGCAGAGGGCATTATCAGAGATCTTAAATCCCTCACTTCAACTCACACCTGATCTCTTCTTTTTCACCAATTACCCACAGGGGTGTTGGAACCCAAATACTAGGAAATCACTCCATATCTGTATCCTGATGCCAAAAAAGGCCATACTAAGAAGTGTCTCATACCTGAGGTCCCAACTTTGGGAACCTGGTATGATCTTATGTTAGGGTATACAAGATGGAATGCCTAGCCACAGTGGTCAATAGGAGGAGGGACCAGTTTGAACTAATTTGGAGATGCTGGGTACTATATATGATAATTCACTCCATAGCCTCCAGTTTGGGGGGGGAGGGGGGCTGGTCGTTATTTAGGCCCTGGCTCTTTGCACTTGGAATAAATGCCAAATGTCCATGACCTGTTTATAGAGTATAGGCTCTCAGTTTTCTGGATTTTCTTGTCTTTACTACATGAAATGTCAAGCTTTTGTTTTTTAATTTTCTTTTCTCTTCTTGTTTGTATGTTTTAAAGCATCTTCACAGAGTTATGTTTTTTAGCAGGATGAGCTTTATACAACATATGATATGTGCTTTAACTTTTGCTTTTGTTGAATGTTATAAACATTCATATGAATAAAAAGTAAAAAAAAGAGCAACTTACAGCATCCTGAACATTTACTCATGAGGGTCTATGGCCTAATCTCGATGGCCTAGCCTTTTTTATGGAATTGACTTCTCTTTTAGTACAATTCTTCATGCTCCCCTTGATTATCAGTGGGGACTGGAATATATCTTTCACCCAAGATCTTTATAGGACCAGCAAATCACTTTCTGGTTTGTCTCCTGCCCAGTGCTCCATTCATGGAATGGTTGATTCTTTAGGGTTCTGCGATCCTTGTCATATATTGCACCCAAAGGATGAAGAACATACATTCTACTCCTCGGCCCATGGGTTTTATTCCTGTATTGACTATATTTTGTTTAGTGTGCACTGAATGGAGTACTGGGCTATCAGATAACCCCTAGGTCCTCTCTGATCACTCTTTATTCTGGCTAAAGCTTACATTGGCATTTAATATACAGAAGGACACATCCAGGAAATTAAATAACCAGTTCTTAAAGCATGAATATGTTCTTAAGACAATTAGGGAGCAATTGGAGATTTTCATCTCTTAGTATCTTGGCTCTATGGAAAGAGGAGACGTGGAATGAAGCATCTTCAAATGTTTTATTAGAAGTGAATTTATATAATTAGTGACTATAAGGAACAATGTGGGGAAAGAGAGGCCTGTATACTTTTGAATCACATCAGGGAAATAGAAAAATCATTCCATCCCCAGACCATGTAGACTCTTTGTAGCGAACTGCTGAATCTCCATGATAAATATGTGGATCTCCTGCAGGAAAAAGCTAAATATTCCACCTTTAAAATTCATTCCACTTAGATAGATCAGGGTGAAAATGCAGGCCATCTTATGGCCTTGTGCCTTTGGAAACAGGAAGCCTCACATCTTATCTCCTCCATCAAAACCGAAAGGGATAACACTATTAAAACTTTACCAAGGAAAATTGCTCAGGAATTTGAATTACACTGCAGAATGCTTTATGGGTCTATACATGACTCACTCACCAATATGTCTAAAACAAATATTATTTATTGACAATAGTATATCCAGATACAGATCATACAACACAAATGTTTCGGAAAAATCCTTCTTCAGTATGAAACTGCATATAACAAGAACAATAATAGTATAATCACTTAAAATAAAAAATCTTTAAGCCCATTTATTCATTCCATTCTTTCTATCTCTGCTCACCTATATATCAAAGACCATATATCCACAATCTGGTATCCCCATATTTTCTTGGATACTGTCTGTAAAATCAAAATGTACCAACATCATTTGTTTATAGAGTAACTATTTCTTTATTAAAACACTTTTTCTAATAAATCATAAAGCAGTATTACCTGTTTGTAATTCTGGATTCTATATCTCTTATTTTTGTTTGTTCTGATTCTGCATAGGACAGCTGAAAAATGTTTTACTGTACATTTTTTTTTCTAATGAACATTTCTACTGTATATAGCTATTATCACTTTCAAATTGATATTTCTAGACACAATCTACTAATAGATTCATTACCTCTCTTAACACAAATTTCCTTCTACTGATATTCAATGAATAGCTCTTCCCCAGTAAGCATGTGTATATTATCAACACAAAACATTATATAAATCCCACATCAGTTCTCTACATCAGTCCATTTATATCAATTCCACATAAGTTGTCCATGTGCATAGAGAATGTATTATGTTGTTTAAAACAATTTTTTCCTCCATTTTACCCTCATAGAGATTTTTACCTTTATAGGGGTTTGGATTCATTTTAAGTTATGCTTGTATTTTGCTGTCCTCATATGCCCTTTCTGTAAATAAAAACAGTTTCTTAACTCAGCGTGTGCATCACTTATTACATCTAAATACTGCAGCTTAAAAGTAAAGAAACATTCATAAATCAAAGTCTCCAGTTGTACTCACTTTATGTTTGTTGCAGAGCATGGCCTGACCTCCTGCTCTCTCTATGTGGAGGTGCCAAGCCCATTCTGCTCACTCTTTAAATAACATACAGGTTAGTGCATCAGTGGGTGTAGATTCCAGATGCCAACATTGAACAGCAAGTTATTAGAAAAGCATCAGTGGAATCATACAGGAATATTTTTGTTCACATATTGGACTATACACCACATGGAATTATGGGACTATACATCAGTGGTGTGTTGTGACCTATATCTTTTTGGCCTTAGAATTTCTATGGCAGTGGATCTGGAAATTTATTGGTCAGAATATTGATGGGATCTGGGCTGCTCAGTCCCAAAGATAAGTGTATTGTATGTTATATGTCTGTCCTGCAATATAATTCATTACTACTTTAATAGGTGTAAAATTAAATTTTATATCTCTTTCTTTTTTCTGTATATCCTATAGAACATAAGATGTTGAATTTTGACGAGCTTGACAAACTCACTGAGAAATTATCTATACCCCTATCTATTTCGAGATGGAAGAACAGAGAATATTGAGTAACTTTAAAACAAACAGGGAATTTTAGGGAACTACACCCACACATTCCGTCACTAATCAACTTGAATATTTGAAACAAAAACAGATTAAGCTAGAATGTCATGCTTTAACAATTGTCCAGTATCTAAAACAGAAATGAATACCCAAGGGGCTATGTATTTTTGTAGATGCAAATTTAGGCTATATGGATTTAGATCTGGATATGAAATGGGATGGAGTATGCAATAGATGCTCTAAGGATTTTTTGTTACTCATTATTGAATCAATAACTACAGAGTTACAAAAAATTGAAGTAGTGATAACACACCTAGATAGGGAGGTTAAGAATAAATATACAATAGATGAATTGAAGGAATATTTGGAGAGGGCCAATAAGAATTTAAATGAGTTTGAGGAGGAATTACGAGCAACAAAATTACACAAATTCAAAAGGTATTTATAATTATAAAAATAATCAAGTGTATACATTTTCTAATAAAAGATCAGGATACACTAAGTATTTTCAATATAATTTAGATTCTGAATCTTCCACCATCGGTTTAGGAAGTGAAATAGAGGGCAAAACGCAATCCTTTATGGGTGGAGGGGCACATTTTCCTGGGCGGGGGGATTACCGAGGCAGGAGACAATACCGACAGAGGAGCAAAAGAGGTTATCAGTACATGAAGGAAGGAAGGGAGAGCACAGACATTCAGAGAAGAAGTCCCCACTCCTGGAGTTGCAGGATCAGGAATAGGTACAGATACAGGAGGAATAGAGAAAAGAAAGGAAAAAAGAGTTCAAGAACAAGTAGAAATCAGAACTATACGGTCAGCTCAGATGAAAATCAACTAGTGTATAACATTTCTAAGAGGATTTTGAGCCCAATAGAAGAACAGGCTTTAAGTAAGGGACTTTCTTTCTGTCCACATAACCAAGTTAACAGTTTTGAATTGAAATTAGATCTTAATAGATTCTTTAGAAAATTAAAACTTAAATATTTCTTTGGAAGTGTACCAGAACAACTAATAGATCCAATAATAAAAGAAAAAAAGATTATATTGGGACAGAAATTACACCTGAAATTGAGTTTTACCCCTCCGATTACACCACACATGATAGAAACTTATATTACATTAGTTAATAAAGACATTGAAGAAGTCATTAAACTAGAGAGAAACATGGATAGGAGAAAAAAATATAATCTTTCAGCCTCAGAGTTTGCAGCATTAAGACATTTTAAAAATGACAACAGTATCATCATAAAAATTGTAGATAAAGGGGGAGCAATAGTAGTGATGGACTATGAACAGTATAGACATATCTGTACAGATTTACTTCAAGTAAAGGAAAATTACTTAGTTCGGGAGAATGATCTGACACATCTTGTTAAAGAATTAGTGTTAACTTTACTGACTACAGCCTACAACAATAAAGAAATTACTGAGTGGGAGAAAGAAGCCTTATACAGAAGCACACCTAGTAAACCATTATTTTATATATTTCTGAAAATACACAAAAACCTAAAAGAACTGCCAGGATGCCTGATTGTGTTGGGAATTAATTCGGTCCTGGAACCATTATCTATTTATATAGACTATCATATCAGACCTTATGTTGAACAAACTACATCCTATATAAAGGATTTGATAGACATTATTTTAAAGTTAGAACAGTTGCATGAAACAGATATAGACATACAGGGGAGTACATTGGTAATGTGGGATCTAAAAGATCTGTACACGTCTATACCCCATAGATTGGGGTGTGAAATGTTAGAGAGGTTCTTGGATGAGGTGAGAACAGATGAAAAACCAACTAATAATCTTATTGTGAAATGGACTGAGAGTGCACTGACTCAAAATTACTTTAAATTTGAAAATAAGTATTTTCTACAAGTTAAGGGAGCAGCTATGGGGTCCAGCATGGCACCCTCATATGCAAACATCTATACGAGTCATTTTGAAAGGGAATACATTTTCAAATACAGGAACCCATTCAGAAATAGGCTGGGGATATGGAAACATTTTATAGATGATATTATAGCCATCTGGACTGGATCGATTGAAGAATTGACAAGTTTAACAAATATCTAAATGTCTGTACAGATCACTTAGTTTTTGTTATGAATTTTAAAGGACTGAGATTCCCTATCTGGATCTGTGTATATATAAACATGATGATAGACTAGCGGTCAAGTTGTTCCATAAAGAGACCAATAAGAATGCGATCTTACATACTAATAGTTTTCATCCTAGGGGACTGATTCAGTCCATTCCATTTGGACAGATCTTAAGGGCCAAACAGAACTGTAGGGACCCACATGAGTTTGACAAGGACAGATTAGAAATGGTCCATATATTTAAACAAAGGGATACAAGTATGAGATTTACAAGAGGCAATTGTAAGGGCTGAGACAAGACAAAGACAGACTCTCTTGACTCCAAATGTAAAGGTCAGGGATGGTAAGGGGGATAGAATTGTACTGTCCACGGTACATAGTGAATTTTTTTCTAAAGTTAGAAATATTGTAACTAATCATTGGAGGGTACTACAGGCCACCCATGCTACACAACACATTTTTCAACAGTTACCTCTCGTGGTTCCAAAAAGGAACAAAACTTTAGGTAATCGACTGGTGAGAACAGAGCATAGAATACCAGACAATCATCCACAACATTTTTTGAACTTAGCAGAAACAAAGGAAACTATTCCGGGTCACTGTATAAATTGTAATGATACCTAAAGAATTAAGAAAATTCGTAACACAGCAAGGGATGAAGAAATAGCTATAAATCAGTTTATTAACTGTTCCACTGTTGGGGTTATATATTTATTAAAATGTCCCTGCGATAAGATTTACATAGGAAAAACAGGGAGGATGCTGAAGGTACATATAACTAGCTTTGAATGCAAGATCTTTAAACCAACTCAAACTAGCAGAACTCAAAGCCAAATGTAAAACTTTAAATACTGGTGTGGTGGGAGTAACTGAAACTTGGTGGGATGCATCCTCAATTTGGTCCAGAGAAACTCCAGGTTATAAATTATATCATAAAAACAGATTAGATAAGCAAGGCGGTGGAGATTGTATGTACATACGAAATGATATTCCTTCTTCTGAAGTGTGTTCTCCCTTTCCTTTGGAAGGTATATGGGTTAAAATCTTATTGAAGGAGCAGTCCTATATAACTATTGGTAACATCTATCGACCTCCATCTGCAAATTCAGAATACACAACTGATATGTTTAAAGAAATTACACATTTTTCAGAATCTCAAGATACTGTAATATTTGATGACTTTAACCTCCCTCATATTAACTGGGACTCATTCTTAGGACAGTCCTATGCTGAGAAAGGACTAATAGATGTGGTAGTTAGTACTGGATTACAACAACTTGTTGCTGAACCCACTCGAGGTCCTAATATTTTGGATCTATTATTTACTAACATAGATCAACAAATTAGCAATTTACAGATATGGGATCCACTTGGGACCAGTGTTCATTCATCTATTCTTTTTGAAATTCAACAGTTTAAAACTACACAAAGGAAGTTATACTGTACAAAAAATTATAATAAAGCAAGTTTTTCTAAAATCAATGAATACTTACAAAACATAAACTGGAAATCTAATCTTTTAAATTGTACAACACAACAAGCTTGGGACTTTTTTAAAAACATTGTACATTGTTTGGAAAATACCTTTATTCCATCTAAGAGGAAATTTAATAATAAAGGAAAAATTCCCCCTTGGTTCAACAAGACATTTAAAAATCAGATTAAAATAAAAATTAAACTTTTTAGGAAACTTAAGAATAGTTCTGTTCCATTTAAAACTACTCTATTACATAGATACAGACTATCTGTGAAAAACTTAAAAAATTCTATTAAACTGGCAAAAAATAAGATAGAATTTAAACTAGCTCACACAAAAGACTGTCACAAATCTCTTTTCTCCTATATAAGTAGTAAAAAAGGTGTAACAAGGACAATTGGTCCCATTATAACCAATGGCTCTTCTCTGATATAGAAACCTCGAATCTCTTTAATAAGTACTTTTGTTCCATCTTCTCTCAAAAATCACCTATTAGTACATTTAAAGTTCACCACGTAGCTTATCATAGGTTCTATCCAACTGACATTATACATGCTATCAAGAAACTAAAAAAAAATACTAGTCCGGGCCCAGACGGTATTCATCCATGGTTTTTGATCGAAACCTCTAAAAATATTTCTATACCTTTGTCAATTATCTTCAACAAATCCTTACAAGAAAGCATTGTACCAAATGATTGGCATTCAGCAATAGTTACCCCCATATTTAAAAAAGGCAATAGAGGCTCTGTGCAAAATTATCACCCAATTAGCCTGACCTCAGTGGCTGGTAAATTAATGGAACGAGTAATGAAGTCTCTAATAGATCAAGATTGTAAAAAATTAGGAATTTATGATTCAAATCAGCATGTGTTTACTCCCAAGTTTTCCTGCACCACCAATCTGATATTTTTTACAATAATATAAGTACTCTACTAGATGTGGGTATCCCTACTGATGTAATTCTTTTGGACTTTAGTAGAGCTTTCGATAAAATCTCACATGAAAAACTCATTACTAAAATGCACAATCTAGATTTGTCATCTGATATTGTTTACTGGACTTTAAACTTGTTGACAAATCATTCTCAGAGAGTCAGAATTAATGATATATTGTCTGATTCGGGTAGTGTGACAAGTGGTGTACCACAGGGGCCAATCTTGGGACCAACATTGTTTAATCTATTTATCAGTGATTTACAAACAGGGCCAAATAACTTCATGGTTAAATTTGCAGGCAATACTAACTTGGCGGGCAAGGTTACTAATCAAGAAAATATTTCTGCATTAAAGAAGGATTTGGAAAAATTAACATTTTGGGCAAATAAAAATCATATGCAGTTTAATCAAGACAAATGTTTAGTAGCGCATTTCGGTGTAAATAATCCAAAAACTATATATTATATAAATGAACTACCACTTCACTCATCAAATTGTGAAAAAGATTTAGGGATATATGTTAATAATAAACTTACATCAAATGTTCACTGTGTTAGAACTGCTTGCATGACCAACAGACTTTTGAGGCAAATAAAATGCACTTTTGTTAATCGCACTGAACAATGCCTTATTCCATTGTATAGGGCATACATTACAAAATGAATTTTTTTACCAGCAAGGCTTATTCTATAGACAGGTTTGATGCCACAAATCCTAGAATTGGATTGAATGGTGGCATAGATTGGTAGCCAATTTTGTAGGGGTTAAACACGAAGAAAACTCAATAAAAATGGCATATTTGGTTAAAGAACTGAATTTAGCATAGGACTGGGAGTGTTAAAGATCAGAAATGCAAAAGAAAGTAAAAGAAAACATTTGGAACAATATAATGAACATATAGGTTCACCTCCTGACCTCCCAGTGGGTCACTTTTAATAACTGGGTATTATAGTATAAAACACATATTTGTGGGACAGACTGTATTAAGAATAATCATAAAAAATCCTTTGTTTTAAACTTATGACCTTTTGACCTCCCACCAAGCTTATTTATAATATGAAGAGATAGAATATATACTTATTTTTTTTAAATGTACATTTGACCAAATAACTGAATTCAGCATAGGACTGGGAGTGATAAAGTTCGGAAAGGTAAAAGAAAGTAAAAAAAAAAATTGGGAACAATATAATGAGCATACAGGTTGACCTCCTGTCCTCCCAGTGGGTAACTTTTAATAATTGTGTATTATAGTATAAAATACAGATTTATGGGAAAGAGACTATCAAGAATAATCATAAAAAATCCTTTGTGTTGAACTTATGACCTTTTGACCTCCCTCCAAGCTTACTTATAATACGAAGGGATAAAATATATACTTGAAAAAAAGATTTGTAGGGTTCTTCCTACGTTAGAAGATAATATGGATGATAAAAAATTGGCTGTCCCTAGCATATAGCAAATTTGAATAAACAAGGTTAACTAAGAGAATGTTATAACTTGCTTGGTAAATAATATACAGACTACACAGTAACAATATTAACATATGTGAGAAATGATAATGCCCAATTAATACTAATGGCTAAATATCTATGAGAGAGTGAAATAATATTTTTTTTCTTGTAACCTCCCCTTTTCCATTCTCCAACCCCACCAATCCTCTCCCCCTGCACTTACATGTTATCCTCTAAATTGTCTGTTCTTCCATTGATATAGTACTGCTGGAAAAATATATATGTGGATATTTAAATACTTTTGCATGTTTGGACCATTACCATTTTGAGTATGTATAGAATGATTTAGAGATATATTTATAAATATATCAGCACAATAAACAATAGAAGTACATGTTTCAGGTAGGACACCTAGTGATTTTACTAGGTGCTGCTCAAATAGAGATAAATCTCTTTTTGTCTTGGCAGGTCGGGTGCAGGAGCAATCACAAACACTTGGAGACTATTCCTTGGTCTCGTTATGATGTGTTTTGAACCACACCAAATTCCTAACTTGTATGGTATTTAAAGAGTGAGCAGAATGGGCTTGGCACCTCCACATAGAGAGAGCAGGAGGTCAGGCCATCCTCTGCAACAAACATAAAGTGAGTACAACTGGAGACTTTGATTTATGAATGTTTCTTTACTTTTAAGGCACAGTATTTAAACAAAATAAGTGATGCACACGCTGAGCTAAGAAACTGTTTTTGTTTACAGAAAGGGCATATTTATTTATTTATTTAACAAATCAGAAAGACCTTTGAGCCAAGGGCTCTTTTACATAGGTTCCACGTCAAGTCACAAGAATAGCAAATTACAATCGTTTCAGCAAGTAGTACAATATGAGGAAAGTAATTACATAAACAAAAGAACAATATGGCAAGATAAATATTGTGTCAAGTGCAGTCAGTGGCCTTGTCTGAAAAGGAGTGAAAGGGCTTACAAGGAGAGAAAGTACAGGGGGTGAATTGTGGGGTGGAAGGAGCAAAAAAAGAGCAAGGAGGGATAATCAACAATGAAGCTTGAGCAGGAAAGACCATGGGGCAGGAGGTAGAGGGAGAGAACAAGGTGATGAAACAGAGGAGAGGGGGGGAAGTGGGAGTGGAGGGTTAAGGGAAGGGGGATGAGGTAGGATGAAAAAAGGGCAGGAATGGGAAAGGGATAAGGGAGGAAGTGCTGTGAGTGGAATAGCACAGCAGCAGCATAGAGCTATACAGGGGCTAAGGGTAAAAGAGGGAGGTCCCAGTGCATTTAGCTGTCGGCAGAGATTAGGTATAGCAGTCACAAGATGCTCTAGAAACTAGGAATTGATGCAGCTTCCACTTAAATGGTCCCAAGGTTGCAGTCATCGCAATCTCAGGAGGAAGGGAATTAAATAAATTAGCAGCTCTAACTGCAATGGATCGCTGTCAGAGCAAAGTTCGACAGCGAGGGACAGTAAAAGTTTGGGTCACAGAACATTGTGTGCTCCGAGTGCCCCAGAAGGGACTGAAAAGCTGAAGGGAACCTGATGGTAGGAGACCAAGATCTGCCTTCTTAGCCAGAAGGCAGGCTTGGTATTCAATGTGAGCCTGGAGTTGAAGCCAGTCTGCTTGTTCGTAAAGGACACAAGTATGAGTACGATACGCTGCACCAGTTAGTAGATGGCATGCCTTATTCAAAGCTGTAGTGAGCCGATGTAGGGTTGTGTCTGTGTCGGAACCACAAATGACCAAACCATAGTCAATAATATACACAATTGACAGCAAAATACAAGTACTGTATAACTTAAAACAAAGCCAAATCCCTATAAAGGTAAAAATCTCTGTGAGGGTAAAATGAAGAAAACATTTTTTAAACAATATAGTACATTCTCTATGCACATGGACAACTTATGTGGAATTGATATAAATGGACTGATGTAGAGAACTGATGCGGGATTTATTTAATGTTCTGTGTTGACAGTACACACATGTTTACCAGGAGAAGAGCTATGCATTGAATATCAGTAGAAGGAAATTTGTGTTAAGAGAGGTAATGATTCTATTAGTGGATTGTGATTAGAAATATCAATTTGAAAGTGACAATAGCTATATAGAGATGTTCATTAGAAAAAAAACAATTTAAAACATTTTTCAGCTGTCCTATGCAGAATCAGAACAAACAAAATTAAAAGATATAGAATCCAGAATTATAGGCAGGTAATACTGCAATATGATTTATTAGAAAAAAGTGGTTTAATAAAGAAATATTTAGTTACTCTATAAACAAATGATTTTGGTACATTTTGATTTTACAGACAGTATCCAAGAATGTATGGGGATACCAGAGTGTGGATATATGGTCTTCGATATATAGGTGAGCAGAAATAGAAAAAATGGAATGAATAAAGGGGCTTAAAGATTTTTTAAGTGATTATGCTATTATTGTTCTTGTTAGCTGCAGTTAAACACTGAAGAAGGATTTTCCTGAAAAGTTTGTGTTATATGAACTGTATCTGGATATACTATTGTCAATAAATAATATTTGTTTGAGACATATTGGTGAGTGAGCCTTTGTTGACCAAGTTTTGTGATAGAAGTTTGTTAGCATTGAATTGGTCCAGGCTCCTCCCTGAATAAATACTATTATTTTTATCTGAGGTTGGCTGAGTTGGGTCAAGGTTCTGTATGCATAACTCCCCTTCTATAGCTAATATTCATGATTATCTGCCAAATATTCCTGTTCTTATAATATCTGATAACCAGCAGGCTTATTTACTAGAACCTTTAACTCAACAAGAAACTGTAGCGACCATCAATGCTTTGTCCCTTGATAAAGCACCCGGGCCTGATGGTCTTACCCCCAATTCCCATAAAACATTTGCTAAATTAAATATCTTGCCCCTCTGTTACGTCATTTTTTGCTTTACTTATATGATTCTGGTATCATGGATGGCACTCTCCTCCAAGCCATGATGTTTTGCTCTTAAACCTGGAAAATCTCCAGACAGTGTAACTAGTCATCAATCTATATTGCTGTTGAACTGTTATCAAAATTATGTCTAAAATCTTGGCTTCCGGGATTAATGCAGTCTGGGCTGGCCTTATAAGTTATGAACAGGTCAGTTTTATGCCAACTCATTCCTCAATAGACCACTTGCATAAACTCTTGCATATTCTCTCCCTGTCCAGGGATTCCAAGATTCCCACTGCCTTGGTCTCCCCGGACATGAGAGAAAGCTTTTGATAGAGTTAATTTTTTGTTTTCACCCTAGAGACCTTTGGTTTTCCCCCAGCATTTCTCCATTGGATCGAGGTGCTGTACTCTTGTCCAAGTGCCAACATTCATTGTAATGGGGTATCCTCCTTTTGATCTGTACGACTTCCCATCTCCAAGGTGCCTGACTACAAACATCCCATAAACAGTTGCCTGACTATACACATTGCCCGTCTACCTTTTTGCCGACATGCACTTCACTGTCAAGCCCCTTGTAATAACTACACATTCTCTGATTATAAAATCCCCGGCATTGTGATGCTGTTGTAGAAACTTGATAGCGACCTTCCTGCCAGCTGAAAAGCTATAAGAAATACACAATCCCTTACTGACCATTAGTAGAACTCAATGTCAAGTTAAATCACCATGTTGTGTGCCACTCATCTAATTAACAAAACAGCAGAAACTTGAGAATGGTCATCCTGCCAGTTGAAATGGTACAACAAATGCACACCAACCCCAACATTTTAAAGGGCAAAGCATAGAAAACGTCCATATAGTAGCAGCAAGAGAAAAAAAAACATACCTGTATCTCCGATTTGCAGACTCGTAGAAGCTCAAATTTAAAAGTAATTTTAAAAGCAAACTTTATTTAAAATGTTTAAAAAGTTTAAAAGTAGAACTCAATGTCAAGTTAAATCACCATGTTGTGTGCCACTCCTCTAATAAAATCCTTAACAAACTGCTGGTCCTGGTCTGCAACAATGTTGGCTATCTTTTACTCTCAAAGAACATAATTTTTATTTATTGGTGACTTCGGCAACCCGCGGTTTATTTTTTCGATCATGCTGTCAGCCACAAGCTGTTCATTATGGAGCTCTTCTACCAAGCGATATACCCCTACATGGGAAGCACCAACCAATGCCCCTAGGTGCCAGTGCCAGGCTTCCACTTTGTTTTGTGTTCTGGGCACACCGTGAAGCATCTGATCATGAATGGACCAAAACTGGGGAGGATACAGTGGCGGTGTTCTTACGGTAGCATTATTCCTCATTCTCCTTCTCACCCTTCCCAGAACATATGTCTCCTCAAACCATTCCATGATACATGCTGCCTCAAGTGCCATTTAATTCTTTAAATCAGCAAATACTTCTGGAATCTTAGTAGGCAGGAGAAACGCAAGTGCTACTAATTGTCTCAGTTTCAAGCTAAATTCTGGGTCAGTTCCGTATCTATTTGCTAGCCCACATCCTTGGATCTTGCATCATATAATTTGTCTACGGTAAAAAAGACATCCCTTGTTCTCAACATTGGGAAATTCAGACTTGCAGGAATTGATGGCAGCCTGCTCAAAATCAGTGATAACAAATTTTGGTGCTAGACAGAATTCATATTCGTCAGCCATGTCCTGCAAATCCTGTAGCATTCGTAGGTAACATTCATGGGATTTGCTAGACATTAATGCATTTACCAAGGGGAGGATTCTACATGTCTCACCTGTTCCCAGCAAGGCATGTATTGAATACAATTGCCTAAACAGATCTGAAACTTTATGGAATGTTCCGTCCATGATCCAAAATGTGGCAATACTTAGCTTCTTAATGGTTGTTTTGGTTGTGAACAGGAAGATTTTTTCACTACTGCATGTAGAATCTCATGCAAGGAAAGACTGGCCATTTACCAGTGTGAGTTCTTGTAGTATGCACACTTCCTCTAAGGTTTTAGGTTCTGGAGTGCCATTTTGCTTTCTTGCACATTTAACAACCTGCAACAGGGAATGTTTGCCAGCCATGTTATGCTGAACTTCAGGATGGACCGTCGCAAGCTCATTTTGAATGAGTTGCGCTGGTGTGTTGTGGGTGGTCAATGCATGGTGTTTCATGGAGGCTATTGCAATTGCCACAGGAGCATTGTTGGCATCAGGGGAATGGTTATGTTCTGTGGTACCCCGCAAGTGATGTTGGCCACCTACAAGCACCATGGATGCATGGCCATGACAGCCTGCAGACTTTCTATGCTAACAGCACCAGTAAACTAAATGTTTACAATTCCACTCTTTTATGTAGAGATAGCCACTAATGCTTAGCTTGGAATGCCCATGCTGTGATTTGACAACTTCGCAAACATGGGGGCATAATTCCTGAGTTGGTGTTGCTGGTGTCACCATTGCTCGAGAAAAGTAATCTACTAAGCAAATGCGAATGCAATGTCTGTGCAAATGTAGGTAATTGCCTAATTGGAACCACTCCTTGATCCGGAAACAAAATGTAAGAACAAATTAATTGAAAAATTGATAGCGCAGTAGCAGTAGCTATGTGAAAAGAAAATTGTAAGAAGCTGTCTCACATATTCATTGTAGTCTGTAATTCATTCACAACTCTCAAAACAGAATTTTTCAAAGTGAATTAACCAATACAGGTAAATGGAATGTACATATCATAAATAAATGCGTATTCTGTATTGATGGGTAAACGATGTGCTGGGGAATAACAGAGTCGGTACTATTAGCTATGCGGGAAGCTGCGAAATGGGATTTCAGAGTCAGGTGCTTTAGTGTAGGGAAGAATAAGTATGGGAAGTCGTGCTAGACCCTTCTCCTTGATTTTCCCTTTATATTCAGACACTCTGCAAGGATGCCCTTTATCACCCTTGCTGTTTAATCTGTACTTGGAGCCCCTGATACTGAAACTTAAATGTAATCCTGATTTGTCTGGGTAAAGGTAGGGTCTTAGAATTTACAGTTCTCTGCTTATGCAGATAATTCTTGCTGCATGTGGCCAATCCCAAGGTATCTATCTCAGCTGCTCTCTCCACCATTAAAGAATATAGTCTGCTGTCAAATTATAAACTTAATCTAAATAAGTCAGCAGTTACGCCCCAAAATTCTGCTGCACTTAAATCAGATGGCTTATCTTGGGCTCCCAAGCAGATTAAATATCTTGGTATTTTTCTTTAGAGAAGTCTGATCCAACTTAAAAAACTCTACCTAGATGATTCTTTGGTTACTTTGTAGCAGGATTTTAAAAAGATGGAAATCCTTGCCTTTGACCCTCTGGGGCAGAATAAGCATTATTAAAATGAGTGTTCTCCCTCGTCTATTTTACCCAATCAACATCCTTCATGTCTGGCTTCCCTCATCATGGTTCAAAAGGATTCACAGGGTGATTTCAGATTTTATTTGGCTAGGTAAAACACCCAGAAGAGCATATACTGTAATTGACTTGCAGCTCCAAAAAAGGCTGGTGGCCTTCAGCTCCCACATTATTTTGTATACTATTTTGCTAGCCACACCAGTAAATATTTAAAGTGGTCTAGTGCTATCCCAGTAGAAAGGGTTTCTGCTTATTCTCCCATTTGGCTAGAAATGGAGAGAGAAAAGATCAACAGGGCAGGCCTTTCTACCTTGGCTATGTTATTTACCTCACTTAAGGCTTTTCCAGCAGGTCTTTGAGACTTTGTGATAGGTGTTTCTGTGCATGCTCATCTACAGTTATATGCATTTATGTGGTTCAAGCCCTTGCAAGATGTTTCTCAACCTGTTTTTCATAACCCTAATTTTAAAGTAGGAGACGAGTATTGATGGATGCCTGGTTACCTCAGTTAGCTGATGTTAGGGTCTGTGACTTGCTCCACAATGATATTTTAAGGTCATGTCAGGATATTCTAGATTTTTTTTAGTGAGATAAAAAGGCAGTTTTCAAGATATTCCAGCTTCACCACATACTTTTCCACTGGTTTGGTTCTACATCTTGGGACATTAATTATACGGAGTTTCTGCAATCAGCAAATAGATGTAGCATCACAACCACACGCAGTCTCCAATTTATATTCCCTTCTATTTCCTAGATTATTTCCCAATTTCACCAAAGAATCTCTGTACTGGAATGCAACCTTCCCACAATGTGTTTTTATTTGGAAACAACATTTGGGAAGATCTCGATGTTTATACTTCCCAGGACAAATTACGTCTTATTCAATTTCATATTTTAAATATTTATTTTACACCTCCCAAGCTTGCTAAACTGGGTAGGTTGCATTCCTCTTTATACACAAGGTATGGTTAGGCTGAAGACACATTGTTGATATTTTTGGTATTGCCCCAAAATTGCTTCTTTATGGAACTTGATTAAGTCCAAGGCTAATCCTCTTCTTGGTATAAAGCGTGATTTTACTCCAAAAATGTGTATTATTGGGGATTACAGAGGAATGGCAGTAAAGGACAGGATATATTTTCTGGCATTAATTTCCTTATCAGTTAAAGTAGTCCTTCACCACTAGCTTGATCAAACCTTAATTTCATACCATGAGTGGTTGCAGGAACTCTTGTTTAATCTTCAGATAGAGATGATTGCTAGTCTTCACATTAGACTTCCATCTTATAATAAGAGGTGAAGCAAGTTACATACTGTACCTTGTATACAATTTAGTGTGATCTGGAACAGTCCCATTCTACCATTAATATTTCACAATTCTTTGCTTTTTCATTTTTCATGCCTTAACTTATACAGTAGATTTCTCTTATTTGTTTACTATTTTGCTTCCCTAATATGCTTTGTGTTCCTATCTTTTCTTCAGTATTCAATTGTATTTAGTTGGGATTGAACAGAATGCTCTCCACCTTGGGTGTGGGGGGTGTGGGGGTGTCTGTTGGTGTTTGAATGTTGTTTGTTGTTATGGTATAGTGTTGTGTTATGTTTTGTTTCATATGTCTTGAATTCAATAAAGTGTATTGAATTTCAAAAAAAAGAACTGTATCAGTGTGTGTGCATCTTTCTGAATGCAATAGTGTGTCGCTCAATCCTGTAGCATGGGGAACATACATCCTTGGTTGGGGGAGACACCACCTAACGGACCACAGCCTGCTACTGACTCACACAGTGTGACTTTCTTATCTTCGGTTGCTCGTCACCCTGTCAGTGTATCTCTCTCTTCCTCTCCCCATTGTCACAGCACAACCCGCAGAAACCCACAACAATGTAGCATGGCTATGGTACAGCCACTCACCTACAGGACCGCTGACAGAGGATTACGCTACCTTCCACAAGACAGGGGTACAACTGTCTCCACTTAATCACTGCAGCACTCTGACTGCCTCAAGGTGTGTCCCATACAGGATAGTACGGGGAGCTGAGATTGTCAGGGTGGGGGGGTTGTCTGCATGTGGAACTCGCTACTGTTCTACAACAAATGATGAGAGACAGAGAGAGAGAGAGAGAGAGAGAGAGAGACAGAGACAGAGAGAGAGAGAGAGAGTGTGTTCTGTCACTGTGTCTCTCTTTCTCTCTCTCCCTCTCTCCCCCCTCCTCCCACTGTCACAGGCGCATACATACACAACAGTGCCAATTCATGCAGTATTACTCCCTGCTCTCTCAACTCTTTTTTTCTCTCTCTCTCTCTCTCTCTCTCTATCTCAGGAACGCTCTCTCTCCTCAAGCACTCCCTTTAGCCACTGAGTGTATGGTACCTGGTGATCCACGGGGTGGGTAGGTGAGGAGAACAACAGAACTACAGGGCGAGTGACATGGCAAGGGAAGACAGAGCCCCCACCATGCGAATCCACCAGTCCTGTGATTCTTGTGTAAGGGACAATAATTTTTCAAAGGCACCTCTGTCTTGTGCAGTAAGAGTGGGAGTCACTTAGCGAGGATTAAAAATGGCTCCCTTTGCAAAATTATTTTCCCCTACACAATAAGTGCAGGTTTGCCCAGGGATCTCTCTCAGAGGTGCATCTCAGCTACTGTGCTCTTAACATGCATTAACACACATTCATGTGGCACTCTTCATCCAATCACTTGCTGACTTTTTTTTTTTTTTTGTACCTCCTCCGCGCCAGGTTTCCGCCCCGGTCACGGATCCCTCCTGCTGCAGCATTCCTCCTTCATGAGCCTGCTCCCAGTACCCCCTGGCTTGCCCCCCAAGGCAGGGACGTGGCACCCTCGGTCCTTAGGGTGCCACGAACGTTGTATTAGGCTGGGAGCCGTGCTCTTTTTATTTTTGGAGGAGCCCATTGCAGCCCGAGGGATGGGCATCATAGAGGCGCCGGAGGTAGGCGGTGCTTTCCCTTTTAAGGGCGGAGCGTGCAATGACGCTAGCGCCCATCTCGCCTCCCCATCTGACGTCAGGGTCCCTGCTTGGGGTTCTCCTGGGTCTCCACCAGGAGTCCTCTGCACCGCAACTCACCACACCCCTCCCCCGGATCAGGAGAGCAGTCGTGAGACGCCGATCCTTCTCCCCTGCCAGCTCTCTCTGGCAACCCGAGTCTGTTCTCGAACTCGGTCACCGGCATCGCAAGCGGAAATCCAACCGCTGCGCTGGCGGGCCTGCTACTTGCTGACTTTTCCTTGCCCCATGTTATAATTTCAATTAAATAGACAGCATAAAAATACTGTTCATCTGTTTTGGGATTCTATATATAAGTATGCATGCAAATCAAAGAATAACTACATACACTCATGGAGAAATATAGAAATTGCATTACATTTCAGCCCAAGTACCTTAACATATAGTAATACAACATATTTACACATCAACAGGTTTTTAGCATAAATTACATATTTGCATCTGAGTCATAATTTGATAGGAAATGGCAAGCCATACATGTATAGTACAGTTTTAACAATGCCATGTGAAGTGCTGTTTCACATGACAAAATGATGTACAGATGTATATTGAGTGTTTTCTGTATTTTTGGGAAGGGGAGCAAATATCTGCATGTGACAGAATATGTTAGAATTACTGATCGTGCAGACAGTCCAGCACTCTTGTAAGAGCTCACTCATACTGAAACTAAATCAGTATCATAATTACAACTACCTAGCCATTACATGTGGAAACAAAATTTTACAAAAATAATAGTTTGTTAGTTAGTCACTGGTCAAATGGAAATGGAAACAATAACACTGAGATATGGTTGCTTTACAAGCCCACTGGGGCTTTGGACCTGGAGCCTGCTCCCGGCATGGCACGGCCAGGACTCGCTGATACCACTGCCATTCCCCTGATGCTTCCATCCCATGGGGCAGAAGCACTACACTGCAAGGACTCTCAATCCCCCAACTCAAGAACCGTGAGCCCAGCTGCATTTCTCTGAAGCAGGTGGCAAAGCCGTGACTAAGTTCAAGGTCACTTTACAAGCCCCTTGGGGCTTTAGACCCAGAGTCCACTCCCGGTGTGGCCAGGACTCATTGATACCACCGCCATTCCCCTGAGGCTTCCCCCTCATGGGGCAGGAGCACTGCACCGCAAGGACTCTCAATCCCCAGACTCAAGAAGTGTGAGCCAGGCTGCATTTCTCTGAAGTGGGCAGCAAAGCCATGACTAAGTTCAAGGTCACTTTACAAGTCCACCGGGGCTTTGGACCCAAAGCTCGCTCCAGGTGCGGCTCGGCCAGGACTCGCTGATACACCGCCATTCCCCTGAGACTCCCCCCCATGGGGCAGGAGCACTACACTGCAAGGACTCTCAATCCCCCGACTCAAGAACTGGAGTCCGGCTGCATTTCTCTGAAGCAGGTGGCAAGCCATGACTAAGTTCAAGGTACGTCCTCTCGGCTCCTAGAGCTCCATTCAAGTTTTTCAGAAAAAGGCACCATTTATCCGATTGGTTGTCCTTTACTTCTGTGGCTTGCTGATTGGTGTGCCTTTCCATGCTGTCTAATGATTGGATCACCTTCAATCCCCGCTCTACCTAAGGAAATCTAGCGCTGCTTAGGCGGTTACATCAGTCAGAGAGCTGAAATTAGCCAGAAAGCACACCTTTTTCTCTATCTGGACTGTCATGTACCTAAAATAGCTGTTTCATGTAATTGTTGAGAGCGCTCCCTCTGGGGCCTAGTCTGCTATTGATAACTTTACTGGAGAAAGTGATTCACAGCACCTTTGTGATTTTTTTCTAGATGTCTTCCTAGCTCTTGAGTTACTTTTTCCCCATGAACATTTTAAGCTGACTGTTACCTTAATTGCACTGTACTAAACTGCCTATTTCTTTACTTTTCTTCTCTCTCTCTCTCTCTCCCTCCCCTCTCTCCTCCCTCTCTTCAACAGCTGTTACCTTGCTTCTCCTTTCAACATCTGCTGTATGCCCATTTCTTTTGTCTCTGCTCTGCTATGCCCAGTTCTTTTCTTTCTTTTGTACTCCCTCCCACTATCTGCTACTACTTAACCACTCTCCCTTGGACTATCTTGCAGGTTGCTTTACAAGCCCACCGGGCCTTTGGACCCAGAGCCCGCTCCCAGCGCAGCTCGGCCAGGACTCGTTGATACCACCGCCGTTCCCCTGAGGCTCCCCCCAATGGGGCAGGAGCACTACACCACAAGGACTCTCAATCCCCTAGCTCAAGAACCATGAGCCATGCTGCATTTCTCTGAAGTGGGCGGTAAAGCTGTGACTAAGTTCAAGGTATGCCCTCTTGGATCCTAGCGCTCCGTTGGAGTTTTTAAGAAAAAGGTGCCATTTATTCAATTGGTTGTTCTTTACTTCTGTGGCTTGCTGATTGGTGTGTCTTTCCACGCTGCCTACTGATCAGATTGCCTTCAATCCCCGCTCTACCTAAGGAAATCTAGTGCTGCTTAGGCAGTTACCTCAGTCGGAGAGCCGAAAATCAGCTGGAAAGCGCACCTTTTTCTCTATCTGGACTGACATGTACCTAAAATAGCTGTTTCATGTAATTGTTGAGAGGCTCCCTCAGGGACCTAGTCTGCTATTGATAGCATTACTGGAGAAAGTGATTCACAGCACCCGGCTTCCAGCCGGCTCTTCGCGCCAGCTCCACACCCCCTCCCCAGTTCACCCACCCAGGGTGGGCACTTGATTATATAGGACTCAGTTTGTTATATGTCTAAGTCCCTAAAATCCCATTGGCTCCTTATACTACATTGCCACTTGGGGGGCAAACAACTGCTACTTCAAGAAAACTGCTTGGTTTTCTCAAAGCTTGCTCTAGCTACTTACAGTGTAGCCCTGCTAATCTTTCATGCTTCTGGGTCAGTGCTATTCCTACTAGTCAAGTTTTACATGGGTAACTGCTGCACAATCCTCTCCTGGCATTTTTTCTTGGGTGCTCCGGTGGTATCCTTGTACAGTATATTGCTACTTTACTAGCCTCAACTTCCTCATACAGTAGTAGCCAAAGACATCATCGCCAGCTATTTCCAGATATTTCGCAAAATTTCTAAAGAGTTTCTCTGTGCTGCCCCTACTGTGGAAATGCAGAAAGCAGGAGATTTCTCTAGAAATATCACAGAAATTTCAGGAAATAGCTGGCAATGTCTGTGGCTACTACTGTACTGCTGTTCATAGATTTCCCCTCAAATCCTCTGATCCCTTTATTACCTTCATATTCTAAGCAATGTCTCTCAGACCATCTGCAATGTCATATACTAATCCACGAGCCATGACACTCATTTGTCCCAAAGTGTACCCCATATACTAATCCATGAGCCATGACACTCCTTTGTCCCAAAGTGTACCCCAAATAATTATGGGTAAATACCGCCTGGGTGGAATACCCCTTATCCTATTAGCTCTACTCAGTATGAATATATCGTCACTCCTTATTCCCTGTGACCACCTTAGCACCAGGTCTGATACCTGGGATTTTTGCTTCTCCAACTCAATTGTTACTAAGCACTGGCCGGTAGCTTCTTGGCATTTTATCCTGTACCCACAGGGTTGTACTTATTATATGCTCCTAGGCCTTGAAAAGTGGAGTAGGAGGATTGTCCATATCCAAACCTTTCACTCAGTAATACTCTGCTTCTTAGCCTTGCTTATACTCCTTCTAGCAGGCGATGTTGAGGTCAATCCTAGTCCCCTCACTCATTTTTCTGCTGAAGACCTATCTGGACTACCAAGAAAAGGGCTCTTTGTTGCTCACATGAATATCAGGAGTCTAACATGCCACAAGGATGAACTTGAGATGTGGATAAAAGAATACAACCCAAACATCCTTTGCCTTTCAGAAACGTGCCTAAAATCCAGTATACCTGACACACTCTGCTCAATAGCTGACTATTCCCTGATACGGAGGGATATGTTGACAATCAAACATGGTGGTGGTGTGGCCATCTATCACAGATCTCACCTCAACCTAACAACTGTCCTCGACCACGTCTCTTCTGTGCTATGTGAACATCTATTTGTCACTGTCACATTAGGTGCAAAGAAGCTCCATATCGTTTGTGCCTATAATCTCCCTTCTGGTGGCTTAACTGGATTGCAGGACCTACTCGACACAACTTTTTCAAATATAAACCAAAATGAGGTTATAATTCTTGGAGACATTAACCTTAATTGGCTGGGTCCTACTCATAGTTCCTTGGTATCAGTGTCTTAGTACCTACAACATACATCAGATAATTACTGAACAGACTAGGACTCCAAGTCCAACCAGAACTGGTACCCTTATAGACTGGTTACTTACATCCTGGCCTAAGCATGTGATCTCAACTGGGATCCTTGTGGATGCTATAACCAGCCATACTCCAATTTTCTGCCTGTGGGCCTCTGGAGCCCCACCATCTCCTCCGCCTCGTTGTGTTACCTTCATGAATTTTGGACAACTGGATGAAAAGGCGTTCCTTCAGGACGTTTCATGTGTAGATTGGGACTGATATCTACTGCACAGATAGTGTAGTAGAGGATCTGGACATCTTTCTCAATAAATTTACTGCTATTCAGTCTAGGCATGCCCCTAAAATCACCAGGAGAGTAAGAGGCAAGCCAACAAGGTGGCTACACAAGGACCTCTTAACTGAGCTACATGAGAGGGACAAGCTATGGAAGCACTTTAAACAAACTGGGCATATGGCTGATTTTAACACTTATAGGGCTTGCAGAAATCTCTGTAAAAGGAAAATAAGGTTAGCCAAAAGTAAATACTGTCAGGACCTGCTCGTGAGCTCAGCATCAGACTCCAGGAAATACTGGGCCCATATCAAGACCTTTTTGGGATCCTCCCAGTCCTACACCCCTAAAGATACGATACTAAATGGGGCTCACTGTAATGGCCCGAAGACTATTGTAAATGCTTTAAACAAGAAGTTATCAGATCTGTCTCTGTATAGCTCTGCTTTCCCACTGCAGACATCTCTCCTCCAGCACAGAGGGCAACACAGGACACTTGGCTCCTCTACAGCTCCCCAGATATCTCTGCATACCCCTCCTTTCTACTTTAAGGCAATAACTGCACAAGAGGTCCTTAAACTTCTCATATTCATATCTGACAATACTAGTGTAGGGTTGGACCTCCTTGAACCTCATCTACTCAGACTTGTTGCTACCTATATAGCCTCCCCATTGGCGAAAATATACACATTATCCCTGTATACTGGTACTGTCCCGGTCCTTTGGAAAGTGGTTCGAATAACTCCTGTTTTCAAAAAATGGGACAAAAAAGATATCAACAATTACAGACCTATAGCTATTCTCTCAGTCTTGTCCATATTACTTGAGAAGGCTGTCACTACCCAAACACTTGATTTCCTTTCAAAGTGGGGTATCCTCTCCGATGCTCAGCATCGCTTCCGGAAAAACCGTAGCACATCTACTGCGCTACTAAAACTTACCTCAGATATTCTCTCATACATGGACTTGGACAGACTTACTGGTGCTGTTTTCATAGACCTTACCAAGGCTTTGGGTCTTGTGGACCATCCTTTACTTCTATCCTGCTTGTGCAGCCTGGGCTTCTCCTCTCTGGTTGTACAGTGGTTTAGTAGCTATTTATCCGACAGGTCACAAGCAGTTAAATTCAACTCAGCCATATCTGAGGTTGCCTCAGTAAATGTGGGTGTACCATAAGGCTTCTTCCTGGGACCTCTCCTCTTCTCTCTATTTATAAATAATGTCCCTTGTGCACTGAAAAGTTGCTCATCTCTCTTCTACGCAGATATTCTCGTTATTTATACTAGTGATAACACAGTGGAGAATCTAAACTCTGCCCTTTCAATTGATTTCAAAAATATACAGAACTGGCTGTATGAACATAAACTGGTCCCAAATGCCTAGAAAATGAAGGTCATGCTTTTTGGCTCTGCCCCTAAAATTCGTAGGTGCCCCTCCTTCCTTACAGTTCATGACCAAGATGGTACAAAACTTGAAACTGTCTCATCTTTTAATTATCTTGGTGTCTTGCTCAATCAATCCTTTTATCTCAGCCTGCACATTCAATCCATCTGCAAGACTGTAAATAGCAACTTGGTGCAGCATACAAATCTGGTTACTTGCTAACGCCATCTGCTAAACAAGCCATTGCTAGGGATATACTGCTACCTTCCCTAACCTACAGTGCCCCCATCCTAGCTGGTGCTCAGAAAATCACCATCCAGAAATAGGATGTCACATACAATAATATATGTCGCTATGCATCCTTCTTTTCAAGACTAAAGCACCTCTGTCAGCTTTATGATGACCTAGGGTGGCTCTTCCACTCGGCAACAAGGCAATATTATCTGGGTTCCCTTACTGACTGTATTGTAAGGCTCAAAACCCCAAAATTTCTAGCAGAGCTTCTAATTCCCCATTCAGTCTCTCATTGACTGAGGTCTGCTGACAAATCTCTATTCCATGTTCCAAGATGCTCTACCACTAAAGGCACTGGGGCTTTCAAGTATATGGCTCCCCAGTTCTTGAATACTCTTCCCCCTGAACTCAAATCGACTGGTTCCCATCAGTGCTTGAAGAATGAGCTTCATCGTTATCTATCGCGTACTGGCCCCAGCACTTGTTTTGATCCCACCTGATAGTTTCGGTAAAACCATTTGCCCTAATGCTCGCTTATCCTTTCCTATTCCTTTCTGTATGAGTCCTGACCTCATTCCCTAGGTCCTGTAGGCTTGCCTGCCTGGAAAGCTTTCCTGTCTCTCAAAACCCTATTCCCCCCTCCTGTATCTCCACTCTAATTCCTTTCTGCCATGATCCCTCTGTCTTGTCTCTCTCTCTTGCTTGGTCATCCACCTTTTCTCCTTTCCTCCTGTACATGTCCTCCCTTACTCCTGCTACTCTACCTTCCTTTCCTTACCTACTTCTCACTATGCTACCTTACAGTCTCCTCCTGCCCTCCTCCTCCTCTTTATCCTATAGATTTTATTTTTCAGAATTAGATCTGATATCCATTTTTCTACTGTTTACTGTATTTTGCCTGTATTATCCTGTGTTTATCCCCTTCAACAGTTGTTACTTGTTTTGCCTCTTGCTTACCATTGTTTACTGTTATGTTTCAGTTTCCCTCTATTTGTACCATGTGAAAATGTTTTCACTACTATGAGAACCCGTAATGCTGCCCGCTACCTCTGTTATGTTGAATTTGTCCCTTATGGTTCTTACATTTTTGTACATTTGCTCCTTTCATTGAATAACATATTACCTTGTTCTCTCCTTGTTGAAATGTACTTGTACTTGTTCATTATGTTGTACTCTTAGAAACATAGAAACATAGACTTTGACAGCAGATAAGGACCACTTGGCCCACCCCAGTCTGCCCATTTCCCTACCTACTGGATAAGCTGCAGATTCTAGTTAACTAACAGCCTGTTTCTTGCAACCCACCACTATAATTGCTTTGTGTCTGTCCCATGCATGTGTGAATTCCCCCACTGTTTTAGACCCAACAACCTCCTCAGGAAGGCTGTTCCATGTATCCACCACTCTCTCTGTGAAAAAGAATTTGCTCACATTACCCCTGAGCCGTCCCCCCTCTATCTTTAAACTGTGCCCCCTTGTTCTTACACATCTCTTTTTCTGATAGATGCTACCCTCCTGGACTTTGTTGATTCCCTTGAGGTACTTGAACGTTTCAATCATGTCCCCCTGTCCCTCCTTTCATCAAGGGTATACATATTAAGCTCTCTCAGTCTCTCCTCATATGGTTTCTGATGTAGACCCTGCACCATTTTAGTTGCCCTCCTCTGGACTGCTTCCATCCTGTTTATGTCCTTGCGTAGATGAGGTCTCCAAACCTGCACACAGTACTCCAGATGGGGTATCACCAACTGTCTGTACAGAGGGATAACCACTTCCCTTTTTCTACTTGTGATGCCCCTTCCTATGCATCCCAGTATCCCCCTGGCTCTCCTTACCGACTTTTCACATTGCTTACTCACCCTTAGGTCATCTGATATGACTACCCCCAGGTCCCTTTCCATTTTTGTTGTTGTTAGTACCTCCCCTACTAATGTGACTCTTCTCCTGGGTTTTTGTTTCCCAGGTGCATTACTTTGCACTTCTTTACATTGAATCTAAGTTGCCATATGTCTGACAATTCCTCCAACCTTGCCAAGTCCCTTCTCATCTTTTCTACCCCCTCTTGTGTATCAACTCTGTTACAGATCTTTTTGTCATCTGCAAAGAGGCATACCTTTCCCTCCAGACCCTCTGCAATGTCACTTATAAAGATGTTAAAGAGGATTGGACCCAGTACTGAGCCTTGAGGTACTCCTCTAGTAACCCCCCCCCTTTCTTCGGAATCTTCCAGGTCAAGCCTGAAAATAGTCATTATGTTGGCTAGTGCACTTACCCAGTAAACAAAAACTAACTAAATAAATAAATAAATATGTGGATGTGTACCTTTTTGTACCCTAGTAATCTGACAGGCAAACTATTGGTAACTATTCTTCTGCAGCTGCCATGAACAGCTTATTTTTAGGACAATCACATAAGTGTTCTTCAGGTTCTTTGAAAGTCTCTCCTTAAAGGTGCATGTAGCATCATTACACTGTATCCAACTGCCACTGTATCTGAACCAAGTTACATAATGAACAGAATGCATGAAACTGCCATCATTGAAAATTATTACGTGAGTGTCAAAATGCACATGTCTAAATATGACTCTACTTGCAATAAAGTCAGTTATTGGTGTCACAACTTTGATTCCATGCAAGTCAATTTGCTGTAGTTTAAGCATGAGGTAGTTATCAGAATGGCTCATGCTCAATGATCGGGTATTATTCCTGCCATACCTTCTGCACTCCCAAACAGATTTAGCATTTCTAAACAACTGTCTGAATTTGACAGATGATTCATGTAGGATATAAAGATAAATTCACAGCATGCCATCAGTCACTTTTCTGTCAACATTTCCTCAAAACAGGCAAGCATATCTTCAGACATATCTGATTGTAAAGTACCACCTTACTATAATGCCTTCATCCTCTAATGAGTTGAGGATCATCATCATGAACTCTCTTACATCTTACTTAACATTGTCAGCAGATGTGCTGTGCTGCTCATAAGATGCCACAGTTCAACATGGTGGTGTCAGTGGCTTTAAAGTATTACTTTGCTGTTGACTGACAGTTACAACTTGTTTTACTGAATCTGCCAAAACAGTTGATTCCGAAGTGTTTCTTGTGGCATTGCAGAATTGGCATAGCAATTAACTCCAATACTGTTGTCAAATGCCACCAATGCAGATAGAACAAGTGGTTTCTTCACTGAAGGTGAGCTTGTATGATCAGGGAGAATTGATTGGTTATCACCTCTTAAAGTGAAAGAATCATATACAGTTGGCTTCTTCCTCTTCAATGTCTATGCCATCTCAAAAGACACATAATATATCACTATGCCACTTGCCAGTAGACTCAAAGACAGGTTGAGTTGATACACAATATGCAAATGACTGTACTCTATGATGCATGTTTTACAGCAAGAATGTTATTATGTGCAACACTGATAATGTACCGTCCTGCCAATGTTCTGATGCATGACAAAGAAACATAGCTTATACTATCTTTAAATACACCATTGCTATGTCAGTCATTTTAGCATCTGAACTCAAACCCTGTGACTAGTGAACTAACACTGCATACCCAATACACAGTGGAAACTGTTTTCAGGTAATGTAAATGTTTTTCTTATGCTGGAATTTTACCAAGCATCTGTCGGTATTTTGTGGGTAATAATCAGGGTTATCAAATTTTACCAGAACCATTTCAAGAAATGTTCTCTGAACATTGTATTGAAAGTCAACTACATGCCCCATTGCACCATTGACCAGTCCCTGTTCCACATCATGATTAAAATATAGTATCATGTGTGTATTTTTACAGACTGTCAGAGCAGTCTCTATACCAACTGTTCTTAACACATCCACACTCAACTGTTTCAGATGGTCAGTCATCTTCAAGATAATTTTGGGACTTAGACAAACACCAATGATTGCATGAAACGATGCAGTCTGACAGGCAGTCATTTTCTCTCCAGCTTAATCTGATCGAATTAAGCACACTGTTTAAGCCTCAGCACCAAACATACAATTTGTGTTCAATCACATTACAGTTTGGAAAACACATCACGTGCTTCAGACATGGAAGTCTTACCTTTGCCTATCAAACGTATGTAGAGATGGACGAAGTAGGCAACATTCGCTACACAAATTAGTCCACAAATTCAGCGCAATTTGCAGAGTATGGATCAATCCATGAAGTATGGAATTTCTCCCCTGAATGGCAAAATTGTGCCCAAGAAGTGCAGAATGTTGACTGTTAATGGTGAAATTCCTCTGTTCGCTTTGAAAACAACATCATTTCGGGTGTAGTCAAAGATGCTGAGGGCAGGGAAAACTTTGCAGAACTCCATGGATGTGAATATTGGTCACTTCGCAGCAGCTTTGCAGCTGAATTAAAACTTCAGCATGTCTCTACACGTGTGTTCATGAGAGAGGCATTGGAAGTTAAAACATTTCCAATCCAAATTTCATCAAGTAGAGCCTTGTACTGTTGACCAGCTTTCTGCCACATTGTCATTGAGACAGGTCAGAAAACATAGGCAAACCAGGAGAAGTTATAAAATTTGCAAGTAGTGCTATATTATTATCAATAACAATAAAATGAAAAATAGAATTGTGCAGGATAGCTCTTGACACAGGCAGTTCAAACAACAGAAATCCTTCATCTAAAAGTCTTAGATGAGAGTCTGTTTAGAAATCTCCAGCTCTACCTCTAAACAAAACATTGCTCTCTTTTTATAAATCATTGCTCTCTTTTGATAAAACATTGCTCTCTTTTATAAGGTATTTTTCCCTGCTGATTACATTTTGCATTCTACTTTTTTAAATTACACCGTGTTCCACAAAATGTTCCACAAATTGTATTAAGATTTTCTTCCCTGTGAACAGCCTCAAGAGTTCATTTGTCTTTTTAACAGGTGTGAACCAGTTAAGACCCCTTGCCCCATGGCTGATTTCTGGCTAATATTTCTGAAAACAAGTTTGTGGAAGTCAAAATGCACCTCAAAGTTAACACCCTGTTCCAGATAAACCCAAATAGCTTTCTGCATTCAGTTCTATAGTATAATTATATACATTTGGAAACCAGGAGCTATCAGTTTACTTATTTATTTATTTAAGAGTTTTACCAGGAAGGCATACTGAGTGGAAATACCACTCGATTCCAGATGCGTCCTGGGGGAATGAGGGAGAGGAATAAAATACAGACAATGAATAATTGTTTAAGTATACAGATTATGCAATGCAGATATAATGTTGTATGCATAAATTAATGGATAGCAGAGCTTGCATGACTGTGAGCACCAAGGTATACTTAGCAAACATTACATAACAAAGCTGCACGATGTAATAGTACTGAGTTGCACTTGATAACAGATATCCCTACCACTATTCAGGATGTTGTAAATTAGGGAGGTGGTAGCAGCAGCACTAGCAAGAGTGGTTGGCACCATAGCCCTTGTACAGGTTTTGCGGCACGATGCTTACAAGGCGCAAGGGACCTGTATAAGTGAGAGTCTAGGTTGTGGCATGTGTTGTGTGGGCACACCACTTGCTGGGCCTAGGCACAAGCACAAGTAGAGGAGAGGTGGGTCTTTAGGATGTGATTGTTTGTGATGAGCCTGATGGCAGCTGGCAGCGTATTTCAAAGTTTTGGCACGCAGTAACTGAAGGTGGCTTGGCCCTTGGCTGAACCCGTGAATGGGACATGAAAGAGCCTGGAGTTGGTACTCCTGAGGGAGTACGTAGGCAGAGGTTGGGTTGCAAGGGTGGTTTCAATATAGGGAGGGAGGGACTGTGTTCAGTATTTCGCTATGGTCCTGGCACAGTGAATCTGCCTGTGATCGTGAAGTGAGGGCAGATCAAGGGAACTGTAACGGTTGCAGTTTCACATAAAGATTCATATATATTTTTTTAACCACAGAGAAACAAGGGAAGAATGAAAGAAACAATGTGTGAAAGATGGGACAGAACATGGGGAAATTATGGGACCATCAGAATGGCCAATTCTTAAGTGCCACAAAAAAATTTGATTGCTCCATCAGGCAGACAAAGATAGACAAGTGACAGAATAAAAGAAGACAGAACTGATCCTTGCTTTTAACTCTCTCTCTGCATAACAAATGAGACAGAGCCTTACCAAACCCTGTCACACACATACTCTGAGATAGTTACAAACACACGAACATACGAACATATAAAAAAGCCAGCACTGGAAGGTCATTTGGTCTACTGGGTTTGCTCATATTGCAGGGTCCCTAGCTTATGCCACTGACCCAGCCCCACCCTCCCTCCCTATCCACCCCCAGGTCCTATGGTTTTCCTTTATGCCTATGCCAGACCCTCTTAAAGCTGCCTACTGTTTTCTCTGAGGCCACTTCCTCTGACAGTGCATTCCAATTGGCCACAACCAGTCCATAAAGAAAGGCTTTGTAACATCCCTTCTTAACCTCCCCCACCCACCTTAAACAGTGCCCTCTCATGGTTCAACTGTCTTTTAGTATGAAGAGACCTTCCCTATCTGCCATATTTATCCCCTTCAAGTATTTGAAGGTCTATATCATATCCTCTCTCTCTCTTTTTGAGGGAGTACATTCTCAGGGCTCCCAGCCTCTCCTCATAAGACTTCCCCTGCTAAACTGTAGTCATTGAGATTGCCCACCTCTGGACATTCTCCAGCAAGTTGGTATCCTTTATTAAGGTATGGAGACCAGTATCTCACTCCATACTCTAGATGCTGTCTTACCAGTGACCTGTATAAGGGCAGAATAGCTTCCTTCCATCTAGTGCTGATTCCTATGGCACTATACCCCAGCATCTTGTTTGCATCGGCTGCTGCCTTTTTTGCACTGTGATTAGTACTTCAGGTCACTAGTTTTCATCACTCCCAGATCCTTTTCCTCCTCCATTGCTGCTACCTGCACCCCCACCCCAGAATTGTACGCAGTCCTTCTGTTCTTGATTCCAACATGCATAATTTTGCATTACTTGGCATTGAAGCCAAGTTGCAGATCCCTGACCATCTCTTAAGTTTTCTGAGGTCTTCCTGCAGGCCCTATATCCCTTCCACTGTGTCCACCCTCCAACAGAGTTTGGTATCATTTGAAAACAAGTGCATTTTGCTCATAATGCCCTCCCCAATGTCATTTATGAAGACAATGAACAACACCAGTCCCAGCACTGAGCCCTGAGGGACCCTGCTTATGACTTCTCTGGTGCTGGATAACTTTCCCCCCTCCATCACCTTCTAGGATCTGTTCCTGAACCAGCTTTCTACCCATTTGGACATTTTCTTCCCAACCCCAAGATCCACCAGTTTCCTGATCAACCTCTTGTGGGGCACTGAATCAAAGGCCTTGCTGAAGTTCAGGTAAATGCTGTCCAGCACTTGGCCCCTGTCCACTGCCCTGGTTACCCAGTCAAAGAAGTCAATTGGGCTCATTTGACATGATCTTTCTCCTACAAATCCATGCTGCCTCTCATCCTGGAGACCATTCTCTTCCATATACCCTTCCAGCCTCTCTTTGAGAATGGTCCCCATTAAGCTGCACATGACTCAGGTTAGACTGACTGGTCAAAGGTTCTTCAGATCATCCCTGTGTCTGCTGTTGTGGAGAGGCACCACATGTGCCATTCTCCAGTCCTGCAACACCACACTCAACTCCAGGGAACAATCAAAGAAGCTCACCAGTGGCCCCACAAGCTCCTCTGCCAGCTCTCTTAGCACCCTTGGGTGTATGTCATCTGGTCCTAAGGACTTGACTACCTTTAGTGCCAGCAGTCCCTCCCTCACTCTATCCACTTCTATCACTGTGTCTGTGCTTCCTCTCCCCCTCTTCCCCCAGAAAGCACCAGTCCATCTTTTTCCCTAATGAAGACAGTACAGAAGTAATCATTCAAAACCTTCACCTTGCTCCCTTCTTCCTCCACCCAATCATTCCCTTTTCTAAGCCTAATTATGCCTTCCTTCTTGTCCCTTTTCTCACTTCTGTAGTTCAACATACTGTAGGTGAATAACTTCAACAGATTTATTTCATCAGTGCACCCACTAGTTTTTCTAGCTTCTTCAATAGTAAGATAGAAAATATATGCTTCCATTCTCAGTGCCAGTTGAAATAGGTCACCAAAAAACAACGTTTTTGCCTCCAAAATCAATTTCAGCATTGTGCCAACTCTGTCCTACAGATGTAGGTGAATGAAGTTTAGCATATATTTTGAGATCCTACTGATCTCAGCAATAATCAAAAGCTAATTTTTTTTTCAAACATACTGTGTAGCTCACTTGCAACTTCAAAAGACAACCTGTAGTACTCACCAGTTTTACCATGTTGAACATGCAGCATATACATATGGTATAGATTCAGACCACCCATGTGTAAGTTGCAAGACAGTTGGAGTCATGATAGTGGTAGACAGTGTTAATCCAATATGTTTCCTTATGGATTCACTAATTACTTCAGAAATGAAACTTTTCTTTTGCCTACCTTAGCTAAGCCACTCACAGGCATACACAGAGGTTTGTGTTTCTCACAGCAGCTTTCTTTGCTACAATGTATTTATTTATTTGAGTTTTGGTGACCGGACAAGTCCACTGAGACAATTGCAATCTCTTTTTCAGGGGCAACCCAGAAATGCAGTATGTATACAGTACAGTGCTTTAACATAGCAATGACAGTTAAAATGGAAAAATTAATATACAGCTTTCGATGATCCACAGGATTATGATACAGACAGATACAACCACAGGTGTATGAAATAACAAGCAGGTAGGTTACACAGTAGTGCAACAAGTACATGACACATTTAAGAGAGTGCAGTAAAATATATATTTGTGTGTATATATATATATATATATATATATATACTCATATTTGTATATATACTCATATGTGTATTAGCTACAACTCTGTATAGGCCATCATCCATGTAACTGCTATGTACTATGCACAACAATGCCTGTTTGACAATCATGCCACTGCATCCCAAGTGTGTTAGCTGCAACTCTGTAAAAGCACTCCAAGTATCTTAGCAACAACACTGTTAAAGCCATCATCCTTGTAATATCCTCAATCAATGCACAAACAATGTTAGATTGACAACTGCACCTGATGTACTGTATTGTATTTACTATTGTTATCTGTATTATGCAATGTATCATACTTTTTGTATTACTTTGTATTGTGTCTTGTACTGTTGTTGACGAGGAGCCTTTGGAAATGAGTCTATTACTCAAAGGTTTGTAATTCTGAAACTTTCAAATAAAAATAAATAAAATATTTGTTAGCTAATGATATCAGATACATGAGGGCTAACCAATGGCAGTTGTGTTTAAATGTGAGGCACAGAGGGCAAGGTAAGAAGCCAGAATTAAGGGAAGAGCAAGGACAAGAAATAGAGCTGTTGGGGTTAAGGTTTAATATCACTGGTAGCAGGAGCAAGATGTAGAGGCAAAGAGAAAAGAAAGCAAGTTGAATTAGAACTCAGGGAGGGATGAGCATGACAGAATGGACGGAGGAAGGGAGTTCCAGTCAGACACATTTGTGCCAGTGAATGATTTACAGGCCACAACTAACTAGTGATGAATGCCATGCTAAACAATATAGGTCACTGCATTATATACAGCTTGTTTCTATTGATTTAACTGCTGTTCCATGACAGAGATGTCAACATCAGAGTGACATGTCTATCCCATGGCTGTTTCAACCTCTGAGATCAATACAGTAGGATCATTCACAGGAAGAGGTAGTCCCAGTGCACCTTCTCCCTCTGGATCACTGTTGTCCTAAGGACTGACTGCTGTGTTCTTCCAGTTGTTCTCTAGTATTTTCTAGCTGTTCTTTTCCTAATTCTTATCATTTTATGTATGCAACTAAATTTGTATTTTCAAAGGTCTCATAACTTAAATTGAATTGCTCCTCGTATGTGTCAGATTTTCCTGTCAATGAGCGTTCATGCCTTCATGTCTTGAACAGGAAAGCAAAGAAAAATAGTAATGCTCCCTTTTCTCTGCAAATTTCAGAGTCCGTTCACAATGATCAATCAAACAAGGCTTGCTTCTTTTGACCAGACTTCTGTGCATGCCTGTAACTTGGTAGATATTTTTTAATAGGTTAGACTCAATTCCAGATCAATAGTCGTACCACTGGATGACTTCAAAGAGATACATGTTTTCCATGGCATTGTGTCACTTTGGCTAGTATGTGTCAATCAATTTGTTTGTCAAAATGTTTGTTAAAGATGGCTTGTTTGCTGAAAGATCTTCAATCTGATGGTAAGACTTTAAGACATGCCATCTGTTTTTTGGTTGTTTTTTTTTTTGTGGTTGACATTCAAGTAGACAAGGGATGGGCTGTGGACATGGCCTACCTAGACTTTAGCAAGGCATTTGACACAGTCCCACACAAAAGATTAATAGTCAAATTAACCAGCCTGGGAGTGGGTCCCAGGGTGGTAGCCTGGGTAAAACATTGGCTGGACAACAGGACACAGAAGGTAATTGTAAATGGAGTCCACTCTGAAGAAAGAGGGGTTACTAGTGGGGTACCGCAGGGTTCAGTATTGGGTCCAGTCCTTTTTAATGTCTTTATAAGTGACATTAAGGAGGGACTGGAAGGAAAAGTATGCCTCTTTGCAGATGACACAAAGATCTGCAGCAGGGTTGATACACAAGGAGGCATGGAAAGGATGAGAAGGGACTTGGCAAGGTTGGAGGAATGGTCAGAAGTATGGCAGCTAGGATTCAATGCAAAGAACTGCAAAATAATGCACCTGGGAAACAAGAACCCAGGGGAAAAATACACAATGGGGGGGAGGTAATAACAACAACAAAAAGGAAAGGACCTGGGGTAATCATATCAGATGACCTTAAGGTTAGCAAGCAATGTGAGAAGGCAGTAGGGAGGGCTGGCGGGATACTGGGATGCATAGGGAGAGGCATCAGCAGCAGAAAACAGGAAGTTGTTATCCTCTGTACAGACAGTTGGTGAGACCCTATCTGGAATACTGTGTCCAGTTCTGGAGACCCCATCTCCGCAAGGACATAGACAGGATAGAGGCAGTCCAGAGGAGGGCAACTAAAATGGTGCAGGGTCTGCAAGAGAAGCCAGTATGAGGAGAGACTAAAGGAGCTTAATATGTATACTCTTGAGGAAAGAAGGAGAGGGGACATGATAGAAACTTTTAAGTACCTTAGTGGAATCAACAAAGTCCAAGAGGTAGCATCGTTCAGAAAAGAGACCTGCAAGAACAAGGGACACAATTTAAAGATGGGGTGGCGGTTCAGGGCAATGTGAGAAGTATTATTTCACAGAGGGTAGTGGATGCATGGAACTGCCTTCCTGAGGAGGTTGTGGGGTCTAAAACTGTGGGAGAATTCAAGAATGCATGGGACAGACATAAGGCAATTCTTGTGGGGGGGTAGGAAGAAATAGGCCGTTGGTTAACTAGGATCTGCGGCCTATCCTGTAGGTAGGGAAATGGGCAGACTAGATGGGCCAAGCAGTCCTTATCTGCCATCAAAGTCTATGTTTCCATGTTTCTATGTACTCTGTTGCTTCAGATTTTCAATACAGGCATGTTCTAATCAAATGGTCACTTGTTTCATAGACTCCACATTGATGCTATGACAGAGTTTTTAACTCTAGAGACCACAACAAAGAAATGATAGATCTGTTGCTGTTAGAAAAATCCTCCTACATCTCCATCAAGCATGTTTGTTTGCTTTTGGTAATGGATGATGTCACATACCATATCAGGGCCATGGAATTATCAGCAACAAATTGAACATCTATGTTTATCTGCCAAGTCAACAACAGAACCAGGCTGTAATAATTTATGAATGCCTCATTTTTTTTCTAGGCAATTCATACAGTCTTTGTAGATTTCATTTTCAGATGATGTCCCATGCTAGTGCTGTGCAGAATGTGGAATTCCACCGGCAAAATTAGCATGGAATGACCAGTCTGCCAGTGGAATTTCTACTGGAATTTCACTGGTTCTTCTGCAGAATTCCACCTGCTGCAATCCACAGCACAATATTCAGCAGAACAGAATTATTTCCTTGGAAAATCATTCTGAAGCCAGTTCCATGAAAAATATTGTGATCAGAAGAACAAAATTCAGCAGAAATGTTGCAGAATAACTCATTCTGCATTTTTCTGCTGTGGAATTCTGCCATTCTGTTTCTGGTGAAATTTGGAAGAATTTCAGCAGAATTTCAAAAATTCCACCACATTTCTTTCCGCTGGAGTTTGAAAATTCCGCATTTTGCCCACAGCAGAAAATAACTCATTCATCCAGCCATGTTCCCAGACACATCTTGGAAATCCAAAACTATACCTTGTATACCAATTGCCATGATTTTTCACCTCTCAACAACAGTACTTGCAACAGATGTGTTGCTGAAACCTTTCAACCAGATTTCATTAGGCTGAACTGTTGTACTTGTCCAGAAGCTGACAAGTAATGTAGTGTATGATAAACTTCAGAACTTCAGAGTTCTGACTGTCATCAATGTGGGGTGCATCCTTTATCCACTATTCCTCTCTCCAGGGGCCAGCTTCAAAAACTTTGCCCAGGTGCAAACTAAGTTTTGCCTGAGTTGGTATTCACAAAGCCCAGTTTGCCCTTGCAAACTGACTTTGCACTGGGGCTAAATTGTGATGGAGGCCACAATGCAAATGAGGGAAGGGGACCTGCATATCCCCCCAGTTCAGTTCACAAAGTATGTGCTCCATGCAGGGGCCTCTTGTGAAGGCCCTTGTGTGGAGAAATTACAGCTGACCAAAACCTGGTGGTAATCCACGCAATCCTAGTGGTTGGCAGAGGTACTGTGGCCCCCCACTCCCATCCACATATATTGATCGCTGTTTCCAAATAAATACCATTATTCCTTATAGTATAGGGTCCCACCCCTTCCCCCATCACAACCCCATATGATAAATAATATTTTAGTAATGTAGTGGTGCCCTTCCAACCCTGATCACCAACCCCATATGATAAATAATATTTTAGTAATGTAGTGGTGCCCTTCCCACCCTGATCACCAACCCCATATGTTAGATAAGTGTTCCATAGTGTTGTGGTACCCTCCCCCACCCCAATCGCTGACCCCATAAAAAAATTTATATTTCTGTATTGTAGTGGTTCCTCCCTGGTCACTGATCACGTCCCCAAATGAAGAAAATGGATTTCCTGGTAGTCTAGGGTCCCCCACTGATCGCCTGTCCCGTAAGAGCAAAAATGCTCCCTGGCAGCCTAATGGACCCCCTACCCCCACCCCATCCAGTATGACCAACCACCCCACTCCTCCAATCCCAAGTCATGGTCAGTGACCAGCACAGCCTTCTTCTCACTGCCATGGCTGGCCACCAACTGAGCCCTCATTGACCATGTACTGTATACAGTATGACTCACTGACTGTGATTGGTCAATCACAGTCAATGAACCATAATGTATACAGTACACTGTCCATGAAGGCTCAGTCAGTGGCCAGCCATGGTGGTGAGAGGAGTGCTGTACTGGTCATCAACTGTGGCTTGGGATTGGGGGAGTAGGATGGTGGGTCACACTGGATGGGAAGGGGGTCTAATAGGCTGCCAGGAAGCATTATTGCTCTTATGGGACTAGAAATCAGTGGGGGGGGGACCCTACATTACCAGCGAATAAGTTTTCTTCATATAGGAACGATGATCGGTGGCTGGGGAAGGGACCACTACACTATGGAAATAGACATTTTCTTATAGGATTGGTGATTGGGGTAGGGAAGGGCACCGCTACACTATGGAAATATTATTTATCATATGGGGTCAGTGATTAGGGAGGTAGGTACCCTAGACTACCAGGGAATAACTGTATTTATTTGGGGATGGTGATTGGTGAACAGGGAAGGGTGAGGGACCACTACACTATAGAAATATTATTTAACATATAGGGTTGGAAATTGGGGAGGGGGAGTTGCAGGGGGGGACCCTGAGACTAAGGGAATAACATAATTTATCTGCAGACAGTGATCACAGGATGGGTGGACACTACACCACTGGGGAATATGGCTGCATTAGCCATGGGCTGGTGGGGAGGCCATGCTAAGCCAACCAAATGTCATGCAAATGGGTCCATAATGGGCATGCTAATGGCCAAATGCACCTTGCATGCCCAATGGGCTCATTTGCATGAAAACTTTCATGAATAAGGGCTTAGCCCATGTGTGCTATTGTTGGCAGGCCATTCTCATGGCTGGCTTTGGCGGAAGCAAAACTGAGGTTACTGGTGCTTTTCCTGGGTTAGCACTGCCCTGCTTGTGCCTATACACAGTCAGATAGCGCATTGCACTATCCGACTGTGAATAGCCCAATTGGCCACCACTGCAACTGCGAGGTGCAGCGCAAACCTTTGCGTGGCACTTTGCCTTTTTTTGTGAATCCTGCCCCAGAATGTTCCACAATACAAAGAGGTGGCTTGGTCTTTGAGAGAATAAACCTCAGCAGTGCTTTAAATCAGTGATGGAAATGTTGTGACACAGACACTGGGTCTAGAGAGCACATCTCACTGACAGTCATTGATGAGATGCAATCAACATCTGCATTTGCCCACTTTAATATTTCTGCCAGTTCCTCCCAGTTGTATTCAGCACACCTTAAAGTAATGAACCAAGTGTTTGCACCATATTCTCATAGCATGTACATTACTTCTGACTGCCTTCGGTACCAGCATTCTTTGGTTCACCGCATATTTGATAGGATGGAGTTCAGATTTACTTCCAGTGTTTCATTCTCATCTTTCAACTTTTGCAACAGTTCTGCTGCTGTGAGACCTCAGACCATGCTGTGATGTGGTAATTCACAAAATGTGTACAGTAGACACAGACGATGAGGGCCTATGCACAAACCGAGGCCACAGTTGCACGATGTGCAGCAGCCACAGGAAAATTTATACAGTGTTGTACAATGTATGCCATGGTCATGCAGAATGCAAGAAGGGCACATAAGAATGCTTTCACAAGACAGACAAGTAGGTATGTGTTGGCCACACTACAAGCGCCTGGGGTGTGGTCACATAGCAGTAGGCACACAGCACACTGCACACGTGCATGACATGCACTACATAACCCAGGTGCATGGGTCAGCACATGCAGCACTACACCATGGGAAGGGATGCCACAAACAGTAGGCATGTAACACAGGCACAAAGGATGCAGCATGGAATACCTGTTGTGCACAGTCCCATGGTACAGGACAGGTCTGATCCCATAGCCAAGATACACAGCACCAAGCAGGACGTAGGGCACTACCTGTCATGATGCCCAAAGTAGGAAATGACATACAGATCCATGACAGTGAGCAGGATATGGTACCATGGCCAATGCATCATGCTCAGTAGCACCACAGAAGCAGACCAAAGTATATGTTGTTGTGTAGTAGGGCTATATAATACTGCCTAGGTATGTGCAGTAAGACAACATAGATAACTGCACCCCCAGAGAACAACAGGAGCACATATATCCACTATAGATGAGCAGGACATGTAGCATATTCTGTGGTGTGTTGCAGGATACAACCACCCAAACCCGGACCATACTGATGACATCAGAACAGATGGTAATACCCACAGTAATAACTCGACCCCGAAATACAGATCAGAGACAGGGCTGCCTACATCAGGGACAAATGACCATGCTGAGGTACACACAACAGAAGCAATGAAATCAGCTGATAGAAATGCCTACCACAATGGATGCTGCAGTGGACTGGGGCACCTATATGACTCCTGGCTGTGGGCATGTGCTGGCAGTGAGTACTGACTGGCCAGGCATGTGAGGCTGTGTTACAGAGACCTCTGTGCCCTGTAGGTCACTATTGGGTGAGTGGTTGTGTTGTGCTAGTGGGGGTGGTGCAGGGCTGGGGCTGGCTTTGTGCTGGCTCCCTGTGGGTGTTGTGTCCATGTCCTGTGCATCGTTGAAGTGTCTCAATCCCAGTCTCCCTGTCTGTTACCTCTGGTGCGGTCATCACCACTGCCATGTCCACTCTCCCCTGTGTGGTACCCTTGGGTGAGAGTAAATGTCAATGTTACTTGCAGGTATATTACCATGGGTTGTCGTGTGTACACATACCTGCATGATCTGTGCTTGTCCCAGCCTATGTGTTGTCCTCCACAGTGAGCACAGGCAGCACCTGGGGGCTGGGCACCATCTCAGGCTCTGCAGGGTGCAACACAGGGTAGTTAGTATACTCATGGCATCCTATATGTTCTACCCTTTGTTCCTGCACTGTACCCAATACCTGGCAATGTATCTATCCTCTCCTTCTCCCTGTGCAGGCTGACGTTAGCAAGGGTGTCAGCCCCGTCTTCTTGATGGGTGTCAGAGTAGGTACCAGTGTGGCTGGGCTGCTACCCATGCTTTGCTGTGCCCATTGTATGGCTACCAGCTTTCATTTGACAGCTGACTGGAGGTCATGCCACTTGCGTTTAATGGTAACCAGTGTCCGTGTCTCTGGACTGGCTACATTTATGGCAGCCAGGATGTCCAGCCAAAGGCAGGCTTTGTTCTCAGTGGTTGCCTTCAGGAACTCAGTACAATATAGCACGGTATAATTTGCCTGAATACCTGCCACCATGGTCACCACCTATCCACCCATGAATTTCTATAACCATGACTGGGGAGCACGTCAATTTGTTTCCATAAATTTACTCCCGGAAAATGCAATTCCAACAATTCGCTCCCGTTATTTTCACTCCTGTCACATCCCACTCTAGGTCAATTTTCTCCCACTCATGTTTATCATGTGTCAGCATCATGTGTCCGGGTTGCCCCAGGAACCTGATCCCACTCTTGGCTATGAATAAAGCGCCACAATGTCACTACTATATATCTAGAGTCACCATTATAGTGAGCAAAGTAACATGTCACCAGAGTGAAAGTAATGGGCTGGATGGAACGGAGTGTTGGAAAATATGTTCAAAGTAACTCAGTTTATCAGATTTGAACCCTTTAGTGGCTGAAATGTGATATATGAAGGAACAGTGATTTGACTACTGATTGAACTGGGCCCATAGTCGGGGGATGGAGTGGCAGTTTTCCACTACTTCAAGCTAAATATGCACCCAAAAACATTTCAATCCCTGGGCTCAGGCCTGATCTCAAACTGCATCAAAAGCCTTGCGCTGAGTAAGTACCTTTTTGGAGAAGATGTCTTTAACTGAACGGGCTGCCCATAAAAATCCTCTCCTGATCCTGAAAATGGAGAACTAGGAAACTCGATGGGTCCTATTTATTTCAAGGTTGTATATAGTGAGATATTGCTAGTAAACTCAAAAGTCTAAGGACAGCCCCACCATCTGACATATTTTGCCCTCTCTTGATCCTGAAAACAAAGTCCTATTTATTTCAAGGTGTTGCAGTGATGCCAGCTCCTGTCCTGTAGTTATCAGTCGGTGCTCCATTGGCCTGGTCCAGTCCTCCACAAGCTCCTGGGTAAGGAGGCTGTGTTCCATTTCCATCTGCATAGACTACATCACACAGCCAGTGGTGGGGAGACAGACAGTTTATATTTCTTTTTTTTTGCAGCATTTGCAGATTTATCTGTCTCTGACTTTGCAGACATGGTAAGAGAGCCGATCTGGTAACAGAAGTCGAGAAGGGTATGGGACAAAAAGCACTGTAGTGTGCAGAGAGGAATCGGGAGTGGATTGTCGGGGAGCAAGAACTGTAGGAGTGAAATGATGAGGGAGCGGGTCATTGGGAGCGAGTTGACTGGGAGTGAAAACGTGGGAGTGAATTGATGTAGACCCCTATGACTAAGTACTAACATGCACCAAGTGACCTCTATGGATCACAGGGCATCCACATCATGTACTTTTGGAGCATTGCAGTGGGCCGGGTACCCCAGGTGCAGCAACGCCCATCCCTACTACTCCTCTTAGGCCCTCCTCCATCCTGGTATTCACTTCCTGTTTGCATGCAGGGGCAGTGCACATGCCCTTATATGGTAGGGTCAAGGGGCAGGGGCTGCATAATGTTCAGACCACCCAGCAGTCCCAATGTGCAGTGCTGCATGCATCTGTTGGCCACACCTCTGCCTCAGCCTACACTATGCATGTGTTTGTGCATACCAAGTAGATCTTCCAACAGTCAGGGTGCATAGCTACATGCTGGCATTACGTCACTTCTGGATGCAAGATATGTGCTTTAGTGCATAGGCCCCATTATGTTTCACTCACTTTCCCATAGGAGGTGAAAGAAATACTGAATGTTTTGTCTGAACTGCCATTAGAATAAATTACCCTAGATGCTCTGTACTCAGCTCCAGGAACACATACCTCATGCTTATCCAAGCGACCACCAGTACCGTGTGGTAACAGAGCAGGAAAGCACTGTGCTTCAACATATTCTCTCAGATACTGTCTGGATTGCCTTCAACCTGTTTTATCTGATACAAGGCAGTGTTTTCATTGACTTAATCCTTTCCATGGAAAGGGTGAATCATGCATTGTTCATGCACATTTTCATTTCTAATCATCAAGACTTTCTCAATCATAGCTTTCTTGGTGTCTACTATTCCAAACTGAGTATCAATGACAGTAAGGTGGTCCACATTTAAATCAACATAGGATGGATTTTGAGATTTTAGGTAATGTAGAGCATTTTTCACTCTGTCTACTCCCTGAAGGAGCTTCTCTACAGCTGCTAACCACACAGTCACTTTGCGACTGTTCCCCACCCACCACCCCCAATACCCTCCACCCTTAGCTGGCTTTTCTTTTATTCAAGGGTGTCTCATGATATCGTGCGCATCAGCAGGGTCATGTTTTTTCTATCTCCCTTGTTTTCCACCCACACTTTATTGTTGCTGACCACCAGAGGTCGCACTTCAGCTTGAACTCCTATTCCTTGCTGGTTCCCTGACTCTTGCATCTTCCCTACCACTAGCTCCATTATACCTCCTTGCCCACTCTCCCCCTGCATATTCCACCTAATTACGTCAGTTGAATTATGCACACAAAGTCCACTAGCTACCTCATTTTAGGGTTATTATTACTTGCAACAGGGGCATACATCCTAACCCTGGCCCCTCAAACCTACCCATGGTTCTTTCAACAGCAGACCCCTGCCCTAACACAACCTCTAACCCCTCTGGAGACTACCTCCCATGGGGTCTGCACCTTCTGCACCTAAATATATGTAGCTTGCCCCTTAAACTTGACTCCCTCCAATTACTCACAGCACACTATGCCCCTGATGTCATCGTCCTCTCTGAAACTTGGCTAAACAAACACATTCCTGGCTCCTCAATTGCTATTCCAGGCTATATAATTGCCCATCAGGACAGGTCTACTAGAGGCAGTGGCATGGCTATCTATGTAAACTCTACTCTGTGTTTCTCAACTGCCCTAGCAAAAGCTGAACCAAATGCCTATGAAATTATCTTGCTTCAACTGACGCATAGTGGATTCCCTGCAGGGGGAGGGCCTCAAACAACTGGTACAGCAACCCACAAGAGACAGGGCTATCCTAGATCTAGTACTGACTAACAAAGAAGGGATCACAGATCTCCAGGTAGAAGGTCACCTGGGGGCCAGTGACCATCACATGGTATGGTTCAATTTGGCTACTACATCTAAATCATCCCATTCCAAGGCAAAAATATGGGACTTCAGAGGAGCTGACTTTGATAAGATGGCCAACAGAGTTAAGCTAGCCCTGGCAAAAAGAAACACAGGTGAGGAGGTACAGGCAAAGTGGGCAAGCATTAAGGATACAATACTTGAAGCAACATCCCATTGTGTTAGACAGAAAGGAAGTGTAAAGAAGAAGGAAACCACTTTGGTTCTCAAATACAGTAGAAAAGGTCAGAGCCAAAGGCTGGCCTTCAGAAAATATAAGGGAACACAGCGGGATGAAGATAGGGAGGCATACCAAACTGCCCTAAGGGAAGCAGGTAAGGCAGTAAGGCAGGCAAAGTCCCAAACTGAGGAAACACTAGCACGAACAGTAAAGAAGGTGACAAGACTTTCTATAGATACATTAGTGAAAGGAGAAAGTCCAGAGGGGTATTGCTAAGCTTAATGGAGAAAAGGGAGCATGTGAGGAGGAGGACCCTGTAAAGGCATCTATCCTAAATAGATACTTTTGCTCAGTATTTACTGAAGAGAAGGTAGGGCAGGGCCCACAGCTCAGCATCATGGACACAGGGGAGGGAGGTGAGCACTACTCCTTCACAAAGAAAGGGTCCTACAAGAGCTTGCTAAGCTCAGGGTGGATAAGGCAATGGGACCTGATGGCATACATCCCAGGGTACTTAAGGAGCTAAAGGAGGAACTAGCAGAGCCATTAGCAGAATTGTTTAGTGAGTCTCTGAGCACAGGAGAGGTCCCAGAAGACTGGAGAAGGGCTCATGTGATCCCACTCCACAAGAGTGGTAGCAGGAGGAGGCGGGAACTACAGACCAGTCAGTCTTACCTCAGTAGTGGGCAAGATTATGGAGGCACTCCTTAAGGAAAGGATAGTGCAACACCTGGAATCCATAGGGCACAGGATCCAAGACAGCATGGTTTACAAAGGAAGGTCCTGTCAAACTAATCTCATAGATTTCTTTGACTGGGTAACCAGAGTGGTGGACCAAGGGGAGCAGTTGATGTTGCCTACCTTGACTTCAGCAAAGCTTTTGACACTGTTCCCATAGAAGATTGATAAATAAGCTGGTAGGCTCGGGGTGGTCTGAAGTTGGTCAACTGGTGGCAAACTGGTTGACTGGCAGAAAACAGAGAGTGGTGGTAAATGGTATACAGTCAGAAGAGATGCAAGTCACAAGTGGGTACTCAGGGATCAGTCCTGGGGCCAGTCCTATTCAACATCTTCATTAGTGACCTCGCAGATGGACTAGAGGTAAGGCTTGTCTGTTTGCAGATGACACCAAGATCTGCAACAGAGTAGATGATCCAGATGGGGTGGGCAGAATGAGAAGAGATCTGGATAAACTAGCAGAATGGTCAGAAGAGTGGCAACTGGGATTTAATGCAAAGAAGTGCAAAATCATGCACATAGGAAGAGAAACCCTGAAGCCACTTATAGGCTGGGAGGAGTTGCTAGCAGTCACAAAGGAAGAAAGAGACTTGGGCATCATCATCACTGATGACCTAAAATCATCCAAGCAGACCTCTAAAGCAGTAGGTAAGGCTAGGGGGTGTTAGGTGTATTAGTAGGGGTATCACAAGTCGTAAGAGGGAGGTAATAATCCCTCTGTACAAGACATTGGTTAGGCCCCATCTGGAGTACTGCGTGCAGTATTGGAGGCCACACCTTCACAAGGACATTAACCAAATTGAGGCAGTCCAGAGAAGGGCAACCAAAATGGTGCAGGGACTGCATCAGAAGACATATGAGGACAGATTAACGGAGCTCAATATGTATACCCTTGAGCAAAGGAGGGAGAGAGGTGATATGATCGAGACATTTAAACACCTTAAGGGCATAAACAAGGTGAAAGAGTCTAACATGTTTAAATATAAGAAAATAGCAGGACAAGAGGACACAGCATGAGATTAGAGGAGGCCGATTAAGGGGAATGTGAGGAAATTATTTTTCACAGAAAGGTGGTAGATGCATGGAATGGCTTACCACAAGAAGTGTGGCTATGAGATACAGTGCAGGCTTCAAACAGGCATGGGATAGGCATAAGGGAGCAATACAAATGACTATGAATAGATAGGTCACTGACAGAGCAAAGGCCAATGGCACATTTATAAGGTAGAAAAAGAAATGGGCAGACTAGATGGGCCTTGCGGTCCTTATCTGCCGTCAACTTCTATGTTTCTATGTTTCTATGACTCTCCCCTTCTCCCTCTCAATCTACATAGCTGGAGTCTATTGCCGGCCTGGCTTCCCAGCTTTGTCTGTCACTGATCTCCTAGAACAAACTGCCTCCCAATCCCCTACTAGGGAACTCCATGTCATGGGGGACTTCAGCCACAACTGGCTAGCTCCCTCCTTCAACAAAACCCAGATGGACATTGCCTTGCTCAACCTCTCACAAACCATCTCCGAGCCCACACGCCTAAACTCCAAAATGGAAAACCACTCACTACTTGACTGGGGTCTCACCAGTCACCCCCACCGGGTTATCACTTCAGGGCTCCTACCCGATTCCCTAACTGATCATCACATTATTTATCTAGTCCGGAAAATCCACCGACCTCGTCCCCCTCCAAAGTACATACTCCAACGTTCCTACAAATCTCTAAACCGCGCCTCCATGCTTGAAGACTTATCTCCTGCTTGCTGGGAACCCCCTGCCAAACCCTGCTCTATCGATGATTCCATCGTTCATTTCCAAAACACGTTCCTCCATGTCTGGGATGCTCATGCTCCACTGTGTCACTCCAGGGTTCATGGCTACCACCTGCCCTGGATCACCCAGGAACTGACAGCCTGCCAAATATCCCAGGACAAAGCATGTAGAACCCAAAAAACCTCACACCTCCCAAGCGACCTTGTCATCTATCAGTCTCTATGCAATAAATGCACCAGAGCAACCCGCCTAGCTAAAGCAGAATACTTCAGCTCCTCCCTTCGTTCCAACTTAAACTGTCCATCCAAATTCTGGAAAGTTATTCACTCTGTTTTCTCCCCCCAGTTGCCCACCCTCCCTCTCTCCTTCTTGTGAACAACTCCCTCCTCACTGAGCTACAGGATGTTGCCACTGCTTTCAAGACATACTTCTCCTCCTGTGCCTCAGCCCTCCTCTCTTTCCTGCCCACCTCGGTGCCACCCAGTCCCTATCCCATATGTTCTACCTCCAGTGGGCCCCCTACCTTCACCTTCAAAGCAATCCTGTCAGTAGACATCCTCGTAGCCCTTCAGGCCCTTGACACAACAAAAAGGTAAATCCCCTGATGGCCTTGACTGCAATCTCCTCCTCCTCCTCTCTGCCCCAGCCATTGCACCCCCCCATACCTCCCTCTTAAACCTCTCCTTTTCCTCTGCCACTGGCCCCCAGATCTGGAAGCAGGCCATCATCATCCCCCCCTCCCTAAAGGGGGTGTCACCACCTCCCCCTCAAATTATCATCCTATCTCCCTCCTCCTCACACTTGCAAAGCTGCAAGAACACTTAGTGCTCAATCAACTCACCTCCTTCCTCTCTGACACCAACTTCTTCACGCCGTTCCAGTCCAGATTCAGGATGAGCCATTCCACAGCCTCCTCCCTGGTTAGGGTCATGGACTCCATCCTGTCAGGCATGGACAAATGGTTGATCACTTCAGCCATTTTCATAGACCTTGCCCAAAGCTTTTGATACGGTCTCCCACCCTGTGCTACTTCAATGTCTCTCAGAAGCAGGCCTAGCTAGCTCAGCTACCAACTGGTTCAAAGCCTACCTCACTAACAGAACTCAATCAGTAAGACTCTCCAATGTCACCTCCTCACCCCTCCCTATAGCCACCGGAATTCCCCAGGGATCAGTATTTGGCCCTATCCTGTTCTCCATCTTTCTAAACAACCTCCCTCTGGGTTGCTCATCCGTGTCTATTCAAATGTACGCAGACGATACTGTCCTCTTTGCCTCAGGCTCCTCCCCAGGAGAGGTAACAGCCAACCTCCAGGCTGATTTCAACAAGGTACAGTTATGGTTTAGCTCTCACCAGCTCTCTCTCTCTCAATGTGAACAAAACCACCACCATGACCTTCATCACTCGGCAACATCTAACCAGGCTTCCTTCCCTCCCTACCTTCCACACCCTTGATGAGACAGTACTGGAGGACGTTGTTTCCTTCTGCTACCTTGGGGTTTGGCTCGACAGTCACCTGTCCTTCTCCAACCACATTGATGCCATCATAAAAAAACTGTGTCCCAAGCTTGGAGCCCTTTACAGGAACCACAACTGCCTCCCTCTTATTGCCAGGTGGGAGCTGGTGCATAAGATGATCCTCCCCTCTTTTGACTACTGCGACATAGTATACAGTGCCACTCCCAAATCTACCTTAGCCAGACTGGACTCACTTTTCCATGCCTTCTGTCATTTTTCCCTCTATGCCACCCCCAGCACCCATAACTGCAACCTCTACCATGCCCTCGCACTCCCTTCCCTCAAAAACTGTCACCTTCAGCACTGCACTAAATTTGTAGCCAAATTCTGGCATGGCGCCCTGCCCTCATACGTCTCTACCTTACTTACCCCCAGCTTCCTCCACTTCTCATGCCCTCAGATCCCTCAATGATCAGAAGCTTCAAATCCCTAGGCAGAAAACCACTACTGGTCAATCTGCCTTCTCCTACCACTTCCCCAAACTCCGGAATGAACTCACTCCCCATATTCACCACTCCTCCTCTACCCACTCCTTGTCTTCAGCACTAGCAAACTACCTCTCTGTAAATTGCTCCTGCACTTAAATCACAAGGTGTCCCCTTTGTTCCCCCCGACTGCCTGACCAGTGTCACTATGCTCATGCTATGGAAGCTGGCTTATCTATACCAACTCCAGCACTTCTAGTACATGGGCTTTACCCTGTCCTAAATGCTCCTTGATACTGCCTGATCCTCACATTTCTCCACTCAGTGTCACACTTCATCTATCCAATACTATGCCATCCTGTAATATAATCTATGCCTGCCTACTGTTGTTGTTGAACTGTACTGATGTCTTGTCACTAGCCCAACACACAGTTGTATCCTGCAACTGCATAACTGCATCCTGCAACTGCATGACTGAATCTTCTATGTAAACTGCTCAACTGAATCTGTCTACTGTATTGATGTCATTGTGCTCAGCTATGTTCTACTGTTTTTCCTCGTATATGTAACTCTTCATAACCTGCAAGTTATCTCCCACTGTACCCTCACCCCCCAGGCTGCAGCAGGAGACAAGCATCTTTTTGCTCAGCGTGCCATCATGGTGAAACAATTTCAATAAATAAATAATAAATAAAATTCACAATATGCTGCTAAATTGCTTTGGACTTTATTGGAGCACCATTCATCAGAATTACAATGCCGTTGTCCTGAGCTATGACCTCAACATCTGAGAATTGTCTGTAATGACTTCATTGTTTGGATTACAATCTACTCAAACAGGTTCAAGCAAGCAATCTCTGTGGATTTGACATCTGCCTCCATGTTATTTAAAACAGATATGGGAGGCAGCATATCTGCTTCTATCTCTCTGAAATGGTTCAAGCACAAGTGCACAATTTAATCTAATGCAAATTCACTCTTAAGTAGCAAGTATGCAACCAAACATCCCCACTTGTCATTCCACTTTGCAATTTTGTAGAGATCTACTTTAACTGTTTGAGAGTTATATAACTTGTGGTTGCATGAGATACATTCAAATTCAAATTATTCTTTGTTTGCTACCTCAAAGGTGGCTATCGTGTTCCCAAATTTGTCAATTAACTGAGTTTCAGTTATTGTATCACAGCCAGATAATTCCTCTACATCAAATCTTGCAAAGTCATGAGAAGGTGTATTATTTTTTTAAACTGATTAATGAAAACTACATCACTGTCCATGTCACCATTTGTCAATAAAACTGTAATTGTGCAAATTTACCAACAGCACTCCTGACCCAGTATATTTTAGAGACAAATCTGCACATTCCTGTATTATGAACAGCAACAGGCTACAAGTTTTTATGTCAGGCAATTCAGCAAAGCAAGAGAAAGAAAATAAAGTCAAGTCAGAGCTAATATAGCTGCAAAATGATTTTAGTGACTGTTTATGATATCAGGAATTAGAGCGGTGTTTTGTTGTTAAAGGTTCTATTTAAAATTTGTCATATTATATGTAATATGGCATACAGTGTTATATATGAAAGAGACATTAGCAGTCTGTTACTAATGTGACATCCTCAGGATATGTGAAGGCTCATAGTTACAAATGGCAATAAAGGTTATGAAAACTGCAACATCAAACCTGGGATTAACTACCCACAAGGCATACTTTCAACAGTTTATTGGCACATGTAATTATTAAAGAAAAGCTTTACATATAAACCACAATATCTGGAAATATAAATTTATATAGAAATCCATTTTGCACATGTTTGGGTGAAGCACTGAGGATATAAAATGTTCAGGTGTTCATTCATATATATTTCTTCTTTTGAGAGGCATTTTCTCTAGCACTGTGGATACAATGAACTCTGAGATACAAAGTACAAATGTCAGGCATGTATTCTAAGAAACAATAAAATGCAGGACATTATTGTATCAGATGCTCATTTAGTCATAATACTAAAAGGAAACACTTATATGGCAAAGTATGACATCTTCATATACTGGAAATAAAGATTGCCTATTGAAATCCTACAGAAAATGCACAAGTTTAAAGCGATCATTCACACTTGGGCTATAGCGAGCCCCCCAAGGTATAGATCCATTCTGCTGGAGCGTATAATAATGTCCTGCTTTTTATCTGTTTTTTTAGAATAGATTTCTGACATTTGGAATCATTGTACTGCAGAATTCATTGGTTCCACAGTCCTAAAGAAAATGTCTCTTAAGAAAAGGGATATATAAATAAATACCTGTCCATTTTATATCCTCAGTGCTTCACTCCAACAGCCACTAAATTGACTTCTATATAATTTTATATTTCCTGATATTGTAGTTTATATGTAAAGCCTTTTTCTAATTACACATACTAACCACCTGTGAAAATATGCATTGTGGGTAGTTTATACCAGGTTTGATATTATACTTTTCATTACCTGAATTGCTGGTTGTAATTTTATAAGTGCCTCCTTGTATCCTAAGGATGTGCCACATTCATTGCTTCATAATTTTTAATTTGTACACATCACTTGTGGTGGATAATATAAGGGCATTTCTGCATTAAGTTACTAACTCTGATGAAGCTCTGGTTCTGGAGTGAAACATTAGTTGTTTTTGCCCCAGTCTGGCATAGCATTGCTCACTGTTATTCATTACTTTTATTGTTTTGAGTATTCATCCTATAAATTTGCATATGCTTTTTTTATGAAGCTGGTTAAAGTTTTACTGCTGACTATGGAATAAAGCTGCTTTCTATTTGATGTATGAGTATCAAGTACACAAAAATGCAATAGTACAATGAATAGCAAGGAGCAATGCTACAATAGATTAGTGCAAAAAATAACAACAAATTCTTTCCAAAACATCATTGGAGTTGGGTTTCCAGTGTCTGCTTACTTTTTTGTCATTGACTCTTAGACCTGGGGGCTGGGCACCAGGTGTCAGAATGGGGGGGTTGGTAGCACCAGGGTTTGGCTGTCATTATCAGCTTACTTTTTTTAATTTACTACCTGACTCCAGGGTTGGGCACTTGATGTCAGAATGGGGGGAGTTTGGTGGCACCAGTGTTGGGTAGAAAGTGGCTACTTACTTTTCATTTTACTTTACCATCCAACTCCAGAAATGGGCACCCAGTGTTGGAGGGAAGGGGGAGTGGCACTAGGGGTTGACTCCTGGTAGCTGCCTAGCTATATTAATAGTGGCAGCATTAAGTTTTCAAACAGATGCAATATTCATCTGCCTCTGACTGCTCTGTGTTTGTGTTACAAATCCCCTACCCATGCCTTAACCAGCATGCCTCTTGTACCTGGCTGCCATGGACCCTCATCTGTGTTTGCCCCTCACAATTTTCTGTGCCCACACCCAGCCCTCTGTGAAAGTGGGATGCCCTGGACTCCTGCCCCCTGCATCAAGCCAAGGCTGACTGCTCAAACCCCAGGTGAAAGGTGGGTCTGGTTTTATAAAATGTTAATCCACTCACTTCCCTGCATCAAGAGGGATACATTTTTCTTCAGTTAATTAAAATAAAATAACAAGTCTCTTTTAGAATGTAGATACCTCCTGAGACTTACAATACCTCTTGTTAAACAGTGAGGGATTGGACAAGATGGACCTAGAGTCCTTTACAACATTGAATTCATATGTTACAGTGAGGGGTTAGACAAGATGGAACCAGTGTCCCTTACAACATTTAATTACTATGTTGCAATGAGGGGTTGGACATGATGGAACCAGAGTCCCTTACAACATTAAATTACTGTGTTACAGTGAGGGTCTAGACATTATGGACCTAGAGTCCCTTCTAACATTAAATTACTATGTTACAGTGAGGGTCTAGACATTATGGACCTAGAGTCCCTTATAACATTAAATTACTATGTTACAGTGAGGGTCTAGACATTATGGACCTAGAGTCCCTTATAACATTAAATTACTATGTTACAGTGAGGGTCTAGACATTATGGACCTAGAGTCCCTTACAACATTAAATTACTATGTTACAGTGAGGGTCTAGACATTATGGACCTAGAGTCCCTTATAACATTAAATTACTATGTTAAAATCAAGGGGTTGGACAAGATGGACCTAGTGCCCCTTACAACATTACATTACTATGTTAAAGTGAGGGGCTGGACATGATGGACCTAGAATCCCTGATAACCTTAAATTATTATGTTACAGTGAGGGGTTCGACATGATAGACCTAGAGTCCCTTATAACATCAAATAACTATGTTAAAGTGAGGGGTTGGACATGATGGACCTAGAGTCCCTAACAACCTTAAATTACTATGTTACAGTGAGGGGTTGGACATGATGGAATCAGAGTCCCTTACAACATTAAATACTATATTACAGTGAGGGGTTGAATATGAGGGACCCATAGTCCATTACAAGCTGCTTTTTCAGGACCTCTGCATGCACAGAGGGGCAGCAAACTCTTTAAGGATTGTTGGGACCTCAATACACAGACTGCTACAGCTGCAGCTGTGAACCTTCCTCCTAGCTAGCCTCATGTGCTGAGAAGCATGATCAAATAGAAATAAAAAAATGTAAATGTGGAGGTGAATGTTGGATGGTAACATAAAATGAAAGAGATGAGGAATTTAAAAAACTCTGCAAAAACAGAATGCCTTTATAGGTCTAAACAGGGAAATGCACTAAAGAACAGGCAGCTAAAATAAAATGTAAACTTCTATAAAAGCACACAAGAAGGCTGAAGATAAACTACCTGGATAATCATGGGTCAATACTCAAATGTGTTGCAAGGTAATCTGAGAACAGGGGGACTGGAAAGCTAAACAGTGGCATGCAGGATAGAGTGCAGCTGAAGAAGAAGTATCGTGGAAAGAAAATCATCTTTTCATTGCTTATGGAAGTTAGCTGTTCCAAAGCTATTTATCTAATGTGCCCTTAAAATTTCAAATGCGTTTCAATAGGAATTATGGCAATTACTGCCTTAAGCTCTTTCAACAGGCATAATTATTAAAGAGGCTCTAGAAATAGTGTTATCTACTGCAGGCAGGGGTGCAGACTCACACGCACACTACTGTAGTAAATGAAGAGAACAGCGGAGTAATATGAGTCATCATGTTCAAACCAAGCTATTCAGTGGAAGACCACAGTCTCACAATCCTGCCAGTTCATTCCCCTACTCATAGCAATACTTCAGCATGGTGTCATCACCAAGCAGCTGTAAAAACCATTATGGTTCTCAAAGCAAGTGGTCAGGAAGGTACTGTAAGAGAGAAAAGGTTGGCATTCAGGAGGTACAAGGAAACATAGCAGGAGGAAGACAAGGAACTGCATCTGGAAAAGTAGAGGGAGGCGGAGAAAGTGGTCAAGAGTGCAAATGTGCAAACAGAGGAAAAAATAGCCCAGGCAATAAAGGAGGGAGACAAAGCCTTTTTTAAGTATGTCAGGGAAAGCAAAATGTCCAGGGGTGGGATTGTGAGGCTAAAAGGGGAAGGAGGGGAGTGTGGTAAGGAGAACCTAGAAAAAGCATCAATCCTGAACAAATATTTTTGTTTAGTATTCACAGTAGAAGGGAAAGTGGAGGGACCACAGTTAGGTGGCAAAAGCACAAATGGAAGGGTGGCGGACACCAGTCCATTTACGGAGGAGAGCATCCTAAAAGAACTCATGAATCTGAAAGTGGACAAGGCAATGGGGCTGGATGGGATACATCCCAGAATATTAAAAGAACTTAGAGAGTTGCTGGCAGCAACACTAACAGCCCTATTAAACAAGTCACTGGAAACAGGTGTGGTTCCAGAGGAATGGAAGAGGGTGAATATAGTCCCTCTCCACAAATGCGGGAGCAGAGAAGAGGCTGGTAATTACAGATGAGTCTCTCGGTGGTGGGAAAATTAATGAAATCACTGCTTAGGGAAAGGATTGTGATATATCTTGAATCCAGCAGAGCACATGATCTGAGGCAGCATGGATTCACAACTAGAAGATCTTGTCAAATAAATCTGATAGATTTCTTTAACTGGGTTACTCAGGAGGTAGATCAAGGAGAGGTGGTGGATGAGCCCTACCAAGATTTCAGCAAGGACTTCTAAACCATCCCACATAGGAGGCTAGTAAACAAGTTGGGCATTGTGGGAGTGGGTCCCAGAGTGGTAAACTGAGTTAGAAATTGGTTGAGCAATAGGACACAGAGGGTGGTGGTGAATGGAGTTCAATCTGAACAGAGGGGGTGACCAGTGAGGTGTCCCAGAGATCAGTGCTGGGGCCAGTCATCTTCAATGTCTTCATAAGTGACATTGCAGAGGGACTGGAAGGGAAGGCATGTCTCTTTGCAGATGACTCCAAAATCTGCAACAGGACCGACACTCTGGGGGGTGGGGGTAGAGAGAATGAAAAGTTACGTAAGAAAGCTTGAGGAATGGTCAAGAGTGTGGCAGTTAAGATTCAATGCAAAGAAGTGCAAAATCACGCATTTAGGGAACAGAAATCCAGGGGAGGAGTACATGATTGGGGGGAGATACTGATGGCCACCAAACAGGAAAGAGACCTGGGGTAATCATATCTGATGATCTAAAGGTGATCAAATAGTGTGAGAAGGCTGTTGGACATGCTATTGGGATGCTAGGGTGCATAGAGAGAGGTATCACCAGCAGAAAACAGAATGGTGGTGATGCCACTTGTACAGATCACTGGTGAGACCTCATCTGGAGTACTGTGTCTGGTAACCAGCTAGAATAGCACTACCAGAACAGCACAAGGAAAGAGAGCGCTAGTCTGAACAGCCCTGCCACGGACAGTGAGAGGGGACTGACAGCACTTGCAGTACGTGCTACCCAGGTGGCTGTCCATGATGCTGCTACAGTGCAAGGGCAGGATAATTCAGGAGGCTGGCCAAGCTGCTCCTGTAGCATTGAAGGCTGAGGCATGGAGCAGCTCAGTAAGGTGGCAGTGGACACCAGGGTTCTAATCCTGGTCTACCTCGCTTTTGGCTGATCAGGACTTCTATTTTTTTTAACAAGGTGCTGTGGAAGTGAGTATTCCATGGCCCCACAAATTCTTTCTTTCTCTGTGATCCACTCCCCCTGGAGTTGGGATCATTTAGTCAGAGGGTGCAGGGGGCAGAGCCTCCCACAAAAAGAAAACTGGTGGCATTTTATGCAGGCACAATTGTTGCCTGTTCTGTTCTTGCTGGTGCTATTCTGACCTAGTGCCCTGTGTCCAGTTCTGGAGACTGCAGGCCCGATTCTGAAAGGCTCCAGCATGGCGCAAGGTGCTTAGACCACGGGGAATGGCGCAAGGTGCACTCTGCACCAAACGGTATGTCCAGGAGTGATTCACAAAGGCAGCCTGTATCAAATGCAGACTGCTTTCCCCAAGTGGGGCTTGCACCATCACTGTGCCCAGCACAGGGCTGTGACAAGGTGGAAGGGGCCCTGCAGCAGACGCAAGCTGCCACAACCAGAAAATGGTATTCACATACCGTGCCCTTATGACAGATTTCTAAGTACCCTTAGACCAGTCAGGGCTGGTCTAAAGGAACTTATAAATAGCTCACCTAGGGGAGCTGTCCTGTCAGTGGTGCCACATGTCCCACCTCCCAGATCCCATTATGCCCCACATATCCCATATTGCTACCAGACCCCCTTTCCACATTGTGCCCCCACAGGGCACACAGGGCAGGATCACCCACCTCATCCCCACTGTGCCCCTGATGTGCCCCGGACCACGTATAGACTTGGGGCCCCCCACCCAGATACCGGTGCCCCCATCAGTACCAGGCACATGCCACCATCCCTCCTGCTGGTGCCCTGTGCCCCCCAACCAGAGACATAGCCCTCTCCACATTCCCAGACTGTGCAGGGGACCAGTACAGTCCTCCACACACCTCTGTGGCCGGTCCCCCACAGTACTGTCCATGCAATGGACTGTACATGGGGCTTGTGGGGAACTCTTCAGTGTGCCATGTCTTTTCCACATGGGTGGGGTTGCTGCAAGTGTAAGGACTTAGGCACTGGGACCTCTCCTGTACCAGAATATGGTGCAGAGTCTCTGTCGCATGGGGCCTCAGTGCAAGCTGCGGTTTGCTGCAGCTTGCGCTGAACGCAGCCCCCTTTGAGAATCGGGCTCTGCATCTCCAGAAGGACATAGACAGAGTGGAGAAGGTTCAGAGAAGGGCAACAAAAATGGTGAAAGGACTGCACCTGAAGTCATATAAGGAGAGACTAGAGGACCTTAATATGTATTCCCTGGAGGGGGAGGGGATATGATCAAGACCTTCAAGTACCTCAAGGGTATAAATAAGGTATGAGAGGGTAGCATATTTCAGAAAAGAAGATGATCAAGAACAAGGGGTCATGATAAGAGGCTGAGGTAGACTCAAGGGCAACATGAAGAAGTATTTTTGCATGGAAAGGGTGGTCTACACATGGAACAGCCTCCCTGCAGAGGTGGTGGGGGCAAAAATGGTAGGGGAATTCAAGAATGCAAGGGATAGACATAACAGTACAAATTAGGTCTGTGGTATATGCAGTAGGTAGGGAAAATGGGCAGAATAAGTGGGCCAAGCAGGCCTTATCTGCCACCAAATTCTATGTTTCTATGTTTCAATCATGCAAACATTGTGGCATAAGCTGTCACAAGCTCCAGTGTGCAAACATGCTAGAGAGTACCACATCAAACCACTGTGAGATAATTTTGCATTCATCTCTGTTTTCTATAAGTTTGTATTTTTCATCTTTGTGATAATGAAAAGATTGATAAAGTCCTTTATCTCATCAAAAGACCTTTGCCTAATGCTATACATCTCATCGTATATTCATGTGAGATAGCAGGACTTGTTTTGTTCTGCCGAAGAGTCATTCTCTTCTTTCATCTCATGCAAGTTAGGTTGTTCTACCAATGGCAAAACATTGTTTTCCCAAGTTCATCAACACAGAAAGCTACTTGCTTACTGTGTGGATTGTATATTTCCTCCCATAAATATGTCCCTCTTTCTGTCTCTGCTCACTATGCAGCAAACACCCATCAAGAATGAGGGAGGGATTGTCTTTGTTCAAATTTTGGAACTCCTTCGGCTTCATTTTAATGTTCACAATTTTTTTATGTAAGTCATCTATTTGAGCCATCAATCATCTGTGACCACTAACATGATCAGACGTTTACAGCTATACTGTATGTACAAATTGTTTTACTCTGAGACATAATTTTATTAGCTGTACTTTACTCTTGATTTCCTTACCGTTATGTGTTATTATTGCAGATATGATGTGCTCAATTTTTTGCTTTTGTAGACATCTTAAAATACTTCACTCTAATCTGAAGGATGCTAGCTATACAGACATTTCTTGCTGCTTTTCAATTCCTGAATGTTACTACTAATTTTTCACTTCTGTTTTTCTGTATCAGGTCTCTTATTAAACTGTGTTTTTTTTCTGCAGCAAACTATGGACTTTGTAGCCATATCTGCCAGGTTTGCTGGTTTTCTTTACTTGTGGAAAATCAAAGGCATCAGTTGCTTCCTCTGTCGTACTACATAATACTGCATGATCAGCCTTGTAAGGCAAGCCATGTCTTGCAAAGTACCTTTTACATCTTTTCACACTGTGGACTCATTGTCTTGTAGGCATTTGGTTGGATCATCATGTCATTCAGTTCCTCTGCAGGGCTCCTTCTTTAACCCTCCCCTGTGAAGATGGTCATTTACCACTGCTTTAAAACTCTGGAGCTTCAGAGCATCCTGTCATTACTGGACATCTCAAGTATGAAAATAGCTTGCATGATGAGAGCTGAGGCAGCTGTGGAGGGTTGTAACTTTGCCCTCTTGTCTGCCGTTGACTCCTTAGCTCTGTTTCATGCACGCCCCTTGACCTCCCACCTCAGGTGCCCTGGTATGACGTAGACCTGAGGAGGTTGAAAAGTAAGGGGTGGATGTTGGAGCTTTGTTGGTGGAGATCCCACTTGGAGAAGGACAAAATGGTGCTGAGGACTCACTATGGTGAGTATCAGAGGGCAGTCACCCTGAAAAGATCAGTGTTCCTGTCATGGGTGATTGCTGCTGGGAAGAACCAGATGGCTGAGCTCTTTAACACTGTGGACAGACTAATAAATCCAGTCTGTCTGCAGTCCTGTAGAGCTTCTTCTCTTGAGAAGCATGAAGAGTTTAACTGCTTCTTCCTAGACAAGATGTCTGCTATACAGGCTGGGATATCTCAGAGCAGTGTGTCATTGGCTGACAGTGTCAATTCTTCACTGGATGCAGGCACTCTGCTTTTGTGGACTGAGTTTGAGCCAGTTTCTGAAGATGATGTCTCCTGGGTGGTTACTGGTTTGGATCCAGCCTTCTGTGCATTAGACACTGGGCTGACCAGACTTCTCTTAAAATGCTGAGTCTTTCTCAGTCCAGTTGCAGTGGAGATCATCAGGTGTTCCATTCAGGAGGGTGTTTTTCCATCTGCCCTTAAAAACACTGTACTGAGGCCTCCTTAAGAAGGCTTCCCTGAACCTTGATGATTTCTGCAATTGCAGACCCATCTCAAACCTTCCTTTTTTTGGGAAGCTGATTGAGAACAACACCTAAAGAGGTATGACATCTATAAGCTTTTCCAATCTGATTTCTGACCTTGCTATAGTATGGAAACTGCCTTAGTCCAGGTGTACCATGATCTCCTCCTAGTGAGGGCTAGCAAACATTGTTCCTTTCTTGTCTTGCTTGACCTCTCTTTTGCAATTGATATGGTGGATTTTGGGGTGTTGTTGGATCACCTTGGGCACTATGTGGGACTCTCAGGAACAACGCTGCAGTGGTTTGAGTCCTACATGTCTGGCAGGATGCAGCAGGTGGCACTTGGCTCCTTTCCATTGAGCTGTGTTGTGCTCTGCTGTGGTGTGCCTCAGGGAGCAATTCTGGCTCCCATGCTATTCGTTGTGTACATGTTGCCACTGGGGGAGATCATTAGACACTATGGCTTGGCACTTCATTGCTATGCTGATAACAGCCAGTTGTATGTGTCATGTGCCCCTCATGATAATGCAGCTCTCCTGAAACTGAGTGAGTGCCTCAGAGAAATCCAAGATTGGATGGTGGTTAGCTGCTTTAGGCTTAATCCATCTAAGACAGAGGTGTTACTGGTGTAATCGGGTCAGCCAGCCTCAGTGGCAATAAGTGAGAGAGCAGCCCTTTTTCTGTTGTATGGTGTGGCCTTTCATGCTGCAGATAGGGTGAAAAATTTGGAGGTCATTTTGGATTCCAAGTTGACTCTGTAGTTCCAGATATTGGCTGTTGTCTGCAGTGGCTTTTACCATCTCTGTAGCATCGCCTGGATAAAGGTCTATCTTGAGCTGATTGATCTGGCAACACTGGTGCATGCCTTAGTCACATCTAGGTTGTATTACAGGGTTTTAAATAATTGATTAGCAGGTTTTTTTTCCTGGGACAATACTACCTGTACAGAAAACATTTATATATATTTTCTGGAAGTGTTATGTTTGTTAAACACAATGAGGCATGCACTATGCATTTTTACAATGTTTTAGCACTTTTATGAGCAAAACGCTAATCAATTTTTAGAGTTAAAAAAACCCTGGATTACTGAAATGCTCTCTACCTTGGGTTATCCATGAGGCTGATGCATCACCTGCAGCTAGTTAGGAATGCAATAGCATAGCTGGTTGCTGGGACCTCCTAATCTGAGCATATCATGCTGGTTCTCCGCTCTTTCCACTGGCTGCCAGTCTGGCTACCTGCAAAACCTCCTGGTGCCATACACTCCTGGTCATGCCCTTCAGTCAGTGGAAGTAGACCTCCTCTCTGTACCCAGATCTCAGTTAAAATCCTTGGGTGATAGAGTGTTCAGTGTTACAGCCTTGATTCTTTGGAACGCTCTTCCCCAGGAGGTGAGGGGTGCTCCTGCACAAGCTGCTTTTAAAAGATCCTTGAAAATCCACTTTTTTAACTTCTGTTTTTGGCTGTATTCTTTATTTTTAGATGATTTATAGTTATATTACTTAATTATTGTTTAATTTTACTTTTTTATTTATTGTGAGGAGCCCAGAGCCTCAGGGATTAGGTGTCATATAAATAAAATTGCCATTGTCCTTAATTATAGATGGCATGCATGTAGTTGTTTTTCTTATTTCATGACTCTGCAGTCTTATTCTGTTAGCAGCTCACAAAACAACTTCATGAAACAGGATCATTAGTGGCTCACTAAACAACTTCACAAAACAGGATCAGTTCACGAATCAAGAATGCAGAGTCATGAAACAAGAATTTTTAAAAGCACTTCAGAACAGTTTAAAATTGTCCTCTGAGTTAGAAAACACCAAAAATGAACTTGTTTAAATGGCAGAATCTTCCAAAACCTATACAACTACTCAACAAGACCATATTAACTAGGAAGGAATAAAGCTTCAATGTAGAGCACATACAGTAGCTCACTGGTTTTGGTACACTATCCTTACTGTTACCTAGTATTAAGGCAAGATAATAATTATCCCAGCAATAATTCATGTTAATACACAATCTTAAAACATTACATGAAGTATCATAATAAAATTACAAGTCTCTGAGGCAGCTGCAAGGACACCATAGCTGGAGCCCTGGCAAAAATCAGTAGAAAATTATAGTAAAGGAACTGGGCATCACAGCAAAACTGACAACTATGACTTCAAGATAAATACTTTATAAATATGTTTATTACAAAATGTTAAAAAACAGCAGTAATTCCCTTCACCACAGTGAAGGGAATTGCTGCTGCTTTTTAACATTTTGCAATAAACTGATTTATAATGTGGCTATCTTGAAGACATGGTTGTCAGTTTTGCTGTGATTCCCAGGTCCTTTACTACAATTATCATGTAACATTTTTCAGTTTACATCACAGTTTTATCTCCTAGGATGCCAGGCAATAAAGGAGAGAAAAACATTGTGTGCCACTATATAGGGGGTACTGTGGCCAATCAGGCACCATAACAAGCTGTCAGATGAAATATTAACCAATCATCTATGAATGTTTTCCCTCTAAAAAGTCTGTATTTTCTGCCATTTAACCAATCACAGCCAACCACAGGTAAAACCATAAAAACTATAAGCAAATCAACACAGCACATAAGCCTCACTGTTAAACTTGTAAGCTCAATGGTAAGCAATTAGGACTGTTTTCCAATTAAATGGCAAGAAAGGCAACACTTTTTTTTGTAGTCAGGTTGACAAACCAGAACTGTTACACTGAAAGAAAATTGTCAGTTGGCAGAGGCTGCTGACAGAGACACACACATTTAAGTTTGCTGTTATTTGCAGTGTCTTTGAAAAGATTCAGCATGGCAGAAAGCTTCACTACAGCAGTCTGGGTAGTACACAGTTCACTTGCATGAAGGGGTACACAGTTTGCCAAAAGAAGTCATTTTGGGAATGATTTGCAACTGGAAAACTGTGATGTTCATTGGTTTTATAAAGAGGGCACAAGATGGGAGCAACTCATTTCAACAATATGTAGTCTTTTGACAAGTCATCTCAGGTGAGACATACTGCTTATTTATGTTGGAGGTTCATAAGGGATATACACTAAATAGAATCAGCTAAATCTTATTTTTTAGCTGTTGGAGGACACCAAACGTATACTAAGTAGCAAAAAAAAAAAAAAAAGACTCAGCTAAATCTGATTTGGCTGACCTATCTGCAATGTTGCCTATCTGTAACATTCTGTATTCAGATATTACATAACGCATGATCTGGAAAAGCCAGCTGTATACAGCTGGAATTGAAATATCATGCAGAAAGGTGAACATTCAAATGTCTGGCCTATTGAGTGATCTGGGTATGCACACCATTACTCATCCCCAAATTAAATATTATAAAGATTCACTTTTTCTAAAGGATGGTTTGCATTTTTCAGACATAGGAAATGTTATTTTCCTTGGAGATCTCCAACATGGGATCTAAAGTGTGTTGTGATGTGTGGTCATGATGACTAGATAAACATGTGCAGTACCCTGCTGCCACCTTACAATGGTTCTTGTCAAGGTAACATCTACCTTGGTTAAAAAAAATTGGTGAATACCAAAACCATGACACACACAGCATTTAGCCTTATAACATTTATATAACAAAATGAGTAGTATCACAAAACACAGTGGCCATTATATGATTTCTATGCATGATGCACAGCTGCAGTAATGGCACATGAAACCTGCAGTGTACTAATACCTCTAGCAAGTGCATATCTATCCTATTATGGACACCCTGTATATGGTCATTAATGTTATAGCATTACAGTAATTGATTGAAACTATGTGGCTTGAAACAGAGAATACAGTGCTTGGTGATAGACACCATGGAAGTAAGTATCACAGAAACATAAACATAGAAGGTGATGGCAGATTAAGACCATTTGGCCCACCTAGTCTGCCCCTTTTCCCTACCTAATGCAATACCACAGACCCTAGATGGTCTGTGGCTTAACCTCTCTTCCCTATTGTGAGAATACTCATGTCTATCCCAGGCATTCTTGAATTCCCCTACCATTGTTGTGCCCACCACCTCCACAGGGAGGCTATTCCAAGCATCCACTACTCTTCCTGTGAAAACTTACTTCCTCATGTTGCCCTGAGCCTATGCCCCAGCCTCATAGTATGCCCCCTTGTTCTTGTACACCTTCTTTTCTGAAAGATGCTACCCTTCTGTGCCTTATTTATACCACTGAGGTACTTGAAGGTCTCTATCATATAGCTTCTCTCTCTCTCTCTCTCTCTCTCTCGCTCTCCTCCAAAGAATACATATTGAGGTCCTTTAGTCTTTCCTCATATGACTTTTGTTGCAGTCTTTGCACCATTTTTGTTGTCCTTCTCTGGATTGCCTCTATTTTTTCTATGTTCTTCTGGAGACGTGGCCTACAGAACTGGACACAGTACTTCAGATGAGGTCTCACTAGTGATCTGTACAGTGGCATAACCACCACCTTTTTCTACTGGTGATACTTCTCTCTATGCACCCCAGCATTCCACTGGCTCTCCCACTAGTCTTCTCAAACTGTTTGGTTTCATTTAGGTCATCAGACATGATTACCCCCAGGTCTCTTTCTTGATTGGTGGCTGTCAGTACCTCTCCATCCAATGTGTACTGGATTTCTGTGCCCCAAATGCATGACTGTGCACTTCTTTGTATTGAATCTTAGCTGCCACACTCTTGACCACTCCTCAAGCTTGCTTAGGTCCTTTTTCATTTTTTTCACCACCACCCAGAGTGTTGACCCTGTTGCAGATCTTAGTGTTGTCTGCAAATAGGCATACCTTCCCCACCAGCCCCTCTGCAATGCTGCTTATGAAGACATTAAAGAGGACTGACCCCAGAACAGATCCCTGTGGCATCCTGCTCATCACCCCCCCTCCTCGGATTGAATGCCATTTACCACCACCCTCTGTGTCCTGTCACTCAACCAGTTTCTGACCCAGTTTACCATTATGGGGCCCCATCCCAGGCTGCCCAACCAATTTACCAACCTCATATGTGAAATGGTGTTGAAGGACTTGCTGAAATGTAGGTAGACAACATCCACCACCCCTCCTTGATCTACTTCCCTTGTCACCCAGTCAAAGAAATCTATCAGATTTGTTTGACAAGACCTTCCCACTGTGAATCAATGCTGCCTCAGATCCTGTGCTCTGCTGGATTCAAGAAATTTCACAATCCTTTCCTTTAGCAGTGACTCCATTAATTTCCCCACCACCGAGATTAGGCTGACTGGTCTGTAGTTGCCAGCCTACTTCCTGTTCCCACTTTTGTGGAGAGGGACTACCTTTACCCTCTTCCAGTCCCCTGGAACCACCCCTGTCTCTATTGATTTGTTGAATAGAGCTGTTAGTGGTGCGGCCAGCACCGTTCCAAGTTATTTAAATGTTCTGGGATGTATCCCATCTGGCCCCATAGCCTTATCCCCTTTCAGATTCTTGAGTTCCTTTAGGACTCTTTCAACTGTAAATGGGCTGGTGTCCATCTCTCTCCCATTGGTGCTCCTATTGCCCAGCAGTGTTCCTTCTTCTTCTTTTTTTTGAATACTGAACATAAATATTTGTTCAGGATTGTTGCTTTTTCTAGGTCCCTCTCCACATACCCCCTTCCCTCCCTTTTTAACCTCACAATCCCATCACTGGTCTTCTTTCTTTCATTAAAGTACCTGAAAAAGGTCTTGTCTCCTTTCTTAATTGCCTGGGCAATTTTTTTCTCTGTTTGAGCCCTTGCACTCCTGACTGCTATCCCCACCTCCTTCTTCTTTTCCAGATACAGTTTTCTGTCATCCCTCTCTCTGTTTCCTTATACCTCCTGCAAGCTTGCTTTTTCACTCTTACCTTCCTGGACATGTCCTTTGAGAACCATAGTGGTTGAACTATACTGTACGATGATCACTGGACCCCAGGTGGCTACCCACCATTACATTGGTGACTCTGTCCCTGTTCATGAATATCAGGTTCAATATTGCCATTTCAAAATACAGAAAAAATTGTGAGCACCATAAATTTATTTCCTTGAACTGAAGCACACTGTGTCATGTGTGGAGGAGAGGCATAATATGACATCATGTCAGGGTGATTGGGGGGGCAAGGTATCATATATGACTGGCACTTGTTGATGTGTTAAGTCACATTTTGAATGTTTTAAACTACTTGTACACATGGGCCTGGATATTCAAATTGTGCCACAAAGTAGCACAATAGCAGGAGCAGGTGCAAGTACACTGCGCCTATGTGCAACATGCACGATATTCAAACACTGCACAGGGCTAGATGCGCTTGTGCCACACAACTGAATATCACACCAACTGCACCATGGCACAACCAGGGATGTGCAGTGGTGCAGGCCTGATGCGCATCAGCACAACCAGGGATGCTCAGGAACAGGATGCAGGGGTCCCCCACACACATGGAAGATATGGGCTGAGAAGCACACAGCAGAACAGACATCGCCCCCCCACCCCATGAACTGCACAACCAGAGGAGAGCTGGAAGAACCACTAGCCCATGGAAACCAGCAACAATCCCACAGCTGGGGAATGGTGCTCCAGCACACTCCCTGGCAAGCTGTGACCGACAAACAAGGAGATCCAGCCAACCCATGCTACACCATCCCACCAATGCAGAGCACACCCTGCACAGCATTCCCCAGACACCCTGCCCAGGAGCAGCACCCAACACTGCAGGACAACCCATGCATGCCACCACCCCCATTGTGACAATGCAACCCTGTGCACCAATGAGTCATGCAAGGCAGCCCCACCATGAGCACCCTGCAGCGTGTGGCAGCAGACACCGATGCAACAACTGCAGACACAGTGCCACCCTGCATGGCCTCCCCTGAGGTACAGCTAAGAGACTGACCATGTGTCGGCACATAAGGTATCACATAAGTGACAGGGCATGCCCTGGACCCCACCACCAGCAGTACAGCACCCTGCACACCCTCCCAAGAACACACCTCATCCCATCACTGGCCACAACAGCCAGCAAAGAAGTCCACAGTGGTGCATGGAAGCATGTGCCACATAGGATGCAACACAGTGCATGGACAAACACCAACCCATACTCAAGTGCACACCAACACAGGGACACAGCAGCCGTGTACCTATGGCTAGCACCCCTCCATGGCACAGGTGTACCAGCCACCCTGCGCATGCACCATGAAGCTGTATGCCACCAGCACTTGGCTGGAGCACAAGTGACAGACAGTGGAGCATATTCCCTGCAACAGACACGAGCGACAGCATGGAGGGGGAACAAAAATAGCGGAGGTCACAGTGCCACCCGAGGCAGACATGCACCATACCAGTGACAGGAGGCAACCTGGCATTGTGCCAGGTACAGTGGTTGTCCAGCATGGACAGCCACCACTGACATGCCAGCAGATGGTGCATATCACAGACATGCAAGGGTGTCAGCTGCACAGGCCATGGACACAGAGCATGCACTGTGGATCACTGCACACAGGCAACCAGTACACAGAGAACAGCACACAAACCACAGACAGGGACTGATTCCCTCACCCACACCATAGGCGGTTCCCTTCTGGACACACACACATGCCCATACCTGCACCAACTCTGACGCCATGCACACTACTGCAGCTGAGCACCTGTAGCCCACTGCAAGTCACAGACCACCACAGTTGTCATAACAAAACATATGTATTAAAAATAGGCAAGAAACATTACTATGTACAAATATATACAATGGGGGGAAATGGCCACAAACCAGGTGGGAGAGGGTAAGGGGCAGGGGTGAACAACTGGAAGAGGGACTAAGGGGTGTGAGGGTGGGTCCAGGGAGGTAAGGTTCTTCCGGGGGCATGGAGAGCCTAACGTCCACCCCACTCATCACTTCTGTGGCACCTATGCGACTGCCGTCTCCTGACCCAGTGCCTCTCTATTTGCTGGAGGATCTCCAGTGATGCCCTTGCTAGCTGCAGTAACTCCTGCAAAGCCCTCTTGACAGCCATCCAATGCTGATCACCTAGAACAAGGGTGCAGAGTCAATAGGTCTGATTGTCCATCCCCCTGCAGCCCACCCATTGTGCATGGCATACAGCAGTGGGCCATGCCCCTGTGATGGTGTGCAACCACCCACAGTGATCATATCCACACAAACTGCCCAGCCAGGTGCACACAGCCATGCAGACTGCTGCACACACCCACCACCCAAGTCCCGCACAGCACTAACATGGCTGTACAGTGACATGGCTATGTGGTGCAAAGGCAGTGGCACAGCCATGTACCCGGTGCATGCATGGACCACCAGCGATGCACACCCACACATGCAGTGCCACAGGACAGTGCTGAGTGTACCATGTGGAGTGCACATCTGTGGCATCAATGGATGGTGGCCATGCCCCACCGCCAACCTCGCAACACAGAATATCCTGGAAGAAAAGTAATCACCTGCATCTGCAACATCTTGGCACTGATGTGGAATTGGCCTGCCATCACGTAGCTGTTGCTGGGCAGCCTGCTGATCATGATGTGCTCATGCCTCTCTGGCTCGGCGCATCTCCTCAGGGTCTAGGGTGTAAACATGGAGAGGGGAACATCAGTACAAAACAGTAGCAAAGACCTCCCCAATGTGTGTGATCCCTCACAGCCCAGCCATGCTGCAACCCCACCATGACCACCCCTGCCCACACTGGATGGCCCCCCCATGGTGGACACATGCCCACCATGAAACCTGGATGGAAGCTACCAGTGTATGGATGGAGCACCTACCTTGATGTGGCACTGCACCTCGCCTGGCGTGTGCCTGTAGATGGGTAAGCCTGTCTGGATCCCTCTGCCGGAGGTCCCCATAACAGTGGTGACACTGTTCTGAACTTCTGGAGATACTGGTGGCCTCCTCCAGTGACACTGCCACCTCCTCCCACACAGCACTACTTGCCCTATCTAAGGGCACATCCCCAAATAGGGCCCCAGCATGGGGCTCTACAATGGCCACCAAGTTGGCCAGCTCCAGAGGGCTCCACAAGACTGCTCTCCTGCATGCCATGACTACTGCAGCTAGGATCACAAGATGGCACTCTGTAGCACATGTCCACCACGTGCAGATGCTGCGCGGTACAGCGCTGCCATTCCCCATTACACTATCACCAAACAGCGCGATAGGGGTGCACCCATGTGGATGCATGGCACCTAAGGGGCAAAGGTTGACTGCAGGGTCAAGGGTCTGTCATGCACGGACTGCCACAGTGTGATTGGGACTCCCTGCATGTAGCGCAGTCAGGTGCCTGTGTGTGACGCCCTGCAGTGGTCTACCGCACTGTGGCACCATGGCACCTATGGCACTCCAGGGCATGAGCACTATACGTGTGAACAGCACACTAGCACCTCTGGCACAGTGGTGGCCATGCTCTGCACTGCCTCCCGCACTCAGCATGTCATCAGCATGGCAGGTGGCGGCATCAGCACTCCAGGCACGCGCCGTGTGGTGCCTACTGCACATATCACAGAGCTGCACCTTTGCCTGAGCATGCTCAACACAATTGTGCAAGGCACAACAGCTCAATATTCAGCCAGGATATGCAAATCAGGTCATCAGCAATTCCATGGCGCAGCCACTGCATTAGCATACATTTAAAGTTGTGACTCACCTCATTTGCATGCCTTGCGCTATATAAATGCAACTTTGGGCTTCAGAGGTCATTGTTTGGTATTGCTGTCTATTGTGGTGGGTTGCATGCTGTTTGGAAGTGTGGACTGTGGTGTGTGGGAGATGCATGGGACTGCACATTCAGAGGTAACACCTGTCATTCCCACAGGATCAATAATGACCGAACGTGAGGAGGAGGAGGAGGAGGAACAGAGATGTGGGAGACGGAGGAGGCCCAACTTCACCCGGGCAGAATCAGATGCCCTGTTTGAGGCCTACCTCGACAGGGAACTGCTGCTCAGTGGACAGCGGGGAACACCACAGGCCTGTGCTGCGGCATGGGATGAGGCAGCGCGTCCCATCAACCAGCATGGCAGCTACCAGTGGTCCATGCAGGAGTGCAAGAAGAAGGTGGGCACGGACAAGAAGAGAATAAAAGATAAGGTGGCTGCCATCAGGGCAGCATGTCCTGCAACTGGTGGTGGACAGCCGGATGTTCCACGCCTGATGCCACAGGAGGAGTGGGTGGCTGGCAGCATGCGGAGTTGTGTCCTAGAGGGCATTCCAGGTGGTGGCTTTCAGATGGGTGGCAGCCCATCACTGCATGGTAGGTTCTGAGCTGTCACTGTGTGGGGGTTGGGGGGAATGCCACAGGGTAGGGCAGAGAAATTAATGCTTCTGTGTTCCCTTACAGCTCCTGAGCATCTACATGGGTCAGCGGTGGTGGGTGTGTCCACTGAGGGTGATACCCTGGACATGGAGGAACACCCATCCACCTTCACAGGTGTCTGAGGGTCAGGACCACAGCATACCTGCCTGTCTGTCCGGACTGAAATTGGTGATTCTAGTGCAGAGGAGGCCCTGCCCAAGTCCCAGGGTGACAGCGTCCATGGATGCCAGCGTGCTGTGACACAGACTGGTGCCAGGTCCAGCACTGATGATGATGGGATCACACATCACAGACAGTGATATGTGTGGGCTGCAGGATGGCCCCACAGCAGGTAACAGTACAGGCATAGCCGTGGGTGGTGCTGCCGTGGAGACCTGCATGACATCACAGTCCCAACCTGTGCCTGTATGCCTGAGTGGGGCAGCACTGGTGTGCATCCAGGCTGGTGGGGCTGTTGCTGCCACTGCGGCGGCACTGGTGAGTCCTGGTGAGCGGCGGCTGGAGGGGCAGTGTCAGCAGTCTGCCAATGGTGACGGGGGGGCAGTATTGGGGGGCGGCATCAGTGGACCATGTGTAGACGTGCCCCAGCATGGCTTTGGTGTGCAGCACCCTTCATCAAGGGGCGATGCCCAGCACGGCCAGGAACACCTTGAGGGAAAGCATGCCGATCCAGTGGATGACCTCTTTGATGAGCACAGCCACCTACTCCAGGCTTCCGTGGATCAGCAGTTGCAGCTTGTTAGGGTGGTGGATGCACTCAGTGTGGTTCTGCACCAGGCAGAGGAGCAGAGCAGCAGAGACCACAGTCTGCTCCTGGCAAAGATGGCCCAGCAGCAGGATGATGTGACCACTGCCATTGACAGACAGACACGTGCATTCACAGCTGTCGTGGCCACATTGGGCACCCAGTTTGTTGCCCATGTGCCGCAGACACTGTGCAGTGTCATGTCCACCCCCCATTCCCAGCATCGAGCAACACCTTCCATGTCGACACCGGGTTCAGCTGTGGGCATACCAAGCATGCCTGGCACAGGCATGTTCGGTGAGCTGCAGACCCCTGCTCGAACACAGTCACCGTCCCACAGCATCACCCTTGGGGGACCGTTGGTGCCACCCCATGAGGCCAATGGTCAGCTTGTCACAGCTGGCAGGTCTCAGCAGGGCCACCCATGCATCCGTGGTGGCTGTGGCACTGTGCCAAGTGAATGACCTGTCTCCCACCATGGCTACTGTCTGATGCTGCCCTATGTGCAGTGTGTTGTGCAATGTGCGATGCACGGTTGGGGTACCCGGCTCTACACACACACACACGGTCCATGTGCACACCCTTCTGGCTGTTGGCCACTGTGGCATGTGCATGATGATGCCTACGTTGTGCTGTCTGCCAGTGTGCAATGGTGCCCAGCGTCTGAGACACGCACAGTGATGGGCACTGGGCATGGTCATCTGTGGACCTGTGTGTGGCTAGGGGTTGCAGTCAGGGTCAGCATGCCTTCTACCCCTTGTGCATGTCTTGTGGGTTGTGTGTGTGTGTGTGTGCGCATGTGTGTGTGTGTGCATGACTGCATGTCGTGTTAGGCCTTGCCCATCCCTGATGGAGTGTGCAGTTCCACACTTAGCCAATTACCTTGCCGCCATCCGTCCCTGGGGTTCATCCATGCGTGTCTGTGGGTTGTGCCCTTACCATTGGTGGTTGCACATGGCCCCATGACCTATCTGTGTTGGTCAAAGTGCTCCTCTGTGATGGTGTTCTAGTGCAGCTGTGACATCCAGATCAGGCGGGGGTCCCTTCACCCAAGGGGTAGCTGCCCATCACCGTCTGGATCGGCGTCCTCATCGTCCCCATCGCTGTCCCCCTCTTTGACCTCTACAGCTATTCCACAGTCGTTGGCCATGTTGTGCAGGATGCAACAGGCCAGGAATAGCCTGCAGGCCTTCGAGGGGATGTACTGTAGGGCACCACCAGACATGTCCAGGCAACGGAAATGTGTCTTCAGCATCCTGAACACCCGCTCTATGACATTACTTGTGGTGGTATGTGCCTCATTGTACCGTTGCTGTGATGGGGTCGCGGGGCGACGGTATGGTGTGAGCAGCCAGGGAAGGAGTGGGTAGCCACTGTCACCTGTGTGTAGAGGGTGGACATTAGTATGGTGGTCAGCATCGCTCTGCCATGGGCTGTCAAGGCCGGTACCCATGGCATCTCTGACTATGACCCCCAGCTGCCCATGTCATCCTGCGTGATGTGCATGCTCACCCACTAGGTGGCCAGTGGGGATGTCCCCACTCTCAAATCTGTGGCACAGTGCAGACTGGTGCCAGATGAAGACATCATGTTCTTCCCCAGGGTGCATGGCACAGACAGTGGTTATGCACCCCCTGGCATCGCACATCACCTGGCAGTTGATGCTGGCATAACCTTTCCGGTTGATCTATGCTACACCATCCAGGCCAGATGGTGTGCGGATGGCCACATGGGTGCAGTCAATGGCCCTGAGCATGCCAGGTATATGTGCTACCCTGTGGAACTCTTGTATGTGTGCTGTGTGCTCCGCCTGTGTGCTGGGGAAATGGATGTACTCTGCAGCATGTGGCAAAAGTGCACTGAGGAATTGTGTGAGTAGGCATGATGCGGCAGACTGGGTTATGCCTGTTGTGTCCCCTGTTGGTCTCTGGAAGGTGCCTGTGGCAAGCAGGCACATGACAGCTATCACCTTTGTCTCCACTGACAGAGCATGGCTCTGTTGTGTGGGTGCCTGCATCTCATCACTGCACAGCTCACAGAGCCACCTCAGGATTGCCCGGCTCAGGTGGTACCGGCCCACAATCTCTGTGTCAGTGTAGTGCTCAAAGGTGGTGCAGGCTCGGTACCGCCTGTTGGGGGTATACCACTGACGGGCCCTTCCACGGCTGTGCCCCCCTGCTGCCTGCCTTCTTACACCCCTCATTATCACCTCCATCTGGAAGGTGGCACTGGCCAAGTCCATAGCTGGTGTTCCCCTCCTTTGCAGCTGTTATCCGATTTCCCCCACTGTCCTTTGTGATACTCCCCCTGCACTGGGTACACCTCCAGTCTTTGGCTGTCCTGCCTACTGCCACTGCCCTCAGTCCACTGTGGCACTTCTCTGTCTCTCCTGCACAGTGGCACAGGCTCCCCACTCCTGTCCTGTTCCTGTTTGTTCCCAGGTGTGCCCTGTCCTGCTCCTGCTCAGTCCCACTCACTGCTATCCTCTTTCCAGTTGCTGTCACCTTGCTCCCACCTCTGGCTTCCCCTGTAGCATTCTTGCACCTCTCTTTTGTTCCTTTTTATTTTGGATCATTTCCGCTATTGCGCAACTTCCGCTTGCTCTCCTATTGCGCATGGCGCATGCTGTTGAATAGCGCACTGTGCCATTTATTCAAGGTTCCTCCCCCTACAGTTGTGCATGCATTCATTACCATTGCACTCTTGTGCATTGCAACTTGTGTGGCGCAGCTGCCTCCCATTGAATATCGCAGAATGGTGCATTTTTGTACTTGCGCTGGCGCATCTCTGTTGTGCATGGCGCATCCCTTTTGAATATCTGGGCCATAGCATTTTATATGGCAACATCTTGTTAAAGGAGCAGTTATGTGACATATGTCAAGAAGTGCTACTATATATTATTACAGCATAACAGATATACATTTCTATGAAGTACAGTACAGTGCTAAATATTATCTGTTTGCAGGAAACATGAAGTCACAGTTTTGTCTGTACTGATCTGCATCATTTATGTTGCATTGTGAAGATCCATCCATGACAATTTCTATGCAATATATTTGCTTGCATGCACTAGTCACTTATTAACACCATGGTGTTTGTTGCCAATATAAGATGCATGAATATGTAGCATAAGACAACACTTGTCTTATCATTTCTCTTTATGTCTTCTTTCTCCATGCAGTTCATCCTGGCTTTTTACTAAAAAATGGGCACTTGCCATCTCATAAAATTGATGCACAGGAATCTTCTGTTTCTTATTCAAAACCCATTTTATTTATAATCTTAAAACCAGCATCTTAAAAAACACACATTAAAAATTCCATACCCATGGATGCCTGATGCATTTCAGATCTTCACAATCCTTTATCAAAGGCTCCCAAGGGTGGAGCACAGCTGGAGCCAGTCCCAAAGGAACCGGTGGAGGAGGATCCAGGTGTTCAAGATGACATTATAATCATTGAGGAAGAGGGTATGTTAAAATTAAACAATCACATCTCATACCATTACTTGCAACTATGATATCTTTATACTATATGTAGACTGCCTGTGGTTGTTATGCTCATGAGACTGCATTGTAGAGTTACAAATGTAACAGAACAATAAAGCAAAGGAAAGCAGTAGTACCACACAAAGGACTTCACTAGAAAATCATTAAACCATACAAAATGTACTAAGTATACATCTTTATACAGATAATATCTCGGACTCATGATTGTTGTTTTAGGAAAATAGACCCTGAACTGAAGAACATGTTTTACTGTTTGGAAAGTAATAGAACACTATCTCAGAGGGGAAATGTAGTCTGTAAGTGAGTGCACAACTCATGATTTAAATAACCATGTTTATTACACACCATGTTATGGCAATAACAGTACCTGCAATGTTTAGAAGTCACCAGTTGTGAGCGGCTAACAACGATGTCAGGTTGTATCATATTATAGAACCTCTTTGCTAACTTTTTCTAAATTTACCGGGATCTCTGTCCTTCATCCCTCTCATCAGAAAGTTTTAACTTCCCTATTTTCTCCTCCTCTCATGAAGTTTTCCTTGCCCTCATGTCTCTTAACCTTTTCAAATGCAGACCTGATGTCTCTGACCCTAAACTTCTTCACATATCCACACCAGCTATCATCCATCAACTCGCTCATCTTCTGACTCAAATCCTTCTCCCTCTGTGCTGTCATTCATGCCTGGAAAGTTGCCAAAGAATTAACTCTTCACAAGTGGGGTGATTCTTCCTCCAAAGGAAACTACAGGCTGATCTCCATCCTTCCCTCCCTTGCTAAACATCAGGAGTCCCTAGTGTACTCCAGACTTGCTAACTTCCTAGACTCTACATTTCTCCTCTCTCCTTTCCAACTTGGCTTCAGAAAGAACCAGTCCACCAACTCCTAACTGCTTCATGTAACTGACCCCACCTTTACTGGGATGGATAAGGGACATACCTCTGCAGAATTATTCATCGATCTTGCAAAGGCATTTGACGCTGTGTCTCACCCCATCCTCCTGGACAAGCTGTCCTCAGTGGTCCTCTCTGGTCCTGCTGTTGTGTGATCCCATTCATACCTAACAGGCTGACAATAGTCAGCTCAGGAGGGTGATGTGCTGTCCCTTCACCATCTTAGCAGGTGTCTTCTAGGGCTCCAACCTGGGCCCTATACTGTTTTTCTATTTTTCTTAACAATTTCCCCTCTGTCTGTGTCTCTTGGCATATACATGTTTATGCAGATGACATGGTCATTTACTTATCAGGTCCTTCTACTTCTGCGGTAGAAGCCTTACTCCAGAGCAACTTCCACAATGTGCTGCACTGGTTCTATGCCAACCAGCTCAAGGTTAGTACCACAAAGACTGTGTCCATGAGCTTGGGCAACAGCCAGAAATTAGCAAGGCTCTCACCTTCCTCAGTCTTCTCCATCCTGCGTGGCACCCAACTGGAAGTCTACAGACTGGTTGCTGTTAAGCAAGATAAATCAGACATTCATTGAATCTCCCATGTATTGTCTAGATGATTGTTTCACAGGTGTCAGAAATAACCAAAATGGTGTAAAATACCCTTTATAGTTTTCCAGCTTGCTTTTGTTTTGTAGCATAAGGTAACTAGAAATAATTCTTCTTAGCTTCACAGCTGTTATTGAATGTGACAGTGCAAAATGTATCTAGTAACAACAATGACTTACTTGCAGTTGACGTAACAGTTTCATGAACCAAAATCTTATCTTCTACTTCAAAGAGTACAATAGGGTGTGGAAGAATGCTGTTAGTTTTGCTGTAAGCATTCATCACAGTTGCGCTTACTATTAATTTTTCAGTCATTTCATAAAAACACAGCAGGAACTCCCCCTCAACCCTATGATTCAACAGCAGGATTCCAAGAGGGCCGGCTTCTAGTGATCACTTAACTGACTCAGCTCCATGCCTGCTAGCACCATATGTCACCTGAAAGTGGCTTACTGGGCTTCATCCTGGTGAGGAAATGGGGTAAAGAAGTTACTAACTCCAGCAAACTACTCAAACATAATGCAGGTCTACAAATGATAGTTTCTTTCTGTAAGGGAGAGGAGAATATGCCAACGAAGTTAGGAGTAGCCCAGGCTACAGCTGTGGCACAAGCAGTCTCAAGCACAGCCACTGTCAGAGCTGGCAATCCAAGTAAGGAGACAACAGAGACTCAGCAGCCTGACCTTTTGACAGAGAAGAAAAAAGGATGTGAATGGGTTAACAGAAAATTCACCACAATTCATACAAACAGAAGAGAGAAAGAAGTAAGTGCTTAAGAGGTGTTAAGAAAGAAGTAAGTCTCCACAATTCAGTCTACCATAACCCAGCTGACCAATAAAATTGCTCATCTGGATCACCATGTGCAACAAGGTAAATACAGGGTTAGCTGCAATAAGGACAGTTTGGGAACCTTAGAAGTGCTCCCCATGAGACATGAGAAGGTGAAGCTGACCAACTCGAGAATCACAGTCAGCATGAAAACATTAAAACTGTGGGACTGCCAGAGGTGCTGGAAATGGAGCACTATGTGGCATTCTTTGCTGCTGACTTCATGGATTTCCTTAAACCAGAAGGATTCAAGGGCAAGATAGAAATTAATAGGGTGGATAGGACTCTGCTTGCCCACCCACTTCTGGAGGAAAACCCCTGATTCTTGCTAGTAAAATTCCATAACTCTACCTTAAAAGAGTTGGTGGTGCGCAACACAAGGAAAGAAGGGAGAGTACAGTATGAATCCCCCAAAATCTTCAATTGTTTTCAGACATAAGTGCTGAGCTGTTCAGTTAGTGGAAGGAATTTCCAGCAGTTAAGGAAGTGCTGAAAAAGGGAGAATATTCCCTTTGCACTGTTAATGCAAACTAAGCTTCGCATCACATGGAATGTTGAACATGTATTTTTCACTGACTCTAAGAAAGTTGAGGACTATGTCAACTCCCTATCCTAAATCTTGTGACGGTATGGTCCTTCTTATTGACTAACTCTGACAGGAATTGGGGATATGCTGGTTTGCTTTGCTAGACTGAGAACTGGTCTGGATGTTACAGTGACATCAGGATTTCCTCCCGTGGATTAAAAAACAGCTTACTTTCACTTCACTTTATTTTTTAAATTTAGCTAGTAATTGGAGCCTAGGGTGTATGATTAGTACTGACTGCATGTAGTGGACCAGCACTCTTGCAACTTGCCACCCTCAGAGGGCTCTATTCCCTCAATTAGTGCTTTTCCTTTTTACAGATGTTTTTCTCTCTCTCATTTGCCCAACAAATCTACTATGTTTCTAAACCACGCAATTTGTACTTTAGATTAACTGGTGTAGGATTGGTGCTACACAAGTCACATGGCTTGGTCCCATTTTCTTTGGATCATCCTTCCCACAATCTCATCTGATCACATAGACTGGACTCCTTCTTGATCATGCAGTTTCAGATGGTGGCCCATACTGATGAAACTATATTTCACAAAGGCAACCTCGCTACTTCCCCTCATTTGTGTGCTCTACTAGCAAATATTGCAAAGACTAATGACAATGGAAATGCTGCTACGGTGAGCTTGCTTCAAAAGATACTGGCAAGCATTGTGGAGCTTGCAAGGGGTGGTGGTTTGAATTGCACAATTGTAACACAATGCTTTTCTGGGGTCTTCCAACCTGCTTAATTGGGGAGACAGGCATGGGATATAATTGAGATTATCCTACCAGTTGTGCAGGTAGGAACTTGGGGGATGAAGTATGCCTCTCCTGGGGGGTAGTCTGCTGGACATCCTTGATAGCAGTGAAGAAAATGCTGACATACTAGGCAAAGTTAAGCTTTGTAACAATGTTTTAGTGGCCATCTATTATGGGGCACCATACCACAAGTTTGTCACAGTTGTTTACATTAGACCCTTCAGGGCCTAAAACAATGGTACCAAAATGGGTGTCTCTCTCTTTTTTTTAGTGTATATCAAGGAACTGTTTCAGTTTAGGACATACAGCACCCTTGCCTCTTTGTGCTTATGAACTCAATTTTTATGCAGTAAAGAACTGGGATATAGTAAACTGCCTTAGTACTCTGCCTCATAGTACAGACTACCTTCCTTAGGAGCTTGGTCTGAAAGTGCAGCATCAGTTAGTATTCTGCTTTCAGACCTGCTTCACACCTTGCGGGCAGACAGATGGCTTATAGTCCATTGATCTACCCTCATGTTTAAGAGGTTCTGTTTAGGACTTTAAACACAGTTGTCTTAACTCTTTTGCACTCTTCTCTAAGTCACAGGATTAAGGTGGACTACTACAGGAAGAACATGGGGATTGTCCTTCCCCAAGATCTATCAAATTGTGATTATTCCTTATTTGTGTTATTGTTTACAAATGGCTGATCCTACTATGATCATGATGTGAAAAGTGAGGGGCCTCCACCACCCCATCAAAAGAAAAAAGATCCTTAGTTATCTTAGAAAAAATACAAATTGCTGTTCTTCAAGAAACTTCTTTATCTTTCTTTTCTTTATTAAAGTCTAAGAATTACAACCGTTTGAGTGAGAGATTCATTTACAAAGGCTCCATGTCATGCAAGGAATAAAGTCAAATACAGAGAAAGAGGACAAATACTGAGAATAACATACAGAGGCATAGTGCATAAACAAATACATAGGACAACCCCATAGGTGTGTGCAGTACAGTCATACAATACAGTAAGTACTTATTCAGCAGAGGAACTTGTCATTACAGGGAAACATGGGATTAGTTGCAGTCACAGTTGGTGCTGAAAGTAACGTAATCTTGTAGCTCAGTTTCAAAAGGCCCCAGTCTAGGGATTGATAGGATAGGCTCAGGGATTGAGTTCATCCAAAGTGGAGCCCTGTAATGGAATAACCTTTGACCAGCACTGGTCTTGACAAAGGGGATGTGAAAAGTACTACTGTCAGAGTGTCTTGTGGCTTATCTAAGCAAACTTGGTAGGAGAAGTGAGAGACAGCTAGAGGGTGATAGACCCAATTGGATTTTTTTGGCCAGCAGGCAGGTCTTGTAGAATAGACGCCCCTGAAAGTTAAGCCATGTTGAATGTTGGTAGTAGTCACAGGTGTGCGTGAGCCTGTCACTGCCAGTAGCCAGCCGGCAGGCCTTATTTAGAGCATGTTTAATTGTGGACAGGGCAGTGTCTGAGGTGGCACCATAAATGATTATGCCATCATCTACCAGGGAAAGGATGGAGCTAGAGATGGCTAGTTGGAGAGCTTCAGGAGTGAGACAAGGTCTGAGTTTATAGAGGAGGCCAATTCTGGTATTAATCACAGTGCATGTAGAGGCTATAGGTTCACAGAAGGAAAGGGTCAAGTCGAGTGTGGCCCCCAAATATTTAAAGCTGGAAATTGGTTCCAGCATGGTACCCTGGGAGTTTTGTATAGATAGGATGGCCTAGTTATGTTTATGTTTAGGATGGGTGAACAGCATGACCTTTGTCTTTTTATAGTTGAGGACAAGCTTGTGGGAGGCAAACCACAATTCTATTTCTGTGAAAGAGTCCTGCAAGGATATTTGGAGCTGGGTAGGGTCTGGATGTTGATTAAAGATCACTGCATCATCTGCATTAAGGTGGAGATGTTCAGTGAAGGCCATGGGGAAGGAGTTTAAGTACAGCAAGAAAAGGAGTGGGCAGAGGATGGATCCTTAAGGGACACCCGATCAGACAGGAAGGTTTGTGAAAAGGGTGTTATTGATCTTCACTTGCTGGGTACGTTCGTGGAGATAGCAGGAGAACTAGCCAGTGGCCTCTTGGGATACATCAACAGAGAGGAGGGAGTTTATGAGCATAGGGTGGTTAACAGTGTCAAAGGCCTTGGAGAGATCAATATAGAGATATCCAGCCAAGGCACCCTGGTCAAGGGCATTGTGGATAAAGGAGATAAAGTCCAGGAGGACGGTGGTGGTACTATGCCCTTTTCTGAAAACATGCTGTTGCTGGCACAGTAGGTTATGTGAGTCCAAGTATTCAGTAAGTTGATCAGCAACAATTTTTTCCAATGCTTTTCAGGGGATGAAGGATGGAAATGGGCCTGTAGTTACAACTAGAGGCACAATCACCATTTTTATGTACTGGAGTAATAACCACCCTTTTCCACAGGGAAGGAAACTGCCCTAAACACAGAGACATATTGAGTATTTTAGTTAGGGGTGTTAGTACTGCATCAAGTGTTAAGGAGAGCAGCTTTGCATCAAGAGAGTCACCACTCTGTCTAGTTTTGCTGAGGAACATAGAGAGGTAGGTATAGGCAACACTAGGGGAGATTGTCCTGAAGCGAAATGATAGAGCACAAGGGGGGGCTTGGAAATGACCAGAGGATGCCAAGAAAAACTCAGGGGGGAGGACTGTGCTGAGGTCAGAGAAAGATGCATTAAAAGCATTCATTATCTAGCTAGGGTCTTAGGTGGGAGCACCATCAATAATCAGTAAGAAGGGAGGAAGGGAGGAAGGGAGGAGGTCTTACCACCAAGTTCCTTTATATTCTCCCAGAACCTTTTTCCATTTCCCCAGGTGACAGTAAGTTTGGCATGGTAGTATGCTGCCTTAGCCTGTCAGATAGACCAGGTGCATGAGTTCTGAGCAGCGCAGTACAGTTGGCGTTCAGAAGGGCAACTGGACTCCAGAGCATGGTGCCATAGGTTGTCACTGGCTATCATTTGATCAAGCAAGGAACGATTTTTCCATGTTGAGGACTGAGATTTTTCTATCCATTTTACAAAAGGGACAAAAATATCACAGGCAGTTTGGAAAGAGCTCATGAAGAAGGACAGGGCGGCATCCACTGAGGACTGGTGATCAAGAGGGGACCAGTCAAGGTTTAGGAGGTAGTTGCAGAAGTGTACCAGGGATCCTTTCTTTAGCTGGTGATGTCTGGAGATCCTCAGAGCCGGGCCTTCCAGCTGTTAGGCCAATGGCAGATGATCGAGGATTGATCACTGAGTGAATCTGGGAGGACCTGGACGTATTTTATCTGCTCTGGATGATTCGTGAAAATAAGGTCTGTGAGGGAACTAGAGCCCCTATTGTTGTTTACCCTAGTAGGGGTAAGTACCATCTGTAATAGATTTTGGGCCATGGCTGCATCCCTGAGACAGGATGTCTGTGGGGCTAGCCAGTTTGTACTGAAATCACAGAGGGCAATGATTTCAGAGTTTTTGGGGAGCTGGGCGATGATGTTTAGGATGGATATGAAAGCATCCTTCTGATAGTGAGGAGGTATGTAGACTGCCATTAGGTAGAGAGATTTATCAGAGTTTCCAACAGCCACCTTAAGCCTGAAGGTTTGGGCACCCGCATTTGGGTGAACTGTTTTGGTTATGATGCCTTGCCGGCAATCACGGAGGTACAGTGCACACCCTCACCTCTCTTCCCCAGTTGATCAAATCTGAACAATGTATATCCAGGCAGGGTGACAGCTGTGTCTGGGGTACGCTGTGATAGCCATGTTTTGGTCACAGCCAGGGCATCAGGATTGTGGGGCAGACCCATGCTTGGAGCGGGGAAAATTTCTTTTGGAAACTACATATATTAATGGTGGCCAGCATGAGTCCTTTGGATTGAACTGGACTGCAGGGGGTGGGGGTGGGGGCAACAGGGCCAAGATTTGGGTGTATGTTGCCCTCTAGTAGCAAAAGGATAATAGATAGTCTGGATAAGACACGTTTCAGGATCTTGATGTGATTACACTGCGTGGGGCCTTCCAAGTGGGGTAGCTTGTTAGCAATATGAGAGCCCACAAAGTGCAATACTTCTGGGCCAAATAGCGAAGGGACAAATGCAGTTTCTGGGACCAGGTGGCAGGGGCAATCGAGAGGTGGAAGGGGTGGGACATTGTGATAGGAGCAGGAGTATCCACAACGGTGGTCAAAGGATGGGGTGTAGTGGGGGCAGGATACAGGATGGTGGGAAGGGTGGAGTGAGGGAGCAGAGGTAAGGGGCAGGGGGAGAGCAAGTAGATAAGGAGGAATACCGAGAGAACAAAATGCCAGGAGAACATTTCTGGTGGGATAGATTAGAAATGTTGCTTAGCAGTTGTGTATTGAGGTGGATTATAATTGAAATTTTGGCTGGAGAATTGGCAAATTTCCTGTTAGTTGAAAGAGCAGGAAAGAAATATGGGAGGAGTAGTTTTAACAAGTGCTGTGCTTAATTACATTTCCTACCCTAACTAGGGATTGGAAAATTTAGGGTGGATGGAAAAGCGGCCACTGGTGGAGGCACCAATAACCTGCTTATGGGAAAGTGGGCCGATTGGTTTACAATGTCACCTGATCTCCCCTTTAAAACACTGAGCCGACTAAGGGTGGTGGCGGGTGCAGTGGGGCTGCCGATGTGGAGCATCGACGGGTCCTCCTACTCTGACTTGACTGAAACAAAGGCCAAGCAGCTGCAGTGCTTCTGCACTCACTGGTTTTTCTGCTTCTGTTGGGAATGCTTGAAATAAGCTTCTGTTGGAGACGTTTGTTACCTGGGTTGCTGCATGGGGGTTTTCAAGTTGAGTTGCTCAAGGGAGGGTGTCCTACCCTCACAACCTGGACCCGTGAAGGGGAGCCTTGGTTTGTGCTGCAAGACAGAAAAAGGAAACAGATTTTAACTTCAGTGACTTGCTACGGAGCACAGTGGGGGTTGGGGGTGGGCGGAAACAGATTCAGAGAAGAGCTGGATCTGAATTAGAGAGGAGATAGGATCTGGGTTAAATTATGCAAGCTGACTGAGTCTCAGGTTGTGTTTAGCTGACTGACAGACAGAATCTCTCTCAAACTTTGTGTGAAATTAACAGGCTATGCTTTAACAGTGTAATATTCCGTTTGAGATTAACAGGCTTATGCATTTAACAGTGGCTAGCAGGACTTAAGCAGTATTCAAATAACCCCAGAAATGTCAGTGAATTATGCTACTAGTCTGTGTATTAGAGTGGCTACAATAGGAAAGTTGTGCTTTAATCACTAAATACATGTAACAGACTAGCAGTACTACTATAAAAATGCCTAAACCTGAACAAACAGTGTCTCAAATTAAAGCTCAGCAAACACGTCTATAAAGAATAGTAAATCATAGCTCTGCAACACAAGTGGGAGACGAGAGAAATGCAAAATAGAATTGGCACCAAAAATTCCAGCACTTAAGGTGCAAGCAGGGATCAAATAAATCGGTCACTATATGCAAAGTATTTTGGTAGAAAACCTATCTCCACATGTGGGGGTCAGTAAAACATTTTAGCATGAATTTTGTTAAATTAAAGGATCAAGGTCCTTAAAGTCCTCCTAATCCAACTCGACTGAAACAAAGGCCAAGTGGCTGCAGTGCTTTTGCACCCACTGTTTTTTTCTACTTCTGCTGGGAACGCTTGAAATCAGCTTCTGCTGGAGACGCTTGTTACCTGGGTTGCTGCTTGGGGGTTTCCGAGTTGAGTTGCTCAAGAGAAGGTGTCCTACCCTCACAACCTGGACCCACAAAGGGGAGCCTTGGTTTGTGCTGGGTTGCTGTGTGGGGGTTTCCGAGCTGAGTTGCTCAAGGGAGGGTGTCCTACGCTCACGACCTGAACCCATGAAGGAGAGCCTTGGTTTATGCTGGGTTGCTGCATTGGGGTTTCTGAGTTGAGTTGCTCAAGGGAGGGTGTCCTACCCTCACAACCTGGATCCACAAAGGGATCATTGGTTTGAATGAGCCTGAACATAAAAAATTGGTAAGTGGATAGGTGGGGCAAGCCTTCAGTGCCTCCTGCAGCAGGCATGCTGGCAGGGTATTGCTGAGATTGGCACAGGGGACTAGAAGGGGGGAGGGTTCTTCAGGTATATCAGGGAAAGAAGAAAAGGGAAGGGGCAGATCTGTTGGCTCAGGATAGGGAGTGGGTGAGTGGAGGAGATGGAGGAGAAGGTGGAGGTACCAAATAACTTTTTTGCCTTGGTCTTTACCAAAGAGGATGAGAGGGCAGCATGGCTAGGAGAGGGGGCAGGGGGACCAGCAGATGAAGGGGGAAACGGATGTTGAAATACCCAGAGGGAGGGTGTGGGAAGCTCTCAAGGACCTAAGAGGGGAGAAGGCACCAGGCCCAGATGGGATCCATCCCAGGGGGCTCAAGGAGCTGGCAGATACCATGGCTGCACCCCAGAAGACATTTTTAACTCCTCCCTGCAGTCAGGGTGGGTACCTCAGGACTGGAGGATGGCCCATATTGTACCTATGCACAAGGATGGCTCACAAGAGGAGCCGGGTAACCATAGGCTGGTTAGCCTGATGTCAGTAGTGGGCAAAGTGATGGAGGTCATCCTGAAGGAGAGGATGGAGGGGGTTCTGAGGGCATGGGGTCACCTAGATGATCACCAGCACGGCTTTGTTAAGGAAAGATCATGTCAGACCAATCTGGTGGAGTTCTACAAAGGGGTGATGAGGGCGCTGGATCAGGGCAGGTCAGTGAATGTGCTCTTTCTGGACTTCAGCAGGGCATTTGACTCTGTGCCACATCATGGGCTACTGGGAAAGCTAGAGAATATGGGGTTGGGGGGAAGATGGTCAGGTGGATAGGAAACTGGCTAGTGGAATGTGTACAGAGGGTGAGGGTTGGGGGGAGGTCTCATCCTCCAGGTTAGTCACAAGCGGGGTCCCACAAGGGTCGGTGCTGAGCCCGCTCCTGTTTAATGCCTATATCACTGACATAGGAAGTGGTATCAGGCAGGAGCGGGAGCCTCTTTGCGGATCACTTGAAGTTGTGGGTGGTGGTGGATGGGAAGGAGGGACAGATGGATCTCCAGGAAGACCTGGAGACTCTAGGGAGATGGTCATGAGCTTGCAAACTAAAGTTTAATGCTGTGAAATGCAGGGTTCTGCACCTGTGGGCCAAAAACCTGACTCATGTATACACCTTGGCAGGGAGACATTGCAGGTTTCTAGGGAAGAGAAAGACCTCGGGGTGGTGATGTATGCCAAAATGAATAACTCAGAGCAGTGTTGAAGGGTGGCAGCCCAAGCAAATAAAATGCTGGGGTGCATAGCCAGAGGGGTAAGCTCAAGGAGTAGTGAGGTGCTCCTTCCACTGTACTATTACCTGGTTAGACCACACCTTGAATACTGCATGCAGTTTTAGCATCCCTACTTAAAAAAGGACATAGAGTTACTGGAGATGGTGCAGAGGAGGGTAACCAGGATGGTACTGGGGCTAGGGGAAAGGCCTTATGAGGAGAAACTGGGGGAGCTCAACCTGTACTCGTTGGAGGAGAAAAGAAACAGGGGGATACGGTAGAGGTCTTCAAGTATCTCAAGAGAATGAATAGGGTAAGCCTTGAGGGGGTCTTTCAGCTGAAGGAGCCAGGGGTCATCAGGGGACACTCAATGAAGCTGGATGGGGGGAGACTGAGGGGGGGAAACAAGGAGGCGCAACTTCACTGAGAGTGCTGGAGCCCTGGAATTTACTGCCTGGTGAGCTGATGGCTGCTACTACTGTGGAGGAGTTCAAGAAGGCTGGGATAGTTATAGGAGGAGGGTGCATCCAGGAGCCCAGCTGGGAAATGGGGGACCTGTGGGGGGGGGGCTACAAATGGTGCCTTGAGTAGGCACTGACCATTGAGCAGACTCGATAGACCATAGGGCCCAATCTGCTGGTTTCATAGTATGTTAGTATGTTATTCTGGTTAATAAGAATTTATGCTTTAAAGCCTCCAAGACATCTGGAGACAGCTTAGGCAGATGAATATGGGTACAGGGGTCTTTGTTCAACCAGCCTCTTAAGTTGTTAAAAGTATATGCTCCAAATTATGATGATTCTCAGTTTATCCAGAAACTCATTTTACAGCTTTAGTCAGACATGGGGCTCCATTATATGGGAGGGGTGACTTCAACATGATTTTGATTACATACTTGCTAGGTCTTCCACTTGCCCCTATCAGTTATATCAGGGAACTAAGATTCTACAACAACAGATGAGAGATATGGGTTTGGTGGATGTATGGAGGGTCCCCCACCACACGCTGAAGGACTACTCTTATTACTCATCAGTCCATCAAGCCAATACAAGAATTGATTACTTTCTGACCCTTAGATCCCCTGTGAGTGAGATTTTGGGGAAAGACTACCTTCCCATACTCATTTCAGATCATGTGCTCCTGACATTGAGCCTCAACTTGGGGAAAGAGGAATGGGGGGCTTAGGTATGGTAAATGGATCCCTTACCGATTAATATTGAAGGCTTTTTGAGACAACTCAGAAGGGAAATCAGTTTTGAGAGATTAACAAAAGGTCAGTGAATAACTTAGGAGTGGCATGGGATGCACTCAAAGCGTTTACTAGAGGGAGTGCCATTCCATACTCTGTGAAATGGAAGAAAGAGCAGCAGGCATGAATAGAAGAGCTAGAAATAAAATGTCAAAGATAGAACAAGAAATAAAAAATGTGTATGATTCAGATAAATTTTATTTCAATGAGCAGGGGCATTCATCAGGGGTGCCCCCTCTCCCCCTTCTTTTCAACTTAGCACTGAACTCCTCATGGTGGCAATAAGGGCACACATGAACATTACAGGAATAGGCATCAGTACTGTATCAGCCCCAATTACACTGTATGCTAATGATATGTTAATAAATGGAATAGATCTGGAGTGGTCCTTGCCAGCCCTGAGGCCATTACTAGTTGAAGTTGGAACTATGTCTGAGTACAAGATCGATATGTCTAAGTCAATAGTGATGCCCCTATGTGACTGTGAGTACTCTGATTTGCAATCCTCACTTCCTTTTAAATGGACTTAGGATGAGTTCAGGTACCTGGGAGTTAATGTAATGAGAAAAATGTAAAATCTTTAAGAGGCTAACTTCCCACCCCTACTAGCTAGTACTAGGGAACTGCTCCTTAAATTGAAACCCCCTCACCTATATATGAAAAGTAGAGCTAATGTGCTAAAAATGACTATTTTGTCATGATGTGTGTACTTTTTCAGGTCCTGTCAATGTATGCGTTGCCAACATTTCAAGCAATTGAAAAGATGATGTACAGATTGGTTGTGGGCTAACAAAACCCTGAGGGTTAGTTTTACTCAGCTTACACTGCCACCAGGGAAGGGGGTTCTGGGTGTACCACATTTTGAAAAATACTACTGGGCAACCCAGATGGCTGGACTCAAGGCATGGCATGACACAGGCTGTGCTAATAAAGGGATTCTCCTTGAAAAAAAGCTTACTAATCATGATAGCCTAATCAACCTTTTGTACTCATCAAGTGGACAGAACTATAGTGTGGCTGGTGATAACATGATTATCCAGCACCTCCTTAGAATATGACACAAGATCCACCACTTGATTGGAGTGGATTCAAGGTGCACTAATATTGCATCCCTATGGAGTAACTCACTCCTTCCTCAATTTTTTAAAGATCCTGGCTTGAAGTACTGGGAGGAAAAAAGGGTTAGCTTGCTGGGCCACTTACTTAAGGGAGGACATATCAAATCATTTCAGGACCTCACTCAGCAATATGGTATTCCACAAATGTGCCTTTTTAAGTATATACAAATCAGATATTATTTGGCAGAGGTTCTGTGGCCTGAGTTCACACTTCAGGAACCTTCTGATATTGCTGACATTCTGTGTACTGTGCATGACTCCAAGGGATTAGTAATTACACTGTATGAACATCTAGTCAGGGGAATCAGGGATAAACAGGCCTTCCTTAGAAAAAAATAGCATACCTTAATGCAGGAGGATATTATAGAAGAAGGTTGGGAAGAATTTATTCAGGAGGGGTAAAGGACACTGATCTCAAGCAAATTCAGCTGATTCAATATTTTACACTTCAGTAAGCTTATTACACTCCAGAGTGGCTGCCTACATTTTCACCAGACTATGATGATTGTTATCCAAGGTGTAAAACTCTCAAGGGGGATTTATTGCACATGATGGTCACTTGTCCACATTTGAGAACATACTGGCAAGAAATAGAAAGTACCCTCTCACAGATCATAGCCATCCCATAGAGCTGGATCCTAGAGGGATATTGTTTGGTGACCCCCCCAAAAAATTAAAGGTATCAGAGAAGGAAATGTATTATAATGCCATTATCTGTGGGAAATTGGGTATCCTCTCTAATTGGAAACAGGAGGAACCCCCTTAGAGCCAGGTGTAGGTTTCACAACTGGGAGACTGTGCAGTCATGAAAAAACTGATAAATAGATGTAGAGGCAATATGGCCACATATGATAAGTGTTGGTTAGCCTTCAAACAGTTTTAAGCAGGAAACCAACTGTATCATAATGGGATAAGCACTGTAATGTGGGTAGGGACAGGTGGGGGAATAAGAGTGATGTAATAAAACTGAGATTCAACCTGTGAAGAATTTATTAATATAGAGCTCCTGTTACAAACTCCCTGTTGGAGTTTAGATTATGTTATTAATTAGAAAATGGACCTGCTCTTGTTACTTTAGCTAATTGTTTTTTTTTGTTTTTTGTTTTATAGAAGACTAACTGAAATGAAACTTTGGATAGATTAGTAGATAGAGAAATGTGCAATGTAAATTCACCATCTCCTGCTGCTTACTAAACTGTATACATCTGCAGAAATATACTTTCGCTCTTGTACTTGTATTTCTGTGAAGTAAAACCAATAAAATACATTTGAAAAAAATTATTCAACAGCAGTATGCTAATGTCTAATTTTTGCAAAAAAAGCAGTTTCCCTGCAGCGTGGTGCTGGGGTTGTGGGCAGTGGGGTTCCTTAGCAATTTGTAGCAATGCCACTCTTATTGCATTTCTGATTACTAATTTAATATTGTACAGCTGTGACATATCACATGCAATTTTTAAATATACATTCACTGTTGACACAGTGACTCAGATATACAAAGGGGCTGCACATGGCGCAACAGGGTTGCACCATGCACAACTCCCCTATGCTCCTCGGCGTGATATTCAAAGGGGCAGGTTAAGCTGAGCAACTCCCGATGCGCCGGGGTGTATTGGTAATGTATGTAGCGCAGATGCAGGGGTTGTGTCCATGCATATGTGGTACATCCCGATATTCAGCCTGGGATGTGCAGCGCATATGCTGGCACAACCCATACATGCGCCGCACACTAGTGCTCAAAGTTGAGCCGCAAAGGAAAGGCTCAAATGCTGGCCACCCACAGGTGGGCAGCTGTATTGCAAGGTGCAACACAACAGCTACCAGCTGTGGGTGGCCAACCACCCAACAGGAACACCGCCCACAGGCACCTGGAGCCTCCATGGTAGTCTAGTGGCCCCCTTCCCGTACACCCGATCGCGGGCATCTATAAAAGTATGAAATGCCTGGTGGACTAGCGGTCCCCTCCCCATATGCCTGATTGCGGGCCATTGTACCAAGAAAGTGTAACCTGGTGGTCTAGTGGTACCCCCCTCCCTGCCCACCCATCCACAGAGGCCACCCGGCCACCCAGCACCCCCCCCATCATCGGTGGGCAGCAGCACCCCACCTGCATACCGCCAGCCACTCTCCAAATGACAATGTACAGTATGATCTGTATGCCTATTGGTCCACAGTGTGGACCAATGAAGCTTGCAGTTCATACTGTACTACACAGGACCAGATATGTGAATGACTGCGTTCATTCACATATCTAGCCCTGTGCAGTACAGTATGGTCTGCAAGCCCATTGGTGCACATTGTGGACCAATTGGTGCACAGATCATACTGTATGCTGTCATTCAGCGGGTGGCTGGGTGGTATGCGGGTGGGGTGCTGCCACCCACCGATGACAGGGGGGTGCTGGGTGGCCTGAGATCCTCTGTGGGTGGGTGAGGAGGTGGATACCACTAGACCACCAGGTTACACTTTCTTAGTACAATGGCCCACGCTCGAGCATATGGGGAGGGGACCACTGGACCACCAGGTATTTCTTACCTTTACAGATGCCCATGATTAGGTGTACGAGAAGGGGACCACTAGACCACCAGGTATTTCTTAATATTAGAGAGGCCCACGATTGGGCATACTGGGAGGGAGCCGGTAGACCACTAGTTATTTCTTAATATTACAGATGCCCGCGGTCGGGTGTATGGGGGGAGGAGCTTACAATAGTCCACCAGGGACCCACCCCTGATGACCTGGTGCATGTCACAGAGCCGCCCTGGTAACACATGCAAATGGGGCCATAATGACATGCAAATGGCTCCATTTGCACCTTGCATATATTATGGCCTCATTTGCATGCCCTCGGCTGAATATTGCGGGTGATGCACCTAGCGCAACTGCACTTGTGCTGGTGCATCCCCATGCTCCCTCTCTTTGGTTTAAGCTGGTGCAGTGCCACTGCGCCTTGCACAATATGTGCACCTGCCCTGCCATAGTTCATGGTGCTGCACCATGGTGCATCACCATTGAATATCACCTGGTCCTGGCCCCAGTGCAGCACAGTTGCACTGCGCCCAGGCTTGCGCCACTGCCCAGTGCAGTTATAATATCTGGGCCAGTATCTACTACATTAGATGTTACAAGCTGTCTGTGCACAAGAGTACAGAGGTAAGAGTGAGGCAGTTCACATACAGTGCTGATAAGCAGCACTAATCGGTACCTACTGTAGCAATCCCACCTTACTGCAAGAAATCAGGTGCTATCCAGTGACAATATTTCTCGCAGTTACTTGTGCCTCATGTACAGCCATTCATATTATATTTCTTCTTTTGTTTTTATTTGAGTATTTCCTATGGTAAACATGTGTTCCATTGCAAAAAATAAGATTATTTGAATAATTATGTTTGGTACAAGAAAACTAAATATATCTGCTTATGTGTGTCACATGACATGACCGCAGCAGCAGTGGTGACAGTATACCCTCAGTACATTGCATCCTGCCCCCCAACCCACATTGCATTCTCACTTCAGTAGCATTAGAAATACTGCAGTGAATAAGTACTGCATCAGTCCTTGACTATGCATGCCCCTATTCCCATTGTAGACATACTGTAAGCTTATTGCTTTCAAGGTGCAGAATTGTGTTACTTGCATAGCATGAAATAGCACTGGTAAAGGTATTTTCACATAACCTTACAACCTTTACACACTGCATTCTTCCGCTGTCTGTAAATGCATTGTTCAGTAATTATTTCATTTTACCATGTCCTGTAATATACAGTAAATGTCCTGCTGCTTCATATAAGTGGCTATAGCTGTAGTTGTAATATGTGCACTGCTTGTAACTGTGTAGAACAGTACAGCGCCTTGAATAATACTGCTCGCTATTCATAGCTCGATCCATGTATCCAGAGGAAGAATTGCCAGTTACAGTGATGTATAAATTTCAGCGTTGTATTTGTTCTACTTAGTTCTGTTTTCTTCTTTTCTGTTTCAGAACATGAAAGAGCAACTGCCAGTGGTGAGCAGGAACTCCATCAACTCACACAGCAAGTGTGATCGCTCACTGAGTCCCTAATGTCAGTTCATGAGAGACAAGAAAAGATAGTTAGCACCATGCACCACTGTGAGGGACTCAAGCGCAGCACTTATGAAGCCCTGTATTCTTTCAACAGTAGCAATGTGGTCCTTAATAGGCATATAGCTGAACCAAAACTTGATGCCCTGTACCTCAGCAAGGACTGCCTCTCCATCAAGGTCCGCATGGAGTTGGTAACAAAAACAGTTCTCCTGGTCTTCAACTATGTGTATGTGGTCTATTGCACTGCCCATTCCTCTTCCCTTGCCAGACTGGATATCCTGTGCTATGCCTTCTGTCATTTCACTGCCAACTCTTGCCTCCGAACTCACCATTGCTCCCTCTATTCCTCCCTCTCCATCCTCTCACTGCCTTCACAAAGCCAATCCCACTGTTCCTCCCTTATTGTTAAATACTGGTTTGAGTCCCCTTACCGCCTGCATTTCCTCACTCCTCTCCCTTATCATCACCTCTGCCTACTCTCTCTCCATTCCAGGGAGACCTGTACCTTCTCCATTCCCCACCCTCATGCCTCTGCTGGACAGGCTGCTTTCTCCTACCACCTTTCTTCCCTCTGTAACCTGCTCCTCTCTTCCTGCCACCTCTCTCCCTCACTGCTTGCCTTTAGATGTCCGCAAATACATCTTTCTGCTCCCTCTTGCCCCTGTCAACCCTCCTTCTCCTGACTTTTCTTCCTCTCTCATCTGACTCCTCCTCCTATTAAGGACTCCCCTAAATCAAGACTAGTTGTATTTTCACCTCCGGTCTGTTTCTGTACCTGAATAGCACTGTTACCCTCCCCAACAGGCACTGCCCACTTTCTTGTATTTTTCCATGAGTATCCGAATACCTTTGCATTAATCCATGCTGTTGTTAATTTACTTGATCACTACATTTACTCCTACTGTACATCTGTGATGATGCCTATGTAAATGTAACCTGATGTTTTGTAATTTTTATTCTGCCTGTGCTCCTCTTACCCCTTCCCCCAGGTAGAACCTGGAAATGAGCATTGGCTCAGTGTGTGTTTTCTGGTTACCAATTTTAAATAAATATTTAAAAGACAGTTTCCAGGACTATCTTGCTTTTTTTTTTTTTTGCTTTATTTCTTTATTCTCCTTCCTGTCCTCGGTGTCCCCCTCCTTCCGACTGCACATATCCCCGTAGCCCCCCTTTCAGGATCTGCCCCTAGAGTGCCATTACCTCTCCTTCTCCTGCACAGCGGGGTCTGTCCTGGGTGGACTCTCTGGATGGGGCAGTCTTCATCTAGGGACACCGAGGACTGCCATTTTCTGCTTTTTCCCCACTTCCCCACCCTTGGGGCCTTGGCACACAGGGACGTGACGTCCTAGAGGGCGATGTGATGCAAGCCTCCCTCAGCGGGTTAACGATGTCCCTCCCAGGACCTCGGTAATGGAGCCTCAACCCTGAGCGCGGTGCTCCCACCGCATACTCAGGTTGAGAATCCCCCCCCTGAGGGAGGAGAGCATCCATTGGGATGCTCAATCCTCCCTCCCCCCGGCCGACCCCTGACGACCCGAGTCCATTCCCGAACCCGGGTCGCCGGCGTGGTATGAGGTGTGGCGTCTAGCGCCTCAACCCTCAGCACCACCGGGCCGGCATCAGGACTATCTTTCTGCTGCTGAGACAACGCAGGGCCTGCTGCATCCATTGGTGGAGAAATGTGAGAGAGACAAACTGACTACAGCAGCAGTGAGAATGGATATATTATGATAAACAGAAACTCTGTTCCCTGAGTTTCATTAGCTCAACACCATTTGCTTGAAACACACTTGCTTAACATTCAAAATTCACCTGCAATGGAAGTAATTTTATGTTTCTGGGGGGCTTCACATCCCACAACCCCCATTGCGGGGGGCTTTTCCCCTACAGCTCCTTTACTTAATATAATCAACTCTGCTGGGGGCAAATTTCAAATGTTGGGCAAGTGTGTTTCAGGCAAACAGTGTCAGGCTAATGAAACTCGGGGAACAGAGTTTCAGTTTGTTGTAGTACTACCATGGCGGGAAGACCAGGCCTTCAAAGTCTGTGTCAACGTCCATCTTCCATAGCACCTGGAACCTCTGCCAGGGCCCCCTCCAGACATCAGTGAAGAAGGGGAAGGGGTCTGAAATACCAGTTTCTCCAATCGCACCAAGACATTGCCACATGGCAGTTTCCATTTGTGACACCCCTGCAGGAAACTAGTTACCCCCACCCCCATCATAATCACACAGGTCGGGTGCCTCCTCAAGACCCACAAGCAAAAACAAGTCAGCTGCTTGTTTTGTTTGTTTGTTTATTTGTTTTTTGTCAATGGACATTTTCAAAACAAAAAAGTGGATTTCAACTTTAAATGTTAAGTCACAATTTTGGGGGGTCAAGAAAGAAAGTCATTTTGGGGTAAGGACAGAAAGGAAACATTTTGGAGGGTTGTCTCCTTGAATGTAAGAAGCCTGGGGAACAAAACCACTGAACTACAGGCTCTATTGGCAGAGGGGAGGGTGGACATAGTGGCCATCACAGAAACATGGTCCAACCAATACCAGGACTGGGACCTGATGACCCAGGGTAAGGATTTACAGAAGGGATAAAGGCAAAGGGAAAGGGGGAGAGGTGGTGATTTATGTGAGGGAAGGGATAAAGTGTGCAAGGGAATGGGGGAGGAGGGTAGAACAGAGCCCTTGTGGATGCAATTCCATGACATGAAAAATAGGACTCTCAGGATGGGGTGGGTATACAGACCACCGGCTCAAGGGGAGGACCTGGACAAGAAGCTAACAAAGCAAATTAGGAAGATGTGTGGGAAAGGTAACACAGTGATTGCGGGGGACTTCAACCTACCAGGAGTGGATTGGGGTATCCCAGCCACCTCGAATGCTAGGGAATAGATACTCCTGGAAGCCTTCCAGGATGGTTTCTTGGCACGGATGGTTACCAAGCTGACTAGGTTGAGAAATATGCTGGATCTAGTGCTGTCCCACGGGGAGGCTGTAAGGAAGGTGAGGGTAGGGGACCCGCTGGCTGGGAGTGACCACCACTCGATGTGGTTCACACTCAACATGAGCAGGGAAGCAGTTGGTACAGGGACCAGGGTGGTTGACTTTAGACAGGCTGATTTTGGAAGGATGGGTAAAATCTTAGGGGGGGGGGCGCCTGACAGGAATTTAGCTACATTAGGATGCGAACCAGAAATGGGAAAAAATCTAAATGGGGCTTGTGGAAGCTACTGAGACCTGTGCCAGATCACAGAGCAAAAAGGGAAGGTCTAAGAAAACATGCTGGATGAGTAGGGAAGTCTTAAAAAAGGTGAGGGCAAAAAAGCAGCATTCAGGAGATACAGGAAATAAGGAAAGGAGGAGGATAGGGAGGGGTATGTGAAGAAGTCCAAAGAAGTTACCAGGGAAGTCAGAGTGGCCAAGGCTTCCAGGGAGTTGAAGCTGGCACAGGGCATCAAGGACGGGAAAAAGGACTTCTGCAGATACATATGGGAGAGAAGGAGCTGCAAGAACCAGATAGTGAGGATCAGGAAGGACGGGGGTGGGCAGAGAAAGGGGTGGAAAAGGCAAAAGCATTAAATGAGTACTTCTGTTCTGTATTCATTTGGGAGAAGGGTGGGTAACTACAACAGGGGGTGGGGAGGGTGTGCTGGTGTGGGGAGCGGTAACGGATGGGGTGATCACTGAGGGCAGGGTATTGGAAGGTCTAAGGGCTCTGAGGGTGGATAAGGCACCAGGATCAGATGGCATACATCCCAAGGTGCTGAAGGAAATGGAGGAGGTCCTGGCTGAACCACTGGTGGACCTATTCAATACCTCCCTAGACACTGGGTGCATGCCACATGACTGGAGGATGGCCCACATGGTACCCCTCCATAAAAGTAGCCCAAAGGATGAACCAGGCAATTACAGACCAGTAGGCCTAACATCCATTGTGGGGAAGCTGATGGAGACAATCCTGAAGGAGAGGCTGGTGTCCTTTTGGCAATGGGCTCCAGGACAGTTATCAACATGGATTTGTCTTGGGAAGATCCCGTCAGACTAACCTGGTTGAGTGTTATGACTGGGTAATGAGGGAACTGGACAAGAGCTATGTTGTAGATGTCATATATTTGGACTTCAGCAAGGCCTTTGATTCAGTGCCATGTGGGAGGTTGGGGGAAGTTGACGTATGTGGTGGTGGGGACTAAGATGGTTAAATGGATTGAGAATTGGCTGCAGAGGAGACAGCAGAGGGTAGTGGTGGTGAGGGGAAGCTCTCATCTCCAAGGGCTGTGATGAGTGGGGTGCCACAGGGATCGGTACTGGGGCCGGTACTGTTTGGGATATTCATAGCAGACATCTAGCATGGCATCAGGAATAAGACTAGTTTGTTTACTGGTGACACCAAGTTGGGGGTGGTGGTGGACAACATAGCAGGATGGCAGGGGCTGTAGGATGACCTGACCAAACTTGAGCAGTGTTCAGAAGTGTGGCAGTTGGGGTTCAATGCTTAAAAATGCAAAGTACTGCACTGCAGAGCAAAGAACCCAGGGAGGGGTTATCAGCTGGCAGGAGTGCAGCTAGGTACCACTGAGGAGGAAAAGGATATAGGGGTGGTTGTAAAGGTGAAAATGAACAATACAGAGCAGCGTAGGAAGGCGGTGGCGAAAGCCAGCAGGTTGCTGGGATGTATTGCCAGAGGAATCTCCTCCAGGAGCAGGGAGATGATCCTGCCTCTCTACGGGTCATTGGTCAGGCCACACTTGGAGTACTGCATGCAGTACTGCTGCCCATATCTGAAGAAGGATGTAAGATTACTGGAAGGGGTACAATGCAGAGCAATGAAGATGATCCAGGGATTGGAGGACAGGCCATAAGAGGAGAGGTTGAGTGAGTTGAATATGTTCTCCCTGGAGGAGAGAAGGGATGGGGCAAGTATGTTTGAGACCGACAAGACTCTGCCTCCTGGATCTGTGTGGATGACTGTTTGTGTTTGTCTATGTCTTTAGTTTTTGTGGATTTTCATGTTTTTCTGCTTGGAATAACTACATCATTCTTGCAGACTACATCTGTGAAAGTCTTCTGGACTGAATTTCTGCAAAATATCACCACCAGGTATCAGCATTTTCATTTTAAATTAACTGTTTGGAAGCCATCCAAAGGAAAACTAAAACTAGCAACTAGGCCTGATAAACTCTTTGATGCTGGGTCCTACACTGAATCAACATTTTCATCTGACCTGCTCCTAAAGAATCTATGCTTGTCTCTGAGGGCTATTCAGCAATCACTTTGAAGAACAAAGGAAAGATGCAGACTAAAGGTTTCCACATCCTGCATAAATCCAGGCCACAGATCATCACCTTCAGGAATTTCTGCAAAACATCACCACCAGGTAACAGCATTTTCATTTTAAATCAACTTTTTGGAAGACGTCCAAAGAAAAACAAAACTCCGCTGTTCACTACCGCGCTATAGCCTGAAGCACATTTGGGAGTGTGTGACAGTTCACTATCTGACAGGCATGAGGGGATTTTATATCAAAAATTGAAGGGGCTGTTTCTTATGTTTTTTACAGAAAATTAGTGTTTATACTTTAAGGGGCTTTTGTGCAGGGGTAGGCCTGCTATTGGCACAAGTCCTTGCAGCAAACATTTCACTGGAGGAACCTGGATGGGAGGATAGGCTCTATGATGGGACATCCTTCAAACACTCAAACCTCCCACTTAGCTCTGAGTGAATCACCCCTGGAATTTGTTTTTGAAAGCTTTTATGGACTGCAAGGCTAGGGTACTCCCTAGGCTTCCAATCTTTCCATGGAACTAAGAGACACAGGTAGTGACTAAAGTATGAAGTGCTTGAGTTATGGCTACACTTACTTAGACTTACAAGGTCGGGCGATGTTGAAAGTAACCCTGGACCTAATCCAGGAACCAACCCATTCATCACTCCTCAGTGGAACATGGCCAAGGGGATGAAGATGGCACATATGAACATCAGGAGTCTTACGGCTAATTTTGTGGAACTGAAAACAGGGGTGACACAAAATTCCCCTGACATATTTGGACTAACATAGATGTGGTTGAAGCTGAATATTCCGGACACCATAAGTGCAATAAATGGCTATAAACTTCTCTGCAGGGATCGCTACTCCTCCAAGAGGAGGGAAGGGTCGCCCTATATGCCAAGGATCACTTAGTGATAACTGCCCAGCCTATGGACATAACTGGTTCTTTGGAGGCCCTTCATGTGGTTCTGACTCTTGGTAACACCAAAAAAAATCAATCTGATATGTGTCTACAATCCACCCAAAAGCGGCATCACTGGCTTAACTAACCTTATGGATCACCTGGCATCACATAAGGTAAAAGGAGAACGCTTCCTCATGAGGGATTTCAACCTGGACTGGACTAGGAAATACTGGGGGCTGTATGATGCCACACTCGGCAAGTTGCACCTGGCACAGCTAATAAAATGTCCAATGAGGCCATCGCAATGGGGAGGCCAAAACTCCCTCCTGGATTGGATTGCCAAAGACAGAGCTGACCATAATCAAGGCTTGGGCACTCTAAACAATGCTGTCAGTGACCATACCCTGGTTTATTGCATATGGAGAGCACACATCCCAAAGCCTTCCCCTAAAGAAATACACTTTCGGGACTTTAACAAAATTAACATTTGCAAGCTACATGCGGATCTCTGCCACACCGACTGGCCCCCAATTTACCAGGCAGATGATGTTGACATTGCTCTATCCTACCTTGTAACCACTCTACAGGACTCTCAAAATAAGCACCTTCCCATGAAAAGGAGGAGGGTCTGAGGTACAGCAACAAGATGGGTGAATAGTGAGATACTGACCAGCATGAGGAGCAGGGACAAGATCTGGGCTGCTGCAAAGAAAAGTCAAATCAAATCAAATCTTTATTTATCCAGGCGAACACCATTGAGCATAGCTCATTTACAAGATGGACCTGGTTAGCACAGGAAAACAGGATATAGAATATATGAACAGTCACAACATAACACCTCAGTAATATTATACAATACAGAGATACAATAGATAAACGTAGTCTTAAGTGGAGAACAGTTTGGAAACAGTGGTTCAATTCCTTCGTGGTGTATAATGAGTCTAGTAACAGTAGCTGGAAGTACTAACGAGGACAATTGTTAGGTAATGGTATATTATAGAAACACGTTTGGTGTTTGCTCTGTATATGTATTATCCATTTTGTCTCTGTACTTAGTCACTGTACTTATCATACTCTGTATTTGTCCACATTCAATGTATGACATGGAGCCTTTGTAAATGAGTCCCTGACTCAAAGGATTGTAATTACGAGACTTTATATAAATAAATAAATAAAATATACAATGCCATAAGAAACAAGACAGACAGTGAGTTAAAAAAACAACAAAAAAAAAACAGTGTAACAGGGTAGAAGGGGGGGTGTGGTAGGTGAGGCGAGATAGGGTACAGGCAGGGAGGTAGGGGATAGACGAGGGACAGATGAAGCCTCAAAGAGGACACCGGACAGGAGGGCAGGGAGCACAATTAAGTATTAGAGAAATGTGAAGGAGAGGCCACAAAGTCAGGCATAGTGGAGAGGACAACGCCATCATTGTACCCTATAAGTGCAGGGAAGTTTAAGATCGGGGGAAGCAGTTGCAAATTTCCTTGACCGAATGGTCATACAGTGTTTCAAAGGAGGATAGACTGACCGGGGTACTAAGCTTTAGCAATTTTTGTATTTTGTTCCATGGAAACGGCAGCGCAAAGCTTATAGCCATTCTACCAAAGCATATTTTTAGCTTAGGTACCTTTAAGGAAATAAAGGAGTAGCTTCTCAGTGCATAGTTCCCAAGCTGGCATAGTGGAAGACAATCAGAGATATATAGGGGTAGTTTTTTGATAATAGTTCTGAACATCCAGAGTACAGCATTTCTGTTTCTCCTGTACTGAAGTGAGGGCCACCCCATGGCAGCATATAGAGCACAATGATGAATAGAAAAAGGTATGTCAGTAATGAATCTCAGAGCCCTGTGAAACAATGTAACCAATTTAGCAAGATGAGAGACAGGGCAGTGACTATAAAGAAAGTCAGCAGAGTCGACGAAGGAGAGAAATGCTGTTTGTACCAGCCGCCGCTTGGCATCGCTAGTAAGGAAGTTATTAATACTGAAAAAGAGTCCAAGCCTCTGCCTCAATTTCTTTAGCAGATCTTTGATGTGGTCCATAAATGAAAGTCTATGGTCAAGCCACACTCCCAAGTACTTGAATTTATTGACAAATACTAGGTTTTCTCCCAGGATTGCTATGATCTGTGGAATGCAGCCAGCACTGGCTGGGTTTGCAGCTAACAAAAGTGGCTGACAAGCTGACTGGGATGAATATCATAGACAGAAGAAATCATGCAAGAGAGAAATTTGGGCAGCAAAAAGGGCTTACTCTCTTAAGTTACTACAGAAATCGGCCAATGACGCACGTGGTTTCTGGAACCATATTAAGACTTTCTTGAGACAAGGTGGGTGCTCGACAATCACTGATATGACTGTTAATGGTGCCGACTGCAATAACACCTATACCATTGCAAACACCCTAAACATCCACTTCTCTGGCCTCTTGGACTATGAGAGGCTGACCAGTCAACCCTCTGTCTCTTCAACTGTGCCCTCAGCCCAGGCCTCCACTTCACTTAGTTTTAGGCTGGTCACCATGCTTGAGGTTCTGAGACTTTTGAGGGAACTACCTGAGCATGGATCAGCAGGATCAGATGGCCTAGTACTGAGATTCCTTAAACTAGTGGCCCCTGTTATAGCGGTACCAGTTGCCAGGATCTACAACCTTTACATCACTATGTGGGAAGTACCATCTCTCTAGAAGATAGCACAAGTTGTTCCCATCCATAAGAAAGGGGACACAAAAGACATGAACAACTATCACCCAATTGCAATATTATCAGCACTAAACAAAATTCTTGAAAAACTAGTAGCCGACCAGGTCACGGACTACATACAATAAAACAACCTTCTCACTCCTGCCCAACATGGCTTCAGGAAGGGGCACAGTACGGCCACGGCACTTATCAAACTCACTAATGACATCAAGCTATCAGTGGATAAAGGGCTGTACACTGGAGTGATTTTTATGGATTTAACTAAAGCGTTTGACCTGGTGAATCACTCATTGCTATCACTTCTGAAGGAAAGAATTGTCGAGTATCTAGAGGCCAGAGGGGCACAGGACCCAAGGCAGCATGGATTCACAGCAGGAAGGTCATGCCAGACAAATCTGATAGATTTCTTTGACTGGGTGACCAAAGTAGTAGATCAGGGAGGTGCTGTGGACATGGCCTACCTTGACTTTAGCAAGGCATTTGACACAGTCCCACACAAAAGATTAATATACAAGTTAGCTAGCCTGGAGTGGGTCCCAAGATGACAGCCTGGGTAAAAATTGGATGGAGAATAGGACACAGAAGAGTAATAGTAAATGGAGTTCACTCTGAAGAAAGGGGTTACTAGTAGGGTACCACAGGAGTTTCCAGTAATAGGACAGGGTCTCTTCAATGTCTTCATAAGCGACATTGAAGAGGGACTGAAGAAAAGCATGTCTCTTTGCAGATGACACAAAGTTCTGCAACAGAGTTGATGCACAAGGTGGGGTGGAAAGGATGAAAAGGGACTTGGCAAGGTTAGAGGAATGGTCAAATGTATGGCAGCTTAGATTCAATGCTAAGAAGTGCAAGGTAATGCACCTGAGAAACAAAAACCCAGGGGAAGAGTACACAATGGGGGGTGAGATACTAACAACAACAAAAATGGAAAGGGACCTGGGGGTAGTCATATCAGATGACCTAAAGGTGGGCAAGCAATGTGAGAGGGCAGCAAGGAGGGCTGGGGGGATATTGGGATGCATAGAGAGGCATCACCAGTAGAAAACAGGAAGTTATTATCCCTCTGTACAGACAGCTGGTCAGACCCCATCTGGAGTACTGCATGCAGTTCTGGAGACCCAGTCTTCACAAAGACATAGACAGGATGGAAGCTGTCCAGAGGAGGGCAACTAAAATGGTGCAGGGTCTGCACTGGAAGACATATGAAGAGAGACTTAAGGAGCTTAATATGTATAGCCTCGAGGAAAGGAGGAGAGGGGGACATGATAGAAACATTCAACTACCTCAAGGAATCAACAAAGTCCAAGAGGGTAGCATCTTTCAAAAAGAGGCATGCAAGAACAAGGGGCACAATTTGAAGATAGAGGGGGCTGCTCAGAGGTAATTTAAGAAGTATTTTTCACAGAGAGGGTTGTGGATGCATGGAACGACCCTCCGGAGGAGGTCGAGTCAAAAACAGTGGTGGAATTCAAGCATGCATGGGACAGTCATAAGGCAATTCTATGGGGTGGGGGTAGGAAGAAGTAGGCTGCTGGTTAACTAGGATCTGCAGCTTATTCAGTAGGCAGGGAAATGGGCAGACTGGGTGGGCCAAGCGGTCCTTATCTGCCATCAAATTCTATGTTCTATGTTTCTATGCTGGCCACACTTGGATTCTCCCAAGGGTCCTCAACATGGTTCAGCGGTTACCTATCTGGGCAGACACAATTTGTTCAGATTGACAATTGCAAATCTGATTTCTCTCCTACCAGCAGCAGCAGTGTATCACAAGGCTCCATTCTCAGACCACTGCATTTCTCACTGTTTATGAATAGGCTGCCTCAAATGTCAAGCACTACCTCTACCATCTTATATGTGGATTATATTGTGTTATACACTAGCACCAAGGACATTACCTCCTTTAATACCACACTTGAGTCGGACTTTGCCTGTCTATGTAAGTGGCCAGTTCAAAACAGACTTCTTCTGAATACCCAAAAAAAAGGTGGTAATGCTGTTTGGATCAGCACCAAGGGTCAAAGCCAGCTCTGCAACACTGGTCATACATGGCTCGGATGGCTCGCTCCTGAATTTGGTGGACTCTTTCAGACACCTGGGTATAACCCTGAACCCTTTGTTGGATTTCAGCCTCCATATCACTAACACTTGTAAGGTGGTCAGTAGCAAGCTGGTGCTGGCCTACAAAGTCAGAGCATCCTTAAACTCTAAGGCAAAATTAGCCATCGTGCAGGGGGTACTGTGACCCAGCCTGACTTACGGAATCACTTCCTATAAGGATGCAAACAAGGGACTATTGCAGAAGTGGGACACCTGTTATAATGGTATCTGTCATTTCACACCATCAGTACCTAGGCGCACCCACCATTGCATACTTTACTCCAGTCTGGGCTGGCTCTCTCCTGCCTCTTACCGAGTCTATACTACAGGATGCACAATTAACAGTATCATCCAGACTGGAAAACCAATGTCCCTTGCATGTTTGATGAACCCGGACCATCAGACTTACCAGCTGAGATCTACTGAAAAGTCATCCTTAATGTACCCAAATATGCCACTAGGATGGGTGAGCAGGCATTTGCGGTGTCTGCCCCAAAGCTAAGGAACTCCCTGCCTTCAACTGTGAGGAACTCCACTACACACCTGGTCTTTAAAAATGAGCTCTGTGTCTGCCTCCTGGCCTCTAACTGATGGGTATGCCTTCCCAACAGCGATACCATTACAGTGAACAATGTCAATGATGACAACATTGACAGTTCACTATAATGGTGCACCCAAGACCCCGGCATGCTTCCTCCTGATTCTGCACCCCCTCCCAGAATCAACTCCGACTCAGAGTTGATTATGTTTAGTACAGGGGGAAGAGCCCCCCGCCTGGGGGTTTGAGCGGCAATGCCCCTTGGATAGAAAAAGCAGACTGGGTTTCCATATGGAATTATGTCACCTGAAACTTGCGGTTGACATGATATCCATCGCTGTGATGTCGATCGACGAAATAGTTGTCGAACCAGCATTGTAGATCCTAATAGATGCATTTGTGACTTAATCCCAGGGAGGACCACTAGTTAGGCTTCGTTTGCATGTCTCTTCAGCACATATTCAAGCTCTTATCACTCTCATTTGCTTTTGAATAGCAGGCAAGGAAAGGCTGTGAGGTCTCCTACCACGAGACTGGAATAGTCTCTCTATTTACTTATACCATATGGTCTATCTCCTTGAAACTATATTGTGTATTCCCCTGTATCTATGGATAGCTTAGTGCAATGTCTAATTTCTCCTCTACAGTAGGTATCACCGTGCCTGTCTATACTGTAATATGTCTGACCCAAGTCTGTATAATGTAATTGTAACCGTTGTGATGTGATGTGCTTTTACCTATGTCTGTAACTCGCTCCGGTCGTGACTGAAAATAGGCAATTTCTTTGTCTAGAGCACTTGCCAAGTAATCAAAAACTAAATAAATAAATAAATATAAGAGATAAACAAGACATGAACTGAAGAGATATTTAAGCTAAGGAGGGGGAGGGACATGAGAGGGCATGGTCTTAGATTGGAGGAGGGAAATGAGGAGACACTTTTTCACAGAGGGGGTTGTGGCAGAATAGAACATTCTGCCAGAGGAGGTGGTATCCTGTAAGACAGTGGATAATTTCAAAAGGGAATGGGACAGGGTGAGGGGAGATAATTGTGAAGGGAAGGGAGTGGGGCAGCTGCAAGGTAAGGGTGCAAGCTGCACACTTGAGCAGATTTGACAGACCATGTTGCCTGTTTCTGCTGGCAAATTTGTATGTTTGTATATTCGTATATACAGTTTTCTCTCTTTTTATATAATTTTTGCTTAAAAATTTATTGTATAAAACATTTTATTTTTGTATTAAAATGTACTGTCCTGTGCCTTTATTTGTACTAACTATTACATGGTAAGTGAGGATTCCATCTGGCTGCTGAAGTACAAGCTCCTCCAGGCAGTGTGCTTCTATCAGTACAGATACTGTAAGTACATGCATCTCCCTGCAGGCCATGCATGAAGCCAATGGGTAACTGTACACACAGATACACCCATAGGATAATGATTCTCACATACATCATTTTAATGTAACCACGTAGAGTATCCTCAGAATTACACCACTGTAGTACACGTACTGTGATTCTGTCCGAGTACAGATGGTCACACATAATGCCCTGTAGGGCATAACCCAAATTACAGTCCACTTTGGTTGTGTGACTTCACATGGAGATGCACATCACCCTGTATGGAGTCTCCAAATGACTGTATTGCCACAGATTCACACATACTAGTGGGTTAATGTACTGTATCTGTACCTGCACATGAACAGCCCAGTGATCCGAGTGACATGTGAGATATTCAGTTCGGAGCTGTTTAGTTCCAAGCAGACATACATCCAGATGTGCAAGGTTCTCCATGTCACAGTACCACTTGCAGGCAACAGTACAGAGCAACCTGTCCTGTACAGTAACATGCACCTACAAATACTGTTGTTACACCTTAAGTTTAATATAGAAACATAGAATTTAACAACAGATAAGGACTGCTTGGCCTACCTAGTCTGCCCATTTCCCTACCTAATGGATAAGCTGCAGATCCTAGTTAACCAACAGCCTACTTCCTCCTACCCCCCTCCACTACAATTGCCTTACATCTGTCCCGTGCATTCTTGAATTCCCCCACTGTTTTGGACTCCACTACCTCCTCAGGAAGGTCGTTCCATGTATCCACAACCCTCTCCATGAGAAAATACTTCCTCACATTACCTCTGAGCCAACCCCACTCTATCTTCAAATTGTGCCCTCTTGTTCTTGCACATCTCCTTTTCTGAAAGATGTTACCCTCTTGCACTTTGTTGATTCCCTTGAGGTAGCTGAAAGTTTCTATCATGTCCCCTCTCCCTCCTTTCCTCAGGGGTGTACTCTCATATTAAACTCTTTAACCTCTCTTTGTATGTCTTCTGATGCAGGCCCTGCACCATTTCAGATGCCCTCCTCTGGACAGCCTCCATCCTGTCTATGTCCTTGTGGAGATGGGGTCTCCAGAACTGCATGCAGTACTCCAGATGGGGTCTCACCAACTGTCTGTACAGAGGAATAAAAACTTCCTGTTTTCTACTGGTGATGCCTCTCCCTATGCATCCCAGTATCCCACCAATCCTCCTTACTGCCTTCTCACATTGCTTGCCCACCTTTAGGTCATCTGATATGACTACCTCAGGTCCCTTTCCATTTTTGTTGTTGTTAGTATCTCACCCCCCCCCCATTGTATACTCTTCTCCTGGGTTTTTGTTTCGCAGGTGCATTGCTTTGCCCTTCTTTGCATTGAATCCAAGCTGCCATACAATTGACCATTCCTCCAACCTTGCCAAGCCCCTTCTCATCCTTTCCACCCCACCTTCTGTATTGACCCTGTTGCAGATCTTTGTGCCTTCTTCAAAGAGACATATTTTTCCTTCCAGTCCCTCCACAATGTCACCTATAAAGACATTGAAGAGGACCGGTCCCAGTACTGAACCCTACGGTACTCCACTAGTAACCCCCTTTTCTTCAGAGTATACTCCGTTTACTATTACCCTCTGTGTCCTGTTGTCCAGCCAATTTTTTACCCAGTCTACCACCTTGGAACCCACTCCAAGGCCCGCTAACTTATATATTAATCTTTTGTGTGGGACAGTGTCAAATGCCTTGTTAAAGTCTAGGTAGGCCAAGTCCACAGCTCCTCTCTGGTCTACTACTTTGGTCACCCAGTCAAAGAAATCTATTAGATTCATCTGATACGACCTTCCTGCTGTGAATCCATGCTGCCTTGGGTCCTGTGCCCCTCTGGCCTCTAGGTACTCAACAATTCTTTCCTTCAGAAGTGATTGCATCATTTTCCCTGCCACTGATGTCAAACTAACAGGTCTGTAGTTTGCGGCCTCTGCCTTGCTCCCACTTTTGTGAAGTGGAATCACATCTGCCGTCCTCCAGTCCTCAGGTATCACATCATCCTGCCATGATTTGTTAAAGAGGGTAGTCAGTGGTGTCACTAGTTCTACCCGTACTTCTTTTAGAATTCTGGGGTGAATCCTGTCAGGCCCCATTGCTTTGTCCATCTTCAGTTTTAAGAGTTCTTTCAGAACTCTTTCCTCTATGAATGGACTGGTGTCAACCCCCCTATCCAGAGTGTTTCTATTGTTTGGCTTAGGTACCTCCCCATCTCTTCTTTTGTGAATACTGAGCAGAAATATTCATTCAGTATCCCTGCTTTTTCACTGTCATCCTCTGCCCACATTCCCTCTCCTTATTAAGCCTCAGTATCCCTCCCTTGGTCTTTCTTCACTCCCTAATGTACCTATAAAAGTTTTATCCCCGTCTTAACAGAGTTGGCTATCTTTTCCTCAGTTTGGGCCTTTTCTATTCTGACTGCCTTCTCTGCCTGATTCTGCTTTAACTGATGTTGTTCTCTGTTCTGCTCCTTCTGTGTTTCCTTCTATTTCCTGAATGCTATCCTTTTCTCCTTAATCTTCTCTGCCACCTCTTTTGAGAACCATAGTGGCTTTTTCCTTCATTTTGTTTTGTTGATTTGCTTTACACAAAGGCTTGTTGCCTCTGTGATGGCAGTTTTGAATTTTCCTCATTGTTCTTCTAAGCCTCCTTCTTGCCTGTTTGCTAGTGCTTTTCTGAGGCATGGTCCCATTTTGCCAAAGTCAACAGCTTTGTTTTTGTATGGCTTGACACTACAGCTGTATTTATTGTGAACCACACTGTTTGGTGGTTGCTTGTTCCCAGATGGCTACCCACTTCTAAATCTAAGATCCTCTCTTCCTCCCCATTTGAAAGAATCAGGTCTAAGACTGCTCCCACCCAAGTGGGTTCCAACACTAGCTGTCTGAGGCATGCCATCAGTATGGCATCAAGAATGACTCTGCTCTTGGATGTGGCTGCATTAAAGGAGCTCCAGTTAACACCTGGCATATTCAGGTCCCCCTTCAACAATATCTCTCCTTTATCTGCCATTCTAAGGATTCCTTCTATCATTTCCTTGTCCATTTCCTCCCCCTGAGATGGGGGTCTGTATACAAACCCTATGCACAGTGTGGTGCTTTTCCTGTCTCCAGTGTGACCCATAGTACCTCCTCCCCTCTCTGTTTACCCTTTAGGTCTGTTACTTTGATTCCTTCCCTAATGTAGAGAGCTACTTCTCCTCCTCCTCTTTTACTCTCCCTCTCCCTCCTGTAGATTGTGTACCCTGGTATGCTGACATCCCAGTCATGGTTCTCTATGTACCTTGTTTCTGTGACTGACATGATATCCAGGCTTCCCTCTTCTATCAAGGCCACTAGTTCAGGGAGTTTGTTACCTAGACATTGGTACTTATCACCCTAAATTTTTGGATGGCCTTACTACTTTTTGACCCATCCCTGTCCTTACTGCTTTTGCATTTTTCTGGGTTTACTCCTGTTCTGCTCCCTATTTACTTCTTTACCTTTGTGTCTACTTCTCTAACTACCCTGTTTTATGGTGGGGGGATTTTCCTATCTTCTCTTCAGTGCCTCTCCCCTTGACTAGTTTAAATGCTTGCCAGTGAAGCATTTAAACATACAGTTACACCTAGGATCCTGGCTCCCCACCTGGACAGATGCAGACCATTATGCCAGTATAGACCTGTGTCCCTCCAGGTGGATCCCCAGTCCCCGATAAAGCCAAGTCCCTGAGCTCTGCACCAGTTTCCATCCAGTCATTGAATCCCATGGTGTGGAGCACCCTAGCCTCACCCATGCCATAGACAAGTAGCACTTCCAAGAAAGTTATCATGTGTCCCACTTGTCTATGGCCCATCCCCAACTCCACAAACTCCTGCTGCACTGCTCTGATCCCATTCCCAGTCAGGTCATTTGTCCTTAGGTGGACAATGACATCCAGCTCCCTACCCTGTGCAGCTACTCCCATGATCCTGAGGATTTGCTTCCTGTATCATCATTTGTAAGCAAAAATGTCAACACAGCCTTTCCATAAGCACACCTCATGAAACAGTTACAACACATTTGTGTAGGAACTTCTTATTGTCACTACAAGGCACGGAACTGCACCAACTTCTTAATACCTCAACAAGGGGACATGCCATTCTCAATCTAGTCCTCACAAACTTGGAACGGATCAAGGACATCAAAGTGGGATGCCATATGGGCAACAGCGACCACTGCATAGTAAGCTTTAAGGTAAATATAACACAAGACACCAGCCACATAAAGATGAAGGTGCTACATTTCAGAAAGGCTGACTTCCAAAAAATGAGGAACAATATAAATAGCCAGATAATGGAAATAGAGGCTGAGGAGGTGGAGGTCACATTGGGGAGACTCAAGAGAGCAAAAAAGACTGCTACAGATCAATGTGCAAGATGGTTCAGCAAAAAAAAAAAAAAAAGAAATCCTCTATGGTTTTCCAAGGAAGTGGCCACCACAGTCAAAGAAAAAAAGAAGGTGTACAGCATATACCGGGAAACCAAACCTGAGAAACACTTTGAGTCATACAAGGAAAAAAAATGATAGAATCTAACAAACAAATTAGAAATGCAAAAGCCCAGACAGAGGAAAAGATAGCAGAAGGGGCAAAGAGAGGAGACAAATAATTTTTTTAGATGTATAAGAGAACATAGGAAGGCAACGGGAGGATAGTAAAGATTGCTACTGAAGAAGGAAAATTCACCAAACATGACCCAGAGAAAGCCAAAATCCTCAACAAATACTTCTGCTCAGTGTTTACCAAAGAGAACCCATGGGGTGGCCCAACCCTGAAAAAACACAACATCTCAGGAGCAGGGGTAGACACTAGTCCCTTTACAGAAGCCGAGGTATGAGAGGCACTAAATAAACTAAAAGCAGATAAAGCCATGGGACCAGATGAGATACACCTCGGAATCCTTAAGGAACTGGGGGCAGAATTAGCAGCCCCTCTGGCATTTCAAGACCCTAAAAGGCATGGTTTCACAGCAGGTAGGTCATCCTAGACAAATCTGCTTGAGTTTTTTGACTACACTGCAAAAACAGTGGATGCCGGTGGGGTCGTTGATGTGGTCTACCTAGACTTTAGTAAGGCCTTCAACACGGTTCCACACAGAAGGCTGGTAAAGAAGCTGGGGTTGGTCCAGAAGTAGTCAAATGGGTACAAGGCAGAACCCAGAGGGTGCAGGTAAATTAAATGCAATCAACAGAAGGCAGGGTGCCCCAGGTCTCAGTTCAGGGGCCTCTGCTCTTCTATGTTTTTATAGCAGACATCACTGATGGACTGGAAGGGAAGGTATGTCTATTCACAAATGACACCAAGATAAGTAACAGGGTGGACACCTCAGAAGGAGTGAACAAGATAAAAATTGACCTCAAGAAGCTAGAAGAATGGTCTGGAGTGTGGCAGCTGAGATTTAATGCCAAAAAGTGCAAGGTCATGCACATAGGAAAGAAAAATCCAAGAAAGGAGTACTACCTAGGAGGAGAAAGGCTGGCATCCTCAAACCAGGACCGAGATCTGGAAATAATAATCTCAGATGACTTGAAGGTTAGTAAGCAGTATGAGAAGGCAACATTGAAAGCCAATGGAATGCTGGGCTGCATAGGAAGGGGAATCACAAGCAGGAGGAGGGAGGTGATACCACCACTGTATAGATCGCTGGTCAAGCCTCACCTGGAATACAGAGTCCAGTTCTGGAGGCCTCACCTTAGGAAGTATACTGACTGGGGGGAAACAGTACAGAGAAAGGTGACAAAATGATTCAGGGTCTGCAGTACATGTCCTACGAGTAGAGACTTAGGGAACTGAATATGTACTTCCTGGAGCCGAGAAGAGAGAGGGGGAACATGACTGAAACATTCAAGTACTTAAAAGGCATTAACAAGCTACAGGCACAGGAAATTTTTCACTTCAAGAAGGGCTCCATGAACAGGGGACATGACTTCAGGCTGCAAGAAGGAAGGTTCTCTACCAACACCAGGAAGTTTTTCTTCACAGAAAGAGTGGTGGATGCCTAGAACAGCCTGCTCCAAGAGGTTGTGGGGTTCAACAGTGTGGGGGGATTGGAGAATGCATGGGATAGACACAAGGGAGCCCTGACTACTAAGGGCAACTAGAGTGTCAAAATAGGTCTAAAATAAATGGACAGACTAGATGGACCTAGCGGTCTCCTTCTGCCATCAACATCTATGTCTCTATGTGAAATCATTACAAAACCCTTACTCTACAGAACAGCTGTGAAATGACCTTAAAGATCATGTTTCACCTATGTTTCCACAATGGTTCATGAGGTAGTGCCATAGAAAGCACATGTTAAAAATGTGGCTATTAAATGTTTGAAAATAGCACAGATATGAGCAACAATCTTCATTCTGACAATATCAATAAATTCTTGTTTCATGAGCTGATATTTCTATTTTGTGAGCCAACAGTCTTGAGTCAAGAGGATCATGAAACAAGAAATGAAGTTCACAAAACAAGATGGTGGACTTAGTTTTTTTTTAATCTCTTTTCATGAGTGAACCTGTTGTTTTGTGAGTCATAAAGCAACTCATGAACCAAGAATGTTGGCTCACAAAGATAGCAGAGTTATTTTTTTTTTATCAGACTTGTTCCATAAGCAGGTATGTCATTTTATCAATCATGAACTAACTGATGAAATAAGAAGGCCATCTCAAGAAACAAGACTGGGGGAAAAATGAAGTCCATCATCTTCTTTCATGAGCTGACCTTCTTTCATGACCATTCACAAAACAAGATTGGAAGGAAAGCTAAGTCCGCCATCTTGTTTCGTGAGCAGACCTTCTTGTTTCATTAGTTGTTTTGTAAATCAAGAAACAACAGGGCTGGTCATGAAAGAAGACTTGAAAAAAATTAAACCAGCATTTTGTTTTGTGAGCCAAAATTCATTGTTTTGTGAGGCTGTATGTTTGTTTTGTGAGTCTCAAGAAACAATAATAATATTAATAATAATAACTTTATTTCTTTGGCGCCTTTCAAGAAACCAAGGCACCTTACAGAATTTAAAAACATATCACACAAATTCAGATCTTAAAATATATAAAACAACTGTTACATTTAGGCAAATAAAATCAGTCACCAAAGGCTTAAGTCCAGAAATATGCTTTCAGGGCCTTTTTAAATCCCTTCATGGTTATGCACTCTCATGGCTGACAGGGTAGAAAATTCCAGAGGGTAGGGGCTGCATGCATAAATGCACAGGCCCCAGAAGATTTCAGACACACCCTCGGAATCTCTAGCAAACCCTTCTCAGCTGAGCGGAGCAACTGCCCAGGGCAGTAAGGGACCAGGAGCTCATTCAGGTAGTCTGGACCAAGTCCATGCAGGGCTTTAAAAGTCAGAAGACTGAATTTAAAAGTGATCCACCACTGAACTGGCAGCCAGTGCAGTCTGCAAAGGACCGACAAAACATGACTGGACTGAGAGGTACCAGTCAAAAGTCGAGCAGCTGCATTCTGCACCAGCTGCGGGCAGTGGATTGCCATCACAGGAAGCCCTAGGTAAAGGAAATTGCAATAGTCCAAGCACAAGAACACAAAGGCATGGACCAGTGTAGGAAGATCATCAGACAGAACAAGGTTCTAATCATGGAGATATTCCTCAGATGGTAGAATGAGGACTTGATGACAGCAGACACCTGCGAATGCAGTCATCCTTTCATCAAAAATTACCCCCAGGTTACGTGCCTGTTCAGAGGTCAGGAGTGGAACATCACCAAGAAAGAGCCCAGAGGGTGAACCAACCCCTGGCCCCCCTATCCGATGTACTGGATCCACAACCAGCACCTCTGTCTTTTCCAAGTTCAACTTCTGCCAACTCGAGTCCATCCACTCCTGGATTTCTTTGAGGCAGTTATTAAAGACTGAGAGAACGCCATCCTGATCAGGTGCAAAAGAGAGGTAGAGCTGGGTATCATCAGCATAGCAGTGAAACCTCAGCCCATACCTTCTTACAATGTCTCTGAGGGGCAGCATGTACACTGCGAATAACCTGGGGGACAGCACCGAGTCCTGAGGAGCCCCACAAAACAGGGAAACTGGGTCCAAGGAATAAACCCCGGAAACCACTCTCCTCATTCTTCCATTGAGGTAAGATATAAACCACCTGACGGCTATGCCTGAAAGTCCACAGATGAATCTCAGGCACTCAAGTAGCACCCCATGGTCCACAGTGTCAAAAGCTGATGAGAGATCTAGAAGAATGAAGATGGAATGGTTCTTCTGGTCCCTAGCCATCAGGAGATCACTGAGCACCTGAACCAGTGCTGTCTCAGTACTATGCCTCTTTCAGAAACCAGACTGGAGGGGTTCATATATATCATGGATGGTCAAATGGTTCTCCAGCTGTATGGCCACTACCTTCTCAATCACCTTCCCTAAAAAGGGCAGGTTAGAGATTGGTCTGTAGTTTGCATGGCAGTTGGGGTCCAAAGAAGCTTTCTTCAAGAGGGGTGTCACCACCACCTCCTTCAGGGAGCTAGGAAACTCACCTGTTTCCAAGGAACACCAGACTATCCATGCTAGAACCAGACTGGTGGAATCAATACAACCCAAAATCAGGAAAGTAGGTTCAGGATCCAAACTGCAGCATGTAGGGCGCGCACCTCAGACAATCCACATGATATCCATGAACTCCGGTCGGTCGAAGGTACTCCAAGAAAGCTGAGGTGCAGCTGCCACATGCTGATTCAGAGCAACACCCTTAGAGTGTGCTGGCTGGAGTGCCGCCCTTATGTTGGTCACCATAGTTGCAAAGAATCGAGCAAGTTCATCACACTCTATTTGCAAAAAGGCCTTTTGAACCTGCAGGCAGGCTGGGTTGCACAGTCTGTCTACAGTGTGAAAGAGCTGAGCTGGTCAGTTCTGAGCAGCCGCTCTCTCCCCAGACAGGAACTTTGCCTTCTTAAGGTTGATTGCAGATTGATAGGCTTGAAAATGCTCCATCAATCTAAGGTGGTTGGCATCAAGGGAAGATCTCCGCTGACAACGCTCCAACCTTCATATTAGTCGCGGCATCTCTCTCAAGGTCCCATCAAACCTTGGGGACTGAGGGCGAAGGGAGAGAGGGTGAACACGGACAGCAGCAATGATATCCAGGGCTACTGACACAGCCATATTATAGGCTACCACGAGGGCTTCTGGGTCACTGTTTGCCACTGGAAGGGTTGATAGGTTAAGTACTGCCGCCAGGCCTTTAGAGCTAACATTTCATAAAGGATGATACCTGACCATCTGCACAGGGGTAGGCCTATGAAGGGGGGAAACTAAAACTGAATCCCACAGTGTAGTGATCGGACCATCCAACTGGTTCCACCCCCAGATCAGAGGCCTCGATCCCCAAGAGAAAGACTAAGTCAAGGGAATGACCATGTTTATGGGTAACAGTGGTAACTATCTGTGTGAGGCCCAGAGATGACAAAAGCTGGAGGAAGTGTTGTCCAAACTGCCAGAATTTGTCATTGACCCAGGCATTGAAGTCACCTAGAACCATCGATCTGGGTGAATCAAATGCCATGTCAATGACAAAGTCTGCCACTTCCTGAAGGAACCGCTTCTCATCTCTGGGTGGACGGTAGATGAGGAAGATCCTACAACCTGAACCTGCTACCACGGTACACTCAAATGACTCAGTCTCCTCAACTGGTACAGTTGTAAGGCTGAGTTCAGTTTTAAAACAGACCACAACCCCACCCCCCATGATCCAATCTCAGGCGGTGAATCACCGAGTACCTGGCTGTAGTTACAGCCTCCAATATGGGTCCAGAATTCTCATCCAGCCAGGTCTCGGTAAAGCAAACAAGATCCACCATTTCTACAAGATCTGCAATAATTGCAGTCTTGTTTTTAATGGATCTGGCATTGCATAACACAGTCCCAGTTTGATGAATCTCCAGGGCCGCCCGGGCCACCTGCCCACCACTATTGGTGGTGTCCTTGGGTATGGAAACTAGACATGGCACACCATGTTCAAGATTTTATTTCATCCCAGGGCATCTCCTGGATCTCATGACCCCAATGTGGTGGCCCTGCTCATTCACCCTCTACTGTTCGCTACCCTCCACCCCCCTCATCCCCTTACAGGCAATACCCAGTGCCCTACAATGCTGGTAGGTTATAAACTGCAATGGGGGAGGAATAAAGGGACAGAGAGCATGGAGAGCAGAGAGTGAATAGCGCATGACCATGGGGGCAGACCTCCGACACATTCAAGCAATCAAATTATCAGGCAACTCTCATTTAGCTTAACCCATGCACTAATAAAACAAAAACAAAACAAAATAACATAAAACACAATAAAATATAAACCCTCAATACTTATTTAAGCAAATAAATAACCTAAAACACTCCTAAACCCTACCTTAAAATAAATAACCCTCATTAACCCTCCCCAAATGAAAAATACTAAATTCTAAAACATGAACATATTAATATCTTAAACAAAAATGAACTTGCAATCACAAAAAAATAATAAAACACTGATATTTAAAATTATTAAATTACAACTAAATAACAATAACCCTACCCCAAACAAAACCTAAAACAAAAACAATCTGCTAAATGGCTACAGCATAGTAAGTCTTTAAGTTATTGTCCAGTATATAATGTTGAACAGTCAATATCTTCTTTAAATGATATTAATTGCACAAATCCATTAGAAGAGTTTTGAAATGAAGAGGGGTAGCTCTCACCATAACAACTCTTCAGTAAATCCAAAAACGTGGCCCTCTCCCTGCCACAGTTGTAACTTAATTAGAAGATTTTTGAAAAGATGAGGCATTCTCACTGCCTCCCTATATCAAAAATTAATTTACAGTACCTTGCCGGAGTTTAGATAGGAGAAAGGCAAGAAATGTAGCTCAGGAGCACTCAGCTTGAAAGTCCCCATAGGTTAGACAGATGGAAGAGCTGTAATCAATGTAAATACAGCCAGGCCCAACCACAGCTCTAGGACAGGCACCCAGAACCATTTAACTCCCCACATAGCCCACCGTTGCAACCCAGACAAGCTGGGAGGCCACGGTGAACACAGGGAGATAAGTTTACAACCCCCTTCTGGTCGGTATCCTCACCTCCCACAGGCAGCCCCTGAGCCAGACACCTACACTGAAGCCAAGCTGGCCCAGACTACAGTTACAGCTCTGTATCACAACAATGACACCAACAAACTTCCGACTTCTGCAGAGGAAAAAAAATAACAATCCAAATGCAATAGTCAGTTAGATCCAGGGAGCCGACACCCCCAGCAATAGTCTTACTAATCCAGTAGGATAACCATCTCCATGAGGTGAATACTCCAATTAATTCCTGCGAGATGAGTGCCCCAGAAATTCCACTAGTCACACTGGCACTAGCACTCAGACTGCACTCCTCTGTTCAAATTCCCCAGCAGGACACAGATTGCAAAAAGTAAGCCACGGACCTTGATAAAAATGATTGCATTTGTCCAGTCCATAGAAAATGGTAACTTCCACACAGTCAGAGAAGAGTGTCCAACTAGGCAGTGGGCAGGATCAAATGACTGCCAGCTTTCACCAAATGCTGTAGCCAATACAATTTTAAATAAAAAATGTTAACAAACACAACGAACCAGACACAAAAAACAAATAAAATAAATAACTTCAAACAAACTCCTCCGTTAGCTATTGTGACGGCTGACCCAGCATAGCTGCCATCTTCAGGGTGTAGCAAGAAAATCGACTTACAAAAAAAGCCACTAAGGATTTTTTGGGTATCCCAAAACCATATTTAGAGGTCCTTTTCCAAAAACTCAAGTTCAGAATCAAGCTAAACTGGTCCCATTTAGCTGGATGTATATGTTTATTTGTCTCCAGGGCATAATTTTTACTGGTTTTCAAAAAAATATTTTTTGGGGAAAAAAAAAACAGAAACAAGATGGCTGCACTATAAAAGACAAATTTTCCTCATGAAACAAAAGACTCATTTTGTTAGCTAGAAATCCTTCTTTTGTGTGAAACAACCACCTGGAAGACCCTACTGAGCATGCTCAGACCAAAAATTTCAAATCTTTATAGCTCAGGAATGGATTAATATTTTTTCACCTAACTAACAAAAGGCACCACTCTATGGCAAACCCCATCTACTATGAAAATTTCAGAGCAAAATGAGAAAATATCTGGGCTGTAGGTGAGAGGAAAAAAAAAACAGCAAAAACCCAGATTTTTCTCTTTTTGCCCTATTCAGTTCTCGGAATCCGGACATCCAACCATCAAAAAACTTGCCAAATCAAAAGACCTTGCCCTCAAGACTGCACATGCCAAAGTTTGTACAATCTGTTGAACAGGAGTGAAGATATTAAGGTGAAAGTTTAGGGGTTTAGCATTAACTCAACCTAACAATACGGGTGCTATCACGCCCCAATAATATATATTCTTTGAAAAAATATCTCAACTGAACCAGATAGGGTTCAAGTTAATGCCACAAAAGTAGGGAAATGTGACATTAGAGTTTCCAACCCAAACTCCCTATGGCACCCCCCAAGGAGCAAAAGGAAACAAATTAGAGTTTTAGGTCTCTGGACTCTAGGTGAATCAGTAGTGGGGTCTTCCTTGGGGTTGTCAACCCTAATGCTCCTACCACCCCTCAGCTAGTAGCCTCCTGTCAGAAGCAGAAGGTACATCTCCAGGCCAGTGCCTCACAGTATACATGCTTCAAAGGCAGAGAAGTATGTTTCACTAGATGATGCCAATACAATCTGTTATACCTTTCTTCACTCATGTCCCTGAGGGCCCTGCATGAAGAAAGATCACATCTGACATTGTTTACTCGGGGAATGGAGTGGGCATCAGGGTTGACAACCCCAAGAAAGGCCCCACCACTGATACGTCAAGACTCTGGAGACCCAAAACACTAATGTTTTTTCCTTTTACTGCTTGGAGGGTGTGGTTGGGGGATAAAACATTCTTTAGGTATATAAGTGAAAATAGGAAGAACAGGGGAGGGCTAGCAAGGCTAAATGGAGAAGGAGGAGGTTGTGTGGAAGAGGACCAGAAAAAAGCAGACATATTGAACAAGTACTGTACTTTTGTTCAGTATTTATGAAGGAAGGAGTAGGTGATAGGCCCCTGATGGGGAAAAAGGGCATTAAAGGAAGGAAGGTAAACACTAGTCCTTTTACAGAGGAGAGAGCCCTCTAGTTACTTTCAAAACTAGAAGTGGATAAGGCAATGGGGCTGGCTGGGGTACACCCTAGGATACAGAGGGAGTGTAAGGATGAACTGACTGCAGTTCTGGCCATATTCCTTTAATGTGCCAACTGATTATTGCTATGGTGATTTTGTCAACGGGATGTTGTCGCAGACTTTGTCTTCTACCTTGATTTGTTGTTGGGCTGTGTTTACACCTCGAGTGGTTTCAGAATGCTATGCTGGTGGGGTGCACCTGAGTGTTGCCCATTGCACACTGTGTCAAGACCTGGAGTTTGTTATTTTTACAGTGGGTGGTGTGAGGGATGAAGCCCCCAGCTTTGGGGGTGCGGAGGTGGAGTCCCTCACAATATTGTAGTGTCTTTATTCTTGTCATATGGTGCTAAGACTCCTGAGCAGCAGACTGTCAGAGCACCGTAGATCCCAGCTTTTTATTCAGACTAACACTGGGAGAACAGTAGCAGCTAAAGGAAGGTAGCTATAGATAGAGTCTATAGGGTTTAAGAAATAATAAACAGATACGAGCAGTCACATGAATATATTTGGAAAAGTAGAACTCTTTCCCTTTTCTGCTGGAAAGTTCTCTCAGAGGAACAAATAGGTTCAGTCAAGAGAGATATTGTTGTTGTTTTATTTTACCTATACCCTTGGAATTGACCTCGGGATAACTGGGATCAAATGGAGTACAATACATAGTGGTGTTACAGAAAGCCCACAGGTTGATGTCACTTTCCAAAATACTAAAATAGTAAAGCAGATTGCCTCAGCTTCCACAATTCTTGATGGCTTTGGCATTCTTCTGGTTGATTACGATGAAGTAAATAAAAGGCCAACCAAAAATCATTTATCAAACCATCCCCATATGGAATCAGTAACAATTTCATTTAATGACAGGAATGTAGAAATAACTACTTATAACAGATTTGCACTACTGGAGGGTCTTACACAGGCATGACCAGAACTACAGTTTACCTTAGATAAACAAAATATTAATCATATCCAACGTCATTTAAATATATTATCCTGGAACACTGAGGGGTTAGCAAATAAATTGCCAGATTCTGAGGTAGTTGAATTCTTTACAAAGTATGATATTATATGCCCACAAGACACATGGTGGTACAGTGATTCCCCACCTATGATTCCAGGGTATACATCTTACCTATGTGCAGCTAAGAAGAAGAAGAATCAGCATTTATATATCACTTTTCATTCACAGTGTATCCCAAAGCACTTTACAAGCAGTGCTAGACTGGTAGTGAAGTGACTGAATGTTTAGCGGCGGCCTTGTCGCACATCAACACCCACACACAGCCTGGACAATTACATGAACCAGTTTTATGGGAAGGGAAATTTGTCCAGGACACCAGGGAAATTCCCCTGCTGTTAGTCAGTAGGGGGCCGACTGGCTGGAGACAAGATGGCCACTGTGTTAGTGTGCTCAGAGGAGGTGGCTGTGGAGGAGGCAGACAAGGATATGGAATGCCTTTTCAACAAGGGCTCTCATTTTGTATCATTTTCAGATGTGGAAACCGAGGAGGTTTTTCATGAAGCAAGGACTACAATGGAAGGATCTGAGTTAATTTCGAAGACCATGGCAACTATGAATTCTAAAGGCACTACCTTATCGGCTGTTTCAGCGGAGGTCCCTGCAGCTTTAGTTGTGGAAGACAAGGTTGGAGTCACTACGTAAACGGAGGATTTGGTATCACTAGATGGTCAGCAGGTGCATCAGAATACGGAAGAGCTCCAGAGCGGATTGTTGGGAAAGACGCTAGTCGCACAAAGCGAGCTGGCGGATGAAATTGGGAATATTACTGGGTCTGGGTCAAGAATGGAGTTAGGAAACCAACAGTCATCATCGAGTAGGAAGACGGAATCAGTTATTGTTGGTACTGAGACTGAGAACAGAGGGAAGACGTCGGTGAGTAGCACTCTGGGGTCTTCAGTCAGAACACGAGTGCATTTGAATAAAGAGTCAGGGTTTGTTTTCAAGCCTTTGGAGGGGGACAGTTTGAACACTAACTTTCCAAGATATGTTCATTATCAAATGGATACTGGTAATCAGGAGGGGGTTACCGAATTCTGTTTTAAATCATGGAAGTTACAGCAAGTGGACACTGAGACTGTGCAGGGCACTAATCAACAATGTCATGAGCAGAAGGAGAAGAATTTAACAGTAGTGGAGGATGCAGCTCAACAGTTTAAGGTTCCTCAAGCTCATGATGACACCTGGTCTCCACAAGGTGCTTTAAGGGCTGCTGGATGGGGGAAGACTGGTAATGGGCTATGGACTCCTAACCAAGCATGGGACCCAGTTCTTGATTTAACTAAGGGTTCCCCTGACTGGACACCTCAGGGTCTGTGGGAAGGGGTTGCTAAGGACAAGGGAATTATACTCGAGTCTGTGCAACCCAACAGTGGTGATACGGTATGTTCTAATGGGGAATTGAAAGTGGCTGATGACAAACCAGTTTTGCTTGTCCTGTTAATTTTCAGAACTCTGAAAAACCATTAATGTCTTCACTATTTAATAATGCAGAAAGGGAGGCTGCTCCTCGGCGTAATGCAGTACGCATTAGATATAAAGGTGGTTTACCAGATAGGCCAGACAGGTACCATGTGGGTAGATTACTAATTAAAGATTCTCTTGGGTTTTCTGCAAGGGACATCTTTGCCTTCATCAATATTTCGGGTGAAGACAATTATGACATTAGTTTTCGTTCTGCATATTTATTAGAACTGTTCTGGGAAAGATATAACCAAGTAAAATTTTCCCCCACGTCATCTCCTTTCTTGGTTGTTCCCCTTTCTACACCATTAATTAAACATATTACTGTTATGTTTCGAAATGAAGGAGTCCATGTAGAAGATATTACGCATTGGTTGTCTCTAAAATGCGAGCTTCAAGGAGACCCAGAGCCCATTTTAGATTCAGAACAATTCTGGACGGGGGGATGGAAATTTAAAGTCAAACTAAGGCAATCAGATAAAGGGATTGAGCAGATCCCAAACTCTTTTTTGTTGGGCAGGGATAGAGGAGTTTGTTTTTATAGTGGCCAACCCCAGGCGTGTTACAAATCTGGTGCAAAAATTCATTTATCCAGTACCTGCGATCGCCCAAGGTGCGATAATTGTAGGGAAATAGGACATGTTTCAAAGCAATGTGCTAACCACACAAAATGTGATCTGTGTGAAGAATATGAGCATGCTTTTAAAGATTGTATGTGGCCTGTTAAGAACAAGGCCTCATGTGGTAGTGTCGACTTAATCTTGCAACAGGCCCAGGAGGCAGTACAAAAAGTAGGGTCCGAGGTGCAAGATTTAGCAACTCCCTCTTTTCTTCCAAAGCAGCTGGATAAACCCTCAACACCAATAATTCCAGCACCAATAGTTTCTGTATCAGTTCCCCCTCCCCATCTGAGAGGAAGTTGGCGTCTAGTAAAATGGAACAACAAGTTCAGCAGGGGGGCTTATTGCAACCAGTTTGTTATAAAGACCCAGAGGACAAATCGGGAGAAGGACTCAGTAATCAAATGTCCTTGCCTCCTAGACAGTCCAGTAGGAACTTTAAACCAATTCCAACCCCTGTGAAAGTCAAAGTAGAAACCCATAATACGTATGCAGCTCTTTTTCCTGCTTGGGGTGATTCTGAAATGGACCTGGGTGACTCAGACTCACAAAAGTCAGTACAGGGCAATCTTGGCGAACCCTTACGTGATTATGAATAAAAGAAAAAGAAACGTGGAAAAAAATAAGGTGTGGTTTCACTACTTATTGTTTGGTCAATGGGGTTTCTTTGGACGTCCTTAAACACACGTAGTTTACTGAATTCAGTAAAACGTAAAGCACTTTTTCATTTATTTCATGATAGGAAGATTTCTCTCTGTTTTGTACAGGAGACTTGGATGTTTTCTAAAGACCAAATTCACTCTTTCCAAAATGATTGGCCATGGGGGCCTTCATATTGGTCGTTTGGTAGGGAAAAGGCTGATGGTATTGGGGTCCTTTTTAATGGTTATCAATTTTCTTTACATAAACTGGTGGATCTGATCCCAGGGAGAGTATTGATACTGGATGGTGCATGGTTGGGTACTCAGTATAGGTTGATTACTCTTTATAACCCCCAAACTAAGGCAGCTAGACTAGAGTGTTTGAAAGAGATTCAACCTTATTTAGTCACAACTTTACCCATACTGTGGGAAGGGGATTTTAATTGCACTTTGCTAATTAAAGGGATGACTATGAAAAAAAATTATTGTGACTAATTTTTTGAAAACAATGACAGCAAAAGCAGATTTAGTTAATTGCAATGAAAATAAAAGGGAAAAGTTTGGTTATACTTTTTATAAGGGGACAAAAGGCTCCACTATTGATTATTTACTGGTCTCTAACTTTCTTTTAGTTCATAATTTTTGTACAATACCCGTAGAATTTTCTGATCATCAGCTCTTACAGGTAGAAGTATGTGATATGACTTGTCAGTGCCCTAGGACAAATAGATGGAAATTAAATTCCGATTGTCTATAGGTTCAGAGGGTTAAAAACTCAATTAAACTAATTCTGGAAGCTAGACTTTCAGTAAGTTTTTTATACTCTGATCTTGGAATCTGGTGGGAAGAGACGAAGGCTGATTGTATTCAATGGTTCAAAAGTTATGGGATTCACAAGAGGAAATCACAGTTTGGCTCTTATTTAAAACTTAGAGCTCATTTGCAAGATTTGTATTCAATAGCGAATGTTTCAAAACAGGACTTATCCTCTCAGATAAATATTATTAAGTTAGAAATGAGAAGGTTACAATATGATAGGGCCAAATATTTGCAAGCCCTTTTGAATAACCACATGGGGAAATCAGTTATCAGTGACCCTTACTCATTATGTAAAAAACTTAAAGACTCCACTTCTCTAGAGTTTTTGAATACTGATTCAGGTAAGGTGACAGATGTGAAGGGAATTAGTCAGAGTATTAATAATTATTTTCAAAACCTGCAGTCTAAAGAGTCTTCATCTGCTCAGGAAATTCAGGATTATTTAAGTCCCTTTCCTCCCCCAAGGTTAGAGCAAAGTATGATTGCTGACATAATAAAACCCTTTTCAGTTCAGGAAATTGAGGAAGTTATAGGTCATCTGAAAGATCACACCTCTCCAGGAATAGATGGTTTATCAAACTCGTTTTATAAAACTTTTCAAAAGGAATTAATTGTTGGCTTATTATTACTATTTAATTCCTTTTTGGCCAGACATTCTATTCCAAGTTATTTTTCACAAGGTATACAAATCTATCTCTTTAAATCAGGGGAAAAGGGGAATCTAGAAAATTGGAGACTGATTACTTTATTAAACTCTGACTACAAAATTTTGGCAGCCCTGATTAATAACAGATTAAAACAATTGGCAACTATAGCAATTTCACCAGTACAGCACTGCAGAATTGCAAATAGGAGAATTCAGTCAATATTGACTACAATAAGAGATGTGATTGAACATACGTCTGATTTGGGTACGAGAGGTGGCTTAATTTCATTAGACTTCGAAAAAGCCTTCGATAGGGTAAATCATGTATTTCTTTTTCAAATTTTAAGGTTTTTTGGGATTCCAGTACAAATTCTTGACATGATTAAAGGACTGTATGCAAAAACTAAGGTATTCCCTATTATTAATGGGATATTAGGACATCACCTAGAGATTACTACAGGGATGCGACAGGGCTGTCCATTGAGTCCTTTGCTGTATAATTTCACATTAGAGCCTTTGATTAGAGCAGTCAGTTTAAGAACTATGTGGGAGGGTTTCATAATCCCAGGCACGACGAAGATGTTAACAATACAAGCATATGCAGATGATGTATGTTTATTTTTTCAGAATTTAGAACAAAATGATTTTTTTTTTCAGGAGTTTCAACTTTATGCTAGGTTCTCTAATACTAAACTAAATTATGCAAAATCAAAAGATTTATTGATGGGGTGCAGTTATCAGATGCCAGTTTGGCATAAAGCTATTAAAATAATGAAGGATCCAATTACTGTTTTGGGAGTATTGTTTGGTCCTCAAAATCTACCTACTGAGAACTGGATGAAAGTCTTGGACAACATGGAGGGAAAAATAAATAGATGGAAGTAATTTAGATTCAGTAAAATTAAAAGAGTGCAAATTTTGAAACAATTTATTTTACCTTGTCTTCAATATATTGTGGTGATTTATCCTTTACCGTCCCATTTAGAAACTAAACTTTATAGTCTCTGTTTTCAATTATTGTGGGGAAATAGGCTCAATCCAATTAAAAGATTTTATACATATTTGGATAAAAACAAATGGGGTGTGGGTATGATTGACCCGGTGATTTTTTGTTTCTCACTGTTTTTCATACATTCATTAAAATCTTCTATAGGTTTTTCAAATAGAAGCAAAGATCAGTGGTTCAGGGCAGTAATAGGCTGGAATTTAAAATCTTGGACACAGTATGATCCGAAATTGAGCTACCATCTTCCCCTTCCAGTTTATTTCAGGCCAGTAGCTCAAAAATTGTATAAATGGAAATTAACAAAAACTCAAATTTGTGAAAGTACGGCTACAACATTATATAAGAAAATAATAGCTTCAAGATATCCCACAAGTCCAGCTTTTAAGAACTGTCCATCATCCTCAAACCAGACAATACTAGATCGATTAAATAATCCAAGACTGCCACCTTATATGTGGGAAACTCAATGGTTGATTATGTACGATTGGTTAAATATCAGAGGGATGGCAAAGTACAAAGCAAAGGAGGAAAGGAATTGCCCATATTTAAAATGTATTAACAAAGAAGAAACCATGGAACATTTCTTTTTAGATTGCTCAAATTCAGTTCCATTATGGGCCTACCTATCAAAAAAATGGTCATTGCTGTGGTTATTGAACCCTTCTTATCAATTCTTAACAATTGGTGAACTCCCTTGCAGTTTAAAAAAATATGAGAAGAATACAGTGTGGCTATTACTGGCCATTTTAAGGTTTTGTTTATGGCAAATTAGATGCCAATGGGTATTGTTTCAAAAACTGACTTCAGAGGAAGCATTTTTTCTTTATGTAACAAATGAATTGCAAAAAGTATATTTACGTGAATCACAAATATATACTGTAGGAACTGTTAAAATGTGGCAGAAGGGGTTCTCACATATTATAAAATATAAATAGAGAATGTTGGTAGACTGAATATTTATGACAAGAGCCATTGAGACATGTACATTCTGAATGATATGATTTAGTATATGTATAATTTTTGTTGTTTTTCATGGTTGATATCAAATTGTATTTTGTTTTTTGGCTTGTATTCTTATTATAATAAAATCATCCCTACTTGGACAGTAGGGAGAGTCTAGGGTTATTTATGGAGCATGGCCACTGTGTCCTGCAACCCAGTGAGTGAGGAGGTGTGCAGGGAAGGGGAGCAGGTCCCCTCCCCAACCCAAGTCATTCTGGAGACCCAAGACCAGAACAAAGTGAATTTCTCTCCAATTATGTCTGGAGAAAATGATTTAGCCAGAATAATGCACAATGAGGATTTACCGATTGGCATGGAAGTTGGAGTGGAGGTGGATAGTGTGCAGGATGGCGAGAGCTCAGCGCAGCTTAAACAAATTCCAGAGTTAGAGAGAAGCACAAAAAAGGAGACAGCTACAAGTATGGAATGACTGGAGGAAACAGGTGAGACGAATAGTGAACCAGAGGAGACAAAAATCCCCGGATGCATGGAGAACATTTTCACAAAAGAATTTGCTTCTACAGAAAAAAACAAGGGACAACAGGAATCAATACATGCAAAACATAAGAGCAGTACAGCTGCAGAGGCACAGGGCAGCAGGATGCCTGCACGGAAAGCTTTGGGGATGATGCATAGATGGACTACGTCGGGGCATGATTGTGCAAATGTACAGGGAGCACAAGACTGTGTACCTGGTGATGCATTAAAAGGAGCTGGATGGGTCCAATCTGAAGGAGGTACATGGTTACTGGACCCTGAAGACCCAAAAGTGGAACAGTACAAGGATGTACAGATCATGGCAACAGGAAAAATAGTGTCCCCCACTCAGCGCACAGCTCCAGGAATGAGTGCTGGACATCAACAAAATGGAGGTCAGCCTGAAACTTCAGGCCAAGAACAGGCTTGTGAGAACACCACTCCTGTGAATATAATCACACAAGTAAATGACATATGTCACAAAGATAAAGCTAGTACAAGTAGCAATGTTGGAAGGGAGGAGGCTGGAACTAAATGGGAATATACCTAACAGAATACAGAATTTCATATTACTACCTGAAGGGAAGATTTGCAAGATCCATCCAAACAAAAGTTTTACAAACCCATGTTAAAGATGGTGGACCTCTTGAAACATAGCACCAGAGAACCAGACCCTAGAAGGAATGCTATCCACTTATTATATAAAGGCGATTTGGATACCCCTCCCCTCGACAGAGTTTATATTGGCCAAAAGCTGCTAAAAGACTCTTTAAAATTCTATGCATCAGAAGTTTTTGCATTAATACACACAGACAATCATAATTAAGATGTTAGCTTTAAAACTGTGGAAGCCCTGGATGGATTCTGGGTGAAATATAATACTTTAAAAGATTCCCCTTTATGGTCCCTCTTTCTTGCCATCCCCATTACCAAACCAGCAGTCAGGACAATAATGATTATATTTAAGAATGAAGGGGTGGACGTCGCAGACATTCTGTACTGGTTAAAAAAGCGCTGTGAAGTAGTGGAACACCCAATACCAGTAATAGATACAGAGCAATTCTGGACAGAAGGATGGAAGGTGAAATGTAAATTGTTTATGGCAAACAGTGGGATTGTACATCTTCCAAGCAGTTTTTTTCTAGGGAAGGATAGAGGCTTACTGTTTTACCCAGGGCAACCAAAATCTTGTCATAAATGCGATTCATGCTTACATTTAAGTAATGCATACAATACTCCAAAATGTACACATTGCTTGGAAACAGGCCACTTCATGGCCACTTGTAGCAACCAGTTTCAATGCAATTTATGCGAAGAAAAAGGCCACTCATACATCAAATGTCCATGGGCCTCACATAATTCAGGAGAAGGATTGTCCCATGAGGCCTTAGTAACGCAGGCTCAAAAAAAAGGTGTGCTCAAGCATCAGAAAAGAGAATGCAGGAAATTTTTAAAGAAAGAGAAAGAAAAAGAAAGAGAGAAACATACTAAAGTTGACATGGAAAATGAACAAGACAATCATAGGATGGAGAACAACTAGACAACAATACAGATAACCCCAATTGAAGGAATGGAGGGGTCAAATAAAGAAAACTCTCGGGAGCCCCCAGTAGAAGCAATAGTAACAGAGCAAGAGGAAGAGACCGTTGAAGAACATTTAACCTTACAACAGAAGGAAGACGTGTATAGTGAGACACAAAACCAAAAAAGATGCCCCCCTGAAGTTACAGGAAGGGGAAGACTATAAAAGAGTATCATATAAAAAAAGACAAGGGAGAAGACATGTAAGCCTGCAGGGCCTAAAAGGAAAGAAAGGAGAGTATTAAAGGGAAAACAGAAAGCACAAACTAACAGGTACATGGCATTGCCAGTAGAAAAATCAATGGAGAATTCAGAGGAGGGGGGGACAGAATCTGATTTATCCTCGATAGCTTCATCAACAAGGGAAGCATCATCTGGACTAGAAGATGACAGCTTGGAGAAAAAGAAATAGTCCACAAGATCTAAGCAGTAAAAAGTAAATCTGGGTATACATTTTCCTGCAGATGGCTCCTTTCCGAATCCTCACAATAAATGTTAATAGTATAAAGAATGGGGTCAGAAGTTCAGCAATTTTGTTGGAATTAATGAGGCAAAAAGCTGATATAGTGTTGTTATAGGACATTAGAATCAAAACATTTCAGGAAATTGCATTGAGCAACAAAATTTGGACCAAAGGGGTAACTTTCTGGTCACAAGGGCAGGAGATGTTTGACGGGGTGGGAATTTTATTCTCTAATTTAACTTTAAAAGTGACAAGACTAGTTGACTCAGAGCCAGGGAGGACTCTTATATTAGACGTAACTTATGGTTCTATTAGAATGAGAATTATCAATACATATGCCCCACAGTCCAAGGCATTATGGGTAGATTTGTTTAAAAGAATCCAGCCTTTTTTATGTACTGCTAGACAGATAATTTGGGGAAGTAACTTTAAGTGCAGCTTGTATCAAACAGATAGGGGCCTTCAAACAGTAAAAATGTTTTGTGACTCAAATGCTTTAAAAGAAATAGTAACTTCAGCACAATTGAAAGATGTGTATAGGTTGGTCCATTCAACTGGAGAATTCACCTATTGCAGAGGTCCCTTACAGACCAGAATTGACTTCTTGGTTTGCATCCCAAACAGTGGATATACAAAAGTCAGAAGTAAGGGATTTGGCCTTACTAACATACTAACATACTATTTGCCAGCAGATTAGGCCTTATGGTCTATCGAGTCTGCTCGAACCTAGTTCCTTAGTTGGGTGCCGAGACCCTCCCATCCCTTGTGCTCCAGAAACCCCTATCATCCATCCCCACCCCCCCCGGGATAGGCCATCATCTGATACATCCACTTTCTGTGTCTGTCCCACCTCTCTTAAAGCCCTCCACTGTGGATCTCTGTACCAGCTCACCAGGCAGAGCATTCCAAGGGTCCACCACCCTCCAGTGAAAAACCTCCTCCTCTTCCCCCTCACCCTTCCACCTTCCAACTTCAAACCATGCCCTCTGGTGATGCCTCCTGCTTTAGTCTAAAGATCCCTCCATGTTTACCCTATTTATTCCTTGAGGTACTTGAAGACCTCAATCATGTCCCCCTGTCTCTCCTCTCCTCCAATGAAAACAGGCAGAGCTCCTCAAGTCTGTCCTCGTAAGTCAAATCCCCTAGCCCTCGTATCATCTTTGTTGCCCTCCTCTGTACCCTCTCCAGGAGCTGTATGTCCCTCTTCAAGTGTGGTCTCCAGTACTGTACACAGTACTCAAGGTGTGGTCTAACCAGTCCATTGTATCCTTCTCAGACCATTTAGCAGTAGTACTGGACTGTCAATGGGAAAATGGATTGGGTTGTGGCAAAACCCCTTGGAAATTAAATGTGTCTCTTCTGGAACAAGAAAAGTGGATAAAAAAAAGTGTAAGGTTATGGGAGACAAGAATATTGATACTATGTATGATTCATTAAGTGAATGGTGGGAGGAAACAAAGAAAGAGTTTAAAAACTTTTTTCAGAAAGAGGCAGGAAATGAAGCTTGAGACTCATATCTGCATTAATTAAACCTGCAAAAACAACTACATAAGCTAATATCCCTGATGGAAGTAACCAAAAATGATTATAGTCAACAGATAAAAAAAATAAAAAGAGAAATGTATAAACATCAGTACAATAGAGCAAAGACCTTGCAGCAAGAACAGAGGTTTGGAACAGACAGTAAGAAGCAGACGTGTGACCCATATGAAGATAACAGGAAAAGGGTGGAAAATAAAAGGATTTGGGAGCTAGAAGATGGGCAGGGCAGGATATGTAACGGTAGAACATAAATTATACAGATAGTAGATACATATGTGGCAGAGATCTTTAGCTCAGCACCTGAAATACAGAACCAAGTAGAATATATAAATAAATTTGAAGAAAATGCCTCACAAAAGAAAAAGAACAAAACTTGGTAACTGTAATAAAGGAGAAGGAAGTAAGAAACATGATAAAGACATTAAAGAATAATAAGGTACCAGGACCAGATGGATTACCATCAGAATTTTATAAAGTTTTTGCAGAGAGTGTTGTTCCTGAGCTAACAAAGGTATATAATTAAATATTACAAAACAAAGAAGTACCTAAGGCAATGGCAGAAGCAGAATTGATTCTCCTGTTGAAGAAAGAGGAGAAAACAAAGCTAACGAATCAGAGGCCAATTGGCCTATTAAACACCGACCTTAAAATCTTAAACAAAATTTTGGCAAGTCAGCTGGCAAATTGTGCTGATGACCTAATTAGTGAAGCACAAGTGTGTTCTGTCCCTCAGAGAGGCATTCAGGAGAACTTAATAAAACTCAGGGAGGTGTTTCAGAGAAGTCAAAAAGGAACTGAAAATGGATATGTATTAAGCATTGACTGACAGAAAGCTTTTGATTGCCTTTCACAAGAATACTTGTTCTTAGTCTTGCAACAATATGGTATTCGATGAGTATTTGTGGAATGGAAAAAGGCCTCATATAAGGTAGCAATGGTTACCCCGAGGAGTGAATGAGTGAAGGGGAGAAACCAGTCAGGTAAAGAGAGGTGTCAGACAAGAGTGCCCGATGAGCCCACTGTTATATGTATTTGGGATAGACCCATTACTACCTTCATTAATAAATGACACTAACGTAATGAGAATACAGCTAACACCAACAGCCCACCCTCCCCCAAAAGTAATGGCTTATGCAGATGATGTGGTGATAATGGTACAAGAATCGACAGAAGAGAGAGAGAGAGAGTAATCATGAATCAACTAAAGGAATATTCTTTAGCTTCAGGATCATGCATCAACATGGATAAAAGTACTGGATAGGTAAGGTATAGTTAAGTAATAAAGCACAACAAAAAGTGACCTTTGCAGCAATACAGATATCGACAGAACCAATCATGATAGTGGGAATAAAGTTTGGTGATAGAGATTTAGTTGCTCTAAAGTGGACGGAGAAAATACAGAAAGCAGAACAAGTAACAGCAAGATGGGTCTATGGGACATTGTCAAAACAGAAAAGAGTGTTTTTGATAAAAAGTTTATTGGTTCCAGTTTTTCTATAAATTAGCTACACCCTCCACCCAAAGCAGCTAGTAACAAGACTCTATACTTTATTTTTCAGAGCATTGTGGGGGAACCGATTAAACCCGGTGAAAAGGAACATAACCTATAGAAGTATGCAGGAAGGAGGATTAAAAATGATGCATCCAATTGCTTTTTATTACAATATATTTTTGTTCTATAATGTAATTAACCTTCTAAAGAACCCAGATAAAACTTGGAAGGTAATGTTGGCAGAATGGGTAAAGCCATGTTTATCCACCTGGGAACAAGGGAAAAGCAGATTATTGGGAAGGACACAAGTTATACCAGATGATGTAAAAGGAATTTTTCAAAAATTAATCACATGGAAAGTACAGTATACTGCATTAGGATATCAAAGCAAACAAAGTATTTATGAAGAAATTCTACAGGTGCAATGCTCAGAAGATATAGTATTGCCTTATTGTAGGCAAAATCAGAGTAAAGATATGTTTAGACAACTGTCAAATAAAAGGGTCCCAATATTTACATGGGATGTATTATGGCTAACAACACATGGAAAGCTGAACGTCTCAAGAGTAACAATAAGCACAAATCAATACAGGAACGATACTGTTTAAGAACAAGTTGCCAACAAATATTAGAAACACAAGAACAATTATTCTTAGAATGCGATTATGTGCAAGAATTTTGGGACACAGTCGCTGAAAAATGGGAATTACAGCAATTTCAATCAATAACCTATATAGAATTGATATATGCAGAACAGTCTACTAAATGGCAACAGTTTACTAAAGAAACCTTACAAGTGGTATTTGCAATTCTAAAGTATTACATATGGCAGGCATGTTGTAAATGGGTCCTGCAACAAAGTTATATACCACATGAAGTTGTGCTGGAAAATGTAGGTACAGTATCTCGATTCAGCAAGTGTACTAAGCAAAGGCAAAAAAAGGTTTCTAAAGTACAACTTCAGGTCTTATGGAAATCATGTAAACCTATGTTTCAGCAGGTGACAGAGTAAAAGGATAAGGAAATGGTATAGAAGTGAAATGAAGAGACAAGTCTGGAACTGACAAAGGAATTATTACCCTTTTCCCCCCAACAAAATTCCCCTATTCTTTTGCAAAAAGTGCCTTGGGTTCTTTTACTTCCACCTGGAAACCCACCAGGACAGCACCAAGATGGGAAGAAGAGACCTTAGTTTAATGTCTCATCCAAAGAACGGCACATCCCAACAGTACAGCACCCACCAATACTGCACTGAGTGCCAGAGTTTAGGTATGAGTCCAATCCTGGTGTGGGACCAGAACCCACAACCATCTGGTCATTAGATAGATGTGCTACCAACTGAGCCACACTGACACCTTAGAAGAATAAGGTAGGAAGAGAACAAACTGGCATAGCCATATTTTGGAAAAAATATGAATTTTCAAATAAATGTTCCTGATTGTAATCTGTTTTTCTAGAGGCCCTCAGGATTCAAAATAGTAATGTGAAACTTATTATATTAAATGTTTATTCTCCACCCAGAACAAGTAAATTGCAGACTCCTGTTTTGGACTCAACTGTCAAATATCATGGAAGAATGTTGTACTAGCGGAGAAGTTGGGGAAAGTACCAGGAATGGCGGTGCAACTCAGAAGTAATACAATATCAATCCAGTAATTGCAGAGTGCACTCACCCCTCTCAGGAAAAAATACCAACAGGCTTATGTCAGATCAAGTTCTTTTACTTCACCATACTCATTGTGTAAAGCAGCATACAGCATACAGAAGTGAGGTAGTGCAGCAGCACTATGTCTTATGTTTCACCCCTAAGGGCTTCGTCAGAGATCTGATTAATTTCTAAAGCAGGTAACATTTAAACTTGTAACCACCAATCCAAGAGCAAGTTGCCATTTTAATAACATGACACTGTCCCTAGTGCTTAATTTCATATTACCCGCTTATATTTTCAGGCATTAGGTTAAAGTGACACAATCAACAAAAATCAAATGATAGACATGAAAAAAGAGGGAGAAAATAATCACTTGCCATAAATGTTTTGCTTTTTGCTTTTAATTAACCAAAACATCTTCTCTATTCCTTGCAAAATCTTGCTCACTTTCTTGGTGCAGATCTAGAACAGAAAAGCATCAAGAGACGTGAGAAATCAGTAAAACTGTTTTCCACTATCAGGATGTTTTTTGGTTAAGCACTATAATATACATGCTGTGAGACACTATCTCCAATGATAGCTTTTCATTGTTAACAACCTCTACAGTATGCCAACCATAGGTTGACTCCATGACCACGAAGACCAGCACAGTGACAGATTTTGCCCAAAATCGTCGGGTCGCTGTGCTGGTCCCTGCAGACACCTGTGGTGAGCTCCTAGTGTTGCGTTCCTCTCTAAGACAACTCCAACTCATAGTTGGATACATAGTAATTGGGGGTGTGGGGGTGGAGCCCACCCCGAAGAAAACACCCCTGCATCCCTGACAGTACAATGCTGACACTCGGCATTGTGTCTGTCATTGTCGGGGATGTCGGCATCAGCACTGTCGCAGCGCTATAGTAAAACCCCCTCTACAAGGTTTCTTCCAAATTAAATAATTCTACCCTTATTTACTTGTTCCCTGTCTTAGCATTTTGAGGAGTGGGGGGGGTGATTTGGGGCAGTTCTTTAGATTACCCTAGAATCTATTTTTATAAGAATGGTTTAATTTTCCTTTTAAGCCTGGGTATTTTAGATCACCCATTCTATAAATCCACTCTTGCTCCTTTTTATTCAGGAGGTTGTTTAAATTCCCCCATGTACATTTATAGGTATTGTTTCCAGGCCTGTTGCTGTCATCTTATAACTACTGTTGTCAGTGACATTGTGCATGTGTTCTGCTATTGCATACTCTAAGTTACCCACTCTTACAGCTTGCTTTTGACTAGTTATGAGACCTATTCTTTTCTGGTTATTGGAGATTTCAACAACAGCATTCCCATACATTTAGTAAATGAAGATGAATATGACAAGATTTAACATGGTTAATTCAAGAATTAAATTAAACAGAAACTTTAAGTTTAATAAATACAACCAACAGGGCCAATTATTAGGTGGTACAATGACAGGCTTGGATTTATTTCTGTTGAATGGCTGCACCACAGGTGACCCAGATGGGGATTTTACCTATGTGGGACTATGGGATCCTCAGTTATTGACTTGGCATGGGTTAACCAGCTTTCCAAGGCAAGAGTGATAGATCTAACAGTACTCGATCATCCAGAATCCTTGCATTACCTGTATTGGTAACTTTTAATTTTCTAAGTAGCATTATAAAATGGGCTAAAGAAATCAAGCATCCTGATTGGCTACTAGATCATCTGAGCCGTGTCCTTATCAGATGATATAGTAGCCAACTGGCACTACCCTCCACTCCTGAGCACCACAACAGCAGGAAATCACTGAGCTGTGCCAGCCAAAAACACAAACACAGACTGGCACAGTTCACAACATGATGTCTTTCTCATCGAGCTCCCAGTCTCCCAGTCTGCCACCCCACCCCCACCAGCACAATGCAATATCCAGTATACAAAAACAACCCAGTAAAAAATATTTAACAAAGTACCCCAAAGAACAGAAAACCAAGCCACTCAGCACATCAGAGACACCAGTTTAATTAATTTATTTACGCTAGGTTTAAACTTGCCGGCTATGTGAACAAAGAAGCAGCAAGAACCTCTTTTCTGTCATGGCAGAGGATGAAAGTTAAACTCCTCAGCAATTCCATAATTTTTCCCATGGTAAACACTGCTAATCATTACAGAAACGGCCAAACTCACCTTCATTTTAATTTCCTGACAAGTGTCTGTGATGCCCGCGATCTCCATCATTTCCACCACTAGTTAACCTTACCATCGCCTTCTCTGGTCATGAGGACGTACCGTGGAAACAGATGCCCCCCCCCCCCAGAATCAGACACAGACTGTAAAACCCCATATTCTTTTAAAAATAAAACTAAATGGAGTTTCCTTTTTCAAATAAATAACATGGTTTCTCTGATGTGAACCAGGAATCGGCAGACTACGGTGGCTTGTAAGGAACACACTCACTCTCATTCAACCTGCAAACTCCATGTAACTACAACTCCATGTTCAAAGTAAAACAAAATAAACTTACTTTTGGGTGTTTCTTTCTTTGTCTGTGTTTCTGTCAACATAAGAAACACAGACAAACACCAGTCAGTATTACTAACTTTAAATGAAAAACCTCCATTCTAACATATAAACAGGGACTACTTTTTTTTCAAATTACAAAATCATATCTCTGTATTTTTTCTAATATCCCCCTATATAATTTTTTCTTTATAAACTTCTTTTCTGAGAACCCATTTTATAGGTGCAATAAGACACTCCGTGGTGTGGGTTATCTCCTGATAAGAGCACGCCCTGCTGCATAAGACACCTGGGTGTGCTCTTTTCAGGAGATAACCCACCCCTTGTCATGTCTTATTGCTTGCATATAATAGCATCTCAACTTACCACAGAGGAAGTTACAGTTGAAATAATTAATTTGTAATGAACACACTGGCAAAGCAACATTATAAATAGATCTCTACAATACTTAATACTGATATTTTTATAACCTTGAGAAATGACATAATCTCTTCTGAAGAAAATGCCACTGTTACCAATATAGTAAAATGGAAGGAAATTAATAATCTTCTAAGACATATGTTTAAAACTAACTCTGTGAAAAAATGTAAAAATATATCCTGGTTTATTACCATTATATCTAATGTCAACTAGACAGTTAATTTCCTTTTTATAATAAAAAAACAAAATAACCATCCTGAATAAAAACGAAAAAATATATTTTTTGTGTCACAAATAGAAGTCACTAAATGTGATATTGCATATAGTAAATAACTGTAATTTGTATATACACTTCTAACAATAATTGAAAAATCAAAAAATGTTTTTATATATTTGTTTCATAATTTGTCAGAAAAAGGAAATAGGGGCTGAAGGTATTACAACACCAAGATGAGAGTGAATTAGCAAGTAGAGTAGGGAGCAGAAACATAATTTGTTATGCAGGAAACCCTGCACTCGATCATGCTCAACTCTGTAAAGAAGAAAAGACACAAAGAAAGAAAAATAAATTAGTCGTATGCTATCATATGTCATGCGATATAATTAACAATGCATACTACATATAGAAATAATTATATTATAGGCAAAAACACTCAACAATCAAGAATTAAGGAAAAAATTTGCACTATTCACAAAAGGCCAAAAATGGGATGGGGGGGGGGGATGAACACAGATAATTCTAGCATCACACTTCAAACATTCACAAATAGGGCCTGAAATCTAACTCTGTATTAAGTCCATCAGGCATTAATGCTTCTAATACAAAAAATCCAAAATGTCCCTCTTTGTAAAAGGCATTCAAGTCTATTGCCACCTCTCCTGCCAACCTTAATCGACTCCAAACCCATATATTTAAAACCCTTGACATCATCATTATGGCACAAGAAAAAATGTTCAGCAACTGAATTCTCAAAGTTAAGATTCTTTACGTGCCTTACATGTTCCTGAATTCTAAGTTTTAATGGGCAGGTCGTATGTCCCATATGCAGACACTCACAGATGCACCATACAGCATATATGGTAAAAGCAGTGATGCAAGAGATAAACTGGCAAATGTGCACCACTTTATTACTGTTTGCAGGATGTTCAAATACTTTTTCTTGTTGGTAATATCTGCAAACATTGCAGTTGCCACAGCGGTGCATTCCATTTGATTTTACAGGCAACCAAGTGTGGTGCTGATTAGCAACAAAAAAGTCACTGTTTACCAATCTATCTCTAAGACTCCTGCTTTTTCAGTATGTCATCAATGGTTTAGGGCCAATAGCATTGGCCAGTGTCTGGTCATTTAGCAAGAGTGGCCAATATTTATGAATGCCCCCCATTTGACCTGCAACATGGTTATATTCTGTATTGAAACAGACCATCTCACTTGTTTTTTCTTTCTGCCTAGGTGTAAGCAACTTTTCCCTGTCTTTGTTTTCTGCTTTCAAATATGCTGTATCCAAGCATTGTGCATCATAGCCTCTCTGTAAAAACATTTATCTAAGGACCTTTGCCAGAGATCTGAATTCTTCAATGTGTGAGCAATTGTATTGAAGATGCAAGAATTGACTAAATGGAATTGATTCCTTAAGTTTTTTTTCAGATGGTTGCTGCTAGCCCATAAGTAGCTTTTTGAGGCTGTTGTTTTTCTGTAACCCTTTGTGGTAACAATAGTATTAGTGTGTGAAGATGAAAACGTGATGTCCAAAAAATGTGCCTCCAAATCAGTCCCATCCCACACACAAAGAATATCATCTATAAAATGGTACCACACCACAATATTACTGTGGTGTGGATTTACCTTTTAGGAAATATTTGCATAATTTCACCACTGTTGTTCATGGGCATGGGCAAAAAAGGCCATGTTTAAAATTTGGTGTAAAAATGTCCAAAAATGAATAAGTTATGAATAAAAGTTCAAACCCCACTGAAATACATTAAACTGTATTTACCTTATTTTCTCATATGGCAGTCATCAGTTCCAGAAGTAAAATGGGTCTTCAATTGGACAGTGGATCTACATCATGGGACCTGTTCAGGTGAGTGAGGGTATGTGTGGTTGGATGTGGTGTGGTGAGTGCTGAGTGGAGGTCAGAGGGGTGCTTGAGCATGTCAGATCACCAATGGATTGTTTTCTTTTTTGCAAGTAATAAAAAATCAATGAGGGATTATTTTCTTTATTGTAAGGGGACAGACACCAACACTGGGGATTGGGTACTCCAGTGTTGAGAGGATCTCCTGCATTTCTGGGGGTGGGAACCCTGGTGCCTTCACAGATAAGATGGGGATGAGTGACCAAGTGGGGAAGGGTGCAAGAGAAATGGTAGTGGGTGGGTAACCCAAGCCACTTCTTAAATAAATAGACAGATAGCTGGATAGCTAGATAGATAGATAGATAGACATACAAACAGACATATAGATAGTAATGTGGAGGAGGCAGCTCGCCAATGGACCTTTTTTAGGGAAAAACATGAAAAGATCAATGAGGGACAGTTCTCGTTATTATAGTGGGACAAAAGCAGGTACTGGGGTTTGGGCTCCCTAGGATCTAAAGTAGGCACCCTGATGCTGCCACAGATAAGAAGGATATGGGCGATGTACATGGGAGAGGGAAAGAGAAGTGATACCAGGGTGGGCACCCCAGTCCGCTTCAATATATAGGTAAGTACATAGATACTGTTAGATATAGACAGCTAGATAGATAGATAGATAGATAGACAGACAGACAGACAGTCCAATAGATAGATAGATAGACAGACATACAGACAGACAGAAAGACAGGCAGGCAGGTAGATAGGTAGATTGACAGACAGACAGACAGACAGTTGGCAGTGTGGTGGGAGCAGATCGCCGATGGACCTTGTTAGGTAAAAAAACATAAAAAGATCAATAAGGGATGATTAGGGATTAGGACTAAAGCCGGGTCTAGGTCCTTTGCGTACACAGCCCCTTCCACCTGGAACAACCTCCCCTTGGAGATACGGGAGGCTGAGACCGTTACCAGCTTCCGGAATAAGCTTAAGGGACACCTGCTCAACAGGAGCATATGTCTTTGCTACAGTACCTGACCACATACTGCCACCTGGGTAGCTCAATAGACCCTCCCTACCTCCATCCTGGCAGTATAACAGTCCTCCCCTTTCAGACGGGGGTGCACTTATGTCCCAAATCTATCCCCCTTCCAACTTGTCCACGCAACAGTTAACCTTAGGTCTTTAGCTGCTGCTCACTATTCCAGAGCTCTTTTAATCTAATCAATAATTAGTGATGTTTAATGTTTAATGGTCTCATTATTTGTAAATTCCATGTCCTTACAGCCTGCATGTCTTCCACTACCTGCTGCCCATAAACGTATGTATTCTTACTGTTAAAAACTACTCAATCTCCTGACTGTACTGATCTGTTACCTGTATGTTTGTTGTTTCACCCGGGTCGCCCCTGAAAAAGGGACCTTTAGGGGCCCAGCGGGCCTACCCGGTCATCAAAATTCAATAAATAAATAACTAAATGATTTTCTTTATTGTAGGTGCAGAAGGTGAAACTGGGGATTGGGCACTCCAATGTTGGCATGATTTTTAGTGGCACTTGGAGTGGGCACCCTTGTGCTGCCACCAATATTTAAAAGTGGTATCAGGGTGTAGGCACGCAATCTGCTTCAATAAATAGACAGACAGACAGACAGATAGATAGATAGATAGATAGATAGATAGATAGATGACTAGATAGATAGAGATGGATGGACAGAGAGGTCCTTGAGGAGTTGTCTAAAATAAGGGTAGCAAGAAGGCAGTATAGCACAGTGGTTTAAGGCACTGAGCTGCCAACCTGGTGACCTGGGTTTGAATCCCACAGCCCCCACTTGCATACTATGTGACCTGAGCAAGTCAGTTAACTTTCTTGTGCTCCCAGGTCAAACCTGTAAACAAGCTTTCAGCTTAGTGTGTGTCTCCTAGTAAAAAAGAAAAAAAAGGGTGACGAAGGCAATAGGCACTGACAGAATAAGCCCAAGAGTTCTAAAAGAACTTAGGGATGAACTTGCAGCCCCACTTGCTGAACTTTTTAACAGTTCACTGGAACAGGAGATAGTACCACAGGACTGGAAAAGGCCATGGTTGTGCCATTGCACAAGAGTGGTGGCAGGGATGTAGCAGGAAACTACCACCCAGTATGTCTGATCTAAGTGGTGGGTAAAATAATGGAGACATTGCTTTAAGAAAGGGTAATGAACTACCAGAAAGCAAGTGGGCATCTTGACCCAAAGCAGCATGGCTTCACAACAGGATGCTCATGCCAAACAAATTTGATAGAATTCTTTGACTGGGTTACAAGAGAAGTAGACCAGGGGGCAGCAGTGGAGGTGGTGTATCTTGACTTTAGTAAAGCCTTTGATACAGTCCCACACAGAAGTCTAGCCAACAAACTGGAGCAAGCTGGCATCAGTCACAAAGTAGTTAAATGGATCACAAGCTGGCTGCAAGGAAGGACACAGAGGGTTATGGTAAATGGTACCTTGTCCCAAGAGGGGAAGGTGTCAAGTGGCATGCTGCAAGGGTCAGTACTAGTCCCCATCTTTTTCAACATATTCATCAGTGACATCGCTGAAGAACTGAAAGGGAAAGTCTGCCTCTTTGCAGATGATACAAAGCTCTGCAACAGGGTGGACACACAGAAAAGGATTGCAGAAATGGAGGCAGATCTCAGGATGCTAAAGGAATGGTCAAGGAATTAGCAGTTGAGATTCAATGCCAAAAAATCTAAAGACATGCACTTGGGTAAAAGGAACCCATGCATGAAGTGTGTCCTGGAGAGGCAGCTACTAGAAGAAACAAAGCTGGAACGGGATATTGGTATCATGATCTCAAAACGATTTAAAGGTAGGAAAGTAATGCAAAAAAGTGACACTAAAGGCAAGCAGTATCCTCGGATGTATTGGTAGGGGTATTATCAGTAGAAAGTGTGATGTAATCCTCCCACTGTACATGTCCCTAGTGAGATCTCAATTGGAGTACTGTGTGCATTTCTGGAGACCTCACCTAAAAAAGGACATAGACCATCTGAAAACCATGCAGAGACATGCCACCAAAATGGTTCAGGGTCTACAGTACAAAATATACAAAGCTAGGTTCAGCCAGCTAAATTTATTCTTTCTCAAGCAGAGGAGAAACAGAGGAGACATGATGGAGACATTTAAATTTGTTAAAGGGATCAACACAGTACAAACCAAGAACTTCTTCTGGGAAAACAGGGCTGCATATACTAGAGGACACAACATGTGCCTGGTCGGAGGTAAATTCCAAATGAATATTAGGAAGTACCTTTTCATGGAGAGGGTGGTAGACCCTTGGAACAGCCTGCCACAGGAGGTAGAGACAGCCAAGATGGTGAGTGAATTCAAACAGGCATAGGATAGACAGTACGGTCACCTTAGCAAGACAAATTGATAGTGGTAGGTAGAAAACCCAGACAGACTAAATAGACCACATGGTCTCCTTCTGTTGGCAAATTCTTATGTTATTTTCTTATAGACAGATAGGTTGATAGATAGATAAATGATAGATAGATAGATAGATAGATAGATAGATAGATAGATAGATAGACATACAGACAGACAGACATGTAGACAGGTGGCAGTGTGGTGGGTGGCAGATCACTAATAAGTAAAAAAAAAATCAGTGAGGGATGGTTTTCTTTGTTGAAGGGGGACAGAAGCCAACACTGGGGATTGGGCATCACAGCACTGGAAGTATCTCTGTCTGCATCAGGAGTGGGCACCCAGATGCCGCCACAGATATGTTGATGGGCAATCTGAAGGGGAGGAGACAACAGAAGCAGTAGCAGGGGTGGTCACTCCAGTCTGCTTCATAGATAGATAGATACATATATGCACACATAAAGTGACAGACAGATAGATAGATAGATAGATAGATAGATAGATAGATAGACAGACAGACAGACAGACAGATAGATGCTAGATAGATAGATAGATAGATAGATAGATAGATAGATAGATAGGTTTTTTTAGGTTAAAAGAGATCAAAGGGGATGGTTTTCTTTATTGTAGAAGAACAGAAGCCAACACTGGGGACTGGGCACCAGAGTATTGGTATAATCTCAGGCAACACAGGAAGTGGGTATTCTGGTATTCTGGTGCCGCTACCCATATTTAATGGGTGGTGTGGGGGGGGGTCAGATCAGTGACTGTTCTTTTTTACAGGTTAGAAAAAAAAGATCAGCAAGGGACAGTTTTCTTTACTGCAGGTGACACAAGCCAGCATTGGGGATTGGGCACTCCAGTGTTGATATGAGCTTCAGAAGCACCAGTGGTGAGTACCCTGGTAACACCACATATGCTATTTGCTAATTTAAGAAGGATGGACAACCTGGAGGGTTGGGGGGCAAGAGAAGCAAAAGAAATCCATCATGGGAGGCAAGTGACCTGTAGGGAATGGGGGGGAGAAAGCAGTACTGGGGGTGGGCACCACACTCTGCTTAACAGTAAAAACCAAAAAAAAGAGATAGGCAGAATGAGAGATACAGTAGACGATAGATAGATAGATAGATAGATAGATAGATAGATAGATAGATAGATAGATAGATAGATGTCCACAGATAGTTCTTTCATGGGATCACACAAAAGAATAATGGTTCTTTTGTTTGACATCATAAAAGAGCTGTGAAAAAAAAGCTAAGTCCCCTTCTTTTTTGCGACCTGACCTTCTTCTTCTTCTTCCATGAGTCATGAAAGAACTCATGAAAGAAGAATTATGGCTCACAAAACAAGATGGTGTACTTAATCTTTTTTCCATTATTCTTTCATGAGCCAACCTTCTTCTTCTTCTTTTGTGATCACAAAAAATTCACGAAAGAAGAATCTTAGCTCACAAAACAACAGAGTAGACTTAGTTTTTTTCATAGTTGTTTCGTTAGCCAAGATTCATTTTTCGTGAGTTCATTGGGGATCATGAAAGAAGATGGTCAGCTCGTGAAAGAACAAAGGAAAAAATAACTAAGTCAAAAATGTTCTTTCGTGAGCTGAGATTCTTCTTTCATGAGACAGAAATCTTATTTTGTGAGACTTATGAAACAAGAATTTCAGTTACAAAACAAAACTCAGTAAGGATTTTGAGGACGTCCCCAAACCATATTTCAGGGCAGGTATTCAAAAAGCAAACTCCAGAATCTAGCTAAATGGGTCCCATTTAGCTAGATTAGTCTGTTTGTTTTTCTCCAAGGCATCATTGTTATGGGTTTTCAAGTGTTTTTCAAAAAAGAAAAAGAAACAAGATGGCTGCCATACAAAACAGGATTTTTTTTATCACAAAATAAGATTTTGGCTCATGAAAGAAGATTTTTTTCATGAGCAGGAAATTCATCTTTCATATCAAATATCCATATGAAAGACCTTACTGAGCATGCTCAGAAATGAAATTTCAAATTTTTATAATCCTGGAATGGATTAAGATTTGTTCACTAAATCAATAAATGGCACCATTCTAGGGCAAGTCCTTTCTACCCTGAAAATTTCAAAATCAATCTTAAACCATCTGATTTTTCCTCTTTTTGCACTATCCAGATCTCAGAATCCTCACATCCAACCAGAACAAAACTTGCCAGATCAAGAGACCTTGCCCCACAGACTTCACATGCAAAATGTAATGCAATTCCATTGAAATGGGTGAAGCCATCAAAGTACAAAGTTAGGGGTTTAACATTAAACCCACTACTCATCCTTAACTATAGGGGTGTCACTGAGCCTCTATAAGATATAGATAGATAGATAGATAGATAGATAGATAGATAGATAGATAGATAGATAGATAGATAGATAGACTATAAACGCATGGTAGTGCCCTTATATTAGGGTTCAGATAACACTTCTAAGATAAACCCAGATTTGGGGCTTTAATAACTTTGCAACCATTTGACCGATTTGCATGAACTTTTGCAAGCACCATCAGGGTCCATAGATCTCTGGATATTGCAAGTCTCGTTCCAGTCGGATGTGTTGTTGCGGAGAGGCAGAGTGTAAAAAAATGTGAAAATTACCACTTTTTTGCCAATTTCTTTGTCATGCTGTTTCTCCAAACTTGCTTGGCGGTTTGGTCTGAAATGTTCAAGGTATATGGGATCTGGGTCACAGATGTGCACTTGGAAGGATTGCTAAAAAAATATTAATCTGTTCAAAAGTTATTAAAATTTCAGTTTTCCCATTATTTCTTAAAGCATACCCCATTCTGTTATTCTGTACCCATCTTAACTTACTTACTCTTAGAATGGGGTGAGCATTACTGTTCACAACTAGAGATGTTGTGAAGTTTTACTCCACCTGCAAAATCCCCTCGAAGTCACCACATTAGCCGTCAAAATATTTTTCGAATTACACTTGACCTTCTAAACCAAAACTTCGCCAGTTAACTTTGACTTTTGTTAGTAACTTTGAAGTTAATGGAAAACATGGTTTGTCACGAGTCACTTACTGCAGGTCACATGGGAGACTCCAGGCAGGCAGGAAGTGAATGTTTCACTTCCATTTCAGCAAATGTAGCTGGAGAAGACAGTCTGCTAGAGAGTCACTGAGCACTTGAGCAGAAATATCTATATATCTTCCTAACATTTTAATATTTTACACCTTTTTGAGTTCTATTCCTTATCTTTCTTTACTGTAGTTTCTGAATTTATAAATTTAGTTTGTCTATAGTGTTTTTTTCTCACTTCTTCTAACCCTCTTTTTCTTTCATTTTCTTAAAACTTTTTTTGTAATGAAGGGGTAGCAACTGGACTTGGAGGAGTCAAGACAGGGTGGGGCTGGAGCACCAGTTATTCACCTTAACAGGCATGCATTTACCAGAGGCACTGCTGCCTCCTCTCTCAGCTAAGGAAGGGAGCAGCAACAACAGCAAGAGGAACAGCAGCAGCAGCCACAACCTCAGCAGCAGTAACAACAGCAGCAGCAGCAGCCACAAGTTCCCACCAAGAAGGAGCCCACCGCCTCCTCATCTGCTGCTTCCCCACTCCTACAGCACTCTGTAGTGTGGGAATTTTTTCACATGCACCCTCCAGATGGGACAGTGGCCATCTGCAAGGTATGTGGTGCTGTGTGAGGTGAGGGAAAAAAGGGAGCCACCTTGGGACCAGTGGCCAGAGGGCACACCTCTGCATCCACCACCCCAATGATTGGAGGGCCAAGGAGTACAATGTGGCTCCATCACATGGTGGTGGTGGTGGTGGTGATGATGGCCCTGGGGGAAATGTTGTGGAGCAGTGGGAGGTCGGCAGTGGTGCTGCTGTGAGTCGATGTGGCAGCAGTAGGATGGACCACAGCAGTACTTGGCCTGTTTCTCCCAGACAGCAGCCTGCACCATCACATCGTTATGGCAATGATGACCCCATGGCACCTGCCACACATGGCAATGTGGCAGTTGTGTGGGACGAGCTGCTGGAGCTGCGGCATGATTTCAACACTTTTCAGCAGGAAATGATGGATCGGTTAGACAATGACATGTCCAGCCATGAGAGGATCCTCACTCTCCTGGCCAAGCTTCGTGGCTGTGGTGGGCATGGCTCGGCTTCTGGCAGTTCTGTTGGGACCATCTAAGTAGTTGCCAGAAACTGTTCATTTTATATTTAGTCATTCTGTAATCTTTGTTCTTAATTTCTCCGCCCTCTAGTCCCCCCTATTAAAAAAATAAATAAATATAAAAAGTTATAACAAATAAAAATAAAAAACTTCCTTAGTTTTCATGTCTTCTTTCTCTATCCTCTTTTTTAGTATTGTCTCATTCATTTGGATGTCCCTTGCCTGTCCTGTTCTGTTATTTCTTTAATCTTCTTTACACATGATGATGAACCATTTTTCTTCCTTTTGTTTTTGTTACTGATTCATGTGTGCTCCCACTATCCACAAATGTCAAGTATTTGCCACATTAAATAAATTGTTTTCCGATAGTATGTGATGGTGTGTAATGACTGGTAGTTGTGTGCAACTACAAACCACCCAAAAAAGTGCAAACCATAACACAAACATGAGCTATTCGCCTGTGAAGCTCAATATAAATCTATTTTAAGCACATAACATGTTTCCTGCATTTTCCAGAAATGTCCAGTTATGTCCCCAGAGAGAAAATGCTTCCCTTCTGTCAAATACTGTTGCCGCACATGCCTAAGAAGGCAGTGCAAAGCAGATGTGAAACTTGCAAGAGAACAAGCATATTTATGGTACTAAGCATTTTTGGGCCTGCAACCCCACCACCACCACCACCACCACCACCTCTCTGCCAGAAATGTCAGGTTGTGCCCCCAGAGAGAAACTGCTTTTCTTCAGTTAAATACTGCTCCTGCACATGCCAGACATGATGTTGAAAACCACATTAGGAAACTGCTAGACAAGATAAACATAATTATGATAATAAGCATTTTTTTTTTGCCATTTACTCTTTATTAACTTTTACAAATTAATACAGAGACGGTAAAAGAGAGTACAATACCAGGTGTACAAATTATTACAATTCGACAGAGCCCAAAAGATTACCACCGGGTTCATAGGTCTCTGTAACGCGCCCCTCCCTCCCCTATACCCCCTCCCTAAACCTCCTCAGAAGGCGCCAGTTATGCTGTACACCTGACCTAAGAGGTAACGCATAATTAGTTACGAATAAGCAACTATTAACGGGGACCATATTTTCTCAAAAAGAGGCAATTGGTTACGAAGAATGGCTATCATTCTTTCAACCCTAAGACTTTCTAGGAGCTCAGACAACCATTCCAAATAAGGAATAATTATGGAATCCTTCCAATGTTTAAGAACTACTCTTTTCACTATAATTGAAATCAAAAACATATGATATTTCCTCAGTTTTACTGGGAAGTCCGACATAACTCCGAGTACACATACCTCTGGGGTGAACATCTCCTCTAAACCCAATAATGGACTAGCCTTATCTCTAATCTCCATCCACAACAGTTGCATTCTTGTGCAATCCCAGAAAATGTGGAGCAGATCACCCACCCCTGAACCACATCTAGAACACCTAGAGTCTGGCAAGACCCTTAAATCTGATAGTTTTAGAGGGGAGTAGTAAATATTATGCAAAATTTTAAACTGAGTCAATTTAAGACAATCTTGTTTAAGAAACCTGTGGCAGTTAATCCATATCTGCGACCAATCCAACCTCGCCTCAGGAAAGACCCTGGCCCAATATGACGGCGATGCCAATCTTTCAGAGAACACCCATTGAAGCAGCACCTGGTATAGCTTCGAGATAGCGTGGGACGTTCCTATCAAGGGTCGTACAGTATCCCAGAATGTCATACGGGACGGGGTTAGCCCACTTGACCCTATTCTCTGGATAAGCAAATGCCGCAATTGATAAATCCTGAAACAGTCTCTTACAGGTAGATTGAGCTTATTTAATATTTGGGGTGTAGATATTAGTTTACCATCCACATCTAGGAAATCCCTCAACGTACAGTCCTCAAGCTTAGGTAACCAACTATGTCTAATAGTTTGGCGCCCAATCAACAAATGTGGATTACCCACGATTGGTTGAGAACTATCTTTAACATGTTCATATTTTAAGAAATTATAGAGTTGACTATGTATCCTTAAAGAGACTCCAATGGGTGAGTCTTTCAAGGAAGGAAGCACACTAGAGGTACTGTAATACAAAGCTTCTGGGTTAAAACCCAGGCTCTTAATAAAACTAACTTCTAGGTTGACCCAGAGTGGAACATAGTCCTTAGTGTGGGGAGAGATGTGCGAAAGGGCCCACCTGCCATATTTATTTATATGCGCCGCCCAGTAATAGAGAGCGAAATGGGGTAGTTTCAGCCCCCCATGTCCCTTGGGCGCCACAAGCTTAGCATAAGACATTCTTGCCTTCTTGTAATTCCAAATGAAATCAGCGATTAACTTATGTATTCTGTTAAACCATGCCAAAGGGATCCAGATATTAAGCATGGACAGAGGGTAGAAAAGCCTGGGAAAAATATTCATTTTTACAATGCTTATTCTGCTCCATAATGACAAAGGGAGCTGTGCCCACCTTCTCATGTCCAACTCTAAGCTACGGACTAAGGGATCTAAATTTAGGTGACGAGGCGCCTGGGCTATTCGCCAAATTAAGGCCTAATATTTAAGGGATTTGGGACTCCATCCCAATCCCAACCTTGTAATGTCACTTTTGAGAACTCTGTTATTTAGGGGATATACCACTGTCTTTTCCTGGTTTAGTTTATAATTGGATAAAGCACTAAACTCATGTAACACATCAAGTAGGGCTGGGACCGAGGTAGCAGGGTTGGCCACATAAATTAATAAATCATCCGCAAATGCAGTAACCTTTACAACCTGTTCTCTGACTTTTATCCCCTTAATCCTGTTAGATAATACAATCTGCCTAATCAAGGGTTCCAAATACAGGTTAAACAATAGGGGAGATAAAGGACACCCTTGTCTCGTCCCTACATGTAAGTTGAAGGATGACGATATGCCACTCTTGCCGTGGGATTTGAGTATAAAGCTTTAACCCAACTAACAAACTTATCTGGAAACCCCACCCTTTCCATAACCCGAAACAGAAAAGCGCAATGGACCCTGTTGAAAGCCTTCTCGGCGTCCAAAGAGACCAGCACCAACGGGAGGCCCACCTCTTCGGACGCTGAGAAGACATGAGACAATGTTCTAAAATGATCTGCCGAGGTTCTGCCCTTCATAAAACCCGCCTGTTCCAGGCCAATTAAAGAAGGCAACGACTTGCTAATTCTCTCCGCCAAAATTTTAGATAAAATCTTTATATCATAATTTAACAGGGAGATGGGCCGATAACTACCTGGATTCTCAAGGGGTTTATTTGGCTTTGGTATAAGTACTATAAGTGCCTCAAACAAGCATTTATCCGTGTCCTTTCCCTAGAGAATGTGCTGATATAACCTAGACAGTAAGGGAATCAGCTGGGAAGAAAACATTTTATAAAAATTTGACGAGAACCCATCGGGACCGGGAGTCTTATCAGTAGGCAAGCTTTTAATAGCCGATTCTATTTCACTGTAGGTAATATCAGCAGTAAGAAGCCTATGGTCAACCTCCTCTAGATTGGGCAGTGGCAGCTGATCCAAATAGGACTGGATCTCAGATTGGACAGGTGGACACGCATTTCTCATATAGAGATTCATAGTAGTTCCGAAAACAAGGGCTATCTCTTCGGAGTTGTCTTAATACACTTATCTTGTTCCAACCAAATCCTTCTATTAATCGGGATGCTTCTAGCTGCGATACGCCGGGCCAGAAGCTTCCAGGCTTCTCCCTTGATCGGCATATTTTGCCCTAGCTTAATAATGGCTAATTCTGCCTGATCACCCAGCATTTGAGGTATGCATCTCTGGCTTTGATTAGTTTAACCTCGATCTCCTCCTGCGGATTAGATACCAGTGCCATTTGCAGACCCTTGATTTGGGTTAACAAGTCTAACATAGTGGCATTTCTTTCCTTCTTAGCCCTAGTAGCCTGACTTATCAGTAGACCCCTCATGTATGCCTTAAGTGCAGACCACAAAATGTCTGGTGCACCTTCCATATCATTGAACAGAACAATTCCTCAATTTGGGACGTCAGATTATCAACTATCTTGGGAACCCTCAGAAGCTGATTATTAACTTTCCATCTACTTCCTTTGCCAATAACGGAAGGGAAAGAGATCATAGCTTCCACTGCAGAGTGATCAGACAGAGGAGCAGCCACTATCTCAGCCCCAATAACACCTCTCAGTAGAGAGCGGGAAAGGAATATAAAATCAATCCTCGAACCCGATTTGTGCACCCGGTGAATAAAAGGTGTAGTCTCTCATTTGCGGATGAAGCACCCTCCAGACGTCCGCTAGACCCAGACGGACCAGTAGATCATTGAAAGCCAGAGTAGCCGGCATAGTATACGCCTGTGATCTCGCGGACCTATCCATCCGGTAGTCGAGAACCAGATTAAAATCCCCCCCAATAATCATGGGAAGCTGGCTAAATGGGAGCAACAACCTCATTAACTTAATCAGGAAATCCTGACTGTCAGAGTTAGGCCCATAAACAACCCCTAGTAAAATTTCCATATTATATAGTTTCCCCTTCACTAAGAGAAATCTTCCTTCTTTATCTGGAATAATTTTGGTAGGGCAAAAGGGAACCGATCTATGCAGTAGGATCAGCACTCCTCTACTCTTTGAACTCCCCTGAGAAGAGAGAATACTTCCCCAAATTGCATTCTTCTCAAACACTTAGCCTCTTCCTGAAGCAAGTGGGTCTCTTGCAACAAGGCAATTTTGACCTTCGCAGCCTCCAAATATTTCAAAATTTTGTATTGCTTTACCTTATGTCTAGCCTCTTTGACATTCCATGTGCAAAATTTGATTAAGGTATCAGTCCTCATGTTCAAAATACAGCCCGACATGTCTGATAGGTGGACCCATGTTTCTACGCACCCTACAGCACCAGCGACCTTGCGCCCTTCCCCTCCCAAACCTCCCAATTAACCACAAATCCAATGCTCCCCCTAGTACCCATGTCCCCCATAACACAGAGTGAAACCATCTTTACCTTATCCAACCCAAAAAACCACCCTCCCTGCCCACCCAAACACCTCCAAGTCTTTCTATGCCCATGACACCAGGATGCCTAACTCTCCCTTCCCCACTCCCTCTCTCGTGCCCTTACAAATTCAAAAAGAACCATTTCCTCCAGTTATCTATATAGTCAAGAACTATAAATATATTCACATCAAACAGAACTATTTAGGTGCAGAATATCATAAGGTAAAACCCCTCATTAACGATTCAATCTGGTAAATCCCATAAGGTAACATCAATAGAAAGCGAGGAGTCTACATTAACTTCGCTCAAGCGGGTAAAGGAAAATAAACATGCTCCCCACATTCAAACATTGAGCAGGTTTGAACCTTCCCAAAAAGAATTTCAGTCACATAAAGGTCCTTCTCACGGGCATATTAAGGTAAAAAGGTGTCCATGTCCAAAATAAATTTGGTGAGTCCGTGTTCCCAGACACTGGCTGAGGTAGAATTTCAGCCTGGAAAACAACCCAACCAGACTGAATGCCGCACAATGAACTCAAAACTACCCGCTCTAAACCCTATAACAGAGTTCCTGTAAATAAAAGATTCAGTCCATCCGGTTTAGAATGCAGCATAAGACCACATATTTATATGGCATGGTAATGGCTGATCGAGTGAGCAACAACATCACCATCTTCATCCAGCCTCTTTAAACAAATCTGGATAGGCCCCATAGCAGACAGAGAAGCGAATCCGAGGAATCAAAGATTTCAGGCATTGCCCATGAGCACTTGGAATCTTGCAGGATATCCCATTCTAAATTTTAATCCAGCGGCGATCAACCTTTTAACAAGTGGATGAAAGGTAGCTCATTTCTGCCTCACTGACAACGGGAGATCTTGCACCACTCTAACCCGTGACCCTTCCCAAAAAATTTCTTTATCTTCTCCGGCTTTTCCAACCAATAGCTGCCTTTCCTGGTAATTCAAAAATTTTATAATGAAAGGCCGAGGAGGGTGATTGGGCGGTGGTAATGGACGTAGAGCACAATGAGCCCTTTCCACAATATACTTAGGCCCAAACGGCGAGGGCCCTGCGATCTTTTCCATTAATTTCTGGGCAAATAGGATCGGATCCTGAGCTTCAGCTTTTTCAGGCAACCCGATCAGAACAACGTTGTTGCGCCGACTCTGGCCTTCCAGATCTTCCACCTTTAATTCCAATTTCTGGATTTTCTGTGAAATTTTAACGATCGACTCATCCGTTCTCTCCTTGCTTCCCTCTAGTGACTTGACTCGAGCTTCGATATCTGAGGCCCTTGGTAGATCTTGATCACGGTTTTAATATTTTAGTTCCCCAGCCATCTCAACCATTGTGGTCTTAAGGGGTCTGATCTCTTCTAGGAACCACGATAGCATTAGAGAGCTCTTCGAGATGCTGCTCTCGCTTGCCCCTTGCACCAAAGCGGCGGCGAGGGCCTTGATTTTGGCAGCCTTTCGGGGGTTGCGGGAGGGGTGTGCTTCGGAGGCGGCTTTCTCATCTCAGCCTCCATAAGTAGCCAGAGCACTGCTTCTTCTCTAATAATCTGCCACTAGTTTTCAGAGTCCAATAGTAAAAACTGAGAAATTGAGCAAAATAATCGGGCGTGAGATGGAGCTACTCGGAAGACCAGCTACTCCGTGTCCCGCATCACGTGACTCTCGATAATAAGCATTTTTAAGCCTGCTACCCCACTACCATCAGCACTGTGCTAGAAATGTAAAGTTGTGTCCCCAGAAAGAAAACACGTCCCTTCTGTTAAATACTGTTGCTGCACATACCTGAGAAGGCGGTGCAAAGCAGATGTGAAACTTGCAAGAGAGCTGAAACATATTTATGGTACTAAGCATTTTTGAGCCTGCCACCCCACAACCACCACCCCAGCACTTTGCCAGAAATGTAAAATTGTGTCCACAGAGAGAAAACACTTCCCTTCAGTCAAATACTGTTGCTGCACTCACCTGAGAAGGCAGTGCAAAGCAGATGTGAAACTTGCAAGAGAACTTAAACATATTCATCCTACTAAGCATTTTTGGGCCTGCAACCGTAGGCTACCACCACCAACAGCACTGTGCAAGAAATGGAAAGTTGTGTCCCCAGAGGGAAAAATGCTTGCCTTCTATTAAATACTGTGTTTGCACCAGTCATAGAAGTCAGGCAAAAAAAGATTAGAAAAATTCAAGAGGAGTTATACATAATTGCATAGTGGTGCAAGGCTGAGCTTTGATCATCCCATCCCAGTAAAGCAACACAAATATCAAGTGGCTGTGTTTACATTGAGAATGGAGGAAATAGGTTAAGGAGAGGGTGCTTTGCTGCTGCTGCTGCTGCTGCTGTTTCTGTTCCAGAATCAGAGATACAGACTCTTGATCAGTGTGGATTCATGATAGTACATAGACATAGTGTACAGGTAAGTACCTTTTTTTTTCTATTCATTGTAGGGGGGTTATTGTTACTGTTCAAAGTCTTAGTCAACCTTTCCAAAGCCTTCAACCTGGTCAATCATGCCCTCCTCCTCTCCAAATTGCATCACCTTGGCTGCTCTCCATAGGTCACCACTGGTTTGGAAGCTACCTTACAGGGCACTCCCAGTTTGTGTGCATTGGTCCGGCTCGCTCTCCCACCCTGCCTGTCACTACAGGGGTCCCCCAAGGCTCCATCCTGGGCCTGCTCCTTTTCTCCTTGTTCATTAACTCCCTTCCAGTGGATAGTCTTAACTGTCACTCAATCCTCTACACTGATGACCTTGTGCTCTTCTCCCACAGAAAGTCTCCTGCCCTCATCTCTGCAGCACTCTCACAAAACTACACCGTGGCCCACAACTGGTTTTCTGATAACCTCCTTCTGGTCAACACCAAAAAAACAAAACCAATGTTGTTCGAATCTAAGTCCATCATAAATAAATGCAAATCCAACCAACCCCTAATCATCACATCCCCTGATGGCCATGCCCTGGAGGATGTCAAACTGTTCAAATATCTAGGAGTTGTGCTTGACCCCTCCCTTTCCTCTGCAGAGCACATAAACTCCCCGGTTCTAAGAGTTCACCAAAAACTAGGGGCTGTCTACAGATTGCAGTAATACCTCACCCCTGAGGCCTGCCTTGCCATCATCCAGGGAAATCTGCTACCTATCCTGGACTACTGCTTTCCCATCTACTCCAGGACCTCTGCATCCACCGTGGCCAAACTATCAACAGTGAACAACAATGCCTGCCAGTTCTCCTTGTTGGCTCCTTTTTCCACTCACCACTGTACACTCTACACTTTACAAGGGTGGCTCCCTCTACAAGCCTACTTTGACCTTGCACTGTACTGCTTTATTGATTCTGCCATCTGTATTGGCCAGGAATCCCCTCTCACCCCCTTTCTCACCATCCAAACCTCACACCACTACCTACGCTCTACCAGTATTACCCCCTTGAAAATTGCTAGTGTGTATATGAATATGGGCACTAGAACCCTGTCTGTAGCAGCCCCCACACTATGGAACAAATTGCCCACCGAACTGCACACCACTAACACTCACTGCCAATTCAAGACTTGCCTCAAAGACTGGCTCCTGTTGGCATCCACCTGCTACTGCTTTCCTGACTCCCGCCCCTTCCCGCTTAACTACTATGCCACCCTCCTCCCCTTGGCTCCCACACCCTTTTCCCCCATCCTCCTCCCCCCACCCACTCTTCTACCTACTCTCTGTTCATTTTTTTCTTTCCAGCCTCTGGGATGCCTCAAATGAACCTCCTGGTCCTTGACAGCTCCCTTTTCACCCAGCACTGCTCCTCTTAGCCTAATAGGTTCTCCTAGTTACTTATACAGTATCACCATGAGTCTTACTCTTTATATGTCATCTGTGTCCTCCAACTACTGCCACTTTGTGTATTTCCAAATGTACTACTGTAACCTTTTCACAATGTATTACTTGTTCTTCTGTTATGTTCTTGCTGTTTTGCTTATCTACTTTGTGCCGCCTTACATTGCCGAGGTTGTGCCTGAAAATGATCCCCTGGGATCAGTGCACCTATCTGGTTACCAAAGTCATAAATAAATAAATAATATATTTGTACTGCTGTTTCATTCATTTTCAGTTATGTGTGCTGATGACATCATACTGCTGGACAGCTACAACATAAATGTTGTCATACACAAAATTGGCCAACCACAAAGGAAAAGATTTTTTTGGGGGGAGGGGGCGGCTTGCTTCTGTGCCATAATTGATATATTAATTGTATTTGTAAATCACTATCTCTGCTCTTCTTCCTTACAGGTATTTCTTGTGCCTGTATGTTTTCCAATGATGGGCTTGATTCACAAAGCAAATGATGTTGACTGAGTGATCCAGGGGTCCATGCTGAGTTCCAAGTTCCAGCAAGCTTGATCCATGGTATTGCATGCACCATTCAAGGTAATACTTTTTTTGTTTTCCTTTTTATGGAGGTGTGGGTATTTTCATAGCCAATTGTGCTGGATGCAATACTCAATATTTCCTGTTGCTGCTGTTATAACTTTAGGTACAGTACTTTGCAGACTATGTATGTGTTGCGATATACTTGAGTTGACCAAACTGAGAGGATGGCGATGGCTTGCTTACCTGCAGGATCTCTTCATGCACCATTTCATTCCAATTACAGTCCAGATAGCACCCGTGAAGACAAGAAAATATTTTTGGAAAGGAAAGGAAAGGAAATGAAAGGAAAGCAAAGGAAGGGAAAGGAAAGAGGAGAGGAGAGGAAATGAGAGGAGAGGAGAGGAGAGGAGAGGAGAGGAGAGAAGAACAGAAAAAAATGTAATCATGATACTTAGCATCAGAGTACTACTGCTGGCTGTGCAATGGTGTATGTTGTGGTGTCCGTGTGTATTGGAACCAGTGAAACCTGCATGAAGAAGAAATTAAAATGCTGCAATGAGTCACATGGACTGATTTTCTGCCTCTAGTAGGTTGATAGAAGGGCTGCAGTTTCTGAAGAACAGTGCAGGTGTTTTACCATCACAGCCAATGAAGAAAGTCCTTGCTGCAGTGTAGTTCCACATGATGAGGTCTTGTCAGCTTCTGTCAGTGTCTTGATATAGACTGTAGGACCATTGCTTCCTTGGGCTACCAATTCCAATGTTGTGGCATGCTGTATGATAATTCTGGTGAGCAGGACCAAAGTCAATCAGGTAAGAGGTGTTTTGGGGTGGTACAGGAGGCGGTTCTGTTTATCACATTGGCAGAAGTGTGTGCAGCCTGTTGCATCATCATTAGAGTGGTGGAAGTGGTAGCCAATACTATTTCATACTTGATGTGAGGAGGAGGATACAGCTGAAGCAGCCCAGGGAGTACAGAGGAGGTAGAGGAGGTGGTTCTGTTTATCACATGTGGGGGTGTGGGCAGCCTGTGCCATGCATTTATTTTAAATTCATTATCCTGATGAATTGCTTTGATAGTAGCTACCACTGTGGTGGTAGAAGTGCTGTGCCATGATGTTTCTGCCTATGTTGAAGGATCCAAGGTGACTACACCCATGAGATGATAGGAGGAGGAAGAGAAGGTTGAGCTGTTGAAGTCACTGCTGCACAGCTGCGGTGTGTCTTGCAGGCTAGAGCTGGTGTTCATTGTAAGTGGCATACTGCATTGCTTACAGGTGCTCCATTTGATGCAATTAAAAAGCTACACTAATTAATAGTTGTGGATTTATATCTGAGCACTGAATGTGAACATTATCATTGTTATTAATTTGACATATAGGATTACATTGGGGATGGGTGGGAAGGGAGAAGGAGAAAATAAATTGGAGAGTTTGGTAATCTTCCACATCATCCATGAAGCATCCCTCACAGTCTTTAAGACTGGAATTGTCACCATAGGGGAACTCCCTCTCCGTCAGTGCTTCATCCACTTCAATGCTGCGAGATAATGATGAGGTTCATGCCAGTCTGCCAATTGCACTTTCCTCATAATCATCACTGTCAACGATGATGTGACACGGAACATTACTCTTCTCATTGGAATGTAAGCCTGATTCATTTTAATGAATGTCAGCATGCCAACATTTTTGGGAGAGAGATTGGTGTGCCTGTCATGCACAATGACACCTGCTGAACTGAACACTCACTCAATGCTAACATTCGAGGATGGGCAGCCATACAGATTTCGGGGCAACTGTTGTCAGTCTAGCCAGCCATTGACCTTAGTGCCCCAATATAGCAAAGGGTTATCTGCAATGGCGAGGTTCATTATATCCACCAAATATGTATCTACCATGTGTTTTGCTACTTGAAGTTGTGCAGCATGATCATCCTCCTCCTATTCAGTTTCCTCCCTGTCTGCGACTCCCACCTGACTCAGGGCAGCCCAAATGGGATTCAGCATAGGTTTCTTTAAGTTGCATTGTTTTGGTGAAGTTTTACACAGCTGTGATGATAAGGATGAGTACGTAGCAGGACTAATGGTTCAATGTGCACTACCCTCACGGGGTTTAGGGATGGCCAAAATGTAGAGATTTCATTCCATAAAATATTTCTCATAATTCACGCATTTCATGAAATATTGTGGGGGTGCAAAATGTGAAATTCTGTGGATGAAATGAGAAATTTTGCCTGCAAAAAGTGGAATTTTGCCACCCGTGGGTGAAATTTCACTGTTTGTACTCAAAATTTCTTACTTGAGGGAGATGAAAATGCATGTGTATTTTTTAAAAAAAGTGTTTCCCCCCCTCCTCTCCTCACCATAGTGGCCAACATTAAAGTAAATATTTAAATCCCCAGGATTCCTGGTGTCTAGTGGTTCCACCCCTCTGGCCAATCGCCAGCCAAATTTGAAGAATTTCCTTCCCACACCACCAATATTCACTCCATCCCCCATCTAGAATGTTAATTAAAAATAAATATCCCTGGTGTATAGTGTCCCCCCTGGCTGATCGCAGGCTCAATCTGAAGATTTACCCCCTGATTCACACCCTGTCCCCTGTCATCCATGAGTGCGGTGTCCAGACTTCTCCACATCATGTTGTCATTATTTAATTAAAAAAACAAGGCAGCAACTTTCTCTGGTGTCTAGAGGAACACCCAACCCCATCACCCTGTCTGACAGTGTGCCCCACCCCACTCTCCCATCCAAGACCAGGACCCCAGCGGGCCACAGAACAGCCCTCCACTCTCATCCATGGCCAACAGCCCGACTGAGCACTTTTTTTGTGAATGAACCCAATCCGACTGCATGCTTTCAATGAATGAGTGCATGTGCTCATTCAATCAAAAACACTCAGTTGGATCCAGCTCATTCATGAAAAGTTTACAGTCGGGGTGCCAGTCGTGGAGGTGAGTGGAAGGCTGTGCTGGTGGCCCACTGGGGTCATGGTCCTGGGTGGGGGGAAGCAGGGTTGCAGTCACTACTGGACAGGGTGTGGTGTCCACTAGACACCAGGGAAAGTTATTAGTGTGTTTTTTAATTATATAATGACAACATGATGTTGAGGAGTCTGGACACCACACTCATGGATGACGGGGGATGGGGTGTGAATCTGGGGAGGGGGTCATTCTTCAGATTGGGCCAGTGATTGGATAGGTGGGACACTAGACACCAGGGATATTTATTTTTAATTAACATTCTGGATGGGGAATGTGGGTGAATCTCAGTGGTGGGGGGAATTCTTCATATTGGACTGGCGATCGGCCAGGGGGGTGGGTCCACTAGACACCAGGGATCCTGGGAATTTAAATATTTGCTTTAATGTTGGCCACTATGGCCAGGAGAGGGAGGGGGAAAAAGACTTTTAAAAGTATACATATATTGCACTTTCATCTCCGCATTTCACACCCGTGAAACATTCAGCGAAATGTGCAAATTTTGCAAAATATTTCATGGGGTGAAATTCCTGATTTCACCAGAATTTCACCAGTGAAATTAATTTTCACTGCATCTCTATGTGAGTTTGACCCCTGTGCCCATAGTTGCAACTGTGCACCACTTACCCTCTGAGTGAGAATTTCTGTCAGTCTCTCCATCTCCTGATGCCCACTTTGTATTATGGCTGTGAGCCGAAGTTTATAATGTGGGTCAAGTATTGTGGCAATCCCAAACTCCTCAGACTGCAGAATATAGCTTATGTGGGTGTTGGAGTCAAAGGTGGACAGCATGTCTTCCATCAATGAGCAACTTGCTCAGTCACCACATGCCACCAGCTATTGCTGCATGTTCAGCAGTGTCTGCCTCAGCACACATAGCAGAGGGATAGACTCACTGAAGAAGGCAGTGTCCCCACTCACTTCCTGTGTTGCATGCTTGAAGGGCCTTAGAATCAAGATGAGCCCATCCATTTGGTGCCACTGCTCAGCTGTGAGACACATGGATGTCCCACTGCTGTCCCAGCTTGCATGGAGTAGCAGATACTCTGAGATTACCTTGTACTGCTCATATAGATGTTCCACCATATACAAGGTGGAGTTCCATCTGGTGACAATGTCAAGTTAGAGACAATGCTGAGGCAGATTGTTCTGTACCTACAGAACACGGAGATGGTCACACATTTTTGCTGAATGTGCAAAGTGGGCACAAATGCTTCGGGCCACAGTCAATATTTCTTAGATATCCGCATGATTCATGAAAGCCTGCACAACAAGGTTAAGACAGTGTGCCAAGCATGGCACCCAAAAAAATCCACCATCACTGAATCATTTCTGCACATTGGATCCATTGTCACTAGCGATGAGTCCAACTTTCAGTGCAAGAGGTGGAGTCACTCATCGACCTCTGTGAGCAACACATCAAGCATCTTTTCTTTGGTGTGTGATCCTGGGATACTCTTCATGGTCAGAGTAGCATACTGCTGAACACCTTTCATGTTGCTACCATCACAGTTTATCTTAGAGCAATTCTTGCCTTGCCCCCAAACAGGTGCTACCCCAGGTACAGTACCTGTGCTCAGTGTGCTGTAATACACAGGTAAGAACTACCAGCTGTTTTCCCACTGGTCCACATGTCCATACTCAGATGTATATATACTGTGCTGAAGAATGCTGCAGGGTGTGATGTACCATGTCAGAGACATTACTGTACCATTCAGGAATGGCACACTTGGAAAAGAATGTGCATGATGGTACATGCCATTTCAGCATGGCACGGGCCACAAACTGCCTAAATCCAGTGTTTTCTACAAAGGAGAATGGCAACAAATCCAGAGTGAGTATTTCTGATGCTGCTGCATTCAATTGCCATGCTACAGCATGATTAGGTAAGAATTTAGTTTGATGTTCCAAAATTGAATGCAGCATAGGCTGAACTTTTCTTGATACTGGCAATGGACCTAGTGTGCCAAACAGCTTGGCTCACTGTGGTGGCATTATTGGGGTGCTCATAGATGGGGGATTGGCAAAGTTACTCTGAAGCATTGCACGACCGACCTAAGTGCCTTTTTGGTTTTTCAGTACTGGGTTACCTATCATACCTTGATTTGGGGTGGTACTCCTGCTGCTAGGACCACTACTTGGCCCACTTCCACAATCATCCTGATCCTCTAACACCACATAGATGTCCTCCTCCTCACCTGCACCTCCACCTCCACCTCCCCTATGTAATGCCATGTTTATTTGGCTTACATTGCCTAATGGACTAGAAATACCAGTGCTGGTTGCCTTCTGGTGTTGGTGCCACCATAATGGGAACCTGTTTTTCAGGTGTGTATGTTGCCCACCCTTGCCGAGGTGACTACCCTTCTTACCTCTGCTTACTCTTGTTTGACACAGTTGACACATTGCCACTGTCTCATCAGATGGGTCCGGTACATAAAAATCCCGCACTAGGGATTTATTTGGCCTTGTTTATACTTGGTGCCAAGATGACAAGGATAGCAAAGGAGAAGGGTTTGTCTTGAAATGTTTGGGATGACTGGAGAAATGGATGAATGGGAGAAACAGTGCTAGGGGGGTCCTTAGTGGTTGAAGTATTGAAGGCAACAGGAAACACATCTTTTGTATCCTTAACACCCTGCTTTGACCTTTTCTTTTGAGGCTCCCATAAGGGATCTGAGTCTGACACATCATTGTCATCATCTGTATAAAAAAAAAACTGGCATTCTCATCATCTTCTGCAGATCTGTCCTCCTCATTTGCAACAGGCTCTGTGACACACACCTCCTCTTCATGACCAGTGTCATCATGTTGCTCGACATGTCCCACTTCACCCTCACCCACTGGACATACATTATCAGGCTCTGAGCCATCATCAACAGCACCACTTTCCAAGTGTACTTCAACACCAACCACCTCCATGCCCACAGTTAGTTGTTTGGTGATGCTGCTGCTTCCTGTCACTGTGTCACTTGACACATCAATCAACATGTCTGCCACTGATAAATACAAGAATCATAAACATACAGGTTATAGAAAAAAAAACACAAGGAATAAGTATTCATTTGGGGGGATTCAATAGTGAAATTTACAGATAGATAGTCAGCAGTAATAAACTAACTACAACAACTTGCTCATACAGTGGTGTAAAAATTAGGGACATTATGCAAATGTTACCTGCTATGTTAAAAAATGATCAAACATCAAAAAAAGTTCTCATACATGCAGGGACAAATGACTTAGGATATAGGTCCATAATAGACACAATAGAAGACACCAACTACATGTATGAAATTATCAAAAAAGCTAATGCAACCGTCATCTTTTCTGAAGTTTTGCCAGTGCCCAGAGCCAGTATGGGGCGAGCAAATAGGAGTTGACAGTACAACAACTGGTTACGAAAATGGCGTTTGCTGAATAATATAAAATGTATAACAAACTCTGAAGATTTTGTAGATAGTTTTGACCTGTATAGTTATGATGGGCTACACTTGAACAAAAAGGGTGCAAGAAAACTAGGAAATATGTTCTATATCACAATACATGGAACTCATACAAAAAACTAACAACTAGGGGATGCTGGGACATTCTAAAGGAGACTACAATAAATAAAAATAAATGTATTAAGAAAAATAGGACACAAAAGAGGAATTACTGTCCTTTTAACCAATGCAAGGAATTTAAATAATGTCAATTTGGCTGAGCTGGAAAGTATCTTAATAAATAAAAACATTGATTTAGCTGCCATAACTGGGACATGGTGGACTGATAAGGATTTGGCAAATACACAAGCCAAAGGATATAGCCTGTTCAGACAGGACAACATAGACAAAACTGGTGGTGGTGTAGCATTATTTGTGAGATAAGAAATATAATGTAATCAATGCAGTAACTCCATACAAACTTCACTGGCAAGTGAGTGTCTATGGGTAGAATTAAAGCAACCTGATTGTAAAAAATTGATAGTGGGAGTAATATATAGGCCACCAGACACTGACAGTACTAATCATTCATTTCTCATTAACAATATTAATACTGTTAAATCAAACAAGGATACCCTTTTACTAGGTGACCTAAATGCCTCTGGTATAAATTGGGAGACCGTACTAACTAGTAATGGGCAGGAACAATGCTTATTGAATGTATATGTAGAAAACGGAATAATCCAGATGGTTGATAGACCTACCAGACAACAACATACTGGATTTTTTTTTTTAATTGTTTAACCAGGTGAGACACACTAAGCTGAAAGCTTGTTTACAGGTGCAACCTGGGAGCACAGGGAAGTTAAGTGACTTGCTCAGGGTCACACAGTATGCAAGTGGGGGCTGTGGGATTCAAACCCTGGTCTCCAGATTTGTAGCTCAGAGCCTTAAACCACTACGCTACACTGCCTCCCTAACTGGGTTCTTACAAATACTGTTGACTGAGTAAATGATCTAAAAGTCCAGGAACCATTACTCTTCAGTGATCATAACACAATCATTTTCAATTACAAGACAACACCAATAATATTATCAGGGAAAACAATGTTTAGAAATTACTCTAAAGCTGATTTTTGTAATATCAAATAGGAACTTAAAAACTGGGAATGGGAAGACCCAAATGACACCACTGAGAGCTTGTGGTTAAGAATTTAAAACAAATTACTGCAACTACTGTAGAAGAGCAATTTGTCCCATTAAAACATAGTTATAACATAGAGAATAATAGATAGGCAACTGTGTTTTATGGATTTTTTTTACACACTCGAGGTGTGTGATGACCCATAAACCTCAAGAGTGAAGCTTGAGAGGTCTATGAGGTCATCACACCCTGAGGGTGTGTTAAAAAATCCATATACACACAGTTGCTTATTTTTAATTTTTTATAATTACTGGTGCAGAGTTTACTCTGTGTCTCAGTACATCTGCTATTTACAAACTCACACTCTCACAGACACTGTCTCTCACACTCACACAGACACTGTCTTTCACACACACACACTCTTTCCCTTTCTTCCGCTCTGCTTTGACTTAGTTTATTTTTTCCTTTTAGGTGTCATCCATGGCTTGTGCTATGTAGGGTCTATCGTGGATTTCAGTAGGAGTCAGCGCATCTACTGATTTGGGGGCATGGTGGGATCAACCAGATAGTCATTTTGTGTTTGAAAGGCAGGATGAACCAGATAAAAATAAACAAATTAATAGAGAAGTGGGTAGGGAATTAAACAAAAGTGGCTCCTTGGCAAACAGAAAACCGAGCTGCCATTTTTTAAAATACTGCTCAGCCAGCCCACAAGCAGAGCGTGAGCCAATGAAGTGGCTCAATATGCTAGAGTGACAGACAATGGATGCTAGTGGTGAAAGAAAGTTTAGTGAACACCGTAATAACTCGATTTCGGGTTGTTACGCCGTTTTTACTGTGCCTGAATTCTGGTTATTAAAGGGAGTCACCAATAATTATAAAAAGGTAAGAGTACCAGTTTGGTATACTGCTAGAGTTCATAAGCAACCTTCCAAAAAGAAACAAGCATATCGAGCATTGTAAAGGGATAATAGCCATTATAATATTCATAAGTACAGAGAGCAAGTACATAAAGCAAAAAAAAAATGATAAGGATGGAGAAAAAACAAATATAGTTTTGGTTTGCATATCTAGATAACAATGGAAAGACATTCTATGCATACATTAACAATAAATCTGTCAATAGGATGGTGGGCACAGTTCAAGAAGGAAATAATGAATATTCAGACCCTGTAAATATGTCTAGGGCATTTAGCAATCACTTTAGTTCCATATATAATAAAGCAACTGCTATAATGAATAATGTAACCTCATTAGGAGAGTCCAATGAAACATTGGATGTAGTAACTAGATCAGAAATAATGGTTAAATTAGGAAAATTAGATGCATCTACATCACTTGGCGACTGCTAATAAATATAAAAGACTATTTAATAGAACCACTTTACAAACTGTAAAATACATCCCTACTTACTGGACAGGTTTCCAGTGATTGGAAAAGGGCTGATGTGATCCCAGTGTTCAAAAAGGGAGAACGATCCAAAATGGGCAATTATAGGCCCATAAGCCTGACCTCAATATTGGGAAAAATATTTGAATCCATTTTAAAAGACAGACTAGAAAAAGACCATGAAAAGAAAAATATACAAATATACTGGATGAATCTCAACATGGTTTCAGAAAAAACAGATCGTGCCTAACTAGTATGCCTACTTTTTACAATAAAGTAAGCAATTTATTAGATAATAATAAACCGGTGGATGTGGGGTTTTTTTTGGATTATCAAAAAGCTATTGATAAGGTACCACACTCTTTACTGATTGATAAAATGACAAATATGGGTATCAACAAACAAATCATTGTATCAGTCAACAACTGGCTGGTGGACAGAACACAGAGAGTTCACATTAGGGGCCACTTATCAGACCCAGGACTAATGATCAGTGGGGTTCCCTAGGGATCGGTCCTGGGACAGGTGTTGTTCAATCTTTTTATTGCCGATACGAATGTAAATCTGACAAATAAAGTCATAAAATTTACAGATGATTCTAAAATATTTGCTGAAGTCGGGGATGATGAAAAATCAAACAGACTTAAAAATGACTTACTAAAGATAGAACAGTGGGCAAATATAAACAGAATGCACTTTAATACTGATAAGTGTGTTGATCTACATCTTGGTAATAAAAATGAACAACGTAGATATAATCTGAACAATAGTTGGCTGAAACCCATAGAAGAAGAGAGGGATTTGGGTATCTTAATAACTAAAGACCTTTCATTTATTAGACATTGCAATGAAACAGTAAAAAAGACAAATAAAATTATTGGAATAATTAGGAGATTGTTCATAGCAAGACACAGAGCCTGTATCCTCCCTTTATATAAAACAATGGTTAGGCCCCATTTTGATTATTGTAGCCCCCTATGGAGTCCCTACCTCAGGAGAAATTGTAATGCACTGGAAAGAGTTCAATGAAGAACAACAAAAATGATTTCAGGACCACAAAATTATACCTATGAAACCAGATTAGCAAAACTGAAACTCTATCCATTAGAACTAAGACATACCAGGGGTGATCTGTTGGAAATGTATAAAATCTCTAGAGACCAAACTCAAATGGACAATCTTAGGATTCATTTTTCGGATCATAAATGTAATCTCAGAAGCCACAATAAACAACTAAAGTTGACATACTCAAATAGGGACAAGAGAAGAAATGTTTTCACCCAAAGGATAATGGATACTTGGAATGTACTTCCTCCTGAAGTTATGGATGTAACAACATTTGAGGCATTTAAAAGAAAGATAAACATTTATTTGAAACTAGTGGACCTTAAAACCCCATGTTATGGGGAGACAGACATTATAGGCTTATAGTTTTTTGTCTACTTTATTTTCCGAATATAGTTCCAAGTATAGTTGATTTGTCAGAGAAAAAGTTACATGCAAAAAAGCCACCACTACTGCAAAATACGTCAGTGCTACTACTGCTACTACCTGCCACAGTATCATCTGAATATTGTCCTTCTGTTCCCACTGACCCCTTCTTGGCACATGCACCACTTTAATGGACAACAGACTGAGAAATGTTCTTTGTACAGTAGGTGTTCCACAGCCTCTCCCTTTAGTTGCCCTTTTCTTCCCCGTTATTCTTCTGTGCTTAACTACGTATGGTTACTCAACATTAAATTACATCTGTGAAATCACAGTCAAGAGGACAGTGATTTTATTCCTAAGGTAGGTGTGCCAACAGAGACAACAATCACTCTGGTTAAATCGCAGTCAAGAGGACAGTGATTTTTTTCTTAAGACAGGTGTGCTGATAGGGACACAAGTCACACAACATTCACTCCATTTACCTTTCAGTCAGGAGAACAGTGATTTTTTTTCCTAAGGCAGGTGTGCCAATAGGGACGCAACAATCACCGGTGTTAAATCGCAGTCAGAAGTACAGTGATTTTATTCCTAAGGCAGGTGTGCCAACAGGGAAACAAGTCACACAAAAATTACTCTGCTTAAATCGTAGTCAGGGTAATGATTTTTTTTCCTGATACATGTGTGCCGACAGAGAAACAAACAACAATCACTCTAGTTAAAGCATAGTCAGAAAAGTAATTTTTTTCTTAAGAACATACTGGGTGCTGGGCCACTTAAATAGCAGTCAGGAGGACAGTGATTTTTTTTCCTGATACTTGTGTACCAACAGGAACACAAACAACAATCGCTCTAGTTAAAGCACAGCCAGAAAAATGACTTTTTTGTTAAGAAACTACAGGGCACTGGGCCAGTGATTTTTTTACAGAACTCAAGCGTGCCATCTAAATTGCTGCTACTCTTCACCACATAAGCCACCAAACCACTATTTCTCTGTTAAAACAAAACCAAATACTTCTAGTAATACAGGAAATAATCAACACAAAAAAAGACTGTGTGTGCACAGGGCACTCACAAACACAGTTTTGAAGAAATTTGACCACCAGAATGATCTTTTATATAATGTTATATTTAGATTTTGACTCAAGGCTGCTACAACAAGCACAAGCTCTGCTCTATAAGTCTCGCTCCAACACACTACACTCAGAGAACAACCAAACTAGCTTCTCATTGGCTGTTCAGCAACATGTGACCGTACCTTCCTGCACCACCACCATAGACTCATCTAAAGTAGACAAAATGGCTGTAGCAGCTCATTGTACTCCTACAGTAGTCGGGGTAGTGTCTGGCAATGAACCAGCCACTTTTGATTCTCCTTCTTGGTCATTGGGTAAATCCTGATGCAAAGGGATTGCTGGGTCGTGTAACCACCTCTTATCACTGAATTTCCATCCAGCTCCTTGTATTGCAGTTTTGGGGTACCATTCTGATTCTGCTCCTGTGAATGGAAATAGCTGTGAAACTGGTGTCATCGGTGGAGAAACCTGCAGGGAAGATTCAACTTCTACTTCTTGGTTAAACTTCTTGCCTGAACAAGGTAATGGGCTCTGCTCAGAGCGTTTGTGCTTCCTTTCATCCTCCGATTTGGCTTTACTCACCTCATAGTCTTTCTCTGCTGCCATTTTTTTTTCCAGTTCAGCTTGTAAAAGCCTTTCTTCCTTGCTGACTGCAGGCATCTCCGTAGAAGCATCAGGTCGGATCCATATCCCCTTGAGCCGGTGTCAGTGCACAACCTACTCCTTCCATCTGTATGTCCTGACTGGGATCCCCCATGCTCCGTCAACAGAGAGACAGTGCCCCCTGTCAAAAGAGTAGGAGAATTTTGTTTATTGCAATACAGAGAAATTCACACAAAAAAGAAACTCAAAAGAAACACAAAGAACAGGACCAAAAAAATACAATAACAGGCTCAAGTAACAGGAACATCAGAATCAGTGATCCAGGGAAGATTTCTCCACATACTTTGAACATGCAATGCAGATTGAAAACTCTTTTCTTCATAATAAATATCTCTGATTTCCTTGAGAATACAACCCTTAAGTCATCATAAGCAAGGCCACTGATTTACGGTGATTAAAACAATTAAATTCCGTTTTCAAGACTTAAGATTCCGGAATTTCACTGGTGATTGTTACTCTAATTTCCGGATTTTACCGGGATTCTGTTATCATTCTTTTAGTATGTGCATAAATAATCAGAATTAAAGAAGGCTTAATATACAGAGCATTAAATAAAGCAAACTGAAAATAGTACAGGAAGGAATTAAAAGAAAATCAGACTTTTTTATAGATTTACTGATCTGATAGAAAATGCCAGATTCCATGAAATCTTCATTTTTACCGGTTTTCAGGCAGCCCTAATTCCAGAATTTTACCGGATTTTCCGGTAAAAAACGAAAAACAGTGGCCTTGATCATAAGTGAGTTGCTTTTGTTGCAGTGTAAATAAACAGTGAGAATTCCAAATATACCATTTAACAATGGAAAAAAGAACATTCAAATTACTTCTATGCCACTTATCCCAGGCCTTCCCATAAACCCCATAAATCAAACTGTCATACGTAACATGAGACACAATACCCTTACCCCACCAATTAGCCAACTAATCCCAAAAAGCCTGGATAAATGTACATGAGAAAAATAAATGATGCATAGATTCTAATTGATGTATACAGTCTGGTCTAGCACACATTCTATCAGCTACAGCTTTATGTTTTTGATTTGCTTTAATATTCAACTTCTCATGACAACAGAGCCATAAAACATCAAAAAATTTACTGGGGAGTCTGTTGTTATGAAGTAAATGCAACACACTAGGAGTCTTATCCTGCGGACATTAAGGAAATGTTGAAACTTCCTTAAAATGCCAGCCTTGTTCTAGAGCATATAATTGTTTCTTGGTACATACTTTTAATATCAGTAGCAGTGATACCCCATCTATGAAGCCGAACAAAAATCTCCCTATAACAACCTGGAGAAAAAGAAACAGTTTTAAATCGTTTCTGAGAACCAGAGACCCAGCCATCAAACCATCCTTTAAGCTTAGCAGAAAATAACGCAGTCCACCATAGAGGAATCTGGTAACATAAGGGATGCAAATTAAAATTAAAAAATTAATAAAAAGAAAAAGAGCAGGGTTCACCATACTTAAGCCACCATCCTTCACCTTTAAGTATAAAATATTACGTTTCAGGGGATTCCATCTGCTACCCCAAACAACCTGCACAAAAAGATTATACAACAAAGTCTCCCTCTCTTTGGGAAGAGGAAAAATCCAACTAATATAAAGAAAAAGGGGCAAAAAATAAGTTTTAACTAAACATACCCTTTTCAGTTTACCCATAGTAAAATTATTCCAGGAGGCCACCAATGTTTTCCCACATTGAAGTTTTTTGTTCCAATTAAGAAGATCTTGCTGATCCGAATCAAAATCAACACCCAAAATGTGCACAGGCCCATCTGCAATGGCAATACCAGCAACATGAGAGCCGTGCAGAGGGACTCCTCCAAGACGTCTAATTGTACCACTATCTTTATTAAGACAAACCCCAGAGGATTTCCCATAGAGATGACAAAACTCCATGGCCATCTCAGTATCAGCCAAACTTTTCAAGAGAAGACTTACATCATCTGCACAAGTCACTACCGAAGGAGGCAGACGTGTCCCTGAGATAAGTAAAGGTGTAAAAAATTGCCTTTCATTCAAAAGCCACAATAAAGGGTCCAAGCTAAAAATGAAAAGCAAGGGACTTAAGAGGCAACCCTGCCACACCCCCTGCTTAATCGGCAGCATTGGGCCGAGGAATCCATTAACCAACAGTTTTACCACCGTGGTCCAATAAAGAGCCTATAACCAGGATATAAACTGTGTGGGGATACCATAAGAAGCCATGGTAAGGCACAAAAAATCATGATCCATAGAATCAAAAGCGTTTCTCTGGTCCAAAGAAACAACATAACCCTGTGTACCAGGAAAAGCCTTAGCTGCAAATACTTCTCTCAGCAAAAGGAGTTGGTCAGTTATAGTTTTACCAGGGATTGCACAAGACTGCACTGGAGAAATAACCTGTTGTGCTATCTCGGTGAGCCTATTACAAAGAATTTTAGTTAATATCTTAAAATCTACATTCAGGAAGCAAATAGGCTTCCAATTATCTAGATCTTCCTTAGCAGCTTTTTTAAATAAAAGCATCACAATCCCTAGAGACATGTCCAAAGGGATAGACCCAGAGGCAAGCAGATAAGTATACAGCTGAGCCAATTCCTCAGAAATATAAGGTACAATTAAATGATACAATTCAAGAGGCAGACCATCACTCCCGGGTACTTTACCCACAGGGAGTGCAGTAACCACCTCAAGGTTTTCCTGTGGAGAAATAGTAGCACAAAGGGCATGGGTGTCAGCTACAGGATAGTCATGAATAGTCAAGATCGAAAACAGGGTAGAGAAAGACAACGTGTCAGTGGGTCGTGATGCAAACTGTGCAGTCAAATAACTGGAGACAGTATTCAATATGTCCTGATGTTGCATCTGTAGCACATGCTGAGCATCCCAAACAGCATCCGTACATCGGGACTTAACTCTGTCCTTACAACAAAGAAAAGGGCAAACATTACCCAACCTCCCTGTGTACTAAACTGCTGTTGCATCGTGAGTGAGAACATCTACCTTTCATGAAAATCCCACATGTTCCGTTGAATGGAACTAATTTGTGCCCCAAAATCATGTTGAGTGGACAGAGCTAAACTCATGAGGCACTGTAGATGCTTCCTATACTGTAAGTATTTAAGTTTAATTGAATCATTCCTGTGTTTACGAAGACCTATCAATAAGGATTTTAAATCCAGTTTAAAACTCTCCCACCAAAGTAAGGGAGTGTCAAAAACAGCAAACAAAGTCTTCTGACATTTAATAAAATATTCCAGTTGGTGAGTAACAGCAAGAGACTGGAGTAATAATGTATTAAATTTCCAAACCCCAGGCCCATTAGGATAAGAAACATTCCCAACAACCACAGACAGTATTTTATGATCACAGTATGCCACTGACTCAACTGTAGCAGTACAAACCGTAGGCCCTTATTCACAAAAAGGAACTCTAGTCTCGTCGCCAGATGACCCCTCTGAAACGTAGGTGCAGATTTCTTGTGGACAGAAGTATACACATCAACCAGATTAGCCATTAGCACAGTATTTTTAAGAAAAGCCATATCACAAAAAATTTTTTGGTGGAAGTACCCACCCCCCTATCTGCCAAGGAAAGGCCACAATTAACCCCCAACCAAAACTATATTTTGTGCAGTAAATAAAAAAGGTTGAATTTGCCTAAGGATGTCTATCCTTTCGCATTTAACTTGGGTCGCATATAAATTAATCAACCGAAACAACGTGTTGTCATATTTTATATCCAGAATCAAAACCCACCCAGGGATAAGATCAATGAGCTTAATAAGGTGGATGTCCAATAGGAACAAAATACCAACCCCAGTACATGCCCCTAAACCAATCGACCAGTAAGAAACCCCTTTATACCATTCTCTTTGTGCCATCTGTATGTCACACAAAGAACGCAACTGAGAGTCCTGTAAAAAAATAATATCTACTCCACAAGACATTAAATGAGAAAAAACATCACCCCTCTTTCTAATATTCTTAATGCTGTTGACATTAATTGTCAAGAACTTCAACTGTTGTTGCAAAATCATTCAGAAATCAGGGAGGCTTGTGTAACCTCAATTTCCCAGAACCAACCGCCTTCCCCTTACTCACAGGCTTAGTGTGATTCCTTTTCCTCCGGGGCCCTGCCTGCACCCAAGAGTCCTCCCCCAATTCACTGGAGCCAGAGTCAGAAAAGGTATCAGTGATGGGCATATCATCCAAAGAACGGTCAGACTCATTCCCTGGGGCATCAGTGAAAAGGGGTTGAAACCTGTTAGAGGTTCTGGTCTCAGAAATTTTATGTACCTTGGATGCAGGTTGTCTTCAACTACGGCGGCGGGTCACTCGTTTATCAAAGTCCAGGTCAGGAATGTCAGAAGGCAGGGAAGGGGGCATCTCAGTTCGCACAGCATCCTGCAACTCAGAAGATTCCTGCTCAACAAGTACAGAATCACCTAAAGCACAGGGGGGCATATCTACTTTTAAGAAAGGCTCACTATCAACAATAGGCATATCTGGCTCAGCCTCAGTGTGGTGGGGGGAAACTAACTGCAGGCTCAGCAGCAGGAAGACCCACCTGTGAGTCTAACACCTCAACATCTGTAGGCTTATCCCTAGTAAGTTTCACGTTCTCCTTCTGTGTGACAGTCACCTGCAAGTGTTGCTCCTCCTGGGATCCCTTCTTATCATGTGCTGTCTGTGTACACGTCATGTAAGAATGACCCGTGACACCACACAAAGCACAGTGGATTTCATTAGTGCACTGAAGGTTAGAATGGCCAAGGTTACCACACCGAGAACATTTATTTTTATTACAGGCACTACTGATATGCCCCGGGGCACCATACTTGTAGCAAGCTTTAGGCTTCCCCAGATAGAACTATACCCCCCTGCCCCCCCCAAAAAAGACCTGGGGAGACGTTGAATAAGACCATCAACAGTTTTGAGGAGAACCTGAATCTTCCAACCTCCCATCCAGATGTTCTCAGTATCAAAAATAACTTTGGGGTGACCTAACACTGTACATCTGAGTATTAACCAGGAGACCAAATCCGTGACAGTCACTCCTTCATTTCTAAATAAAACTGTGACAGTTTTTCCGGCAGGCCTAGAAAGGGGTACAACCTCAAAAGGGGACCATAGAGCTGTATGTTGCACTTTATGGTACCACACCCAAAAATTCTCCAACCCACTCTGCATCTTGAAAATCACATCAAATGAATGCTGCCCAGACACATGGATAAGGGCATATAACTCAGTAGCATTAAAGTGCAGACAATCTTTCAACAAAACCTTTCCCACATAAACCCGATCAGGGAAAACATCCAAACCCCCTTTATAAATTATGCAGACAGCATTGTGTCGCTTGGCAGGTGTAACATGCTTGTGAAAAAAGGATGTATAGGAATGAGAGGGTTTGCCCCTCCCAGACCAGTCATGAGTATCAGATGGATTTTGGAAACCGTCAACATCACTGAGACCATCTGAGTCAAGTGAACACCCAGGGGCCTGTGTCTTAGAGGCCAGAGTAGTCAATGCAGCCATATGAGCAAAGTTCAGTTTAGGATTCTGCGTTAATTCCAGGTCAGGGTCAATGGCAACATTGGCAACATTGCTGGAAGAAGAATGTCCAGGTGCAGCTGTTAGAGATGAAATAGCAGCAGAGGCAACAACAGAAGATCTATCAGACAGTCTTACTCCTGGAATCCGTATCGGGGCAAACCCTGAAGCCCCTCTTGCATCAGTAGGTGACCCCACCCAACCTGCAGCTTTAAGGGTCTGTTCAACTGACCAAGGCTCAGTAGATTCCACCTCCGAATCAGCCCAAACAGTCACAGGAGGTGAGGGCTTCTTGACACTAACCTCCGAGGCATGGTCTGAAAACGAAAAAACAGTAGCCCCCTCCTGAGCAGCAGTAGTAGTAGTCTGAAACACAACCAGTAGAGAGAAAGGCAAGACAGGTTGCCAGTTGCCAGGTGTGCCTGGGAGCTGACTATTCTGGGGTGTCACTTGACAGGTCCCGCCAGACACAACCTGTATGCCTGAAGTGCTCAAAGCAGCCACAACAGTACAAGGTGAATCGCTATTATCACAAGATTTTGGCAATAAAGTTAAAGCAGAAATATTTTCAATAGGAGGTACCTCAGACTGTACATCCACAGAAGGTAGCAATATAGTTTTTCCCGATCTCAGAGCCCGACCAATCGTATCAGAATGCGAAGACAATGCTCCCTTGGTATTAGACAAAACCTCTTCCAAGCGAATTTCTGCAACATAAAATGTATCCAAATCGCTCTTCTCTGCCGGCAGCAGAGCAGCCAACTCCACAAGCACCTCCACGTCCTGCTCCATCAGCAATCAGATGGAGACTGACACCACACCACTCAACAATCCCCCTTCTGATAAGTAGGGGAATTTCCCCAGTGTCCTAGACAAATTTTACCCATTCATTAAAAATGACACCAACATCTTAATATGGCTCGATTTTAGTTGGTTTCTATTTGTAGCTCCCCCCCCCCCCAAGAAAATAGGCTGAATTGCCTAGCCCTCCTTTCTAGGCAACAAAAATAAAATAAATGAATAAATAAATTCCACTGTTGGAGCCATAAAATCAACCTGTGAATGCATCCAAGGTGAATTTAAAGGAATTTACCGATTAGCACTGCATCACATATGCTGGAAAATTGTTCAACATTAGTACCATCATCTTGGTGAAAAAGTGTTTCCTTCATTCTGTTCTGAATCAGTCTCCAGTTGCTTTCAAGTCATGCTCCCTTGTTGCCGCTGACATGCAGTTCCAAAAGCATACATGATTTTAGAAAGACAGAAATGCTGGTTTGAGATAATACCATTATTTATGAGTATGTTTGAAAGTGTAAATTTTTAGAAGACAAATTTGCATTATTACTGCAGTTTGCTAGCAGTTGTATGCCATTTGAGACTGTGCACTCACTGGCACTAAATAATTATTGTTGAACAAAGGAATTCAGGACTAAGAGGCCTTGCCTCTGGCATTATAATGCACACAATTCACTATAGGGTGCACGAAACAATAGTATGTCACTGAAGAGTACACTCACTGGCATTAAGGATTTCTCAGTGAGCAAACTAATTTAGGGTTAATGATCCTAGCGTTAGCTACTAAATATCACAAAAATTACGATCTGATGTGAAAATAAAATGCCATATCTAGGGCAAATATGGGCTTTAGAAATAATAAGTAAGTAGACACAACATTTTGACACTGTATGCCCCTTCTAGAGGGCTTGTTTTACTTCTCTGTTAATTGACTGCATAATTATAAACACACAATCAAAGGACATACAGCTAAAATAAATTAAACTGGTCCCTGGATGCCGGGTACTATAAGACACCATCAGGGCATGGAACTGGCCAGGGTTTTTACTTGTGTGTGGTCACTGGGGTAACTGATGGGTCCCTAAAGGCTGCTGCTATCAACAACAAGCATTTGTCACTGCCAAATGTTTCTTTGCATGGTGTATGTGGCAGGGGTGTATTGTGTTAGTTGAAGTAAAGGGAGGGAAGTAGTGACAATATTAGTAAACGGCAGGATTTACTTGAGTTCTTAGTAAGAATGACACATTAAAAGTGGACTCCTCTCTCTCTCTCTCACTAATACCACTGAAAGATTCTGTAGCAAGCCTGAGGGGTAGTGTACATGTATGCACAAAGATAACTGTGTGCCCCTTCCCAAAGAGTCTGTGGCATATAGCTAAGGGTGAGCAGGTGAACATAAACGCAGATGCCTCCTCATGGGACAGCTGCAAAGCAGCTCAGGGTCTGCACAATGTTGCACTGGAGGAGGATAGTCATTAATGAGACAGGAAGCACAGATTCCCATGGACTACAGATATAGTCATCGTTCTGCTGGATACTCTGCTTGGGTGGTCATTGGTTGGTCAGGGATGAGCCCAATGTATCTTGCCCTGTATTGGGCTAGTCAATGACACACCTCTCAAATGCCGTTATCCGTTACAAAACGTTTTATGAGCACACACAAGGAAATATAAAAATGAGGGAAAAAATCTTCTCAAATGGTCACGTCTCACACAGTTAGCCAAAGTTATAGTGTCCTAAAATGAACAGACTTGGGAAACAGCTGTGACTTGAATCACTAACAAAATGCATGCTGAACTTCCACTGTATAACACGTCTCCAGATGGCAGGCATGGAACCGTGTGTTACATAGTAGCTGCTTCCTCCAACCCACGTGTGTCCCCTCTGAACACCTCCCATTCATGCATCATGGAATTCACTGAAGTCTACATTTCCCCAGCCTTTGACCAAAATGGGAACAATTAAGGTTTCATTATTTACTGTACAAATATTGTACAGACATTAACAAAAGGTCTGAGATGGGGAAGGAACCAGCAGACACTAAAACGTGTTTACTGCCTTCTCTTTTGTGTGGGCTGAGCTCCATGTGATGTCATCAGGAAGCACCTTTCTTAATGGCTCTGATCAGGTGACAATGATGTCACGTGACAGTAGTGACAGGCTGGTGATTCATTAGGCTGTAGAGTGCTATATGGACTTTTCTGGGGTTGCTGTCTTGGGGCATTTGCCAAAAAGTGAACAACTGTGTTTTCATTATTTACAGTACAAACATTATCAACTCCCTATGCTATTGCTGTCTCGGTGTCCTCCTCCGGTACTTATACCTCATAGTTTCTACTTGTCTTACCACCCTTCTCCTACCCCACCTCTTACACATCTCCACCCCCCTCCCAACTTTCTCCCTGCAAGGTCTTACTACCGCAGTCCTTCCTACCTAATGCTCCCTCTTTGGTGTCATATTCTTTATGTTATAGCCAGTTTTGTAGAATAGAGTTGATGCCTAGATTGATAATCAGCTGTTATATGTGCACTTACATTTGTTGTGATTTGATATGTGAAATGTCTGTATTGTGTCCTGGTTATACCAATTGCTCAAACCGTTAGCCATTTTTTCTATATCCTTAAATACCATAGTATAATATGCACTTACTTTCACTTCTGATATGAAGTACATCGGAATGTTTCTCCAGTCACTTCAAATTGCTCAAATTGTTATCCATTTTAATTGTATCCCTAATATATTGCACTCCTTTATTGTACTGTGTCATCACTGTTTTTTCCTGTTGATGTTGTAGCCCCCCCCCCCCGGTAGTACCTCAATATAGTCACTTTTGTGTCTAGTGCACTTACCAGGTTATCAAAAATGAAATAAATAAATAAGAGGTCTGAGATGGGGAAGGAACCAGCAGAAACTATCATTTGTTTACTTCCTTCTTTGTGCAGGCTGAGTTCCAAGTGACATCATCAAGAAGGGCCTTTTTTCTAAATGGCTCTGATTAGGTGACAGCAATGTCATGTGACAGTAGTGACAGGCCAGTGATTCACTGGGCTGCAGAGTGCTATATGGACTTCTTTGGGGTTGCTGTCTTGGGGCTTTAGTTGTAGCTGTTCATGCCTTTGCCTCTTACTAATTTATGAGGCAATGTATGCAGAAAGAGAAAAAAGTTACAAATATGTTGCCTGTGATGCCTTTTATTGAATTAACAAAATTATTTCTGAGACTAGCTTTCAAGTGATAATACTCTCATCTTCAGATTAGGTCAGTGAAAACAGAGCTGGATAGCATGACACATATACATGCTGGATGTGGATTGGAGACATGGAATAGCAGTTTACACATCAAATCATTACAGTCAGTTCACATTCCTAGCAAACAGGCAGGAAGAATCACATTGTCCCGGATTCCCCCCCTTTTCCCTCACAAAATGACTGAGACCATTATTTGTTGTTGTGCTCAGATCAAATTAATTTATTTATATACAGTATATAATTCCATGTTCCATTTTATCATCTTTTATTCTTATATCTCTCACAATTTCATTTATTTTCATCCATATATCAATCTCTGATCATCCCTCTTTCTTCCTCTTTCTGCTCCCCCCAGGTGAAAACCTGGGTGCCTTCTTCTTCTCCTTTCTGTTAGGTAACGGCGAAAACCAAGACCGCTTTTTCCTTCCACTTCATCCTCTTTTCATCTTATTCCTTTTCTTTCCCTCCCTCCCTCCCCCTTTTCCCCTTTTCTCTGCCATCCACCTTTGGCAGTCCAATAACCATATTGTTTTTTGCACATCCACCTTTGGCAGTCCAATAAATGTCCTACCAGATACATCTGTCATCCACCTTTGATAGACCTACTATACAGTCCCATATTGACTGTCTTCCCTCTTGTTCTGTGTTGTAGGGTGGGTGGGAGGATCAAAACTCCAGCAAAAGTGGTGAACCACTTCTGTGCTGCCCTTATATACCTCCACTTGCCCCTCCCTTCCTGTTGCTTAGCCATTGTTCTATCCCCTTGCCCTCCCTTCCTTCCCCCCCTCCCCTTCTGAGCACACCATCTTGATGGAAAGGGAAGGGGTGCACCAGGACAACCTGGTCTGCCCCTTAAAGGGCAAACTCCATTATCAATGGACTGTGTCTGTTGAGGAACCCACCTTATAAGATCAAAGGGCAGTTACATTTAGTCTGGACCATCAATTCACATTTGTAAAAAAAAAAAAAAAAAAAAAACAGGAAAAATCCTATTGTCATTAGATGATGCTTGTTAAAGGAGCCAATCTTATGATCCAAGTGAGTAAGAGTTACATTTTAGTTTGAGAGAGGGTGCTGATGTGATGGAAAGAAGAACCATCTGAAGTATTGTTTTGGGCTTTATCCATGGTAATGTGCTAAAAAAACAACATCTTTATGAGGCAATGTAATGACCGAATCTTAAATCAGTCAGTATCATATAGTAAGGGGAACAAAGTCTCTGCAGCTGATAACAGGGATATGTGGCATTTCAAATTCAAGTATATGTTATGTATTTGAAAATTAGTAACCTAGATAGGCATATTATGGGCCCTATGCACTATTGGTGCAGAGTGGCTACGTGCACATATCTAGGGCACATAGCCATTCCACACCTACTGCACCCGCTGCACAGCATGCACATGGGGGCGCAGACCCACTGCACCAGCTCCCCCAAGTCTGCGGACAGCTCCGTGCTGGGGGATTTCTGGGGGTGTGCCAGCACTATGCGGTATTCATTAACCGATGTAGTGCTGGCCACATGGGTGTGGAGGGTGGTATAGGGTATACCAGGGAGACCCTGCCATAACCCACTGCATGCTCCCATGGACACAGGTCTGGAGTCACCGAGGGACTGGGGCAGGGCACACCATGCAGCCCCTGACCACTGGGCAACAGGAGGTGGCAGGTGCGGCTGGACGGGTGAGCGCCAGAAAATTTTCTGAGTGGCAGCACCAGGACTGGAGGGTGCCGTGCTGGTCCATGTGTGTGCAGTCAGCATGCACAGCCCCAGACCTGTGCCACCCTATGAATGGGATCCACTATGGGTCCCAGGGGGCATCCCATTGAATGCCATCCTGGGATGACAACTCCACCCCAGCTGTCCTGTGGGGTCCTGCGTGCTGGGGGGGAGGAGCAGTAGACAGGTGGTTGGCATTGGTGAATGCTGGTATGGGCACACCTGTCAGAGGGATGCTGGGCCACAGACAGGGTACTCGCATTTCACACATACCTATGTCCCATTTGTGCATGGGGGCCATTGAGCTTAGTCTCACTACCAGGTGTGACTCGGAATATATTTATTTACCAATGGGGGATAGTTTAACCTGAAAAGAGATTCAGATACATTTAAACTGAAGAAATTCTAATTGGGGATGTGGCATGTAAGTGACCATTTGAGTTTTTGAAGTCTCGCTAATCTTCAGAAATTGTACTGGGAAACTCACAGTGTCTGTTTTTACTTTGTAGCCTCACTAATCTTCAGAAATTGTACTGGAAAACTCAGTGTCCATTTTTATTTTGTATACCAGAAACTGAAATAAAAAGACACAGGAAAGTTGCAGTATGGAACTGGTTACAATTTTGTGACTGACTTCAAATCAGTGTACAGTACCTTTTGCCACGGTGGATTTTCTGGTAGAAAATAATCATTGTGGACAACCAATCTTGGGGATTGTGTCCCATGGTAATGCTCTTATTGCGGAGTTATTGAGGCTTTCTGAGTTCATTCCCACTGTTTTCAGACTGAAAGATAAGGCTGATCAGCAAAAGTATGGAGATATAATTTGCGACTTTAGTTACCTGTCCTGAAATTGAGTGACCAAAGAAGTTTTATTTATCTCAGCTCCTACTTTTGGAAAAAACACTCGTAATTTTCGCTCTGGCACTTAGCTGTTGAAACGGACCTTGTTCCTGGTTTCAAGACCTCCCACCTCCAAGCACATTTCCTGACCTCACTACATGAACAGCATGGGGACATGCTCCATAGTTTTCAATGGGGACAGTTTTTAAATTTTTTTTTTATACTTTTCCATGCCAATTATGACAGAGGACGACTACCACTCAACTAACAATGTCTGTTAATTCAGCGGTGGTCTTCCTTTGTCATAATCGGCATGGAAAAGTATAAGAAACTTTTTAAAACTGTCCCCATTGAAGACTATGGGGCCGTATATGTTAGGAGGATGGGAGCAGTTCTTTAGTAAGTTCCTGCTCTAGCTTAAGATGATAGAGTGTACTCAGACTGGCAGGGCACGTACTAGCCACAAAATCACAAAGCTGTTCAGCAGCTTGCCGGCTGGCTTTATGCAAATGAAAGTACTGAAATGCTCTCTCATTGGAGTGCTTCAATCCTTTCAAGTACACAAAGTTTCACCCATGAAACTGTGACAACCGTCATACTCTGTTTGGGTGGTCATTGGTCTGTCAGGGACGAGCCCAATGTAGCTTGCCCTGTATTGGCCTAGTCACTGACGCACCTCTCAAATGCTGTTCTCTGTAACAAAATGTTTCTTGTGCATGCGCAAGGAAACATGATAAATTAGTTCAACACATTAAGGCCATCGTCCACTTGGGGGAACTAGAGCTGAGCACAACATCAATTTTTTGAACTACGCATAGACTGCAACATTGTTCCTAAGAAGGACACAATGTAAATATAAGCACCTGGGACACATTTTCTACAGGATTCTTAAATGGTGGGGAATTCCTCTTCATAATTCCTTCTGGCCCTTCCCTTTCTCCTTCTCTGCAAGACACTGTTTGTTCTGGAGTTACTTAAAGTACATAAGGTCCACTGGACTAAAGCATCCTGTCTGTACTTGCTAGTCCCCATAACCCATAACATACAGTACCACAGATTTACATGTACATTTATGAAATGGGCCTAGTGCTATAGCATTAAAGCTACTCCCCCCTTTACAGCATGTGGGGGCTAAAGTTACCCTTCTTTAGGGAGGCCTGATTTTAATAAGTATCTCTTCCGTCCACCATCCTCAGCTCCAGCGCATGAGTGGTAAACATTATTGAACATTCTAGGACACAGGCACATACCTACAGTAAAAGGCCATGCTGGGCACATGTATGACATCCACAGTCAGAGTGACTCAGTTGCTACATTTCTTTGACTGCCCTGCAGCTCTGCCTTATGGCCAGGGTGCTATCATCCTTTGTCTCAAAATCTGGAGTGGGTTCTTATAAACCTTGGGGAATTCTCTTAAGGGGACACCCCACTTTCCCTCTGTAGCCCTCCCTGATGCTGTCTGAGGCCATGCAGCCCCTGAACCCTCATTCTCTTTGTTCCTTTCTACATTTCCTCTCTCTCTCTCTCTCTCTCTCACACACACATGGGTACTCTGGTATCTCTTCAGGTAATATTTTTTTCTGTTCTCATGCTTGCTTCTGTTGGTCCGTGGGGGAGCTTCAGGTCTTTCTGTGAATCTCTTTACTTTTCCCTGGACGCTACGCTCATCTGAGCTCAGGGCTCAGAATTCACTATATGTATAGCCCTGTCCTTTTTAAAGCCAGTGGGAGGGGCTGACAGAAACGCAGTATTTTTATAGACACTGTCTGGCACTTACATAAGTATCACAGTGACTCAGCTGGCTAAACAAACTCTGGTCAGAGCTGGTATGGCTGCAGCCAAGATCAGGGAGGAACACGGCACTGTCCGCCATGTCAAAGACGTCAGCTAGAGTTCTCTGCACATGTGTGATGACTCATGCATGAGTACTGAACTCCAACGGCACTGTCCACCATGTCTAAGATGGCTGCTGGAGCCCAGTAACCCATGTATCCTGCACTGCAGCACTACTGCTGGACCACCAGGCCAGTAGATGTATCCATTTCTGAACCGACTTGTCTGGTCACAAGTATAATGAGTTTGTCAGGCCTCATTTCTGGGCTCCAAAGGCAAGATCACCACATCTCAGAACTGGCCCTCATACATACAGAGCAGAAAAAATGAAGAAAGAAGCCACTTTGCATGTAACACTCAAAAGCTCCTCCTCCTCCTCCAGTCTCCACCTTCCAGCCTTTCTCAAACCTGTGATAATTGTTATTTCCATTGTAGCTGCACATTAGTCATCCCTGAAATATAGTCAGTATTAAAGTAAACAAACAGAATACTGGTGCTCAGCAATCTAAAAATTAATCCAGGAGCCTTTATAACATGGGTTGCGAATAACATGCAGCCCCGTTGATGGAGGTGGAGGCATGTGTGAATCTCACAACACATCCCCTGTCATGCATTATTGCGTAAATATAAGTTGAACTGTATCTAATAATAAGTGTTTTCTTTGGAGGCGGCAGGAGCTCTTTACACCTCAAGTAATATACCCACTTCAACAGCTGTGACAAGTTTTCAGCAGGGTGCAACTTCTCCAGATCATGCTGTCTATTCCCACCATAATTTTAAGCACTTTAATTAGGATACCCCGAAGCTTTCTCTTTTCAGGTTAGATATGTTTAACTTTCATTTATTTACTTAGTTAATTATACGAGCATACAAACATATGAAACAACAGCAGAAACAGGCCTCACGGTCTATCGAATCTGCTCGATTGTGCAGCTAGTCCTTCAGTTTGCAACTGCCCCACCCACCCTGCCCTCCTAATAATTACCCCTCACTCTGTCCCATCCCCTTAAAACCATCTGCCATACTATAGGCTAATACCTCCTCCGTCAGCTTATTTCACTTATCCACCATGCTCTCAGTGAAATAATGTCTCCTGATTTCCCTCCTGAATCCTTCCCCATCCAGTCTCATCTGGTGCCACCTCTTGACCCTCCCCCTTCTAATCTGGAAAATCCCTCTGTACTATTCTTGTTAATCCCCTTTAAGTATTTAAAGGTTTCAATCATGTCCCCTCTATCACTGCTCTCCTCCAGGGAATACATGTTCTGTTCACCCAGCCTCTCCTCATAGGAGTATCCTTCTAATCCCTGGATCATCTTTGTTGCCCTCCGCTGTGCACCCTCAAACAACCTGATGTCCTTCTTCAGGAATGGGTGCCAGTACTGCATGCAGTATTCCAGGTGCAGCCTGACCAGTGACCTGTATAGTGGCAGGATCACCTCCCTATTCCTGGAGCAGATTCCCCTCGCTATGCACCCCAGCATCCTGGTGGCTTCTGCTGCTGCCTTCCTGCACTGAGCTGAGTTGCTCATACACCCCATTATAGGCACCCCTAATCCTTTTCTTCCTCAGTGCATTCAAGCTGTACCCCCCCCAGCTGGTAGCTCCTCCCCGGTTATTAGCACTGACTTGCAGTATCTTGCACTTTTTGGGCATTAAACCCCAACTGCCATGCATCTGACCACTCCTGTAGTTTGGGCAGGTCCTCCTGCAACCTCCTTCACCGTTCAATGTTATCTACCACAGCTCTCATCTTTGTATTGTCTGCGAAGAGAAAGATCTTACTCCGCACCCCATGGGAGATATCAGTTATGAATATCCCAAACAACACTGGCCCCAATAATGATCCCTGTGGCACTCCACTCATCACATCCCTCAGTGATGAGAGTTCCCAACCCATCACCACCCTTTGTTCCTTTCCCTTCAGCCAGTTGGAAATCCAAATTACCATCTTAGTTCCCACCCCTGTATATTCCAGCTTCCCACCAGCCTCCCATGTGGCATGGAATCAAAGGCCACGCTGAAATCCAAATATTGGACATCCACTGCATGGCATTTGTCCAGTTCCCTTGTCACCCAGTCATAGTACTCAATCAGGATTGTCTGGCAGGATCTTTCTGAAACAAATCCATGCTGTTGACTGACCTGGAGACCATTGATCTCCAAAAATGTCACCGACCTGTCTTTTAGGATCATCTCCATGAGTTTCCCCACAATAGATGTGAGGCTCACTGGTCTGTAGTTGTCTGGTTCATCTTTAGGTCCACTTTTGTGAATGGGTACCACATTGGCCATCCTCCAGGCCTGTAGTATGCATCCAGTGTCCAAGGAGGTGTTGAACAGGTCAGCCAGTGGTCCTGACAGGATCTCCACTAGTTCCTTAAGTACCCTGGGGTGAATGCCATCTGGACCCAATGTCTTATCCCCCCTTAGAGCCCTTAATTCTTTTAACACCCTATCCTCTGTAATCCCCATATCAGTCACCTCCCTACTGTACATCAAATTATTTTACACTTTTTAACCAGAAAGGATACACTAAGACGAGGCTTGTTTCCAGGTGCGTCCTGGAAGCACAGGGAAGTTAAATGACTTCCTCATGGTCACACAGTACAAGTGGTGGCTGTGGGATTTGAACCCAGTTCTCAGGTCTGCAGCTCAGTGCTCTTAATGGATATGCTTTACTGCCTCCCCTTCCATAATACTGTGGATCTTTGAGGCCCAGAATTATTTTGGTTGGTTGCCCTATGCTGGGGACTTGGTAAAAAATGGAATGCATCTGAAATTGGAATGCACCTAAAAAACCTGCCGGAATGTCCCTGGTGCAAGCACTGTCAAAATGTAGGTATTCCAGCAAGGCGAGCATTCTGTCAGGTCATGGCAATCATTCCATCAGGTCAGGAGGCCATTCAAGTAAGTGGGGTGGGCATTTCAGCAGCCGTTCTGGTGGGTCAGTGTGGCTAATTTGCTGGCGCAGGTGTTTCAGGTCGCAGCATTCCAGTGGTTCAGGTGTTCATTTCCTTCAAGGGGGGGATTCCAGCAGCTGGCAAAAGTAAAACCTGAATCATTCTGGTTCCAGGCTCATCCCAGCTCTATACTGATTCTGTGTTTTTTGGAGCATTCCAGCTGCTGGCAGTAAGAAAACCAGAATCATTCTGGTTCCAATCAGTTCAAGGGCATTCTGTCAGGTGGCAACAAAACACTGGAATTGTTCCAGTTCTTGTTGCATTCCGGCTCTGGATTGATTACAGTTTTCACCAAGTCTCCTTATGCTCTGTCTTCTCAAGTGGATTTGCAATTGAGCCTACATGTTAGATTAACGAGCTGTGAATAAGCTTGGTACATCTAGCAGACCTGGGTTTGATTCCCACAACCTCCACTTGCATACTGTGTGACCCTGAACAAGTCACTTAACCTCCCAGTGCTCCCAGGTCACTCCTGAAAACAAGCAGTGTGCCTAGTGGGCCTTAACCAGTTACCAAAGAATTACAAAAATGGAGTAATGACCCTCCTAAGAAAATATGCTGATCCTCCAGGTGTGTTCTCCCTCTTGCTAGGACATTACTAAGTAATTATATCGTAAGTGAATGGCTCACTAAACTTAGGGCTGAAATTCTGAAGTCAGCTACCAGAGGTTTGGAAGCTTTGCTCTTGATGAAAAATAAATAAATAAATAAAATAAAGGAATAATGGTATCCTCGGCTCTGAGTGTGGAATACAGCAGTTTATGCAGATAAGTTGTGATACTGAAAAAGCTTTACAGCAGTTTACTGTTGCAAAGTGATCTTATGGACTATTGCAAAATAGGGTTCAAAAGCGACTGCCTAACTCCAGATACGCTGTTCTCATTCCAGAAGCCTGGCCTATCACCAGTCCTCTTCCACTCTCACACAGAAATAAGGATTTATCATTTGTTTTGGTTTTTCTCCCACTCTGGCACTACAGTATTTATCTTCACAGGAAGTTTCTTTGGAGCCAACTGACCGCTGTTACTCAGGTATAATAATCATTGCAAACAACAAGCCTGTGATATGTTAACCCACGCACTTCCCTAGCCTGACCAGCTAATACTAATGTCCTGCTGCTGGTGGACTTTAGTCTTTGTTTGGCAGCTGGTGTAGGGTAGCAGAACTCGATCCGTCCGTGTTCAGTATAAACCCCATTGCTAAATAAACACATACAGTACTAATATATAAAGACATCAAGATAGCAATTAGCATCTCAGAAACTGTTAAAGTCAATCACAAGTTACTATATTTTTATCACACCTTTCTCTTAGTCTCCCAACCTGCATGCTTGCAATAGGGCATTGTTTTTGCTCACCTTCAATTCCAATCCTGGGCATCTAGGTGAGGAAACAAAATGATGCAGGAGTCAGGCAACCATGTGCAATTCTGAGCAAACAGTCCCTATCCTATGAATTACCCCAAACCAAGGTGCCAAGCCATTGCCCCCTTACAGGATGGGGAGCAGAGTCAGGCTAGACCAGTGCAGGAACAGGCAGGGTCAGTGCAGTTTCACTGGCCACATCACCGCCATCTTCACCAGCACAATCTCAATTTGTGTTTTTTCCTTCTGCTGTTGCTTTTCTGTCTCTTCACAGTCCTGAGGACCCAGTGTCACTACTTGAATGGCAAGAATTTGCTGTTGTCACTCATCCCTCTGCTGCTGCTACTGGCAAAGTCTAAGCCACAATAGGAAAGAGGTGGGCTGCAAGAGGTGTGGTGGGGGAACTCGGGTAGTGCACTACATGAGATATCACACAGGCACCACCTATGACAAGGGCCGGGGCAACAAAAGAGATCACACAGGCACCACCTATGACAAGGGGCGGGGCAACAAAAGAGATCACACAGGCACTACCTGTGACAAGGGGTGGGGCTAGTGGACAAGGGTGCAAGTGAGCGGACAGCAGGGGTCAAGTTGGAGCAACTCACCACCACAGCAAGGGGTGTGGTGAACAAAGCATGGGTTAAAAAAGAGGAAAAGTAGGCAAGCAGAAAAGATAAAGGGGCAGTCAAAATAGAAGGGTGAGGAGATGAGGGTTGGTGTGGGACTTGGAAGAGTGATTTGGGGCAGACAATAACTAACATAGAAATCTTATTTTGGGGAGTGGGACTTAGTGGACAAGGATAGGGCCTGGGCTGGAAAAAGAAAGTTCCTATAATAATAAGAAATCCTCATTTTGTTATGGGATCCCTGATGGAGAGGTGAGGTGGGGCAGGTGCTGTTCACCTCACTCAATAAGCAAAAAAGAATGTCAGGTGTGCAATATTTTGACTGCACATCAAGGGTTGCAGTAAGGCACCACCACGGTCTCATTGCAGTTTTATACAAGCTGTCCACTATGCCCAAAACAGAGGATTGAATTCAGTGTGCACGTGTGAGTCATCGCGCCTATGCAATGAACTCCGGATGCCATTTTGGGCAAGGTGGACAGTGCCGTATCACCCTGGAACCGATGGGCAAAACAGTGTTGAGTTAATGCACAGTGTTTGCCATTCACCTCCACTATTAAAAAGTCTGTTCAGTATCTGGGGAGCTCCATTTTCTCTACAGTACTCACAAGACATCTTCAGGGTTACGCCCACTGCAGCCATAAAAAGCAGGTGAGAGTAGACAGCCAGGAAGGTTACAGGATTCTGGCATCTGTTTCACTCTAACCCATGGTAACCTGGACTTAAACCAATATGGGAGTGAGAGGTTAGTTAAAAAAAAAAAACTATAAAAGTTTTAGATTAATAAATCAGCATGGGTAATATAGAAACATAGACTTTGATGGCAGATAAGGACCGCTTGGCCCACCTAGTCTGCCCATTCCCCTACCTATTGAATAAGCTGCAGATCCTAGTTAACCAACAGCATACTTCTTCCTACCCATGACAAGAAGTGCCTTATGTCTGTCTTGTGCATTCTTGAATTCCCTCATTGTTTTTGACCCCATAGCCTCCTCAGGAAGGCCATTCCATGTGTCCACCGCCCTCTCTGTAAAAAAATACTTCCTCATATTGCCACTGAACCATCACCACTCTATCTTCAAATTGTGTACCCTTGTTCTTGCACATCTCTTTTTCTGAAAAATGCTACCCTCTTGGACTTTGTTGATTCCCTTGATGTACTTAAAAGTTTCTATCATGCCCCGGCCCCTTTCCTCAAGGATATACATATTAAGCTCCTTTAGTCTCTCTTCATATGGCTTCTGTTGCAGACCCTGCACCATTTTGGTTGCCTCTTCTGGACTGCCTCCATTCTGTCTATGTCCTTGCAGAGATGGGGTCCCCAGAACTGCACGCAGTACTCCAGATGGGGTCTCACCAACTGTCTATACAGAGGGATAACAACTTCCTGTTTTCTACTGGTGATGCCTCTCCCTATGCATCCCAGTATCCCTCCAGCCATCTCTACTGCCATCTCACATTGCTTGCTAACCTTTAGGTCATCTGATATGACTATCCCCAGGTCCTTTTCCATTTTTGTTGTTGTTACTACCACCCCCTCACTGTGTATTCTTCCCTTGGTTTTTGTTTCCCAGGTGCATTACTTTGCACTTCTTTGCATTGAATCTAAGCTGCCATACTTCTGATCATTCCTCCAACCTTGCCAAGTTCCTTCTCATCCTTTCCACCCCCCACTGTGTATCAACCCTGTTGCAGATCTTTGTGCCATCTGCAAAAAGGCATACTTTTCTTTCCAGTCCCTCTGCAATGTCACTTATAAAGACATTATAAAGGACCAAACCCAGTACTGAGCCCTGCGGTACCCCACTAGTAACCCCCCTTTCTTAGAAGTGGACTCCATTTACTATTACCTTCTTTGTCCTGTTGTCCAGCCAATGTTTTACCTAGGCTACCACCCTGGAACCCACTCCCAGGCTGGCTAATTTGTTTATTAATCTTTTGTGTGGAACTGTGTCAAATGCCTTGCTAAAGTCTAGGTAGGCTATGTCCACAGCCCCATCCTGGTCTACTGCTTTGGTCACCAAGTCAAAGAAATCAATTAGATTCATCTGACATGACCTTCCCACTCTGAATCCATGCTGCCTTTGGTTCTGTGCCCCACTGGCTTCTAGGTGCTCAACACATTTTCCTTTCAGAAGTGATTCCTTCATTTTACCTACCACTGAGGTCAAACTGACAGGTCTGTAGTTTCATGCCTCTGTCTTGCTCCCACTTTTGTGAAGGGAACACACATCCGCCTTCCTCCAGTCCTCAGGTACCACACCATCCTCCCATGATTTGTTAAAAAGGGTAATCAGTGGTGTCACTAGTACTCCCCTTAGTTCTTTTAGAATTCTGGGGTGAATCCCATCAGGCCCCATTGCTTTGTCCACCTTCAGTATTAGGAGTTCTTTCAGAACCCTTTTTTCTGTGAAAGGATTGGGATTGACTCCCCTATCCAGAATGCTTCTATTGATTGGATTAGGTATCTCCCCTTCTTCTTCTTTTGTGACTACTGAGCATAAGTATTCATTCAGTATCCCTGCTTTTTCACTGTCCCTCTGTGGTAATATGGCAATATGTCAGGTAAATGAAAGAGAATTTGATTAAAGTGTCAAGGCAATGTAAAATGGTTGTGTGAGGATTTTGACCAGAGTGTTAAAGTAATGTAAAGTGGTGACCAGAAGCAGAATGGGTATTGCAGATAGTAACAGAAAGAAATGGGTGAAAGAGAACATGTTTAGTGTCACAAAGAAATAGGTGAAAGAGCAAATTTTTAGTGGTAAAAAGAAATGGGTGAAAGAGAACATGTTCTGTCTAAAGCAAATGTCTTGATCAAGGCAAACTTGCTATGCACAGCAGAATCTTTTGGACAGAAATATATTCTTGGGCAAAACAGAAGGTCATGTCTAATCGTAATGCAGCCAACACAGACAGCTGTGTAAGCAGAAATATAGGGGTACATGTAGATTGGTCAAGCATTAATGTTTGGTCCACTTCCCTACCTTATGTTTGTCCATTTTTAAAATAAATACTATTTGGCAATGATTAGTGAATATCTATCATATCCTTATCTTGTGACATTGGGTTTTTACTTTCCTAAGCAAAATGTGTTTAGTACTGAAACACTTCCCTTATGGCATATGACAAATTATGTTTTCCTTCTAGTTAAATGTCAAATGAGATACAAATTTAGTCAACAATGATGTATGCATACTGAACTTTTATTTTATGACCTCTGTCTTTTTGCCTTATTGCCAAAATGTCTCAATACTGTGAAATGTCCTCTTTTTCCATTTCTTGTCAACAACTACTGCATAAGTATCAGACTTAGACTGTATGTTCAGTGTGTTTGAGAGGAAAGAGCCAGAGATTGCTGCCATAGATGCTCAAAACATCCAGATAAGGGGTAATATTGCTTATTTTTCTCTGTATATGTGTAGCCCTGATGGTAGTGGGCCATCAGCTGTTTAGATGTAATTGTGTTAGGGTTTATTTTGGTATTAATAAATTACAGCTAATTTGAAATAACATGTGTTGTAGAGTGTTTTTTGGGGGCTATTAGGGACCACAGGCCATGAACCTCTTATGATTATAAATCACTGTTTATTGACTTTTTACAACAGCTTGGTGAGCCAGCCAGGAGGTGGTTTGGTTCTGGTTCTAGTAGCTCCAGTAAGACACAATTAATAGTCTAAACAGTGTTCACACAGGTAAGGGTCATAACCTAACAGTGGGGCTGGGAAAAAGAGTCCAACAAGCTCCAAGTGTTCGACTGCTAGTTGATTCTACAGGTAAAGATCTATGGAGAAGTTAAAGAAAAAGTTAGAAAAATGTAGATGTACCCAGGAGTTAATTAAATGTATGTGAGGGTCCGAGGACCCATGGAAACAGGCACAGGGACATTTTGAGAAATGTATTAGCAAGAAAAGTCTGTCAAAAAAAGGGTATAAATGCCCTTGTATTTGGTGCCTGTTGGATAGCAGGCCAGTGGAAAGAGGAAATGCATGCTGCTAAGGCTGAAAAAGAAAAATGATGGGAACAGATTAGAACTTTAACAGGACAACAGCAATTCTTAGCTTTCTCAGCTCAGGCTGCCTCCACTAGAGAAGCAGCAGCTGCCCAAGCAACATTAGATAATAAACATCTAGAGAAGGAAAACAAATGACTGACCAAATGCTTGGAGCAGGTGCAAGGGGCAATTAGATGCCTCTCTCAATCTTCCTCCTCCAAACTCAGTACAGATCATCACAAGTATAAACAGCGCATTAAAGAGTTAGAAAATCAACTAGGTAACCACCTAGCATAGTAGATTGGGGAGAAATAGATAATGCTGATTGGTTGGAACATTGCCAAAAATACCCAGATGATTGCACCAACACTATGCATCAGCACCTTCCACCATCACCGGTGTACACCCCCTCTCCTCCATCAGCACCCCCAGTTCCCATGCCAATGCCCAAAATAAAGCCGCCCATGGCACCCATCCTCACCATCATATAATCCCATCAAAATCCTCCAGCTCAAGAGGGTAAACTTGCTCCACTACCCCCCCAGTAGAGTTACCATCACCAAAACCTGACATTTAGCCCCAATGATGTTGCAGCCCTAAGGAGACAGGACCCATAAATCCAGGGGACAACTCATCAGATGTAAATGTTAAGATCCAAACCTTTATAAGAACACATGGTGAGTTACAGCCCACAGATGTAAAAGTTGTCTTACTGCACTGCCTACACCCCTCCCTTAGGCAAGGGTTACTAGGTTCAGTTATAGGAGGGACAGATTGGAAATTATCAAACCTTTTGTATGAAATGTTAGCTATGGTAGCAGGAGGAACCATAGACTTCCATCAAGCACTTGCACTTGCAACACAAAGGAAGGGAGAGCCAAGCATTGCATGGGCTGAAAGGTTGTTTTGTGCTTATGGGATAGCTTTTCCCCAACACGGGGAGGGGGCTGATGAGTTTAAACCCAAATATGAGGACATCAAATACAAAAGGCAGCTTCTAAGTGGAATGCTGCCCAAGTTGCAATCACCCCTAGGTGCAACAGTCAGTGAGTCTACTCACACTTACCCTGAACTAGTTCCCTTACTCAAGTGGGCAGAGGTGTTATTCAAAACCACTCCCATAAACAAGAAAGGACCAGTAGTGACAGTTGAGGGGCCCCCTTGGGCCAACCCTAATAATCCACAACAGCCCATTATTTGTTAGTACTGTCAACAGCCTGGACATATCAAACCCAGGTGCCCTTACTTACAACCTCCATCACGTGTTCCCCCCTAATGTACAATGCACCCCTGGGCACCGCACTTAACTCAGACAGATGTGGCCAATGAATCACAGTTAACGGGAGTAATGGTGCCCACCCATGCAGATGTAGTCAAGGAACTACAAGAAATGAGACAATTGATGCAAAGATTTTCCACTGTGCAGGTGTTTAGCGAAATCATCAACTCCCCATAGGGATGTCTGGCCTCCCTGCAGCCAGTTGCGAAGTTCCAGTGCAATAATTGGAATAGATCCATCATTCAAACTGCTGTAAATGGAGGCCTGCAACAGACTATGCTGATTGATACGGGAGCTTCCATGTCTATTGTACACACTTCACACCCTGGAAAACATCCACTTACAACTCAAGAGTCTATTACACTCTCTGATTCTCAGGGCTCTAGTGCTACAGCAATTAAGGCTAAGCCAGCTAAAATAACAATAAATGGATGTACCTTCAATTTAAGTGCACACCTAATGAATTTACCTCATGATAGAGGCATTTTAGGGTCTGATTTCCTAAGATTCATGGGAGCGGTAATAGACTACACAAATAATCACCTTTGGCTACATCCAAACTGTAAGGGAGATGAAGAACTTCTTGTTATTTCAGATGTGTATGCTATTTCCGCTCTTAAAGAGCCAGAGAGCTTGGCTCTTCCCAAGCATGACTCTCCTCAAGAAAATCAGTTAATTGGCCAACATGCAGATGCTTTTGCTAAACACAAACATGACTGTGGGTTATTAGAACAGGAAGAGACCATAGCTGGTAAAGCTCTTCCAGCGCAAAAGCAATACAAAATTCCAACAGAATGTAAAGCAGATGTTGATGCTATTATACAGTCATTGCTGCAGCAAGGGGTACTGAGAGAGTGTGAATCCACAATTAACTCTCCTGTTTGGCAAGTTGCCAAGCTTAACAGCAGTTGAAGGCTTACTATTGATTACCGGAAGCTAAATTCCATTACCCCTGAATGTGCCCCCATAGTACGAGATTCCTCCTACTGCTAAGGTTTTTAGCACATTAGACATTGCAATTGGCTTTTGGAGTGTGCCAGTGCATAAGACTTTCCAGTACAAATTTGCCTTTACCTGGGAGAATAAACAGTACCCTTGGACCCACCTAGATCTAGGGTTTCATAACAGTCCAACAATATTCCACAAAAGAATGGCTACAATCTTAACTCACTTTCCTTAACCAGAAGCTGTCCTGCAATATGTTGATGTGTTGTTAGCAACCGAGATGGAAGAAGATCTTAAACTATTAGATGAACTGTTGTAGTTACTACAAAGGGCAGGGCTAAAAGTAAACCAAAAGAAGTGTCAGCTGGTAAAAGAGTCAGTGATGTTCCTGGGCATTACCATTACACCTAACGGCAAGCAGCCAAACGCTGAACAAGTAAAGACTATCCAGAGACTTGATCTGCCTGTTACAAAAACAGCACTTCAATCCTTTCTTGGCTTAACAAGCTATCACAGAGACTTTATTCCCTTCTATGTTAAGTTAACTAGACCCCTCTATAACCTGCTGAAAGCCTTGGTGGACAATGACATCAGACCGACATGGGCACAAAAGCACATTACTTCTGTACAACAGTTGAAAGAAGCCATTGCAGCAGCAACTCTCCTAGTGCACCCAGACCCAGCCCTGCCCTTCCATCTTGAAGTATCTGCCTTGCCAACTGCTGTTGCCACCATATTATGCCAAGAACAACAGAATAAGCTCTGACCAATTGCCTCTGCCTCCAGAGTGTTAACCAAAGTGGAAAAAACATTTTCAGCCTGCAACAAGCATCTACTAGCAACTTTCTGGGTGATTAAGCATTTTACATAAATTACTGGACTGTAAAAGACTATTATACACACCCCCGTACACTCCATTGAACTATTTGTTAAAACCAGGAGAAACGGTTGTGTCCTCACAGAGACTTTCACAGTGGACTTTAATGTTGTTGCAAAGAGACTCGGACCTTAGTCCAAAGAAGACAACTTTGTTACCTGCAAACCTCCTGTATGTGGGGGAACCTCATGAATGATCATTAACCTTCAGCCTCCCCAAGCCTCTCGCATGTATGGTCCCAATACCGGTAGCAGATAATTGATATACTGATGGATCATCATACTACATTAATGGTAGGCAAAATACTGGATTTGCAGTGGTAACCCCACAGGAGGTCCATTCTCATACTTTTTTTTTAAGTTGTTTAACCAGGAGTAGCACACTAAGCTGAAAGATTTTTTACAGGTGTGACCTGGGAGCACAGGGAAGTTAAGTGACTTGCTCAAGGTCACACAGTATGCAAGTGGAAGCTGAGGGATTCAAACCCAGGTCTGGTCTGCTGGATGTCACCAGATTTGCAGCTTAGAGCCTTAAACCACTGCACTATACTGCCTCCCTAATACTAATACTGGATACTCCATATCCTAATACTTGTACTCCGCATTCTTCCCAGTATGCTGAGCTAGCAGCCATTGCTTGTGCTTTAGAATGTGTTAAGGGCTGTTCAGTTAATATTTACACTGATAGTGCTTATGTGGTAAATACTGTTGCTATGCTTCCTCTGTGCATTGCAAACAATTGTCTAGCCTCAAATGGTAAACCTTTATCGCAAGTGTTTTTGTTATAGTATATAGTGCATCTGTTGCAAACACTTTCCAACCCTGTAGCTATACTTAAAGTCAAGGGTCATTCCACCGGCACTCCACAAGCAGATGGGAATCAGGCAGCACACAATGCCACACAAACCATGGCACAAAAAGGAGCCACTTGGCACCCACTCCTCTTCTTTATGCCCATGCCAGTCATGGCAGTAACCATGGCACCCCCCCAGACCTCAAATCCTTGCAGCTTACACATGCCCCATACCAGTAAATTGTTGACTGACATTTGCAACAGTGTTCTCTGCCTACCCCCACTGCATGGGCAGACAAAACCCTATAAGGTGGGGATGACCCCCAAACTCAGTATTAATGTACCAAGAAAATGAGCAATCATATCCTGTTGCTTGTGTTCCCTCAGAATTAGCAGATGAGGTATTCCACCTCTATCATGTCCATCCCACGGGAGGGCATTATTCGCGAGACACTAGCCTAGAAAAAGTTAAAGCAGTCATGTGGTGGACAACCCTGTAACAAGACCGCCAAGATAAGTATCATCGCTGCCTCCCCTGTTTGCAAACCAACCCCCCACCCACACCTCAAACAGAGCACTTTTACAATCAACAAAAGCACCAGATGGTTTACGGGACCATATACAGGTTGATTTTATTACCAGATTGCCAAGAACACCAGGTAATTATACTAATTATTTAGTAGTTATTGATGTATTTTCAAAATGGATAGATGTGTTTCCCACTAAAAACAAAGAAGCGTATACAGCAGCCCGTATATTGTTATACAAGTTGTTTTCTAGGTGGTGACTGCCACGGGTAACATCATCAGATAGAGGACCGGAGTTTACATGAAAAACATTTAGACAATTACAAACCATGCTAGATATTCAACAAGAGTTACATGTGGCATTCCATTCACAGTCATCAGCAGTAGTAGAAAGAGGAAACTGGACTCTAAAAACAATGTTGACCAAATTTTGTGCTGACAAGCCCACACAGTATACTAAAATGTTGCCCTTGTGTTTAATGGCAATTTTGTTTTTACAGTTAAACTTTTTTATTATTTTTTCATAAGTTATACAGACAAACCTCTTACAGTACAGTACAATGTGAGGATTTTTTTTTAAAGAAATTGAGGCAGCATATAATAAGAACATTGCTACAATAATACAAGGAGCTTTTGGTTTAAAATATAGTAAACAATACAGGTCATGTAATTAGCATATACTTGACATTTGTAGTGAACTTAAAGTGGATAGTATGATTAGATACGGTTTATATTAAAATGTTACATAATTATATATGATGCTGCAAAAGGGAAAAGTACATTCAGTAAAAGGATTGTTGAGTAATAAAGAACGATTGAGAACAGAGTATAGGAAAGAAAAGATACATAAGAAAGTTAAGAAGAGAGAGAGGGAAACTACAAAAAAAGGGGAAAAAAGGCGAGACTACAATGATGTATCAGTAAAAGGGGGAAATCCATATATATTAAGTCCATACATTGGTGTTGGAAGATTTAGTTGATTCCAGAAAATTAAAAAAGCCCTGCCAACAATTGTTATATAACATGAGTCGGTCAGATAAGATATATGTCATATGGTCCAGAGAGGCATATTGCAATAGTCGGTTAATGATACCGGGAAGGGTAGGGATTATGTTGGATCTCCAATGCATGAGGATTGTGAGTTTAACTTGAAGGAAGAGTATATTTAACCATCTGCTCTGCGAATATGAAATTTTATAAGAACGGTGATTAAAAATACCAAGAATGCAATGTTTAGGGTCCAGTGTAAAAGGTTGACCTACCACTTTCATTGCAAATCTGTGAGTACAGTGCCAAATCTTTTGTATGAGGGGACAGTGCCATAAGATATGCAATAAATCCCCATTGGGGGAATTGCAGCACCAGCAATTGTTATTATTCAATAAACCCATTTTTTGTAATACAACAGGAGTTCTGTACCACAAATGAAGGATCTTGATTTAAATGAGGGAACTGCCTTTATCATTAAAAGATTTGTGACAGGAGAGCCAACATCTGGACCATTGTGCATTGGTGATATTATATTGTAGCAAAGTACTCCATCTGTTTTTAGCATTGAAAGAGTAGTCAGGAAGGATATCACAAATATCTTTGTAAACAGTGCTATTTAAATTGGATGTTGTTTTTATCCATTTAGAGATGTGCTTATCATACAGAGAATTGATAGAGAAGGGTATGAGGTAAGAGTTGCATGAGGTACGAAGCTGTAGATATTTCCAAAAATCCTGATGGAGAAGATTCCATATGCCTTGTAGGTCAGTGTAAGATTTTAACTTTAATGACTTGGGTTCAAATATATCCTGCAAAAAGAGAATACCCTTATTTTTCCAGGTACGACAAAAAATGGGGTGATTATCAAGAGATATATGGTGGTTACCCCAGATGGGGGTGTAAGCTAAGGGTTTGGGGTTAGATTTAATATGCTTGTGAATGATTTTCCAATAGAATATAGAAGCAGCTATGGTAGGGTGAGACTTTAAAGAAGAGGTAAGGGTGTTATAAAAGAAAGAAGTCACCACATTACCAGGACATAAGGATGTTTCCATATTGACCCATAAAGGAGACTGGATGTTGGGTTTGCTAAACCATTTAATTGTTTGAGATGTAAGGAAAGCCCATAAGTAGGCTTGGAACCAAGGAAGGCCAAAGCCACCTTTTGACCAATGGGATCTAAGTTTATTACGACTATATCTAGGTATTTTGCCTTCCCAAATGAAGCTGCCAATAATTTTGTCTATTTTGGTAAGAAAACTAGAGAGAAGTATCAAAGGGATATTGGAAAATAGGTATAATATTTTAGGAGTTATAGACATTTTAATGGCGGAAGTTTTACCATTAAAAGAAAGTTTAAGTAGCTTCCATCTATCAAGTGTTGTTTGGATGCTGGTTAACAGAGGGGAAAGATTAGCATCCCATAATTTATTCAATGTGGGGGTGATCCGAATGCCAAGATAAGATATACCTTGGGAAGCCCAACAAAAGCCTAATGAGTTGTTCATGAGGGGACTACAAAGGGTATTCAATGGTAGCGTTTCAGATTTGTTAAGGTTTAGAGCTAGTCCAGAGTGGGAGGTGAAGTCATTCAGTAGTTTAACTAAAGGTTGCCCAGAACTTTTGAGGTTTTCAAGTAAAATAAGGAGATCATCTGCATATTAGAGTGAAGTATAGTGAGAGTTACCAATAGTAATGCCTTTAATTGTACCGGATTGACATAGGGACGCAGAAAGAGGTTCCATGGCAAGTATAAACAATGAAGGCGATAAGGGGCATCCTTGTCTGGTGCCTCTTGCTAAGTAAAAGGAGGAGGACAAAATAGAGTTTGTGAGAACTCGAGCTGAAGGGGAGGTATACAATAATTGAATCCAAGCACAAAAATTATTTGTAAAGCCAAAATGAGATAGCACCTGATATAGATATTCCCAACTGAGAGAGTCAAATGCTTTCTCAAAGTCAATGGCTATTGCAGCTGCAGGGGTTTTAAGAGTTTTTGCTTTGTGAATTAAATTGAGTAATGAGCGAAGATGATTGGAACTGTTTCTATTTTTGATCAATCCTGATTGAGAAGTATGGATGAGTTTAGTCATTAAAGATTCTAAGTGGAGAGTTAATAATTTGGCAAAGATTTTTCCATCAGTATTAAAAAGTGAGATTGGTCTGTAGTTTGATGGAAGAAAAGGGTCTTTGTCTTTTGTTGGTAAGACTGTTATAATGGCTTCGGTCATTGTGCATGGGAGTTTCTTTATTAAGGTTGCTTCTTGGAATACATTGACTAATACAGGACAAACAGTGTCAGATAAGGTTTTATAAAAATCAATAGGGAACCCATCGCTGCCAGGTGCTTTACCTTTTTTTAATGATGATAAAGCAGTTTGGATTTCCTGTAAAGTGATTGGTTTATCAAGCATAGCTTTGTCCTGAGGGGATAGGTTGGGTAGATTCAATTTTTCTAGAAAATGTTGTATTAGGTTTGAATTTGTAGTATTAGGTTGCGAGTATAGTTGATGGTAAAAGGATTGCATAATATGATTGATTGAAAGGTTGTCTGTGTGTGTCTGACCTGATGGATCTTTTAGACCTGCTATATCTCTGCATCTGTTGAGTTTTTAGCTAGTAAGAGAGCAACTTTCTGCATTTATCCCCTTGTTCCCAATAACTGTGTTTAATCATAAAAAGGGCAAGTTCAGCTTTCCTGGATATCAACTCATTAATTTTAATTCTTAATTGTAGAATTTCCAGATAAAGCTGAGAATTATGATTGGGTTTATTTAATTTATAGTATTGGGTTTCTTTTTTTTAAGGGATTTTTCTAAATTAGCTAATTGTTGTTCTCTTAATTTCTTTCTATGCACTGCATAACTAATACTTTTACCTCTAATAGTGGCTTTTAATGCTTCCCAGATGGTACCTTGAGACTTATCTGGAGTATTGTTAATAGAAAGAAAATCTTGAATCTGGGTTTTAATCCAAGGAGTGAATTCAGGGTCTCTGAATAAAAGTGGGTCTAAACGCCAAGATGGGGATTTAGAAGAAGGTGGATCCCAGAATAAATGCAAACTGATAGGGGAATGATCAGATATAACAATAGGGAGAATCGATGTATCAATAATTTTTTCAGTAATGAGGGAGAAGAGAACCAATAATCAATCCTACTATATGATTTATGTAAAGACGAATAAAGGGTGTAATCTCGTTGTCTGGGATGATGTAGTCTCCAAATGTCAGAGAGACCTAAATCCATCATAAGCATTGATAGAGCATTAATACTACGGGGTTGGGCATCATATGATGAGTTACTTCTGTCTAAATATGCTTGTAGTGCTAAGTTAAAAGTCACCACCAATAAGAATAGGTGAATTATTTTTGTTAATAATCATAATTTGTTGGGATAGATTATGGAAGAAAATGGGTGAATCAAAGTTGGGTGCATATACATTCACAAACATAAGCGGACCTGCTGTGGTGTTTAATATATAATCCACCTACCATCTGGGTTTCTAATGATTTTTATGGGGGGCCAATTAAGAGATTTATGTATTAAGATAGCAACCCCATGTTTTTTGGATGGAGAAGTTGACGCATATACTTGACCGACCCAGTCCCTTTTAAGTCTGTTGACATCCTCTGATAAAAGTTTAGTTTCTTGTAAGAAAGCAATATGTCTTTTATGCTTTTTAAGATAGGTAAGTACTTGTTTACATTTACAAGGTGAGTTGAGTCCCTTGACATTCCATGAATGTAAGATTAGATCACTCATGGTACTAGGATATAAGGTAATTAGCTACAAATAGGAATGAGGGACTCAATACCATTAATTTGGAGGATGTCACAGATTCAAAAGGTAAATATATATAATAAACAAATGTATGCAGGCCCCTTAACTTGTATGTGTTCGAGATGATTGAGTATTTGCATTCATTTTGTCTCACAGAGGGAGAGTATAGAGATAGGAATATCAAGTAATTAAACATTAGAAACAACAAACGTTAGTATAAACTCAGTAACAAGAATATTAATTTGAAACTTTTATGAAATGCAGAGCAATAAGAGTCGGTAAATATACCAGGACTCTCACTCTACACTACTAGACGTGTAAAGTAATTAGTGAATCTTAAGATACGGTTTACCCTATAATCTTAAGATACTAAACTTTATATAACAGTATATTAAAGAAGTGTAATTGAGATTTGTGCTGAGGTAATTAAAGCATTACCCTGGAAAAAAACAAAACACAATTCTACCAAATAAAAAAGGATAATTATGTAATAGTGTTAAATTCCAAACATAATGAATTAGCTTGGACCTAGCAATAAGTCCAATATTAAATAAAGTATACCAACATGATGGCAGATAATGCTGGAACAGTGGAGCAGATAAAGAATGCCCGATGTGTATTAATCCACATAAGCTAGGTTAGGGAATGCAGTATATACTATAGGTTCATAGTCATCAGTGTATTGTGGAATCATTTTTATAAGTTCCAATGATTTGGAAGAAAATGGGATGAAGAATAATGTGAAAAGGTGGAAATACTCAATGTATAGAAATACAATTGGAAGCATACTTTGGTGCAAAATCTGTGAGATATAATGGGAATGCACCTGATGCACTACATACCAGAAGTGTTGCAAAATAAATATTAAATAAATAAATGATTTTAGAGTATTTGTCTAATCATCCTCCACATTCCAAATGATAGGATTTATGTGGGAAAATGCTATAATAGTAGGGGTTAAGGGCACACTGATATGAAATACAGAACTCTATATATGTATGTATGTGCCTGACTACATGGTGGCGCTAAAAGCTTATGAAAATTAGAATATAAATAGCAATTATATATACTAATGTCTGGCACCACACAAGGATTAATTAGAAGAGATCTTACAAACATTGTAATATTTATTCTTTCTTTTTTTTTCCATTGAATACATTGAGAGTAACTCCCGCATGGATTAAATACGTCCAGTGTCAATTGGATCACCTCCCGCAGACAGATACAGACTTCTCAGCAATGATAGCGATTTACTGCATTTAAGTGCTCCAAACCTGTTGGGTGCAATAGAGACTGCGCTTTGTGGTAAATGTACCGAAGGAATCGAGTGAGGTGGTGTGAAGAAGAGGGATTCTGGTGAGAAACTGCTATAACACATCTAATTATGGGCCATAGTATTTATTACAATTTTTTTTTTTTTAGTGGGAAAAGGCTCAGGTAGTCTTGCTCTTCGATTTTCTTCTCCTTTTCTTTTTGGGTGGTTCAGATGATTTAAAGGGAGAGCTGGACACAAGATCAACCCAGGAAGAATCGGGAGAGTCATTACCCGTTGAGAGCTTCTTCGGGCCTTGAGTAAACATGTTGGATACAGTCTGTCTCAGATCCTCCGTAGATGAGTGCAGATCTTCTTGGAGTGGGGAGAATTTGTTAGACAAGGTAAGAGGAGTAGAAAAACTGATGTGACGTTCCACATGGGAAGCTGAAGAGGTGGAAATATTATTTAAACAGCAGGTATTATTATTTAGAGAAGAACCAGATGCTTTTTTTTCTTGTATGCGTGCAGAGCTTCTGGCAGGAGCTACAGTGGCAGATATGATGGCTGCAGATTTCTCAGGGACCTGAAGGACAGTTTCAGCAGGTAGGGCAAGACATTGTAATTGCGAAGTGCTTGTGCTGGAGCAGGAATGAGCTGCATTAGCATCGCAAGGCAATGTAAGTGTGGGCTGTGCCCAATTCAGAAATTCAGAGAGAGATTCTTGGGTACTGAAATCTCTGGTAGAATCATTCAAAAAAAGACGCGTTGTTGCAGGGTAACGCAGTGCAAACTTAATTCCACGCTGATGAAGGATCATTTTAATGGGGTTGTAAGCTTTTCATTTGTTAGGTAATTCTTTAGAATAGTCTCTGAAAATTAGGATTCTGTTTTCTTGCCAAGTTAGTGCACCTAATTGCCTCACTATTTGAAGAATCAGTTCAGTATGTGCGTGGTTTAGAAATCTGGCAATGATGGGCCTGGGTTTCTGGTCGGGTTCAGGCTCGGATTTAAGGTGCAGTGAGATCTCTCTATGGTTAGGTCTTGGCTGGCTGGTAATTTAAGCAAAGAAGGCAGTACATGAGTTAGAAGAGCACTGGTATCTCCTAGTTCAACACCTTCAGGAAATCCAAGAAATCTAAGGTTGTTACGTCTGTTTCTATTTTCAATATCATCTATTTTGTCCTGAAGGTTCCTATTAACTCTGTCCTGCTCCCTGATGGTAGCCTGTAATGTGTTAATGGAATCTTCATTTTGAGATGCTTTAACATCAGTAGCACTGATTTTTTGATCAAGTGCCTGCATATTATTGATATTTTGTTGAGATGCAATTTTTAATACATTGATTTCACTTATTAGTTGCTGGAACATTGCCTCCACTCTATTAAGAGAACTGTTATGTGGAGATTGGTCCGCCATTATTGTAGGCCTTAACAGAGAAATTGAAAAGCTGTAGATAACTCATTCAGTAATTATGAGGCAATAAAAATACTGTACCAGAGCTGTTCTGCGATGTATATGTAGTAAGATCTCAGATGTTGGTGAAGGTAGGAAGTCTGGAATCTGTAGGATGGATGATGATATTTGGTGAATCCAGAGAGAAGAATCATAGAAACATAGAAACATAGAATTTGATGGCAGATAAGGGCCGCTTGGCCCACCCAGTCTGCCCATTTCCCTACCTACTGGATAAGCTGCAGATCCTAGTTAACCAGCAGCCTACTTCTTCCTACCCCACCCCTAGAATGGCCTTATGACTGTCCCATGCATGCTTGAATTCCACCACTGTTTTTGACTCCACAGCCTGCTCTGGAAGGCCGTTCCATGCATCCACAACCCTCTCTGTGAAAAAATACTTCCTTAAATTACCTCTGAGCTGCCCCCATCTTCAAATTGTGCCCTCTTGTTCTTGCACACCTCTTTTTTGAAAAGATGCTACCCTCTTGGACTTTGTTGATTCCTGAGGGTACTTGAATGTTCTATCATGTCCTCCCTCTCCCTCCTTTCCTCGAGGCTATACATATTAAGCTCCTTTACGTCTCTCTTCATATGTTTTCCGGTGCAGACCCTGCACCATTTTAGTTGCCCTCCTCTAGACAGCTTCCATCCTGTCTATGTCTTTCTGAGATTGGGTCTCCAGAACTGCACGCAGTACTCCAGATGGGGTCTCACCAGCTGTCTGTATAGAGGGATAATAACTTCCTGTTTTCTACTGGTGATGCCTCTCCCTATGCATCCCAGTATCCCCCCAGCCCTCCTTGCTGCCCTCTCACATTGCTTGCCCACCTTTAGGTCATCTGATATGACTACCCCCAGGTCCCTTTCCATTTTTGTTGTTGTTAGTATCTCACCCCCCATTGTGTACTCTTTCCCTGGGTTTTTGTTTCCCATGTGCATGACCTTGCTCTTCTTAGCATTGAATCTAAGCTGCCATACATTTGACCATTCCTCTAACCTTGCCAAGTCCCTTCTCATCCTTTCCACACCACCCTGTGCATCAACTCTGTTACAGATCTTTGTGTCATCTGCAAAGAGACATACTTTTCCTTCCAGTCCCTCTGCAATGTCACTTATAAAGACACTGAAGAGGACTGGTCCTAATACTGAACCCTGCAGTACCCTACTAGTAACCCCCCTTTCTTCTGAGTGGACTCCATTTACTATTACTCTGTGTCCTATTCTCCAGCCAATTCTTTACCCAGGCTGTCATCTTGGGACCCACTCCCAGGCTGGCTAACTTGCATATTAATCTTTTGTGTGGGACTGTGTCAAATGCCTTGCTAAAGTCTAGATAGGCCATGTCCACAGCCCCTCCCTGATCTACTACTTTGGTCACCCAGTCAAAGAAATCTATCAGATTCATCTGGCATGACCTTCCCACTGTGAATCCATGCTGCCTAGGGTCTTGTGCCCCTCTGGCCTCTAGATACTCGACAATTCTTTCCTTCAGAAGTGATTCCATCATTTTCCTATCACTGAGGTTAAACTAACAGGTCTGTAGTTTCCTGCTTCTGCCTTGCTCCCACTTTTGTGAAGGGGAATCACATCTGCCCTCCTCCAGTCCTCGGGTACCACCCCATCCTCCCATGATTTGTTAAAAGTGGTAGTCAGTGGTGTCACTAGTTATACCCTTAGTTCTTTTAGAATTCTGGGTTGAATCCCATCGGCCCCATTGCTTTGTCCACCTTCAGTTTTAAGAGTTCTTTCAGAACCCTTTCTTCTGTAATGGCTGGTATCAACTTCTGTATCCAGAGTGTTTCTACTGTTTGTTTTAGGTACCTCCCCTCTTCATTTGTAAATACTGAGCAAAAATATTTGTTTAGTATCTCTGCCTTTCACAGTCTCCCTCTTCCCACCCCCCACCCCATTAAGCCTCACTATCCCTCCCTTGGTCTTCCTTCGCTCCTGATGTACCTATAAAAGGTTTTATACCCTTCTTAACTGAGTTGGCTATTTTTTCCTTGGTTTGGGCCTTTGCTGTTCTGACTACCTTCCCAGCCTCCTTTTGCTTTAACTGATACAGTTCTCTGTCCTGCTCCTTCTGTGATTCCTTGTACTTCCTGAATGTTTTCTTTTTCTCTTGAACCTTCACTGCCACTTCCTTTGAGAACCATAGTGGTTTATTACATCGTTTTGTTTTGTTTATTTGCTTCACACAAAGGCTCATTACCTCTGTGATGGCAGTTTTTATTATTCCCCATTGTTCTTCCACCCCTCCTTCCTGCCCATTTGCTAGTGCATTCCTTAGGCATCACCTCATTTTGGCAAAGTCAGCCCTCCTAAAGTCCAGTACTTTTGCCTTTGTATGGCTTGACTCTATTGCTGTGTTTATTGTGAACCATACTGCTCGATGGTCACTAGTTCCCAGCTGGCTAGCCACTTCTACATCTGTGATCCTCTCTCCATCTCCATTTGAGAGAACCAGGTCTAAGATTGCTCCCTCTTGAGTGGGCTCCAATACTAGTTGTCTAAGGCATGCCCCCTATAGGGCATCTAGAATAACCCCACTCTTCAAAGTGGCTGCTGCAACTGCACTCCAGTTAACATCTGGCATATTCAGATCACCCATCAGCAATATCTCCCCTTTTGAGCATCACATTGGAACATGGCAGAATTCAGACAATGCACTCAAAGTAGTGTTTCTTTGTTTTATATATCATTGCTTGTAGATATAGTAGCCCATTATTTTCAACGAGCTCAGGATCACCTGGGGGGGCAGAAAACTGTTGATAATGATGAATCTTATCAAACCTGGAAAGTTAAAGCTTTAGGCTTGGGGAAAGTGGGAGGAATACTAGGGATCGCCACTGGATTGTTCAGTTCAGTCTGGAACTGAGCAGATTTAGATAAAATTAAAAGCCATATGAAGGACTTTGAGAACAACCAAGCCCAGGTAATAGACAAGGCAGAATTACGTGGTATAGAAGGCATCACGTAGGAAGAGAGACTCACATTTTTTAGTATGCATGATGTGGCATGGTTGTGTAACCCCAAGGTGGCGCTATCCCAAGGGCTACTGCCCCAGCCTGCCTAACTGCTAGCAGGTTGAGTGGCCTAGGTTCTATGGCAGGTGCCTCCACCCAGAGGCCAGGGTTTACAGTAGTTCGACTAACTTGGTCACAGCCCTCTGGGACACTGATACCCCCTTTTCTTCCTACTAGTGGCCCACGCAATGCACCATAAGTATCTTCACCAGTTACACTTACCTCCAGGACTGGTTCGATCAGCTTGACTCTGGGGACCTCCTGTAAAACAAGATGATGTAATACGATAGCCACTCTACCATTCTTTAACATAAACACATACCTCAGTCAGTGTAACTTTGCTGAAACAAACAGATCTGATTTATTTAAGGAGCTGTAACAAGGGCAGGGGGAAATCAGGTTAACTAGATTAGTCACATTAATAATCATAGTACTGTGCACATATTCAGAGTCCCTAAATGTCACTTTCACTGGGTACCCAGGATGGCGGTGGGCTAGCCAGGATTGGTGCAGCTGGTTGGAGCCCTGTGATGGAAAAACACTTGCACAATACCCAATTGTAATCCGCAGCCAGGTGGCTCAGTTCATGAAGAAAGAAAGAAAATCAGATGAAACACTTGCAATTAAAGACACAGATGGTAGGGAGCTACCCTGATTTGCACTCACTAACTTGATGATGGAAGCTGTCCCCGAGGGTGTCGTGGATTTCCGGATGCTCTTTGAACAGCAGGGGGATGAGGTGCTGCAAGCAGGCACACAGCTTCAAGAAGCAATGGATTCAGTTTGCCTGCACACGATTGCCTTCCCGCCGACACACTGCCTACCCGGGAGTTCACAATGCAGCTTCACTTTCCTGACAGTCAGAGCACGATGAAGCAGTTTCTCCAGAGCTCTACAGGGTGAGCTTGGTTCTCAAGAGTTCAGCCTCTCCTTTCTTCAACAACTGCGGATTCAGTCCGACTCGCCACGGCAAACATGCCGCCCATATTTAGGCCTCCACACGCGCTTCCCGCATGAAAAACTCAGCAGACAAGAGCTCGGAGCTCCTTTCCCAGTCACAGTCACAACAGATCTGCCTTCCCAGACACAAGGCAGGGAATTACAGTCATGGCGCCACCCAGTCCAATTAGTGGGCTTCCGTTGCCAATCACTCAACACTCCCCCTATTTGTGCGAAAAGGCACCACGGTCCAGAACTTCACTTCCTATCATTACTAGCTATATTTCTTATGGCCAGCTGGCTCCCGAGAGAGTCCTGATCCTGGTTGGTACACTTTAAGCTCCATTTTAGATGCCCCTCCTGCCTGATTGGATCTATGCAGCAGTTCAGATCCAAAATGGAGGGGCAAGGCACACAGAGTATATGGCTAGTATATGGCTCGTCAATCTTCCTATCTGCATCTAAATCCTCCCTCCATAAATGGGACACCACTTATAATAGCATCTGTCGCTATGCCACTGCCTCACCACGTTTCAAGCACCACTGCCACCTCTATTTGGACTTAAAAATGGCTTAGCCCTTCCGCCTATCGTCTTCAGACCTTTGGATCACTAATTGACTCTGTCACCAGAACAGGTCTCCCCCTATCCCTTTCTTCCACCTTGGAACTACAACCTCTCACTAATGAACTACAATCAAATGATAAAGCCCTTCTGCATGTTCCAAGATGCAGAACAAATGTGGGCACACGTGCGTTTGCCTACACAGCTCCTAAATACTGGAACTCTATACCCTTCTCTATCCGTCAAACAAACACCCATGCTGCCTTTAAGAAACTACATTGGGAACACCTTCACACCTTACATCCCTGCACTTGTTTTAACCCACCTTGAACCCTTATCCATTCCTGCCCTCTCCCTATCTCTATCTTATCTACCCCCTTTATACTTTCCCTCCTCTCATGACCCATACCTGCCATGCTCTTTCATCATCTCTTTCCTCCCTCCCTCCCTCTCTCTCTCCCTCTCCACTTTTCTTGGCACTTATTGTACTGTAACTTACGACCTTCCCATGTTGAATTTTTCCTTTGTTACCAATTCCTGTTTATTTTTTTGTTTTCACAGTACTTCAACCTTCATTATTCAGTATGTCAATGTACTTTTATCTAATATCCACACATTGTGTTTATCCTGATTTGTACTGCCTTCATGTGCTGCGTCACATGTTTATTGTTTGTCTGTAAACTGTTTTCTCCCGGGTCGTGCCTGAAAATAGGCATTGTTTGCCTAGTGCACTTACCCGGTCACCAAAAGCAAAATAAAAATAAAATAAGAGTCCCAGCTGCAAGAAAGGCAGGTTAGACAAATTACATTTCCACTAACACTCTAACTGATATGGGGCAAACAGTTAAATTTCTCATAAGTGCCCCCTTCTGTCCACTTAGAGACAGCATTAATGGAGTGACTTGTCAGCATCTCGGTGGGACTCGAGCAGGGAAACACACAGTCCCCCCCACAGTGCTCCCAGATCGGCCAAAGTATTTTCCTGTAGCAGACCCTAATTTTTCCTGTATTTTCCCTGTAAAACCTTGGTGAAATTCCTGTAGATTTTCCTGTATGCCCAAGCCAATTTATTATTGCTATTGGCATCACTAGGATGGTAAATAAAATCACTACAACACATAGTCTGTCTGTTTTAAGTGTTCTTATTACTTTAAGAATTAAAACCGACCTAAAAACATTACATAATTACATGACAACTAAAAAATATTTACAAGTAACATGAAAACAAGCAATGGTGGGGGAAGAACTGACGTAGAAGGGAAGCACTGATACTGAACAGGTGGTATAAAGAGATAAACACAGGCATATATATGTGAATACGTATAAAGTCTTAAAATGGGCACCCAGGAGTCACATTGTGCAAAGTTACTCAGGGTAAAATGAGCACCTGAGGAGTAATGTGCAAAGTTTCTTAAAGTTACTTAGGATCCATCCATGACGCAAATGTGTGCACCCTTAATATTTGTCTTTGGTTCTACAGTGTTCCGCATGGTTTTCGTTGGCTTAAATTTAAAGCAGTCCTCTTCTGTTTTATTGAAGGAAACATGCAGCAGTGCATTGAGTGTGTCTCCTTTCATACAGCTTCTATCCTTTGTTTTGGTATGGTTCACATCACTAAATAAGCGCTCCACATTGGCATTTCCATGGGGCAGAATTAGCAGTGCAGATGTAAGCCTGTCAAGTAGGGGGAACCTTAAGACACTTGGATTCCTGGGATTCTTCAGGTTTCTGATATGCTGCCAATACTCAATTGGCAAGGTGGTCTTTTCCTCTGGGAAGGTCATCATTTCATATTCCAGTATTTCATCATCAAGTTGATCCCTGACTTCATCATTGGTTCCAATAATGTTGGGGAAATGGTCTGCCAAAGCTTTTAATTTAGCACTTGAGACATGTTGTTTCTCTGGGTTTAGTGCCTCCAGATGTTTATAGATGCCACCATCGTAGTCTGCAAATGACATTCTTCTTTTCACTTGCTGCATGCCTCAATCCAGAAATCCTTTGCTAATAAAAGGAACTGTAGAACTGTTTCTTCTTCCCCTTCCTCTTGTAGTTGCTGTACAAATGATTTGCAATCGGATTTTCCAAAAGCAACTTGGTCCAATGGTAGGTGGTAGTCTGCGTTTAGGACATCAATATCTTGAACTTGTGCAGCTTCTCGAATAGTAGCAGTGGTTAGGAATTTTGACAGCAGTTTTTTGTACAGAACCTCCAGCTCACGGAGAACAATGTGAATATTTGTTTTTTCCTGCTGGAAAAGAAGATTGAACTCTAGAATGAGTGGTAATGCATAGTCCAGGAACATGAAGCACAGCATTACTAGACTGGAACGTAAAGCAGTCCGGATTCCCAAAACTGTTGCACTTCTTTCACTAGAACTTTCAAAATAAGACTTCAGAGCCTGAAACTGTTCCACAATTCTCCCAGCCACTTGGTGCAGACTGAGCCATCTGGTCTGACACAGTTTCAGAAGTTTGTGTGGTTTTGTGTTGGTGAAGTCCTGAAAGGTCTGAAAGGTTTGCATTCTCTTGGCACTTTTCTTAAAATAGTACCAGATGTCTACAGGTAGGCTCTGTACCTCATCAGGGAAGACTTTGCAAGCGTCATTTGCTATGAGGTGGGCAACATGGCAGAAGCAATGAATATTGAAGATGTAGGGCAGCTCCTTTTTCAATCTGGAGAGAACACTATTTCTTACCCCTATCATCACATTGGCTCCATCAGACCCAAACCCTACAGTGTTTTCTAGGGGGATTTCATCCTTTCGGAGTTCTTCAGTGATGGCATTGTACAAGGTCCCTGCATCAAATGTAACTCCAGATGCAGAAGGTGTTCCCTGGACTTCAAGCAGCTTATAAAAGCATGACCTCACCCATCCCTGGGCATCAAGGATGTGAGCAAGTAGAGCCAGCTGCTTTGCAACAGTCTGATCATTGCTTTCATCAATGAGGAGACTGAAATATTTTTTTTTCTCATTTTCTCAACAACAGATAGCTTGAGCTCTTCTCCAATTACATTCACCAACAGGGATTTTGTTTTGCTCTCCTTACAGGCAAACTTCTCTGCAATCTTTGAGTCCTTGAACATCACTGGGAACATCTCACTCATGTGATTTGCCAGTGCAAATGGCAAATGATGCTCTGCCACAGCCCTTGCCCACAACAATTCTGCTGATGCCACATCAGCATCCAGGGAACGTGCAAAAAACTTGCTGACCATTGCATTTGACGAGAGTGATGTAAGCAGCTTCTTATGTTTTTTTCCTTGACCACGATCACGAAGATCGTTCTTCCCTCCAGCGGCAACCTTGATATGTTTGTTGCAAGGACTACAGAGAAAGAGAGAGAAAAAAAAGAAAGACAGGATTAGTTTTGTAATTTACAAAACACAATCTCCTCCACCCACTCAAAATCAATCCTGACTGATCACTACACTGTTAGCACCCCTGTCTTACACTAGTTAGCACCCCTGGCTTACACTAGCCATCTATTTTAATAACAGTGCATGTTCTCCAATACTTCTGTGCACCACCTCATGCATTTTGCACCCCCCTCCCCAAACGCATCTTAGAATTATGCATCTATACTTACACGCAGAATGCATGTTCTTCCCCTTTGTCACTCTTCTGGAGCCATCCTTTGAATTCTGGTTCAAGTTCCCAGTCTTTCCTATAGCTCTGACGATACCTCATTTTCTTTGCAGGGGTGGAAGGTGATGATGGAGATCCAGATCGGACTCTTGTGGAAGACATATCAACGAATGGGATTTTGTCCGTGCTGCTGGTTCTGTTAAATACATTAAAAAAAAAAAGTCAGTTGTGTGTTTCATAATCTCGAAAGAAGTGAATTTTTTCTTAAGCATGTGTAAAGCATGATTGTATGCTCACCAGGCTAAAGATCAAACTCTGGATCCCCAGAAGGCAGATGACAGCATAGTATGCCACTGGATGGCATCCAACCAGGATTAATTGAACAGATGAAACCAGGATGAACAAACAAATGAACAAATGAACGAATGAAGTGATGGACTAAACTAGACAGACACGACAATATTTTTAGTGACATCCATTGATCCAGCTCAATACAATGCTGCAGTGCTTATTAAACACACTTACACAGTGATGCTATTACCAAAACATGATATTTTTGCATCCTGAATTGGCGACTTACCAATTTGATTTCAAAAGGAGTGGAGGTCTCTTGGTACTCACTTCAGGGCCCTGCTGTGAAGTCACCCAGCTACCACGTTGAGGTAGACCGCCCATTAGCTGGGTCCCTACTCTAAACTGCATCAGTCTCAAATGGCTTACCTTTACATAGGGTGCATCAGGCCAAAATATGCTTACTCATGGTTTGGGTCCCCAGCCAATGTGCAAGTAACTGGTTGGGTGCTAGCTAAATCAATCATGAGAAAGCCATACTTCATTCACAAATATTAGCTGCGCACCCTTGCTCATATACAAATTAGTAATGGGATTCTAAATGAGGTGTGCTACTGTATATGGCATGCATAAAATCAGAGTGAGGACACCCTGCACCCCCCCCATCTCCCCCAGGGTAAATTGTAATGTTAAGCATATTTTTCCAGCCTGAATTGGCAACATACTAATTTGATTTCAAAAGGAGTGGGGATCTCTTCGTATTCACCTCAGGGCCCTGCTACGAAGTCACCCAGCTTGATGTGGAGGTTGACCACTAAAAAGTAATTTACTGACCACTCAGCCACCACTCGGGGGAAAAAGGGGTTTTGCCAAGTCCCCCTTCCCCAACCCACACTCCCTTTACTCTGCTTTTTGCGTTCTTATATTGTTTTTCTTCTAACAAACTTATTTTCTCTTTTCTTTTTTTTTCCCCTACAGGTCTGACAGGACGAGGGCACCCAACTTATCAGATAAGTATAATTTTATTTTTACTCCTGTCCCTTCCATCCTTTTGATCCCCCTTAAGAACTGAGGATCCTTTGTGACCCCTTTTGCCATCTTATATTTTACAGGGTCATGTACACCACCTCTTTGGACTACTACTTTTGGCTCCCTAGGTCAGGTAAGTCACATTAGAATCACCCAACATAAATAAAAAACAGGTATAAACTACTTTCTTATTTCATAGTGAAAAGTAATTGAGCATACGCTGCACATAGGTTACTGATTCCATGATATGTAGAGATAACGATGCAGAAGCCTGAAATGCAGTAGTCATGATGTCGTATGCAAACTAGGGTTTGATAATAGTGGGAGGAAAACCAAAGTGAGAAGAGGTTGAGCTTATCATAGAGTTTCACAATGACAGCAAAATTGCTAAAGTAAGTGCCAGCTGAGCAAACAGTAAACCAGCATCCCTGCCTAGTATATTCAGCCCACTCTGAAACCAGACCGGTTCTGGTCATGAACACAGATCACCTCCAATTGCACAGCCAGATTCCACAAATTAAAGAAAGTGCCAAAGCAAGCCACAACATAACAGGGACTAGAAGCAGTGAGTACAAAGTTTGTTTGTGGGGGGAAGCTGTGTTGAAACTGTCAAATCCCTGACCTGCTTAGGCAGTTTAGTGATATACAACATGGCCGGCCAGCCTGCCTGCTCAGAGAGATCAGGAGCCACCAGTCTAACTGTAACTGTCTGAGTTATTTATTTATTACCCATCAAAATGCAAACACAGCACATCAGACCAATTGTGCTGCTAGACCACATAAACCAATTAAACCACCAAATGCAAACCATACCATTTACAGTGAAAAAAGCTCCTCAGATGGAAGTCAGAACAGGAAAGCGTGAGGGAGTATTACTGTGTGATTTGTATCACCGATCGGTGGGTCTGGGAAGGGGAGGGCATCACTGGCAGGTGGGGGGGAAGCAAAGCAGGAGTCGAGGTAGCGGAGGTGGAAATCATGGCAGATAGAGTAGTAATAATGACATTAAATAAGTGTTCTGCTGCTTTAAAAAAAAAACAAAAAACAAACAGTGGACACAGAACTTCAAGCCATAAAAAATGTTAAGCATTGATTGCCAATGTATTAAAACAGAGCAGCTTTACAAGTCTGAAACCTTCAACAAATCACGTTCCATTTTCTCTTATCATAATGACAGAGTAATGCTTTTCTGAGATGCTGTCACTAGTATTTCTTTCCGAGTTCTTGGCAAGTTAGTGTTATTTGATTTCATAAGTTCACCACCTCATGCTACCACACAAATAGCACAGATTTGAATACAATGCAATGATTCCAGCACAGCCTGCACTGTAACACATGGTTAGAAAACGTTTATGAGGATGATGCTCCACTACCCAAACATGCAGAATATCTATTCTACTGTACTATGGAAGCACTCTGAAGGGTTCTCTGGAGGCACTTGAAGTTTCTTGCGTGCCATTTTCACCCCTCCCCCATTTTAATATACAGCACCATGAGCAACAATGAGCATTCATTGCAATGTATTATAACAGTCTTTTTTGAAATTTGACCAAAAATAAAAAAGTTGGTAACCAGGTACCACCTTGACCTTGAGACATGATAGCAACAAATCCAGATGTTTCACTGCACAAACCTTTGTTATTCCATAAATCAAAGATAGCATGGGCCTAATAAAAATATGACAGTCTGATATTTCACTAGAGATCCATGACCCCTGACTTCACCACTCATGATGTCATAGGGTCAAGGACTACAGGTAAAACACTAGACATATTTTTATTAGGGCCTTGCCATATAATCCTAAAGTATCTTGATGTGGGACATACATTATTAAATTATGTATCGAGACTTGAGGAAAACCAGATCAATGAATATGGAAGCAGAATATGAACTGGAACAATTCCAGTTGCAGTATCCACTAGCACTATGTGTAATGCCCACCCAAACTGCCAGAATGCCCACCAAAGCCCCACAGAACCATCCTGCCATGATAGCCACAATGCCATTGTCAGCTTTCCCACCTCAACCACCAGAATAGTCAAGGCAGGAATTCTGACATGACAACAATCTGGGGTTCAAGTAGGTTCAGCAAGTATTTCAGTGGGTCCAGCAGTTCAGGTGGGAATTTTGGTGGATCGGAATGCACAACTAGAATCACTCAGGGCTTACTCCAGTTACAGAGCAATTCCGTTTTTCACCTCTAACAGTAACAGCAATTTTAAAAATGAGAGTATGTGGAATGTGGAATTGTGCCAGTAGCATTTGTCTGTCTAGGGCGGCAATTCAACTTCCAAAACACAAATAGTACTGTACTGACAATTCTATCCCTTAAAATGTGATGGGTTAAAAAAAAAGTCTCTAAAGTGTCTCAAATGCTCCAGCCACCTTTGTCTGGGTCAGTAAGCAGGTAAATGATAGTAACATATGACATGACAATGAGCAAAACCTGTTATACTTTAAAAATATCTGCATTCTGGCAAAAGCTCTGCAGCCTGCACATCCAACTGACTTATTCCTCCTAGCACAACAATACCTGCATTCTGGCAAAAGCTCTGCAGCCTGCACATCCAACTGACTTATTCCTCCTAGCACAACAATACCTGCATTCTGGCAAAAGCCCTGCAGCAGAAACAGAAAATGTCTTAGGCTACAAGATTGAAGTGCACCGGACTGGACATCAGATCAATATTACCAGGTTTACCTGCTTAGAAGAGTTGGTGTGTGATGATCAGACTGACTGCTACCGCCGTGCCCACGACTCACTGGTAAACCTCTACTACTTCTGACGCTGGAAACAGAACCAGGACGCCGGTAGAAAAACTCAGTTGGTCCCGTTGACTCTCCGGCTACACTGCGGTGAATTTCCTCCTTTGCTTGCTTGCTGCTGGCACTCTGCTCAAAAATAAAATGCCGATGTTGGATGATGATGATGTCCAGAACGATCACGCTCTCTCTCGACGACTCGTCTCGTACAGCTGAGCTCCAAATTAAACTTCCCGTGGTTACCTATGACACAGATCTGGATTTTTATAGGAGGGGGGCTCAGTGGCTAGCCTATCAGGGGGGCACTGTTTTGGCAGTCTCAAGCCATGAGGGGCACACGTGGCTCTAGTTGCGTAGCGTATCAGGATGCCTCCCAGCACATGATCACATAGCTCCCAGGAGTCTCAGGGGTGCGTGATCACAGCATGTTCACAGCGTGTGGGGTTGGGAGGCACCAATCAGAGTTTTCTGTCACTCTCTGTGAGAGTCTCAGACTGTCATCTTAGTGTACCTCTGTTCTCCCTGTAGTACCGGCAACAATCCCCGTGGATTGAGTAATAAACTGATTTCCTCCCCGTAGCCTGTTTTCTGACATAAATCCATGCAAAATACGGGAATCCCTGTAGATACGGGAGCACTGCCCCCATGTAATTAATATTGCCTGCAAACATACAGCTCTTAAAGAGACAGTACCAGAGGCTCTAAAAGCACTCACAAATAAATGGCTTAAATGCCGAACACCATTCAGGCTGTGAGCACTTAGGCAAGCTCCTAGGAGTCTTTTGGGAACCCCCAATTGCAGGGGGGTTACAGTTGTTTAATAAAACTCTGGCAAAGGTAAATGAGATAATCCAGACTAGTAATAAGGAAACACAAGATAAAAAGATTGGAAAGGAAGTAATTTGCACTGTATATGGGAGTTATGTTCTAACCACTATAACCAAGTTACTGCAAGATGTTGAAAATGGTTGCATCCCTGACCTCATAAAAGACATACACCTAGCCAAATGGTATTGCCCTCAGTGTGTGTCCACCAAGGATAAAGTTAACTGGGACTGTATAAGGGAATGCAAGTCCCTGCCTTCAGGCACCATTCAAAACTTGGGATATGTCACCCCCATCCTAACAAGGACCTCTGCTATGTAAAAGGATCATGTCCCATATAAAGTGTACTGTATATTTCCTTCACTGTATCCCTTCTCATGTTTGATCCAGACACATCAGTGTTTAATAAACTAGCAGCCATCCACTCAGTAGAATACCTAGAAGACAAGATTTACAAAACATGTCTAGACAACCCCCACATGCTGGTGTATATCCCAGACATTCACAGATGGGTAGTTCCCCATCGTGATTGCTGTTCAGTAAAAAGATACAGGTATTTATGAAGATGCGATGCTATTACTCCAGTGTGTGGCTATGCTGTGGAAAATGACCTTGCTAAATAACAGGACAACATGCCTACCTCATGTCCAGTCAAGTTAACCAAGTGGCAGAGGCCAATGGTTAAGGTGATATATAATGAACAGGGCTACTACTGTGTAATAACCAACCACAAAACTTTTTCTTATGGACATCTCACCTGTAACGTTACCATCCCAAACTTTTGTTTAACTCCTACAGAACACATGGCATTAAGACAAACCGTTATCAAACCCGTTCCCACCTATGATGAGGATGTCCTCCAAAGTGACCCTGATAACCCCGATGTGGGACAGTACTTGCCCATTTTCAATGTTCCCATCAAAACTCTAACCTTAACCCTCCAAGCCCTACTGGCCAAAAGAAACACCCACCTTGCTGAGGTCAGTAATAAAATGTACAACACAGAGTAAGTTATGAATGATATGATCTATCAGAGAGGCTTACAACTCATACTTTCTGATAGTAAGTTAGAATTGGCTTTTAAGACGTTCGTTGTATTTCAGGCAGTTCTTATTGTAATACTTATAATCATGTCCTGTTGCCTTAAAAGCACTATTAAAAGTCATAACAAGCAACTTCCAGATTTATGAATGACTCAGTTATCCAAGTTTTAAAAATTGTAGCTTACAGTGTGGTGCTCTGACACAATTAAGAACGGTGACATTATTAACATGCAGTTAACAAGTAAAATCAAAATGTTTGCCTTTAAAGGACCTTTATGTTATATTAACCATATATGTTAATTAAGTAGTCAGTGCAGGGATTCGGGGCCCCCTTTAGGGGTTTCCCTTGCCCCAGATGTGGGGACTGTGATACTATGGCAAAATGTCAGGTGAATGAAAGAGAATTTGATTAAAGTGTCAAGGCAATGTAAAATGGCTGTGAGAGGATTTTGACCACAGTGTTAAAGTAATGTAAAGTGGTGACCTGAAGCAGAATGGGTATTGCAGATAGAACAGAAAGAAATGGGTGAAAGAGCACATGTTTAGTGGCAAAAAGAAATGGGTGAAAGAGAAAATGTTCTGTCTAAAGCAAATGTCTTGATCAAGGCAAACTTGCTGCACACAGCAGAATCTTTTGGACAGAAATATATTATGGAGTCATGCTTTTGGGGACTAGTTTTATAATACTGATTGTTTTAAATTTCTACTTTTTATAACACATGTCACTTTATGTTTAAGTTGTCCAATTTTATGTAAGGTGCCTTGGTATTTGAAAGGCACCATAAAAATAAAAATGAATTGAATTGAATATTCTTGTGCAAATCAGAAGGTCATGTCTAAGCTTAATGTAGCTAACACAGACATCTGTGTAAGCAGAAATAGAGGGGTACATGTAGATTGGGCAAGCATTAATGTCTGGCCCACTTCCATATCTTATGTTTGTCCATTTTTTTAAATATATACTATTTGGCAATGATTAGTGAATATCTATCACATCCTTATCTTGTGACATTGGGTTTCTGCTTTCCTAAGCAAAATGCTTTTAGTACTGAAAAACTTCCCTCATGGCTTGTGACAAATGATGTTTTCCTTCTGGTTAAATGTCAAATGAGATATAAATTTAGTCAACAATGATGTTTGCATACTGAACTTTTATTTTATGACCTCTCACTTTTTGCCTTGTGTCCAAAATGTCTCAGTACTGTGGAATGTCCTCTTTTCCCATTTCTTGTCAACAACTACTGTATAAATATTAGACTTAGACTGTATGTTCAGTGTGTTCGACAGGAAAGAGCCAAAAATCGCTGCCATAGATGCTTGAAACATCCATATAAGGGGTAATATTGCTTAATTTTCTCTGTATATCTGTAGCCTTGATGGTAGTGGGCCATCAGCTGTTTAGATGTAATTGTATTAGGGCTTATTTTGGCATTAATAAATTACAGCTAATTTGAAATAACATCTGTTGTAGAGTGGTTTTATTGGGCTATTAGGGACCACAGGCCACAAACCTCTTGTGATTATAAATCACTAGCCTCACTATCCCTCCCTTTATATTTCTTCACTCCTAATGTACCTATAAAAAGGTTTTATCCCCCTTCTTAACCAAGTTGGCTATCTTTTCCTTGGTTTGAGCCTTTACCATTTTACTGTGTTCCCCACTTTCTTCTGCTTTAACTGGTGCAGTTCTGTGTCCTGCTCCTTCTGTGTTTCCTTATACTTCCTGAATGCTATATTTTAATCCCTAACCTTCCCCGCCACCTCTTTTGAGAACCAGAGTGATTTTTTTCTTTCATTTTGATTTGTTTATTTGCTTTACACAAAGGCTTGTTGCCTCTGTGATGGCAGTTTTGATGTTTCCTCATTGTTGCTCCACCCTTCCTTCTTGCCTGTTTGCTAGTGCTTTTCTGAGGCACTCTCCCGTTTTGACAGAGTCAGATCTCCTAAATTCCAGTACCCTCACTTTTGTATGGCTTGATTTTGCTGCTGAGTTTATCGTGAACCACACTGTTCAGTAGTCTCTTGTTCCCAGATTGCTACCCACTTCTAGATCTGAGATCCTCTTTCCATCCCTGTTTGAGAGTACCAGGTCTAAAATTGCTTCCTCCTGAGTGGGTTCCAACACTAGCTGTCTGAGGCATGCCCCATGTAAGGCATCGAGAATGACCCTGCTCTTGGATGTGGTTGCAGCAAAGGTGCTCCAGTTAACATCTGGCATATTCAGATCCCCCATCAACAATATCTCCCCTTTCTCTGCCATCCTAAGGATGCTTTCTATAATTTCCTTGTCCATTTCCTCCCACTGAGACGGAGGTCTGTATACATCCCCTGTGCAGATTGTGGTGCCATTGCCAGTCTCCAGGGTGACCCACAGTGACTCCTCTCCTCCTTGTTTATCCTTTTGTTCTGTTGCTTTGATCCCTACCTTTACATAGAGAGCTATTCCTCCTCTTCCTCTTCCACCCTCCCTGTCTCACCTGTAGATTGTGTACCCCAGTATGTTGACATCCCTGTCATGGTTCTCTATGTACCATGTTTCTGTGACTGACATGATATCCAGGCATCCCTCTTCCATCAAGGCCACCATTTCAGGGAGCTTGTTACCTAGACTATGGGCATTGGTACTCATTACCCTCCATTTTGTTATGGCCTTACCCCTTTTTGCCCCATCCCTGTCCTTACTGCCTTTGCCTTTTTCTCCAGTTACCTTGCCCCTCTCCCTATCGACTTCTCTATCTTGGTGTTTACCTCACTAACTACCCTGATTTTTTGGGGGTTGAGGCTAGGATTTCCCTGCTCCTTTTCAGTGCCTACCCCCCTTGGCTAGTTTAAATGCTTGCCAATGAAGCATTTAAACCTATCACTTAGGATCCTGGTTCCCCTCCTCGACGGACAGATGCAGGCCATTGCACCAGTATAGGCTTGCATCCCTCGAGGTGGACCCCCAGTCCCCAATGAAGCTGAAACCCTGAGCTCTGCACCAGTTTTTCAACCATTTATTGAATCCTATGATGTGGTGCACCCTAGCCTCACCCATACCATAGACAGGGAGCACCTCTTAGAAGGTCACCATGCGTGCTACTTGTCTAAGATCCCTCCACAACTCCACAAACTCCTTCTACACTGCTCTGATCCCTTTCCCAGCTAGGCCATTTGTCCCTAAGTGGACAATGACAACCTGGTCCCTCCCCTGTGCAGCTGCTCCAATGATCCTGAGGATTCACTCCCTATCCTTCCAAGCCATGGTGCCCGACAGGCACCTACCTCCTTCTCCCTTCCCTACTTACAATGGAGTCCTCCACCAGAACTTGTTTCCTTCCCCTGTGGGGTCCCATGCCACCCTCCTGTGAGTCTCCTTTGTGGAGGTTCCCAGCGTCCTCCTTGGTTTCCACTATGGGTGCCTCCATAAAAGAACCACAGTCTGCCAGATTGGCATATGAACTGTGGAGAGGTACAACTGGAGTGATACATCTCTGTTCCACCACCCTCACACTCACCCTCCCTGAGCCCACTGTTGTCCAACCACTCCTCTTTCCTGGTAACCTCTGAGGCAGTGGTGGTAGCCCTGGTGGTCCCTCAGTGGGAGAGGAGTTCCTCCTAATCCTGGCCAACTCAGTCTGGAGATGAGCAACCTCCTCCTTCAGCCCAGAGAGGTGCCTGCAGATGGGACAACACCACATCCTCCAGGACATCTCCCGGAAGACTGCTGTTCCACAGCCACTGCACTGCACCACTCCCATCATGTCTTATTTGTGGACCCTTAACTGTTATTTTGTATGCTTACTCTTTCCTCTCTCTGTTTATCTTTTTTATTTTATATAAAATTGTTTCCCCTACTTTCCTACTGCCACCGTGCCCTTAAAGCTCCTGATCTTTCTGTTCAGGGACAGGAAGTTCCTATATTTCTCAGTTGTCTCCTTCTCACTTGCTCAGAGCCAGACCTCCTGCAGCTGGGGGAAGGGGGAAGGAGGGCTACTCTTTTTCTTCTAAGATGGTGAGTCTTTTGTGCCTCTGTGATCACTCCCTTCCTGCTCCCAAACAGGAAGTTCCTGTTGACAGTCAAATCCTGTGCCTATAAAATTAGAACTGGCTTAGGGTTGGGGGGTGAATGGGAGGGAGGGCAATATAGTCCTAGCAAAGTTCTAACAACACTTCCTTCCTCTTGCTGTTCTCTGCCAAAAGCTATCTAGGGCAGTTTTTAAATCCAAACACCTATCTTCCTGCTTCCTAAGCCACTCCCCCTAATTCACAGTTTCCTTCTTCACCTAGCTAACTGCACAGATAACAATTCTTTTCACCCAACTCAAACACACTAACTTTTTTTTACCATAAATTGAAGGTCCCAGTAGTAGAGTTCTAGTCCTTTAGTCCCAGTAGAGTAGTAAAGTTCTAACAGCACCTCCTTCCTCTTGCTGTTCTCTGCCAAAAGCAGCTGATATGAAAAGGCTAGGAAGGAAAGATAAGTCTTTGATTGTGTCTTTAAAAGCTCTTTCAAGGAGCATGCCTAAGTGTATGGTAGTGGTGAGTTCCACAAAAGTGATGCTGCCACTGCAAAGGCCCTAGCTCACAAAGTTTCAAACAGGAAGGTGGAACCTTACGTAAAGTTGCTTCTGTAGAGTGAATGGGATGGAAAAGGGCATTAGGCATCAAGTGGTCTGTCCATTGAATAGCTGGAACAACAGAAACAACAATTAAGTAGATGTGGTGCAGCAGCAATGGCTGTGTACTACACATGTATATAGGGGTGTGTAAACATGTAAAAATCCCAAGATTTTTCAGGTTTCATGTTCAAGGCAAGTCTGTTCTTTCAGAGAAAACTGCAAACAAACCTGGTCTGAGAGACCTCCTTAACTGCACAGAGCATCTGTTATGATATATGACAAATGCTAAGTGTGGAACAAACAGGAAATTTGAAAAAAATGCTCCAAGCCACTCCCCCAACAAATACGTGCAATAGGTTAAAAATGCACAATTTTTGCAATGACTAAATGCATAATTTAAAAATTGCACACTTATGGTGTACACAGCACACACACACACACACACACACACACACTTGCATACTTTTTACATTCTGACAATTGATGTTGGTAAGTCAGCTGACACATGCTGTCAAACACACCTGCAATAGTTGACCTTTTTCCCACATAGAGCATCAGTACTGATGCGTGTTGTGCAGGGGCTCCATTTTCAAAGGGTGGTGCAATGCTTGCATTAATCCCTGCATCAAACCTGTTTTTGGCACAGCTGCATCAAACTCCTTTGATGCAACTGCACCAGTTTTTAGTACATCTGTTGCAGTTGCAACAATTTCCTCAATTTATGGCAAAATTTGGCACAAGCCCCATAAATAGGGTACCCAAAAGGTGCAAGTTAGATCAGAGAAATGCTGGTCTAAACTGTGACATTTGGTGCTTGGGACTGAAAATCCTGATCGCTGGCAGGATGAATGCCGCAAGCCCCATGCACCAAATGATTGGTGCACCAGGTGCTTGCGGCATCCATGGGGCTTTGAGAATTGAGCCCCAGGTCTTAGTTTAAGGCATCCAATAAAAAAGAGCATGGAAAAATTTGTTGCTGTAACATATAAAGAAACTAATTGTACAGCAGTGAGTTTATATTTTATACATCAAAGTGATAATTCTCTCTTTTAGTATTCTGTGTTATTTTACTTTTTCCATATATAATTTGTTGTGTAACTTTGCCCTATATGTACTACTGCTGCTGCTGTTCATAGCCTAATCTGGGACCCCACTTGCATTGATGCCCAAGTCTTGGACCCCCTTGCAGGTAAAGTGCTTTGCCAAACTGAGGTTATCTTAGTGTGGAAAACTTTACATGACTGCATCTTCAGTGTTTACAGCACACACAACTGCATGGGAGGCATCTATCAGTCAATGCAAGCTCAGCATTATATTGTTATTACCACAGCATCAATTCAAATGTCATATTTCCTATCTATTATTGCAATCTGTTTCTCTCCACCTAACTGTGGCCAGCTACCGATGCTATTTTTTCCTTACACAAGTAAAAGAAGGCAGTGACGGCTTTTTCCCTTAATCTCCTGTAGCTCTGGTTTTATAACCAGCTGAGAAGACTGCTGCTCAAAAAAATTGTTGCTTCTGGTTAGTCTCAGATAAGCCTTTTTCCATATCTGTATTTTTTGACTGATATAAAATTGCAAGGTTTGTGTACAATAGGATGATATGAAAGCAGAGATCATTGAGGAAAGGACATGAGCCTGCGATGAGTAAGCCTTGCAAGTTCAGAACTGTATTTCTCAAGACTTGCTGGGAAACCTGCTGGATTAGATTACTGTGCACCTGTTTGAAACTGAAGTAAATGTTTTGAAAACTGTGCATTCATATAGTAGATGTCACTGACACATGGCCGTGCCTGCAGAGAAAGTTGGGAATACAGCAACTGTGAGCTTCCCTGTTCCTTGAGCTGTGTGTTTCATTTTAGGGGAGAACATAGACTCCATGCACAAAGTTGTAAGAGCAGGTTACCAATCCCTCTCAGCTGTTCCACATTAGGAGGGACATTCCTCATTTTACCCCTGAGAACTCCTCTGTCTGTACCTCTTAACTGTTCCACATTAGTAGGGAAGTCCCTCATTTTAATCTTCAGAGCCCCACAGAGGCATTGTGTGGGATAAAATGTATGAAATCCCCCCTAATGTGGGACAGTAACAGATACTGTACTGGTGGGTGCATGTCAAAAACAAAACACAAACCAGGAACACAAGAGAGGCTGCACTCAAAGATTGTTTCATTTGTATGTCCCCAGACTAGATAGTACCCCACCTATTGCTCCATTTAATTTATTTTAATTTTTATAGTGCTTACATTTTTCTTTTAATTCAGGATTCACAATTAAGATATACAGCATGTCTTCTTTTGAATACAGCATTAGCAAGATGACATGCTTCATCACACTGAAAAGTCATACATTAATGAGACAGCTGTGACCAATATCCTGAAACACAGGACACTCTGGCTACTTCTAGGGTACCTCCTAGTACCTGAAGTGTATTTATGGTTCAGATGAAAGCTCCCTTAAAGTAGCAGTGCAATGAAGAATGTCTTTTTTCCCAAAAAGCTAGTTTCAGCTACAATATATAAAAATATTAGCATACTTGTCAAATATACTTTTCTGGGTTGTAATTAAAAAGCCCTAGCTCAAAAAAACCCCCAAACAAACATAAATAGACCAATTGTGCACACCACATAGAGAGAAAATAGTGCTTTGTCAAGAGTAAAATCCAACTATACATCTATAAAAGCACTTTGTCTGGTTAGTTTTATTTCACTCTTGACAAAGCACTTCACTGCTGCAAAACATTAAGGTTTATTTTCTCACTGTATATGCCTCTATTTTTATCTGTTTGACATAATAAAATATTTTTTGCATTTTAATTTGTTGTGTACAATTGGTCCATTTACTTTTTTTGTGAGCTAGTGCTTTTTAATGACAAGTATTTGAGGTTTTCTCCATGTGCTCCAGTATTCCCCTCTGAGCTGCTTTTTCAGTTTATGCAAGTGTTATACTTCTCTAGGTACCTCCTGTGCTGTGCACCATTAGTTTTATTTTTGTTTTCTCAAACCTATCCTTTACCAGGTTTAAAGTCATATTTCTAAGCCAAATGTGACAGTCATCTTTTTTTCTTCAGGAAAAACAAAATTAAAGCATTTATATTAAAAAAAAACTCATAGGTTAGTGGAATTAGAACATTTTACAACCATACAAAACTTGAAAAGATGCCAGAAATTATTTTCCCTGAAAAAAGGTAGGGTCACATTTTTTGACCAATTTTGTTGCATTGCTGCTTTGATACACAGCTTCCCAGAACATTAATTTTATTGGATTTCAGCACATGTCTAATACAATACATAAGCTATGCTATTTCTCATGTTGAGTCTCATAACACCTATTGTGCAGCAACTTGTTTTAAGAATGGAGTGGAATAGATTTTTGCAGAACTTTTAAACCTGAAGTATCTCAAAGCACTGTAGAAATCAATGCCTTAGATACCGATAGTGCAAGGACTGTGTATGCAATATGACATGACAGGGTGATAGTAGCTGAACCACGACTGCACACCCAGGGGTGTAGTAAGATATGAGGCTGCAGGCACATTGCCCTCAGACCCTGAAAGGCTGGTTGTGGCACAGCTACTGACACCATGGAATGTCCTATTGTGCTTATAAAAAGGGGTTCAATATTTTGGTGAATAGCATTTGAAGCCAGCAGTACTTGTGTAACATAATATACTTTTGGCTTTACTCTATTCCCACCCTTGGTAGAGAAACCAGATAGTGAGTAGGGAATAGAAAGTCCAGTACCAAGGGTGAGCAGAGTACCAGAGAAGGAGGAGGCAGTGATGGATGGTGGGTGTTTCACAACATGCTAAGCAGGGGATTGCTGATGGAGGCTGGCCTTTAAGGGGGATGTGGGAGAAGCTATTCCCCCACATTGAACCTCTGGCTTTAGCACTCCCATTCAATGTTTTGATGAATAGCATATAAAGTCAGTAGTGCTTGAGTAACATAGTTTACTTTTGGCTTTACTCTATTCCCACCCTTGGTAGGAAACTGGGTAGTGAGTAGGGAATAGAAAGCCTGAAAGAATTGCCAATGAATGACCAAGAGAGTATGACTACCTCCTCCAACTCATGGAGATTATGACCAGTAGCACGCAGGAGAGGAAAAAAACCCAGATGGAGGAAACCTCAGAGGACCCATGGCTACTGACCAGCCTGTCCTCTGGGCAAACTAAGAGGATAGGAACCTAGATTCTAGCAACCATGTTCTACTTTCCTAGAAAGGTGAACTGCTTGGAGAGATGATGCTCCATCTTCAAAGTCCATTGGATGATGTGTTCTAGAAGGATGATTCTGAAGTTGAAGAGGTAGGTCTATTCTAAAGGAGCATCCGGATCCAGAAAGTGGAGAAGGTCCAGTTGAAAAAGGGGCAAATGCACTCCAGGTTTCCAAGGTAATGATGGATGATATCCAAGGAAGTATAGAGACAAAGTGAGCATGAAGAGCATGATTTGATGAAATTTGCTGCAAGACTTTGAACTGTGGGAAGTATGATAGGTTATAAAGTCATAAGGTAAACACTCTGATTTTGTAAAAGGTTTAAAAATTCATGTTAGAGTTAAAAGGTTTGGAGTTAAATGATGAGTGATAAGTTGCAATATTAAGTATCCATGAAGAAAATTAGGGAATTGGGCAAAATCTTTAGGTACCTGATAGGAGGGGTGATGTGGAAGTTTTCAGACCAATGAAGGAAGGTTGGTATGTAATAGAGATGGCAACTGAATGTATATGGCAATAATTGGAAATTTAGTATGATGAATTTGAGAGTTGATTTGGGTATAGATGCCATAATGATACTTGCATAGGTTCCTTCTGGTCTGCTGGAGGGAAAAGGAGATATGGGTATTTCTGTGGCGTGATTGTCAGTGAAAGGAGCTAAGGTGGCCATGACTGCTTTGTGTTATAGGTTGATCCACTGTCTGAATGCTGTAGGAAGCCTGGAATGGGTCTTTGAAGGAGTCTATAGACTGGTTGCAATAAGAAGTTGAGAGCAGTGTAGAATGCCAGATGTGCCTAGCATTGAAGTTGGATATAGGCTTGGTGAGAGGTATGACTGCGACAGTGAGACAGCCAGATCAGTTACAAACATGCAGATTGAGGAATTAATGGAAGCCTGGTCTGGGTGAACGTCTTGGCTATAAGGAGTATGTGACATAAGAGTCTATAAGACATGTTGTCCAAAAGATGTTGCTAAAAGAAATTTCCTCAGGTAAAATGAATGAGTGCTCCATAGAGTAGTAGATGGGAGCTGTTATGATGGCCAAAGTAGGAGTATGAAACAGATGAACTGGTGAAGTAATTGACTGGGTAAGAATAATGGCTGGTGATAGGTATGAAATGACCAAAAAGAGCCACAGCATATGGGAAGAAACCCCAAGCTGACAGGGCAGGGAGTAGAAGGCAGCTGTAAAAGGATAGAGGGAAAGTCCAGAGTGGATGGCTGTGGACTGGAGGAAGGATGCCTAGAAGAAGACGGCATAGGCACAGCCGTACTGACATCACAGGTGCAGGCAGGAATAGGGCTGAGATTGGCACCACAGCACACTGAAGAAGAATGTGGGAAAGCTGCTGCAAGCTACAAGAGGTGGAATCATGGAAGACCAAGAATCAAAGCCAGGTACCAAGTGCCATGAAGTCATGGTATAAGAGAACCACGTCTAAAGAAGATGGTGAACAACAGTGCAGAGAATAGAAGGTGCTGCAGCAAAGAAGCATGAGGTTCCCACTGCTGAAGAAGAAGATGAACTCTCATATTTGTCAGAAGGGGCAACCAGCAGCAAGGAAGTCCGTGAGGCAGTCGATCGGAATGGAGGTAGAAACTGAACAAGCTGGCAGAGTCCAGAGCGTGAGGAGGTCAAGGCAGGGACAAATATGATGAGTCCATGGAAATGCAAGATGGAGACTGGTGAGGAAGTATGCGGAAGGCAAATAGGGTACAGAGAGGTACCATTCCTGAAGGGAAGTGGCAACTGGGTATCAGGTAGAGAATACAGAAGGATGGAACAGTCATTTGCAGACACAGGCTCCCATCCCAGGTATCTGAGGTGACATTACTTGTACTCAATGCTGCCAGGCAACATAGGATGGAGAAGGTAAATGGGGTAAAATGGTCCTGGAAGGAAGTAGCAACCAGATAGTATGGTAGAGAATGCATAAGGTTGAAACATTGAATACAGAAACAGGCTTCCATCCCTGGTAGTTGGTTGAGATGATCTTCAGTCGATGCTGCCAGGCAGAGGTAGGATGCTGACTGCAAATGGGGTATATAATGCTGTTTTTGACAGAGGAGAACTTTGCTTTCAGAGCAAGAAACAGCAGTCTAGAACTACAGCTTCTTGACTGATAAATCACTTATGTCTCAGCAGGAGTCAGTGCCTGTTTGGATTAAGCAAACAGATACTTTATTAGAAGAAGGGGGTCCCATTTAAGTAAAAAAAGAAGAAAGTCTCTGTGTGTTTCTCTGAGGAAGGGGGCTGTATCAGCTTAATTTACTGAGTCAGGAGCAGAGGGTGAATCTAATTGGGGTGTGGTTTAGGAAATTAGGAGTGCAAAAGCAGGTGTCTCCAATTATAGCTTCCTGCTGTTTTTGACAGAGGAGAACTTTGCTTTCAGAGCAAGAAACAGCAGTCTAGAACTACAGCTTTTTGACTAATTGCCCTCCTTCCCACCCCTCCACCCTCCCACTCTAAGCCAGTTCTACTTTTATAGCCATTGGATTTGACTGATAACAGGAACTTCCTGTTTGGCAGTAGGAAGGGAAGGATCACTGAGACACATTAGTTTCATCAACCTTGAAGGAACCTAAAAAATAACTCTTTCTCCCCGGCTGCTGGAGGTCTGAGCCAAGCACAGAAGAAGAAGACTACTGAAGACTACAGGAAGTTCCTGTCCCAGAACAGGAAGGGTGAGAGTTACAAGGGCACATAGGTAGCAGGAAAGTAAGTGTAAAAATACATAGAGGGAGGAGACAGTAAGCATGCAAAGCAACAGGAGAGGGGGCACAAAATAAGTCAAGATGGGAGTGGTGCAGTGCAATGGCTGTGGGGCAGCAGTGTTCTGGGAGACATTCTGGAGGCTGTGATGCTGCCCTGTTTGCAGGCACCTCTCTGGTCTGAGGGAGAAGGTTGCCCATCTTCAGGCTGACCTGGCTAGGATTCGTGAAACCTCTTCCCCCACCCAGGGACCACCAAGGCCACCACCGCTACCTCAGAGGTTGCCAAGAAAGAGAAGCAGTTGCACCAAGGTGGGCTCAGGGAGGTAGAGGGTGGTGGAACAGAGGTGCATCCCTCCAGTTGCACCTCTCCTCAATTCATATCCTGTTCTGGCAAAGAGTGGTTCTTCTATGGAGGCACCTGCAGTGGAGACCAAGGAGGATGCTGGGAACCTCCACAAAAGAGACCCACAGGAGGGTGGCATGAGACCCCACAGGGGAAGGAAACAACTTCTGGTGGGGGACTCAATCATTAGGGGGTAGAAGTGGGGGAGGAAGGGGATAGGGAGGTAAAGTGCCTGCCTGGTGCTATGGCTTGGAGGGACAGGAAGTGAATCCTCAGGATAGTGGGAGCAGTTGCACGAGGGAGGGAGGGAGGAGCTGGATGTCATTGTCCACCTAGGGACAAATGACCTGGCTGTGAATGGGATCAGAGCAGTGCAAGAGGAGTTTCTAGAGTTGGGGAGGGGCCTTAGACAAGTAGCATATATGGTAACATTCTCGGAGGTGCTGTCTGTCTATGGTAAGGATGATGCTAGGGTATTCTGCACCATGGGATTCAATGAATGGTTGAAAAACTGGTGTGGAGCTCAGGGTTTTGGCTTCATTGGGGACTGGGGAGCCACCTGGAGGGATGCAGGCCTATACTTGCACGATGGTCTGCATCTGTCCAGGGGTGAATCAGGATCCTAGGTGATAGGTTTAAATGCTTCATTTGCAAGCATTTAAGCTAGCCAAGGAGGGAGGCACTGAAAAGAAGCAGGGACATTCCAGCCTCCCTCCACAAAAGACAGTAGTTAGAGAGGTAAACACCAAGGTAGAGAAGTCAGTAGGGAGCAGGATGGGATAAATGCAGAAAAAGACAGTAAGGACAGGGATGGGGCTAAAAAGAGTAAAGCCATAAAAAAATGGAAGGTGATGAGTACCAATGCCCACAGTCTGTGTAACAAGGTCCCTGAACTAGTGACCTTGATGGAAGAGGGATGCCTGAATATTGTGGCAGTCACTGAAACATGGTACACAGAGAACCATGATTGCGATGTCAACATACCAGGATACACAGTCTGCAGGAGGGACAGGGTGGGTGAAAGAGGAGGAGGAGTAGCTCTCTATGTAAGGGAAGGGAATAAAGCAACAGAATTAAAGAGTAAACAGAAGGTTGATGAGTCACTATGGGTCACCCTGGAGACAGGAAATGGCACTGCAATCTGCATGGGGGTTGTGTACAGACCCCCATCTCAGGGGGAAGAAATGGACAAGGAAATTATAGAAGCCATCCTTAAAATGGCAGAAAAAGGGGAAATATTGTTGATGGTGGACCTGAATATGCCAGATGTTAACTGGAGTACCTTTGTTGCAGGCACATCCAAGAGCAGGGTCATTCTTGATGCCCTACAGGGGGCATGCATCAGACAGCTAGTGTTGGAACCCACTTGGGAGGGAGCAATCGTAGAATTGGTACTCTCAAATGGGGAAGAAACACAGTCATAGAGCCAAGCCATACAAAAACAAGAGTATTGGACTTTAGGAAGTCTGACTTTGGGAAAATGAGAGCATGCCTCAGAGAAGCACTAGCAAATGGGCAAGAAGGAAGGGTGGAGAAACAATGGGGAATAATCAAAACAGCCATCACAGAAGCAACAAGCCTTTGTGTGAAGCAAATCAACAAAACAAAATGAAGGAAAAAAAACACTATGGTTCTCAAAAGAGGTGGAAGAGAAGGTTCAGGAAAAAAGGATAGGATTCAGGAAATACAAGGAAATACAGAAGGATCAGGACAGATAACTACATCAGTTAAAGCAGAAGGAAGCAGAGAAGGCAGTCAGAATAGCAAAGGCACAAACTGAGGAAAAGATAGCCAACTCTGTTAAGAAGGGGGATAAAACCTTTTATAGGAATATTAGGGAGTGAAGAAGGACCAGGGAGGGATACAGAGACTTAATAAAGGGAATGGAATGTGGGCAGAGGGTGACAGTGAAAAAGCAGGGATATTGAGTGAACACTTCTGCTCAGTATTCACAATGGAAAAGGAGGGGGAGGTACCTTAAACCAAACAAGAGAGAAACTCTGAATGGGGGGGTCGATACCAGTCCATTCACAGAAGAAAGGGTTTTGAAAGAACTCTTGAAACTGAGAGTGGACAAAGCAATGGGGCCTGATTGGATTCATCCAAGAATTCTAAAAGAACTAATGGTAGAACTAGTAACACCACTGACTACCCTCTTTAACAAATCATGGAAGAATTGGGTGGTACCTGAGGACTGGAGGAGGGCAAATGTAATACCACTTCACAAAAGTGGGAGCCAGGCAGAGGCAGGAAACTACAGATCAGTTAGTTCAACCTCAGTGGTAGCAAAAATGATAGAATCACTTCTGAAGGAAAGAACTATTGAGTATCTAGAGATCAGTGGGCACAGGACCCAAGGCAGCACAGTTTCACAGCAGGAAGGTCATGTCAGATGAACCTAATAGATTTCTTTGACTGGGTGACCAAAGAAGTAGACCAGGAAGGGGCTGTGGATATGGTCTACCTAGATTTTAGCAAGGCATTTGACACAGTCTCACACAAAAGATTGATATACAAGTTAGCCAGCCTGGGAGTAGGTCACAACGTGGTAGCCTGGATAAAAAACTGGCTGGACAACAGGACACAAAGGGTAATAGTAAATGGAGTCCACAGTGAAGAAAGGAGGGTAACTAGTGGGGTACCACAGGGTTCAGTACTGCAACCGGTCCTCTTTAGTGTCTTTATAAATGACATTGGAGAGCACCTGGAAGGAAAAGTAAGTCTCTTTGCAGATGACACAAAGATCTGCAACAGGGTTGCTATACAAGGTGGGGTGGAAAGAATGAAAAGGGACTTGGCAAGGTTGGAGGAATGGTCAAATATGTGGCAGCTCAGATTCAATGCAAAGAAGTGCAAGGTAATGCATCTGGGAAACAAAAACCCAGGGGAAGAGTACACAAAGGGGGGTGAGTTAATCATGACAACAAAAATCGAAAGAAACCTAGGAGTAATTATATCAGATGACCTAAAGGTGGGCAAGCAATGTGAAAAGGCAGTAAGGAGGGCTGGGGGGATACTGGGATACATAGGGAGAGACATCAACAGTAGAAAACAGGAAGTTGTTATCCCTCTGTACAGACAGTTGGTGAGACCCCATCTGGAGTACTGTGTGCAATTCTGGAGACCCCATCTCCGCAAAGACATAGAAAAAGTGGAGGTTGTTCTGAGGAGGACAACCAAAATGGTGCAGGATCTGTACCAGAAGACATACGAGGACAGACTAAAGCAGCTTAATATGTATACCCTTGAGGAAAAGAGGGAGAGGGGGGACATGATAGAAACTTTCAAGTATCTCAAAGGAATTAACAAAGTACAAGAGGGTAGCATCTTTCAGAAGAAGAGATGTGCAAGAACAAAGTGGCACAAATTGAAGATAGAGGGGGACAGTTCAGAGGTAATATTAGAAAGTATTTTTTCACAGAGAGGGTTGTGGATTCATGGAACAGCCTTCCTGAGGAGGTTGTGGGGTCAGGAACAGTGGAAGAATTCAAGAATGCATGGGACAGGCATAAAGCAATTCTAGTAGGGGTAGGAGGAAGTAAGCTGTTGATTAACTAGAATCTGCAGCTTATCCTTCAGGTAGAGAAATGGGCAGACTAGGTGGGCCAAGCGGTCCTTATTTGCTGTCAAATTCTATGTTTCTATGTTTCTATAGTGGTTCCGTTCCCAAAGGGAAGCAGCAACCGGGCACCAGATAGAAAATGCGTAAGACTGAAACAGTTGAATGTAGAGTAAGACTCTCATCCCTGGTGGTTGAGGCAAGATGACCTTGACTCAAGGCAGCTAGGTATAGGTAGGATGTTGAAGGCACATGGGGTAAAAGCGGTCCCATTCTCAAAGGGAAGTGGCAACCAATATCACGTAGCGAATGCATAATTATGTCATGGTAGATTGCAGATATAGCTCCCATCCCTGGTATTCGGGGCAAGCTAACCTTCACTCGATGCTGCAAGGCAGAGTTAGGGATGGAAGATGTCAGGTTCATAAGTAGCAAGTTGTAGTGATGGTAACGTAATCCCATCCCCAGTAGACAGGGTAAGCCTACCTTCGCTCAATGCTTCAGAAGGCACGAGATAGTTACTGAGTCTGGTAAAACTGCTGGTATGGGCTGAGCAAAGTAAGGGCAGCTGACAGCTATGTGGTAGGAGGTAGATACACAAATAAGCAGGATGAAGGGGAAGGCAACAAGGCAGAAGGAGGGGAATGGAAGGAGTAAGTCAAGATAGGGATACTGAGAAGGGGGGGTGAGAGAGTGGACCAACAGGAGTGGGTGAAACCATTACAGGCTAGGAAGATATACAAGCCAGCAATGAAAGGGTAGGATAAGGCAAGAAGTTAAAATCAGGTGCAACAAAATTTCAAAAGTGACTGCAAGCTAATCAAGTGCTGCAGGGAATTGAGAAGCACAGCAGAGACACCAGAATATATCCAGGAGAGCAAAAGTGCTGATTCAATGTAGCTAAATAGGAAAACAAGCACAGACTAGAAATCATGGCACAAATAGAAATGGAGTAACAAAAACACCAAAAATGCACAAAGAAACAGGACCCCATGCACTCACCAAGATGACGGAGCAATGGCATTGCCGCTGGGACAGGGAAGTGAGTGCTGGCAAGTAAATGAGTTGTACATGTGGTGCCTCCTGGGTGAGCAGGGGAGACAGAGTCCTGAGCTGTGTAGAGTGCAATGGGAGAACAGACAGCGGCCATGGTCAGCCACCAACAACCCCTATGGGGCTTCATCTCTGACCCAAACAGGATCGCTGAGTCAAGAAACTAAAAGTTGCTGTTGCCAAAGTGAAAAAGATGGACACTGAAACAACACAGAGCAGCAGAGACTGAGTTAGCGGGGTAGCCAAGCAGGTGCATGTGGATGATGTCAGACTGTGGAAGGGCAGGAAACAGGGGGTGGTGGTCCTGAACAGAGCAGCACCAAACAATGGAGGAACCACCAAAGCAGCCACCACAAGGAGGGAGAGGAGCCACAAACGAGGTGGGTTAGGAGGAGGCAAATGGGACAACACACAGGAGGAAGACAAGGAAATTGGGGGGGAGATAAACCAGGAACAAACAAGGGAAAAGAGGACAGGGGTAGCTACAAACCAAGGAGGGGAAAGAGGAGCCAGAGGGAGCACAGGAGAACAAAAAAAGAAGGAAGCAGAAAGAGAATGGGAGGAGGTTCAGCCCATGAGCCACAAAGGAGCCCAGAGTGCTGCATACGTGTTTCACAATGCACTAAGCTGGGGGCTGCTGATGGAGGCTGGCCATTAATGGGGATGTGGGAGAAGCTATTCCACCACATTGAGCTTCAGGCTTTAGCCCTCCCAAACTAAGTAGGTAATTAACAAAAACAAATGTGATGCTTCACAGTGTGAAATGAACCTTTTGAAAGGTGTCACAAAGATTTGTTTTAGGTGCTGAGTCTTGATTGCATGGACTTTTCTTTACCCATTGGCAGAAGTCTCACAAGGCACAGCTGCTGGCCAGTCTGGTTGCAGTATTTCCCTACTTGTTATATAAATATAAACATAGCAGCCATAAAGAGCTTTACAGCATTTACTCAGAGCTATAGACTTTGTATTCTGCTATAAATAGAGAGGAAATATTTATCTAGCCACTGAAAATATATCTTATTATGGAATAGTGCCACAGGATCTTTGACTTAAACAGAAGGTTTTCCAGTTCAGTATCATATCCAATGGATGACATCTCATAACAACACATCACTCTTATACCACTGCAGTGCCATCACTGAATATGAGCACAGGTTGTCAGTGTGTGACGTAAATCCAAAATTCTTAGACCCAGAGGAAAGAGTTCTAATTCTGAGCCACACAGACACTTGACATTTCGCAGCATCAGGAAAATATAAAACTGAACATCTGCACATAACAAGTTCCTCTGTCAGCTACTGTATGTACCCAGATTTGAGAGGAACATATGGTCATAAGGCAAGTTTATGTGTTATAACTACACAGCTGTTGTTCGAGTACAATGAATAACAACAGAATTTCTTTTTAGTAATTTATTTATTTATTAGCTTTTGGTAACCGGGTAAGTGCGCTAGGCAACAGACCTGCCTATTTTCAGGCAAACCCAGGAGAGCACAGGACATTGGTTACAATATGCAGAAATGCACAGACATAATATAGGTGTACAGGAGCAAAACAAGATATACATTGGGTAGCACAGTAATAGTTACATAAGGGTACATTTTAGGCATAGATCATAATAAGGATGTAAAATAAAGCAATTAGGGTAACCATAAGACAGCTGGGGACAGTAAAGACATCAGGTTCATAGCCACCTAGACAAACGTATTGCATGGGAGAACATTAGTGAAGTACTCAGGGTCAGACCCGACAGCCTGCAGTGGACAAAGCAAATTAAGAGCATTTGCATTGGCCAGAGGCTAGGAGGTGTGGTGAACAGCGAGTTTTGAATTCTCGATGGAGGCTGAAGTTTTCACCATGAGGGAGTGAGTTCCAGAATTTGGGAGCAAATGGGCAAATGCCTGTTCACCCATTTTTGTCATGCAAGGTCTAGTGGAGAGCATGGGGACAGAGGAAGACCTGAGGGTACGGGTGTGTGAGGCAGGAGTCAGGAGGTTGGCAAGATAGACAGGGCAGAGAGGTCTAGACAGGAGTTGATAAAGCAGCCCAGGGAGTAGGCTCAATATCCTTAGGTGACAGCCAATTTAAGCCAGCGTAAAGGGAGACAATGATGGTAAGACGTGGAGCAGTTAAGGCGTAATCTACAGATGTTGTTGTGACAGTGTCCCATTTGTGGAGTGTAGCAGAGTTTGCAGCAAAGAGGAGGGGCAGAGCATATTGGAGCTGGGGTAAGAGAATACCTCTCAACAGAAAGTCTAGCGGAAGGAGTGAGGAGTGGCGACATGATAAGCTCTGCCAATTTTAGCATTGACAGCATGGCACACCATATTGACATGTTGAGACAGGTCAAGTGTGGGATCCAAAGTGACCTCAAGGTACTTGAAGGACTCAGTGTTTGAGATGAGGGAGCCATCAAGGGCATTGAACCCGAGCCTGTTTGCAGGGCAGACAGTTTCTTAGAGGATCCGAATAGCATAGCACAGGTTTTTCTAGGTTCAGGACTTGGTGGTTGCTAGAGAGCCAGGTCTGCAGGAATTGGAAGTCATTAGTGAGAGTGGAGTTGATGGCAGCAACCGATTTTGACCCAGAGTAGAGAACAAGGTCATCTGCGACATAAGAGGAAGCCATGCCAGACATGGTGGGGAATATCATTTAGAAGAGGGAGAAGAGTAGAGATCCAAGAGTGGATCCCTGGGGAACTCTAATGGAGATGTTTAGGGGGAGGAAAGGCCTTGTGAAATGCTACCGCCTGAGTCCGATTGTCAAGATAGCTATGGAACCAGGAGAGGCTTGATTGATGCTCCAATGGATTGGAGCTTCTTTTAGCATGAGAGGATGGAGGCACTCATGTCGAGGGCTTTAGACAGGTCGATAAAGACGGCCCAGGTGAGTAGGCCATGGTCCATATTATTTCTGATGTCATTTGTGTTGTGTAAGTGCAGAGGTGGTACTGTGACGGGCCGGAAACCATGTTGGCACAGGGTTTGAAGATTAAACATGTCAAGGTGAGCAGCAAGCTACGGTGGACTATTTTTTCAAGCAGCTTACTTAGAGTGGGCAGAAGAGATATAGGGCGGTAGTTGGACATGAGTTTGACATTGCCCTTTTTGTGTATAGGGATGGTTCTGGCAGTTTTCCAGGTGGATGGGACAGTAGACATATGAATCGAGAGGTTAAAAAGCCAGATGATAGGTCTGGTCAGCCAAGGTGCATACTGCTTAAGTATGCAAGGATGGATGCCCTCAGGCCCTTGACCCCCGCGTGCCGGAAGGGAGTTAAGTAGCTTGCGAACTTCAAGGTATGTGGTTGGAGCCAGAATGAAAGGGAGGGTGGGGAGGAGAAGAGGGACAGTCAGGTTGTGGGCTAGTTAGAGTAGCGACTGGTGGAGAAGAAAAAAGGGCATTGAAGGCGTTGGCAATGGTGTCATGGTTGGTGCAGTGAACACCTTGAATGTTCATATCAGCCTGGATTCTGTTGCTTGTTGTTGCCGAATGTCCTTAATTTTGGACCAGTACCTGCTCGGATTTGTAGAGGATGTTATTAGTAGGTTCCTATAGTAGGTGCTTTTGGCAATACGAATTTGTCTTTTGCAGTTGTTACATAATGCACGATAGTCTTCAAAGTCTGCACGGAGGTGGGAGATCTTCCACCTGGACCAAAGTTTGTCCCTAGATTTGAGAAGTTGAAGTTGAAGTCGAATAATTGAATATAGTTTTAAAAGTTTACTTGCAGGAGGTTAAAGCTCCTACCACACAAGTGAGAGAAATGGAGCATAAAAATGAGCTGCTAGAATTTTAAGCTGCCATTTTAAACTGATTCAATTTGGAGCTGAAGACTGAAGGAGCATGAACTGCAGATGTATCCTGGTGTTTGTGTGAGACAAACTAAAGGGGAGTATTTATTTATTTATATTTATTAGGTTGCTTAGTTCAAATAGCTTATACTGGGAGAGGAATATGTATTTGGGTATTTAAAAAGTGCTGTATAGATAAGGGCTGTATTTTGGGTGTTTACACTGCTGCTAGTTTAGGGCTGTATTTTGGAGTTCAATTATGTGCTAGTTGGAAGACAGGAAACTGCAGATGTGGACTTGGGGAAGGGGCAGAAGATTAGCCAGAGTCATTTTAAACTGATTCAGTTTGGAGCTGAAAACTGAAGGAGTATGAACTGTAGTGGTGTCCTGGTGTTTGTCTGATGCTAAACTAAAGGGAAGTATTTTTTTTCCCTAAGTTTGCTTAGTTCAAATAGCTTGTACTGGGAGAGGGATATGTATTTGGGTGTTTAAAAAGTGCTGTATGGATAAGAGCTGTATTTTGGGTGTTTAAACTGTTGTTAGTTTAGGGCTGTATTTTGGAGTTCAATTCTGTGCCAGTTGGAAGACAAGAAACTGCAGAGGTGGACTTGGGGGAGGGGCAGGAGATTAGCCAGAGCCATTTTAAACTGATTCAGTTTGGAGCTGAAAACTGAAGGTGTATGAACTGTAGAGGTGCCCTGGTGTTTGTTTGAGGCCAAACTAAAGAGAAGTATTTATTTTTATTTTTTTTCCCTAAGTTTGCTTAGTTCAAATAACGTGTACTGGGGGAGGGATATGTATTTGGGTGTTTAAAAAGTGCTGTATGGATAAGAGCTGTATTTGGGGTGTTTAAACTACTGTTAGTTGTGGGCTGTATTCTGGAGTTCAATTCTCTGCCAGTTGGAAGACAGGAAACTGCAGAGGTAGACTTGGGGGAGGGGTAGGAGATTAGCCAGAGCCATTTCAAACCAATTCAGTTTGGAGCTGAAAACTGAAGATGCATGAACTACAGGGATGTGTTTGCTCCTGCCTGAGGAAAGGGGCTGAGGTGTGCAATTGGGTAAGAGACTGATTGACTCACACGGAAGTGGCAGTGGGCCCTAATCCCCATACCTCTCAACCTTTTGTCCCCCAAATGTGGAACACTGTCTCTCAAAATGAGGAACAAATGAGCACAATGTGGAACACTTAATCAAATCTTTACCGAAGAAGCTCAGAACACTGTTAAAATGTTTGCATTTGAGTTCAGAAAATCTGTTATTAATTGAATAATATATTTTTTGCATCATTTACTAGAGATTTCTCCTTTAAAATGTTAACATTGAATGTGGGACAGGTCCTCACAATGTGGAACAAGGAGATTTTGTGAAGTAAAATGAGGAACGTTCCTCGTAATGTGGTACAGTTGAGAGGTATGCTAATCCCACCTCCCCCAGCTTGTCCACACTTTTTGGGGTGGTGCTGCATTTGGATTGGTGGAAAGCACTACCTGGTGCAGCCACTAACGTGCCCTAACAGAGGGGATTGTTCTTTGTAATGTTATAGAGTGATTTGTAGCTCAGGTTAAAGAGGTAAAAAGTTAAAAACGTATAGTTAGTACTGTGTTTTGTACTTAGGTGAAGCACCTTATACTGCATTTTGCAGAGAAAATTATGGATGGTATGGTATCATAGTTAGTAATGTTTTATGCATCTCTGCTAGAGGAGTTGGTATTGTATTTTTAAGTAGGGACTGGGCTGGTTAGAAACTTATAGATAGAACTGTATTTTGTGGTTAGTACTGGTGTCATGGGTGGGATAGTGGGCTGTAATGGATGTGGGGTGGTAGTTTGGATTAACATATTGTGGAGGTTAGGAGGGTGTCCAATCTGTATTCGGTTGAGGAGGCTGGAGGAGGAAGTGCTGTGGCTTGGTAGAGAGCTGGAGAGGATGAGGGGAGTGGGAAGGGGCCTGGAGGCAGGAGGGCCACATCCATGAAATAACATGAGGACACCACGGGAGAGGAACAGCAGCTCAAGGGAAGTGATGGGGAGGAAGTGCACGAGCAAAACAAACAAGGGGCCTATCATTAGTGGGAAGGCTAGAGTCGGGGGGAGGGAGCAGAAGTACAGCCAGGCAGGATGGGCAGGAAATAGGTTTGCTGAGCTGGTGACACTGGTGGAGGAGGAGGGAGGGCATGATCTTCAGGGGAGAGCAGAAGCAGGAGGAAGAGGGAAACCCACAAGGGGCAGGAGTCAGTCAGAGGAGGGTGACAGAGGTGAAGGGAGAGAAGCACTGCTGGTGGGATGGACAGCAGGGGTGGAGTAGAGGAGGGGGCCAGGGCAGAGGGGAGGGATGTGGGGAATAGGGAGGGAGCAGTGAAGGGGCAGGGGACAGGATGGAGGAGATGGGGCAGAGAACAGTAGGGAGGAAGGGTGGAGTTATTGAGCTGGCATACTCTAAGACTGGATACCCTTGGAAAGGGGTGGGGACAGGGACAAGGAACGAGGAAGGGGGGTGTACTAGTGCTTGATGATTCCATACTTAAAGGGATCAGATAGGGCAGCAGGGGGGAGAGGCATAGTAGAATATGGCTGGAGGCTATATCCAGGCTAACGGCAGACAGGGCAGGGCAGGCAGTTCAGAAAGGCACAGGATGGAGCATGATCTTGCTGAATGTGAGAAGCTTAGGAAACAAATCGGCAGAACTACAGGATCTCTTGGCTGTGGGGAGGGTGGACATTGCGGCCATCATGGAGACATGGGCCATCCAAAACCAGGACTGTTATATGATGATCCCAGGGTACAGGCTATTCAGAAAAGAAAGGACAGGACTAGGGGAAGGGGGGGGGGCTTGGTGATCTACATGAGGGTGGGCATAAGGTGTATGACAGAGGAGGGGATGGAGGGCAGGACAGAGGCCCCATGGATACAGTTTCAAGACTCTAAAAGAAAGACACTGAGGGTGTGGGTAGTGTACAGGCCATCAGCTCAGGAAGATGACCTGGATAGGGAGTTGGCCGAGCAGATTAGAAGAGTCTATAGGAAGGGGGACACCGTAGTGGTGGGAGACTTCAACCTGCCTGGGGTGGACTGGAACACCCCAACCACTATGTGTGCAAAGGAGCAGAGATTATTAGGTGCATTTCAGGACTGCTTCCTGGTGTAATTGGTCTGTGAGCCAACTAGGGAGGGTAGGAATCCGGACCTGGCATTAACAAACAGGAAGGCTATAAGGGATCTGAGAATGGAGGACCCCCTGGCTGGAAGCGACCATCATACGGTATGATTCACACTCAATATATGAAGGGTAACAGGAGGAACAGGTACCAGGGTGATCGATTTTAAGGGAGCAGACTTTTAAAGGATGGGGGAAATTCTGGTTGAGCATCTGGTGGGAATTCAGACATGCATGAGTGCCAGCCAAAAATGGAATATCATTAAGAAAGGGTTGGCAGAGGCTACTGAGACCTGCACCAGGACACAGAGCAAGCAGGGGAGAGCAAAAAAGCCAAGCTAGCTGACTCTGGAGGTAATGGAAGGGATGAGGGCCAAGAGAAAAGCATTCCAGAGGCTTAGGAAATCAGGAGGCAAGGGGGACATGAGTATATGAAGAAATCCAGGGAGGTTACCAGGCTAGTCAGAGCAGCCAAGGTTTCCAGAGAGCTGAGACTGGCACAGGGAATCAAGGACTGGGAAAAGGACTTCTTCAGATATATTGGCGAGAGAAGGAAAAACAAAGACCAGATTGTGAGGATTAAGAAAGATGGGAGGGTGGGTGGAGAAGGGGAGGACCAGGCAGAGGCACTGAATGAGTACTTCTGCTCTGTGTTCACAAATGAAAAAGGGGGGCAGATACCCCATGGGAATGGTGGAGTGGGCAGAGGGGGGTGGGGGCAACTGATATCAGAATTACAGAGGACAGAGTGCTGGAGGGACTAAGGGCACTGAGGGTGGACAAGGCACCAGGGCCGGATAGCAGTCACCCTAGGGTACTTAGGAAGCTAGCGGACATCCAGGCGAGACCACTGGCAGACCTGTTCAGTACATCACTGGACACAGGATGCATGCCACAGAACTGAAGGATGGCCCATGTGGTGTCCATTCATAAAAGTGGCCCGAAGGATGATCCAGAAAACTGCAGACTGGTGAGTCTCACTTCAATCGTGAGGAAACTCATGGAGTTGATCCTAAAAGAGATTGGTGACCTTTTTGGAAGACAATGGGCTCCAAGACAGCTTTCAGCACAGTTTTGTATCGGGCAGATCCTGCCAGATGATCCTAGTTGAGTATTATGACTGGGTTACGAGGGAATTGGACAGAGGCCATGCAGTGGATGTCCTATATTTGGACTTCAGCAAGGCCTTTGACTCGGTGTCGCATGGGAGACTGGGAGGAAAATTGGAATACACTGGGGTGGGGACAAAAATGGTCAACTGGATCACCAATAGGCTGAGAAGTAGGCAGCAAAGGGTGGTGGTGGCCGGGACACTCATCACCAAGGGACATTACGAGTGGGGTACCCCAGGGTTCAGTACTGGGACAGGTGCTGTTCGGGATATTCATAGTCGATATCTCAAATGGGATCTGGAGTAGGATTAATCTGTTCACAGATGATACTAAGATCAGTGCAGTGGTAGATGACATAGAGGGGTAGAGGGGGTTGCAGGAAGACCTGACCAAACTACAGGAATGGTTGGAGACATGGCAGTTGGGGTTCAAAGCCAAGAAGTTCAAAGTACTGCATTTCAGAGCAAGGAATCAGGGGAGAAAATATCAGTTGAGAGAGGTACAGTTTGAAAGCACAGTGGAGGAAAAGGATCTAGGGGTCCTAATAATGGGGAGCATGAATCACTCAGCTCAGTGCAGGAAGGTGGCTGCAAAGGCAAACGAGATGCTGGAGTGCATAGTGTGGAGAATCTCCTCCAGGCACAGAGAAGTGATCTTACCCCTGTACAGGTCATTGATCAGCCCGCACCTGGAATACTGCGTGTAGTATTGGCATCCATTCCTGAAGAGAGACATCAGATTGTTGGAGGGGGTGCAGCATAGGGCAACAAAGATGATACAGGGACTTGAGATAAAATCCTAAGAAAAGAGGCTGAGAAAGCTGCAAATGTATTCCCTGGAGAAGAGGGAGGATGGGTGGATATGATTGAAACCTTTAAGTACCTAAAGGGTATTAACAGGATTAATACAGAAGGGATTCCTCAGATCAGAAGGGGGACGGACACGAGAGGGCATCGGCTGAGGCTGGAGGGGAGAGATTCAGGAGGGAAATCAGAAGACACTTTTTCATGGAAAGGATGGTACATAAGTGGAACACTCTGCCCGAGGAGGTGGTATCATGTAGAACAGTGGGAGGATTTAAGAGAGGGTGGGACAGAGTGAGGGGGGTGGTTATCAGGAGAGGAGGTTGGGGCAGCTGCGAGTTGAGGGGCTGGCTGCACAATCAAGCAGACTCGACAGACTGTGAGGCCTGTTTCTGCTGCCATTTTGTACGTTTGTATATAATAATAACTGTGCTCAGAACATTTTTGTCTAAGATATACAGATAATACTGATATTTTGTGGTTGGATGTGATTCTAACCAGTTTTTAGATGCAGTAGACTGTTGTTTCTGGTCACAAACACAGACTGAAAGGGTGCGGGGTCAGCACAATATTTTAATGTATCACACAGAATACTGACAACGAATAAAAGAGGTTTGGTCTCACCAAAAAATTCTGTTACACCATACTATTGCACCCAAATCCACAAAGGAAAATGCAGGTCAGGAGGAAAGTTCAAGGAGAAACAGCATGTGTATACACAGCGCTGGCACTAATAAATTCGGAGTTTACGTGTGCAAATCTTCCAGCTTCAGCTACTGCTTAAAACAGATACAGTGTACAGAACGCAGAAGGCACAACTCCAGAAACTCTGAAAAGTAACAAATATCTGTGGAAGAATGCCACACGCCACTCGCCACACACGCCACAAAATCTCCACATGAAAATGATGTCATGCTTATGTATCGACCAATCCCTGGTCTTCTTCAGAGCATGATGGTTCTCTGTATCTCTTTTCTTAAATAGAATGGAACTTAAAGGGACAAAACACATTATACATCACTAATAGCAAACTACCAATAACATTTACATAAACATTTTTTATACAGAAAAATATAGAAAAATACATGAATTGTAATAATGACAGAAAACAAAATAATAATAAAAATAAAAATAAAAAAGAGAACAGAGCCAAACAAATCATATCCTCTAATTCATGGCCAGAGCACGACAAGTCATGGTCACGAATAATATGCGTTTTGTCCCTTTAAGTTCCATTCTATTTAAGAAAAGGGATACGGAGAACCGTCGTGCCCTGAAAAAGACCACGGATTGGTCGATACGTAAGCGTGATGTCATTTCCATGTGGAGATGTGGCGTGTGTGGCGAGTGGCATGTGGTGTTCTTCCACAGATATTTGTTACTTTTCAGAGTTTTTGGAGTTGTACCTTCTGCGTTCTGTACGCTGTATCTGTTTTAAGCAGTAGCTGAAGCTGGAAGATTTGCACATGTAAACTCTGAATTTATTAGTGCCGGCGCCGTGTTTACACATGCTGTTTCTCCTTGAACTTTCCTCCAGACCTGCATTTTCCTTTGTGGATTTGGGTGCAATAGTATGGTGTAACAGAATTTTTTGGTGAGACCAAACCTCTTTTATTCGTTGTCAGTATTCTGTGTGATACATTAAAATATTGTGCTGACCCCACACCCTTTCAGTCTGTGTTTGTGAGAGAATTATCAGCTCCTGGGGTATTTGTGCACTTCCCTGTTTCTTTGAGACCCCTGTTTCCATGTATTTTGGAAAATTCTTGGCTTCATTTGTTGTTTCTGGTTGCCTGATTTCTGCAGTACTTTCGTATATTGTTTACCTTGACCTTCCCCATGTCATCCCCGCCATCAAAGAAAAGCTCAGGTGGGATTGCACTAAAAGATGTTAGATGGCTCACCAGGAGATGAAAAGTTCCAGAGTAGGAGGAGGGGTTGGAGAAAGATGAGCAAATTATCCTGGTAGCCCCCACTTCCCCATTCCCTAAAAGAAACACACAGACAAAGGTCTTGGTGGAAATGGTCATAGCCATGTTGTCATTTACTTCACATTGTTGGAGAAATATGCATAGCTGGGAGGATAGCAGATCCCACTGGTCCCACACTCAGCCAGCACTGGATGTACCAACCTTAGGGTATGCCAACAAAAAGATGTGCCTCCTGAGTCAGAACCCAACCCTAAGAATAGGGAGGTCATGTGGCCAAGTGGCAAGTGACTGTCCACTGTCTGGCACTGCTGCCCCTTGCAGGTTAACCTGATGAGGTTGAACCGCTACCCCCTCCCTCTAGGTCTGGGTTGTGCAGTCCCCTCACCTCATGCTGACTGGAGGCAATGAGCCCTTCAGAAGAATTTGACTCATCCCCCCTTTTCCTTGTGCAACATCAGTCTGCAATACTTCCAAGCTGCCATTACTGACTGCAACAGAATTACTTATTTTGCTGTCTAATTATTTCCCCTTGGAGGAGGTGAAAACCCCAGAAAAAAAAATCTGCTTACTGGGAAAAACTGGGAAACGTCACTCCCTGACACCTAATGGGGTCACAGCTAGTGGGTCGACAGATTCCCTGACTGACCTGGCCAACCTTATCCTGCTTTTATGAGGGTGGACTGGGGGGGATCTGAAGAAAGGATGAGAAAGAGGGGGAACTGCTGGTCCTCAGCTCCTTTTAACCCTTCTTTCTCTGTCTCTCCCCAGACAGCCACCACTGCATGGGTGGCCCTTGTGGTTCCTCCTTCCAAGCTGGTGCCAGGGCTGCTACCCACCCTCAGAGGAGGATCCCTTATACTACTCAAGGTGGGGGGAGACCTCAGACAACCTGCCAGCTGCTACAATTCTTTTGCAGTTTCTCTAATACCTAGTGCTGGAGGGCAAAGGGCTGCTGGACATTTACAGTAGTAAGGTGTATGGTCATCCGGCCTTAGAACTACAGGCATTAGCCTTTCATTTCTAAGTCTGACTTCCTGGGTTGTGTAGTGTATGTGCATACTGTTTTCTTTGTCCTTCTCTCCGTCATCTCCATCCTCAAAGAGGAGCCTGGCAGATATTGGGATAAAAGACATGAGAGGGCCCAAAAACTTCTGAATGTCACTGAACTGAGAACTTCCTTCAACTTGTGGAAGCAGACTGACTTCGCGGAGGAGAGGAAAAACCACAAGGTGGAGGAAACGTCTGGCTGTCCAAAGGAAAAGGTCAGCTCTCAATCCAGGCTTTATCTAGCTAGTCTATATACCAACCCAGTCTTGATAATGTGTGGTGGAATGTTTATTGGAGGCAGAAGTAACCACTCCTTCTGAATGAATGTGCTGAGAAAGAGAAGGGATAGAGGCCAAGCTGAGCTAGTAGGATTCTGATATAGAGCATGGACTAAATGGTAGTCATCACTTCACTTGGCTCCGCCAGTAGTGGCCCATTTGGATTCCTCAGATGACATTTCAATTGATGAAATATGGCAATAGGGTAGTATGTGAATATGATTATTGGTAAGGTACGGTTTAACTAATATAAAGTGTGATAGTTTAAACTCTTTCAAAAGGAGATGGTTGACATCAGACAACCTTTTTGAAGGTAGTTTGCAGGGACATGATATTCTGGACTTAGTTTGGAAAAAGAGAACTGGATGAATTCTGTGGACCTGAAGAAACCATAAACAATGTGGGTCAGGGTGGCTTGTAGATTGAAGTTGACTGGTTGTTTCACTACTGAAGAGATCAGGCTATCCATGAGGCTTGAGTTACAAGTCCAAATTGATTGGATGTCTAGTCAGTTAATCTAGAGGTCTTTGTCTTTTAATTCTATGCAGAAACATTTTGAGAGACTAATTTAAATGGTGGAATGAAGGTTGAGTTAAACAGTGAAGGTAATACACATGTTAGATGGCAGTAATGTGCTGTTTGATGGAGGAGTGGGACATTCTATTTTCTGGGGAGCAGAACAAAGCAGAAGTGAGAACTTGTCGAACAGAGACTGTAAAACAACCAAGGACTGAGGTGTCATGGGATACAGGGTACTTTGTCCAGGCTAAAGTGTAAACTATTTTTGTTGCTATAGTTAGTTATGGGCATATTACCAACAGAGCTGACTACAAGTCATGGTTCATGGCATGTTCTGATCTGAGGGATTTTGAGGTAGTGTCATACAGGTGTCCATTCTAGCATTAACACTGATGAATGACTAAAGCGAAAGTGAGATAGAGAGTCAATGTGCTGATTAGCAGTTCCCAGAATGTGTGCATAATGGAGCTGAAAATGATTGCAGACAGATGTCTGGGTCAATTTCTAAGAAAGACCATAACTGAAGGAGTGTTATGACCAGCCTTTATTAACAGTTTCCGCCACTGACTGGTTGCCCAATTTAAGATAACAAGATAGTTGAACCAGAAACAGGGAAACAGAATTTTTGGTAGAAAAGGACTGAGTCTGACCAGACAGTCCCTTCCTAGTCTGTCTCCGCAGACCTTAGCTGGTCACTGGTGACCTTCCTTCTTCTCTGCCTTTTTACTAATGTTTCCCTATGTCTATACCATGAGTGCTTGAAGCCCCCCTACTGTTTTTGGCGCCACCACTTCTGCTGGCAGTCTATTCCAGGCTCAGTGAAGTAGTACTTACTCCCATCCCTCTTAAACTCTCCCCCCTTCAGCTTCATTACATGTCCTCTGGTTCTGGCACTATTGCTCATTCCAGAAAGACTCCCCTCCTGTACCCTACCCCCCCCATGAAGTACTTGTAGGTCTCTTATCAAGTCCCCTTTCACTCTCCTCACCTCCAAAGAATGTATATTGAGACTCCTCAGTCTTTCCTCATAGGGCTTTTGGTGCAATCCCTGCACCATTCCAGTTGCCTTCCTCTGGATTGCCTTCACCCTGTCTACATCCTTTCTGAGGTGTGGACTCTATAACTGGATACAATACTCCAGGTGGGGTCTCACCAGTGAGTAATGCAGTGGCAATATCAACTCCCCCTCTTGCTGGAGATACCTTTCTTGATGCATCCCAGCATTGCACTGTCCCTACCCACTGCTTTGTCACACTTCCCTGCTACTTTAAGGTCATCAGATATGATAACTCAAAGTCCCTTTCCTGCATAGTGACTGACAGTACTTCCTGCCATCCTATACTCAGTTCCCATGCCCTAGTTGCATGATTTTGCTTTTTTTTTGCATTGAACCCCAACTGCCATGTTCTTGACCACTCTTTGAGTTTCCCAGGATATCTATTCATTCTTTCCACCCCCTCCTGACTGCCACTCTATTACAGATTTTGGTATCATGTGCGGCAAGGCATACTTTCCATTCTATTGTATCTACAATGACACTTATGAAGATGTTGAAGAGGGACAGTCTCAGTACTAAGCTGTGCAGCATTCCACTGGTCACTCTTCCATCATTAAAGTGAGTGCCATTGCCCACCACCATCTGTCTTCTATCTGTTAACCAGTTTGTAACCCAAATCATCACTTTGGATTCTACCCCTAGGCTATTCAATTTTTAAATCAGTCTCCTGGGTGGCACAGTGTTGAAGGCCTTGCTAAAGTCCAGATAGGCCATGTACACTGCCCCCCAATCTATTTCTCTGGTCACCCACTGAAAGAAATCAGTCAAGTTTGTCTGACATATTTCTACAATGAATCCATGCTGTCTTTGGTCTTGCAGCCTTTGGATTCTTGCTACTCTACCAACTTTCCTTTATCAGTGCCTCTATTAATTTCCCCATCACTGAGGTGAGGCTCACCATCCTATAGTTTCTAGCTTCCTCCTTGCTGCCACTGTTATAAGGCGGGGCCATATCTTCTCTCTTCCAGTCCTCCAGAACCACACCCGATTCCAGTGAGTTATTGAATAAGGTCATAAGCTAGCACCTCCCTGCATTCTTTTAGTACCCTTGGATGTATCCCAACTTGTGCCATATCCTGGCCCTTATTCAGAGCTGCAAGTACCTTTAGGACTCTCCTCTGAAAACAAACTTGTATCTGCCTCCCCCTCCTTTGCTCCAGCAGCTTCCTGGTGATCTGTCTCCCCTCTTTCTACTACAAAGATTGAGCAGAAGTAACTATTCAGGATGTCTGCTTTTTCTTGGTCCCTTCTACGTAGTCCCCCTCTGCCACGTTCTTTATTCTCAGTATCCCTCTTCTTGCTTTCCTTTTCTCACTTACAGTGGTGTCGGCCAGAATGCAATGCAGCAATGCTGCAGTATATCATAAAATGCTGCAGTACACTGCAGGGCAAAATGCATTTCAATAGCAATTAAGTTCTTTTGTCAAGCAGTATTAAAGGAATAATGCCCTGCTGGGTGGGTGTTATGCTGGGATAACATTCTGCCTCGGGTGGTTGGGCCCAAGGCCACCAGCTGAGGGCATCCAACACCCGAGAAGGGATGTTATCCCAACATAACACTCACCAGGTTGGGTATTATTTCTGTTATGCAATGACTTGTTGTTATATACAGAATAAAAACAAATTTAAAGAATGTTGTTTGCGTATAAAAATATTTGTGTTTCTTAAGAGAAATACAAACAATGTGCAATGCAAAAAAAAAAAAATCAGCAGGGATGTTATGCCAGGATAACATTCCTGCTGTGGTGGTCAACTGACCAATCAGAAACCAGGATTATTTCTTGCCATTGTATAATTTGTGATATCACACATACAGCAAGTTGCTGAATTGCATTGTAGCTGCTCCACTGTATGTACCTGAAGAAAGTCTTATCCCCATGTTCTACCCCTCTGGCTATCCCTTCTTCTGTCTGTGTCTTTGTCCTCTCACTGCCTTACCAGCTTCCAGCTGTTTTACCTGGTACACCTCCATGTCTTCCTCCCTCTGTATTTCCTTATACCTTTTGAATGGCACCCTTTTTTCCTTCACCAGATCTGCCAATGTTAGGACAGCAGAAAGTTTAAGATATAGTTCAAAGATGGCAGAAGTTATAGTAAATTTAGATATCTTGAAAATGTCAGGAGTCCACAAAGGGGCAAATCTGAAGTTTCCATGGATGGTAGTGAATTCATATCATGGTGCTGTATCGGTAAATGTTTCTAGTTTATAAGTAGGAGAAGGATCCTAGTAGAACAAAGATATCTCTAGTCATGAATTAAGAAAAAGGGGCCATATCTGAAGATCTTGTTGCATGACACTCATAGTGTAGTTCAAGTAGTTTTGAAGAGATAAGAGCCCTCTTTGTATAAGATTGTTTAGATAGGAGAACAACTGGAAAATTAATTCAGTTAACTTATCCATTGGGAGGCATGGTTCTGTGTAGTCATATCCAAGATAATACCAGAGAATTTTAGGGATGTGAGTAGACCAATGGTGTACGAAGGGCCTGAATTAGATCAGTGAGACAGGTTAAGTCTTTGATTGGTGGAAAGTTCAGAGGGTCCATGGGTAGAAGTCCTCTGGTAGCTGCAGAATGATTGCATCTTATACTGTGTGGATGCCATAGATCAGACAGCTTTGGTAACTCCTTGAAGGCCTTCGCAGTTTCTGCTTTGGATGGGCAAGCATGGTGTCCAGCAAGTCTAATACAGTGTATAGTATCATTGATTCATGCTTATGAGAGAAAAGGCATCTGAATGTATAAGGAAGATGATGCTGCATTCAGATGACTGGTGGGAGACTGACAGTTTGATAATAAGGTATATCTAGTCTGAACTTGAGTTGTGATCCTGATAGGGCTAATGCAGTAAGTAAGAAAAGTAGTTTCAGAATGGTCTGATTAATAATCCTTTCTGTACTGCATTCTGAAGAAGGCTTGAAATCTGTTGGTGTCATTCTCTGCAAACTAAAGATCTTTGCAGATTAGAGATGATGAAGGGATTGCATGGAAACCTGTATTGGTTTCTTCAGATAATCCTAAGTAAAATATTGACACTAAGTATTGCTCTGAAGGGACAGTTAGCCGCTGAGCAAGAATTGAGATAGATAGTGACATAGATGGATGGATGGCTAGCTGGATGGATGAATGGATGGATGGATAGATGGATGTCCATGTCATGCTCTGGCTGAGGTTGGATATTTTGGGGGCTTTGAGTTGAATTTTGATTCCTTTTTAGCTGACTTCACTAGCTCCAAAGGTTAGTGCATAGTGGGGTAAGGGTGTTAATGGTCTGGCCAGGTCTCACTCAGCTAATTGACTGGAGGCAGAGCTAAATCAGGTTTGTGGTGTTAGTTGCTTTGGCTTCTCAGAAGGAACTAGAAGGGGACAGGATCAGATGTGTTTCAGTAAAGTAGCTGCTTCTTGTTTTTTTTACATGGTTTCTTGTGGATTTTACTTGGTAGACGGTTATTTCTTTTCTTTCTTGCTACTTCTAAGGGGCTAGCAGGGTATTGTTTTTGAGGCTGTTGGAAGTTTGAAAACTGGTTTGGTGGCTGTAAGTGGGCTCATTTGTTGGATGTTTCACTGTGTAACAGGCTGCACTGGTGGAGGCCTATTACTTCTGATCTAAAACCTATTTGGTGGGATTTGTATGGGGCTGTTTCTTTGGTTGCAGGGCCTTGAGGGGCAGACACAGGGCTGATACAGTCTCTCTCAAGAGTTGGGTGTAGACCCTAATCCCCCTTCCCTCCCCAGAGCTCTGCTTATTCATAGGGGAACACCTGCCCTGTAATTAGAGGAAAAGGCTGCAGGTGCAGCTCATGTAGTTCTTGCCACTGGGGGTTGGATTTAAAGGCTGGGAGAAAGGAGCTTAGGGAGTTGTTCACTTCCCTTATAAGTTTACTGTGTTGTACTGCACCTAGTAACAGGGTTACCGGTTTACTGTGGGACTGTATCTAGGATTAGAGGGTGACCTGATTAGTCAGTAGGGGTGTATCTTGGACTAGTGGGGAATGGTGGCTCACCCAAGGAAACCTACTTGGAGGGGGATGGGACCACACGTCATTAGGGCCGGCATCTTTGGGAGGGTGGTGGGATGCACAGGGTGTGGCGCAGCCATGATACTGGACTGGCTTGAAGTTCGGTGGTTGCCCAGTGTGCTACCAGCTGGCACAGCTTAGGGAGGAGGCTGCGGGGATTAGGAAACAGCTGGGGAAAGGGGGGAGGTATGGATGGGGAAGAGGGCAGGGGATCTCCCACAGGGTTACACCAAGCACTAGGGGCAGGAGCATAGGGAAAGGAGTGCAGGAGAATACTCTGGGGTCACATAGGGACCCTGGCGGAGGGGGCCCAAAAGGAGGGCACTACCAAGGAAGCAGGCAGGTAACTGGGGACCCTCACAAATGGGAGCCAAAGGAACAACATTCTCAGGGAAGTAGGCAGATGGCTTGGGCTGAACAGAAGGAAGCAAGGTGGGGAGGTAGATCGAACCTTACGCTCAGTAAACACTTCAATTCTCTTGTTCTGCTTGAGGATGAGGGGGTGATGTAGCCATGACAGGGGTGGTTAGAGATGGAAAGGGAGGGGGCAGGAGGCAGGGGCCAGATATCAGGAAGAACAGGGGGGAAGCTGGAATGCAGGAAAATGGGGAGAGCAGTGGATCAGAGCAGGAGGGGCAGGGGGAAAAGGGAGGAAAGTGCAAGGAGAAGGACCAGTTGCAAGGAAAGAGCAAGGGGAAGGACCAGAAGTACAAGGAGGATACAGTAAAGGGAGCTGAGGGTTTAGGCCAGGGGGGCATGACAAGCAAGGAGGGACTGAACTGAGACAGGAAGGAAGGGAGAATGAGCCAGGCTAGTTTAGCGGATGAGGGAGAAGAACTAGTCATGAGCAGTGAGGGGGGAGTTAGTGAGGCACAGAAGGATACTCAGGAGGAGGAGGAGAGGCATAGGATAGGAGAGGAGGGGGTGGCCAGGGTAAATGAGGAGGCGGCATGTGGCACCCAGATAGGGGGAGGAACAAGGAGCCGGCTGGGTGGAGGGGCCAGTAGAAAGGATGAGGGACATGGAAGGGGGGAATGGAGGAAAAAGAGCAGTCAGAGTGCTCCTGTTGGGGGATTCTATGATCAGGGTATTAAATGGGATAGGAAGGGGGAAGCCTGGCCAGTTAGAACAAAATGCTTCGCTGGACTAATGGTGCACAGGGCCAAGCACGAGGTATATCAGCTGACAAAGGATTGTGGGGGTTCCCTGGACATACTGGTTCACCTGTGTACAAATGACATTGAGGGAAACAGCAAGTTAGAGATACAGGCAAGGTTCAGAGAGCTTGCCAGGGTCTGTAATGACATAGGGTGCACAATTTCCTTCTCGGAAATCCTGCTGGTGCCAAGGGCTAGTGGGGAACACAAAAGGAAGATTAGGGAGATAAACCAGTGGTTCAGGGAGTGGTGTGAGGCCAGAGGGTATGGGTTGATGGGGGATTGGGGGGAGACCTGGGAGGATAAGGAGCTGTATGCTAGAGATAGGCTCCATCTCAATTTGAAGGGGAGGGGAATCCCTAAGTTGAAAATAGAGGGGTTTATTGGTGAAAAGTGGGGTTTAAACTTGTGAAGGCAAAGGGATGGGAGAAAAGGCTGTTGAGGGGGATCTGATAAAGAAGGGACTCTGTCCCTGGGGAGCTGGAGGAATGTGGAAAAAGGCTGACTGGTAAAGTGCAGACCACGGGAAAACAGAATCCCCATGGGAACACGAGCAGGGGAAATGGAAGTACAGGGAAAGGGTGAAAGGTAGTCCTGCTAAATGCCAGAAGCTTGGACAATAAAATGCCTGAGCTCCAGGTGATGCTAACTGAGGGAGCGGTGGATGTGGCAGTGGTCACTGAGACCTGGGCCACCGCAGGACACAACTGGGATCTGAACCTGGAGGGTTACACTATGTTCAGGAAAGATAGAGGGGAAGAGAAGGGGAAGAGGGGTAGCAATAATAGTCAAAAACTGCATTGGCACAGGGGGAGTAGAGGAGGCGGAGGGAACCGTGGAGGCGATTTGGGTCACCTTGATAACAAGGGGGGGCAAGAGAGTAAAAATAGGAGTGGTGTATAGACCCCCTGCCCTGGCAGAGGAGCTGGAGAAGAGTCTGGTGGCAGATGTTGGGAGACACTGCAGATTGGACAGGGGAAGGGTGGTGGTGTTGGGGGACTTAAACATGCCAGGACCAGACTGGGAGACTGTGACATCCTCTGTGGCCAGGGAACAGAGATTGTTGGATGTCTTTCAAGACCCATTCCTAACTCAGCAGGTGGGGGAACCGACCAGGGAGGCATGGGTACTGGATGTGGTCCTGGCAGACAGTGACCAGATTGGGGGCCTGGAGGTAAGGGACCCATTGTCGAGGAGTGACCATGCCACGGTCAAGTTCTGCCTGGACCTAGGAGGGGTAGAAGGCTGCACAAAGACGGAGGTAACTGACTTCAGGGGTGGATTTCAAGGAAATGGGAAGGATCCTTAAGGAGCATTTGGATGTGATTGGGTCAGACATGGACGCTGACAGTAGGTAGGAAATAATCAGGAGAGGGGTGCAGGATGCTACCAGCACCTGTGCCAGAGTAAGACGAAAATGCGGTAGGGACCAAAAACCCTTCTGATGAACCAGGGAGGTCCAGGAGGTTGTGTGGGGAAAGAAGGCAGCCTATAGGCAATTCAAGTGCTCAAGGAATGAGCGGGATCGAGGGGAGTACAAACTGATGAAAGAAGGGCCACTAAGGTGGTGAGGGTGGCTGAGGTAAGGAAGGAGCAGAACCTGGCCAGGGAAATTAGGAGAGGGAACAAGGGGTTATTTAGATACATTGGGGAAAAATGAAGGCTGAAGGGGCTGATTAGCAGGATTAAAACAGGGGAGAGATGGGCACAAGACCCGGGGAGCAGGCTGAGATACTAAATGAGTACTTCACCTCAGTTTCACCAAGGAAAATCGGTGCTGCATCATACATGGGAGGAGACAGTGATACTGAGGGGGGGGACCCTTATCAATCGGCAGGTCTGGGGAGAGGGGGAGGCATCACTGGCAGGAGGGGGAAGGCTAAGCAGGGAGAAGAGGTAGCAGAGGTGGAAATCACAGCAGAGAGAGTGAGGGAAGCCCTCAGGTCCCTTAAGACAGAGAAAGTACCGGGGCCAGATAAATTACATGCCAGAGTGCTGAAGGAACTTGTGGATGTCTTGGTGAAACCCCTGGTGGAGCTTTTCACCACCTCTCTGAGGACAGGGTGGGTACCCCAGGACTGGAAGGTGGTGAATATAGTGCCTATCCACAAGGGGAGGGTCAAGGGAGGTGGCAGAGAACTACAGGCCTGTCAGCCTGACATCAGTGGTGGGCAAGGTGATGGAGGTCATTGTCAAGGAGAGGCTGGGGGGGACCTGGAAAAGTCAGGGTGACTGGACGATAGACAGCATGGATTCGTCCCAGGAAAATCATGTCAGACAAACCTTGTGGAGTTCTATGACTGGGTGACGAGTGCCTTGGACCTTGGTAGACCAGTGGATGTCCTCTTTCTAGACTTCAGCAAGGCATCTGACTCTGTTCCTCACAAGGTCCTGTTGGATAAGCTGGGAGAAATGGGGTGGGGAACCAGATGATCAGATTGATAGACAATTGGCTCCAGGACTGGATCCAGAGGGTCATAGTAGGTGGGATAGTCTCATCCCCAAGGAGAGTCATTAGTGGGGTCCCACAGGGATCAGTCCTTGGGCCCCTCCTGTTCAACGCCTATGTCTCTAACATAAGGACAGGTATCAGGAGTGAGATGAGTCTCTTTGCAGATGACTCAAAACTGGGAGCGGTGGTGGATGGGGAGATGGGGAGGGTGGCCCTACCGGGGGACCCAGAGGATCTGGAAAGATGGTCTAGAAAGTGGAAGCTGAGGTTCAATGCAGGGAAATGCAAGGTACTGCACCTGGGGGCCAGAAACCCGGGCCAAGTGTACACCCTGGGAGGGGAAATGCTATAAGTCTCGATGGCTGAGAGGACCTGGGGGTGGTGGTGGTGGATGTCAAGATGAACAACTCAGAGACTTGTAGGAGGGCAGCCAAGGCCCAACAGGATGCTGGGATGCATCGCTGGAGATCAGCTCAGAAGGAGGAAGTGATACTCCTCTGTATAACTGCTTGGTGAGGCCACACCTCGAGTACTGCATGCAGTTTTGGAGGCTACACTTGGGGGATATTAACCCTGGAGAGGGTCCAGAGGGAGGGCAATTAAAATGATTTGGGGCTTGGGGGACAGGATCTATGGGGACAGGCTCAAAGAGCTAAATATGTACACATTGGAAGAGAGAAGGGACCGGGGGGACATGATAGAGGTCTTCAGGTACATGAAGGGGGTAAATAGGGGAGGAGCAGTCAGGGTGCTTCGAAGGAAGGAGAAGGGGGCAACTAGATGGCATGGGTGGAAGCTGGAGGGAGGAAGATTCAGGGGAGAAAGGAGGAGGTGCTTCTTCACTGAGAGGGTGGTGGAGCCATGGAATGCACTGCCCAGGGGGCTGGTGGAGGCAGAGATGGTGGAGGGATTCAAGAGGGGGTGGGACAGGTATAGGGAAAGGGTTCTGGAAGCAAAATCCAGTGCAGCGAGAATATCCAGAACTGGGAAGGAAGAAGCCAGAGAAGGCAAGGGGGGCAGCAAGTTCAGCTCCCAGGGTGGGGGCTAACCAAATAAACAGTCACGAAAGACCATTAGGCCTATTCTGCTGGCATTTTAGTATGGTAGTATGTTAGTAAAGGCTGTGTAAAGCTGCAGGAAGGAGTCATTCATGTTTGGTTCCATAGTAAAAGTATAGTGGTGGCAAGTGTTGAGTTTCTATCTTGAGTGACAAACCATGAAGAATAGTCATGGACATCACCGTGCACTAGCATGCCTGCATGCATTTTCACAATATGCTTGCTAACCACTAGAGCTCACTGGCTTAAAGGCTTGTGAAAACACTTGCATGTGCAGAATTGTGTCTGTACATTTCCACCTGATGACTCTAACCCTGTAGATAACAACGTATATTTTTACTATTTCAAAACAGTGGCACCAAGTGATGCCAAGCCTTACAACTAGTTGTAACTTAGGCCATTGTGATAGAAGTATCTGGATATCTTTAGTCATAATTGAGCATGATACTGGGTATCACTGTCATAGGAGTGTTGGTGGGGCATTGCAGGGCTATGATGCTAGTGCAAGTAAGGTGATTCAGGGGTGATAAGTGCTTTATGAAAGTTAAATTCCACAAGTGGAATTTTAGTAGCATTACTTATGATGCATCCATGAATTTTTGAGCACATTTTTCCTATTAGTAATTTCTAAAGTATCAACAATAAATTTTTACCTACTAAGTCACATTTATCCAACTTAATTAGATTCCAGGACATATTTACATTGGGGGTGAGATATTCAAATCGGTTGCGCAAGGCACAAGTGAGATGTGCCAGCGCAACAGCGGATATGCACTAAAGAGCGATATTCAGCGGGTGACAATGCGCAGTGCAAAACGCAGTGCACCAATGTGCAACCCTAATGAATGCAAGTGCAAGTGCAGGGGGCG